>OX451736.1:1089428111-1091828111 GCA_948472305.1 Vicia faba
TAGGCCTACAACCTAAGTTACATAGGCTCGAGTCAGACTATATATTTTTTTTAAATAGAAAAATCTTAGGCTTTTTATAAGTCTATTTAGTAAACATGATTAGGTCATTGTTCATAAAAAGTCTTTTAAGCCTACAGACCGATCTATTTAAGTAAACATGAATAACTTTATTATTATATTGTATTTTACTCTTTGAAGTAAAATATATATAAAAAAATTGTTTTCTTGAAAAACCTATGAAATAAGTTTAAGAAAATCTTATAAACAATCCTACAAGTTAGTTCCATAAGTTGTTTTCATAAGTTATTTTTATAAGTTCTTTTAAACATATAGTATCATAAAACTTATGTTATAATTCAATTCGAATGAATCAATAAAAACAAATTTTTAGTCTCATTGTTATTTTAATTTGATAGTCTATTTTGTTAGAACATTTGGTTCTACAATTATATCCTGAATTTTGATAATAACAACGAGTATGTTTGTAGTAACAATTTTGGTACTCTAATATTTCTTATTTTTAGTATTTAATAAACAGGTTCTGCTTCTGATAAAAGACGCTGCCAAGTCATTAGAAGAAGCCAAGTTCCACTTCTGCGCTACACAAGTTTTGATGAACAGTAGCAAACCACTTCAGAAGGCTCTGAAAATTAGACTCTGATACACGGTCAAGAAACCAAGTTCTGAAGACAGAAGTTCTGATGAACGAGTCCAGATGCTAAAGACTTATGTTTCTGAAGAAAAAGGGTTCTGAAGACCAAGTGTTGAAGACTCTAAAGACGAAGTTATGAAGACTCCGAAGAGTTGAAATTCTGATAACCCAAGATCTATTTTCTTTCTTCTAACTCATGCTTAGTCAGAAGCCTCTAAAGCCAGGAATATAAGAAGATAAAGATTATGTCGTACAATAGTACATGGTACAATCAAAATATTTCATTCCACTATCATGAAGGATAGATGCGATGTACGATCTTGTCCCCCACGTAGAATCAAGTTTCTTGCTTTTTGGAAATTATAAAAATTCTCTCCAACAGATATATTGTTTTATTATTATTATTATTATTATTATTATTATATATATATATATATATATATATATATATATATATATATATATATATATATATATATATATATATATATATATATATATATATATATATATATATATATATATATATATATATATATATATATATATATATATATATATATATATATATATATATATATATATATATATATATATATATATATTCTTGAAGACTAAATGGAAAAGGCTTCTAATTCAAGTTCTCTCACAAGACTGTTCATAGGATTCCTATTTTCTTAAGTCTATTTGTTCGTGAAATACTATTTACTATCATCTTGTGTAGAAGAAAATCTAATGTAATCAAATCTTTTTCAAAGACTTATTTGATTGTGCCTTAAGGGACCAGTTGGTCAGAATGCTTGAGAAGTATAAGATTAGTGTGTCTTAGATGTTATACGTGAGCCACTTGTAGTTAGCTTGTGCATTGTAATAATCCGTGTGATTATTAGATCAAGACCTTGTTTGATAAGGCGAAATCACCTTGGCGGGTGGACTAGACGGGCTTGATAGTTTTCAAGTGAACTAGTATAAACATAACATTTTATTTCCTTCTTTAATTTTTAGCTTTATTATTAATAGTGGAGAAAACTTTTTAGTTAAAGGGGATTCTTTTTAAGAAAAGATTTTGTTTTAAAACCCAATTCAAACCCTCATATCTTGTGTTTTCACACCTTCAGTTGACATCAGAGCTCCGGTTCTGAGTGATAAAAAAGTTTAAAATTTTTACCAAGCACTTAACCATGTTCAATATCGATCCAGGCTATGTGATAAACAATGGAGGATGTTGTACCCCAAAATTTGCCCTCTCATTTCTCAAAGGATCCTCCTAGACCCTCAATTTTGCTTCTATCAAGTTTCAAGTCTTGGACTACAATTTTCCAAGAAAGTCATTCACAAAGGCAAAATGGTCAAATGCACACTGAAAAGTCAAACTTGACTTTTGGATCAAAAATCAAGTTTTAACAATCATATTTCATCAAGACATGAAATTGGTTCCTCGAGAAATCAAAAGTCAGAAGTTACTTTGAAAAATCAAATTTCTAAACATTTAGAAAAAAATTTAAGTGTTAAGAGAATATGGTACTTCAGAACATCTGGGTCAGCCTCCATACAAGTGCAGTCAGAATTTGCAAACATGGTTCAGAATATGACTCCTCAATCAGAACATATGGAAATTGTGTTCTTCAACCAGAACATGATTCTTCAGCATATGAAGGCTATGTTCAACGCTTCCGTCAGAACATCACCCTTCGAGTCTCATTCTGGCCTTCTGCGATCAGAAAATCACCAAATCCCAAAACCTCATTTAAGCAGCCTGCTTCACTGCTACATCAGTCCTGCAATCATCTAATGATCCAGTCCACGCCTGCACTTTCTCAAATCCCATATTTGCACCAAATTAGCATACAAAAGCTGTGATTAAAAAGCAATGGAACAGTCTGCCAAAAAGGTTTAAATACCATTTGTTTTCCCCCAAAAACACATCAAATTCATCTATAAATAAGTTACTCCATCACACGTTCAAGGGGCTGGATTTTGAAAAGAGGGAATTATCAAATACAAATAAAGAGAGAAGAGAAAATAGTAAAATATTCGTGAACCCTGAATTCCTAAACAAAACCAACACCTTTGTTATTCCCTTTGAATCAAAGAACATAACATTTTCTGTTCTGTTGCTCTTGCTGATTCCAGGACATCTGAAGGCAGCAGCTCAAGTCCCAAACACACGCTTCAGATTCAAGGTAAGTCTTTATGACTTTGCATCTTTTTATTCAGAACATCATTAAATATGTAAATATCATAGTATTGATATTACCCATATCACTGCATGAGTAAGAAAAACCGTGGATAAGAACTTCTCGAATAAAGCTAGGCTCAAAATTAGGATTAGAACTTCTATAAACTGTTGTGCTTTTATCTCTCTAATTTGCTGTTATTAAGAACCGAATAAGTTGCTGATGAGTAGATTAATGTAAGGAAGGAGTTGAAGTGTAACACAGAACTTCTGGGTCTTTCTTTCCCACTGTTTTAGCATAACACAGAACTTTCGAGTTCTCCTCACTGTTTTAACACACACAACTTCTAGGTTTCCTTACTATTTTAACACGTACAAAACTCCTGATTTTTACTCACTGTTTAACACAACACGGAACTTCTGATTTTTACTCAATATTTAACACAACACAGAACTTCTAATTTTTACTCACTGTTTAACACAACACATAACTTCTGATTTTTACTCACTGTTTAACACAACACATAACTTCTGACTTTCTGCTTACTGTTTAACACAACCCAGAACTTCTGTTTTTGCCCCCCTAACGTTTCTTTCAGGATTCCAATGGCATCAACCCAGAACTTCTAGTCACCTCTGACTTGTTTTTCTGAGCTACAACACACAACGTCAGAACTTCTGCTCCCCATCATTTTCGTTTTCAGCAATGCGCTGATCCTTCCTGGATTAGTTTTTTCCTTTTTTCTTATTTTTATTATTTTCAGCATTAATACTTTTTTTAATATAACAAGACATAAAAAAATATTTTCTTTTTATTAATTAATTATTTTTCTTTTTTTATTAAGACAAAAAAACCATTTTAAAAAAAACAAGTCCTTTCCTTTTCTTATATTGTACAATTCAATATGGTTGTAATAGATAATTAGGATTTAAATTCTCGTAAATCCCCATTTGTAATTATGTACCCCCATCCCTGAAATGATGTAATAGTGTAGGACTTCATGTTTCCGCAATTTATCGCTTTCAAATATAAATGCTAGTAATTAGGGTTTGTATGGCAAGACATAAAATCAACAAATAGATAACCCTAATCAAGACTAAATGCATGTAAACCAAACACACTGTTCACACTTTCACCCTTAGGGTAATCCCGATTTGTTGCCTTCTGGAAAATAGTCAGGTCCTTCGAACATGGGCGTTTTAGCAAAGACTCTCGATAAAATATCATAGTCCATCGATGACCCTCAATGTTGCCTTTGTTAAACGATCTAGTCCTTAAACGACATTGCTAAAACATCCCATAGGTTGCCTTCTATGACTATACAAAACGTCCCGTGCCCATCCCTTCACATCCAATGATGGGGCTTCTTACCAAATCAATGGTAAGATAGTAACATCTAAAGGAGGAAGAAAATAACATTAGACCTTTTGAGTATGTAGGTGGCTCCTAGTTGCTCGTTTGCTCACAACAAAACATTTTATACACCCACAATTTCACTTTGAAACATTTTCTAAAGATAAAACACTTTGTACGCGTTCTTATAGAGACGGGAACCATTACAAATGCACTCCTTTTAAAAATACTTTCAAAACTCCTACCACAAGCACATTTTCAAACAAAATCAAGTGATCTAGCAAGCATCTAAGAGCCCGTAGATAACTACAGATGAAAAGGGTGCTAACACCTTCCTTTTTCATAACCTATCCCCTGAACTCAAGAAATAATCTCGAAAGGCCTTTCCCGTTCTTTTCAAGCTTTCCTTATTAGATAAAAGAAAAGTCGGTGGCGACTCTTGCTATCCGCAACAATTGTGATAAAACGCAAAACACCCAAGTTAGTTCTCCCACCGTGTTACAGAACTGGAGACTCTGCTTGGGAATCACTTAAAAGTGGGGTTACCTTAGGGCTAGATCTCCTTTACTTTGTTTTATTTGTTTGACTTGCTTTATTTACATTATGGTTCCTTGTTTGGGCTTATTTTGATCCTCTACCCAGATCTGGGGCACCTTTTAGGTAAGTACCAATAGATTATGGAAATTTTACGGCGTAGACCGATATGGTTGAAACAATGGCTACGTTAGTGTGACGCATTTGTTGGTAGCGATATCTCTTGTGTTGAATCGAGGAGAATACGGGGCCGTTGAGTGGCTTCATGAAGCACTAACTGACCTTAGAACCTTAATTGAACAACTTGGCCATTAGGACATAGTGAGATAACTTGTTTCGGTGGAAAGCTGAAAATTGGTTGATACTCGGTACTACACTCATTGAGATTAGACTTTTGGGATATCTCGGCCACAAAAAAGATTGATTATGCTGAGACAATGCCTAAAAGAAAGGTCGGTGATATTGAGATCCTTTAGAACCCGATTACTATTACTAGGACAGGTTGAGCCAACTAAACTTCAAGAGGGTACTTACCTACAAACCCCATGCAAGCCTAAACCTAAGGACTTGTCTACTTTGTGTGTATATAACAACTTGCTTACTTGTACATAACATCAAAAACATCATAACATCATAAGAATTCTCACTAACCATTTCAAGGATTTAGGAATTTATCTTTGATTTGTTTTGTAGGCCATGGATCTCGTCCGAAGGAATACCATCTGAATCAGCTTCGTGAAAACACACCCTCAGCTCCAAGAGTTAGCATGAAGGGTGCCCGGAGATTCTCCTTTTTCTAGGAAATATGGTCGACTCCTCAGTTTGGATACCTTCAATTTCCAAGAGGAGATGATGTGTGTGCTCTTCCAATTCTTAGATCCCATACATTATTGCTTCACCTTTCCTAACTATCAGTTGGTACCTACACTAGAAGAGTTCTCTCTACTATTACGAGTACCCGTGCTTGATCAAATATCGTTCACCGGTCTAGAAGGGATTCCAAAACCTGAAGTTATTGCCTAAGCTTTGCATCTGAAGAGAGCTGACATCATAGCAAATTGGGAGACAAGAAGCAGAGTCAAAGGGTTCCTAGCCAAGTTCCTATTGGATAAGGCTCGTTAATTCTGGGAAGATATGGATTTTCAAGCCTTTGAAGATGTCCTAGCCCTTCTCATCTACGGTTTGGTTCTATTCCCCAACTCGGACCAATTCATAGATGTAAATGCCATCAAAGTCTTTCTCTCTCGTAATCCTATACCTACCTTGCTGGGAGACATCTTACACTGATTCCATACCCGCATCATGAAGAAAAGAGGTACTCTCTTGTGTTATATTCCCTTACTCGCCAAGTGGTTCACTTCACACGTACCTCTATCAGCATTGAAGAACGAGCAAAGGTTGACATGGTCTCAAAGGATGATGTCCTTCACCCACTCTGATATTCATTGGTGTTCGAGATCCTTGGAAGATACTTCTATCATTGACCGTTGTGGGGAATTTACTAATGTCCCTCTGCTTGGCATTAGGGGAGGTATCACTTACAACCCTTGCTTAGCTTTACGACAGTTTGGGTATGCCCTAAAAGATGGTCCTCATGAGATGCTCATCCCGGGTTTGGTGTTTGACTATGAAAGCGATGATCAAGGCTACCATCAGAGGTTTATACAAGCTTGGAGGATGGTAAAAAAGGTGGATAGTAGGACATTGGGACACAAAAATTCTATCCCTCTTGAGCCTTATCTTAGGTGGGTGCAAGCTCGTGCTTAGAGCCTCGTAATGCCTTACCCCTCCATCCTTCCCGTTATCATAGAGCCTGTGGTCGAAGGAGAAGTCCCGTATACTGTCCTTCATCCCAACATGCTTACCTATCTCGAAGACTTGCAAAATGATTGGATTCAGCTAAAGGAAGAACAAGATACTTTCGAAGCCCGATTCTACGCCAATGAGAAGAAAGTTCTGGAACTCACCAAGAAACTTCATGAAGAGTTGAGTCTTAACACCTACATCGCACCAAAGAGGATGCGTTCAAACTTTTTGTCTTAGGAGTTTTTGTACGCAAACTTGGAATCATTTACATATGCATCCTCATTCATCATAGCACAAACATGTTTCTTACAATATGTCTCCTTATCTTTCTACTGTTTATTTCTGTGAGATGGATATTGAACAAACCGAAAATATCTTCAGGCGCAGAACGCTCAATTCCAATAAATGTTCTTGACTCTGGCAAAGGGACAAGAGGATTTGAAAACTTTGCTGATCAAAGAGAAGAAGAAGAAAGCGAAGAAACCAGCCAGTGTTTTGAATCTATTGAGAGTCGGTTTATTTCTGAGTTGTGATGAAAGTTGTAAATTATGTATGACTCTACCAAATGGCTGTTTGTTATTGAAGATAGGTGTCCAGCGCCTGATGGATAACCGAGAAATCCTGTTTGAAAAAGTTCCTCTTATCAGAAATTCTTGTGAAGATATCTCAATAATCACCATTTCTGACAATCCTCCCAGGGTCTCCACCAAAAGACCCGTCAGGATTACATATGTTCCAAGGTCTTCTCCCCTAATCATCACAATTCAAAGGCCAATACCATATTCTTCAGATAAAGCTGTTCCATGGAACTACGGGGCTGACGTCTATTACTATGACATCAAGCAAGATAGGTTGGATGTCCAAGACAAAGTTGAGAAATACACTAATCCCAACATCGTCAATATCGTTGGGACCAGTAAGATAACAAGAAGTGGAAGAATCTTCTCACCTGAGATCTCTCCAAAGACCATTGCTACTCCTATAATTATTCCCCCTACTGTTCCTACCAGTATTCCCAGTGATACTCCTATTGACAATCCTATTGTTATCCATGTTGTCAAGACAATGGGCAAGGAGATGTTATCTGAGCCTGTCCAGACGAAGGCGCATCCAGAGGATATTCCTGAAGCTTCTAGAAAGGAGATAGAAGAGATACTAAAAATAATCAAGAAAAGTGACTACAACAATGTAGAACAGTTGGGGCAAACCCCCTCGAAAATATCAACGTTGGCCGTACTCTTGTGTTCTGAGGCCCATGCCAAGGCCTTAGTAAAGTTTTTGAAGACCTTTCTACTTGGATTTATTAATATAACATGTGTTTCCTTTTTGTCTAAAGAAAATTTAAATCTCTAATCTCCTTGAAATCATTTACATATGCATCCTAATTCATCATAGCACAAACAGGTTTCTTACAACAGGTCTCCTTATCTTTCTACTATTTATTTCAGTGAGATGGATATTGAACAGACCGAAAAGATCTTCAGGCGCAGAACGCTCAATTCCAACAAATGTTCTTGACTCTGGAAAAGGGACAAGAGGATTTGAAAACTTTGCTGATCAAAGAGAAGAAGAAGAAAGCAAAGAAACCAGCCGGTGTTTTGAATCTGGGAAGAAGTTTCAAAGGACCAGTCAGGCAAACTCTAGATTTTGCAACCTCATCAGGTGAAGGAGACAATCAAGAAGGGAAAAACAAATAAGTAAATAACCATTCATAATCTGAAGAAGAGGAAGAGGTTGATTATTCTGAAGAGCAGCATCCTCCAGTTGACGATAAATAAAAGCAGTTGCAGGATCGCCTCAATGCTATAGAGATCCAGAGGGTACCCAAATTGGATTTTGAAGAGCTAGGACTTGTCTCGGGGGTTGTCATCCCACAGAAATTCAAGATCCCCACTTTCGCTAAATATGACGGTGTCTCTTGTCCAAAGCTACATTTAAGATCATACGTCAAGAAAATTCAACCCCATACTGCGGATAGGAACCTATGGGTGCATTTCTTCCAAGAAAGCTTGTCGGGGACGCAGTTGGATTGGTTCTATCAGTTGGAAGGGATCAGTATTCTCAATTGGGAAGATTTGGCTGCCGCGTTTTACAAACAATACCAGTATAATGCTGACTTAGCTCCAACTCGAACACAATTGCAAGGCATGTCTATGAGTGCAGGTGAAGGTTTCAAAATCTATGCTCAAAAATGGTGGGATCTTGCGGGAAGGGTCCAACCTCCTCTATCTAATAGAGAATTGATGGATATGTTCTTAGGCACGCTATCTAGTCCATTCTTCAAGCACCTGATTGGAAGCTCCTCGGTTGGGTTTACTGAACTAATCATGACTGCCGAACGGGTAGAAGTCGGCATAAAAAGAGGCAAAATTCAAAGAGATGTGTCCTCGAGCACGACAAAGACACCCTTTACCAGAAAGAAGGAGGTCAGTGTTTCATATGACCATAAAAATCAAAACAAAACTGAGTGTTGCCCGATGGTAGGGGCTGTTATGATTTCCAATCCTATACCAAATCAGCAGCGAAATTATGAACGCATGCCAGAGGCGCCCATGAGAGGATTCACCCGAATCAACATGACCTTGTCTCAAGTTCTGTCACATCTTTTGAAGTCCAATCTGGTGACCCTAAAGGAAGCCCCCAAGAACCCCAATACAACTTCTCCTTGCTACAACCTGAATGCTCAATGTACCTATCATTCTGAAAGCTCGGGGCATGATACCAACGATTGTTGGGCTTTGAAGAATAAGATATAAGATCTTATTGAGGCGAAAGAGGTTGAGTTTGATCCCTCAGAAACACCTAATGTGATAACGGTGCTAATGCCAAAACACGGTCAAGGTGTCAATGTTGTTGATGATGAGTGTTTTGTTTCCTCCGTGGATGATTTAACTACTCCTCTTTTGACTATTAAACATAATCTATTGAGAGTCGGTTTGTTTCTGAGTTGTGATGAAAGTTGTCAATTATGTATGACTCTACCAAATGGATGTTTATTACTGAAGATAGGCCTCCAGCGCCTGATAGATAACCGAGAAATCATGTTTGAAAAAGTTCCTCTTATCAGAAATTCCTGTGAAGATATCTCAATAATCACCATTTCCGACAATGCTCCCAGGGTCTCCACCAAAAGACCCCTCAGGATTACATATGTTCCAAGGTCTGCTCTCCTAATCATCACCATGCCAAGGCCAATACCATATTCTTCAGATAAAGTTGTTCCATGGAACTACGGGGCTGACGTCTATTACTATGGCATCAAGCAAGATATGTTGGTTGTCCAAGACAAAGTTGAGAAAGACATTGATCCCGACGTCGTCAATATCGTTGGGACCAGTAAGATAACAAGAAGTGGAAGAATCTTCTCACCTGAGATATCTCCAAAGACCATTGCTACTCCTATAATTATTCCCCATACCGTTCCTACCAGTATTCCCAGTGATACTCCTATTGACAATCCTATTGTTATCCCTGTTGTCAAGACAAGGCGCAAGGAGATGTTATCTGAGCCTGTCCATACAAAGGCGCATCCAGAGGATATTCCTGAAGCTTCTAGAAAGGAGATAGAAGAGATACTAAAAATAATCAAGAAAAGTGACTACAATAACATAGAATAGTTGGGGCAAACCCCCTCGAAAATATCAATGTTGGCCTTACTCTTGTGTTCTAAGGCCCATGCCAAGGCCTTGGTAAAGTTTTTAAAGACCACCCATGTGCCCCAAGAGAGTTCCACTGAAAAATTTGAGAATTGTGTGGCCAGTCTAACTGCTGGTAACGAATTGGGCTTTTCTGACGCTGACTTGACTCCCAAAGGAAGGAAACACAATGATGCCTTGCACGTCTCCATTGAGTGCAGAGGCACTACGCTAGCTCATGTTCTGGTGGATACGGGCTCATCGTTGAATGTCTTTCCCAAAAACGCTCTTGACCGGATAGACTGCAAGGGACTTACTTTAAAGCCTAGTAACATTGTAGTGAGGGCCTTTGATGGTTCTAAGAAGACAGTACACAAATAAGTTGACATCCCTATAAAAGTTGGAACTCGGACTTTTGATTCAACTTTTTATGTGATAGATATCCACCCTTCCTATTCCTGTCTTTTGGGACGTCCCTGGATTCATGGAACTGGTGTCGACACCTCTACATTACATCAGATGTTGAAGTACCCAATCTAGGGAAAAATCATCACTGTCCATGGGGAAGAGGAATATATGGTCAGCCACCTGAACTCTTTTAGGTATGTGGAAATGGATGATGAGTTCATCGAAACTCCATGTCAGCATTTCGAGGAGGTCCCACAAACAGTTGCGACAACCAAGACTACTACCAAGACTCCAAAAGTTACAAGACCGCCATTGAAAATGGCCTCTCTGAAAGATGCCAGAGTAGTGATCGAAGAAGGTGGATGCACTATCTGGGGTCAACTTCCAGATATTCCTTACAAATCCAACAAATTTGTTTTGGGTTTTACTTCGGAAGCAGAAAGAGTTGTTCGACGAACTCGTGCCAGGGGGAAACCTTTATGTATCAGTAATTAGGGAGTCAACACAGTAGAAGACAGGGATGGCAGCTGTGACCTGGATGAGTGTATTTTTCCAACCGTCAGTGGAGGACTCAACAACTAGGAAGCCAAAGAATTTGTCCCTATTACTTTTCTTCAAGAGTAATTGTCTTTCAATTTTTGTCAGATTTGTAATAATTAAACAATTTAGACTTTAAAACCTTGTGTCTTACGTGACGCACAACGGTCCATTTGTGAGGGTTGTTGCTTCATCTTCATATGTCATCAATAAATCATGGACATTTTTGCATGCAAAATTTTACGCTCATTGTTTTTTCTTTTTTTAACCTTTATCAAAGATAGCTATGCTCTTACACACACTCACGTATCAAAATGTAGATCCATATCCACTCAGGATCCCATGGGTAATGATTCTGCTATGGCCTATCATGACTTTGAAAATCCGATCTACCAAGTCGAAGATGAAGGTGATAAAGATTGTGAGGTACCAGGAGAGCTATCCAGGTTATTGCAACAAGAAGAAAGGACCATACAACCCCACGAAGAGTCAGTGGAAACAGTTAACCTTGGTACTGAAGAGGACAAGAAAGAAGTCAAGATAGGTGCCAACCTGGAGCTTAGTGTCAAGAAGAGCTTAACTCAGTTACTACATGACTATGTTGAGGTTATTGCCTGGTCATGTGAAGACATGCCAGGGCTCGATACTGACATCATGGTCCATCGTCTATCGACAAAAGAAAATTACCCTCCGGTAAAACAGAAAGTCCGTCGCATGAGGCCAGAAATGTAAGAGAAAATCAAGACTAAAGTCATGAAACAGTTCAACGCCGAATTCTTAGCTGTCACCTCCTATCCACAATGGGTTTCTAGTGTTGTTCGAGTGCCTAAAAAGTACGGTAAGGTACGTATGCGTGTGAACTATAGAGACTTGAATAGGGAAAGCCCTAAGGATGACTTCCCGCTTCCCTACATCGATATTCTGGTTGACAACACCGTACAACATAAAGTATTTTCCTTCATGGATGATTCTATGGATACAACCAGATCAAAATGCAACCTGAGGACATGGAAAAGACGACCTTCGTAACAGAATGGGGTTGTTACAAAGTTATGCCATTCGGGTTGAAAAATGTTGGGGTAACCTATCAGCGTGCCATGGTAGCTATGTTTCACGACATGATCCATCACGAGATAAAAGTTTATGTGGATAACATGATATCCAGATCTCAAACTAAAGAGGAACACCTTGACCATCTGCATAAACTGTTTGAAAGACTGAAGAGATACAAACTAAGGCTAAACCCGAATAAATGCACTTTTGGAGTAAGGTCCAGTAAACTCTTAGGCTTCGTTGTCAGCGAAAAAGGTATAAAAGTGGACCCTGTAAAGATAAAAGAAATACAAGAAATGCTCGCTCCTCGCATCGAGAAGGAAGTCAGAGGATTCTCAGGACGGTTAAACTACATCGTCAGGTTCATTTCCCATCTAACCGCTACTTGTGAACCAATCTTCAAATTACTGAAGAAAGATCAAGTGGTGGAATGGAACAACACATTCCAGGCTGCCTTCGACAGGATCAAAGAGTACCTTCAAGAGCATCCCGTTTTGATTCTGTCGGTCGAGGGAAGACCTTTGATCATGTATCTAACTGTCTTGGAAAATTCAATGGGGTGTGTGCTGGGGCAACATGACGAGTCTGGCCGAAAAGAGCATATAATATACTACCTGAGCAAAACGTTTACCTACTGTGTTGTACCCCAAAATTTTCCCTCCCATTCTTACACAAAACATACTCCTAGAGATCCTCAATTGCTCAAGGATGCCCAAGAATTAACCAGACAAATTCTCACTTAAGGCAATGAACCTTCAACTAGGTTTTCCACTTTCATCAAAATATGTGAACTCCAAAGGTATCAAATATTTTCCATGATCCTAATATGTTCTTAAGACTATCCATGTCAAGTTTCATGCCTTGCACAAGAATTTTGCTTAGTTAATTGCTCAAATGCCTAAAAATCAACTATACTAGGTCAAAAGTCAACTATGACCCTCATACAGTCAAACTTCAAGATTTTTGGTCAACATCGACATTTTTAAGTAACATCCATCATTTGATCAAGGGTTGATCATGATTCCTCAAAGAATTCCCCAAATTCATAAAAATTCAAAAGTTGCTAAATTAGGGTATCTATAGGAAAAGGCAACCAAACTTTGACCAGACATAACTTTCTCATACTTTATCAGAAATTTCCCATCTAAGGCTAATTTTGAAGAGGATTCAATTACCTACAACTTATTTTCAGCCCTCAAGTTCAAGAAATTCACTCATGAAAAGATATAAATTCAGACATTATAGGTCCTTTTCAAAAGTCAACAAAAACACCTTTTGGGTCAAAGCTCCTTACATCAGCATGGAAGACCCAATTGAGATGAAACCAAAAGGGTTGTTTAGGGGAAATCCTAAGATTTCTAAAAGTCCAAGAACACCCTCTTATTAAAATTGAGGGAGATATGCATTGTCAAAGTTGACCATTTTTTGGAAAATTGCATAATGCCAAAATTGACCAAATTTGAATTTTCTCCAAATGGGCCTATATTTTCAAGTTTGAATCTTGTTCCTAACATGGTCCACGACCCATAAGCCCACACATGCATTATTCTATCATTTATTCTATTTATTTTGATATTTTATTCATTAAAAATCAAAATTAAATAACTAAATGATGGAAATAATGTTAAGTTTAATTTGAAATCTTTTTTTCATTAAATGTGGAACAAAATATGCTGTCACATGGCAAGGAGATCGTGCAAGCTTGGAATGGGCAAGAAAATATGCAAAAATGGAAAGATTTGAAGCAAAATTAAAACTCCATTATTCTTTGGATTCTTTCCACAAATGTTACCCTAATCTGATTCTCATACATAAGCAAAGGCTCTCCAACCCTAAAGGACAAGACAGAAACGCACAGCCTCCCTCAAGAGAGAAAACAAAAATTCCAAAATTTCAAAGAAAGTTCAATTTTCAAAAGGGCACGATCCAGCCTCCTTCAAACACCTCCATCCATTCCATCATCCTTCTGAGGATTCTAGGAGGTGAACCAGTCTGTTTGCAAAGGCCAAAGCATGCTGCATCACCCCAGTCTGATCCTCCCTCTTTTGGTAAGAATTTGGATTTCAAACTCACTTAACTCTTGATATCAATGCCTTTTGAATACACATTCATGTTATTATGATTATTTGTGAATTTTCTAACGTATTACATGCAAGGAACAAGGTCAGGGTTGAAAATCACCATTGTTAGGGCTTGGAGAGAAGTAAGCTTCGGTTTTAGTGATACAGGGACTTTTAGATCAAACAAATACCACCATTGGATTCCCAGGAAAATTTTAAGGGGGGTAGGGTGTTTTATATGCTTTGATATGGCGTGTTTTGCAGGTTTCGATTTTTGACATCACCGGAGAAGGTGATCGTAACCACCGTGGCCGGTCGTTTGACTTATTACAGGCGGTGGTCCAAGCTTGCATGGCTAAATCCCTGTGTCCCATTGGCTGAATCAAATCATAGATCCCTCTCTCCATATCTGATTGGCCCTTTGAGTTACCAGGTCCCCACAATGCATGTGTGTCAGGCTTATTCAACAATAGATCTATGTTTCCATTATATTATTTTTGCTTAATTATACATATGAATGACTAACTAGCGCAGATGGTAAAAAGGGAAAGGCATGTGAAAGGAATGACCTGGGTTCGATCCCAGGTCCAAGCATTTTGTTTTTCCCATTATTTCTTTACAGGATTCAGTGTGTGTTACCCATGAGGTCCACGTTGCATCCTCCAGATCCAGCCATTGGATCATCCCTGGATCCAGATCCAACACTCAGTGAATGCAGCGCATGGTGGACATTCCAGATCTAATTGCACTGAATCAAACAAGTGATTGGGCTTATGAATCTTGGGCCTCGTACAAAAAAACAGGCGCACCCCCCCCCCCAGATTACTAACAACATCAACAGACCCATTTCTTTTTCTTTTTTGTTTTTGATTTCATAAATTTTTTTATTTGCTTTAATTATTTTTATATTTCTTAAAATAAATCATTTTTTCATTAATCATGAAATATAAAATCACAAAAATGTAGAATTAGCTTTTTTTAATTTAAATTAATTTTATTGAAAATAAATTAGTCTAATTAGATTAACTTGATTGTTTTTTTATTAATTAAAATTAACTAGAAATTAGGTTTAATTTGCAATTTAATTATTTTCTCAATAAAAAAATACACAAAAATATTTTTTAATTAATTAGATTTTTTAGGCTTCTAATTTGTTCTCGGCTTAACTTTTGCGCACTTATTTATTTTCACTTTATTTTCCAATTATTGTATCTGCATCGGGTTTGTAATAGTTTTAAATTAGGTTTTGTTTACCGCTTTTTATTTACTGCTTATTCCCCAAGTTTGGTTATGTAACCCCTCCCTGAAGCCTTGTAATAGTTAGGACTTTAATTTCTCGCACTTTTACTTTCTGCTATTATAAACTGCTAGATGATTGATGATAGGATTGTATGCGAAAGACAAATGAAATTAAAAAGGTAGAAAACCCTAAATGTGCAAAGATAAATAAACTGAAAAATAACCACTTGCACATGCTCACTCCTAGGGTTTGTCCCACTTCGGTTGCTTTCGGTAAACGGTCGTGAAGTATAGGGAGTTTTAGTGGTTGCCCTCTAGTCTCGAAAGATCAAAATGACCCATTCGAATGTTGCCCCTGAAAGATCTTAGGACTTTAGGGTAACTACTAAGGTTTCTTAACCATTTCTTTTGTGATTGTACTTGTCCCTTCAAATGTCCCTTAAACTCCAACGATGGAGCTACCTACTCCTTAATAGTAAGATAACATTGTCTAAAGGAATAAGAAAATGAACATACTTTTTTGAGTAGGTAGAAACTCTTAAGTATTTGCTCAAAACAACAAAAACTCTTTCACACGAACACTTTCAAAAAGTTTTCAAAAACAACTTCGTCACACTCTTGAGGACAGATACAAGAGTTACCACGAAGTTAAACAAAAACTTTTCAAAACACACACAAGCAATTTAAAAATGAGCAAGCATCTAAGAGCCCATGGAAAACCATGGATGGAAAGGGTGCTAACACCTTCCCTTTTCATAATCTACCCCCCGTACTCAGAAACATCTCGAAAAAGGTTTTTTTCTGTTTTTTTTTCTTTTCCTTTGTTGGATGAAATAAAAGTCGGTGGCGACTCTTGTTTACCATACATTTGCAAACAAAAAATGCAAAACCAGTATAACAGTCGGTTCTGCCACCGTATCACAGACTGTGAAACTAGATATTCACTGCTCGAGAAAACTTGTTGCGCTCTGGCATGGGCTGCTCGTCAGCTAAGACAGTATATGTTAACTCACACTACCTTATTGATATCCAATATGGATCCAATTAAATACATATTCGAGAAGCCCTCCATCTCGGGAAGAATAGCAAGATGACAGATGATCCTGATTGAATACGACATTCAATACACTACCCAGAAAGTAATAAAGGGAAGTGTGTTAGCCGATCACCTTGCTCATCAGGCCACAAATGACTATCAATCTATGAATTTCGAATTTCTAGACGAAGACATCATGTTGGTAAACAATTGTGAAGAACTCGGGCCATATTCTAGACCTGAACAAGGATCCCGATGGACCTTGGTTTTTGACGGAGCTTCCAACGCACTCGGCAATGGCATAGGCGCTATGATCATAACCCCTTAAGGATTCCATACTCCCTTCACTTCTAGATTGTGTTTCAACTGTACCAATTATATGGCGGAATATGAAGCGTGTATTATGGGTCTAAAGGCTGCCATAGATTTGGGAATCAAGTCCTTAAGTGTATTTGGAGATTCAACCTTAGTCATCAGTCAGATCAAAGGAGAATGGGACACGAAGCATCCTAATCTCATCCCTTACAAAGAACATGTGTTGACATTAATCCCAAATTTTGAGGAGATTACCTTTGAGCATTTTCCACGAGAGGAAAATCAACTAGCGAACGCGCTAGCAACTATGCCATCCATGTTCAAAGTCAAATGGGATAATGAGGCTCCTCAGATCACCATAGAGAGGATGGATGAACCAGCTTACTGTCACGATATTGATACCAAAAAAGTAGTGGCCAAACCTTGGTTCCATGAAATTAAGAGATATCTTGAAGCCCAAGAGTATCCGAAAGGAGCTTCAGTCAACGACAAGAAATTCTTGAGAAGGTTTTCTGCTAAATTCTTCCTCAGTAACAGAATTATCTATAAGCGCAACCACGACTCTAATTTACTTTGGTGCGTAGACAAGAGTAAGGAGGACAAGATCATGGTTGATTTACACGAAGGTACCTTTGGCACCCATTCTAGTGGGCATACGATGGCTAAAAAGATCCTACGGGCAAGATACTATTGGTCCACCATGGAGGCAGATTATCATCAACATTCACGAACCTGTCACAAGTGTCAGATCTATGCTGACAAAGTGCATGTGCCTCTAGTTCCTCTAAATTTCCTAACCACTCCTTGGCCATTCACGATGTGGGGCATTGACATGATTGGAGAAATCAAACCTACAGTTTCCAATGGACATAGCTTCATCTTGTTCACCATTTATTACTTCACGAAGTGGGTTGAGGCAGCTTCCTTCGCTTCTGTCGCTAAGAATGTTGTGGCCCGATTCATCAAATAGAATCTTATTTGTCGGTATGGTATTCCGGAGAGAATCATTACTAATAATGGTACCAATCTCAACAATACTATAATCACTGCACTATGCGTGTAATTCAAGATCCAGCATCATAACTCTTCTCCTTACCGGCCGAAGATGAATGGCATTGTAGAAGCCGATAATAAAAACATTCAGAAGATATTACAAAAAATGACACTGACCTACAAGGATTGGCATGAGATATTACCATTTGCTCTTCACGGTTACCGTACCATGGCACGCACATCAACAGGGGCAACTCCTTTCTCTTTGGTATACGGCATGGAAGTTGTCCTACCAATTGAAGTCCAAATACCTTCTTTGAGAATCATAAAGGATGCGGGGTTGAATGAAGATGAATGGATTCAGACTTGACTTGATCAGCTGAACTTAATTGACGAGAAGAGGCTTACGGTTGTCTGCCATGGCCAGATGTACCAAAAATGTAAGATTAAAGCTTTTAACAAGAAGGTCAAATGTTAGGCATATCAAGTTGGTGACCTGGTAATCAAGCGTATCATACTGTCACAAGCTGATCTCAAGGGAAAATAGACTCCTACATATGAAGGACCATTTATGGTCAAAAACCTATTTTCTGGTGGGGCAATGATCTTAACCACTATGGACGGTGAAGACCTTTCTCACCCTGTAAACACGGACATAGTTAAAAGATACTACACATAAACAAAAACCCGCTAGGTCGACTGGCCTAGGAAAAATTAGGGCATCCTGGAAAACCAAAAGGGTTCGGGAAAAAATTAGGGATAAAATACAAAAAAAATTGTACACCCGGAAAACTGAAAACCTGAAAGGGCGATTTGGGCAAAAAAGGGTATCCTGGTGGACTGAAAACCCGAAAGGGAGGTCGAAGCAAAAATTAGGGATTTGAAGCGTATGACTATGTCCCGTTGGATCACCTTACAGCCAATCTACGACATCAATCGTCAAGCTCAAATGATTCTAATCAATCCAATCAGCTTCGGACAAAGCAACAAGTGGATGAGACGCTCAGAGACATGAAGGCTATAGCAGAGTGGGAACCTCATGAGATTATTTCATATAGCTATCTTTTCTTTGTATCAGTTTTCATTTTTACGACGACATTCTCTTACTAGGATGTTCGTCTCTTTGTACAAAAATACTTATTCAAGTTAATATAAAGATATTCCTTTGAAAGTGCAAAGCTATTTGTCTCTCTTTTATTGTTCCTGTTTTGTGTGCAAAAAACGTCCAGTATTTATTTTTTAACATATGCATTTGAATGTAATTACTGTTTATAAGCAAACGCATAAAAATAAAACTAAACAGAAAGACAATTACTAATGGCTTTAAGAAACAGGACAACATTTGTGGGCCATTCCACAAAATCCCCGCAAATACTTTCTCTAACAGAGCAGAAGCAAGAACATCTTGTTGCAGGATCATTGCCATATCCCCAACATGTAGTCTAATGGTGCCTTTTGCCTTCATATCCTCGACAGAGCAAAACTTCCAGTTGCCACCTCAAAGATTCCCCAGCAAAAAGTCACCCAGCTTCTCAGGATTCCCCAACAGGATTTCACGAAGTCCACAAGCGATGCACGGTGTTTCTTTTCTCCAACAAAGTTTATTTCTATGATTTTGGAAACCCATCCGCCAATGCTTCAACTTCAGCAAAGCATGAAGACTTACACCCCTCATTCCCAACAGTAGTCAGGGATTTATTTTCCCTAATCCAACAACACTGCAGCAGAACAACTTAGTTTGTGCATACATTGCATTCATACGTCATAACAACATGAATGCATAACATCGCAATCTCATTTATTTTGAGAAACATCATTACGCCATACATTTCATACATCAACAGATTTTCAACAAGCCAAGGAAATTATCTGTGAACAAATCGATTGTAGACCAATCCCCGAAACAGGACTGTTTGACTATCTACATGATAAATACTTCCTTTAGGCACCTATTGGTTTAGTTTAAATCTCTCAACGGCTTATCTTGATTCCTTTCCAGTAGACGCTTTCTTTGGTTCAGATAATTCGCTCCAAGATTTATTATGATTCTTTTCCAGGCCCCTGCTGGTTCAGTTTCAATCTCTCAACGGTTTATCCTGATTCTTTCCCGCAGACATTTTCTCTGGTTCAGATAAGTTGCTCCAAGATTTTTTCTGATTCTTTTCCATACTCTTGTTGGTTCAATTTAAATATTTAATGATTTATCCTGATTCTTTCTTGCAGACATTTTCTCTGGTTCAGATAAGTCGCTCCAAGATTTAATCTGATTCTTTTCCAGACCCCTGTTGGTTCAGTTTAAATCTCTCAATGATTTATCATAATTCTTTCCTGCATACATTTTCTCGGGTTCAGATAAGTCGCTCCAAGATTTATTCTAATTCTTTTCCAAACCCCTGCTGGTTCAATTTAAATCTCTCATCCTGATTCTTTCCTGCAGACCTTTTTCTATTGTTTAGATAAGTTGCACCAAGATTTATTCTGATTCTTTTCCAGACCCCTGTTAGTTCAGTTTAAATCTCTCAACGGTTTATCCTGATTCTTTCCCGAAGACATCTTCTCTGGTTCAGATAAATCGCTCCAGTTTTTATTCTGATTATTTTCCAAGCCCCTACTGGTTTAGTTTAAATCTCTCAATGGTTTATCCCGATTCTTTCCTGCAGACATCCTCTCTGGTTCAGAAAAGTCGCTCCAAGGCTTGTTCTGATTCTTCTCCAGACCCCTACTGTTTTAGTTTAAATCTCTCAATGGTTTATCCTGATTCTTTCCTGCAAACATATTCTCTGGTTCAGATAAGTCGCTCTAAGGCTTGTTCTAATTCTTCTCCAGACCCCTGCTGTTTCAGTCTAAATCTCTCAACGGTTTATCATGATTCTTTCCCCAGTAGACATCTTCTCTGGTTCAGATAAATTACTCCAAAGGTTTACTCTGATTCTTGTCCCAGTTGAAGTCAAGTTTAGACTTAGTCTAATTTTAGTCAACAATCACCTTTGGATGGCATCTATGACCCCTTCTCCGAAAACTCTCCATCCTTTCTCCAGATGGCATCTTTAATCCCATTCCTTACACCTCACCCACAATATTATCAAGTCCAAATTTCTGGGCACTCTAGTGTTCAATAATCTTCCACCTTCAAGTCACAAATGGCAGATTTGCCAATGTAACCCCTCAAGTTTAAGAAGATTGAACAGGGGCAGCTGTTGTACCCGAAAATTTGCCCTCTCATTTCTCAAAGGGTCCTCCTAGACCCTCAGGTTTGCTTCTATCAAGTTTCAAGTCTTGGACTACAATTTTCCAAGAAAGTCATTCACAAGGGCAAAATGGTCAAATGTATACTAAAAAGTTAAACTTTGACTTTTGGATCAAAAATCAAGTTTCAACAATCATATTTCATCAAGACATGAAATTGGTTCCTCAAGAAATCAAAAGTCAGAAGTTGCTTTGAAAAATCAAATTTCTAAACATTTAGAAAATTTTCTAAGTGTTAAGAGAATATGGTACTTCAGAACTTCTGGGCCAGCCTCCATACAAGTACAATCAGAATTTGCAAACATGGTTAAGAACATGACTCGTCAATCAGAACATATGGAAAATGTGTTATTCAACCAGAACATGATTCTTCAGCATATGAAGGCTATGTTCAACGCTTCGGTAAGAACATCACCCTTCGAGTCTCATTCTGGCCTTCTATGATCAGAATATCACCAAATCCCAAACCTTGTTTAAGCAGCCTGCTGCACTACTACAGCACAGTCCTGCAATCAGCTGTTGGTCTAGTCCACACCTGCACTTTCTCAAACCCCATATTTGCACCAAATTAGCATCAAAAGCTGTGATTAAAAAGCAATGGAACAATATGCCAAAAAGGTTTAAATACCATTTGTTTTCCCCCTAAAACACAGCAAATTCATCAATAAATAAGTTTCTCTATCACACGTTCAAGGGGCTGGCTTTTAAAAAGAGATAATTATCAAATACAAAAAAAAGAGAGAAGAGAAAACAGTAAAACATTTGTGAACCCTGAATTCCTAAACAAAACCAACACCTTTGTTCTTCCCTTTAAATCAAAGAACATAAAATTTTCTGTTTTGTTGCTCTTGCTGACTCCAGAACATTTGAAGGCAGCAGCTCAAGTCCCAAACACATGCTTCAAATTCAAGGTAAGTCTTTCTGACTTTGGATATTTTCATTCAGAACATCATTAAATATGTAAATATCATAGTATTGATGATGTCCATATCATTGCATGAGTAAGAAAAATCATGGATAAGAACTTCTCGAATAAAGCTAGGCTCAGAATTAGGATTAGAACTTCTATAAACTGTTGTGCTTTTATCTCTCTGATTTGTTGTTGTTAAGAACTGAATAAGTTGTTGATGAGTAGATTAATGTAAGGAAGGAGTTGAAGTGTAACACAGAACTTCTGGGTCTTTCTTTCCCACTGTTTTAGCACAACACAGAACTTGAGTTCTCCTCACTGCTTTAACACACATAACTTCTAGGTTTCCTTATTGTTTTAACACGCACATAACTCCTGATTTTTACTCACTGTTTAACACAACACAGAACTTTGATTTTTACTCACTATTTAACACAACACAGAACTTCTGATTTTTACTCACTGTTTAACACAACACAAAACTTCTGATTTTTACTCACTGTTTAACACAATGCAGAACTTCTGACTTTCTGCTCACTGTTTAACACAACCCAGAACTTCTGTTTTTCCCCCCCTAACGTTTCTTTCAAGATTCTAATGGCATCAACCCAGAACTTCTGGTCACCTCTGACTTGTTTTTCTGAGCTACAACACACGGCGCCAGAACTTCTGTTCCCCTTCATTTTCGTTTTCAGCAATGCGTTGATCCTGCCTGCATTAGTTTTTTCCTTTTTTCTTATTTTTATTATTTTCAGAATTAATATATTTTTTTAATATAACAAGACATAAAAAAATATTTTCTTTTTATTAATTAATCATTTTTCTTTTTTTATTAAGACAAAAAAACCATTTTTAAAAAAACAAGTTCTTTCCTTTCTTATATTGTACAATTCAATATGGTTGTAATAGATAATTAGGATTTAAATTCTTGCAAATCCCCATTTGTAATTATGTACCCCCATCCCTGAAATGATGTAATAGCGTAGGACTTCACGTTTCCGTAATTTATCGCTTTCAAATATAAATGCTAGTAATTAGGGTTTGTATGGAAAGACATAAAATCAACAAATAAATAACCCTAGTCAAGACTAAATGCATGTAAACCAAACACGCCGTTTACGCTTGCATCCTTAGGGTAATCCCGCTTTGTTTCCTTCGGAAAATAGTTAGGTCCCTCGAACATGGGCGTTTTAGCAAAGACCCTCGATAAAATATTGTAGTCCCTCGATGACCCTCAACATTTCCTTTGATAAACGATCTAGTCCCTAAACGACATTGCTAAAACGTCCCATAGGTTGCCTTCTATGACTATACAAAACGTCTCGTGCCCGTCCCTTCACATCCAATGATGGGGCTTTTTACCAAATCAATGGTAAGATAGAAACATATAAAGGAGGAGGAAAATAACATTAGACCTTTTGAGTAGGTAGGTTGCTCCTAGTTACTCTCTTGCTCACAACAAAACATTTTATACACCCACAATTTCACTTTGAAACATTTTTTAAAGACAAAACACTTTGTACGCGTTCTTATAGAGACGAGATCCATTAAAAAGGCAATCCTTTTCAAAAATACTTTCAAAACCCCCACCACAAGCACATTTTCAAACAAAAGTAAGTGATATAGCAAGCAACTAACCATAAATAACTACGGATGAAAAGGGTTCTAACACCTTCCCTTTTCATAACCTACCCCCCGAACTCAAGAAATAATCTCGAAAGGTCTTTCCTATTCTTTTCAACCTTTCCTTATTGGATAAAAGAAAAGTTAGTGGCGACTCTTGTTATCCACAACAATTACGATAAAACGCAAAATACCTAAGGCAGTTCTCTCACCGTGTTACAGCAGATAACAACCTAACAACAACATTGTCACTGTTGATAATAATGATAAGGATAGAGACCAATATAATGTAAAACCTGCTATCTTTGATGGAGAAAGGTTTGACTATTGTAAGGACATAATGGAAACTTATTTTCTGGGATTTGAATTATTTCTATGGGATCTGGTAGTTGATAGCTATAGTTATCCAGTAGATGATGAAGAAAAAAATATTGCGAAGAGTGCAATGGCAGATGCTTAGAAAATGACTTATAAGAATCACTAAAAAGATAGAACGATTCTGCTGAGTTCTATTTCTTATAATGAGTATGAGAAGATCACAGATAGAGAGACTACAAAGTCTATTTTTGATTATCTTCAGATGAATCATGAAGCTAACGCTCAAGTTAAGGAGACAAAGGCTATGGCCCTAATCTAGAAATATGAAGCCTTAAGAATGGAAGATGATGAATATGTGGTATGATACGGTGGCATAACTGACTATTTTGAATGCTGGTTTGCATTTTGCATTTTGTGTTCGCAAAATGTCGCGGTAAGTAAGAGTTGCCACCGACTTTTATTTCATCCAACCGGAAAGGAAAAAAGTACAGAAAAAACCTTTTTTGAGATGTTTATGAGTACGGGGGGTAGATTATAGAAAGGGAAGTTGTTAGCACCCTTTCTATTCATGGTTTTCCATGGGCTCTTAGGTACTTGCTCATCTTTTTTAAAATTGCTTGTGTATGTGCTTTGTTTTGAAACAGTTTGACTTTCGTGATAACCCTTGTATCAGTCCTCAAAGGTGTGACGAAGTTTTTTTTTTTTAAATTTGTTTGAAAAGTGTAAGTGTGAAAAGTTTTGATTTGAGAAAGTACCTACTAGCATCTACTTACCCGAGAAAAGATTGTTCCTATTCTTGTTTCCTTTAGACAGCGCTATCCTACTATTGAGAAATAGGTAGCACCGTCATTGGAATTTGTAAAGGTCAATTCGAAAGGGACGTATGATCACTAAAGTAATGTTAGGATACCTTAGTAATAACCCTAGAGTCTTAAGTTCATATTCGAGGCAACATTCCCGAGGCAACATTCGAACGGGACGTTTGATCTTTTTTAGACAGGAGGGCAACCACTAAGACACCTTATGCTTAATGATCGCTTACTGAAGGCAACTGAAGTGAGAGTATACCCTAAGAGTGATATGTGCGAGTGATCTGTTTCAATTATTTATCTTTGCACATTAGGGTTTTCTAACTGTATTAAATTTGTCATGCATTCTTGTCATACAATCCTATTAGCGTACATCTAAACAGTCAAATATTTGCGGGAATTAAAATGCGAGAAAGTAAATCTACGCTATTACAAGGCTTCGGGGAGGGGGATTAATTACATAGCCAAAAACATCAGGGATTTAAACAGTAAATAAAACCCTAAATTAACTATTACAAACCATGAACAGTTACAAAATATTGGCAAAATAAATAACACGCACGCAATGAATCAAATACTAAACAACTAGGGTTTTGACCCTTGCCTAAACCTAATTGCGATTGATTAAGAAAATGTTTTTGTCATGTTTTGTTATTTAAAAGAAAACATTAAATTAAAAAGAGAAATCCTAATTCTAATTAATTTTAAATTAAGAGGAATAAATTAATTTAATCTAAATCCTATTTTTGTATTTTTATTTATTTGAAAAAAAAGAGAAAAAAAATAAAATCAATAGATAACCCTAATTTCTATTTGATTTTTATTTATGAAAATAAATTACAATTTCCCTAAATTAAACTAAATTAAATTAGTTTTGATAATAATAAAAAAAAGAACTAATCCTAATTGTTTTTATGAAGTCTTGATTTTATGATTTTATGGAAAATAAATTAATTTGTGAATTAAAATAAATAAAGGAAATTAAAAGAATGAATAAAATAAAGATAAGAAATAAAAAAGAAGTAAATTGGGCCTGGTGGTATTTGCTGAAAGGGGGTGCCAACTGAATTTCTGGGAGGCTAAGGCCTGTTTGACTTCGTTTAATCCAGTATGCGTGTTGACTTGAGGAGCATGGTAGGCCTCTTGCTACCTGAACATTGGATCCACCTGGCTGAGGGATCTGATGGTGGAACACAAGGGTGTATGATAAGCGTGCACTACTGCATTGCATGAGATATGCCTGAAATAAGCAAGAAAATAATAAAATGCACACGTCTGGGATCGAACCCAGGACGTGTGCATCAAAGGCCTTTTCCCCAGCCATTTAAGCTATTGTGTCAACTTGAAAGTAATATAAAACAAAAATATAATATGCAAAAACAAGCTAGTGGAGCCAACCAACGCGCGAAATTCAAATAAGTGAATCACATGTTGCCACGTCATCTTCTTCTCCCTCTCTCCTTCGCCTTAGAAAATCAAGCTTTTACCTACAGACCCTTGTTGTAGGTATAGCCTGTCCATCTCTAAAATTGCATAGGCTCAAGATAAATGACCATGGTTGTTACCAATCAACTCGTATCATCCTCACGAGTATCATGGTACCAGAGTTAACGCCCAATTTTTCCTGCATGAAAAATCCCTAAACAAGAATACAAAACCCTATCCATGGCAGATTCACATACAGACATCAAAAATACAATTGAATAGAACGATTAGCTTGCAAACACGATGATAAACATGAGTATGGCAATCAAAATCATTAAAGATGCGTAGATTAGTGAAATCAAAATCAAATTTTTGGACAAACTGTGAGAGACGTAGAACATGATTCTTGAGGTTTCAGGTCGTGCGAATACTTGCTACACGTTCAATGCATGCCAGGGAATGTGAATTGATCCTTGGAAAAGTTTGAAACGGCCTTTAGAGCAAGATCCAATCTGCACTTTTCTTTGAAAATTTGGAGCTTTATTTGATAACTTGAGGCAAGTTGCGCGTCTGAAAACTTATTCTCTAGGTCTTTAGGATCCTGGCATAAGTAGTGAATCAATCTAGGGTAATAGAATTGGAAAGAATCCAAAGAATAATGGTATGGTTTTAAGAGAAAATCAAATCTTTAACAATTGCCCAAATATGGATATTTTGTGTCTATTCTTGGCTTGCACGATTTGCTTCTCATTTGACAGCACATAAGATCTTCCTTCAATGCAAAAATCATCCCTAAAACACATTATATGATTTATTTGGATTTATTTGATTTTATTGAATTTTAAATGAATAAAAATCAAAATAAATTAAATAAACAAATAAATAAAGCATGGAGGGTCCCATAGGTCGTGGACTACATTATCATTGAAGTGCAAGCATAAAATGTTGGGCCTATTTAGCAAAAAATGCAAATTTGAGCCCATTTGACTTTTGGCAATTTTGCAAAAAAGGTCAACTTGGCCAATGCATAACTCTCTCAATCTTGACCCTAGAGGGGTATTCTTGGACTTTTTAGAAAGCTTAGGATGTCCTCTAAGCAACCCTTTTGGTATCATCTCAATTGAGTCTTCCATGTTCATTTATAAAGCTTTGACCCAAAAGGTGTTTTTATTGACTTTCCAAAATGACCTATAATGTCAAAATTCATATCTTCCAGTGAGTGCATATTTTTGAACTTGGGAGCTGAATATGAATTGTAGGGAATTGCATCCTCTTCAAAATGAGATTTGGATGGATCATTTCTGATAAAGTATGAGAAAGTTATGCTTGGTCAAAGTTGAGTTGACTTTTCCTACAAAACCCTAATTTAGCAACTTTTGGGTTTTGATGAATTGTGAGCAATCCTTGAGGAATCATGATCAACCATTGATCAAATTATGAATGATACTTCAAAATGAGGATGTTGACCAAAAATATTGAAGTTTGACTGTATGTGGGCCACAATTGACTTTTGACCTAGCATAGTTTATTTTCAGGTATTTGAGCAATTGACTGAGCAAACTTCTTCTGCAAGGCTTGAAACTTGACATGGATGATCTTGAGAACATATTAGGACAATGGTGATCATTTTAGTCCTTTGTGGTTCACACATCTTGATGAAGATGGAAACCCTAATTAGAGATAGACTGCCTTATGAGAGAGTTTGTTTGGTCAACTCTTGAACTTCCTTGAGCAATTTGGGGACCTCACTTGCCATGTGTTGAGAAATATCGGAGGACAAATTTTGGGGTACAACAGTTGCCCCTGTTCAATCTTCTTAAACCTGAGGATGTAGATTGGCTCGTCTGCCTTTCGTGATCTGAAGGTGGAAGATGATTGAACAGTAGAGTGCCTAAAAAATTTGCACTCACATGAAGTGATCTGGTTTGTGATATTGGGAATGGGCTTATAGATGCCATATGGTAGCTGCTAGAGAATTGCCAGGGATGGGCTTAAAGATGCCATCCGAAGAGACTTCGATCGCATAAGAGATTCCTTTGCGATAACCCGTATACTTGTTGTTAAGGAGGACTTCGCTGGGGAATGTCGGACTCTGTCTTGAGAAAAATAGAGTTTTAGGAGCTTCAATTGTCCGTTACTCTACTGGGGAATAATTCTGGTTTGGGAAGCGGAAGTGAAATGTGTATTTGGTCGGGGTATATGCTTCACCGCGACTTTCTGGGAAAATGTGAGACCAATTGTGTTTGATCGGGTCCCAGTCTTACAGTGTTGCGGACTATTGTCCAGGGATAAGAGAGGCAGAACCCGGGTAGTAAGGTTATAAGAAGGAACCTGGATAGTAGGGTTAATTCGAGATGAAAGCCTGGATAGTATGGCTGTGAGAAGGGACCTGGATAGTAGGGTTACTTCGATGTGAAAGCCTGGATAGTAGGGATGTGAGAAGGAACCTAGATAGTAGGGTTACTTTAAAATGAAAGCTGGGATAGTAGGGCTGTAAGAAGGAACCTGGATAGTATGGTTACTTTGAAATGAAAGTCGGGATAGTAGGGCTGTGAGAAGGAACCTGGATAGTAGGGTTACTTCAATGTGAAAGCCTGGATATTAGGGCTGTGAGAAGGAACCTGGATAGTAGGGTTAATTCGAAATGAAAGTCGGGATAGTAGGGCTGTTTCGGAATGAGTTTGGGTAAAACTGTGGAGGGAACCTGGGTAAGGTTGTTCTTGTTGCGCCGATGATTACTCTGTTTAGCTTCGAGTGTTGATCATGGACCTGCTGGAAATTTTTTATAATAACTGTCCTTCCTGAAAGAAATACAGGGTTAGTTATGTGTGATGCATGAGATGTATTGTATAATGATGTTCTCAAAATAAATGAGAATATGTTATATGTGATGTATGCACATGTCATGATGTATGAACATGAAATGCTGGCATAATAATCTGAGTCCGGGAAAATAAACCCTTGACTGTTGTTTGGAGAGTATGAGAAATGGTATTCTTGACTGCTGTAACAAACCATAGTTCCTCTATTTCTGTTGGGGATGGTGAACAAAGATGACTGCGCCGGGGGTTTGCCCCTTGTTTACGGATATTCTGCCGAGGAAAGACTCTGTCCAAGGATAACTTTGTGGGGAGTAACTTTGTTGGAGAGGAGATACCCTATTGATAGATCTGCTGTCTTGGAGAAATAACTCAGTTGGGGATGAATTTCCGTTATTGGTAATAACGAATTCCATTGGAGATTGAATTCCTGCTTGTGAGAGAAATAAACTTTGCTTGGGGGAAAATTTATGAACTCGCTCACAATTGTGAACCTCAGCTGGGGAGAGTTATGTCCTGCTCGGGAAAGCTAACATCATTGTCTTTGGATACTTTTTACTCTGTGGGGAGTGTATGTACCACTGCTCATGTTCTTGAGCTGGGATTATCCCAGTACCTGATGGGCAGAGTAACAGTAAGGTTTGGGCACTTCTTGTTTTCCCTGTTCCTGGAATTACGAGTAATCGTCTTTGTTTCTTATGTAAATATTTGTGAGCAGCAATCATTTTCAAATGCATATATCAGAGATAAATCATTGGACGTTCTTGCAAAAAAAATAAAAAAAGAAAAACAAAGTGAAACTTCTTGTGAAAATGAATTGTATTGATTTTTGAGGTTAGCCTGTAATAGGCGTTTTGTACAAAGAGGCTGACGTCCTAGTAAGAGAATGTTGCCAAAAGATAGAAATTATACAATTTGTATAAAATAAATAAAAACAGCTATGTGAAACTATCTCATTAGGTTCCAACCCTTCTATCGCCTTTATATCTTCAAGCGTCTCATCACTTTGCTGCTCGGCCGAAGGTGGATCAGATTAATTGGCGTTGTCCGAGCTTGATAGTCGATACCGAAGTCTAGTTGCAAGATGATCCAAGGAGACATAGTGTTACGCTTCAATCCCTAACTTTTTCCTGGACCGCTCTTTCGGGTTTTCAGTCCACCGGGATACCCTTTTTTGCTCAAGTCGCCTTTTCAGGTTTTCGACTTGCCAGGTGTACAGTTTTTTTCATTTTCATCCCTTACTTTTGCCCAATCCCTTTTGGTTCGTCGGGAAGCCCTTATTTTTGCCTAGGCCAGTCAACCTAGCGGATCTTTGATTATGCGTAGTATCTTTTCAATATGTCTGCATTGATGGGGTGAGGAAGGTCGTCACCATCCATGGTGGTTAGAATCATAGCTCCTCCCGAGAAAATGTTCTTAATCACAAACGACCCTTCATATGTAGGGGTCCATTTGCCCCTGGGATCACCTTGCGGTAGTATGATGCATTTGATCACTAGATCCCCGACTTGATATTATTGATGTCTGGCCTTCTTGTTAAAGGCCTTGATCATTCACTTTTGATACATCTGACCATGACAGATAGCAGTAAGTCTCTTTTCATCGATTAGATTCAGCTGATCAAGTCGGGTTTGGATCCAGTCATCTTCGTTCAAACTCGCATCCTTCATAATCCTGAGAGAGGGTATCTGGACTTCGATGGGTAGAACTGCCTCCATGCCATACACCAAAGAGTAGGGTGTTGCCCCTGTCGATGTCCGTGCTGAGGTACGGTACCCATGAAGAGCGAATGGTAACATCTCGTGCCACTCTTTATATGTCACCGTTATCTTCTGCACAATCTTCTTGATTCTTGTTAGCCGCTTCAACAGTCTCATTCATCTTCGGTCGGTAGGGAGAAGAGTTATGATGCTGAATCTTAAACTATTTGCAGAGCTTGGTGATCATCGTATTGTTGATATTTGTACCATTGTCAGTAATAATCCTCTCTGGGACACCATATCGATAGATCAGATTATGTCGGATGAACCGTGCCACGACGTTCTTTGTTACTATAGCAAAGAAACCTGCCTCAACCCACTTCGTGAAATAATAAATAGCCACCAGAATGAAACGATGCCCATTAGACGCAGTAGGTCTGATCTCGCCGATCATGTCGATGCCCCACATTGCAAAGGGCCAAGGAGATATCAAAACATTCAGGGGAACCGGAGGTACATGCACCTTATCAGCATAGACTTGGCACTTATGACAGGTTCGAGAGTGCTGATAACAATCGGCTTCCATAGTGGACCAGTAATATCCTGCCCATAGGATCTTCTTAGCCAAGGTATGTCCACTGGAATGAGTTCCGAAGGTACCTTCATGTAACTCTGCCATGATCCTTTCTGCCTCACTCTTGTCTACACACCGCAGTAAGGTTGAATCATGGTTGCGCTTATAGAGAGTTCCATTACTGATGAAGAACTTCGCAGCGAACCTTCTCAGAAACTTCTTATCATTAACAGATGCCCCCTCGGGGTATTCTTGAGCCTCAAGATACCTCTTTACCTCGGGAAACTAGGGTTTATCTGCTACCTCATCAGTCTCAATGTCACAGTAGTATGCGGGTTCGTCCAACCTCTCAATGGTAATCTGCCTCATTTTTCCACCTGACTCTGAACATATAGGACATGGTAGCTAGCGTGTCCGCTAACTGATTCTCCTCTCTTGGGAAATGTTCAAAGGTTATCTCCTCAAAGTGTGGGAGCAATGTCAGTACATACTCTTTGTAAGGAATACGATTCGGGTGTTTCGTATCCCACTCACCTTTGATCTGACTTATCACCAGAGCGGAATCTCCGGATACACTTAAGAACTTAATCCTCAGGTCAATAGAAACTCGAAGACCCATGATATATGCTTCATACTTCGTCATATTGTTGGTGCAGTTAAAACATAATCGGGCAGTGAACGGAGTATGACATCCCTCAGAAGATATAATTTCAGCGCCCATGCCATTACCCAATGCGTTCGAGGCTCCATTAAAATACATAGACCATCGGGATCCCTCCTCGGGTCCTTCATCCGGTCCAGGTTCTTCGCAGTCGGTTATCAACATGATATTCTCATCCGGGAAATCAAAATTCATGGACTGGTAGTCATCCAAGGCCTGATGCGCCAAATGATCCTCCAGTACACTCCCCTTGATTGCTTTTTGGGTTATGTATTAGATGTCGTACTCGGTTAAGATCATCTTCCATCTTGTTATTCTTCCGGATAAAGCGGACTTTTCGAAAATATACTCATCGGATCCATCTTTGATATCAACAAGGTAGTGTGAGTAAGCATATACTGTCTCAGCCGGCGAGCAGCCCATGCCAAAGCACATAAAGTTTTCTCGAGCAATGAGTATTGGGTCTCACAGTCGGTAAAATTTTTGCTAAGGTAGTAAATGGCGTGCTCTTTTCGGCCAGACTCGTCATGCTGCCCCAGCACACACCCCATTGAATGGTCTAGCACTGTCAAGTATAATATTAAATGTCTTCCTTCAACTGGAGGCATCAAAATTAGTGGTTCTTGAAGGTATTCTTTGATTCTTTCAAAAGCAATCTGGCATTCATCATTCCACTTTACCACTTGATCTTTCTTCAGCAGCTTGAAGATTGGCTCACAAGTAGCAGTCAGATGTGAAATGAACCCGGCGATGTAATTTAGACGTCCAAAGAAACCTCTAACTTCCTTCTCTGTGCGGGGAACTGGCATCTCTTGTATAGCCTTTATTGTTGCAGGGTCTACCTAAATACCTTTGTCACTGACAACGAAACCTAGAAGCTTACCAGACCTTACCCATAAGGTACACTTGTTCGGATTTAACCTCAGGTTGTACGTCTTCAACCTGTCAAACAGATTTTGGAGATGATCAAGGTGCTCTTCCTCAGTATGAGACCTGGCTATCATGTCATCAACATAAACCTCGATCTCGTGGTGAATCATATCATGGAATAAAGCGACCATGGCGCGCTGAAAATTTGCCCCGGCATTCTTCAACCCAAAAGGAATTACCTTGTAACAAAAGGTGCCCCACTGTGTAACGAAGGTTGTCTTCTCCATGTCCTCAGGAGCCATCTTGATCTGGTTGTAGCCAGAAAATCCATCCATGAAAGAGAAGATCTTGTGTTGCACGGTGTTGTCGACTAGAACATCAATGTGAGGAAGTGGGAAGTCATCCTTGGGGCTTGCCCTGTTCAGATCTCTGTAGTCCACACACATCCGTACTTTACCATCCTTCTTAGGTACCGGAACAACGTTGGCAACCCACTGCGGATAAGAAGTGACAACTAAGAATCCTGCATCGAACTGTTTCATGACCTCTGCCTTGATTTTCTCTGACATTTTAGGGCGCATACGGCGAACCTTCTACTTTACCGGAGGGCAGTCTTCTTTAGTCGGCAAGCGATGAACCAAAATATCAGTGTCCAAACCAGGCATGTCTTCATAGGACCAGGCGAAGATCTCAACATAATCGCGTAGCATCTGTATTAACTGTTGTTTGACACTAGGCTCCAGATTTGCACCTATCCTAACCTCCTTCTTGTCTTCCTCTGTACCCAAATTCACTAACTCAAATGGCTCTTCATGAGGCTGTATGGCCCTTTCTTCCTGCTCTAACAGTCTAGCAAGTTCTCCAGGCACCTGACAATCTACCTCACCTTCGTCCTCGGCTTGGTTGATCGGATTTTTGAAGTCATAACTGGTAGTAGCAGAGTTGTTATCAATGGGATCCAGAGGGGATATGGATCTGCAGTATGATACGTGAGTGTGTGTAAGAGAATAGCTGTTTTGATAAAATGAGAGACAGAAAAGAAACACAAGGAGCGCAAAATTTGTAATGCAAGAAACGTCCAATGCTTTATTTATGATATATGAAATGACAAATAATAGCCCTCACAAACAAAGCCAAGGTGCCTTGGGCAAAGCATCGGGCCATAAAGTTTCAAACTAATTATTAAAAATCTTAAAACGAAAGTCAATTACTGCGGAATAAAAGAAACAGGTATGAAGTCCTTTGTCGTCCAGTTATTCAGTCCACCGTTGGTTGTTGGGTAGATCCAGCTGTCGATGTCTGAATCCTCTTCATTATCCTCAATTGCATTAACTCCCCGATTACTGATGTGTAGCGGAGGTCTTCCAATCCGTGCGCGCCTAACAGCCTTTTAAGCCCCTGTAGTAAAGCCCAAACCAAATTTGTCAGTTTTGTGAGTGTAATCCGGGAGTTGACCCCAATTGGTACACCCACCTTCTTTAACTATAGCCCTGGAGTCCTTGAGAGAAGCTATCTTCAGCGGAGGTTTTCCGGTAGTAACTTCAGTTGATGCCGAGAACTGAGGGACCTCTTCGAAATTCTGACAAGGAGTTTCTATGAACTCCCCGTCCATCTCTACATAGCGGAAGGAATTGGGATGACTCACCATATACTCTTCTTCACCTCGCACCGTGACAATCTTCCCCTAAACTGGGTACTTTAGCATTTGATGGAGCGTGGAAGTAACTGCCCCAGCCTTATGAATCCAAGGATGACCCAGCAAGCAAGAATATGATGGTCTGATATCCATTATGTAGAAGGTGGACCCAAAGGTATGAGAACCCACTTTGACAGGGATGTCCACCTCCCCGTGCACCATTCCTTTTGATCCATCAAAAGCCCTCACCACAATGTTAATCGGCTTTAAAGTCAAACCCTCACAATCCAAACGGTCTAATGCTTTCTTTGGCAGAACATTTAACGAAGACCTGGTATCTACCATCACATGGGCCATAGTGGTGCCCCTGCACTCAATCGAGACATGCAGAGCATCATTAAGATTCCTTCCTTTCGGTGTCAGATCCGCATCTGAGAAACCCAACCCATTATTAGCAGTCAGGCTGGCCATGCAATCTTTGAACTGATCTGCTGACGTTTCCTGCGGCACATGCGCAGTCTTGAGAAATGCAATCAAAACCGCCGCATGGGCTTCAGAACATAATAGCAGGGACAACATGGAGATCTTTGACGGGGTCTTCCCCAGCTGCTCGACCACATTGTAGTCGCTCTTCTTGATAATTTTCAAGATTTCCTCTATTTCTTGTTTAGAGGCTTCCACGACAATTTTCTTAGGTTCTTCCATCCGAGCAGGCTCACCTATAATTTCTTTGCCCCAAGTCCCAGATGGCTCAGTAGCAGGGGTGGTAACTGGAGTAAGAACAGGAATAATTGCAGGTGTACTAACTGGGGTAGGAATAGGAGAAATTTCATGAGTGCTGGTTGGAGCAGCAGTTGGAATAACAGTGGGCTTGATGATAGTCTTCGGGGAAATCTCGGGAGAGAAGACCCTTCCACTTCGGGTAACCTTACTAGTCCCGACAATATTACTGACATCAGTATCAGCTTCTTCGGTCTTCAATTCTTGCTTAACACCATGGTAATACACATCAGCACCATAATGCCATGGGATAGCCTTATCTGAGGTGTACGGGATGGGACCAGGAACAATGATTATTAGCGGAGCAATTCTTGGAACAGGTGTAATCCTAACAGGTTTTCTCGACGAAACCTTGGAAGGATTGGCGGAAATGGTTATAATGGCAACATCTTCATTGGGAACAATAGGAGTCGTAGTTTTCTCAAACAAAATTTCTTTATTATCCATCAGGCGCTGAATACCTGACTTCAACAAACAACATCCGAAAGGTAGAGTCGAACACATGTGGCAACCTTCACCATAACTCAGAAATAAACCGGCCAACAACAAATTCTTATTAACACTCATCAGAGGAGTAGAAATTTCTTCAATAGAGGTCATAAACAAATTGGTGTCAACAGCATTAACTCCACGACCATGTTTGGGCATGGGAGAAGTTATAACATTCGGCTTTTCTGGAGCATCAAACTCTATCTCCTTGGCTTTGAGAAGATCTTGTACTTTGTTTCTCAGGGCCCAACAATCATTTGTATCGTGGCCTAGACTCTCATAATGGCAGGCGCACCGCGCGTTGGGGTTGTATCTGGGAGAAGTAGTGTTTGGATTCTTGGGAGCCTCTCTCAAGGTCGCCAAGTTGGATTTCAGCAGGTGAGGTAATACTTCGGCATGTGTCATGTTGATGCGAGTAAACTACTGTTGTGGTCTTTCCACCCTTTGTTGATTGTTGCATTGTGGAGCAACTGCGGGTCTTGGTATTACTACAACATTTACCGTTTGACGGTGTTCATATCTGCTTTGGCCCCTCGGGCTATAGTCTGCACTAGCTTCCTTCTTACCAGCGAAAGGCTTCTTTACCAAACTCGAAGAGGCATGCTTCTGTATTTTACCACTTCGAATGCCAGCCTCCACTCTTTCTCCAGTCAAAATCAACTCAGTGAAACCAGATAACGAGTTGCCAATTAAGTGATTGAAAAATGGACCAGATAGCGGCCCTAGAAACATGTCGAACAACTCCCTATCAGACAAAGGGGGTTGAACTCTTCCAGCCAAGTCTCTCCACTTTTGAGCATAGTCCTTTAAACCTTCACCTACACCCATGGACATACCCTGGAGATGAGTACGAGTGGGAGCAAGATCGGTGTTGTACTGATACTGCTTGTAGAAAGCAGCAGCAAGATCTTCCCAGTTTCAGACACTGGCCCCCTCCAACTGATAGAACCATTCAAGTTGAGTCCCTGACAGACTATCTTGAAAGAAATGCACCCACAAATTTCTATCAGCAGTGTGGGGTTAGATTTTCCTGACGTAAGAGCGGAGATGGAGCTTTGGGCAGGATACTCCACCGTACTTGGCAAAAACCGGAGCTTTGAACTTATGAGGGATGACCACTCCCGATACCAGTCCCAATTCCCCGAAATCCAAACTAGGTATTTTCTGAATCCATAACGCTCAGACGGTCTTCTAGCTGCTTGTACCTATCCTCAGCATGAGGATATTGCTCATCATCATAATCAGTATCATTGTCAGAAACTACAAGACTAGGGTCCTTTGCCCTTTCTTGGTTCTCCCCGTCCTTGGATGAGGAGGTCAGATCAGCTTTTTTCCTCAATCTTTCTACGAATCTTCTACCCATATTCAGAATTCTGACCTTCTTCTTCTTCTTCTTCTTCTCTTTCAGAATAAGGGTCTTTAAATCCTCCTGCCCCTTAGCCAGACTTATGAACATTTGTTGGAACTGTCGTTTTGCTCCTGAAGATCTTTGATGGCTTGATCAGAAGACATTTATGTTGAAATAAACAACGAAGAAGATGATAAACTTGTAGGGGTACCTGTAATGATGTGCATGATAATGGGATGCGCGTGTAATGATTTCAAAGACTTTGGGAGATTTAAATTTGCAAACCAAAATAAACAAAAACTTTATTAGTTTAAACTTGAAGGGTTCAACAATGCCTTTAAGGCATTACAAAGAAGTAAATAAAACAAATCTAAAACTAGAAAAAGCAAAATCAAAAGTCCCATGGACGCTTCCTCTTTGTGCTGATGTAGTCATTGATCACTCTTTCTTCCTTGAGCTGCCTGGTGAGCTTTAAAACCTTCCTTTCTTGCTCATGGAAATTCTCCCGGTAAGTGTCCCACTCATTCTTCAGCTGAATCCAAGACCTCTGTAACTCCCCAGGATCAGTGGGCATGTAAGGATAAAGAACCGAGTAAGGAATACCTTCTTCATTAGTGGGCTCCACAATCACTGGTAATACGGCCTCATAAGGCATCATAAGCTTCTGGGCACGAGCTCGGACCCATTGGAGGTAAGGCTACATAGGAAGGGAAGTCTTTGGTCCCAACTCTTCGGGGTCATATCTGTTCACCATGCCCCAAGCTCGTATGAACCTCCGGCGATGCTCCTTAACATCCTCCTTATAGTAAAATACAATGTCCTTAAGAAGTAACTCATGGGGACTATCTTTTCGAGCACGACCAAATTGTCGTAAATCTAGACAATGGTTGTAAATTATACCTCCTCTGATTCCAAGCAATGGGACATTAGGGTACCCCCACAATGGTCAATAACAGCAGTGTCTTCCATGGCCCGGGAACACCAAAGAATATATGTATTAGCAAGTGACATTATTCTGTACGACCAACCCAAACCTTCTTCGTTCTTCAGCACAGACTTAGGGAGGTGAGAAATAAACCACCTCGACAACAACAACATGCAGCACATAAGAGTCCCTCTTCTCTTCATAGTACGGGTATGGAGAGCATGCAAGATATCTCCAAGCAAGGTAGGCATTGGGTTGCGAGAAAGGAAAATCTTGACAACATTCACATCTACAAAGGAGTCTGGATTAGGGAAGAGAACCAAACCATAGATAAGAAGAGACAAGACATCTTCAAAAGCCTGAAAATCCAAATCATCCAAAAATAGTTGAGCCTGGTCTATTAGAAATTTGGCTAGAAAACCTTCGACCCTGCTTCGAGTTTCCCAATTGGATACCATATCAGCCCGTTTCAAGTGCAAACTTGAGGCAATATCTTCTGGCCCAGGAACCTCTTCCATACCTGTGAAGGGTACCTGTTCAAGAATGGATATGCCCAATAGATGAGAGAACTCTTCCAAAGTGGGTACTAGCTGGTAATCTGGAAAGGTGAAGCAATGATGCACGGGATCGAAGAACTGAAATAGTACGCTCATCATCTGTTCATCAAGGTTTGAAGTAACCAAGCTGAGAAGCTGACCGTGTCTCTTAATGAACATAGAAGTCTCGGAAACTCTTGAGGCTAGCTCTTTAAGTTGGGCAGGTATTTGCACAAAGTTGACTCAGATGGTATTTCTATGCACGGAAGCCATGACCTGCAAAACAGAACAAAGATAAATTCCCTTGGTCTTTGAAATGGTTAGTGTAATGAAGCATGAATTCCATGTTATGATGCATGATGTCATGATAAACCACAGGTATAGAAAACACAAATATTTCAAACACAGTCAAATCACACAAAGCCCTTAGGTTTAAGGATTGCATGAGGTCAAAGGTAGTACCCTCTTAAAGTTAAGTTGGTTTCAACCTATCCTAGAAAAAGTAACCGGGTTCTAGAGGATCTCAATATCACTTACCATCCTCCATCGGTCATGGTTTCAGCTCACGCAATATTTTCTTGCAGCCGGAAATATCTCGAGAGTATAGTCTCAATGAGTGTAGCATCGAGTATCAACCAGTTCTCAGCTTTACACCAAGGCCAGCTATCTCACTACTTTCTAATGGAAAAGTTGGGCGATTACAGGTTCTAAGGTCAATTGATGCTTAACGACCCCACACAGCGGCCCCATATTCTCCTCGTTTCTCCACAAGGGATACCGATACCAACCAATGTGCCACATCAACGTAGCTACTGCTTCAACCGTATCGGTCTATGCTGTACAATTCCCTCACAGTCTATTGCTACTTACCTAAAAGGTATCCCCAGATTCTGGTTAGGATCTATAGTAACCCCAAACAAAACCCTTAAAAGTAAAGCAAACAAAGCAATCAAGAGAAGCAATTATGATGAACTAGATCCTAAGGTATACCCCACTTTATTAAATCCCCAGCAGAGTCGCCAGTTCTGTGATACGGTGGCAGAACCGACTATTTTGAATGCTGGTTTGCGTTTTACGTTTTGTGTTTGCAAAATGTCGCGGTAAGCAAGAGTCGCCACCAACTTTTATTTCATCCAACCGGAAAGGAAAAAAGTACAGAAAAAATCCTTTTCGAGATGTTTCTGAGTACGGGGTGTAGATTATAGAAAGGGAAGGTGTTAGCACCCTTTCTATCCATGGTTTTCCATGGGCTCTTAGGTACTTGCTCATATTTTTTAAAATTACTTGTGTATGTGCTTTGTTTTGAAACAGTTTGACTTTCGTGATAACCCTTGTATCAGTCCTCAAAGGTGTGATGAAGTTTGTTTTTTTGCAAATTTGTTTCAAAAGTGTAAGTGTAAAAAGTTTTGATTTGAGCAAGTACCTACTAGCATCTACTTACCTGAGAAAAGATTGTTCCTATTCGTGTTTCCTTTAGACAGCGCTATCCTACTATTGAGAAATAGGTAGCACGGTTATTGGAATTTGTAAGGGTCAATTCGAAAGGGACGTACGATCACTAAAGCAATGTTAGGATACCTTAGTAATAACCCTAGAGTCTTAAGATCATATTCGAGGCAACATTCTCGAGGCAACATTTCCGAGGAAACATTCGAACGGGACGTTTGATCTTTTTTAGACAGGAGGGCAACCACTAAGACACCCTATGCTTAATGATCGCTTACCGAAGGCAACCTAAGTGAGAGTATACCCTAAGAGTGATATGTGCGAGTGATCTGTTTCAATTATTTATCTTTGCACATTAGGATTTTCTAACTGTATTAAATTTGTCATGCATTCTTGTCATACAATCCTATTAGCATACATCTAAACAGTCAAATATTTGCGGGAATTAAAATGCGAGAAAGTAAATCTACGCTATTACAAGGCTTCAGGGAGGGGGATTAATTACATAGCCAAAAACATCGGGGATTTAAGCAGTAAATAAAACCCTAAATTAACTATTACAAACCATGAACAGTTACAAAATATTGGAAAAATAAAAAACACGCGTGCAATGAATCAAATACGAAACAACTAGGGTTTTGACCCTTGCCTAAACCTAATTGCAATTGATTAAGAAAATGTTTTTGTCATGTTTTGTTATTTAAAAGAAACCATTAAATTAAAAAGAGAAATCCTAATTCTAATTAATTTTAAATTAAGAGGAACAAATTAATTTAATCGAAATCCAATTTTTGTATTTTTATTTATTTGAAAAAAAGAGAAAATAAAATTAAATCAAGAGATAACCCTAATTTCTATTTGATTTTTATTTATGAAAATAAATTAGAATGTCCCTAAATTTAACTAAATTAAATTAGTTTTGATAATAATAAAAAAAAGAACTAATCCTAATTGTTTTTATGAAGTCTTGATTTTATGATTTTATGGAAAATAAATTTTTTTGTGAATTAAAATAAATAAAGGAAATTAAAAGAATGAATAAAATAAAGATAAGAAATAAAAAAGAAGTAAATTGGGCCTGGTGGTATTTGCTAAAATGGGGGTGCCAACAGAATTTCTGGGCCCAATAAGGCTAAGGCCTGTTTGACTTTGTTTAATCCAGTATGCGTGTTAACTTGAGGAGCATGGTAGGCCTCTTGCTACCTGAATGTTGGATCCACCTGGCTGATGGATCTGATGGTGGAACACAAGGGTGTATGGTAGGTGTGATGCGGTGGGAGAACTGACTTGAGGTTTTGCGTTTGTGTTCGCAAATGTTGCGGTTAGCAAGAGTCGCCACCGACTTTTCTTTTATCCAAAAGGAAAGGTAAAAAAGCACAGGAAAGACCTTTGAGATATTTTCTTGAGTTCGGGGGGTAGATTATGAAAAGGGAAGGTGCTAGCACCCTTTTCATCCATGGTTTTCCATGGGCTCTTAGTTACTTGTTTTAGATCACTTGCTTTGCTTTTGAAATTGTTTGAAATGGTGCTTTGTGTGGTTTTGAAAGTATTTTGAAAAGAGGCCATCGTTTAGGCAATCTTTGTAATGATTCTCGTTCGTAAGAATGTATACAAATATGTTTGTCTTTTGAAAAAATGTTTCAATGTTTTGAAAGTTGTTTGGAAATGTTTTGAAATGTGTATGTGTTTGTTTGAAAATAGCAAGGATTGTTTGCAAATTGATCAAGTAACTAGAAGCTATCTACCTACTCGAAAGTCTTTCTTGTACATTTTTATTCCTTTGACATTGTTGATTTACCATTGATTTGGTAAACAACCCTATCTTTGGATGTTAAATGGGACGGGCATGGATCATCGTATGACCATGATAGCAATGTTGCCAAGTATCTTAGCAAGTTTTGAGGGACTAAGATCATTTTGTTTTTAGGAAACCTTTTGATAGCGTCATCAAGGGACTATGATCTTTTGTTTTGTTTTTGTTTTGCTTTGCCAAGATACTTTGCATGCATACCATGGCCATTTTATTTAGGCAACCAAGTGGGTGAAACCCTAGGGGTGCTTGTGTGCAATGTGTTGTCATTTTACATGCATTTGTCTTGTATTAGGTCTTTGCTATTTGTTTGATTTTTGTCTTATCATGCAAAACCCTAATTTACTACACAAATATATAATGCGATAAATTGCGTAAAGTAAATCTAAGCTATTACAACAATTATTATGGGAGGGGGATACAAATTTTTGAATGGGGATATTTGCACAAAATAAAACCCTAATATACTATTACAACCCAATTGAATTATTGTACAATAAATAAATATACAATATTTAAATATGCAATAAAATGCATTTATGCAAAAATGTCTTGTATTGATTTTATGTATGAAAAAAATAAAATTATTTAAGTCCTAAAAAATAAGAAAAATAATATTGTTGTTTTTGAAAGGGTGAAACCCTAGTTTTTTTTATTAAAAGAAAATTATGCTTTCTATTTTTATTTTGTCTATTTTTTGTACAAGAAATAGTAAATAATATTATTAACAAATATTAAAAATTAAAATATGCATGAAAATAATTATTTTATGTGTGAAATAATAAAATTAAAATATATGGTATTTTAAATATTTTTACAAATTTTATTTGAGAAAATAAAGTTCATTATCCTAATAAAACTATTTTTTATGCCAAAAAATAATAAAAAAATAAAATAAAATACAAAAAATTAAGATATTTTTGTGATTTTTTAATGTTCAGAAAAAATAAATGCAAGTCAAAAATAAAAAATATGCAAGAAAATATGCAAAAATAAAAAAAAATGAAGTAGGGGGTGCAAAAGTAAAACAGGGGGTGTGAATAGCAAAACCAAAAAAGGCCAGAAACAAAAAAGCCCAAGACAACAGCTTCGTCCTTGTCCTTGGTTCCTCTTCCTTGCGCGCGTTTTTTCAAAACCTGCAACTTGCTATTCTTTGCACAAAAACAAAAACTTGCAACATGAAACATGTAGCATTTTTGATCGCGATTCCAATGATATAAAAAACATAATCTAACTCTCAAGGATCATGGAGAATTTTTGTAGCCCTAATTTCTGACCTAACTTTTTCATGAACTTCAAGCTTTAAATTCTCACTACTCAGTTAATATAAATGACAACTATGCATATGTACAGCTTCACCATGTTAAGGACTACATCTTTGCTTCACAAATCAAAGCTTGAGGATTCCTAAATAAAGAGATAGAGTTTTGAAAAATACCTTGTTCAACTGAGTTTGGATATGGCAATGTGGGGACTTTGAGTGAGGTATGAGGATCATGTGAGCTTCCTTGAAGTTCCTTCAAGCTATTCCAATGCTTAGCTTGCCTTGAGGATGCTTGAAACTCCCTGTAGAAGTCAACCTGCAACCTTCAAGTTTGTAAATGGTGATGTCTGAAATAGAGCTCACAGTTGCAGTGCAAAGGCTTGGATAGTTTGGATGTGATGTATGGAAGGTGTTTCAAGTGTTAAAGGGAGAAACGTACGAGCCAATATTGAAATGGCAAGAGTTTTGCAGAAGCTTCCCTGTTTGGGCAGAAAAATGTGTTTTCTGAGTTTGAGAGTGTTTTAGATGTTGTGAATTCGTGTATTTGCTTGCAACAAGTTTGTGAAGTTGTTTTGAATGAGGCCAAGTCCTCCCTTTATCAGATGGACAAGTTCTCTTGACTTTTGCAACTTTTCTTGCTTTTGAAGAAAAGTGACAAGACTTATGCCAAAGGCCTGTACTTGCTATTTCTTTAGCTGATGAGAGTTTGTAAAACATGCTTGATATCTGTGGAAATTTCTTATAACAAAGAAACGGGTCCATGGCTCAAGGATAGCAAAGTTGCAAAAAGCTTGATTTATGGAAATCGCAATGTGCACTTTATGCCATTTATGGATTAATCTCTTGTACAATGCTCTAAAGGTCAAAATAAAGTCATTATCCATTGAGTTTGCATTTAATTATGGAATGTAGAAGGGATTTAGGACCTGTAATGCAAGGTACAAGCATGCTAGGACCTGATTTGCAACTTGAAGCATTGTAAAAATGGCTTGAACAAAAGTGACAAAATGCCATTTTCTCTTCTTTGATTCTCCCTAACCATAAATGATCTTGGAGAGTTCTTGGACATTTTGGAAAGATTATAACATGCTCTAAAATCCATCTTTGAAATGAATTTTGAGATAGCTCTTGGAACTAGGTGAAAAATTCCCATAAAGTTGGGTCAAAAACCTGCCTAAATTAGGGCAAATTTTCACTAAGTTAAAAAGTCTATGGACCCCTATTCACAAATTCATAACTTGAGATCCAAGCATCTTTTGGGAAAACTTTGTGAAGAAAAGTTGTAGATTTCATGGAGGACTACAAATTGTATGTTGGAAGTTTTCTTTGAATCCAATTGCATCATGGTGAAGAAGTTGTGAAAAGTTAGGAAAAAATAAGAAATTTTCCATACTTAGAAAAATTCTAAGTTATGAAAAAATTTCAAATTAAAACCCTAATTTGAAAAATTGGTTTTCTTGATCAACAAGTTTCATATTTTGACATATCTTGATGAATTGTGACCCTTGGCACTTGATTTTGACCAAAAAGTCAAAGTTTGACTTTTCAGTGTACAGTTGACTTTTGATTAGTTGACTGCAAAATTCATGTGTCAATCCTATGCATTTGAGATCTTTTGAACTATGTGATTAGTTCAAGATGATGTTATTGAGTCCTTGAAATCATTCTTGAATCCAATTGGTCATTGGCTAGGTTAGAAATCAGAAATTGCCCTTTCTCAGTCAAAACCCTAATTTTGACCATTTTGCTCTTTTGATGATCTGATCAAATTTCTTGAGGAGTTGTGATCCAAACTTGATCAAATGGTACATAGGAGCCTATAATGTTGTTGTGGATCAAAAATTATAAAGTTTGACTGTAAATTGGCCATGGTTGACTTTTTCCCCAATACAATTGATTTTTAAGTCAACTGTCCAATTGACTGGGCAAAAATGTGATTCAAGGCTTGAAACTTGGTATGAGAAATCTTAGGGGTCCAAGATGGTGTATGAAAGTCACATGAAGCATTGATGGTCCAAAAATCCTTGTGAAAACTCAAACCCTAATTTCAGTTCATCAGTGCAAGATGAGGTCTTGAGTTGAGCAAACCCTAATCTTGTCTTGAGTCCAAGAGGTCTTGTGAGGAAAATCTTGATAAAATGAGTGGGCAAATTTTGGGGTACAACAGCTGCCCCTGTTCAATCTTCTTGAACCTGAAGAGTTAGATTGGCGAGTTTGTCGTTCGTGACTCGAAGGTAAAAGATGATTGGACACTAGAGTGCCCATAAATTTGCACTCGTCAAAGTGTAGTTGTGGGAATGGGCTTAAAGATGCCATTTGGAGAGGTGATAAAATCTTGTTGGAGATGGGCTTGTAGATGCCAGCCAAGAATGTTTGCTGAGTTGTAAATCATAAGAATGAGCATTAGAATGGTGTCCGTATCTGGAACGTATCTGAGCTGTATCTGAACTTTGTATCTGAGTAAGCAATAGAATAGCATCCGTGTCGGGAGCGTCTCTGAGCTAGGGATAATCAGGATAAGTGACAGAATAGCAACCGCGTCTGGAGCGTATCTGGACTGTATCTGAATGTTGAGATCTGAATGAGTAGCAGAATGACTTTCGTGTCTGGAGTGTATCTGTACTGTATCTGAATGTTGAGATCTGAATGAGTAGCAGAATGACTTCTGTGTTTGGAGTGTATCTGTATTATATCTGAATGTTGAGATCTGAATGAGTATCAGAATGACTTTCGTGTCTGGAGCGTATCTGGATTGTATCTAGAATTTGAAATCTGAATGAGGGCCAAAATGGCATCCGCGTCGGAAGCGTATCTGAACTAGAATATGAATAAGTGACAGAATGACTTCCGTTGTCTGGAGTGTATCTGAACTGGAATCTGAATAAGTGACAGAATGACTTCCGTGTCTGGAATGTATCTGACAGTTGAATCTGAATAAGTATCAAAATGACTTCCGTGTCTGGAGTGTATCTGTTACTGTATCTAGATGTTGAATCTGAATGAGAAATAGAATGGCTTCCGTGTCTGGAGCGTGTCTAATCTGTGTCTGATAGTTGAAATCTAAATAAGTATCAGGATGGCATCCGTATATGGAGCGTATCTGTATTGTAATCTGGTAGAGTAACAAAATGACTTCCGTGTCTGGAGTGTATCTGTAATCTTTGAACATTATTAATGATAGTTGTTAATCTTATCCTGAAAAGGGTAAAATGTTAGCTGAAACACAAATTTATGTTGCATGAAATGTATGATGCAATAAATGTGTTTTATCAATGTTTATGATATATGAGTGTTATGTCTGTGCATGTAAGCTGATTAGCTGTATTGCTGAGGAAAATAAATCCTTGACAGCTGGGGATAATAAAAACCCTTGAATGCTTCCGGAGAAAATAAATCCTTGACGACTGTTGGGGATAGAAAATCCTTGACAACTTCTGTGGGGATATGAGGATCCTTCATGTCTTGAAGTTGGAGTATTGACAAAAAAACATGTTGTGAGAGTAATGTTATATACTGCTTGAGAAATCTGCTTGGGAAATCCAAAGAACCTTAATGACTTCTACTGGGGATTGAACCAAGGGAATCCTTGATCTACTGGAGAATAAAGAAAAACTCTGATGACTGATGCGGGGAATTAAGAATGAGAATCTTCATTCTGTTGAGGAGCAATGAAAACTTTGGCAACTTCACTGGGGAATTAAAAAATGAGAATCTTCATTCTGTTGAAAAATAAAAACTCTGTGGGGAATAAGGCTTACTGTTGGGGAGTAAGTTCAGGAGTTTTCGGTCGTCTGTCACTCTACTGGGGAATTATCCTAGGTTGAGGAGAGACAAGGGTTAACTGTTATCTGGTTGATTTCCAGGTTTCAAGACAACTTGCTGGGGAGTTTAGAGAAACTGGATGGTTTCCGCTGTGGATTGATAGTTAGAAGTTTTGGCTCCGCTGGGGATTGGGAGTTTGAAGTTTTAACTCTGATGGAGATTTGTAATTTGAAATTATAACTCCGTTGGGGATCTGTATTTCAAGGTTTTATCTCCGCTGGGGATCTAGATGATGTACTGTAGGGATTGCTCATGGAATAGCCTAAAGACGTTTTCCTATCCTTTCAACATGTCAGTAATTGTTCTTTTCCATCCTGTTTATTTGTAAACAGTAATTATGTTCAAATGCATATGTTCATCAATGAATCATTGGACGTTTTTTGCAAATAAAAACACAAGTGTAAAAAAAAGGCAAATAGTTTTCTGTACTTTGAAAGAGATATCTTTGTATTTACTTTGAATAAGTATTTTGTACAAAGGAGACAGACATCCTAGTAAGAGGATGGTGTCTTTAAAGTAAGAAAATTGTATACAAAGAAAGATAGCTATGTGTGTAAAAAATCCCATGGGGTTCCCATTCCGCTATAGCCTTCATATCTCCGAATATCTTGTCCTTTCGTTGCTTCGTCCGAAGATGATTGGATTGATCAGAAGCTTCAGGTTTATCAGTGAAAAGATTGTCCTTAAAGTGATCCGACGAGACATAGTCATAGGCTTTAATTCCCTAACGTTTGCCTGGACCGCCCTTTTAGGTTTTCAGTCCACCGGGAAACCCTTTTTTTCCCAAGTTGCCCTTTCGGGTTTTCAACTTGCCGGGTCTACAGATTTTTTTTATTGCTTTATCCCTAATTTTTGCCTGAACCGCCCTTTCGGGTTTTCGATTCACCGGGATGCCCTTTTCTTTTGCCTAGGTGTGTTAACCTAGCGGGTCATCTATGCGTAGTATCTTTTGACTATGTCTACTGTGATCGGTGGAAATAGAACTGACTGTTTTGAAATGCTGGTTCGCGAAATGTCGCGGTAATCAAGAGTCGCCACCGTCTTTTATTTTCTCCAACAAGGACAGGACAAAAGCACAGCAAAATTCCATATGAGATAGTTTCTCGGTTCGGGAGGTAGATTTATAGAAAGGGAAGGTGTTAGCACCCTTTCTATTCGTGGTTATCCACGGGCTCTTAGATACTTGCTCATTGTGTTTTCAAAAGGTTTGCTTTTCAATTGTGAGTGAGTTTGAAAAAGTTTCGTTTAAAGATTTCGGAATAACTCTTGTATCGGCCCTCAAGAGTGTTTGAAAAATTGTTTTGAAAGCTTTTTGAAAAGTGTCGGTGTGAAAAGAGTTTTGATTTGTTTTTTTTTAATAGAGCAAGTATCTATGAGTCATCTACCTACCCTAAGGAATTAGGCTGTATAAGTGTCCTTTAGGTAGTGCCATCCCACCATTGAGGGGTAGGTAGCACCACCGTTGGAGGTGTTCGGGTCAATTCGTTTTTTAGGGACAGTGTGGTCACCAGAGCAACAGTAGGACACCTTAGAAGCTACCCTTATGCCCTTGATCCTTTTTTAATCCGAGGCAACCGTTTCGAGGCAACTATTCCGAGGCAACTTGTTTCGAGGCAACCGGATCATAGACATAAGGACTCACTAAGACGTCCTATACTTGACAACCACGTTTCGAAGGCAACAGGTGAGGCGTACCCTAGGAGTGGTGTGTGAATTTGTGTGTTGTTTTCAGTTTGGCAATTATCTTTGATCAGGGCATTTGTGAGCTACGAGTTATTTTTATTTAGCCATACATTCTTTCATGCAATTAGAATTTAAAAGTGCGGAAATTTAAATGCGGAAAGATAAATCCTACGCTATTACAAGGCGCGGGTCTATACATCGCCAAAATACAAAGACCCGTTTGGTAAAAAATGCGGAAAGTAAAAAGACCTAATTACTATTACAAGCCTTGAGCAGTTACATAATATTCGAAAGAAAATAATGCGCGAAAGAATAAAAGTTAGGACGTCTGAGGGTTTTGACCCTTTTGAAATTAAATTAAAATTAAGGCTAATTAATTATTTAATTAAGAAAAGAAATATTTTTATGTTTTTGGTATTTTGTATTTATGAAATAAAGAAGAATTAAAATTAGAAGAAACCCTAGTTCTAAATATCTTATTTATTAATGAAAAATATACAAGTTAACCTAATTTACACTAATTAGTTAATTTACCTATTTATTTACAAAAGTAATAATTAATAATAATAATAATAATAATAATAATAATAATAATAATAATAATAATGAGAGAAAATTATTTATTAAGAAAAGGATGAAAAATGTCAAAAAAATCCTAATTCTACTTATTTTAATTTATTAAGAAAAGTGTTAAAATTGAAACCTAATTTAACTAAATTAATTACTTAACATTTATTTACAAAAATATTCTAATAGTGAAATTAATAAGAATTAAATATTAAATATTTTTTGGTTTCTGATTTTTTATCATGAAAATTATTTTGGGTGAATTAAATAAAATAGTTAAAACAATTAAAACAAATTAAAACAAAAAAGAAAAGAAAAGGAAGTTAAAAAATATAATACAAACATTGGGGGGTGTCTGGCCCATTTTGGAGGTTTTTGTGAAGCAATTTGGCCCATCAAGACAAGGTCTGTTTGACTTTCCAGCTTGTGTGTGCGCTTGTTTGACTGGACCACCATGGATCTCATTCAATGGCCTTTGGATTGATCATCAGGGGCGCGTGGCAAGACTGAGCGTGAGCGTGTATGGTGAGCCATTGAGACTACGCTGCATTGGAATACATTACAACAAAAATTATGGATTAAATGGGGGGACCTGAGAATCGAACCCAGGTCCCTATACCTGCAAGAAAACTCATCAACCAACTGAGCCAAGCAACGCATTTGTTATATGGATAAATAAAGAATATAATATATGAAAAAAAGTAATCATGCTGAAACAAACAAAAAAAACACGCTAACATTTAAACTACCCAACCAGGCCTGGACACGCTAGCCTTCTTCTTCATCTTCTTGAAAAATATAAAACAAGTAGCGGGGGTTTTAAACCCCCACTAAGTGCAACCTACAAAAATAGCGAATAGAACATGCTTCAATATAAAAAAGCGCGATATCATCAATGGATTCGTCTTGTTGCCACGAATTCAGCTGTATAAGTCTGGTGGTCTAATTTTTCCATCCCAAGAAAGCCCTAATTGGGACGTTCTGAAAACCTAATATCCTTTAATGGCAGACTTGGATTCAGGTAGAGTTAGGTCAATTAACCTATGCCAATCGCTTCAGAACATCATTATTAGCAAGAATCAACAATTAAAACATATGAATAATGCATGAAAATCAAAAATCGATTATGGACATATTCATGAAAAGCGCAATGTTGTTCTACCAATTCTTGGAGTATGGAGACTGGTTCTTGATTGCAATCGACTCCTAGCAATGTCAGGAATGTATTAGAATGCTTGTTATGCTTTGAAACGCCCTGCAACTGTGATTTCAGTTTTCAACTTTTGGTGGAAATTTTGCAATTTTTGTTATGCCTTTCTGAGCAGTTTTTCGCGTGTCTTTGCATTAGGTTAGGTTATCCCTTTGTATCTGAACGTGATTAGGTCAAAAAACCAAGCCCAAGGTCCATCAATTAATGTTTTGAAGATTTGATTTTCACCATATCAATTTCAATCTTTTTTCATTGAAACTCTTGCCTAATCATGGATAATCTTCCCCTTTTGAACATGGAACGACTTGCCACCTTGCCCTAGTTTGATTTGCTGCACAAAATATTTGGAAGAGCATGATTTGATATTTTTCTCATATTTAAAACTAATTAAATGAATTAATAATAATAAAAACTCAATTAATTAATTAAAAATAAGAAAATAAATCCCTTTGAGCTTAATGGGTCGTGCATATGCTTTGGGTAATGATTCAAGGAAGAATTTGAGGCCCATTAGCATTTTTGAAGTGTTTTGGGCAAAGTTGACTTTTCAAAATTCCCAAAAATTTCCCAACTTCTCCAAGGCACATCTTGCTCAATTTTGAAGCTATGATCATGTTCTTAGACATTTTGGAAAGGTCCTGAAGTCCTCTAACCAATGTCTTTGGTCCCATGTCATTTTGATTTACCAATCTCAAGTTATGGTCTTTGACTTAAAATGCCTTTTTGTTGACTTTTGAAAATGACCTATAATGTTGAAATTGATAACTTTTTGTGAGAGCATTTCTTGGACTTGAAGTGTGAAGATGAGTTGTGGGAAATGTCATTCTCTTCAAAATGAGCATTGGATGGGATTTTTCTGATAAACCATGAGGAAGTTATGCCTTGGTCAATTTGCAGTTGACTTTTCAGCTGTCCAAAAATAGAAACTTTTGCATCTTGAGACTTTTTGAGCCATGTTTTGAGAAATCATGATCAAGAATTGATCAAATGATGTTTGTGGCTTCAAAATAAGATGTTGACCAAAATTTTTGACTTTTGACTGTCAAATGACCATTTTGCCCCTACAGTTGACTGTGAAGCATTTAGGGTTTTTGACTGTGCAATTTGATGCTGTGAGTCTTGAAACTTGGCATATGGATGTTTGACAATGTATGTAGGCACGTGGGACTTGATTGGACCCTTGAAAACCTCAATTTCTTTGCCAGAACCAAAACCCTAATTTTGACTGTGTTAGGAGGCAATTGGACTGTGCAACCCTTGAGAGATTTTGAAGCTTGATCTTGGCAAATCTTGAAGAATATGGGAGGGCAAATTTTGGGGTACAACAGTTGCCCCTGTTCAATCTTATTAAACCTGAGGATGTAGATTGGATGGCGTGCCTTTCGTAATTTGAAGGTGGAAGATGATTGAACACTAGAGTGCCCAGAAATTTGTACTCACATAGTAGAGTGTCAGCAGTATGATGCAGGGAATGGGCTTATAGATGCCATTTGGAGACTGATGGATGAGAGGATGGGGTTATAGATGCCATTTGGAGACTGTCGGTATGTGGATGGGCTTATAGATGCCATCTAGGTGTCGATCGCGTAAGATATTCCTTAGCGAGAACTTGCGTACCTGAGAAAGAAAATAATTACCTGGCCTGTTTACAAGAGTTGATCTTCAAACTCTTTATGTAGATGTGCCCTGGCTAGATACAGGAATAAAATCTTTAAACTCTTCAGACGTGCCCTGGTAAGATAAAGGAATCGAGTCCAGAGAATAGTCGTCAACAGATACACCCTGGCGAGATACAGGAATCGGATCTTCAAACTCTTCAGACGTGCCCTGGCAGGATACAGGAATCGAGTCTGGAATTAGTCGTCAACAGATACACCCTAGCAAGATACAGGAATCGGATCTTCGAACTCTTCAGACATGCCCTGGCAGGATACAGGAATCGAGTCTGGTAATGTAGTCGTCAACAGATACACCCTGGCAAGATACAGGAATCGGATCTTCGAACTCTTCAGACGTGCCCTGGCAGGATACAGGAATCGAGTCTGGTAATGTAGTCGTCAACAGATACACCCTGGCAAGATACAGGAATCGGATCTTCGAACTCTTCAGACGTGCCCTGGCAAGATACAGGAATCGAGTCTGGCATTAGTCGTCAACAGATACACCCTGGAAAGATACAGGAATCGGATCTTCGAACTCTTCAGACGTGCCCAGGAAAGATACAGGAATCGAGTCTGGAATTTAGTCGTCAACAGATACACCCTGGCGAGATACAGGAATCGGATCTTCAAACTCTTCAGACGTGCCCTGGCAAGATACAAGAATCGAGTCTGGAATTAGTTGTCAACAGATACACCCTGGCGAGATACAGGAATCAGATCTTCAAACTCTTCAGACGTGCTCTGGCAAGATACAGGAATCGAGTCTGGAATTAGTCGTCAACAGATACACCCTAGCAAGATACAGGAATCGGATCTTCGAACTCTTCAGACGTGCCCTGGCAAGATACAGGAATCGAGTCTGGAATTTAGTCGTCAACAGATACACCCTGGCGAGATACAGGAATCGGATCTTCAAACTCTTCAGACGTGCCCTGGCAAGATACAGGAATCGAGTCTGGAATTAGTCGTCAACAGATACACCCTGGCGAGATACAGGAATCGGATCTTCAAACTCTTCAGAAGTGCCCTGGCAAGATACAGGAATCGAGTCTGGAATTAGTCGTCAACAGATACACCCTAGCAAGATACAGGAATCGGATCTTTAGTTGCGACCGTTGATAGCAATCATCTTTGTACTGACCTTTGTCCTGAAAAGACAAAACGTTATTTGTATGACATGTCATGATGTATGACATGCGTGATGTTCTCAGAATGAATGAGATTGTATGTTCATGATGCGTATGTGCATGCTATGTATGTAAATGTTTTCGTTCTCGGAAAATAAATCCTTGACGGATGTCGGGAGATTAATTCCTGGGCTGATGTTTGAAGAATAGAGCTTTTTGTTTCCGCTGGGGATGATAGTTGCAAGAATAAACCGGTAGGAGAAGATGACTTCGTTGGGGAATAAACCTGGCGAATAGATTACTCTGCGGGAGTGAACTCTGTGGGGAAAGAGAGGTACTTTGCTTGAGGTTTGATGATAACTCTGCTGGGGATACTGTTGATGTGTTATGTTGAAGGAATTGATGAACTCCGCTGGGGGTAGGAAGACTTCGTCGGGGATGATCTTTCCGTGGCAATTGGCTGAGGATAACCCAGTTATAAGCTGGTGGGGAAATAACCTTTGAATAAAGTCGGGGGAGCGTTTGTGCTCTGCAGGGGTAAGCTTCCAGAATCTACTGGGGATCAGCTTCCTGCTGGGGAGATGGATTCCACTTTCCTGGGGGAACTTTTTGAGACTGCACTGGGGAAGTGGCTCCACTGAATGTCTGTATATCGTTGGGGAACAATCTTAGATCAAGACTGTCGGGGATGCTTGTTAAGAATGCTTGTATATTGTGCTGGGGAATGTTGAGATCTGCTGGGGATACCCAACTTCCTTAAGGCTGATAGAGTAGGCTAACTCTGCTTGGGGAGAGTGTCGCTGACTTGCTGGAGATATTGTGCCTTGTCAGGGTTGATTGGAGACCAACTGCTTGGGGAGAGTTGTTGAATCTTGGCTCACTCTCTGGGGAATTAAGATATCCTGGTTACATTCTTCAGCCGAACTTACCTTGGTACCTTGGTGGACAGAGCAATTAGATCGCTTTAAACAACTCATTATTGCCCATGTTTCTAATATTACTCGTAATTAATCCTTTGTTTCGCATGCAAATATTTATGAGTTAGCAATTAGTGTCAAATGCATATATCACAAATTGAACATTGGACGTTCTTCGCAAAACAAAACAGAAAAAGGAAAAACAAATGGCAATTTGTCTGAAAAGTGAATTTGTATTGATTTTTGAATTTTCCTGTAAATAGGCGTTTATGTATAAGAGGCTGACGTCCTAGTAAGAGAACGCCGCCGAACAATAGAGTTTATACAATTTTGTGAAAAGGGAAAACAAAACAGCTATGTGAAAAGAATAATCCCACTGGGTTCCAACTCTGCTATTGCCTTTATATCTTCGAGCGTCTCATCACTTGGCTGCTCAGTTGACGATGAAGTTGATTGATCGATGCCGTCTGAACTTGATGTGGATGCCGGATTCTGGATGCAAGGTGATCCAATGAGACATAGTGTTACGCTTTAATCCCTAACTTTTGCCTGGACTGCCCTTTCGGGTTTTCAGTCCACCGGGATACCCATTTTTGTCCAAGCCACCTTTTCAGGTTTTCGACTTGCCGGGTGTACAGATTTTTTTTCATTTCATCCCTCATTTTGCCCGAACCCTTTTGGTTCGCCGGGAAGCCCTAATTTTTGCCTAGGTATGTCGACCTAGCAGGTCTTTTATCATGCGTAGTATCTTTTTACTATGTCTGCATTGGCGGGGTGAGGAAGGTCGTCACCATCCATGGTGGTTAGAATCATGGCTCCTCCTGAGAACACACGTTTAACAACAAATGGCCCTTCGTACGTAGGGGTCCATTTGCCCCTGGGATCACTTTGAGGAAGAATGATGTGTTTGATTACCAGGTCCCCAACTTGATACTCTTGTGGTTTGACTTTTTTGTTAAATGCCCTGATCATCCGTTTTTGATACGTTTGACCGTGACAAATAGCAGTGAGTCTCTTTTCGTCAATTAGGTTTAATTGATCAAGTCGAGTCTGGATCCAGTCATCTTCGCTCAGATCTGCATCCTTCATTATCCGGAGAAAGGGTATCTGGACTTCAATCGACAAGACTGCCTCCATGCCATATACCAAGGAAAAGGGAGTTGCCCCGGTTGACGTTCTTGCTGAGGTACGGTACCCATGAAGAGCGAACGGTAACATCTCGTGCCAATCTTTGTAGGTCACTGTCATCTTCTGCATAATTTTCTTGATATTCTTATTCGCTGCTTCTACAGCCCCATTCATCTTCGGCCGGTAGGGAGAAGAGTTGTGGTGCTGTATCTTGAATTACTCGCAGAGCTCAGTGATCATCTTATTGTTAAGATTGGTACCATTGTCTGTAATGATCCTTTCTGGGACGCCGTATCGACAGATCAGATTATGCCGAATAAACCGTGCCATAACATTCTTGGTTACGGTGGCGTAGGAAGCTGCTTCAACCCACTTCGTGAAGTAATCAATCGCTACTAGGATGAAGCGATGCCCGTTAGATGTCGTAGGTTTAATCTCACCGATCATATTAATGCCCCACATTGCAAAAGGCCAAGGTGTAGTCAAGACATTCAGAGGAACTGGAGGAACGTGCACCTTATCTGCATAAATCTGGCACTTATGACATGTCCGAGAATGTTGGTAGCAGTCGGCTTCCATTGTGGACCAGAAATATCATGCCCGAAGGATCTTCTTTGCCATGGTGTGTCAGCTGGAATGTGTTCCGAAGGTACCTTCATGCAGTTCTGTCATGATCCTTTCTGCTTCAGTCTTATCCACACAACGCAGTAAGGTCGAATCATGGTTTCGCTTGTACAGAATGCCGTTGCTGAGGAAGAACTTTGCTGCGAACCTTCTCAGAAACTTTTTATCATTGACAGATGCACCCTCGGGGTATTCTTGAGCTTCTAAGTACCTTTTCACCTCATGATACCAAGGTTTTTCAATTACTACCTCAGCCTCAAGATCACAATAATATGCAGGTTCATTCAGTTTCCAGATAATGATCCGGGGAGCCTCATTGTTCCACTTGACTTTGAACATGGAAGACATCGTAGCTAACGCGTCCGCCAACTGATTCTCTTCTCTTGGAAAGTGTTCAAAAGTTATCTCTGTAAAATGGGGGATCAATGTCAACACACATTCTCTGTAAGGAATAAGGTTTGGGTGTTTCGTATCCCACTCTCCTTTGATCTGATTGATCACGAGAGCGGAATCTCTGAAGACACTCAGAAACTTGATCCTTAAGTCAATCGCAGCTTGAAGACCCATGATGCATGCCTCATACTCTGCCATGTTGTTGGTGCAGTTGAAACATAGTCGGGAAGTAAGTGGAGTATGAGTGCCTTGAGGGGATATGATCACAGCGCTAATACCATTAGCCAAAGCGTTAGAGGCTCCGTCAAAGTGCATAGACCATCGGGATCCTTCCTCAGGTCCTTCATCCGGTCCAGGTACTTCACAATCAGTCACTATCATGATGCTCTCGTCTGGAAACTCAAAGTTCATTGACTGGTAGTCGTCCACAGCCTAGTGTGCCAAATGGTCTGCCAACACACTTCCCTTGATAGCTTTCTGAGTCGTGTACTAGATGTCGTATTTTGTCAAGATCATCTGCCATCTTGCTATTCTTCCAGACAGAGCAGGCTTTTCGAATATGTACTTTATTGGATCCATCTTTGATATCAACAGAGTAGTGTGAGTCAGCATATACTGTCTCAGCCGGCGAGCAGCCCATACCAAAGCGCAGCAAGTTTTCTCGAGCAGTGAGTATCGGGTCTCAGAGTCGGTAAACTTTTTGCTAAGGTAATAAATGGCATGCTCTTTTCGGCCAGACTCATCATGCTTCCCCAGCACACACCCCATTGAGCTGTCAAGTACTGTAAAGTATAGTATCAGAGGTCTCCCTTCCACTGGTGGCATGAGAATGGGTGGTTCTTGGAGATACTCTTTGATTCTGTCAAAAGCGGCCTGACATTCATCATTCCAACGTACTACCTGATCTTTCTTCAGCAGCTTGAAGATTGGTTCACAAGTAGCGGTTAGGTGCGAGATGAATCGGGCAATATAATTCAGACGTCCTAGAAAGCCTCTGACTTCTTTCTATGTCTTGGGTATTGGCATCTCTTGAATAGCTTTAACCTTGGCAGGGTCCACTTGGATACCTTTGTCGCTCACAACGAAGCCTAACAACTTTCCAGATCTTACCCCAAATGTACACTTGTTTGGGTTCAACCTCAGCTTGTACAACTTCAGACGGTCAAACAACTTCTGCAGATGGTTAAGGTGTTCCTCCTCAGTTTGGGACCTTGCGATCATATCATCGACGTATATTTCAATCTCATGGTGGATCATGTCATGAAATAAAAGCAACCATGGCACGTTGATAGGTTGCCCCAGCATTTTTCAGTCCAAAAGGCATGACCTTGTAGAAGAAGGTGCCCCACTGAGTAACAAAGGTAGTCTTTTCCATATCTTCAGGAGCCATCTTGATCTGATTATAACCTGAAAAACCATCCATGAAGGAGAACACCTTGCGCTGAGCAGTATTGTCAACCAGAACATCAATGTGAGGTAGGGGGAATTCATCCTTGGGGTTGGCCCTGTTCAGATCCCTGTAATCGACACACATTCTGACCTTACCATCTTTCTTCGGCACTGGAACCACGTTGGCAACCCACTGAAGGTAAGAAGTCACTTCTAGAAACCCGGCGTCAAACTGCTTCATAACCTCAGCTTTGATCTTTTCGGACATCTCTGGACGCATACGGCGGACCTTCTGTTTAACCGGAGGGCAGTCTTCCTTGGTAGGCAAGTGATGGACCACAATGTCAGTATCCAACCCAGGCATGTCTTCGTAGGACCAGGCAAAGATTTCCACATAATCATGCAACATCTGAATCAACCGTTGTTTCACGCTGAGCTCCAGATTGGCACCAATCTTAACTTCTTTTCTATCTGTCTCAGTACCCAGATTTACCGTTTCCACTGGCTCTTCATGTGGCTGAATGGCCCTCTCTTCCTGAAGTAACAGTCTTGCAAGCTCGCCAGGCACTTCGCAATCATCTTCACCTTCGTCTTCGGCTAAGTTGATCGGATTTTCAAAGTCATAACTGGCGGTAGCAGAGTCGTTACTAGTGAGATCCAGAGTGGATTGAAACCTGTATAGGTGAGTGTGTGTAAATATAGCTGTTTTGCAATATATAAAGAAAGAAAGGGAGCACAAGATTTGAAATGCGAAAAACATCCAATGTCTTTATTCATGATATATGGAAATGACAAGTAATAAGCCTTCACAAATGAAGCCAACGGCGCCCCGGGTAAGACACCGGGCATAAAGTTTCAATTTATTGTTTATTACAAATTAAGAAAACAAAGGAATTCATTACTGTGTAACAAAAGTAACAGGTATGTGGTCCTTTGCAGTCCAATTGTTCAGTCCATCGTCAGTCGTCAGACAGATCCAGCTGTTGAACTCAGATTCTTCCACTTCATCACCGTCCCTGATAGCATTCACTCCATGGTCAGGTAGGGGAGCTGTCACCACATTAGGCTTCTCGGGTGCCTCGAACTGAACCTCCTTAGCATCAATAAGGTCTTGAACCTTATTCCTTAGGGCCCAACAATCATCAGTAGAGTGCCCCGGGCTATCAGAGTGATAAGCACAGCGGGCATTTGGATTATACTTCGGAGAGGTCGTGTTCACCACCTTTGGAGCCTCTCTGACGGTTACCAAGTTGGTCGATAGCAGTTGCGGCAAGATTTGTGACAAGGTCATACTAAGCCGAGTATATTCTCTTCTAGGTCTCTCACCCCTTGGTTGGTTAGGTTGCCGAGGAGCGGCAGCAGGCTTAGCAATTACCACCGCGTTGACAACTTGGCGGTGTTCTGGTTTATTTTGCCTCCTGGGCCCATACACAGCAGTGGCTTCCTTTTTGAAAGGCTTCTTCTCAGAACTTGAGGACGCACCTTTCTGTATTTTCCCTGATTTCATACCAGCTTCTATCCTTTCTCCAGTCAGAATGAGATCTGTAAACCCTGCAGACGAATTGCCAATGAGATGATTAAAGAACGGCCCGGATAGGGTCCCCAAGAACATGTCCACTAATTCACGGTCGGTTAATGGTGGCTGCACCCTGCCAGCCAGGTCCCTCCACTTCTGCGCATACTCTTTAAAACCTTCTCCCGATCCTAGCGACATACCCTGGAGTTGGGTATGTGTAGGAGCGAGGTCGGCATTATATTGATACTGCTTGTAAAAAGCAGTAGCCAATTCCTCCCAGTTACGAACCTTGGTTCCATCCAGCTGATAGAACCATTCAAGATGAGTCCCTGAAAGACTCTCCTAGAAGAAATGGATCCACAAGTTCTTGTCCACTGTATACGGCTGAATCTTCCGCACATAAGATCTGAGATGTAGCTTAGGGCAGGACGCCCCGTCATACTTTGCGAAAGATGGTGCTTTGAACTTGTGTGGGATTACCACACCAGAAGATAGACCCAAGTCTTCGAAATCCAAACCAGGCACTTGTTGAATTTCCATGGCATTCAGACGGTCTTCCAACTGCTTGTACTTGTCTTCAGCTGGAGGATACTGCTCCTCATTAAAATCAGTCTCGTTGTCAGAGACCACCGGACTAGGAACCCTTCTCCCCTGGGGACTGCCTTTCCCTACAGAAGAACCAGCTTGATCAACCTCATTCTACAGCGTGTTACCAAACCTCCGGCCAGTGTTGAATAGTACATTTCTCTTCTTTTTCTTCTTGACCAGCAGAGCTTTCAACTCCTCTTGACCTTGGGCCAAACTCATGATCAGTTCTTGGAATTGGGTGTTCTGAGCCTGGAGGGCCTTGATGGACTGCTCGGTAGATGATTCAGGGTTCATGATGCTGAAATAAACAGCGAAGAACATTAAGCAACCTGAAAAGAAGAGTACCTATGATGCATATGATGAATGGAATGCGTATGATTTATATTTTCAAATACAATCAGGATTCAACTTTGTAAACAAGAAAGAACACACTTCATTAGATTCAACTTTGAAATTTAAATTGTTCAACAGATTGCCCTTAGGCGTTACATAAGAGTGAAAATACTGAAAAGGGAAATAAAGCTGTAAAAGAATATCCAAAGCTAATCATTGATCCCAGGGTCTCCTTTTCTCAGTACGGATATAATCATTCAAGGCCCGCTTGTTCTCCAATTGCTTGGTCAGCTTCTGGATCTTCAATTCTTGCTCGTTGAACTTTTCCCGATAAGAATCTCGTTCTTCTCGTAGTTGTGCCCAAGACTTTTTAGTGTATCAAGATCAGTAGGTATCTGAGGAGGGAGAACAGTTGGAGGAGCCCCATCTCTATCAGGATATTCAAGAATGACGGGTCTGACAGCTTCATATGGCATACCTAACTTCTGAGCACGGATGCGGACCCATTTGTAGTAGGCTTCCATAGGTAGAGAAGTCTTCGGTCCCAACTCTTGTGGGTCAGCTTTGTGAATTCTGTCCCAAGCCTTGATGAACCTATGACGCAGCTCGTCACTATCTACCTGAAACTCAAAACTGATGTGAGGCACCAACATCTCATGAGGCCCTGCTCTTCTGGCTCTTCCGAACTGACGGAGAGCTAGACATGGATTATAAGAGATTCCTCCTTGGGTACCAATCAAAGGAACATTAGGATATTCTCCTCAACGATCAATAACAGCTACCTCATCCAAACCCCTGAAAGTCCAAATGATGTCATTATCAGTGAGAGACATTAACCTATGAGCCCAGCCTCTTCCTTCTTTGTTCTTCAGCACGAACTTAGGGAGGTGCGAAATAAACCACCTCACTAACAAAGGAATAAAACACCACAGAGTTCCTCGTCTTCGGGAAGTACGAGCATAAAGTTGTTGCAGGATGTCACCCAAGAGAGTGGGCACAGGGTTCCGAGACATGAAGATCCTTATGGCAGTGATGTTAATGAAGTTATCAGGATTAGGAAACAAGACTAGACCATAGATTAAGAGAGCCAGAATGTCTTCATACGCCCTAAAGTCCAGGTCATTCCATAAACTGTTAGCTTTAACAATCAGAAACTTGGCCAAGAAACCCTTAACTTTGCTTCTAGTCACCCAGTTGTCCATTACCTCCTTGTGGGTCAAGGGAAGGGCTGCAGCAATCTCCTCAAGCCTAAGAGTCTTTTCCCAACCAGTGTAGGGAGTCTGATCCAAGATAGGGATACCAAGCAAATCAGAGAACTCTTCCAGGGTAGGGACCAGCTGGAAGTCTTGAAAGGTGAAGCACTGGTACAGAGGGTCATAAAACTGGGTCAGGACACTCATCAGTTGTTGGTCCCACTTTGCCGTGACTAAACTGAGAAGAGAACCATGCCTCTGGATGAAGGAAGTAGTATTTGGAATTCTGCTAACCAACTCTTCAAGCAAATCAGGTGGGTGAACAAAATTGAACCGGATAGTGTTCCTTCGCATAGGCATCATGATATCCTACAAAACAGAGCAAAGGTGAAACCCTCTTGTCTTTGAAATGGTCAGTCCTTATGCAGGATGCATGCAATGTTTATGATGGCATGATGTTATGATAAAGCACACCACAAATATTCACAAAGGCAAACATGATGAGGCACACAAGTCACACAAGACAAGCCCTTAGAGTTTAGGCCAGCATGGGGTCTAGGTATTACCCTCTTTCAGTTTGTGGGTTAAGACCTGTCCTATCAGAAGTAACCGGGTTCTAGAGGATCCCAATATCACTGACTACCCACAATCGATCATAACTCCAGCATCGCAATCTTTTCTTGCGGCCAGAACCATCACGAGAGTTTAGCCTCAATGGGCGTAGCATACTACTACTGTTCTATTGGCCAAGTTGGGTCATTTAAGGTTCTAAGGTCGGTTGGTGCTTAATGACTCCTCAGAAGACCCATATTCTCCTCGTTGCGACACAAGGGATATCGGTACAGACCAAGGCGCCACACCAACGTAGCCACTACTTCACCCATGTCGGTCTATGCCGGACAGGTCCCTCACAACTTATGCTACCTAACAGGGTATCCCCAGATCCGGGTTAGGATCTATGTAACTCCGAAACAGTACCCAAAATAATAAAGCAAACAAACACAGCAATTGAAAACACAAGTCTGAGCTATCCTAAGGTACACCTCACTTTAAGTATGTCCCCAGCAGAGTCGCCAGTTCTGTGATCGGTGGAAATAGAACTGACTGTTTTGAAATGCTGGTTCGCGAAATGTCACGGTAAGCAAGAGTCACCACCGTCCTTTATTTTCTCCAACAAGGACAGGACAAAAGCACAGCAAAATTCCTTATGAGATAGTTTCTCGGTTCAGGAGGTAGATTTATAAAAAGGGAAGGTGTTAGCACCCTTTCTATCCGTGGTTATCCACGGGCTCTTAGATACTTGCTCATTGTGTTTTCAAAAGGTTTGCTTTTCAATTGTGAGTGAGTTTGAAAAAGTTTCGTTTAAAGATTTCGGAATAACTCTTGTATCGGTCCTCAAGAGTGTTTGAAAAATTGTTTTGAAACCTTTTTGAAAAGTGTCGGTGTGAAAAGAGTTTTGATTTGTTTTTTTTAATAGAGCAAGTATCTATGAGTCATCTACCTACCCTAAGGAATTAGGCTGTGTAAGTGTCCTTTAGGTAGTGCCATCCCACCATTGAGGGGTAGGTAGCACCACCGTTGGAGGTGTTCGGGTCAATTCGTTTTTTAGGGACAGTGTGGTCACCAGAGCAACAGTAGGACACCTTAGAAGCTACCCTTATGCCCTTGATCCTTTTTTAATCCGAGGCAACCGTTTCGAGGCAACTATTCCGAGGCAACTTGTTTCGAGGCAACCGGATCGTAGACATAAGGACTCACTAAGACGTCCTATACTTGACAACCACGTTTCGAAGGCAACAGGTGAGGCGTACCCTAGGAGTGGTGTGTGAATTTGTGTGTTGTTTTCAGTTTAGCAATTATCTTTGATCAGGGCATTTGTGAGCTACGAGTTATTTTTATTTAGCCATACATTCTTTCATGCAATTAGAATTTAAAAGTGCGGAAATTTAAATGCCGAAAGATAAATCCTACTCTATTACAAGGTGCGGGTCTATACATCGCCAAAATACAAAGACCCGTTTGGTAAAAAATGCGGAAAGTAAAAAGACCTAATTACTATTACAAGCCTTGAGCAGTTACATAATATTCGAAAGAAAATAATGCGCGAAAGAATAAAAGTTAGGACGTCCGAGGGTTTTGACCCTTTTGAAATTAAATTAAAATTAAGGCTAATTAATTATTTAATTAAGAAAAGAAATATTTTTTATGTTTTTGGTATTTTGTATTTATGAAATAAAGAAGAATTAAAATTAGAAGAAACCCTAGTTCTAAATATCTTATTTATTAATGAAAAATGTACAAGTTAACCTAATTTACACTAATTAGTTAATTTACCTATTTATTTACAAAAGTAATAATTAATAATAATAATAATAATGAGAGAAAATCATTTATTAAGAAAAGGATGAAAAATGTCAAAAAAAACCCTAATTCTACTTATTTTAATTTATTAAGAAAAGTGTTAAAATTGAAACCTAATTTAACTAAATTAATTACTTAACATTTATTTACAAAAATATTCTAATAAAATTAATAAGAATTAAATATTAAATATTTTTTGGTTTCTGATTTTTTATCATGAAAATTATTTTGGGTGAATTAAATAAAATAGTTAAAACAATTAAAACAAATTAAAACAAAAAAGAAAAGAAAAGGAAGTTAAAAAATATAATACAAACATTGGGGGGTGTCTGGCCCATTTTGGAGGTTTTTGTGAAGCAATTTGGCCCATCAAGACAAGGCCTGTTTGGCTTTCCAGCTTGTGTGTGCGCTTGTTTGACTGGACCACCATGGATCTCATTCAATGGCCTTTGGATTGATCATCAGGGGCGCGTGGCAAGAGTGAGCGTGAGCGTGTATGGTGAGCCATTGAGACTACGCTGCATTGGAATACATTACAACAAAAATTATGGATTAAATGGGGGGACCTGGGAATCGAACCCAGGTCCCTATACCTGCAAGACAACTCATCAACCAACTAAGCCAAGCAACGCATTTGTTATATGGATAAACAAAGAATATAATATATGAAAAAAAGTAATCATGCTGAAACAAACAAAAAAAAGGCGCTAACATTTAAACTACCCAACCAGGCCTGGACACGCTAGCCTTCTTCTTCATCTTCTTGAAAAATATAAAACAAGTAGCGGGGGTTTTAAACCCCCACTAAGTGTAACCTGCAAAAATAGCGAATAGAACATGCTTCAATATAAAAAAGGCGCGATATCATCAATGGATTCGTCTTGTTGCCACGAATTCAGCTGTATAAGTCTGGTGGTCTAATTTTTCCATCCCAAGAAAGCCCTAATTGGGAAGTTCTGAAAACCTAATATCCTTTAATGGCAGACTTGGATTCAGGTAGAGTTAGGTCAATTAACCTATGCCAATCGCTTCAGAACATCATTATTAGCAAGAATCAACAATTAAAACATATGAATAATGCATGAAAATCAAAAATCGATTATGGATATATTCATGAAAAGCGCAATACTGTTCTACCAATTCTTGGAGTATGGAGACTGGTTCTTGATTGCAATCGACTCCTAGCAATGTCAGGAATGTATTAGAATGCTTGTTATGCTTTGAAACGCCCTGCAACTGTGATTTTAATTTTCAACTTTTGGTGGAAATTTTGCAATTTTTGTGATGCCTTTCTGAGCAGTTTTTCGTGTGTATTTGCATTAGGTTAGGTTATCCCTTTGTATCTGAACGTGATTAGGTCAAAAAACCAAGCCCAAGGTCCATCAATTAATGTTTTGAAGATTTGATTTTCACCATATCAATTTCAATCTTTTTTCATTGAAACTCTTGCCTAATCATGGAGAATCTTCCCTTTTTGAACATGGAATGACTTGCCACCTTGCCCTAGTTTGATTTTCTGCACAAAATATTTGGAAGAGCATGATTTGATATTTTTCTCATATTTAAAACTAATTAAATGAATTAATAATAATAAAAACTCAATTAATTAATTAAAAATAAGAAAATAAATCCCTTTGAGCTTAATGGGTCGTGCATATGCTTTGGGTAATGATTCAAGGAAGAATTTGAGGCCCATTAGCATTTTTGAAGTGTTTTGGGCAAAGTTGACTTTTCAAAATTCCCAAAAATTTCCCAACTTCTCCAAGGCACATCTTGCTCAATTTTGAAGCTATGATCATGTTCTTGGACATTTTGGAAAGGTCTTGAAGTCCTATAGCCAATGTCTTTGGACCCATGTAATTTGGATTTACCAATCTCAAGTTATGGTCTTTGACTTAAAATGCCTTTTTGTTGACTTTTGAAAATGACCTATAATGTTGAAATTGATAACTTTTTGTGAGAGCATTTCTTGGACTTGAAGTGTGAAGATGAGTTGTGGGAAATGTCATTCTCTTCAAAATGAGCATTGGATGGGATTTTTCTGATAAACCATGAGGAAGTCATGCCTTGGTCAATTTGCAGTTGACTTTTCAACTGTCCAAAAATAGAAACTTTTGCATCTTGAGACTTTTTGAGCCATGTTTTGAGAAATCATGATCAAGAATTGATCAAATGATGTTTGTGGCTTCAAAATAAGATGTTGACCAAAATTTTTGACTTTTGACTGTCAAATGACCATTTTGCCCCTGCAGTTGACTGTGAAGCATTTAGGGTTTTTGACTGTGCAATTTGATGTTGTGAGTCTTGAAACTTGGCATATGGATGCTTGACAATGTATGTAGGCATGTGGGACTTGATTGGACCCTTGAAAACCTCAATTTCTTTGCCAGAATCAAAACCCTATTTTTGACTGTGTTAGGAGGCAATTGGACTGTGCAACCCTTGAGAGATTTTGAAGCTTGATCTTGGCAAATCTTGAAGAATATGGGAGGGCAAATTTTGGGGTACAACGTATACGTTCGCAGGGTGCGGCAGATCATCGTCGTCCATGGTGGTTAAGATCATTGCCCCACCAGAAAAGATGTTTTTGATTACAAATGGTCCTTCATAGGTAGGAGTCCATTTACCCCTGGGATCACTTTATGGCAAAATGATGCGCTTGATCACTAGATCTCCAACTTGATATGTTTGGCGTCTGACTTTCTTGTTGAAAGGCTTGATCATCCATTTTTGATATGTCTGACTGTGGCAAACAGCAGTAATTCGCTTTTCATCGATCAAGTTTAGCTGATCAAGCCGGGTCTGAATCCAATCGTCTTCACTCAAACCAGCATCTTTCATGATTCTCAAGGAGGGAATCTGAACCTCAATAGGTAAAACAGCTTCCATGCCATATACCAAGGAATAGGGTGTTGCCCTAGTTGATGTGCGTGTCGTGGTACGGTACCCGTGGAGAGCAAACGGTAGCATTTCATGCCAGTCCTTGTAGGTGACTGTCATCTTTTGTATGATCTTCTTGATATTTTTATTAGCAGCTTCAACTGCACCATTCATCTTTGGCCTATAGGGGGATGAATTGTGATGTTGAATCTTGAACTGCTCGCACAAGGCAGTGATTATAGTGTTGTTAAGGTTTGTACCGTTATCAGTGATGATCCTTTCGGGGATACCGTACCGACAAATAAGATTCTGCTTGATGAAGCGGGCAACAACATTCTTAGTAACGGATGCGAAGGAAGCTGCTTCGACCCACTTGGTGAAGTAGTCAATGGCCACCAGAATGAAGCGGTGTCCATTGGAAGCTGTAGGCTTGATCTCTCCAATCATGTCGATTCCCCACATTGCGAAGGGCCAAGGAGTTGTTAGGACATTTAGAGGAACCGGAGGCACGTACACCTTGTCTGCATAGATTTGACATTTGTGACAGGTGCGGGAGTGTTGATAACAGTCAGTTTCCATGGTAGACCAGTAATAGCCTGCCCGTAGAATCTTCTTAGCCATCGTATGCCCGCTAGAGTGAGTGCCAAAGGTACCTTCATGCAATTCAGACATAATTCTTTCAGCCTCAGCTTTGTCCTCACAACGGAGCAGAATAGAATCATGATTGCGCTTGTACAGGATGCCATTACTTAGGAAGAACTTAGCTGAGATTCTACTTAAGAACTTTTTGTCGTTGACTGAAGCTCCTTCAGGATATTCTTGAGCCTCGAGATACCTTTTGACTTCTTGAAACCATGGATGGTCCACTACTTCTTCGATGTTAATCTCGTGACAGTGCGCGGGTTCGTCCATCCGTTCAATAGTGATTTGGGGAGCCTCATTATCCCAGTTAAGTTTAAACATGGATGACATTGTAGCTAGAGCATCTGCTAGTTGATTTTCTTCTCGCGGGAAGTGCTCGAAGATAATCTGCTCGAAATGTGGTAACAATGTCAAAACATGTTCTTTGTAAGGGATAAGGTTTGGATGTTTAGTAACCCATTCTCCTTTGATCTGACTGATGACCAAAGCTGAGTCCCCAAACACATCTAAGGATTTGATTCCCAAGTTTATGGTAGCCTTGAGTCCAAAGATGCATGCTTCGTACTCTTCCATGTTGTTCGTACAGTTGAAGCAAAGTATGGCGGTGAAAGGAGTATGGCATCCTTCTGGAGATATAAGCACAACACCGATACCGTTCCCAAGCGCATTGAATTCCCCATCAAAGTACAGGGTCCATCGGGATCCTTGTTCAGGTCATTCATATGGTCTGAAATCTTCAATATTGTCCAATGTCATGATGTCTTCATCAGGGAAGTCAAACTTCATGGATTGGTAATCTTCTACAGCTTGATGAGCCAGATGATCAGCTAACACACTCCCCTTTATAGCTTTTTGGGTTGTGCACTGTATGTCGTATTCTATTAGGATCATCTGCCATCTGGCTATCCTTCTGGACAAAGCAGGCTACTCAAATATGTACTTAATCGGATCCATCTTAAATATCAGCAAAGTGGTATGAGTCAACATATACTGCCTTAGCCGGCGAGAAGCCCATACCAAAGCGCAACAAGTTTTCTCGAGCAGTGAGTATCGGGTCTCACAGTCGGTAAACTTTTTGCTAAGGTAATAAATGGCATGCTCTTTTCGGCCAGACTCGTCATGCTGCCCTAGTACGCACCCCATTGAATTCTCTAGGACGGTCAGATACATGATTAGCGGTCTTCCCTCGACGGGTGGAATCAAGATAGGAGGTTCTAGCAAATACTCCTTGATTTTATCGAAAGCAACTTGACATTCATCGTTCCATCTGACTACCTGATCTTTCTTCAACAGCTTGAAGATTGGCTCACAGGTAGACGTTAGGTGAGAAATGAACCTAGCAATGTAGTTTAGGCGTCCCAAAAAACCTCTGACTTCCTTCTCAGTGCGAGGAGCAGGAATTTCTTGTATAGCTTTGACTTTGGCAGGATTAACCTCGATGCCTTTGTTGCTGACAATGAAACCCAAGAGTTTACCAGACCGGACTCCGAATGTACACTTGTTTGGGTTCAGTCGTCTCTTGTACTCCTTCAACCTGACAAACAGATTTTGCAAGTGATCAAGGTGTTCTTCTTCAGTTTGTGATCGGGCTATCATGTCATCTACGTAGACCTCTATCTCATGATGTATCATATCATGAAACAAAGCTACCATGGCGTGTTGATAGGTTTCCCCAGCATTCTTCAGTCCGAATGGCATCACATTGTAGCAGAACGTACCCCAGTGTGACAAAAGTAGTTTTTTCCATGTCCTCGAGTGCCATTTTGATATGGTTATAGCCTGAGAATCCGTCCATGAAAGAAAATAATTTGTGATGAGCTGTGTTGTCAACCAGGATGTCGATGTGCGGAAGTGGAAAGTCATCTTTAGGGCTGACCTTGTTTAAATCTCTATATCCACGCACATTCTGACTTTGCCGTCCTTTTTGGGCACGGGCACAATGTTAGCAACCCATTATGGATAGGAAGTAACAGCAAGAAATCCAGCATTGAACTGCTTCATAACCTTTGCTTTGATCTTCTCTGACATGTCAGGTCTCATACAGAGGACCTTTTGTTTCACTGGTGGACAATCTTCTCTTGTGGGTAGACGGTGTACCACAATGTCTGTATCAAGTCCCGGCATGTCTTCGTATGACCAGGCAAAGTTTTCAACATAATCATGCAGTAGCTGAATTAGGCGCTCCTTGACACTCGGCTCTAAATTGGCATCTATCTTGATTTCCTTTCTGTCTTCCTCAGTTCCCAAGTTGATTGTATCTAATAACTCCTCATGAGGCTGAATTGCTCTTTCTTCTTGCTGTAATAATCTGGCCAACTCCCCTGGCACCTCACAATCTTCCTCACCTTTGTATTCGGCTTGGTAGACCAGATCTTCAGAGAACTGAAGGCTATAGCAGTATCGTTACCCATGGGTTCCAGAATGGAAGGGTACCAGCATTTGTGAGTGTGGGTGTGTGTAAGGGATAACCATCTTAAAACAACAAAATGTAAAAGAAAAGACAATGAGCACAAAAGGTTTAAATATGAAAAGCGTACGTGATTCATTAAATGACATATAAAAATGAAATAAGAACCCTTACAAATGGACCTATGTGCCTCGGGTAAGACACAATGTTGAAAAAGTACGAATTGTTTGTGAATTATTACAGATCCAACAGGAATGGAAAAGATAAATTAATGTGGTATGAAAGTAATCGGAACAAAGTCTTTTGCTTCCCAGTTGCATAGTCCTCCACCAACAGTAGGGAAAATCCAGTCTTCCAGGTTGCCCTCTTCTTCATTGTCCTCTAGTGCATTAACCCCTTGGTGGCTGATCTTCACAGGTGGCCCTCCGGCACGGGAGCGGCGCACATCCTTTTGACCAGTTGAAGTAAATCCCAAGCCGAATTTTTCTGATTTGAAGGGAAAGTCGGGAAGCTGCCCCCAGATAGTGGATCCGCCTTCTTCCACTACTGCTCTAGCATCCTTTAAAGATGACATTCGAGGTGGTGGTCTTGTGATCACAGGAGTTGAGGACACCGCCTTGGTTGCCTCTATTTCTTTAGAAACTTCTTCAAAGTGTTGGAAAGGGGTCTCTATGAATTCGCCATCCAATTCTACATAACGGAAGGAATTCAGATGACTAATCATGTATTCCTCTTCACCGTGAACAGTTATGATTTTCCCTTGGACAGGGTACTTGAGCATTTGATGCAAGGTAGAAGTGACAGCTCTGACGTTGTGAATCCAGGGGCGTCCCAACAGGCAAGAGTAGGAAGGACGGATGTCCATCACGTAGAATGTTGAATTGAACGTTGAGTTCCCACTTTGATCGGGATGTCCACCTCCCCATGGACCATCCTTTTAGAGCCGTCAAATGCTCTCATAATTATATTCCTGGGTTTCAGGGTTAGGCCTTCACAATCCAATCTATCCAAGGCTTTCTTTGGCAAGACATTTAAAGACGACCCAGTATCAACCAAGACATGAGCTAGAGTGGTTCCCCTACACTCCACCGAGACATGTAGCGCATCGTTATGTTTTCTCCCTTTGGGCGTCACGTCAGCATCGGAGAATCCCAGGCCACTGTCAACTGTTAAGCTGGCCACCACACTCCTGGAATTGATCAGCCGAAGTCTCTTGCGGTACGTGCGTTGTCTTCAAAAACTTGACCAAAGCTTTAGCATGTGCCTCAGAGCACAGCAACAGGGCTAACATAGAGATTTTGGAGGGGGTCTGCCCCAATTGTTCCACCACATCATAATTACTTTTCTTAATGATCCTCAGAATTTCTTCCATCTCTTTTTGGGATGTTTCAGGAATGACTATGATTGAGCCTTCGTCAATACAAGCTCCTCTTGAACATTCTTTCCTTTTTTCTCAGTAGCGGAAGTAGGGATGGGAATTGTATTGTTTTTGTCAGCAGGTACACTTGCAGGTACGGTTACTAGTATAGGTGTGATCTTCGGAATGGCCGCGGGTCCAAAGACTGCTGTTGGAAGAGCAATCTCTGGAGAAAATATTCTTCCACTACGAGTAATTTTGCTTGTTCCGGCAATGTTACTGATATCGGGATTATCCTCCTCAGAGCTTTCTTCTTCAATGGTCTGTTCAATCTGTTTGACATCATAGTAGTAGATTTCTCCACCATAGTTCCATGGAACCATTTTATCGGTTTTGTATGGGGTTGGCCCGGGCATTGTTATCTTCAATGGAGTAGTCACTGGAGAAGATGTAATCCTAACGGGTTTTTTAGGAGCCCTGGAAGGATTGACGTATATGGTTATTATTGAAACTTCTGGAACTGGAATGGGTGAAACAGGAGCTTTCTCAAACAAAATTTCCTTGTTATCAATCAATTATTGGATTCCTTTCTTCAATAGAGGACAGTCAAATGGGGAGGACAGGAAAGTATGGCAATCTTGGTCACATCCTGGGAATACCCCGGCTTTCAACAAATTCAACTTGATGGTTAGGAGAGGAGTTAACAGCTCATCCACAGTAGAAACAAACAAATATTCTTCCATAGCATTGGCATTGTGTCCATGCCTAGGCATTGGAGCGGAGATAACATTCAGTTTCTCAGGAGCTTCAAATTCAACTTCCTTTGCATCGATCAGATCTTGAATCTTGTTCTTCAGGGCCCAATAGTTGTTGGTGCCGTGCCCTGGACTTTTTGAATGGTACACGCATCTGGCATTGGGATGGTAGTGTGGAGAAGCAGTGTTAGGATTTTAAGAGCCTCCTTTAGCATGGCCAGATTCAACTTCAAGAGATGTGGTAAGACTTGAGCAGGAGTCATGTTTATCTTGGTGAATTTCCTTACAGGCCTTTCCACCCTTTGCTGGTTATTTCTCGGCTGATCATTTCTAGGCTGGTTGTTTCTCGGCTGGTATGATGCAGACTTTTGAATCATAACGGCCCCCATTGTTGGTCGTCGTTCGGTTCTTCCCTGATTCCTCTGTGCATAGACAGCAGACACTTCCTTCTTTCCAGCGAAGGGCTTTTTTACAATTGCAGAGGTAGACGCCTCTTTCTGAATTTTCCCGCTTCTAATACCGGCTTCCACCCTTTCGCTAGTTAAAATCAATTCAGTGAAACCTGCAGAGGAGCTTCCAATCAGGTGATTAAAGAAAGGACCTGACAAAGTCCCCAGGAACATGTCAACTAGCTCTCTTTCAGATAATGGTGGTTGCACCCTTCCGGCTAAATCCCTCCACTTTTGGGCGTAGTCTTTGAAGCCCTCATTGGTAGCCATAGCCATACTCTGCAGCTGAGTACGGGTTGGTGCCAAGTCGGCGTTGTATTGATACTGTTTATAGAAGGTGGCTGCCAAGTCTTCCCAATTATGGACATCTGACCTCTCCAACTGGTAGAACAAATCAAGTTGTGTTCCTAATAAACTGTCTTGGAAAAAGTGGACCCACAGGTCTTTGTCAAAAGAATGCGGCTTAATTTTTCTGACATAAGATCGTAGGTGCATCTTGGGACAAGACACCCCATCATAATTGGCGAACAGTGGCACTTTAAATTTAGAAGGGATTACAATTCCAGAAACCAATCCTAACTCCTCAAAATCCAGCCCCGGTACTCTCTGTATCTCCATAGCAGCTAGACGTTCTTCCAAGTTTTTGTATTTATCATCGGCCGGAGGGTATTGTTGTTCAGAGTAGTCCTCTTCCTCTTCCACTTCAGCTTCAGAATCTGAAGGCACTGCAGTCTCTTTACCTTTTCTTTCCCCCTCCTCAGATGTTGATGGGAATTCCAAAGTCCGTCTGGCTTGTCCTTCAAACCTTCTGCCCATGATAACCTCACCGGCTTGCTTCTTCTTCTTTTTCTCTTTCTCTTTTTCTTTCTCTAGAAGAGTCTTGAGCTCCTCCTGCCCCTTGGCTAGGGTTATGAGCAACTGCTGGAATTGTGAATTCTGAGCTTGAAAATCTTTGACCGTTTGTTCAATATCCATCTTGCTGAAATAAACAGCAGAGAGATGAGGAAACCTGGTGTGAAGACCTGTTTATGCATAAGATGAATGATATGTATTCATGTAATGCTTTCAAGGATTCAGAAATTCAAATTTTGTTTTAAACAAAAAAAGAAACACACGTCATATTAACAAGATAGAATTGTTAGTACATCAATGCCCCTTGGGCAAAATAATACAAAACTCTAAGGTAAAAAGACGTTGTGCATCCTCTTTGGTGAAATGTAGGTGTTAAGAGTCTGCTATTCGTGAAGTAGCCGAGTGAGTTCCAAAACCTTCTTCTCTCTTGCGTAGAATTGGGCTTCAAAAGTATCGCGCTCTCCCTTGAGTTGTATCCAACTCCTTTGTAGATCTTCGAGTGATGTTGGCATGTCAGGATGTAGGAGGGTGTATGGAACCTCTCCTTCCATAACAAGCTCTATAATCACTGGGAGAATGGAGGGGTAAGGCATCATAAGACTTTGGGCGCAGGTTCATACCCACTTGAGGTAAGGCTCAAGAGGGATGGAATTCTTGTGTCCCAGAGTCTTGCTATCCACCTTGTTGGGTCTTCTCCAAGCTCGGATGAATCTCTGACGGAGTCCTTGGTCGTCGTTGTCGAAGTCAAAAACCAATCCTTGAATCAGCATATCATGTGGGCCATCCCTTCGGGCATACACAAACTATCTTAGAGCCAAGCAGGGGTTGTAGGTGATGCCTCCCCTAATTCCAAGTAGAGGGACATTAGGAAATTCCCCACAACGGTCAATGATAATAACATTCTCTTTTGATCGAGAACACCAATGAATATCTGAATGGTTAAGTGTCATTAACCGTTGTGACCACCTCAAGCCTTGCTCATTCTTCAAGACTGATTTTGGAATATGAGAAATAAACCATCTTGCCATGAGAGGAGTGCAACACATGAGAACACCTTTTTTCCTCATTGTACGAGTGTGAAAAAAGTGGAGGATATCCCCAAGCAATGTAGGCATCGGGTTGCGAAACATGAAGATTTTGACAGTACTCACATCTATAAGTTGGTCAGGATTAGGGAACAAGACCATCCCACAAATTAGAAGAGCTACAATCTCCTCAAAAGCTTGCAAGTCTAGAGAATTCCAACAGCTTTGGGCCTTCTCAAACAGAAACTTTGACAATAAGCCTTTGACACCACTTCTAGTTTCCCAATGTGTTGTGACATCAGATGAGTGCAAGTGCAAGGCTTGAGCAATCTCTTCTGGCTTTGGATCTATTTCCTTATCGTTGAAGGGTAGTTGATTGAGAATAGGAATCCTTAAGAGTTGAGAAAATTACTCCAAAGTGGGCACAAGTTGGTAGTCAGGAAATGGTAAGCAATGATGCAAAGGGTCAAAGACCTGGAAGAGAACTTTCACCATATCCTCCTCTGTGTTGGAAGTGACCAAATTGAGTAGACGACCATGTCTCTCGGTGAATGGAGAATTCTCAGGAATCCTTGAAGCTAGCTCCTTGAGTTGTGGAGGAATTCTTACAAGGTTGATTTGGATGGTTTTCCCGCGAAGTGATTCCATAACCTACAAAACAAGAACAAAGATGAATCTCAAAAATACTTGAAATGGTTAGTGGATGCATATGATGCTTCATGATGTCCATGATGTTATGCACAAGTATATATGTACAAGCAAATCACACAAGTTCTTAGTTTAAGCTTGCATGGGGTTTCATAGGTAAGTACCCTCTTGAAGTTTAGATGGCTCAACCTGTCCTAGAAATAGTAACCGGGTTCTAAGGAGCTCAATATCACTGGATTGTTTCCTTGTTCATTGTTTCAATTCAGCCTCTTTACTGGCGACCGAAATATTCCAAGGAACCAACCCTCAATGAGTGTAGTATCGAGTATCTACCAACTTCGGACTACACCAAAGCCGGTCATCTCACTACATCCTAAAAGGCCAAGTTGGTCAAGTAAAGGTTCTAAAAGTTCGTTAGTGCTTCATGACATCACTCAGCGGCACCGTATTCTCTTTGATTGACTCAAAGGCTACCGGTACCCACAAATATGTCGCACTAACATAGCTATTGCTTAGACCATATCGGTATACCCCACACAGTTTCCATAATGTATTGCTATTTACCTATGAATGTTTCCAAAATCCGTGTAGAGGATTCAAACCCAAATAATAGAACCAAAGTGTAAAGCAAACAAGTCAAGCAAGATAAGCATGTAAAGGTGATCTAAAACCCTAAGGTAACCCCACTTTTATAATATCCCCAACAGAGTCGCTAGTTCTGTGATACGGTGGGAGAACTGACTTGAGGTTTTACGTTTGTGTTTGCAAATGTTGCGGTTAGCAAGAGTCGCCACCGAATTTTCTTTTATCCAAAAGGAAAGGTAAAAAAAGCACATGAAAGACCTTTGAGATGTTTTCTTGAGTTCGGGGGGTAGATTATGAAAAGGGAAGGTGCTAGCACCCTTTTCATCCATGGTTTTCCATGGGCTTTTAGTTACTTGTTTTAGATCACTTGCTTTTCTTTTAAAATTGTTTGAAATGGTGCTTTGTGTGGTTTTGAAAGTATTTTGAAAAGAGGCAATCGTTTAGGCAATCTTTATAATGATTCTCGTTCGTAAGAATGTATACAAAGATGTTTGTCTTTTGAAAAAATGTTTCAATGTTTTGAAAGTTGTTTGGAAATGTTTTGAAATGTGTATGTGTTTGTTTGAAAATAGCAAGGATTGTTTGCAAATTTATCAAGTAACTAGAAGCTATCTACCTACTCAAAAGTCTTTCTTGTACATTTTTATTCCTTTGACATTGTTGATTTACCATTGATTTGGTAAACAACCCTGTCTTTGGATGTTAAATTGGATGGGCATAGGTCATCGTATGACCATGATAGAAATGTTGCCAAGTATCTTATCAAGTTTTGAGGGACTAAGATCATTTCGTTTTTAGGCAACCTTTTGATAGCGTCATCGAGGGACTATGATCTTTTGTTTTGTTTTTGTTTTGCTTTGCCAAGATACTTTGCATGCATACCATGGCCATTTTATTTAGGCAACCAAGTGGGTGAAACCCTAGGGGTGCTTGTGTGCAATGTATTGTCATTTTACATGCATTTGTCTTGTATTAGGTCTTTTCTATTTGTCTGATTTTTGACTTATCATGCAAAACCCTAATTTACTACACAAATATATAATGCGATAAATTGTGTAAAGTAAATCTAAGCTATTACAACAACTATTATGGGAGGGGGGATACAAGTTTTTGAATGGGGATATTTGCACAAAATAAAACCCTAATATATTATTACAACCCAATTGAATTATTGTACAATAAATAAATATACAATATTTAAATATGCAATAAAATGCATTTATGCAAAAATGTCTTGTATTATTTTTATGTATGAAAAAATAAAATTATTTAAGTCCTAAAAAATAAGAAAAATAATATTGTTGTTTTTGAAAGGGTGAAACCCTAGTTTTTTTTATTAAAATAAAATTATGCTTTTTATTATTATTTTGTCTATTTTTTGTACAAGAAATAATAAATAATATTATTAACAAATATTAAAAATTAAAATATAAATGAAAATAATTATTTTATGTGTGAAATAATAAAATATAAATATATGGTATTTTAAATGTTTTTACAAATTTTATTTGAGAAAATAAAGTTCATTATCCTAATAAAACTATTTTTTATGCCAAAAAATAATAAATAAAATAAAATAAAATACAAAAAATTAAGAAGATATTTTTGTGATTTTTTAATGTTCAGAAAAAATAAATGCAAGTCAAAAATATAAAATATGCAAAAATAAAAAAATATGAAGCAGGGGGTGCAAAAGTAAAACAGGGGGTGTGAATAGCAAAACCAAAAAAGGCCAGAAGCAAAAAATCCCAAGACAACATCTCCGTCTCTGTCCTTGGTTCCTCTTCCTTGCGCGCATTTTTTCAAAACCTACAACTTGTTATTCTTTGCACAAAAACAAAAACTTGCAACATGAAACATGTAGCATTTTTTATCACGATTCCAATGATATAAAAAACATAATCTAACTCTCAAGGATCATGGAGAATTTCTGTAGCCCTAATTTCTGACCTAACTTTTTCATGAACTTTAAGCTTCAAATTCTCACTACTCAGTTAATATAAATGACAACTATGCATATGTACAGCTTCACCATGTTAAGGACTACATCTTTGCTTCACAAATCAAAGCTTGAGGATTCCTAAATAGAGAGATAGAGTTTTGAAAAATACCTTGTTCAGCTGAGTTTGGATATGGAAATGTGGGGACTTTTAGTGAGGCTTGAGGATCGTGTGAGCTTCCTTGAAGTTCCCTCAAGCTATTCCAATGCTTAGCTTGCCTTGAGGATGCTTGAAACTCCCTGTAAAAGTCAACCTGCAACCTTCAAGTTTGAAAATGGTGATGTCTAAAATAGAGCTCACAGTTGCAGTGCAAAGTCTTGGATAGCTTGGATGTGATGTATGGAAGGTGTTTCAAGTGTTAAAGGGAGAAACGCACGAGCCAATATTGAAATGGAAAGAGTTTTGCAGAAGTTGCCCTGTTTGGGAAGAAAAATGTGTTTTCTGAGTTTGAGAGTGTTTTAGATGTTGTGCATTCGTGTATTTTCTTGCAACAAGTTTGTGAAGTCGTTTTGAATGAGGCCAAGTCCTCCCTTTATCAGATGGACAAGTTCTCTTGACTTTTGCAACTTTTCTTGCTTTTGAAGAAAAGTGACAAGACTTATGCCAAAGGCCTGTACTTGCTAGTTCTTTAGCTAATGAGAGTTGGTAAAACATGCTTGACATCTGTGGACATTGCTTGTAACAAAGAAACAGGTCCATGGCTCAAGGATAGCAAAGTTGCAAAAAGCTTGCTTTATGGAAATGGCAATGTGCACTTTATGCCATTTATGGATTAATCTCTTGTACAATGCTCTAAAGGTCAAAATAAAGCCATTATCCATTGAGTTAGCATTTAATTATGGAGTGTAGAAGGGAAAGCTTGTAACATGCTCTAAAATCTATCTTTGAAATGCATTTTTAGATAGCTCTTGGAACTAGGTGAAAAATTCCCATAAAGTTGGGTCAAAAACCTGCCTAAATTAGGGCAAATTTTCACTAAGTTAAAAAGTTTATGGACCCCTATTCACAAATTCATAACTTGAGATCCAAGCATCTTTTGGGAAAACTTTGTGAATAAAAGTTGTAGATTTCATGGAGGACTACAAATTTTATGTTGGAAGTTTTCTTTGAATCCAACTGCATCATGGTGAAGAAGTTGTGAAAAGTTAGGAAAAAATAAGAAATTTTCCATACTTGAAAAATTCTAAGTTATGAAAAAATTTCAAATTAAAACCCTAATTTGAAAAATTGGTTTTCTTGATCAAAAAGTTTCATATTTTGACATATCTTGATGAATTGTGACCCTTGGCACTTGATTTTTACCAAAAAGTCAAAGTTTGACTTTTCAGTGTACAGTTGACTTTTCATCAGTTGACTGCAAAATTCATTTGTCAATCCTATGAATTTGAGATCTTTTGAACTATGTGATTAGGTCAAGATGATGCTATTGAGTCCTTGAAATCATGCTTGAATCCAATATGTCATTGGCTAGGTTAAAAATCAGAAATTGCCCTTTCTCAGTCAAAACCCTAATTTTGACCATTTTGCCCTTTTGATTATCTGATCAAATTTCTTGAGGAGTTGTGATCCAGACTTGATCAAATGGTACATAGGAGCCTATAATGTTGTTGTGGATCAAAAATTATAAAGTTTGAGTGTAAATTGGCCATGGTTGACTTTTTCCCCAATACAACTGATTTTTAGGTCAACTGTCCAATTGACTGGGAAAAAATGTGATTCAAGGCTTGAAACTTGGTATGAGCAATCTTAGGGGTCCAAGATGGTGTATGAAAGTCACATGAAGCATTGATGGTCCAAAAATCCTTGTGCAAACTCAAACCCTAATTTCAGGTCATAAGTGCAAGATGAGGTCTTAAGCTGAGCAAACCCTAATCTTGTCTCGAGTCCAAGAGGTCTTATGAGAAAAATATTGATAAAATGAGAGGGAAAATTTTGGAGTACAACAGTATGCATGCACTAATGCATTGCATGAGATCTTCCTGAAATAAGCAAGAAAATAATAAAATGCAACGCCTGGGATCGAACCCAGGACGTGTGCATCAAAGGCCTTCGCCCCAGCCATTTGAGCTATTGTGTCAACTTGAAAGTAATATAAAACAGAAATATAATATGCAAAAACAAGCTAGTGGAGAAAACCAACGCGCGAAATTCAAATAAGCGAATCACATGTTGCCACGCCAGCTTCTTCTTCCTCTCTCCGTCGCCTTAGCAAATCAAGCTTTTACCTACATACGCTTACTGTAGGTATAACCTTTTCCATCTCTAAAATTGCGAAGGCTCAAGATAAATGACCATGGATGGTACCAATCAACTCGTATCATCCTCACAAGTATCATGGTACTAGAGTTAACGCCCAATTTTGCCTGCATGAAAAAGCCCTAAACAAGAATACAAAACACTAGCCATGGCAGATTCACATACAGTCATCAAAAATGCAATTGAATAGAACGATTAGCTTGTAAACATGATGATAAACATGAGTATGGCAATCAAAAGCATTAAATATGCGTAGATTAGTGAAATCAAAATCAAATATTTGGACAAACTGTGGGAGACGTAGAACACGATTCTTGAGGTTTCAGGTCGTGTGAATACTTGCTACAGGTTCAGTGCGTGCCTGGGAATGTGAATTGATCCTTGGAAAAGTTTGAAATGGCCTCTATAGCAAGATCCAATCTGCACTTTTCTTTTAAAATTTGGAGCTTTGTTTGATACCTTGAGGCAAGTTGTGCGTCTGAAAACTTGTTCTCTAGGTCTTTAGGATCCTGGCATAAGTAGTGAATAAATCTAGGGTAATAGAATTGGAAAGAATCCAAAGAATAATGGTATGGTTTTAAAAGAAAATCAAATCTTTAACAATTTCCCAAATATGGATATTTTGTGTCTATTCTTGGCTTGCACGATTTGGTTCTCATTTGACAGCACATAAGATCTTCCTTCAATGCAAAAATCATCCCTAAAACACATTATATGATTTATTTGGATTTATTTGATTTTATTGAATTTTAAATGAATAAAAATCAAAATAAATTAAATAAACAAATAAGTAAAGCATGGAGGGTCCCATAGGTCGTGGACTACATTATCATTGAAGTGCAAGCATAAAAAGTTGGGCCTATTTAGCAAAAAATGCAAATTTGAGCCCATTTGACTTTTGGCAATTTTGCAAAAAAGGTCAACTTGGCCAATGCATAACTCTCTCAATCTTGACCCTAGAGGGGTATTCTTGGACTTTTTAGAAAGCTTAGGATGCCCTCTAAGCAACACATTTAGTCTCATCTCAATTGAGTCTTCCATTTCATGTATGAAGCTTTGACCCAAAAGGTGTTTTTATTGACTTTCCAAAATGACCTATAATGTCAAAATTCATATCTTTCTGTGAGTGCATACTTTGAACTTGGGAGATGAAGATGAATTGTGTGTAATTGCATCCTCTTCAAAATGAGCTTTGTATGGGTCATTTATGATAAAGTATGAGAAAGTTATGCTTGGTCAAACTTGAGTTGACTTTTCCTACAAAACCCTAATTTAGCAACTTTTGGGTTTTGATGAATTGTAAGCAATCCTTGAGGAATCATGATTAATCCTTGATAAAATGATGAATGATACTTTAAAATGAGGATGTCGACCAAAAATATTGAAGTTTGACTGTATGTGGGCCACAATTGACTTTTGACCTAACATAGTTGATTTTCAGGTATTTGAGCAATTGACTGAGCAAACTTCTTCTGCAAGGCTTGAAACTTGACATGGATGATCTTGAGAACATATTAGGACAATTGTGAGCATTTGAGTCCTTTGTGGTTCACACATCTTGATGAATATGGAAACCCTAATTAGAGATAGACTGCCTTAGGTGAGAGTTTGTCTGGTCAACTCTTGAACTTCCTTGAGCAATTTGGGGACCTCACTTGCCATGTGTTGCGAAATATGGGAGGGAAAATTTTGGGGTACAACATGTGGAAACTATGTTTTCAAGATTCCAGACGCTTGTTGTAGGACTCAAGATTCTGAACAAAGTATATACTACTGCATATCATGCTAAGAAAATTATCAGAAGTCTGCCTAAGAAATGGTGAAAAATGATAACTGCCTTGAAGTTGTCTAAAGATCTGAACAATACTAGTCTTGAGGAGCTAATCAGATCTTTAAGAAGTCATGACATTAAGTTTCAAGAAGGTGAACCTTAGAGAAGAGGTCAATTTTTGGCTCTAAAGTTTAAGTCTGAAAAGACAAAGGCTTTTCAAGCTGAAGAAGAATCAGAAGAATCAGAAGAAAATTCATATGAAAATGAACTTTCTCTAATATCCAGAAGGATAAACCAGCTATGGAAACATAAACAGAGCAAGTTCAAAGGACTAAGAAGAAAAAAAGGTAGATATGAATCTACATCTGGTCATAAGAAAGCTTCTGTAAAAGAAGTTACGTGTTAGGAAAGCAAAGAGCCTGGACACTACAAGAATGAATGTCCAAAGCTTAGTAAAGACAAGAAACCCAAGAAGGTTTTCAAAGCAAAGAAGAGTCTCATGGAAACATGGGATGATTCAGAGTCAGAAGAGGAAGATTTTGATGAAGAACATGCTAACATGGCACTCTTGGCCAAAACAAGTACAAGTGAAGTTATATCAGAGCGTGAGTTGACAACTGATGATGAGCCAGATTCTGACGACGAAATAGAGGCACTTTCTTCTCTCTCTCTCTCTCTCTCTCTCTCTCTCTCTCTCTCTCTCTTACTGAACTTGAGTCTTGTTTATTAGAAATGATGAAAAGATATCAACTTCTTTTAAGTAAACACAAAACTCTGAAAAATACTTTTGTAGTTAATTCTGAGAACTTTCCTAAGAGTGAGCAAAATGAATCTGATTTAAATGAAAAGATATTTGCTTTAGAAAAATAAAATCTTGCTCTTAAAAGTAAAGTCTCAAAATTAGAAGAAGAGATCACTTCTAGCACATCTATTACTGATGAAGTAATCAGATATGATATAACTTTTCAACACTTCTTAGCTAAAGGTATATATAGAAGTGAGATGGCTTCAATGATCTATGGTGTTAGTAGGAACGAAAGGAGAGGCTTGGGATACTCAGGACCATCAAAAATAATCGATGAGACTCTAACTGTCAAACCAAAACCTCTTTCTGAAATGTCCTGGACAAGAAATTTCTGATTCTATTAAAACACAACCACGAGCATAGAAGGAAACTTCTAAGCCCAAATATCATGCACAAATTCCAATTGATTATCATGTTGCACAAGAATTCAAAGGTGTTAGAACCTATGGAACTGCTAACAAAAAAGGACCTAAAAATGGGTACCTAAGGATGAGATAATCTATGTTGTAGATATCCTTGATAGTTCCACTGAGACACAATCATGGTACCTGGACAGTGGATGCTCGTGACACATGACGAGCAAAAGGAATATGTTCAAAGATTTGGAACTTAAGTCTGGAGGTGTTGTTGGTTTCAGAGGAAATCATAAAGGAAATATCATTGGCTCTGGAACTCTTGGTAATGGTAAACTTCCTTCTATTAGTAATCTTCTTTTAGAAGAGGGTATGATGCATAACTTATTGTCAATCACTCAACTTAGTGACAATGGTTATGACGTTATCTTTAGTCAAACATCTTGCAAAGTTGTATGTCAGAAGGATGGCTCAGTTCTGTTTAATGGTAAGAGGAAGAACAACATATACAAAATCAGGTTATCAAATTTGAAAAACCAGAATGTAAAATGTCTTTTGTCTGCCAATGAGGAGTAATGGGTCTGGCATAGACTTCTGGGCCATGTTAGCTAGAGAATGATATCTTAACTAAATAAGCTTGGATTAGTCAAAAGGATTTCCCAATCTGAAGTATTCTTCAGTTTCTCTTTGTGAAGCTGTAGCGATAAAAAATGTAGCGGGGTAAATCGGAGATCGAACAATTAATTAATTCGTCTCACAAAAGCAAGAGTCGCCACCGCGCTTTATTATTTCCAAGGGAAAAGGGGAAAGAGCGAAATAAAACCCTAAAGTATGCAATGTAAATAATACTTTCTAAAAGTAACAAAAATACAAGGCGTTTTTGAAAAGAGATCTATGGTTCGGGAGTTGGTTATACAATGGGAAGGTATTAGCACCCAATGCATCTATAGTACTCTATAGGAACCTTTTGAAATATCTGTTTATTAAAATGTTCGTTTGATTAAAAATAAATTGTTTTGGCCGAAAAGGGGTATGGACGGCTTTTGAAGATACGACGACCTAATGTCGAAGTTGACTTAAAAGGTATAAATTTTGAAAAGATTGAATATTTGGGGAAAAATTGTCTTAAGTTTTAATGAAATGAAGATATTCGCGTGATTGGATTTGAGGACATGAAGTCAACAAATTTAATAATTTTTTCTCTTGGATTTAGACGTAAACAGAATAAACAAGTAAAGACGAAATAATTAAACAGAAAATTAGATAGATAAGTGATATGCGACCATAACAATTAAATAACAGACTAAATGGATATGAACATGCATTTTATATTTTTATTTTTAATATGGACAAAGCAATAGAATTAATTAAAGAAAATAAAGATGTTTTTTAAGTTTTTTATTTTTATATGTTTTTTGTATTAATATAAAGTATTATTTTGAAAATTATTAAATAATTCTAAACCAAATTAAAAATTTAAAAAGTTATTAACTTAAATCTAATTAAAAAAGAAAACTAACAATTACTAAATTAATCTTAAAGTTAAACTTAGTAGAAATGGTCAAATTATTTAAAATTGTTTTAATTAAAATACCTCTATTTGATTAAGTTTTATGATTAAACTAAATTAATAAAATTTCAAAAAAAGGGTTAAAGAAAACAAATAGAAATAGATGTATTAAGAATCAAAGGGGGTAAAACATAAACAAATCATATGGGCCAAAGGGGTTCCAAGGGGCCTAATCAGAAAACAAACAGAAATAGGGGGTGTTATAAGAAAATGTTTGGGCTTTTTGGCAGGAAACGAGTAAGGTCCATTCATTCACAATTTTTTTAGGGTTAAACAAATGTATTTTAGTTTAGTTAGGGTTAGCAAAGGGGTTAAGGTTACAGCGCCGCTGCTCTTCGTTCACGCGTTCTTCTTCGTTCTTGATTCATCTTCTTCCACCTTCGCCTGAGTTTTCCTGCCACGGCCACCGGCGTCCTCAAAACTTCTTCTTCCCTCCAATTAAATGCTAGGGCGATCGATCCAAGGTAATCTTTCATTTTATTTTGTTAGGGTTTTCATTACTGCATGTTATGATCTTTCATCCATTGATTCTGACTTCAAATTATTATGGTTATTTGAGGTATTTGGAAGAAAGAGAGGGAGAAATCGTTACCTATGGAGACGGAGGAAGAAAGGTTGGGGGTGCTGTGGCGGCCAAGGCAGTGGGGGATGAGACACGTGATGCTTGCTTTGACCCTTGTATTTCGTTTCTTATTTTTGTTTGGTGATGAAATCCTGAAAAAACAACTCTTTATCCTCTTCCTCTTGGTAGCCTTTGTATGCTTCTTTTCCTTCTTCTCTGATTCTTTGGCTTACTTCTGTATGCTTGAATATGCTATTGTTGAAATGTTTGTTTTGACTAGCTTGACAATGTTGATGCTTGATTGTTGCCTTCGAATACTTTTCCTCTCTTCTTCTTTGTTGTGCTTCAGTTGCTTTTTTTATTTGCCTATGATGGAACAACTCTGAGGCTTGATGGGTTTGGACATTGGTTTGATAAGTTGTGTTATTTGGTATTCTGGTTTTTGGCTTTTGGGCGTGTATGGCTGGTACCAATTTTGGCCTTGGATGTTGGTTGGTATGAGGGTTTTAGGCCTGAAAATAGGTTGAACAGGTTATGGTTTGAAAGGGCTTAAATTTTTACTGGCTTTTGTGTTGGTGAAACTCGTTTCAGGTTTGGCATGGCTTAACAGGTCATGTTTACTGGTTATGGTTTCTATGGCTTAGGCTTTAGAGCTGGACAGGCTTGACATGGTTAAGGGTCTGGTTTTTGTTTCAACAGGTTTGGCCTTTTGAGTTTACTGGTTTTTCAGGCCATGGTTACACGATATTTGGCTTGACAGGTTTAAAGTTTTTGGTGATGGCTTTACTGGTTTATTGTCTTGAACTTGAAAACAGGTTGAACAGGTTTTATGGTTTAGGCCATAGGTTATTGTTTTGAAAGAGTCAAGGCTTTGGCTGGACAGTAGGTAGTTTACTGGTTTTTTCAAGCCATGGTTTTTGATATTTGGCTTGGGACAGTAGGTTCTTAAGGCTTTGGTCTTGAGGTGAGGTTTTTTAGGCCATGGTTATTGGTTTGGTCTTGAGACAGCAGGTTCTGGTTTTTTGCTTTGAGACCTTGAGAATTCCTTTTGTATTTTTTGACAATTTTGAGTTTTGAAGGTTTGAAAACAGGTTGAACTGAACTCTCCCTCTCTTGAAGAGTTTGTTTTTGTTATAACAATTTGCTGGCTTTGAGGTTTATGTTACAGGTTCTGAATACTTTGACTATTTTTTTGCCTTTGACCTCTGCACTTTACTGCTTCATTCAGTTTGTTTGTATCCTTTTTCCATGCTTTCCTTTTCTGTACTGTGTTACTGCTATTTTGTTTTCCATCCCTTTCCTGCCTAAAGCCAAAACCTGTAAACCCACACTATTTCTCTCTTCTCTCTCCTTAGTACAGTTTGACATTAAAATATGATGTTATGTACTTGTTCTGAAAAAGTAAAAGCTGGAAAATGATGAGAATTAGAAAATACTTTGCTTGCATATTTGGTTTTAAACTGCACATTTCTCTTTGTCAACTGCATTGTACAGCATGGAGCCTTGTGTTTTTTGCCTCTTCTCACATGCTGGATAGTTTACGTTGCATATTGGCTTTGAAAATGTAACTTGACTTGCATATGCTGTTTTGCTTTTGAAATATGCAGTGGATTTTGAATTATGCAGTTTACAATTAAAATGTGCAATTTTGACAAAAAAATGAAATTGTGCATATTTGTAACTTGTGCATTCATTTTTATCAATAAAAATTCATCTCTTTTTGTGAACCGGGAGAAATCCCGTGATTTGCAAAGAGGGTAAAAACTGATTCCAGCCGTTTGCTTTTAATGATGAACGCTAAATTAATCATCCGCTTTTAATTATATTTATTTCTGAATTTTTTTTTTAATTCTTTTGCAGGTAAAATCAAATGAGCATCAAAGAAGTATTGGATAGAAGATGAAGATTTAGAACTTAGGAAAAAAAAAATTAGGATAGCTTTTATTTCATTTTAAACATTGTAAAAATTATCATTGTAAATACGTTGTAAATAAATACGGTATTTAAACAACAATTGTAACAATTAGAATAAAATGAATAAAACTCCAATATTTTACCAATTAATTCTTTTCTTCTTTGCAATTATTTATTTTATCATTTATAATTCTTTAAATTATATAATAACTGAAAATCAATTCCAATTATTTAAATTTAGAATGATAAATAATTAAATAACTATCATTGATCAATTAACTTCTCTTCAATTATTTATTTCATTATTTATAATTCTTCTAAATTATAATAACTGAAAATAAAATTTCAATTATTTAAACTTAGAATAATAAATAATTAAATAAACATTGTTTGATCAATTAATAACCTTCTTTTCAAATATTTACTTTACTATTTATAATTCTTTAATTTATATAATAACTGAAAAATAAGTTCCAATTATTTAAATTCATAATAATAAATAATTAAATAAACATTGTTTTAGCATTGATCGATTAATAAATTTAGCGTTCAAAAAATAAACAGCTCTCGACTTGAAAAAGTTATGAATTTAAAATCCGCTTTGAAAATTGATAAAAATAGGTCAAAACACTTGCAATGTAATGATGCAGATGGGAGATGGTATCTTAGGTCGAAATTTGGGGTACAACAGCTGCCCCTATTTAAGTTTCTTCTATCCGGAGATATAAAGATTAAAATCTTCGTCTCGACGAGATTGAAGGTACTTAAATACATAATACGCAAATTTTGCCCTAAGATACCGCCATTATGTTTGATATGAATGTAGTGATTGAATTCACATAGAAAGATTTTGTATGAAACAAGACAATGCTGGAGAAATCAAATACCAACAAAACACAGAGACATGGATTATACACTACTGGGGAAACGAGTCATCGACTTCAAATGACAGACTCTTGACGGCGAATAAAATTGAGGGAATACGACCTCTGACCCTAACAAAGAAGGCATCTTGCATAGGCCATAAAACAGATTATTGACCCAAAAATATCAGTGAGCTCACAACTCAAGGTCAAAGATAGACAGAGAGTATCAAATTGCTGGCGACGGATTACCGACTTCTGAAGGTAAAGATTCATAACAAACTTCTCTGCGAGATTTCTGGAGATATACTCATTAATGCTGAAATAATAATAAGATTGTAGATACGCAAGTTGCCTCAAATAAAGAAGCTGCCACTTGTTGTCTTCCAAAAAGTATTATGACATACAAGTTGCTCAAATAAAGAGGCTGCCACTTGCTGTCGTCCAGAGATGTCAATAACATACAAGCTGCTCAAATAAAGAAGTTGCCCCTTGCTGTCTTCCAAAAAATACCAATAACATACAAGCTGCTCAAATAAAGAAGCTGCCACTTGCTGTATTCCAGAAAAAATAATAACGTACAAGTTGCTCAAATAAAGAGACTGCCGCTTTCCGTTTTCCAAAAATAATAATAACGCACAAGTTGCTCATGAAGAGACCGTCGCTTGCCGTTTTCCAAAAATAATAACGTACAAGTTGCTCATGAAGAGACCGCCGCTTGCCGTTTTCCAAAAATAATAACGTACAAGTTGCTCATGAAGAGACCGCCGCTTGTCGTTTTCCAAAAATAATAACGTACAAGTTGCTCATGAAGAGACCGCCGCTTGCCGTTTTCCAAAAATAATAACGTACAAGTTGCTCATGAAGAGACCGCCGCTTGTCGTTTTCCAAAAATAATAACATACAAGTTGCTCATGAAGAGACCGCCGCTTGTCATTTTCCAAAAATAATAACGTACAAGTTTCTCATGAAGAGACCACCGCTTGTCGTTTTCCAAAAATAATAACGTACAAGTTACTCATGAAGAGACCGCCGCTTGTCGTTTTCCAAAAATAATAACGTACAAGTTGCTCATGAGGAGACTGCCGCTTGTCGTTTTCCAAAAATAACTCAGAAGGAAATTGCAATGACACTGGCAGAGAATAAAATCTTCGTCAAAGTGAACCATGAATCAATCCTTCCCGAGGAGATCACATACTTAAATGTGCAAAATAAATGCACCATTCGTCTAGGTCGCGATTTCACTGGGGAAAATCATGAGATAGCCTATGCAAGAGACAAAAAACTCCCTCCAGGAATAAACCATAGAGAAGACAGTCAACAAGACTCCACCCAATGAGAAAGTAATTTGATTGGGGATTCATCCTATCCAGAAATGGACAAGGTAAGCTAAATCAAAAATCATCTACGAGGATTAGCTCAGTTGGGGAATTTAGAAAGGAAGCACATTTACTTCCTAAGCTAACTTTCTACTTGGAAAGAAACTGTACCTTGTATTAAAAACAAAGTACAACCCAAAATCAACGGCAAATGTGAATATGCATACTGATGTAAGTGTAAATGAGTAAATGAATGTTATGCTGACAAAACGAACAGATGGAGTAACTTGAAGACAATAAGATGTCACGACATAATAGATACTCGGCCAATCTTAAAAAGACGGAAAATAACTGGAACTGGAACCCCAAAGCAACGTCGGAGCGTAACACGCCACAAGGCTCAAGTCTTCTGAGTAGAAAAGTATTCAAATCCAATCTTCCAATACCAATAGACCACTGGCATGAGACAAAGCGTACCACACTTCAGAAATCTCCCAAATAAAGGTAGCCAAAACAAAGCTTAACTGGAACAACTGGGGCATCACCAAACTTAGTACCACGAGAAACGCAAGTTTGACACAACCAACACCTCATGACGATTTTGAAAGAAAACATGTTCATCATGCAAGGATAAATTACTGTATTGTTTTGCATTTCATGGCTTGACCATCCTCAGAACAACTGTTAATATTCCTTTCATTATTCACGACACATTTTTAAAATAAGAATACTTTAAATAACTTTGTTTCAAATATTTCCGTAAAAATTAAAATTTTGCCCACAAAAGGTAAACGCTCAAGTTTCATTAATAAGATGGTAGTTCGCTAACAACGCGACTCCAACAGTTTACAAAAGTTTGGGAAATAGTACATGAAAGAAAAAAAAGGGTTACACAAAAACAATGATCATTATTCTCCCTAACAACTTCGAATTCCGAAATGTGTTCAAATGCCAAGACTGGTCTGACCAAAAGCTTGCCTAAGCCGCCCTTTCGGGTTTTCAACTTAGCAAACTGTCAACTCAAACCTAAGCGAAATATTTCTTGACTGCATCGGCGTTCATGGGACGCGGGAGCTCTTCACCGTCCATATTGGTGAGAATCATGGCACCTCTAGAGAAAACTTTCTTAACGACATACGGTCCTTCATAATTCGGAGCCCACTTGCCCCTAGAATCAGGTTGGAAAGATAATATCTTCTTGAGCACAAGGTCACCTTCTCTGAACTCGCGTGGTCGAACCTTCTTATCAAAAGCCTTCTTCATTCTCTGCTGATATAATTGACCGTGACACAATGCTGTCAATCTCTTCTCTTCAATTAAATTCAACTGATCATATCTACTTTGACACCATTCAGCCTCAGAAAGTTTAGCTTCCATCAACACTCTCATAGACGGAATCTCAACCTCCACGGGGAGTACTGCTTCCATACCATAAACTAGGGAAAATGGGGTCGCGCCTGTTGAAGTTCGAACTGAAGTACGGTATCCATGCAGAGCAAACGGAAGCATTTCATGCCAATCTTTATAAGTTACCACCATCTTCTGGACAATCTTCTTGATGTTCTTGTTAGCAGCCTCAACAGCCCCATTCATCTTCGGTCTGTAAGGAGAAGAATTATGATGTTCGATCTTGAACTCTTCACAAAGCTCTCTCATCATCTTGTTATTCAAATTCGAACCATTATCCGTGATAATCTTGCTCGGGATACCGTATCGATAAATGATCTGATTCTTGATAAATCTGACTACCACCTGTCTGGTTACATTAGCATAAGATGTTGCTTCCACCCATTTAGTAAAATAATCAATCGCTACCAAGATGAAATGATGACCATTTGAAGCTTTGGGTTCAATCATTCCAATCATATCAATGCCCCACATAGAGAAAGGCCAAGGTGAAGAGATAACATTGAGGAGGGTCGGTGGCACATGTATCTTGTCCGCATAAATCTGGCATTTATGACATTTCTTCACATATTTGCAGCAATCAGATTCCATTGTCATCCAATAGTAACCAGCTCTCAACATCTTTTTAGCCATTGCATGTCCGTTGGCATGAGTGCCAAAAGACCCTTCATGTACTTCTTGCATCAGCATGTCTACTTCACGTCTGTCTACACATCTGAGCAAGACCATGTCATAATTTCTCTTATACAATACTTCTTCATTGAGGAAGAAACTGCTTGCTAATCTTCTCAACGTCTTCTTATCTTTATTGGATGCCCCAGGCGGGTACTCTTGAGTTTGAAGAACACGTTTAATGTCATAGAACCACGGTTTGTCGTCGGTAACCTCTTCTACTGAGAACACATGAGCAGGTCTGTCGAGGCGCATAACCCGGATTGTAGGCACATCGTTCCAACCATTCACTTGAAACATTGAAGACAAAGTAGCTAAAGCATCAACCATTTGGTTTTCATCTCTAGGGATATGATGTAATTCCACTTTGTTGAAGAAAGTTAACAATCTTCTAGCATAGTCTCTGTAAGGGATCAAACCAGGTTGACGAGTCTCCCATTCTCCTTTGATTTGATTAATTACCAATGCCGAATCTCCGTAAATATCAAGAATCTTAATCCTTAGATCCACTTCTTCTTCGAGACCCATAATACATGCCTCATATTCAGCCATGTTGTTCGTGCAGTCAAACTTCAATCTCGCCGTGAACGGGATATGAGTACCTCGGGGAGTGACGATGATTGCCCCAATTCCATTTCCATAAGAGTTCACAGCTCCGTCAAATATCAAACCCCAATGCGATTCGGGATCAGGTCCTTCTTCGGGTAACGGCTCTTCACAATCTTTAGCTTTCAAGTACATAACATCTTCATCTGGGAAATCAAACTTGATGGATTGATAATCGTCAATTGGTTGGTGAGCCAAATGGTCGGCTAAAATACTCCCTTTGATTGCTTTCTGAGTGTGATACTCAATGTCATATTCGGATAACAACATCTGCCAACGGGCTATTCTTCTAGATAAGGCGGGCTTCTCAAAGATATACTTGATCGGATCCATTTTGGAGATCAACCAAGTGGTGTGGTTAATCATATACTGGCGCAGACGGTGAGCAGCCCAAGCTAAAGCACAACAGGTTTTCTCAAGCAATGAGTATCGAGACTCACAGTCTGTGAATTTCTTACTCAGATAATATACAGCATGTTCCTTTCTTCCAGTCTCATCTTGTTGACCAACAACACATCCCATGGAATCTTCCAATATAGTCAGGTACATAATCAAAGGTCTTCCTTCCACCGGAGGAATCAAAATGGGAGGTTCAAGTAAATATTCTTTGATGCTATCAAAAGATCTCTGATAATCTTCTGTCCACACACATCCTTGGTTCTTTCTGAGAAGCTTGAAAATCGGCCCACAGGTAGCAGTCATATGAGATATAAATCTAGAAATATAGTTCAGTCTCCCAAGGAATCCTCTTACTTGTTTTTCTGTCTTGGGTGCGGGCATTTCCCGAATAGCTTTGACTTTATCAGGATCTACTTCAATACCTTTCTGACTGACAATGAAACCCAGAAGTCTTCCAGAACGAACACCAAAAGTGCACTTGTTGGGATTCAGACGGAGTTTATACTTTCTCAAACGCTGGAATAACTTCAATAAATGTTCCAAATGATCTTCTTCAGTTTGTGATTTGGCAATCATGTCATCTACATACACTTCTATCTCTTTATGTATCATGTCATGGAACAAAGCAGTCATGGCCCTTTGGTATGTTGCACCAGCATTCCTCAAACTAAACGGCATAACCCGATAACAAAATGTTCCCCACGGTGTAATGAAAGTTGTCTTCTCCATATCTTCTGGTGCCATCTTGATTTGATTGTAACCAGAGAAACCATCCATGAAAGAAAAGACTTTGAACTTCGCGGTACTGTCGACCAATACGTCAATATGCGGTAATGGGAAGTCATCCTTTGGGCTAGCTCTATTCAGATCTCTATAGTCTACACACATCCGAACTTTGCCATCTTTCTTAGCAACAGGCACTATATTGGCTAACCATTGAGGATAGACCAATGTAACAAGGAAACCTGCATTAATCTGTTTCCGAACTTCTTCTTTGATCTTGTCAGCCATATCGGGACGAGTCCTTCTCAACTTCTGCTTAATCGACGGACATTCAGGTCTCAACGGTAAACGATGCTCCACAATATCGTTGTCCAAACCTGGCATATCTTGGTAGGACCAAGCAAACACATCAACATACTCTTTGAGAAGCTCCAACATTTTCTCTTTGACCTCTGGGATAAGCAATGCTCCGACCTTGACTTCATTTTTATCTTCTTCATCACCCAAATTGATCAACTCTAAAGGTTCTTCAAACGGTTGAATAATCTTTTCATCGTGCTCAAGTAAACAGGAAATTTCATCAGGAATCTCTTCACTATCCTCTTCTTCGGCTCTGAACACAGGGAATTCAAAGTTGGGAGAGGGCATAGGATCATTGTTTTCAATGGTTAAGTCATGGATTAATCTGCACATATGATTATGCTTTATTTTAGAAATCGATTTGTACAAATAAAACAAAAAGTTATTATATTTTCCTATTACTACCAATTAATTTTCATTACTATTTCCCAGAAAATGTTAAAAATAAAACAGTAGTGGACAAAATAACATTTTTATTCATGAGGGGAAATACTTGAAACAAAGAGCCCAGACATTTCTCTTTTGCCTTGGGCAGAGCAAAAGGATTTATTTTCAACATAGCCCGACACAAATATTTTTCGCCTTGGGCAGAGCGAAATTTTTTTCGAAAATAAAACAAAACATTACTCAGAAATGTGCATCACAACAGGAACATCAACAGCAATCCATTTCTGGCAAACCACTCCATGCGTCACAAAATCGGGTAAATCCTCTTCAGAATCGTATCCTATTATAGCATCAACTTCAGGAGGAGTCGGATGGATAAAACCTGCACTTCGGAAAACTTCTTGAATCGGACGAGTAACTACTTCCCGCTTGACTCTTGCAGACACGGGATGAAAACCAAGACCTTCTCCAGACTTGTTCTCGAGCAAAGTCAACACCTGGCCCCAACCTTCAGCCGAACCACTTTCAACCACTCGTCGCGCATCCTCAAAAGAAGAAATAGATGTCCCTTGCTTCTTCACTTCATTATTAGCAACAGATAGAGCTTGGAATTGGGTTCCAACATCCACATCAGCATCAACAAAAGAGAAAGATGACAAATGGCTTACCACCATAGCCTGCTCTCCACCAATCATTACCAGCTTTCCGTGCCTTACAAACTTCAATCTCTGATGGAGCGTGGAAGTGACTGCCCCTGCATCATGGATCCATGGACGACCCAATAGGCAACTGTAGGCGGCACGAATATCCATCACTTGAAAAGTGATCTGAAAAGTATGAGGACCAATTACTATAGGAAGATCTACTTCACCAATGATAGTCTTCCTAGAACCATCAAACGCTTTGACAATTACCCCACTAGGTCTTATGGGAGCACCTGGATATGAGAGTCGAGACAATGTAGTTTTGGGCATTACATTTAACGACAAACCTGTATCTACCAACACACTTGATAAAGTATCATTTCCACAACTTATTGAGATATGCAAAGCCATATTATGGTTTCTTCCCTCCTCCGGAAGCTCTTCATCACTGAAACCAAGATTGTTACACGAAGTAATATTTCCCACAATTCCATCAAATTGGTCAACCGTCACATCATGATCCACGAATGCCTGGTCCAAGACCTTCACCAAAGCTTCTCTATGGGCACCAGAATCTCTTAGTAAAGCAAGCAAAGAAATCTTGGAAGGAGTTTGCAATAGTTGGTCCACAATCTTATATTCACTTCTCTTGATAAGCTTCAGAATCTCATCATCCTCAGGATGAGGGATAGGTTCATTGGATCGGCCTATCTCAACCCTTGGTTCAACATTTCTCGCTGGAATTTCTGCCGGTACGGGCCTCCTGACTTGAACTTCTGGTCTCTTCAAAGGTACTGCTGCAAAGACACATCCACCTCTCGTAACTCTACTCACATCAGCGATGTTAACAAAAGACGGTCTGGTTGGTATAGGGACTTCTACCCCATTCTCAATCATTGTGGCATTGTACTTATACGGTACAGCTTGGTCTGAGTTGTAAGGCACAGGACCAGGTGGATAAATGAACAAAGGAGCAACAGGTGCAGTCTGACTGTCGTAAACGATCTCTACTGATTCAGGCAAATTGAATTATGGTATTATAACATTCACTTCATCCTCCGGATCTCTGTCATATGTAATAGTGATAACTCTCTGGTCTAACAACTTTTGAATATCTTCCTTCACAATAGGGCAATCAACCTCTCTTGAACAAAATTCACAAACATCATAATCATGTTGATGCCTAACAAAGGCAAGTCTTCTTAAGCTCTGATGTAACCTGATCAACGACTCTCTTATGTGTTCAACTTGAAAAACTCGAAACTTTCCCGGACAACCTTCCACCATATTCACTGAGGCTGCCCCATGTCGAGGCAAAGGATTATCTCTAACATTTGGGTTAACATCCTTGAAAGACAAGATACCATTCTTAATCAACCTCTGCACGTCCGCCTTCAGAGCAAAACAATTTTCAAGGTTGTGCCTCGGCGACCCTTGATGATATTCACAAAACTGATCCGCCTTGTACCACGGAGAAGTACTATTTGGTGCGACAGGAGGAGGTTTTGTCGTTATGAGGTTCTTTCTGATAAGAGCGGGGAACAATTCAGTATAAGTCATAGGAATGGCATCGAATTGCGGTTTTCTTGGTGAACGGTTCTGGTTGTTGAATGGATAAGCCTGTTGTCGAGGCTGCTGCTGAAATGGCCGTTGTTGAGTTGGTGGGGTTTGATGAGCTGGGGTCATCAAAGTTGGGCGGACAGCCGGAGTGACTGCCGCAACGTGTGAGTAACCTCTCCTCGGTCTCCCTGGGAAGATTGCGCTGACATCCTGTTCTTTTCTTTTTGGGAAAACACTTCCAAACTTCTTGGTACTGCTAGACGGACTTCCTTCTTTAACCAAACGCCCTTCACGAATCCCTTCCTCCAACCGCATGCCCATGCTTACCATTTCGGTGAAGTCACTGGGTGCACTGGAAATCATTCTTTCATAGTAAAAGGAACCTAAAGTCTTCAAGAATATCTTCGTCATCTCTTTCTCCTCAAGAGGAGGATAGATTTGAGCAGCAATTTCACGCCACCTCTGGGCGTATTCCTTAAAAGACTCTCTGTCTCTTTGGGACATCGCCCGGAGTTGATCCCTGTCCGGCGCCATGTCAACGTTGTACTTATACTGGTGAACAAAAGCTTCGCTAAGATCGTTGAAGTTGCGGATCCGAATGTTGTCTAAACCCATATACCACTTTAGAGCAGCACCCGTCAAACTGTCTTGAAAATAGTGAATCAACAAGTCATGATCATCAGAATATGTAGACATCTTTCTCACGTACATAGTCAAGTGACTCCGAGGACACGAATCACCCTTATATCTTTCAAAGTCTGGCACTTTGAATTTTGCTGGAATCTTGACATTCGGAACTAAACAAAGGTCATGCGTGTTCTTCCCAAACAAATCCTTCCCCTTTAACGCTCTGAGCTCCCTCTGCATTTCTTGGAATTGGTCTTGAAATTCTTCCATTCTATCAAAAAGACCTAAACTTTCAGCAGGCTCGGCAGGATAAGTAGGTTCATTCAAGTATGGCACGGAGTGAACCACAGGAGCGACAGTTGTCATTACCGGTTGTGGGAAAGGTGTCACAGACGGGATTACCGGCGGCATGGCAGTTGTCTCTGGTTGAGGAAGAGACAAAGTAGGTTGAAACAAAGGCTGTACGACAGGATGATACCCCTCTGGCACAAAGTTGTAAGGCATTCCCCACGGAAAACCTTTTGGCATCTGATGTTGAAGCGGAGAGTTGATTTGAGTCACAGATGTTGGAACAGTGACAATCTCGGAAACCACAGTAGTTGAAGTCTGAATCTCAGCAGCCGTAGTCGATGGCTGATTCTGAGCAGCCATCAAACTTTCCACTAGCGCAGTTAACTTTTCCATACCGACACGAAGGGTAGCGACCTCCTCACGAAGCTCGTGGTTTTCCTGTTTCAGATCTTCCATCTTCCTCTGATGATTGGCTCGAGTATCGTATCGATGAGACAGCTTGACAATCTATCGGAGTGGAAAAAGAAACAAGGATAAGACTCTAGAAAACATGTGAAGTGGAATGTTGGATGATGCATGATATGTAATGCAAATGATAATTCATTTTAATAGTTTTTCAAGGAACTTCGATAATTTTGCACACATCAATGGTAAAGGAATTTGGAACAACAAAAACTCATTTCATTAATCAAAAGCGGTAAATCACAACTTACAACTTTGGAACAACAAAACAATAAATTACACTTTGGGATAACAACCCAATAATAAAAGCGGTAAACTACAACTTTGGAACATGAAGCCCATAATGAAGCAGTAAATTACAACTTTGGAACATGAAGCCCATAATAAAAGCAGTAAATTACAACTTCGGAACATGAAGCCCTTTTACAGAGTTTTACAAAATGACATCAGTAAAATAAAACTAAGAACTAAAGATCACTCAGAATCATCAGATGAAGGACCAAATGCCAGCTGTAACCGGAGCTTCCTGATCTTCTCTTCATAAAAGTCTTCCATCTCTTTCTTCTCATCTACCAGTCGATCAATGATTTCCTTTTGTGGATTAGGAATGAGAGCAACGCTTACCGAACCTTCCTTCTTTCTCTTCCTTTCACTAGCATACTTCTTCAGTAAAGCATCCTTTTGACAAAGTTTCTCATCATGATCAATGAACCAGCCGTCTTAAATAAATAGCAAATCCTCCTTTTCTTTTAGTTGTCGAGCCAGGACCTGATTCTCATATTCAGACATATTATACTTTTCTTTCCAAGCATCTCTCTCGGACTTCATCCTAGCCAGATTTCCTTGGTATTCTCCCATATTCTCGATAGGGATATCAACAGATGATGATGCAACAGTAGGGAATAAAGGTTTCTCAGGTTTATAGGGCATCTTGAGAGCACAATCCCTAGCACGGACCCATTGTAGGTAAGGCTCCAAAGAAATGGCACCCCTATGTCCTAACATGTCTCTCCCTTTCCTATGGATGTGGCGCCAAGCTCCTTCGATCTCCCTCTTAGCTGCCTGATGATCTTGTCCTTCGTGTAGAAAGAAACCACTCACATGGATGTTGTTTGGCTTATCTCTCATCGGGTATCCAAACTGACGGCGCGCGAGAACAGGATTATAGTTAATTCCACCTTTCGTACCAAGAAGAGGCACGTTAGGAAAAGCACCACAGCTATCGATGATCTTCACGTCATAGTAAACTCGATTATACCAATCAATGTCGAAATGAGTGAGAGCCATAATTTTTGGCGCCCATCGCGGCTCCTTCTCGAGATCCCAGAAAACATCAGACCTAGGTAGATGAGAAACATACCACTGATACAGCAACGGTCCACAACAAATAATCATCCCTCCTTGATAAGAGTTTCGAAGATGGATGTAGTAGTAGGTATCTCCTAGCAACGTAGGGACCGGATTTCCGATCAAGAAAATTCTGATGGTGTTGATATCCACAAACTTATCAATGTTAGGGAACAAGAATAGACCATAAGCGAGTAAAGCAAAGACGTCTTCAAAGGCAATAGTATCTTTTATCTCAGCGAAATGGCGAGCTTTCCTCAACAAAAACTGCGCAGACAAACCTCGGATTCCCCCTTTTGTAGTCATGTTCTCCTCTATCTCTGACTTCTTCAAGTGGGTGATGGTCGCTATCTCGTGAGATTTGGGTTCCTCTTCTAAGCCAGAAAAAGGAACACAGTCGGTGATCGGCAAACCAAGTATGTAGGAGTACTCTTCTAAGGTGGGCATTAATTGGTAATCCGGAAAGGTGAAGCATCGGTACAAAGGATCGTAGAATTGGACTAACGTATTAAGGATGCCTTCCTTCATCTTGCGCTTCATGAGAGGTATAATGGACCCATACTTTTTCTGAAAATCCGTCGGGTTCTTGATCTTAGGAATTAAACTCTTCAGTTCTTCAATCTCGGGCTCCTTAAAACTAAAACTTCGAGTGTTTCTCCTTCCAAATTCCATAATAATAGTACCTGAGATGTCTTTAAAAATCATTCCTAAGTTCCTTGAAAAACAAGTTTTTTACAAAAATGTTGATGGATGCATGAATGAATGATAATGCAACAGTTACACACAAGTTCACAAACATGGGGTTCAAAGGTTCAACGTTTCAGCATGGAGTCAAGGGTAAAGCCCACCCCAAGGTATGTACTAACGGTTCAATCACACCTGTAAGACAAGGTTCTAAGAGTTCCCAGAGTCTACATTCCTCCTTCGGATATTGCCAACATCTTGATTACTCAATAATTAGCAATATTCTCAAGAGAAACTCATCCGAGCGTAGCATCGCGTAACAACTACTTCCGAATTACTCCGTTATAGTCTCCGCGCTACACCTAAAGGCCAAGATGGGTTAGGGTTCTACGGTCCTCAATTTCTCTGGCTCCCAGGTCGAAAATAATACTGTCTTCCCGATTACTCGGTAAACAAATATTAAGTTCAAAAGGGCCTTCCATTGAGTGGGGGATCTCATGCCTCCTTCTTCGTGATTACTCCCTCAAAGTTAACATGACTGTACCGCCCGTCCTATTCTTAAGTGTAACTTAATCCGGGTATAGGATTCATCCTTTGCAAAAAAACCCAAACAACCCCAATTTAAACACATAATCAAACAAATCAAATAATAATAAAACAGATAAAACAAACTAGGCTTAACCCACTTAGGGATGGACCAGCAAGAGGTCAATCTTTCCCCAGCAGAGTCGCCAATTCTGTAGCGATAAAATATGTAGCAGGGTAAATCGGAGATCGAACTATTAATTAATTCGTCTCACAAAAGCAAGAGTCGCCACCGCGCTTTATTATTTCCAAGGGAAAAGGGGAAAGAGCGAAATAAAACCCTAAAGTATGCAATGTAAATAATACTTTCTAAAAGTAACAAAAATACAAGGCGTTTTTGAAAAGAGATCTATGGTTCGGGGGTTGGTTATACAATGGGAAGGTATTAGCACCCAATGCATCTATAGTACTCTATAGGAACCTTTTGAAATATCTGTTTATTAAAATGTTTGTTTGATTAAAAATAAATTGTTTTGGCCGAAAAGGGGTATGGACGGCTTTTGAAGATACGACGACCTAATGTCGAAGTTTTGACTTAAAAGGTATAAATTTTGAAAAGATTGAATATTTGGGGAAAAATTGTCTTAAGTTTTAATGAAATGAAGATATTCGCGTGATTGGATTTGAGGACATGAAGTCAACAAATTTAATCATTTTTTCTCTTGGATTTAGACGTAAACAGAATAAACAAGTAAAGACGAAATAATTAAACAGAAAATTAGATAGATAAGTGATATGCGACCATAACAATTAAATAACAGACTAAATGGATATGAACATGCATTTTATATTTTTATTTTTAATATGGACAAAGCAATAGAATTAATTAAAGAAAATAAAGATGTTTTTTAAGTTTTTTATTTTTATATGTTTTTTGTATTAATATAAAGTATTATTTTGAAAATTATTAAATAATTCTAAACCAAATTAAAATTTTAAAAAGTTATTAACTTAAATCTAATTAAAAAAGAAAACTAACAATTACTAAATTAATCTTAAAGTTAAACTTAGTAGAAATGGTCAAATTATTTAAAATTGTTTTAATTAAATTACCTCTATTTGATTAAGTTTTATGATTAAACTAAATTAATAAAATTCAAAAAAAGGGTTAAAGAAAACAAATAGAAATAGATGTATTAAGAATCAAAGGGGGTAAAACATAAACAAATCATATGGGCCAAAGGGGTTCCAAGGGGCCTAATCAGAAAACAAACAGAAATAGGGGGTGTTATAAGAAAACGTTTGGGCTTTTTGGCAGGAAACGAGTAAGGTCCATTCATTCACAATTTTTTTAGGGTTAAACAAATGTGTTTTAGTTTAGTTAGGGTTAGCAAAGGGGTTAAGGTTACAGCGCCGCTGCTCTTCGTTCATGCGTTCTTCTTCGTTCTTGATTCATCTTCTTCCACCTTCGCCTGAGTTTTCCTGCCACGGCCACCGGCGTCCTCAAAACTTCTTCTTCCCTCCAATGAAACGCTAGGGCGACTGATCCAAGGTAATCTTTCATTTTATTTCATTAGGGTTTTCATTACTGCATGTTATGATCTTTCATCCATTGATTCTGACTTCAAATTATTATGGTTATTTGAGGTATTTGGAAGAAAGAGAGGGAGAAATTGTTACCTATGGAGACGGAGGAAGAAAGGTTGGGGGTGTTGTGGCGGCCAAGGCAGTGGGGGATGAGACACGTGATGCTTGCTTTGACCCTGGTATTTCGTTTCTTATTTTTGTTTGGTGATGAAATCCTGAAAAAACAACTCTTTATCCTCTTCCTCTTGGTAGCCTTTGTATGCTTCTTTTCCTTCTTCTCTGATTCTATGGCTTACTTCTATATGCTTGAATATGCTATTGTTGAAATGTTTGTTTTGACTAGCTTGACAATGTTGATGCTTGATTGTTGCCTTCGAATACTTTTCCTCTCTTCTTCTTTGCTGTGCTTCAGTTGCTTTTTTTATTTGCCTATGATGGAACAACTCTAAGGCTTGATGGGTTTGGACATTGATTTGATAAGTTGTGTTATTTGGTATTCTGGTTTTTGGATTTTGGGCGTGTATGGCTGGTACCAATTTTGGCCTTGGATGTTGGTTGGTATGAGGGTTTTAGGCCTGAAAATAGGTTGAACAGGTTATGGTTTGAAAGGGCTTAAAGTTTTACTGGCTTTTGTGTTGGTGAAACTCGTTTCAGGTTTGGCATGGCTTAACAGGTCGTGTTTACTGGTTATGGTTTCTATGGCTTAGGCTTTAGAGCTGGACAGGCTTGACATGGTTAAGGGTCTGGTTTTTGTTTCAACAGGTTTGGCCTTTTGAGTTTACTGGTTTTTCAGGCCATGGTTACACGATATTTGGCTTGACAGGTTTAAAGTTTTTGGTGATGGCTTTACTGGTTTATTGTCTTGAACTTGAAAACAGGTTGAACAGGTTTTATGGTTTAGGCCATAGGTTATTGTTTTGAAAAAGTCAAGGCTTTGGCTGGACAGTAGGTAGTTTACTGGTTTTTTCAGGCCATGGTTTTTGATATTTGGCTTGGGACAGTAGGTTCTTAAGGCTTTGGTCTTGAGGTGAGGTTTTTTAGGCTATGGTTATTGGTTTGGTCTTGAGGCAGCAGGTTCTGGTTTTTTGCTTTGAGACCTTGAGAATTCCTTTTGTATTTTTTGACAATTTTGAGTTTTGAAGGTTTGAAAACAGGTTGAACTGAACTCTCCCTCTCTTGAAGAGTTTGTTGTTGTTATAACAGTTTGCTGGCTTTGAGGTTTATGTTACAGGTTCTGAATACTTTTACTATTTTTTTGCCTTTGACCTCTGCACTCTACTGCTTCATTCAGTTTGTTTGTATCCTTTTTCCATGATTTCCTTTTCTGTACTGTGTTACTGCTATTTTGTTTTCCATCCCTTTCCTGCCTAAAGCCAAAACCTGTAAACCCACACTCTTTCTCTCTTCTCTCTCCTTAGTACAGTTTGACATTAAAATATGATGTTATGTACTTGTTCTGAAAAAGTAAAAGCTGGAAAATGATGAGAATTAGAAAATACTTTGCTTGCATATTTGGTTTTAAACTGCACATTTCTCTTTGTCAACTGCATTGTACAGCATGGAGCCTTGTGTTTTTGGCCTCTTCCCACATGCTGGATAGTTTACGTTGCATATTGGCTTTGAAAATGTAACTTGACTTGCATATGCTGTTTTGCTTTTGAAATATGCAGTGGATTTTGAATTATGCAGTTTACAATTAAAATGTGCAATTTTGACAAAAAAATGAAATTGTGCATATTTTTAACTTGTGCATTCATTTTTATCAATAAAAATTCATCCCTTTTTGTGAACCGGGAGAAATCTCGTGATTTGCAAAGAGGGTAAAAACTGATTCCAGCCGTTTGCTTTTAATGATGAACGCTAAATTAATCATCCGCTTTTAATTATATTTATTTCTGACTTTTTCTTTTAATTCTTTTGCAGGTAAAATCAAATGAGCATCAAAGAAGTATTGGATAGAAGATGAAGATTTAAAACTTAGGGAAAAAAATTAGGATAGCTTTTATTTCATTTTAAACATTGTAAAAATTATCATTGTAAATACGTTGTAAATAAATACGGTATTTAAACAACAATTGTAACAATTAGAATAAAATGAATAAAACTCCAATATTTTACCAATTAATTCTTTTCTTCTTTGCAATTATTTATTTTATCATTTATAATTCTTTAAATTATATAATAACTGAAAATCAATTCCAATTATTTAAATTTAGAATGATAAATAATCAAATAACTATCATTGATCAATTAACTTCTCTTCAATTATTTATTTCATTATTTATAATTCTTCTAAATTATAATAACTGAAAATAAAATTTCAATTATTTAAACTTAGAATAATAAATATTAAATAAACATTGTTTGATCAATTAATAACCTTCTTTTCAAATATTTACTTTACTATTTATAATTCTTTAATTTATATAATAACTGAAAAATAAGTTCCAATTATTTAAATTCAGAATAATAAATAATTAAATAAACATTGTTTTAGCATTGATCGATTAATAAATTTAGCGTTCAAAAAATAAACAGCTCTCGACTTGAAAAAGTTATGAATTTAAAATCCGCTTTGAAAATTGATAAAAATAGGTCAAAACACTTGCAATGTAATGATGCAGATGGGAGATGGTATCTTAGGTCGAAATTTGGGGTACAACAGAAGCATGTCAGAAAGGCAAGTTTTCAAAAACTTCTTTTAAAGCGAAAAAGGTTGTTTCTACCTCTAGGCCATTAGAAATTCTTCACATTGATTTGTTTGGACCAGTGAAAACCGCTTACGTATATGGAAAATAATATGGACTAGTCATAGTTGATGATTACAGCAGGATGACATGGGTAGAATTCTTAAAACACAAGGATGAGTCACATTCTGTGTTTGCTTCCTTCTTATCTCAAGTGCAAAATGAAAAGAGTTACAAAATAATCAGAGTTAGAAGTGATCATGGTGGAGAATTTGAAAACAAAGATTTTGAAAAAAAAATTTATTCTTATGGTATATCCCATGATTTCTCCTGCCCTAGAACTCCACAATAAAATAGGGTTGTAGAAATGAAGAATAGGACATTGCAAGAAGTGGCTCGCACCATGATCCAAGAGACTGAAATGGCTAAGCACTTTTGGGCAGAAGCAATAAATAAAACTTGTTACATTCAAAATAGGATCTCTATAAGACCTAATTTTGGTAAGACTCCTTATGAACTATGAAAGAATAGAAAGCCCAACATTTCTTGTTTTCATCCTTTCAAATGTATATGTTTTATGTTGAACACTAAAGAGAATCTGGGTAAGTTTGATTCCAAAGCACAGAAATGTATGTTGCTAGGATATTCTAAATTCTCAAAAGGCTTCAGAGTCTATAATAAAGAATCACAAATTATGGAAGAATCAATTCATGTCAGATTCGACGATAAGTTTGACTCTGAAAAGTCAAAGATAGTTGAAAATTTTGCAGATTTAGAGATAACCTTTTCAGAACCTAAGGTGAAGGTACAAGAAGACAATTAATTAGAAGTTTCCACTTCTGACATTGTTTCTGCTCCTTCTGATCCTCCATGACGAAGGAAAAGCAGAACTACAATCTCTCATCCTAAAGATTTGATTCTGGGAAACAAAGACACTCCTGTCAGAACTAGATCATCCTTCAAACCTTCTAAAGAAATGCTTCTGGGTTTGGTGTCTCTGATTGAGCCAACATCTATTGATGAAGCTCTTATAGACAAAGACATGATTCTTGCAATGGAAGAAGAACTGGACTAATTCTCAAAGAATGATGTATGGGATCTTGTTCAGAAACCTAAAGGTGTCCACGTCATTGGAACCAAATGGGTGTTCAGAAACAAGATCAACGAGAAGGGTGAAGTTGTCAAAAACAAGGCACGACTGGTTGCACAAGGTTATAGTTAGCAAGAAGGAATAGACTATATAGAAACCTTTGCACAAGTTGCTGGGTTAAAATAAATTCTTTTATTAATTTCTTTTTTTGTTAATCATAACATCATCCTTTATCAGATGGATGTTAAGAGTGAATTTTTGAATGGTTATATTTCTTAAGAAGTATATGTTAAACAACCTCCTGAATTTGAAAACTCTAAGAAATCAGATTATGTTGTTAAACTCAAAAAACCTCTTTATGGCCTAAAGCAAGCTCCCATAGCTTAGTATGAGTGGTTGAGTAGTTTTCTTTTAAAAAATAAATTCACCAGAGGGAAGGTTGATACTACACTCTTCTGTTAAACATTCAAAAAGGATATTCCGATAGTTCAAATTTATGTTCATGTATTATTTTTGGTTCTGCTAATCCCTCCCTTTGCAAGAAATTTTCTAAGTTGATGCAGGCTGAGTTTGAGATGAGTTTAATGGGAGAACTGAATTTCTTTATAGGAATTCAGATTGATCAACAATTAGAAGTTACTTAAATTCACCATAGTAAGTATACTAAAAAACTTATAAAGAAGTTCAACATGATGGACAACACACCAGCAAAGACTCCAATGCATCCAACATGCATTCTAGAGAAAGATGAGGCAAGTGGAAAGGTATTTCAAAAGCCGTATCATGGTATAATAGCCTCTCTTCTATATTTAACTGCTTACAGACCTGATATCTTATTCAATGTTCACTTATGTGCTAGATTACAATCTGATCCTAGGAAATCTCACTTAACCGTTCTTAAGAGAATCCTGAGGTATCTGAAAGGAACAACTAACCCTGGCTTGATGTATGAGAAAACATCAAAGTACACTCTTTCTCGTTTTTGTGATGCAGATTATGCTGGAGACGGACTGGAGAGGAAGAGTACTTCTGGAAACTGTCAGTTTCTTAGCAAGAATCTGATTTCATGGTAAAGCAAGACGCAATTAACAATTTCTCTTTCAACAGCAGAGGAAGAGTACTGTTGTACCCCAAAATTTTCCCTCCCATTTCCTCAACATTTTCTCATCACAAGACCTTTGAAGATCAAGATACAGTTAGGGTTTCCTCTGCTCAAGACTTCTCCTTGCACTGTGGACTCAAATTAGGGTTTGTGTTTGCCCAAGGATGATTTGACCTAAAATGCCTAAGATGACTTTCATGCTTCATGTTGGACTCCCAAGTTTACCCATACCAAGTTTCAAGTCTTGATTCCAAGTTTTACCCAGTCAATTGGACAGTTGACCTAGAAATCAGCTGTATTGGGGAAAAAGTCAACTATGGCCAATTGACAGTCAAACCTCATGAAATTTGATCCACATCAACATTATGAACTCATATGGACCATTTGATCAAGTTTGGATCACAATTCCACAAGAAATTTGATCAGATCACCAAAAGGGCAAAATGGTCATTTTTAGGGTTTTGACTGAACAAAGGCAATTTTTGACTGTTTGACCTAGCCAATGGCAAACCAAGCTCACATATGGCCTCAAGGACTCAATGGAATTATCTTGACACATTCATCTAGCTCAAAAGATCCCAAGTACACAAGATTGATAGTTGAATTTCCCAGTCAATTGATCAATTTTGACTGTATACTGAAAAGTCAAACTTTGACTTTTTGGTCAAAATCAAGAGTCAAGATTCATTTTTCATCAAAACATGCCAAATCATGAAACTTGTTCATCAAGAAATCACAAAATGCAAATTAGGGTTTGAAAATGGAATTTTTCATAACTTAGAATTTTTCTAAGTTATGAAAAACCCTAATTTTTTCCCAACTTTGCCCCATCTTTTCACCATGATCCATTTGGATTCAAACAAAAGTCAAAACATGAAAGTTGTAGCTTGTTGCATAATCTACAACTTTGATTCACAAAGTTTTCTCATTTGAAGCTTGTATCTCAAGTTATAATTTTTTGAATAAGGGCACTAAACCATCTTTTAACTTAGTGAAATTTGACCTATTTTGACAAGGTTTTCTACCCTACTTCAAGGCCACTTTTCATACCCTTCCACTTGGAATTTTGATTTTCATTTCAAAGATGGATTGCAGTACACATTCCAAGCTTTCCAAAATGTCCAAGAACTCATCAAACAACCTCATAACTTGAGAGATTCGAATTTCACAAGTTGGCAAAAATTCACTTTTGTTCTTCATCAAGACATGTTCATAATCTTGCCAATTTGAAATCAGTTTGCTTTATGCTTGATTACAGGTCCTTGAACCATTTCATACTCAATAATTTAATGCATATTCAATGTGTTAAGGTCATGTTCTTTGTGTTCTAACATTGCATAATGGTTTAATCCTAAACTAGATAAAGTGAAATTTCCATTTTTGAAAAGTTTAGCTTTATGTCAAGTTTGTAATCCAACAAGTACATGAAAGATCTGCTTTGCACAAGATTATGTGCATAACACACTGATCAAGGGAGGCTTATGCAGCACATTAGGAGGCCCCCTACTAACCTAAAACCACCAACTTGCTTTTGTTGCTTAAGATAGAAGAAAAGTCCATAACTTATGCTATCTCTCATCTCAGCTTACACACACAACACAAAAGCTATCAAACACATTCCATAGACCAAATCCAAGCTAACACACGAGCCCTTGCCATCTGAAACACTCCCATTGCTCTAATCACCTCAAAACTGCACAAACAGGGGAGCCCCTGCAGTTTGAGTGCAAACTCCCAATCCCTTCGAGCATTTTGATCCAAACCTTTTCCTCTACCTTCCCTACAACATATGCAAGCTAACCATGTCCTAAAATCAGACCTGTAACACCTCCAAGCCACTTCACCATTTTTAATTTTCTGTTTTGCAGTTGGAGTTCACTAGCTCGATTCAGGGAGTTTCAAGACAAAGTAGGAATTGGAAAAGCATCCTTACACTTCAAGGAAGTTGTACAAGTTATCATTTCACTCTGAAACACCCTCCATTGCAAAGCTCGACTCCAACTGAACAGGTACATTCATGGAGTTCTATCTCCCTTGTTAGGCATTGTTAACTTTAGATTTTTGAAGAAAACATGTCACAATCATAGCCCTGAACATGCTCATATGTTTAGATTTCATTTATATTTCGTGTGCTTAGAGAATTTCATGTCTGAACATTGATGAAAAGTTAGGTCAGAAATGGGGGGGAGAGAAATTCTCCCTCATCTTAGAGAGATAGGTCATGTTCTTTATATGGTTGAAATCGTCTCTTAATGCTCTACACTTTTCATGTTATGAGTTTTGCTTGAAAGTCCAGGAATCCAGAGAAAAAAAACGCGTGTTTTTGCTTGAAGAAGGTTGTACAGAGGTTGAAGAAGAAGTGGTCTGGGCTGGGCCTGGATTTATTTTCTTTTCACACCCCATTTCCATGTTTACACCCCCTGAGCCCATTTGTTCATTTCTTAACATTTTTGACTTTTTTTCTTTTTTGATTAACTTTGTTTATTTTTTCTCATGACATTTAAAAATAAAAAATATTTTTTTCCATCATTTTTGTATTTATTTGCATATTTATTTGTTTATTTCTTTTGTTTGTATATAAAATATATATGTACTATTATTAAAATAAATAGAAAATAGTGTAAATACAATTTTTATTTTTGTTTACATTCTGAAAATATTTCACACAAAAAATACTCTTTTTTATTTATTTTATTAAAATATTAAATAAATATTTATTTTTGTGCATAATACATATTTAGGGTTTAATATATATATATATATATATGTGTGATTATTAATATATTTAAGACAAAATATAAAAATACTTGATTTTTTTATTTTTACTAATATTTGATATAAAAATACCTTTTTCCATAATACACTTCATTTTATTTTATTTTTATAAATAATGAATAAATAGTTTTATTAAATTAGAAAATAATACCTTTTTTTTCTTTTAAAATTAGGGTTTTTACCCTAAGTTCAAAATACCCCAAAAAATAATACATTTTTTATTTTCTTTTCTCTTTTACATAAATAATATTTTCTCATACACATAAAAACTTTCTTTTTGCATTTCACATATTTATTTAATTTCCATTTAATTATGCAATTTATTTACCTTGCAAATATTCAAAATGATGTAATAATTTAGATTTAAATTCTTGTCAATATCCCCATTTGAACATTTGTACCCCCCTTCCCATATTTGGTTTTGTAATAGCTTAGTAATTTTAATTTCGCACTTTATTGCTTTCTAATGATAACATGTTAGAATTAGGGTTTGTATGCGAAAAACGATAAAAAAAATAGTTTGACCTAATACAAGATAAACAAGCATGAAAATGAACACACAAATCACACTTGCACCCCCTAGGGTTTTCCACTTGTTGCCTTCAAATAAATGGGCCATATTGCATGTTAAACTTCTTTGGGCAAAGCAAACAGTTTGAATGATCATAGTCCCTCGATAAAACTTTTCAAAACAAACAAAACAAATGATCAAGTCCCTTAAAGAAATTGCTCAAAGACATTTAACGCCGTTGCAATTATGGTCCATACGATGACCCGCGCCTGTCCCTTTCACATCCTAACACAAGGTTGCCCACCAAATACAATGGTGGAGCAAACTTGTTAAAAGGGTTAAAGCATAGCAATAGTCTTTTGAGAAATTTAGGAGTAGATAACCTCTTAGTTATTTGAATCAACTTGCAAAACAAAACACTTGCCTAATTTCAAAATCACACATCACAACACTTTCAAAACAAAACTTTCAAAAACAAAATGAAAACCTTTTCAAAAGACATACATCTTTGTATACATCCCCACATGGATCATTACAAAGGTTGCCACCACATTGGCCTCTTTTCAAAACATTTTCAAACCCACACACTCAAGCACCATTTAAAACAATTGAAAACAAAAGGCAAGTGATCTAAGCAAGTAACTAAGAGCCCATGGATAACCATGGATAGAAAGGGTGCTAATACCTTCCCTTTCTATAATCTACTCCCCGAACCCAAGAAAACATCTCAAAAGGTTTTTGCTGTGCTTTTTAACCTTTCCTTAGGATAAAATAAAAAGTCGGTGGCGACTCTTGCTAACCGCAACATTTGCGAATACAAACGCAAACCTCAAGTCAGTTCTCCCACCGTATCACAGAACTGGCGACTCTGCCGGGGACATTCTTTTAAAGTGGAGTAACCTTAGGGTTTAGATCACCTTTGTTTTCAATTGCTTGCTTTGTTTGCTTTTACATTTATGGGCTTTGTATCGGAGTTTTATAGATCCTAACCCGGATCTGGGGATACCTTCTTAGAAAGTAGCAACAAGGCTGTGAGGGAACTGTGCGGGGTATACCGACATGGTTGAAACAGTCTGCTACGTTGATGTGGCACTTTGGTGTGTACCGGTAACCCTTGAGTTCAGTCAAGGAGAGTACGGGGCCGCCGCGTGGTGTCGTGAAGCATCAACTGACCTTAGGAACCTTAATTGAACCATCTTGGCCTTTTTAGGGTAGTGAGATAACTGACTTTGGTGCAGTCCGAGGTTGGTTGATACTCGATACTACACTCAATTGAGGGTTGCTTTCCTGGAATATTTCGGTCGCCAGTTCAGTGGCTAAATCGAAACGATGAACAATGAAAGCAATCCAGTGATATTGGGACCTTTAGAACCCGGTTACTTTTGATAGGACAGGTTGAGCCCACCAAACTTCAAGAGGGTAATACCCAGACCCCATGCAGGCCTAAACTCTAAGGGCTTGTGTGACTTGTGTGCCTTACCATGTTTGCCTTTGTGAATGTTTATAGTGTATTTAATCATCACATCATTACATCATACAAACATCATGAGCATTGACTAACCATTTCAAGGGTTTCGAATCTTCATCTTTGTTCTTGTTTTATAGGACATGGAAACTGCTCGCAGAAAGACAATTCAGATTAGCCTTGTAAAGATCCCTCCTCAGCTTAAGGAACTTCTGTCCAGGATTCCCGAGGGTTCTTCATTCAGTGAGAGACATGGAAGACTCATCAACTTGGTTAACACCAACATTGAGGAGGACTTGATAAAGGTCCTGTTCCAATTCTTTGACCCTCTGCATCACTGCTTCACCTTCCCGGATTATCAGTTGGTGCCTACATTGGAAGAGTTCTCCCGACTCCTGAAGGTCCCTATCCTTGATCAACTACCCTACAACGGTACGGAAGAGGAACCCAAGCTTGAAGAGATTGCTAAAGCCTTGCACCTACAGACATCTGACCTCAAGGGACATTGGGAAGTTAGAAGTGGTATCAAAGGGTTCTTAGCCAGATTTCTGTTTGAAAAGGCTCAAGAATGTTGGAACTCCCTTGACCTACGAGCTTTTGAAGAAGTTATGGCCCTCCTTGTCTATGGTTTGGTGTTGTTCCCTAATCCAGATCAGCTTATTGATATCAGTGCTGTCCAGATCTTCATGACCAAGAATCCTATACCTACGTTGCTGGGGGACATCCTTCACTCATGTTACACTCGAACCATGAGAAGAAGGGGTGTCCTTATGTGTTGCACTCCTCTCTTGGGAAGGTGGTTTATTTCGCACCTTCCACAAACAGTTTTAAAGAACGATCGGGGTTTGAGATGGTCACAACGGTTAATGACTCTCACGCATGCAGATATACATTGGTGCCCTAGGTCTAGGGAAGACATCACTATCATTGATCGTTGTGGGGAGTACCCTAATGTTCCTTTATTTGGAATCAAAGGAGGTATTACTTACAACCCATGCCTGGCTTGGAGACAGTTTGGTTATGCTCGGAGGGATGGCCCTCATGACATGTTAATTCCTGACATAGTTTTCGACTTCGACAACGATACTCAAGGACTTCGTCAGAAATTTATCAGAGCTTGGAGGATGCCAAGTAGGATAGACAGCAAGACATTGGGGCACCGGAACTCCATCCCGTTGGAACCTTACCTCAAGTGGGTACGAGCCCGCTCCCAGAAGTTAGTGATGCCTTATCCTCATATGCTTCCTGTGATCAAAGAACCAGTCTTGGAAGGAGAGACATCCTACACCATTCAACATCCCGACATGCCTACCTCCTGGGAAGAAATGCAGAAGAGCTGGGTCCAGCTTAAGGAAGAACGGAATTCTCTTGAGACCAGTCTACATGCTAGTGAAAAGAAGGTCCTGGAACTCACCCGCCTGCTGCACGAGGAAAGGAATCTCAACACCTACATCGCGCCAAAGAGGATGCGCAATGTCTTTTTACCTTAAGGGGTCATTTTGTAATATTTGGCCCATGAGGCATTTATGTATTAACAAATTTCTCTTTATTAATATAATGAGCGTTCCTTTTTGTCTACAACAAATTTTGAATATTCTAAATCCTTGAACGCATTGCATACATACGCATTCCATTGCACCATATGCATAGCAGGTACCCTATTTTGCAGGTTGCTTAATTTTCTTCGTTGTTTGTGTGAACAGTCATCATGAATCCAGACTCCTCCAGTGAGCAAGCAATCAAGGCCCTTCAGGCCCAAAGTGCACAGTTTCAAGAGATGGTCCTAAGCCTAGCCCAAGGTCAGCAAGAGTTGAAGACTCTACTCCTGAAGAAGAAGAAGAAAAAGAGGACTGCATTGTTCAACACCGGACGCAGATTTGGGAACACACTCCACAACGAAGCTGATCCAACCACTTCTTCTGCTGAGAAAAACAGTCCCCAAGGGGGAGGAGCTCCTAGTCCCGCAGTCTCCGACAACGAGACGGACTATAATGATGAACAATATCCACCTGCTGCTGACAGATACAAGCAATTGGAGGACCGCTTGAGCGCCATGGAAATTCAGAATGTGCCGGGACTGGATTTCGGAGATTTGGGGTTATCTTCTGGGGTAGTAATTCCACACAAGTTCAAGGCGCCTGCCTTCGCCAAGTATGATGGGGTCTCCTGCCCAAAGCTGCATCTGAGGTCGTACGTAAGGAAAATCCAACCTTACACGGCAGATAAGAACCTCTGGATTCACTTCTTCCAAGATAGCCTCTCAGGGTCACAGCTTGAATGGTTCTACCAATTAGACGGAGCCAGCATCCGGCACTAGGAAGATTTGGCAACCGCATTCTACAGACAATACCAATACAATTCTGATCTCGCTCCTACGCGTACCCAACTTCAGGGTATGTCTCTAGGAACGGGTGAAGGGTTCAAAGAGTACGCTCAAAAATGGAGAGATTTGGCTGGCAGGGTGCAGCCTCCATTGACTGATCGAGAACTGGTTGATATGTTCCTTGGGACTTTGTCTGGTCCGTTTTTCAATCATTTGGTTGGTAACTCCTCTGCTGGATTTACAGATTTGATATTAACGGGAGAAAGAATTGAAGCTGGCATCAGGTCAGGCAAGATACAGAAGGCTGCCTCTACAAGTGCTGAGAAGAGGCCATTTAAGAAAGAAGCAAGTGCCGTCTATGGTCCTAGAAGACAAGTCAAGCCCGAAAGTCGCCAAGCCATCAATGCTTTGGTCATCTCCAAACCTGTTGCTGCTCCTCAGCAGTACAATCAACAAAGAAGCGAAAGGCCCAAGAGGCAGTATACCCGACTGAGTATGACATTATCTCAAATTTTACCCCAACTGTTATCCACCAACCTGGTGACCCTCAAAGAAGCTCCTAAGGTCGTCAACACTGCGTCTCCTAAATACAACCCAAATGCCCGGTGTGCTTATCATTCTGATAGTCCCGGGCACACTACTGATGATTGCTGGGCCTTGAGAAACAAAGTGCAAGATCTGATCGACGCGAAGGAAATTCAGTTTGAAGCGCCAGAAAGACCAAATGTTGTAACGGCTCCTATGCCCCAGCATAGGGTAAATGCCATTGAGGAAGAAGTGTATGCTGTTTCGATAGATGAAGTTGTTACCCCTCTGAAGACTGTTAAGAAGAACCTACTGCGGGCCGGTTTATTTCCGGGTTGCGGTGAAGGTTGCCTATTCTGTGCTATTTCCCTATCTGATTGTCCCCTGCTGAGGTTAGGCATCCAAGGCCTAATGGATAGCAAGGAGATTCTATTCAAAAAGACTGCTGTTCAATTGGTTCCGATGAAAGAAGTTTCTGTGATTACCATCTTCAAAAATCCAATCAAGGCTCCCCCGAAGAAGCCTATTCAAATCATGACAGTTGCGCCTGTGATCATTACTGTTCCGGGGCCCCTCTCCTACATGGCTGATAAAGCTGTCCCCTGGCATTATGGGGCAGACGTGTATGTAAATGGAATCAAGCAAGAATTCGACGCTAGTGCCAGTATCTGCGATATCACTGGTCCAGCCAAAGTTACCCGCAGTGGCAGGCTCTTCTCGCCTGACATTGCGTCGCCCGCTATTCGAAAACCCCTCCTCATAAAACCTACAAGTTTACCTGGTCCTGTTGCTGATCAAATTGTGTCCCCTGCTGCCGAGTCATCAAATTCTCGGGGCAAAGGGATTGAAGAAGAGCCTGCCCGGATGGAGGCACCAATACCCATGAATGCTGAGGCCTCCCGACAAGAAATGGAGGAGATTCTGAAAATAATAAAGAAAAGTGATTTTAATGTTGTCGAGCAGTTGGGGCATACACCCTCCAAGATCTCCCTGCTCTCCTTATTGCTATGCTCCGAGGCCCATGCTAAGGCCTTGATCTCATTTCTCAAGACGGCCCATGTGCCGCAAGAGACGTCTGCGGTCCAGTTCACTGATTGCATAGCTAATCTAACAGCAGACAACGGCTTGGGTTTTTCAGATGCTGACCTGACCGCGAAAGGGAGAGACCACAATGATGCCCTGCATGTCTCTATTGAATGCAGGGGCACTACTCTGGCGCATGTATTGGTGGATACTGGTTCTTCCTTGAATGTTCTTCCGAAAAAGGCTTTAGATCGTCTGGATTATGAAGGCCTGGAGTTGAAACCCAGCAATATCATCGTCAGGGCCTTTGACGGTTCCAAAAGGATGGTTCATGGAGAGGTTAACATCCCTATTCGTGTGGGCTCTCAAGTGTTTGACTCTACCTTTTACGTGATGGATATACGTCCATCGTACTCTTGTCTGTTGGGTCGACCTTGGATCCATAAAGCTGGGGCAGTGACCTCCACCTTGCACCAGAAACTAAAGTATCCCGTCAGGGGGAAAATCGTCACTGTGCAAGGAGAAGAGGAGTATATGGTGAGCCATTTAAATTCCTTCAGATACATTGAGATGGACGGAGAGTTTATTGAAACCCCCTTCCAGCATTTCGAGGAGGTGCATCCAATTTCAGCAGCTGCAGAGACAATGGCCGAAGAGAATGATTCCTTGAAGATGGCTTCCCTAAGGGATGCCCGGGCTGTGGTTCGGAAAGGCAATTGTGCACACTGGGGTCAGCTTCCTGACTTCACTCAGAAGAACGACAAGTTTGGGCTAGGCTTTACTGCAGAGGCTCAGAAGGCGGTGCGCAAAGAGAAGATCGGAAAGGCTCCGGTGTTTATTTCCAGCTCAAGGGTGAATGCTATCGAGGAGGATGTAGAGGAAGCGGAGTTTGACAGTTGGATCTACCCGACTGCCAGCGATGGACCGAGCAACTGGACGGCAAAGGATTTTACCCCTATCACATTTGTCACGCAGTAATTGATTTCTTTTGATTTCCAAATTTGTAACAAACAATATGTTAAAACTTTGTTGGCTCGGTGTCCTACCCGGGGTGTCGTAGCTCCATTTGTGAGGGCTTTTTGTATGACATTTTCATATATCATCAATCAAAACATTGGACGTTTGTTGCATTTCAAATCTTGCGCTCTTTTCCTTTCTGTGTTATATATATTGCAAAACAGCTATATTTACACACACTCACTTATACAGGTTTCAATCCACTCTGGATCTCACTGGTAACAGCTCTGCTACCGCCAGTTATGACTTCGAAAATCCGATCAACTTGGCCGAAGACGAAGGTGAAGATGATTGCGAAGTTCTTGGTGAACTTGCGAGACTGCTACTTCAGGAGGAGAGGGCTATTCAACCACATGAAGAGCCTGTGGAGACAATTAACCTGGGTACTGAGACGGATAGGAAAGAGGTCAAGATTGGTGCCAATCTAGAGCTCAGCGTGAAGCAACAATTGATCCAGATGCTACAAGACTACATGGAAATTTTTGCTTGGTCCTATGAAGATATGCCTGGTTTGGACGCCGACATTGTAGTTCACCACCTACCAACCAAGGAAGATTGCCCTCCGGTAAAGCAAAAAGTTCGACGGATGCGTCCAGAGATGTTTGAAAAGATCAAGGCCGAGGTTATGAAGCAGTTTGATGCCGGGTTCCTTGCAGTGACTTCTTACCCTCAGTGGGTTGCCAATGTTGTGCCAGTGCCGAAGAAGGACGGTAAAGTCAGAATGTGTGTCGACTACAGGGATCTGAACAGGGCCAGCCCCAAGGATGACTTCCCCCTACCTCACATCGATGTCCTTGTTGACAATACAGCTCAACACAAAGTGTTCTCCTTCATGGATGGTTTTTCAGGGTATAATCAGATTAAGATGGCTCCAGAGGATATGGAGAAGACTATCTTTGTGACTCAGTGGGGCACCTTCTGTTATAAAGTCATGCCATTCGGATTGAAAAATGCTGGGGCAACCTATCAACGTGCCATGGTTGCTTTGTTTCATGATATGATCCATCATGAAATTGAGGTATACGTTGATGACATGATTGCAAGGTCTCAAACTGAGGAGGAGCACCTTGACCATCTGAGGAAGTTGTTTGACCGACTCAAGTTATACAAGCTGAGGTTGAATCCCAACAAATGCACCTTTGGGGTAAGATCCGGAAAGTTGCTAGGTTTCATTGTAAGTGATAAAGGTATTCAGGTGGATCCTGCCAAGGTTAAAGCTATTCAGGAGATGCCGACTCCAAAAACAGAGAAAGAAGTCAGAGGTTTCCTAGGACGACTGAATTACATTGCCTGATTCATCTCACATCTGACCGCTACTTGTGAGCCAATCTTCAAATTACTGAAGAAAGATCAAGTGGTACGCTGGAATGATGAATGTCAGGCCGCCTTTGAAAGGATAAAGGAATATCTCCAAGAGCCACCCATTCTTATGCCACCGGTGGAAGGAAGACCTCTGATACTATACTTGACAGTGCTTGATAATTCAATGGGGTGTGTGCTGGGGCAGCATGACGAGTCTGGCCGAAAAGAGCACGCTATTTATTACTTGAGCAAAAAGTTTACCGACTGTGAGTCTCGTTACTCACTGCTTGAGAAAACTTGCTGCGCTCTTGTATGGGCTGCTCGCCGGCTGAGACAGTATATGCTGACTCACACTACCTTATTGATTTCAAAGATGGATCCCATCAAGTACATATTTGAAAAGCCCGCTCTGTCTGGAAGAATAGCGAGATGGCAAATGATCTTAACAGAATATGATATCCAGTATACAACTCAGAAAGCAATTAAGGGAAGTGTATTGGCAGATCATTTGGCACACCAACCTATGGACGATTACCAATCATTAAACTTTGATTTTCCGGATGAAGACATCATGGTGGTAACTGACTGTGAAGTACCTGGACCGGATGAAGGACCTGAGGAAGGATCCCGATGGTCTATGCATTTTGATGGAGCCTCCAATGCTTTGGGTAACGGCGTCGGCGCTGTAATCATATCTCCCAAAGGAACTCATACTCCCCTCACCGCCCGATTATGTTTTAGCTGCACCAACAATATGGCAGAATACGAGGCATGTATCATGGGTTTACAAGCTGCAATCGACTTAAGGATAAAATTTCTAAGTGTCTTCGGAGATTCCGCTCTCGTGATCAATCAGATCAAAGGCGAGTGGGATACGAAACACCCGAATCTTATTCCTTACAAGGAGTATGTGTCGACCTTGCTCCCTCACTTTGAAGAGATAACTTTTGAGCATTTCCCCAGAGAGGAGAATCAGCTAGCGGACGCACTAGCCACGATGTCTTCAATGTTCAAAGTTAAATGGGACAATGAGGCTCCCCGAATCATAATCTGGAAGTTGGATGAACCGGCATACTGCTGCGAGCTCGAGGCTGAGAAGGTGACTGAAAAACCCTGGTATCACGAGGTAAAGAGGTACTTGGAAGCTCAGGAATACCCTGAAGGTGCATCCGTCAATGATAAGAAGTTCATGAGAAGGTTTGCTGCAAAATTCTTCCTCAGCAACGGCATTCTCTACAAACGGAATCATGATTCGACTCTGCTGCGTTGTGTGGATAAGGCTGAAGCGGAGAAAATCATGATGGAACTGCATGAAGGTACATTTGGAACACATTCCAGTGGACACACCATGGCTAAGAAAATCCTTCGGGCAGGATATTTCTGGTCCACAATGGAAGCCGATTGTTACCAACATTCCCGAACTTGTCATAAATGCCAGATCTATGCTGACAAGGTGCATATCCCTCCGGTTCCTTTGAATGTCCTGACGGCACCTTGGCCTTTCGCAATGTGGGGCATCGATATGATCGGTGAGATCCGACCGACGGCATCCAATGGGCATCGCTTCATCTTGGTGGCGATCGATTATTTCACAAAATGGGTTGAGGCAGCTTCCTATGCCACAGTAACCAAGAGCGTCGTGGCACGTTTCATCCGGCATAATCTGATCTGTCGGTACGGCGTCCCAGAAAGAATAATTACGGATAATGGTACTAATCTCAATAACAAAATGATCACTGAACTCTGTGAACAATTCAAGATACAGCACCACAATTCTTCTCCCTACCGGCCGAAGATGAATGGGGCTGTAGAGGCAGCCAATAAAAATATCAAGAAAATTGTGCAGAAGATGACAGTGACCTATAAAGATTGGCACGAGATGTTACCGTTCGCTCTTCATGGGTACCGCACCTCAGCAAGGACATCAACCGGGGCAACTCCTTTCTCTTTGGTCTATGGCATGGAGGCAGTCTTGCCAATTGAAATCCAGATACCCTCTCTCCGGATAATGAAGGATGCAGACTTGAATGAAGATGATTGGATCCAGACTCGACTTGATCAATTAAATCTGATTGATGAAAAGAGGCTCACTGCTATCTGTCATGGTCAAACGTATCAGAAACGGATGATCAGGGCATTTAACAAGAAAGTCAGACCACAAGAGTATCAAGTTGGGGACCTGGTAATCAAACGCATCATCCTTCCTCAAAGTGATCCCCGGGGCAAATGGACCCCTACTTACGAAGGGCCATTTGTGGTTAAGCGCGTGTTCTCAGGAGGAGCCATGATCCTAACCACCATGGATGGTGACGACCTTCCTCACCCCGCCAATGCAGACATAGTGGAAAAATACTACGCATAAAGACCCGCTAGGTTGACATACCTAGGCAAAAATAAGGGCTTCCCGGCGAACCAAAAGGGTTCGGGCAAAAATAAGGGATGAAATGAATAAAAATCTGTACACCCGGTAAGTCGAAAACCTGAAAGGGCAGCTTAGGCAAAAATGGGTATCCCGGTGGACTGAAAACCCGAAAGGGAGGTCCAGGCAAAAGTTAGGGATAAAAGCGTAACACTATGTCTCATTGGATCACTTCGCATCCGGAATTCGGCATCAACTATCTGGCTCCAGATTTCGGCATTGACCAATCAGCTTCATCTTCAAATTAGGCAGCAAAGCGATGAGACGTTCAAAGACATAAAGGCGATAGCAGAGTTGGAACCCAGTGGGATTGTTCACATAGCTGTTTTGTTTCCTTTTTCAAATTGTAAACTCTATACTAGTTGGCGATGTCCTCTTACTAGGATGTCAGCCTCTTGTACAAAAACGCCTATTCACAGGCAAAGTTTAAATCAATACAAATTCACTTGTCCATACAAACTACCATTGTTTTCCTTTTTTGGTTTTGTCTTGCGAAGAACGTCCAATGTTCATTTTTGATATATGCATTTGACATTAAATTGCTGATTCATAAATGTTTGCATATGAAACAAGAGATTAATTACAGGTGACATCAAAGACAGGGGCAATATGGAGTTGTTTAATGCAGTCTGGTTGTTCTGTCCGCCAAGGCACCAAGGTAGGTTCAACTGAAGAATGTGGCCAAATCATCTCAACGCCCCGCAGAGTAAAATAAGGTTCAGTAGTACTTTCCCCAAGCGGAGTTGATTCCCCGTCGATCCCGAAAAGGCACAACATTCCCCGGCAGGTCTTAAAGCTCATCCCCAGTAGATTCTGCAAGCTTATCCCCTGCGAAGAACGGACGTCTCGCCCGAGTTTTATTTAGAGTTATTTCCTCACAAGGACTTATAACTGGGTTATCCTCAGCTAAAAGCCACGGAAGACCGCTCTCGGCAAAATTCCTTCAATCACCAGCGAAATCTATCTTTGGTATTCCCAAGCAGAGTTTATCTTCGGAGTTCCCCAGCGGAGTTTATCATCATTATCCTCAGCGGAATCCGTCGTTAAAGTCCTCAGCAGCCTCTCATCAAAACTTCGGCCAAATATCTCTTCCACAGAGCAATTCTCCGGCCGTTCGTCAAGGATTTATTTTCCCCAAGACGAAATTACATTCATAAACATTTTACATCTTGCTTACATACATGATGAAATGCATACAACATCTCATGTTGAACATCATGATATCATGCATATCATACATCATGACATTGCATACAATTTACATTTTTGCCTTTTCAGGAAAAAGACAATCTCAAAAACGACTACCTTCAACTGTCACAATTCCAGATTCGATACCTGTATCTAGCCAGGGCACATCTGAGAGTGATCAGTTTCTAGACTCGATTCCTGTATCTAGCCAGGGCACGTCTGAAGAGTTCGAAGATTCGATTCCTGTATCCAGCCAGGGCATATCTGTTGACCACGTTTCCAGACTCGATTCCTGTATCTAGCCAGGGCACGTCTGAAGAGTTCGAAGATTCGATTCTTGTATCCAGCCAGGGCACATCTATTAAACGACTATTTCCAGATTCGACTCCTGTATCCAGCCAGGGCACATCTGTGAGCAACCGATTGTAGATTCGATACCTGTATCTAGCCAGGGCATATCTGCATAAGAAGACTGAAGATCAAACACCTGTAACAAGCCAGGAAAACATCCTCCTTCCTCAAATATACAAGTTTCTCGCAAAGGAATCTCTTATGCGACCGACACTTCCAAATGGCATCTATAAGCCCATTCCCGACAAGGTTCCGTCACTTCTCCAGATGGCATCTAAAAGCCCATCTCCCTATCCACCATCTCTCCAAATGGCATCTATAAGCCCATTCCCGACACCACATTGTTGAGACTCCAGCATGCGAGTGCAAATTTCCGGCCACTCTAGTGTCCAATCTCCTTTTACCCTCGAGTCACGAAAGGCAAACTTGCCAATCTAACTCTTCAGGTCCAAGAAGATTGAACAGGGGCAACTGTTGTACCCCAAAATTTGCCCTCCCATTTCCTCAACATTTTCTCATCACAAGACCTTTGAAGATCAAGATACAGTTAGGGTTTCCTCTGCTCAAGACTTCTCCTTGCACTGTGGACTCAAATTAGGGTTTGTGTTTGCCCAAGGATGTTTTGACCTAAAATGCCTAAGATGACTTTCATGCTTCATGTTGGACTCCCAAGTTTACCCATACCAAGTTTCAAGTCTTGATTCCAAGTTTTACCCAGTCAATTGGACAGTTGACCTAGAAATCAGCTGTATTGGGGAAAAAGTCAATTGTGGCCAATTGACAGTCAAACCTCATGAAATTTGATCCACATCAACATTATGAACTCATATGGACCATTTGATCAAGTTTGGATCACAATTCCACAAGAAATTTGATCAGATCACCAAAAGGGCAAAATGGTCATTTTTAGGGTTTTGACTGAACAAAGGCAATTTTTGACTGTTTGACCTAGCCAATGGCAAACCAAGCTCACATATGGCCTCAAGGACTCAATGGAATTATCTTGACACATTCATCTAGCTCAAAAGATCCCAAGTACACAAGATTGATAGTTGAATTTCCCAGTCAATTGATCAATTTTGACTGTATACTGAAAAGTCAAACTTTGACTTTTTGGTCAAAATCAAGAGTCAAGATTCATTTTTCATCAAAACATGCCAAATCATGAAACTTGTTCATCAAGAAATCACAAAATGCAAATTAGGGTTTGAAAATGGAATTTTTCATAACTTAGAATTTTTCTAAGTTATGAAAAACCCTAATTTTTTCCCAACTTTGCCCCATCTTTTCACCATGATCCATTTGGATTCAAACAAAAGTCAAAACATGAAAGTTGTATCTTGTTGCATAATCTACAACTTTGATTCACAAAGTTTTCTCATTTGAAGCTTGTATCTCAAGTTATAATTTTTTGAATAAGGGCACTAAACCATCTTTTAACTTAGTGAAATTTGACCTATTTTGACAAGGTTTTCTACCCTACTTCAAGGCCACTTTTCATACCCTTCCACTTGGAATTTTGATTTGCATTTCAAAGATGGATTGTAGTACACATTCCAAGCTTTCCAAAATGTCCAAGAACTCATCAAACAACCTCATAACTTGAGAGATTCGAATTTCACAAGTTGGCAAAAATTCACTTTTGTTCTTCATCAAGACATGTTCATAATCTTGCCAATTTGAAATCAGTTTGCTTTATGCTTGATTACAGGTCCTTGAACCATTTCATACTCAATAATTTAATGCATATTCAATGTGTTAAGGTCATGTTCTTTGTGTTCTAACATTGCATAATGGTTTAATCCTAAACTAGATAAAGTGAAATTTCCATTTTTGAAAAGTTTAGCTTTATGTCAAGTTTGTAATCCAACAAGTACATGAAAGATCTGCTTTGCACAAGATTATGTGCATAACACACTGATCAAGGGAGGCTTATGCAGCACATTAGGAGGCCCCCTACTAACCTAAAACCACCAACTTGCTTTTGTTGCTTAAGATAGAAGAAAAGTCCATAACTTATGCTATCTCTCATCTCAGCTTACACACACAACACAAAAGCTATCAAACACATTCCATAGACCAAATCCAAGCTAACACACGAGCCCTTGCCATCTGAAACACTCCCATTGCTCTAATCACCTCAAAACTGCACAAACAGGGGAGCCCCTGCAGTTTGAGTGCAAACTCCCAATCCCTTCGAGCATTTTGATCCAAACCTTTTCCTCTACCTTCCCTACAACATATGCAAGCTAACCATGTCCTAAAATCAGACCTGTAACACCTCCAAGCCACTTCACCATTTTTAATTTTCTGTTTTGCAGTTGGAGTTCACTAGCTCGATTCAGGGAGTTTCAAGACAAAGTAGGAATTGGAAAAGCATCCTTACACTTCAAGGAAGCTGTACAAGTTATCATTTCACTCTGAAACACCCTCCATTGCAAAGCTCGACTCCAACTGAACAGGTACATTCATGGAGTTCTATCTCCCTTGTTAGGCATTGTTAGCTTTAGATTTTTGAAGAAAACATGTCACAATCATAGCCCTGAACATGCTCATATGTTTAGATTTCATTTATATTTCGTGTGCTTAGAGAATTTCATGTCTGAACATTGATGAAAAGTTAGGTCAGAAATGGGGGGGAGAGAAATTCTCCCTCATCTTAGAGAGATAGGTCATGTTCTTTATATGGTTGAAACCGTCTCTTAATGCTCTACACTTTTCATGTTATGAGTTTTGCTTGAAAGTCCAGGAATCCAGAGATAAAAAACGTGTGTTTTTGCTTGAAGAAGGTTGTACAGAGGTTGAAGAAGAAGTGGTCTGGGCTGGGCCTGGATTTATTTTCTTTTCACACCCCATTTCCATGTTTACACCCCCTGAGCCCATTTGTTCATTTCTTAACATTTTTGACTTTTTTTCTTTTTTGATTAACTTTGTTTATTTTTTCTCATGACATTTAAAAATAAAAAATATTTTTTTCCATCATTTTTGTATTTATTTGCATATTTATTTGTTTATTTCTTTTGTTTGTATATAAAATATATATGTACTATTATTAAAATAAATAGAAAATAGTGTAAATACAATTTTTATTTTTGTTTACATTCTGAAAATATTTCACACAAAAAATACTCTTTTTATTTATTTTATTAAAATATTAAATAAATATTTATTTTTGTGCATAATACATATTTAGGGTTTAATATATATATATATATATATGTGATTATTAATATATTTAAGACAAAATATAAAAATACTTGATTTTTTTATTTTTACTAATATTTGATATAAAAATACCTTTTTCCATAATACACTTCATTTTATTTTATTTTTATAAATAATGAATAAATAGTTGTATTAAATTAGAAAATAATACCTTTTTTTTCTTTTAAAATTAGGGTTTTTACCCTAAGTTCAAAATACCCCAAAAAATAATACATTTTTTATTTTCTTTTCTCTTTTACATAAATAATATTTTCTCATACACATAAAAACTTTCTTTTTGCATTTCACATATTTATTTAATTTCCATTTAATTATGCAATTTATTTACCTTGCAAATATTCAAAATGATGTAATAATTTAGATTTAAATTCTTGTCAATATCCCCATTTGAACATTTGTACCCCCCTTCCCATATTTGGTTTTGTAATAGCTTAGTAATTTTAATTTTGCACTTTATTGCTTTCTAATGATAACATGTTAGAATTAGGGTTTGTATGCGAAAAACGATAAAAAAAATAGTTTGACCTAATACAAGATAAACAAGCATGAAAATGAACACACAAATCACACTTGCACCCCCTAGGGTTTTCCACTTGTTGCCTTCAAATAAATGGGCCATATTGCATGTTAAACTTCTTTGGGCAAAGCAAACAGTTTGAATGATCATAGTCCCTCGATAAAACTTTTCAAAACAAACAAAACAAATGATCAAGTCCCTTAGAGAAATTGCTCAAAGACATTTAACGCCGTTGCAATTATGGTCCATACGATGACCCGCGCCTGTCCCTTTCACATCCTAACACAAGGTTGCCCACCAAATACAATGGTGGAGCAAACTTGTTAAAAGGGTTAAAGCATAGCAATAGTCTTTTGAGAAATTTAGGAGTAGATAACCTCTTAGTTATTTGAATCAACTTGCAAAACAAAACACTTGCCTAATTTCAAAATCACACATCACAACACTTTCAAAACAAAACTTTCAAAAACAAAATGAAAACCTTTTCAAAAGACATACATCTTTGTATACATCCCCACATGGATCATTATAAAGGTTGCCACCACATTGGCCTCTTTTCAAAACATTTTCAAATCCACACACTCAAGCACCATTTAAAACAATTGAAAACAAAAGGCAAGTGATCTAAGCAAGTAACTAAGAGCCCATGGATAACCATGGATAGAAAGGGTGCTAATACCTTCCCTTTCTATAATCTACTCCCCGAACCCAAGAAAACATCTCAAAAGGTTTTTGCTGTGCTTTTTAACCTTTCCTTAGGATAAAATAAAAAGTCGGTGGCGACTCTTGCTAACCGCAACATTTGCGAATACAAACGCAAACCTCAAGTCAGTTCTCCCACCGTATCACAAGTACATATCAGCTTCATTGTTCATGACTTAGAGGATATGGATGAAGAATCAGTTGGAAGACTATCATATTTATGAGAGTAACATTCATATCTTTTGTGATAACAGAGCTGCTATTTGTTTAAGTGAAAGTCCTATCTTACATTCTAGGGCTAAACATATAGAAATAAAATATCATTTTATTAGAGATTATGTTCAGAAAGGGATTTTATCTTTAAAATTCATAGATACATACCACCAATGGGCTGATATCTTTACAAAATCCTTAGTTGAAGATAGATTTATGTTTATTCTGAAGCATCTGAAAATGGATTTTTGTCCAGAGTAAGATTTCATCGGAATCATATATGTTTAATCGTAGTATGAAGAAATGAGATTATGATTTAAACAAAAAGTATTTTCTTTTTATTCAGAACCTCAGTCATCAGAAGATGTTTCGGTCAAAAACGTATTTGATTAGACGGAAACCTTTTGGGTTTCCAGACTTTGAGGATATTAAAACGTTTCACTTAATTAGATGTTTTGATTAACGCGTGTAACCCTTGGTTATTCTTAATCATCACTCTACTTAAGTTATGCAATGAGCAATGCAATTTTTCTTGGAATTGATTAAATTCATAATTATCACTCTCATTTATTACTCCTAATTATTATGTTTGTTTTATTGTGAGTTTTTCTCTCTCTTCTAAAAAAACTATACACTAAACACACACATCCTCACTTCAATTCCACACTTTTTAGAAACCCTAAACCCTTATTTCTCTCTACTGTTCATCAAGTTCTTCGTCAAAGTCATCACCTTCGTCAACAACTTCATCATCTTCAACATCTTTAATAATCATAAACGCACAACAACAAGATGTTGTTAAATTTTCAAATGAGTTGGAATAAGCTTTGAACACTTCTGGGTCTTCATCGTCAACCATTCCACCAACCTCTTCCACCCCCATGGTGACTGTTTCATCTTCTCTACCCATCATTAATGAAACCAACATTACAAAGAAGCCCATTCAGGTTCATTGTATTACTCCACCAAGAGATTTGACTGTCCTTCATGAATATCTATTTGATTTTAATAATCTCTCTTCCAACGGTTGTGACCTAAGGGAAGAATTATATGCTCAAGGTTGGGAACACTATTTTCATGAGGCTTCATGGTCCTGTGTATGAAGCTTTGGTGAAGGATTTTTGGAAACAAGCTGACTGTGATAACTTGCATGTGGTTTCTCATGTGCTAGGTCAAAGGATCATCATAACTGAAAAGTCTATAGCAGATCTTCTAGGGATGAAGCATCTAGAAGGAAAAAGGGTCCATGGAATGGATAGCAAGTCTAAGTTTTTGAAGGAAACTATCAACAAAACCATCTTCAAATTACTCTTATGATAAGTCTGAATAAAAGAGTAGGGACTTGATTGATAAGCTCATGGGTTAGAAATAAATCATTTTGGGTAGTATCAACCCTAGACCATCTTCTAGCTCATTTGATTTCTTCAATGCTCGTCAGAATTACATGTTGTATTATTTGATGGCTCATCAGACGATTTGTCTTCCTTCTCTCATGTTCTACTATCTGAGGGACACCATCAGAAAGACCAGAACCACAGATGATCCAAACAAGAAGATTGCAAATTACATTCCTTTTGGATGTCTTCTGACTGACATCTTTGTGGAAAATGGTCTGGTAAAGTTTCTAATTGAAGAAGTTCACTACACATAAGATCTAACTCCTGGAATTGGAGAATGTTTCAATGCACGGAATCTGAAGAATATATAGATGATAAAGAAAGTCAATGTTAATCCTCTGTTGGTTCCTTATGATAGCATTATTGACCGAAGGCTCCCAGTGGATAAATTCCATCTGTTTACCAAGGGAGATAGTCCAGATAGAACTGGTGCTTATATAGTAATGATGGTATAATAAGGGCATATGATATGTCCAGCTTTAGATACGATGACTTGGCTCATCCTCTAGTTCCAATTGATCCTTTAAGAGGAAAGAGGAAGAAGATCTCAGAGGCTTCTGAGCCTGGAAGGAAGAAGAAGAAGGAGAAGTCTAAATCTTCTAAGAATGTATCTTTTGCCACTTATCCAGAAACTACAAGTAAGTATGTTACTTTTATACCCTTTTTTTCAATTGTTTATAATATTGTTAATGCATTATAATCCACTCTAACCTCCATTACACAAACCTCTTCTTTTTTATCCCTTTCTGTTCCACCATCTACCATCACCACATCTGTATCTGATCCGCCTACTACCACAATCCCTTTTATAACACATGCTTTTGTTTTAAACCCCATTCACTTTCTCACAAATACCATTCCATATGAACCATTTCAAACTTTCACCTCAATCATAATCTATACAATTTATGAAACTTTTACACCACAACCAATTTTCGAAACCCTTTAGAAACCAATCTCACAAACTTTACTTCAATTCGCTATCTCTTACCCAGAACCTATCCACCTTGACTCACCCACTCATCACTCTGATCCACACTCCCCATCTGACCATGAAATGTCTGAAAGGACTATTTATGATACTCTTTAAATCTCCACTTCTGAACAATTCAACTTTTCTGATATTTTTGATCTTGTTGAACAACCATCTGAACCAAACCCTTCTCCACCATAAATTTCCCTAACATTTTATGAAAAACTTTTCCCCAAAACCTTGGATGAATGCATTATTATGTTTTGAAACAAGGCCAAGAAGAAGGTTGCAAAGCTGCAAGAAGAAGCAAGTTCAAGTTCTAAGCCTCAGGATCTGGACAATTCTTGGAAGCTTTTTCAGAAGTGGATGTCTTCTGAATTTGAGAGGCTGATGAGATTTTTTGAAGCATCCAGAGTTGATGGAGTTCAGATGGTGACTGAAAGAGAATAAGCCAAAGAAATAATCAGATTCTTTGAACTCTCTACTGCAAAAACAAAGGGAAGTTGAAGCCAAAGCGCTTGAAGAAGCTAGGCTCAAAGTTGAGGAAGATGCCAGAGCTGTTGAAGAAACCAAATTGGCTTCGGAGGCTGGAGAAGCATAAAGAGAAAGAAATAAGCTTTGGTTGTCTCATCTTCATTATCCTGCCATTTTGCATCTAGAATAAGACATTAGCGTAATCAAAGAAGAGAAATAAGTCTTTAGAGAAAGCATAACTCAACAGAAGGTTGTTAGTGATTTTGTTCTGAACATGCTTCAGTTGATTCTGGAAAATCTATCTGCTCCAACACCACCCTTTTTGGACCCTAGGCTCTTAGGGTTTTGTTTTTCCTTTTGATATGAACCACAGGATTCTCGCTGTTTCTTTTCTTTTTTCTTTTTTCTTTCTAATGTTCTCTTTTTTTCATTCAATGAAGTCTCATTTTGTTTACTTCTTATTTTATTTGTTTCTTCTTTTATTTCTTCGGTTTTATGTTTTTCACACATAACTACCTTTTTGATTACCACAAAAAGGGGGAGTAAATAAATGAAGTAATATTTTGATTTTAATAATTAAATTCTCATAAAAATTTCTCTGAAATAAGAGGAGTTGCTTACATTCTAACCAAGATAAACTTTGTTTCTGTTAGAAGTGTTTTCTTTTTCAGGAATTATGAAATCTGATTAGAATCAAGATATGAAAGTGTTAAACAAGGTTTTGTCTAACTTTGGAATCAAACTCTGAGAAGTGTTAAAGTCACAATCACGCTCTAAATTGAAATATGGAATCTTTCTTTCATGAAATCAAGGGTTCAGGATCTCAATTAGCATGATTGACATCAGAATCAAGACTCTCAAGATCTCAATATCTGATCTATTGCAACCAGGGGGAGTTTTACCCAGACGGTTCATAATCAGGATATATGATCTTCACCAAGTCTTAAATTCATGGGGAGTTTCATATAAAGGATAAGTAATTACTACCTTTCTTATTTTTTATACTTTTTCTGATTATGTACAAAATTGTGTCATCAAAATACATGGTTTTGTCATCAAAATACATAGTTTTGTCATCATCAAAAAGGGGGAGATTGTTAGAACAAGATTTGGTTCTGCAATTATATCTCTGAGTTTTGATGATAACATTGAGTATGTTTATATGAATAATATTATATCTAATGTTTGTTATTTTTAGTATTTAACAAACATGTTCTGCTTCTAATGAAATGTGTTGCCAAGTCATTAGAAGAAACCAAATTCCGCTTCTGCGTTACACGAGTTCTGGTGAACAGTAGCAAACCACTTCAAAAGGCTCTAAATTTTGGACTCTGATACACGGTCAAGATACCAAGTTCTGAAGATCTTAAGACATAAGTTCTGATGAACAAGTCTAGATGCTGAAGACTTATGTTTCTAAAGACAAAGGATTCTGAAGACCAAGTGCTAAAGACTCTGAAGACGAAGTTCTGAAGACTCTGAAGACCTGAAGTTCTGATAACCCAAGATTTATTTTCTATCTTCTAACTCATGCTTAGTCAGAAGCCTTTGAAGCTGAGAACATAGGAAGATAAATATTATATGATACAATAGTACATGGTACAATCAAAACATTTCATTCCACTACCATGAAGGACGGACGCGTTGTATGATCTTGTCCCCCATGTAGAATCAAGCTACCAGCTTTCAGGAAATTCCAAAATGCATTCTAACAGATATATTATTTTATTGGCTTTATATATGCTTGAAGACTCAAAAGAAAAGGCTGCTAATTCATGTTCTCTCACAAGACTGTTCATAACATTCCTATTTCCTTAAGTCTATTTGTTCTTGAAATACTGTTTACTATCAACTTGTGTAGAAGCAAATCTATTGTACACAAATCTTTTTCAAACAGTTGTTTGATTGTGCCTTAAGGGATCAATTGGCCAGAATCCTTTAGAAGTCTAAGATTAATGTGTCTTAGAGGTTGTACGTGAGTCACTTGCAGTTAGCTTGTGCATTATAATAATCTGTGTGATTATTGGATTAAGACCTTGTTTGATAAGACGAAATCACCTTGGCGGATGGACTCGAATAGCTTGATAGTTTTCAAGTGAACTAGTATAAACATAACTAGTTCTTTTCTTCTTTCATTTTTAGCTTTATTATCAATAGTGGAGAAAAAAGTTTAGTTAAAGGGGATTCTTTTTAAGAAAAGTTTTTGTTTTAAAACTCAATTCAAACCCCTACATGGAGTTGATAAGAAATGGAAGGCCATGGAGTTTACAGGTTCGGCAAATTTTGTAGTTAAAGAGAAACTGAAATCTCTAAAGGCAACTTTAAGAAGGTGGAATGTGGATGTTTTTGGTTGGATTGATGTTCGCTTGGAGGATGCAGTGACACAAATAAACGTATGTGATGATAAATCTGTGATAATGTTTTGTGAGGAGGGGGCTTTGGGCTTGTTGAATACAGAGTGCAAGGCAGTAGCTGAAGCAAGGACAGAAGCTTCATCTTCATTCTAGAACAACCTTCAAAGGAGAGAATGTCTTTTAGAACAGAAGTCAAGAATAAAATGGTGTAAGGAGGGGGATCTAAATACAAGATTCTTTTATAACATGTGAAGGCAAGAGCTAGGAGTAATTATATTCATAGTGTTGAAATAAGTTAGGGCAGGGCGAATGGCGTTGTTGGGGTTAAAAATAAAGTGAAACGATTTTTCGAAGCCAAGTTCAGGGAGGTTCCATTTTGCCAAGATTAGAAGGAGCCACGTTCATACAAATAACTCAATCTGATGCTTCCTCTTTAGAAAGGCCATTCACAATGGATTAAATTTGGGAGGTGGTAAGGGAGTTCAATGGGAATAAGTCCTGGGATAAGACGGATATAATTTTAACTTCCTTCGTAAATGATGGAACACTTTAGCGGGAGATATTTAGAGTTTTGTTTGTGATTTCCATGAGAAGTCAAATTTACTGAAGGCTGTGCCAGCTTCTTTCTTCGCTCTATTACGAAAAGTGGAAAACCCACAGTTACTAAAAGAATACAGACCTATTAGCCTGGTGGAAAGTTTATACAAACTAATTTCAAAATTACTAGCAAATAGACTGAAATTGGTGGTTGGTAAGTTGGTGTCTAAATCTCAAACTGCGTTCATACCGGGAAGGAAAATTTAGGACAGAATTGTGGTGTTGAATGAATTACTAGATTACGCAAAAAGAAAAATAAATATGTGTATCTTATTAAAGGTTGATTTCGAGAAAGCATATGATAATGTCAATTGGGGTTTTCTATTGAATATGTTGGGTAAATTTAGTTTCGGATGAAAGTGGATTAAATCTTGCATTTGTTCGACATGGTTATCAGTCATGGTAAATGGTAGCCCAACGGCAGATTTCGGGATGGAAAAAGGCTTGCGGCAAGGTGACCCTCTATCACCGTTGTTGTTCATTTTGGTGATGAAAGGACTTGCAGTAATGGTATCAAGGGTTGTTCAAGGCGGAATGCTGGATCGTTTTTGTTTAGGTGCAGGGGAAAATTTTGAGCTATTACAGTTTGTAGACGACATAGTTGTGATTTGTGAACCGTCATGGAAAAATCTATGAAGTATGAAAGCTTTGTTGAGGGGATTTGAATTTATTTCTGGGCTGAATGTGAATCTCTGAAAAAGCAGCCTTATGTCATTGAATATGGAGGAAACGTTTAGGCAGGAGGCGTCATATTTTTTCTCATGTTAAATTAGTACAATACCCTTCATTTTTCTTGGTTTACAGGTTAGGGAAAATCACAGGAGGCAGAAAGTGTGGAAACCAATAGTGCGAAATACGAATAATAGAATTTCAAATTAGAAAGGGAAGTTTGTCTATTAGGGGTAGAATCACGTTGATTAACTCGATCCTTAACTCAATCCCGATATATCATCTTTTGTTCTTTAAAATTCCAAAGATTGTATTGAAGAAGCTGATAAGAATTCAAAGAGAATTTTTATGGAGTGTTGGTTTGGAGAATAAGGGGATAGCTTGGGTAAATTGGAGTGAGGCCTGTGGGGCTAAGGAACAAGGGGTTTAAGCATTAGTTGTCTGGAAGCCTTCAATAATGCTTTGTTAAGTAAATGGAGGTGGCATTTTTTGATGGAAAGAAAGGCATTGTGGAGACCGATTCTAGAGTATAGGTATGGTTGTTTGGTGGGCGATGTACTAGGTGGAGTTACAGAAGAATCAAAAAATAAATCCTCATTATGGTGGTGAGATATAATTGCTTGTAGGTCTGAAGGCGACACAACATATTGGTTTTTGAATGGTGTTGCGTGCATACTTGGTTCGGGGACAGTCGATACTGTTTTGGCATAACAATTGGCTCGGTGGTATCCCATTCAAGGAAGTCTTTTCGGAAGCATTTGGATGGTCGAACAAACAAGGTGCGACAATTATGCAAATGGGAACATTGGAAACGGATAATTGGATATGGAAACTGGGCACGAATCAAAGGAGGATTCCAATGTTGGTATAAGAACAATTGAAAGAATTAAAGGTAATTTTACGTGGGATTTGTCCGGATATGGGTGTTGAAGATAAATACAAATGGTTCAAAGGTGAAATTGAGTTGTATTAGGTAAGTTCGGGGTACTTGGAGTTTACTAAAAGAAGAACCTTTCAAGCTCAAAGCATGGAAAATTCTAAAGCTATAGAGGTATTGTGGAAAACAAAGGTGCCGTCAAAGAATTTGATTTATGGATGGAGGTGCATAAAAAATAGAATAGCAACAAAGGATCAATTGGCCAAGAGAGAAATCTTAATTGACAATAGTAAGAAGGTATGCATTTTTTGTCATTTACATAACGAATCGCTTGATCATTTGTTGGTGCAATGTTTTCTAGCTAGAAATGTTTGGATTGATATAGCAACATGACTTGGTGTGTTGTTGGAAGATATGTCAGGGATGGTGGAGCATATGTTGGCATTTCGAAGAGTGTTGGGCGAGACGTAAAAGAGAATAAAAAATGGTTGGTTTGGCTAGCCACTGGGTGGGTGCTATGGAGCACGAGGAATGATATCCAATTTAATTCAACGGTTTTTCATGTTGGGGAGGTAGTGCATAGGGCTAAATTATTATCTTGGCTTTGGAATATGTTAGGAATCCTGGAAGTTAAGTGTAATTTTACTTTATAGAGTCACTGGCCGATTGATTTCTTAAACTATTGATGTTGTATTGTTGGGTAAGTACCCCTTATACTCTTTTTTGTTATTTGAATTCCATTGCTTATAAAAAAAAAACTCAATTTCTTGTGTTTTTCACACCTTCATACTTAACATTAGTTGAATTATTTATTTACAAATATTCAAATAAAATAGATTTTTAAGTAGGCTAATAGATCAATCAGGTATTCGAAAAGACTAGACTCAGATTTAAAAATAAACAACAAATTAGACTTTAATTTTTTTTTCAAATCGAACTCATATTTAACAAAATCTAAATCGACTTAGTCTATTTTCATTCCTAGTGGAGATCAATTTTATGACTAATCGATATTTCCTCTTAATTAATTGTTCTATCAAAGAAAAAATATCATTTTTTTACCTCATCCACGAAAGCTATATAAAATAACTTTATAACAACTGAAATTGTATGACTCATTCATAGGAGGAAAAATTTTCTTATAAAAAACAATTGACGTACTTTCCAAAAAAATACGTGCAGAAAAAACAAGTACATTTTTTTTTTATAAAAAAAAAACAGTTATTTTTACAAATACTTTCAGAAACAATATTTTTTAAAGTACTAGTTTTTTTTATAAAAGCATTTTAAAGACTAAATTTGACGTAGATTTCTTATCATTTTAAGTTTCCTCACCCTTTTACTTTTCTATCTTATCTTTAACTTTGAGTAGTGGGGCTATACACAGAGTCCTTAATTATAACTTTAACGTGTAATAAACGGTTGATGGTGATCCCTTCAATAAAACAATAACTACAAGTGTTATTTTCTAGTCCTCAAATAAAAACTCAACCATATAGAGGCATCACACTTGGGGCGGCCATCATAAAAATGTTCACAAGTGCATGTATGTATATAATGGTGCAAAGGAAAAATAACAAAAAGAAAATATCAAATGCCGGCTTTCTAATTCGCTACTCCCATATAGGTGGTTAATTAATTCTCTATATCTATTTTCAACTTATTTTATAGGATTCCCCTAACTTACCTGCTATTACTGTCAATTCATCTATGAAAGTTTGGTGGTAAATATTAAAATTTAATTATATATTTGGACCACGTGATCTCACCAACCTTTTCTTCATTGATAGTTATGGATTATAGTTGAGGTTGAGGTGACCCGTGCCTAACCTCCAAGTCCAAATATGCACTGTTACTTGGGGAAGAAACATCATATTAATGAAGATACCAAGAGGTTGAGTGATGCTAACTTGTGAAGGTACTACCACTAGTAATAAATAACTAACCCTTTTTTCTATGTATGGAAAATAATAAAATTGGAAGCTTATAGTATTAGGTATACCAGAATATTTGGTGTAATTATAAAGGATACCAAATCTTTGTAAAGTAAATTGTTTAATCTTCAACGGTGAGGTAGTTGGATATAATAGTTTAATCTTCGTGTTCCTTGAGATAAATGACGGAAAGAAATAGTAATAATGATTGAATGCAAAAAAGAAAGGAAATTGGAATTAAAAAAGATGAGAGGGAGATTAACATTAGAGTACAACAACAGTGTGCTATTATGATTGTGTGGTTAGGTTTTGGATCCCTCGCCAAACAAATGCATGATTGCTTATGGTACAAAGATTGGTCGCGCATACTACTAATAATAATTATTATTAATAGGGTTTTGCTAAGAGTATTGGTAAAGAAAGTAATAAGAGAAAACCTTGTCTTGAAAATAGAACTTCAACAATATTTTTCCATAAAAACTTGTCTATTTTAATTTCTTAAACAATGTCTTAAGGCCTTTCTTAGCATTCTTCTGATAACAATAATGTTTTTTTTTTAAACCTTTATGATAATTAGAGATGTTTTATTTCTAAATATTCTTGATGATTTTGATAAGGACTGTGTTAGTAGTGCGATAGAGACAATAATTTATAAAGGTATCTGAATAGTGTGGAATATGTGATTGTTGTAACTTGAGAATGACATGAATTGGATTTATGATGAACCCTTTATTTACACATGGCGTGCATTTATGTCCTCTATGGTTAATAATTGTTAATGTGTGTCTCTAATAAGAGAGGACATGGAAGTGGATTGTCAATGGTTTCACCTATTGTGAAAAATTGGAAGAATAAATGATCTAAAACAATACAATAATTTGTTAAAAATGAAAGGAAAATCATAACAAACAAAATGATCTATTCAGTTCGAACAAAATGATCTATTTTGATGAAAGAACAATTCTCTCATTCACTACACTTCTAAAAATTGTAATAAGATATTACAAATTAGTTACAAAAAAAAAATCATTGAGAGTTTCCTAAACCAAATCATATTTCTACTCAAGTGTTTCTCAATCTCTCAAACTTTCAATATAAAAATCATACAAACGCGGCGTGCTTAGAAGTATTTTTCAATCATCTTAGGTATTTTCAAAGATTTCTCAAATTCTAAAAACTCTAAAAAATTTCAATCCTGTCTCTCTAAATTTACTGAGAATTCCTAACTCTTCTCTTTGTCTTTAGCTGATAAAGTTTCGAAGCTTCTGAAGACAAGAATGATAGAGACCCATATTTATAATTCCCAAACTCCAACATATCATTAATGAACTTAAACCATAAACTATTAATTGTTAGAATAAAAATATTATAAATATTTTATATATCTTTTATATTAATTTAAAATATTATATATATTTTATAAAATCGTTTATATTGAAAACTAATATTATAAATATATTACATTATCTTTTATATTTATTTAGAGTATCTCTATATTAATATAAAATATTTTAATATTAATGAACGGATCTACGAATCGAACCATCTAATATAATACCCGCGAGTCGTCCAAATCAGACAATTTTTTGTTACATTAGTGGTAACAAAGCAGATCGATATGTCCAACCAGGTTTTTATACAATGTTTATATCCTGGTGATCGATTTGTGTGTAAACACAACCGATGTTTCGTTTCTCTAATGATGTTTGTCTATATGCAGAGAGAAATGGATGGAGAAAGAAATGATGACGCGATTGTCGAGGCTTTGAAATTATTGGCTCGGGAAATTGGTCCAGAATCAGCAGGTTCCCAGAATGCTGGAAGGAATGATGAGTTTCGTGTTCTGGAAAGGTTTCAACAAAATAACCCACCTATCTTAAAGGGCACACATAATCCTGATGGTGCACAGGTGTGGCTCAGAAAGATCGAGAAGATCTTCAGAGTGATGGCTTACTCAGAGGAGCAGAAGGTGCAGTTTGGTACCATATGCTGGAAGCAGAGGCTGAAGACTGGTGGGATAACGCAAATTAGAGAATGGTGATTTTGGGTACAAAGATCACTTGGGTTGTTTTCAGAGCTGCTTTCTTGGAAAAGTACTTTTTCGAAGATGTGCGTGACAAGAAGGAGATTAAATTCCTTGAGCTGAAACAAAGGGATTCGACTGTTGCTGAGTATGCTACAAGGTTTGAGGAGTTGGTGAAGTTTTGTTTGTATTATAATAATCTGGCAGTTGAGGCATCTAAGTGTATTAAGTTTGAGAATGGGATGCATCATGAGATTAAACAGGGAATTGGATATCAGGAGATTCGCCAGTTTCCCGTGCTAGTGAATAAGTGCAGGATCTATGATCAGGATACCAGAGCCCAATCTTCTTTTTATAAGAGTTATAATGAGAAGAAGCCAGGGGGGAAGATCTCTCGCTTCTGTTAAGTGTTTTAAGTGTGGCGAGAAAGGCCACTGTGCCGATGGTTGCGAAAATAAGGTGTTAAGATGCACTACGCCAAAAAGGCCTTTAGACAGTGCACCTTAGAGAGCGCTTTTATACAAAAGCGCTGCTATAAATAAATTAAAAAATAAAATACGGAAACTGTATACGAAAATGAGTAAAAGTGCTGCTAAAAGGCCGACCTTAGATAACGCTTCTGAAAAGCGCTGCTAAAAGGGTTGCTTTAGAAAGCGCTTAAAAAAAGCACTGGTAAAGGACCACATTAGCCAGCGCTTCTCCTAAGCTTGTCTAAAGTCGTATAAATTTAAAAAAAATAATCTTAAAAGCGCTGCTAAAAGGGTTGGTTTAGAAAGCACTGGTAAAGGACCACATTAGCCAGCGCTTCTCCTAAGCGTTTTCTAAATTCATATATATTTTTAATAAAAAAATCTTAAAAGCGCTGTTAAAAGTGTTGCTTTAGAAAGCGCTTAAAAAAACGTTGGTAAAGAACCACATTAGCGAGCGCTTCTCCTAAGCGCTGTATAAAGTTGTTGTACCCCAAAATTTGCCCGCCCATTTCTCATTGATTTCTCATCACAAAGCCCTTGGAGATCAAGATCCAGTTAGGGTTTCATCTGCTCAAGACTTCTCCTTGCACTGTTGACCCAAATTAGGGTTTGTGTTTGCACAAAGATGCTTTGACCTAAAATGCCCAAGATGACTTTCATGCTTCATATTGGACTCCCAAGTTTACCCATATCAAGTTTCAAGTCTTGATTCTAAGTTTTGCCCAGTCAATTGGACAGTTGACCTAGAAATCAACTGTATTGGGGAAAAAGTCAACTGTGGCCAATTGACAGTCAAACCTCATGAAATTTGACCCACATCAACATTATGAACTCATATGAACCATTTGATCAAGTTTGGATCACAATTCCCCAAGAAATTTGATTAGATCACCAAAAGGGCAAAATGGTCATTTTTAGGGTTTTGACTGCACAAAGGCAATTTTTGACTGTTTGACCTAGCCAATGGCAAACCAAGCTCACACATGGACTCAAGGACCCCATGGAATTATCTTGACATGCTCTACAAACTCAAAAGATCCCAAGTACACAAGATTGACAGTTGAATTTCCCAGTCAATTGATCAATTTTGACTGTATACTGAAAAGTCAAACTTTGACTTTTTGGTCAAAATCAAGAGTCAAGATTCATTTTTCATCAAAACATGCCAAATCATGAAACTTGTTCACCAAGAAATCACGAAATGCAAATTAGGGTTAAAAATTAGAATTTTTCATAACTTAGAATTTTTCTAAGTTATGAAAAACCCTAATTTTTTCCCAACTTTGCCCCACTTTTTCACCAAGATCCATTTGGATTCAAACAAAAGTCCAAACATGAAAGTTGTAGCTTGTTTCATAATATACAACTTTGATTCACAAAGTTTTCCCATTTGAGGCTTGTATCTCAAGTTACAAATTCTTGAATAAGGGCACTAAACCATTCTTAACTTAGTGAAATTTGACCTATTTTGACAAGGTTTTCTACCTAACTTCAAGACCATTTTCCATACACTTCCACTTGGAATTTCAAAATGCATTTCAAAGATGGATTGTATTACACATTCCAAGCTTTCCAAAATGTCCAAGAACTCATCAAACAACCTCATAACTTGAGAGAATCGAATTTCACAATTGGGCAAAAACTCACTTTTGAATTAGCTATTTTTCATGTTCATGATTTGTGCAAACTTCTCAAACCAGCATGCCCCTTGATTACAGGTCCTAAAACCATCCAACACTCAATAATTTAATGCATGTTCATTGTGTTAAGACCTTGTTTCATGAGCTAAAGCATTGTATGATGGATTAATCCCAAATTGGAAAAAGCATTATATCCATTTTTGCAAAGGTTTCACTTTATGTCATGATGCAAATCCACAAGTACAAATCAAATCCAATTGGCACAAGATTATGAGCAAAACACTCTGATCAAGGAGAGATTATGCAGCTCATTAGGGGTCCCCTACTTGCCTAAAACACCAAGTTGGTTTTGCTTGCTTAAGTGTGAAGTAAAGTGCCATAACATAGGACATCTTTGATCTCAGCATTAGAACACAGAAGCAAATATTGTAGACACATTCCAAACATCCCAACCAAGCTTTTGCACGACCCTAGCACCTCTCAAACATTCCCAATCTCAGAATCATCTTCAAACTGCAAAAACAGGGTCAGGCCTGCAGTTTGAGTGCCATCTTCCATTTCTCTCAAGCTCTCTTGCCCAAACCAGTTCACATACATTCCCTAGCATCTATGCAAGCTAACCATGACTTGAAACACGACCTGTAATCCCTCTAACCACTTCCACCATTTTCAGTTTCTTGTTTTGCAGGTGAAGTGCTCTAGCACGATTCAGAAGCTTTCAAAACAAACTTTCAAAAAACCTTGAAACATCTTTTCAAAAAGACAAACACCTTTTGTAAAACATTCGAGTAAAGAATTGTTACAAGGGTAGCCTATACAAGGCATCTTTTTCAAAACCTTTTCAAAACCACACACAAAGCACCATTTCAAACAATTGAAAACCAAGGCAAGTTGATCTAAGCAAGTACCTAAGAGCCCATGGATAACCATGGATAGAAGGGGTGCTAATACCTTCCCCTTCTATAATCTACTCCCCGAACCCAAGAAAAATCTCAAAGGTTTTTGCTGTGCTTTTTAAAACCTTTCCTTAGGATAAAATAAAAAGTCGGTGGCGACTCTTGCTCAACCGAAACATTTGCGAAAACAAACGCAAAACCCTAGTCAGTTCTCCCACCGTATCACAGAACTGGCGACTCTGCTGGGGATAATTTTTTAAGTGGAGTAACCTTAGGGCTTAGATCACCCTCTTGCATGACTAATTGTTTGATTTGCTTGCTTTATACTTTGGCTCTATTGTTTGGGTTTACAATCCTCCACCCGGATTTTGGGAAACATTCATAGATAGCAATACGTTGTGGAAACTGTGCGGGGTATACCGACACGGTCTAAGCAATAGCTATATTAGTGCGACATATTTGTGAGTACCGGTAACCCTTGAGTTCAATCAAGGAGAGTACGGGGCCGCTGAGTGATGTTACTAAGCACTAATGACCTAGAACCTTACTTGACCATCTTGGCCTTTTATTAGGGGTAGTGAGATGACCGGCTATGGTGCAGTCCGAAGTTGGTAGATACTCGATACTACACTCATTGAGGGTTGTTTTCTTGGAATATTTTGGTCGCTAGTTAAGTGGCTAAACCAAAACAATGAACATTGAAAACAATCCAGTGATATTGAGCTCCTTAGAACCCGGTTACTATCTATAGGACAGGTTTTTTAAGCCAACTACACTCAATAGGGTACTTACCTATGAAACCCCATGCAAGCCTGAAACTAGGGTTTGGTGTGATTCGCTTGTACATATGTTTTGTGCATACATCATAAACATCATGAAGCATCATACGCATTCTCTAACCTTTTCAAGGGTTTTGGATCTTCATCTTTGTTCTTGTTTTGTAGGACATGGAAATTCCTCGCAGAAATACCGTTCAAGTTAACCTTGTGAGAATCTCTCCTCAACTCAAGGAGCTCGCCTCAAGAATTCCGGAAAATTCATCCTTCAGTGAAAGACATGGTAGACTGCTCAGCCTAGTCAACACCAACATTGAAGAAGACATGATGAAAGTGCTATTCCAGTTCTTTGACCCTCTTCACCACTGCTTCACTTTCCCTGATTATCAGTTGGTACCCACTTTGGAGGAGTTTTCTCAACTCCTAAGAATCCCTATCCTTAATTAACTACCCTTCAACGGTACGGAAAAGGAACCAAAGCCGGAAGATGTTGCTCGAGCATTACATCTACAACCATCTGACATCAAGGGGCATTGGGAAACCAGAAGCGGCGTCAAAGGATTCTTAGCAAAGTACTTGTTTGAGAAGGCACAAGAATGTTGGAACTCATTGGACCTACAAGCCTTTGAAGAGATTGTGGCACTCCTTATCTATGGGTTGGTCTTGTTCCCAAATCCTGACCAGTTGGTAGATGTCAACGCCGTCAAAATCTTCTTGTCCAGAAATCCAATACCAACATTGCTTGGAGACATTCTTCACTCATTTTACACACGAACAATGAGAAAGAGGGGTGTTCTCATGTGTTGTACCCCTATCCTTGCAAGGTGGTTTATTTCGCACCTTCCGCAATCTGTCTTGAAAAATGACCAAGGTACGAGGTGGTCTCAACGGTTGATGACTCTTACTCATTCTGATGTGCATTGGTGTTCTCAATCTAGAGAACATGTCATCATCGTCGATCGTTGCGGAGAATTTCCTAATGTTCCTTTACTTGGAATTAGGGGAGGTATCACCTACAACCCTTGCCTAGCTTTGAGGCAATTTGGATATGCACGGAGGGATGGCCCTCATGATATGTTGATTCCTAGCCTAGTTTTTGACTTCGACAACGATGTGCAAGGACTTCGCCAAAGATTCATCAGAGCTTGGGGAAAACTCAACAAGGTTGATAGCAAGACTCTGGGACACAAGAACTCCATCCCTCTTGAGCCCTATCTCAAGTGGGTACGAGCCCGAGCCCAAAGTCTAATGATGCCTTATCCTCATGTACTCCCAGTGATTAAAGAGCCCGTCAATGAAGGAGAGGTTCCCTACACCATCCTACATCTAGACATGCCTACATCGTGGGAGGAAATGCAGAAAAGTTGGATTCAACTCAAGGAGGAACGGAACACTTTTGAAGCTAGCTACTACGCCAGTGAAAAGAAGGTTCTAGAGCTTACCCGCCGACTCCACGAGCAAGAGGCCCTCAACACCTACATCGCACCAAAGAGGATGCGCAATGTCTTTCTGCCTTGAGAAGTTTATTTTGTAACATTTGGCCCATGGGGCATTTATGTACTAACAAATTTCTTCTTAATATGACGTGCGTTCTTCTTTGGCTGAAATAATTTTGAATGTCCTAAATCCTTGAATGCATTGTATACATCAGCATACCATTCATCATGTGCATAAGCAGGTCTCACTTCAGGTTTCCTTATCTGTCTGCTGTTTATTTCAGTAGGATGGATCTCGAGCAAACAGTCAAAGACCTACAAGCCCAGAATGCACAGTTCCAGCAACTCTTGATGACTTTGGTTAAAAGTCAAGAGGATATCAAGACTCATTTGGAGAATAAGGACCCAATAAAGAAGAAAAAGAGGGTCGGAGTGGCTACTTTGGGGAGAAGATTTGACAGAGAAGCTCGGAGAGTGCTTGAATTTCCTCCTACTTCTGATGAAGGAACTAGTAAAAGAGATCGAGTTGCGGTGCCTTCCGAGTCTGATGCGAAGGAGGAAGAGGTTGAAGAGGATGAAGATTATTCTGACCAGCAATACCCTTCAGCTGATGATAAATACAAGGGTTTAGAAGACAGATTGGCCGCCATGGAATTGCAAAGAGTGCCGGGTTTGGATTTTGAAGACTTGGGCTTGGTTGCTGGAATTGTGATTCCCCTAAAATTCAAAGTGCCAGTGTTTGTGAGGTATGATGGGATGTCCTGTCCCAAAATGCATCTCAGGTCCTACGTGAGAAAAATTCAACCTTATACGGCAGATAAAAATCTCTGGATTCATTTCTTTCAAGACAGCCTATCGGGAGCTCAGTTGGAGTGGTTTTATCAGCTAGAAGGAACCAGTGTCAGAAATTGGGAAGATTTGGCCACCGCTTTCTACAAACAATACCAGTATAATTCTGATCTTGCTCCTACTCGTACCCAACTTCAGGGTATGTCACTAGGAACAAGTGAGGGATTCAAAGAATATGCACAAAAATGGAGGGATTTGGCTGGCAGGGTGCAGCCTCCTTTAACCGATCGTGAGCTCGTTGATATGTTTCTTGGGACCCTATCTGGGCCATTTTTCAATCATCTAATTGGTAACTCTTCCGCAGGGTTTACCGATTTGATCTTAACCGGCGAAAGAATAGAAGTTGGCATCAAGTCAGGAAAGATTCAGAAGGGTATTGTTGCAAGTGTTGAGAAGAAGCCTTTTAAGAAGGAGACAGCTATGGTATATTCTCAGAGAAGAGCAGGGAAGATGGAGCGTCGGCCAACTGTGGGGGCCGTAATGATTCAAAACACTCCAAGTGAGCAGCCTCGCTATAACCAGTCCAGACCAAATCAGCAACGGGTGGAAAGGCCACAACGGCAGTTCACCCGTATTAATATGACTCCAGCACAAGTGCTTCCCCATCTATTGAAGTTGAATCTTGCCACCATCAAGGAGGCGCCAAAGAATGTGAATACGTCCTCCCCGCATTATCATGCCAATGCTAAATGCGCCTATCATTCAGACAGTGTTGGACACAACACCAATGATTGTTGGGCACTCAAGCATAAAATCCAAGACCTGATAGAGGCTAAGGAGGTAGAGTTTGACGCTATAGAGAAACCTAATGTGATATCTGCACCTATGCCGAAGCACGGCCGAAATATCAATGCCATTGAAGAGGATTTGTATGTTGTTGACGTCAGTGATCTGACTACTCCACTGCTAACCATTAAGTTGAATTTGTTAAGAGTCGGGATCTTCCCGGGATGTAAAGAAGACTGCTACTGTTGCCACTCTCTGCCGTTTGATTGTCCGCTATTAAAGAAAGGCATCCAAGGCCTTATGGATAGCCGACAAATTTTGTTCGAAAAAGTTTCTGCTGCTCCAGTTCATGTTGAAAATGTCTCAATCATAACCATTCACGCCAATCTTTCCAAGGCCGTCAAAAAGCCTGTTAAGATTACACCAGCTGCAAAATTTGTTCCATTGAAGATAACAATGCCAGGGCCTGTTCCCTATGTTTCTGAGAAGTCGATACCTTGGAACTATGGTGGTGACATCTACTACCATGGTATCAAGCAAGTCGAAGTAATTGAAGAAAGTTCAGATAATGAAGAAGCCAGCATTAGTAACATTGCGGGCACCATCAAAATCACCAGGAGCGGGAGAATATTTTCTCCAGAGATTGCCCCTCCAAGAGCAGTCTTTGGACCCTCATCAGCTAAAGAAGTCATCCATGCACCAATAAAACTCTCTGCTAGAACTCCTTTGATTGAAGAAGTTGTTGTTCCTAGTGCTGTCCCTCCTACCATTGCTGATAAAGGAAAGGGAATACAGGATGAGCCCGTCAGGACGAGGGCTCAACCCTTGGTAATCCCGGAAACCTCCAAGAAAGAAATGGACGAGATTTTGAGGATAATCAAGAGAAGTGATTACGATGTGGTGGAACAGTTGGGACAAACCCCCTCCAAGATCTCCATGCTGGCACTATTGCTTTGCTCAGAAGCGCACGCTAAAGCTTTGATTAAGTTTCTGAAGGCAGCTCATGTGCCCCAGGAAACCTCTGCGGATCAATTTCAACATTGCGTGGCTAGCCTAACTGCGGACAATGGATTAGGTTTTTCTGATGCCGACCTAACCCCTAAAGGCCGAAACCACAATGATGCTTTGCATATTTCAATCGAGTGTCGCGGAACCACCCTTGCACATGTTTTGGTTGATACCGGTTCATCGCTAAATGTTTTGCCTAAGAAGGACTTGGACCGGCTAGATTGCGAAGGGTTGGAATTGAAGCCGAGTGATATTGTCGTCAGAGCTTTCGATGGGTCGAAGAGAATGGTCCATGGAGAGGTTGAAATTCCCATCAAGATAGGTACTGAGGTGTTTAAATCCACTTTCTATGTAATGGACATCCGTCCATCATACTCCTGCCTGCTGGGTAGACCTTGGATACACCATGCCGGGGCAGTCACCTCCTCCTTGCATCAGATGCTGAAATATCCTGTCAAGGGAAAGATCATCACTGTTCACGGCGAAAAAGAGTACATGATTAGCCACTTAAATTCTTTCCGGTATGTGGAGGTTGAAGGAGAGTTCATTGAGACACCGTTTCAACATTTCGAAGAAGTTCTTCCTGAAATAGCAGTAGCAAAATTGGCAGCTGAGACACCGAGACAGATGGCCAGGATGGCATCTCTGGAGGATGCAAGGGCCGCAATTAAAGAAGGGAAGAATTCAGCATGGGGGCAGTTGACTTTCCGCATAAGACTGACAAGTTTAGATTAGGGTTCACAGCCGCTGGCCAGAAAGCTATGCGCCAGTCAAAGATTGAAAGAGCGCCAGTCAAAATTTCTCCTTACAGAATCAACGCCCTGGAAGATGAAGACAAGGAAAGCAACATTGAAGAGTGGATTTATCCAACTGTCAGAGGAGGATTGAGCAATTGGGAGGCTAAAGACTTTGTCCCCATCACTTTTATTCATCAGTAATTTACCTGTTAAACATTTCCTATTTGGTCTGTAATATTCTACTTTCAAACAATCCGTACACTATCTTTTCACCTCCTGCCTTGCCCGGGGCATGTAGGTCCACTTGTAAGGGTTTTGACTATTTTTCATATTCATATGCCATGTTTAATGATTCATTGGACGTTTTTCATTTGATAAACTGCTTATGTTCATTTTCTTTCCTTTTGCATTTTTGTTTAAGGATGGCTATCCCTTACACACACCCACACTCACCAATGCAGGTACCCATCCACTCCGGATTCCATGGGTGACTATTCTGCTGTATCTTTCAATAACTCTGAAGATCTGGTCAATCTAGCCGAGTATGAAGATGAAGAAGGTTGTGAAGTACCCGGGGAACTAGCCAGACTTCTGCAACAAGAGGAAAGGGCCATCTTACCGCATGAAGAGCCATTGGAAGCTGTTAACTTGGGAACTGAGGAGGATCGGAAGGAGGTGCAAGTGGGTGCCAACCTGGAACCAAAAGTCAAGGAGCGCTTGGTACAGTTGCTGAATGAGTATGTTGAAATCTTCGCTTGGTCCTATGAAGACATGCCGGGTCTAGACACAGACATCGTGGTTCACCGTCTCCCCACAAGAGAAGACTGTCCACCAATCAAGCAAAAAGTTCGTCGAATGAGGCCTGACATGTCCGAAAAGATCAAAGCAGAAGTAATGAAGCAATTCGATGCTGGCTTCCTGGCTGTTACGTCCTATCCTCAATGGGTCGCTAACATCGTACCGGTACCGAAGAAAGATGGCAAAGTCAGAATGTGTGTGGACTACCGGGATTTGAATAGGGCCAGCCCTAAAGATGATTTCCCGCTACCTCATATTGACATCTTGATCGACAATACAGCTCAGCATAAGGTGTTTTCCTTCATGGACGGATTCTCGGGCTACAATCAAATCAAAATGGCTCCCGAGGATATGGAGAAAACAACTTTTGTCACGCAATGGGGCACTTTTTGTTACAAAGTGATGCCGTTCGGGCTGAAGAACGCAGGGGCAACTTATCAACGCGCCATGGTAGCTTTATTTCATGACATGATACATCATGAGATTGAAGTCTACGTAGACAATATGATAGCTCGGTCACAAACAGAGGAAGAGCACCTTGAACATCTGGAAAAGCTATTTGCCAGGTTGAAAGAATACAAGCTCAAGCTGAATCCAAGTAAATGCACTTTTGGAGTTAGGTCTGGTAAACTCCTGGGATTCATTGTAAGCAACAAAGGCATTAAAGTCGATCCGGCAAAAGTAAAAGCAATACAAGAGATGCCTGCTCCCCGTACTGAAAAGGAGGTTAGAGGATTCTTGGGGCGCATAAATTATATTGCCAGATTCATCTCGCATCTGACTTCTACCTGTGAGCCAATTTTGAAACTCTTGAAAAAGGATCAGGTAGTGGAATGGAACGACAATTGTCAAGCTGCTTTTGATAGAATCAAGGAGTATTTGCTAGAACCTCCTATTCTGATGCCACCCGTCGAAGGAAGACCATTGATCATGTACTTAACCGTCTTGGATAACTCAATGGGGTGTGGTTTGGGCCAGCATGACGAGTCTGGTCGAAAAGAGCATGCTATTTATTACCTTAGTAAAAAGTTTACCGACTGTGAGACTCGCTACTCACTGCTCGAGAAAACTTGCTGCGCTTTGGTATGGGCTGCTCGCCGACTAAGACAGTATATGCTGACTCATACTACCATGTTGATATCCAAAATGGACCCTATCAAGTATATCTTCGAGAAGCCCGCTTTATCTGGAAGGATAGCTAGATGGCAAATGATCTTAACCGAGTATGACATCCAGTACACCACCCAAAAAGCTATAAAAGGGAGTGTACTAGCTGACCATCTGGCTCATCAGGCTATCAAAGACTATCAACCCATGAGATTTGACTTCCCAGACAAGGACATTATGAATTTGGACAACGTTGAAAGTGACGGACCGTATGACGGACCCGAAATGGGATCCCGATGGACCCTGTACTTTGATGGTGCTTCAAATGCACTTGGAAACGGTATTGGCGCAGTACTCATTTCTCCCGAAGGTTGTCACACTCCTTTCACGGCCCGACTTTGCTTCAGCTGCACAAACAACATGGCTGAGTATGAAGCTTGCATCTTTGGTCTCGAGGCTGCTATAGACTTGGGGATCAAATCTTTGACCGTATTTGGGGACTCGGCTTTGGTCATCAGCCAAATCAAAGGAGTCTGGGATACCAAGCATCCTAATCTTATCCCATACAAAGAACATGTCCTGACATTGTTGCCTCATTTCGAGCAAATTACCTTCGAGCATTTCCCGCGAGAAGAGAATCAGCTAGCCGATGCTCTAGCCACAATGTCCTCCATGTTTAAACTCAACTGGGATAACGAGGCTCCCCAAATCACCATCAAGCGAATGGATGAACCGGCACATTGCCACGAGATTAATACCGAAGAAGTAGTGGAACAACCTTGGTTCCATGAAATCAAAAGGTATCTCGAGACTAGAGATTATCCTGAAGGAGCTTCCGTAAATGACAAGAAGTTCTTAAGGAAATTCGCTGCTAAGTTCTTCCTGAGCAACGACATCCTTTACAAACGAAGCCATGATTTTGTATTACTCCGATGTGTGGATAAAGCTGAAGCAGAGTTGATCATGACTGATATACACAGCGACACATTTGGCACTCACTTGAGCGGGCATACAATGGCTAAGAAGATCCTAAGGGCAGGCTATTATTGGTCTACCATGGAGGCCGACTGCCATCAACATTCCCGTACTTGCCACAAGTGTCAAGTCTACGCTGACAAAGTTCATATTCCTCCGGTTCCCCTTAACGTCCTGACTGCTCCGTGGCCCTTTGCAATGTGGGGCATTGATATGATCGGAGAGATCAAGCCCACGGCTTCTAACAGACATCGCTTCATCCTGGTTGCCATTGACTACTTCACTAAATGGGTCGAAGCAGCTTCCTTCGCCTCTGTCACCAAAAATGTGGTTGCCCGCTTTATCAAGCAAAATCTCATATGTCGGTATGGTGTTCCAGACAGGATCATCACGGACAACGGTACAAATCTGAATAACACAATGATCACTGCATTATGCGAACAGTTCAAGATTTATCATCACAATTCATCTCCCTATCGGCCGAAGATGAACGGTGTTGTTGAAGCTGCGAACAAAAACATTAAGAAGATCATTCAGAAAATGACAGTCACTTACAAAGACTGGCATGAGATGTTACCGTTTGCTCTGCATGGATACCGTACGACGACACGTACTTCAACTGGGGCAACCCCATTTTCTTTGGTTTATGGCATGGAAGCTGTTTTGCCTATGGAAGTCCAGATCCCCTCTCTAAGGATTATGAAGGATGCAGGTTTGAATGAAGATGATTGGATGCAGACCCGACTTGATCAACTCAATCTGATCGACGAGAAGCGAATTGCTGCTATATGCCATGGTCAGACGTATCAAAAGCGGATGATCAAGGCCTTCAATAAGAAAGTCAGACGTCAAGTGTATCAAGTCGGGGATCTCGTAATCAAACGGATTATCTTGCCGCAAAGTGATCCCATGGGCAAATGGACTCCTACATATGAAGGACCATTTGTGATCAAGAGCATATTTTCTGGTGGTGCAATGATTCTGACCACCATGGACGACGACGATTTGCCGCACCCTGCGAATGCAGACATAGTCAAAAGATACTACGCATAAAATAACCCGACAAGTCGAAAACCCGAAAGGGCGGCTTGGGCAAAAATGGGCATCCCGGTGAACCGAAAACCCGAAAGGGCGGTTCAGGCAAAAATTAGGGATAGAAATGAAAAAATCTGTACACCCGGCAAGTCAAAAACCCGAAAGGGCGGCTTGGGCAAAAAGGGGTTTCCCGGTGGATCGAAAACCCGAAAGGGCGATTCAGGCAAAAGTTAGGGAATTAAAGCGTATGACTATGTCTCGTCGGATCACTTCAAAGACAATCTCTTCATCAACCAGTTCCAGACTTCTGATCAATCCAGTCATCGTCAAACGAAGCATTGAATGGACAGATATTCAGAGTTGTGAAAGCTATAGCGGAACGGAATCCCATGGAATTATTTCACATAGCCATCCTTTATTTTGTATAAAATCTTTCAATATTTACGACAAAGTCCTCTTACTAGGATGATTGTCTCCTTTGTACAAATATACTCAAAGAAAATCAATACAAATACTCTTCCCAAAAATTTGTGTCATTTCCCTTTTCTTTTTCTCTTGCACTATTTGTTTTATTTTGAGAAACGTCCAATGTTTTGTTAAATAGGCATATGCATTTGAAACATAATCACTTCCTAAATGAACCTAAGAAAAAGGATTACTGATAGGATGAAGGTACAGATGGATATCTTGACACCCTTTCGAAGGAAACCCCCCAAGAGATCTGGAATCCACATCCCTAGCAAACCCTGAGGCTTATCTCCAGCAGACTCTCGAAGCTTATCCCCAGTAAGGTTCTGGAAGGTATTTCCCCGCAGAGCACGAACGTCTCTCCCGAGTTTTATTCAAAGTTATTCCTCACAAAGGTTTATAACTGGGTTATCCTCAGCTAACAACCACAGTAAATCGCACTCGCCAGAATTCTTCCTATCCCCAGCGGAGTTCATCAAGAGTTTCCCAGCACAACTTATCAATATGATCCCCAGAGGAGTTTATCTTTGTTTTCACCAGCCAGAGAGTCCTCCAGAGCTCAATTTCCCTCAGAGTGCAAATTTTCAATATCCCCAGCAGAGCCAGACTAATGAGCCTTCTCCCCACAGAGTTTTAGGAAGAGAAATCTTGAGTTCCCCAGTGAGATCGCCAGAGTTACTTCCCATCAAGCTGAAGATTCTCAATCTTACCTCCCCAGCATGGGTCTTCTAGATTGATACTCCACAGTAAAGGTCATCAGGAATTCTCTTCCCCAGCAGCAGCCAAGGATTTATTTTCCCCGACAGCATTCAAGATGTTTTTATCTTCAGCCACCTCGGATTCATTTATCCTCAGCAAGATAGCTCGTCAGCTTACATGCGCATTCATCACATTCATGTCATAAACATTGATGTCACGTATATTGCATCATGCATCATAACATTGCATACAACTAACTCTTTACCTTTTCAGGAAAGATCAGTCGACAGATTAAAAACATTCAACTTCGAGATTTCTGAAAACAGTTCACGGGTTCTCCAAGTAAACGGATGTTAACCTGTCACTTGTTCAGATTCTTCTTCAAGACTTCTGAAAACAGTTTATGGATTCTTCCCAACAACAGATGTTAATCTATCGACTTGTTCAGATGCAACTTTTGAAAACAGTTTACGGACGCTTCCCAACAACGGATGCTGCTCTATTGCTTATTCAACTTCGAGATTTCTGAAAGCAGTTCACGGGTTCTCCAAGTAAACGGATGTTAACCTGTCACTTGTTCAGATTCTTCTTCAAGACTTTTGAAAACAGTTTATGGATTCTTCCCAACAACGGATGTTAATCTATCGACTTGTTCAGATGCAACTTTTGAAAACAGTTTACGGGCGCTTCCCAACAACGGATGCTGCTCTATTGCTTATTCAACTTCAAGATTTCTGAAAACAGTTCGCGGGTTCTCCAAGTAAACGGATGTTAACCTATCGCTTGTTCAGCTTCTTCTCCAAACCACTAAAAACAGTTTACAGATTCCTCCCAACAACGGATGTCGATCTATTGCTTATTCAGACCCCCAGTTCGGAGATGGTCCAAAGTAAGGACACCTTCTTGATGCTCATTTCCAGATGGCATCTTTAAGCCCATCCCCGACAAGTTTCTGTCACTCTTCCAGATGGCATCGTTAAGCCCATCTCCAAATGGCATCTCTAAGCCTATTCTCGCATCCATTGCTCTAACAAATGCAAATTTCTGGGCACTCTAGTGTCCAATCTCCTTTTACCCTCGAGTCACGAAAGGCAAACTTGCCAATCTAACTCTTCAGGTTCAAGAAGATTGAACAGGGGCAACTGTTGTACCCCAAAATTTGCCCTCCCATTTCTCATTGATTTCTCATCACAAAGCCCTTGGAGATCAAGATCCAGTTAGGGTTTCATTTGCTCAAGACTTCTCCTTGCACTGTTGACCCAAATTAGGGTTTGTGTTTGCACAAAGATGCTTTGACCTAAAATGCCCAAGATGACTTTCATGCTTCATATTGGACTCCCAAGTTTACCCATATCAAGTTTCAAGTCTTGATTCCAAGTTTTGCCCAGTCAATTGGACAGTTGACCTAGAAATCAACTGTATTGGGGAAAAAGTCAACTGTGGCCAATTGACAGTCAAACCTCATGAAATTTGACCCACATCAACATTATGAACTCATATGAACCATTTGATCAAGTTTGGATCACAATTCCCCAAGAAATTTGATTAGATCACCAAAAGGGCAAAATGGTCATTTTTAGGGTTTTGACTGCACAAAGGCAATTTTTGACTGTTTGACCTAGCCAATGGCAAACCAAGCTCACACATGGACTCAAGGACCCCATGGAATTATCTTGACATGCTCTACAAACTCAAAAGATCCCAAGTACACAAGATTGACAGTTGAATTTCCCAGTCAATTGATCAATTTTGACTGTATACTGAAAAGTCAAACTTTGACTTTTTGGTCAAAATCAAGAGTCAAGATTCATTTTTCATCAAAACATGCCAAATCATGAAACTTGTTCACCAAGAAATCACAAAATGCAAATTAGGGTTAAAAATTAGAATTTTTCATAACTTAGAATTTTTCTAAGTTATGAAAAACCCTAATTTTTTCCCAACTTTGCCCCACTTTTTCACCAAGATCCATTGGTATTCAAACAAAAGTCCAAACATGAAAGTTGTAGCTTGTTGCATAATCTACAACTTTGATTCACAAAGTTTTCCCATTTGAGGCTTGTATCTCAAGTTACAAATTCTTGAATAAGGGCACTAAACCATTCTTAACTTAGTGAAATTTGACCTATTTTGACAAGGTTTTATACCTAACTTCAAGACCATTTTCCATACACTTCCACTTGGAATTTCAAATTGCATTTCAAAGATGGATTGTAGTACACATTCCAATCTTTCCAAAATGTCCAAGAACTCATCAAACAACCTCATAACTTGAGAGAATCGAATTTCACAATTGGGCAAAAACTCACTTTTGAATTGGCTATTTTTCATGTTCATGATTTGTGCAAACTTCTCAAACCAGCATGCCCCTTGATTACAGGTCCTAAAACCATCCAACACTCAATAATTTAATGCATGTTCATTGTGTTAAGACCTTGTTTCATGAGCTAAAGCATTGTATGATGGATTAATCCCAAATTGGAAAAAGCATTATATCCATTTTTGCAAAGGTTTCACTTTATGTCATGATGCAAATCCACAAGTACAAATCAAATCCAATTGGCACAAGATTATGAGCAAAACACTCTGATCAAGGAGAGATTATGCAGCTCATTAGGGGTCCCCTACTTGCCTAAAACACCAAGTTGGTTTTGCTTGCTTAAGTGTGAAGTAAAGTGCCATAACATAGGACATCTTTGATCTCAGCATTAGAACACAGAAGCAAATATGGTAGACACATTCCAAACATCCCAACCAAGCTTTTGCACGACCCTAGCACCTCTCAAACATTCCCAATCTCAGAATCATCTTCAAACTGCAAAAACAGGGTCAGGCCTGTAGTTTGAGTGCCATCTTCCATTTCTCTCAAGCTCTCTTGCCCAAACCAGTTCACGTACATTCCCTAGCATCTATGCAAGCTAACCATGACTTGAAACACGACCTGTAATCCCTCTAACCACTTCCACCATTTTCAGTTTCTTGTTTTGCAGGTGAAGTGCTCTAGCACGATTCAGAAGCTTTCAAAACAAACTTTCAAAAAACCTTGAAACATCTTTTCAAAAAGACAAACACCTTTTGTAAAACATTCGAGTAAAGAATTGTTACAAGGGTAGCCTATACAAGGCATCTTTTTCAAAACCTTTTCAAAACCACACACAAAGCACCATTTCAAACAATTGAAAACCAAGGCAAGTTGATCTAAGCAAGTACCTAAGAGCCCATGGATAACCATGGATAGAAGGGGTGCTAATACCTTCCCCTTCTATAATCTACTCCCCGAACCCAAGAAAAATCTCAAAGGTTTTTGCAGTGCTTTTTAAAACCTTTCCTTAGGATAAAATAAAAAGTCGGTGGCGACTCTTGCTCAACCGAAACATTTGCGAAAACGAACGCAAAACCCTAGTCAGTTCTCCCACCGTATCACAAAAGTCATATAAATTTAAAAAAAATCTTAAAAGCGCTGCTAAAAGAGTTGCTTTAGGAAGCGCTTAAAAAAGCGCTGGTAAAGGACTACATTAGCCAGCGCTTCTCCTAAGCGCTGTCTAAAGTCATATAAATTTTATAAAAAAAATCTTAAAAGCGCTGCTAAAGGCCCATATTAGTCAGCACTTTTCAAAAGCGCTGTCTAAAGTCATATAATTAGAATTAAAAAATAGAATCCCTTCATAAATCGTTTCTATTCACATAACTCATTTCTATTCACACGTTTCTCTTCGTCCTTCCGTCGTTCCTCCGATACCGCCGTTCCTCCGACCGCCCTTCTTCCGCCGTTCCTCCGACCGCGCTCCTTTCGTCCTCCCTCAGTTGTCATCCCCACCGTATCTCAAGGTAAGTTTCCCTTGTTCCTATCTCTATTGCTGCTATGGTTCTTTGGGTATTTGGTTTATAACATTTGGTTTTTTGGACTCTCTTGTAGGACTTCTATCAACCATTTCACCAACATTTGGTTTTGTTAAGCTTGGTTCAGCATTTCCTTCTACATTTCTAGGTATTCATTTCCTTCTACATTTCTAGATATTTCCTTCTACATTTCTGCAAAACCTGTGACCTGTTTATAAGTTTGATTAGTTAGTGATATAAACTCTGTTAGACTATCCGATTTTATTTAGTTTTATTGAAGGTTGGATATTGATGTTATGTTTATTCGTGTATAAACTAACCGAGAAACTATTGGGGCTACCCGTTTTTGTTTATTCGTTAGAGTTTCAGGTTTGAATTTAATGTTGTGTCACTTTGTGTGAGAAAATTTGAAAGAGATTTGGATGCATGTTGTTATGAGATCAAGGTTTAATTCGGTTATGGTGCCACTTTGTTGCGATAGTTTGATTTCATTTTGGTTTCGATGACAGCTTGATGTCTATGCCACGTTATTCGCATAAGATATAGTCGAGAACCATTCATGGGACAACAATTCATCTTTTATCGTTGCTTTGAGATTCGGACAACTTTATTGTGTAATTTGATTTAAATTTGAAATTTTGCATGATTGTGACATCGAGTACTTTCCCATTTTGTTTCGAATCTTCTTGAGTTGAAACTATCGAGCATTCATAACTTGTTATAGTTGTTGTCCAGTTTTTGTTTAATCAAATAAATCATGTGTTGAAATCAATTTTCCATGTTTCGATTCTTATATTGTGTAACAAAATGAGTTCTTTGATTTTATTTTCATTTGAGGATTGGTATCATGATTTTATTCTCAACTCTATGCATTTTCAATGTTAGTGTGCTTACTAAAAAGTTGGTTAAGACATTTTTGTATTGGTGTAGTTAGTCGAAGACCATCATCGATTCGAAGAACATCAAAGCAGCATCATCAGTCGTCGGCACCAATAACCCCTCTTCGTTCTTTGGTAAGTCAAGTTCAAATTCAACATTATCAACTCATTTATTTATTTACTATATTCTTCCTAAATTATAAAACATTTTCTCTATATCAATTAAAAATCACAATTATTTTATATAGAAATAATTAATTTTAGTCTATATCTATCTAGAACTAATCCGATTAAATCTTACAAAATATTTCTAAAAGTTTGTATTAATATTCTTTTTGTTTTGCGAAAGTGTTTTTCTTTATATTCTTTTGAAATAGTTGCGTGAATAATTATAGTGTTTTTGTTTACCTTAATTATTAGTAATTCCATGGATAAAAAATGGATGACTGCCGATCGATTGTCAAAAGAGTACGAGAATGGGGTATTGGAATTTGTTATGTTTGTTATTGAACACATCAAAGACTCCAGTCGGATGAAATGTCCTTGCTTGGGTTATTGTTATGTGGGTCGGGTTGACGCAGATGGATTGAAATCGCATTTATTGGCGCATGGGATTGATCTAAGTTATAAGTGTTGGATATATCATGTTGAAAAAATTAATGAGAATTTTGAACCGGGGGAGAAAAGTAATATGACAAACTATTCTCCAGACGACAATGACACGGATACATACGATTGTGATAGAGTCGAAGAGATTGCAGAAGCACTTGAAGAAGATCTTAAGGATTGTCCAAAATGTTTGAGAGGTTGGTAAGCGATGCAGATAAACCGTTGTATAAAGGTTGCACTAAATTCACAAGACTGTCTGCGGTATTAAAGTTGTACAACTTAAAGGTGGGCAATGGATGGTCGGATAAAAGTTTCACAGATTTATTAGCCCTTGTGAGAGATATGCTTCCGGAGGATAATGTTCTTCCTAATTGAACCTATGAGGCCAAAAAATTATGCTCTATTGGCATGAGCTATGATAAGATACATGCTTGTCAAAACGATTGTGTTTTGTTTCGAAACGAATATGCATCGTTAAATGAGTGCCCTAAATGCGGTTTATCTCGATATAAGAAAAAATTGTCTCCAGCAAAATTCGTATGGTATCTTCCTATAATTATGAGATTTAGGTGCATGTTTCATAGTGAAACCAATGCAAGACACTTGACTTGGCATGCAGATGAAAGAATTATTGATGGAAAGTATCGATATCCGGTAGATTCACCACAGTGGTTGAAAATTGATGATGATTATCTTGATTTTGGAGAAGAAGCAAGAAACCTTCGCTTGGCATTATATACTGATGGAATGAACCCACATGGTCTTCAAAGTATCTCACATACCACATGGCATGCGATTCTTATGATTTATAACCTACCTCCATGGCTATGTGTAATACGGTTCGAGAACTGACTTTGGATATTTTGTGTTTGATCGCAAATGTTATGGTTTAGAAAGAGTCACCACCGACTTTTCTTTTATCCAAATAAAGGAAAGGGTGAAAAGAACAGGAAATACCTTTGAGATTATTTCTTGAGTTCGGGGGGTAGATTATGAAAAGGGAAGGTGTTAGAACCCTTTTCATCCATAGTTATCTATGGGCTCTTAGTTTCTTGCTAGATCACTTACTTTGTTTGAAAGTATGCTTTGTGGTGGTTTTTGAAAGTATTTTGAAAGGCGCTTTCGTTTAGGAAAACTTTGTAATGGTTCTCGTCTTTTAAGAACGTATACAAAGTATTAGACTTTTGAAAATATTTCAATGTTTTGAAAGTGTTTGGTGTGTGTTTGTAAGGATGTTTGTTTTGAAAGAAAGCAAGCAACTAGAAACGTTTCTAACTACTCAAAAAGTCTTTTGTTCATTCCTCTCTTCATTGGATATTGCTATCTTACCATTGATTGGTAAGAATCCTTATCTTTGGATGTAAAGGGACGGGCGTGGGTCATCGTAGAGCAATGTTGTGAGATATCTTAGCATTTCTCTTTGAGGGGCTAAGATCATTTCAAAGGTAACATTTGAAGTGTCATCGAGGGACTATGATCTTGTATTTGCTAAGACATCTCGCATGCATAACATGACCATTTTCATAAGGCAACAAAGTATAATTACCCTAGGGGTGCATGTGTGAGTAGTGTGTTTGATTTGCATGCATTTAGTCTTTGATTAAGGTTGTCTACCTGTTGATTTTATCTTCCCATACAAATACTAATTACTAGCATTTATATGATAGAGGTAAATTGGGGGAAAGTAAATATTCTACGTTATTAGAATCATTAGGGGGATGGGGTGTATAAATTTACAAATGGGGATTGCAATAAATTTAAAGTCCTAATTATCTATTACAGCCATATTGAAATAATGTACAAGAAATGTAAAATGAACTTGTTTTGTTTTTGTTAAGAGAAGAAATAAGTTTGCTTAAGAAAATATTTTTTTTTATATTTTGATTTTAAAAGAAATAAAGTAAAGTTCGTGAATATAAAAATGTTTTTGGTGTTTTTGATTATAGAAAATGAAATGATGATAAAAATAATAAGAGGAAAATGGGTCAGAATCAGCACGTTGCTGAAATAAGAGAGAACGGATGTTCTGACTCCAGTACACTGCAAGTCAGAAAGAAAATGTTAGCAGAAAAGGGGACGGTCTGAAGTTTTAGGTCCGGGTACACTAAAGTTCTGGGGTTGCTAGGAACAAGGGAAATCCTAGAAGTTTTGATGCAATTGGCCGCCTAGAAGTTCTAATGTTCTGGAAGGTCATATGTTCTAGTTGTTGAGAGTCTGGAAGTTCTGATGATGGGTGTATGAGGTGTCAAAGTTGTTGGATGGGAATTTCTAGAAGTTATGGTCCAACTAAAGGGGTGAAAATGTTAAGAAATAAATATAAAAAGAGGTGTTTCTGGGACTAGAACTCTGGACCCTTAACACTAATGTCTTATACGTGCATTCTCTACCACTGGGGTGGCTATGCATCCGGTATTAGAAGCAAAAACATAAACATATATTACAAAGTAAACTCTGATGTTGATTTTCATCTCCTTCTTCATGCCAGTCAGAGCATCTGCAACTTAGCCATTTCTCAAGAAAAACTGAAAATACATACATAGCAGTTATGGCAGGTTTCATCATGATTTTCAGAAATATAAAGTATTAGAATTTGTAAATCAGAAGCAAGCATTAATTTTGCTAGTCCTAATTCTGAGTCCTAATTTCCTTAAGATGTTATGAACTGAAATTCTCTATACTTAGGCAAATAATACATGAAATCTATGAATATGTACAGCATCAGAGTCAGGATGTCTACATTGTATTTTTGAGAATGCAAGCCTACCAATGCCTAAGTAATGAGATAAAAGTCAGAAGAAACTCACCTTGCAGCTGGAAATTACTTTGTGAACTAGAGCCTGGTTTTGACTGCTATGATGTTCTGGTCAGCTTCCCCAAGTTCTCAGAAAGCTAGAACAAATCTGAACTATGGATGGCTGGAAAATTCTGGAGCAGTCAAGAAGCAATGTTCTGGTTTGTTGAAATGGAAGTTGGTAGAGATTGAATTGCAGTCTGAAAACAGAACTTGGAACGGCTTTTAAATGTGTATCAGAAATTGTATGGATGATTTGGTTGGGAAATGCACAAGGAAGATTAGAGATTGGATGCAAAAAAACAGAAACTGGCAGGTTTTGTGTTTATGTTTGCAGTTTCAAGTTCTTGGAAATTTCAGCAAAGTTTCAAGGATTTTTTCTCAAATTCTCGACCTGTTTACAATTGTAAATGAAGCTCAATTTATAGTCAAGGATTTATTAGCTTGGAGAAGCCAAGAGTACATCCATCATATGCTAGGGCGCTGACTTGTTCTTGAAGCAAGTTCAAACAAGTATGGTTCAAGGCACAAAGTAGGGTACTTAAGAGTTTTAGCCGTGCCTAATGTAAATTTGTAAGCATGAATTAAGGAAAACTACCCTCATAAGCAAAAACAAGCATGGGCCCAGCATAAACTTGTAGAAAAGTTTGCTTTTCAAGGACAACAATGGTACTTCTATGCCACACGTGGGGAAGTCCTTTGGATAAAGACTCAAAAGTGGGTGTGAGCATTAAATGATGATGAGATTTATCAAAACAGAAAACATGCAGTATGAGATTATTCATCATAGCTTGGATTTGGATTAGAAGTTCAACATCAATGCAACTTAGAACGAATATCCAATCTTATGATCTTAGAATCTCTCTGCTCTAGCATGTTCTGAAGGAGTTCTAAGACTTTTCAGAAAGCTTGTAACATGCTTTGCAGAACCTCTTTGAATTACTCTTGCAAATTCTGATTGAACCTTCGTGAAATCTGGCGCAGCAGTTCTAACCAAAAACTGTCTTGGAAATGCCCAGAATTTACTAAGTGCTTCAGTTTCATGGACGTGTCTTCAAGGATTTATAACTTGAAATCCCAGCATTTCTAGGAGAAGTTTTGTTCTGCAGTGTTTTATATCTCATTGAGATCTACAACTCTTGTGTTGGAATTCTTCCAGAATCAACTTGCATCATGGTGAAAATTTGGCCAGAAGTTCTGAATTTATCATCTTTCCTAAACACTTAGAAAAATTTCCAAGTATTTAGAATTTTGACTCTTGATTTTCTTGATGAAACAAACTTCATATTCCAACATGTCTTGATGAAATATGATTCTTGAAACTTGATTTTGATCGAAAAGTCAAAGTTTGACTTTTCAGTGTGCAATTGACCATTTTGCCCTTGTGCCAATTCCAAACCTAAATTGATGTATTAGTGCTGCAAACTTGATGTCATGGAAGATCTTGTGAGAGAATCCTTGATAAATGAAAGGGAAAATTTTGGGGTACAACACTATGTATGAAGCGTAAGTACATGATGTTATCTATGTTAATTTATGGGCCTAAACAACCAGGGAATGACATAGACGTATACTAGACACCTTTGATCGAAGATTTAAAGATTTTATAGGAGAACAGTATGGAGGTTTATGATGGATATAGAAAATAAAGTTTCAATTTGAGGGCGATGTTGTTTGGTACAATTAATGATTTTCCAGCATACGGGAATCTAGCTGGGTATAGCATTAAAGGTCAACGTGTGTGTCCTGTTTGTGAAGATGGAACCGATACGACGCGATTGGAACTTTGACAGAAGAATGTGTTTCTCGGTCATCGTAGATTCTTACATTCTAAACATCACTACCGTGGGTGAAGAAAAGCATTCAATGGAGACATCGAACAACGTAAAGCTCCACCCGCATTGTCAGGTGACCAAATTTTTGAAAAGGTGAAAGATGTGTGTACTCAGTTTGGCAAGCCTTTTGCATATAAGGTTGTCAAAGGTGAGTAGAAGAAGAGGTCAATTTTTTTTTTGAATTTCCATATTGAAAGTCTTTTTATGTGAGACATTTTCTCGATGTTATGCATATTGAAAAAAAGTATTCGAAAGTGTTATTGGTACGTTACTCAATATAAAAGGAAAGTCTAAGGATGGCCTTAAAGCAAGGGAGGACATGTTAAAGATGGGAATAAGAACTGAATTAGGACCCGTGAAGAAAGGAAGACAAACATATCTACCACCTGCTACTTTTACTCTATCTAGAAAGGAGAAAAAATATTGTGCATGTTTCTAAGTGAAGTTAAAGTTCTAGAAGGATACTCTTCAGATATTAGAAGACTTGTGTCTATGAAAGACCTTAAGTCGAAGAGTTTGAAGACACGTGATTGTCATGTTATAATGGAGCATTTTCTACCAATAGGTATACGTTCTATTTTTCCAGAAAAAGTAAGAAGCGCCATAACTAAATTGTGTTTTTTTCTTTAGGTCAATTTGTAGTAAGGTGATCGATCCTGAGGTCTTACCAACAATGCAAAAAGAAATAGTTATTACCTTGTGTGAGCTTGAGATGTATTTTCCTCCCTCTTTTTTTGACATAATGGTACATCTAGTTGTTCATCTTGTGAAAGAGACACGGTTGTGTGGACCAACTTATATGAGATGGATGTACCCTGCTGAACGTTATATGAAAATATTAAAAGGGTACGTGAAAAACAAAAGTCGCCCAGAGGGTTGTATTGTTGAACGATACATTGTTGAAGAAGTGGTTGAGTTTTTTACTGAATATTTGTCCAATGTTCAATCCGTTGGCCTCCCCAAAACTCATATTTTTGAAAAAAAGAAAGGTAAAAAATTAATTGGAAATAAAATTGAGACAATATCAAGGGATGAACGGGAGAAAGTGCATTTGTACGTTTTGCACAATGATAGTGAGGTTGAGCCATATGTTCAAATGCACAAGGTTGTACTCCGAGGGTTAAATCAGAACAGAATTTAAAATTGGATAGTACGAGAGCACAATCAAAGTTTTATACAATGGTTTAATGATCATATTTATTCAAAGCGCTCTTCAGATCCCGCTTCAATAACAGAAAGGTTGAGATGTTTGGCATATGGTCCAAGTTTGCATGTGTTTTCTCATAGCGCATACGCAATAAATGGATACACATTTTATACCAAAGAACAAGATGATAAAAGTACTATGCAAAATAGTAGTGTCACCATGCTAGCTGAAGCAATGCACCTATCAAGTATGAAGGACTTAAACCCAAAATATGCAAATTTGTCATATTTTGGGGTTATTGAACATATTTGGGTGTTTGATTACGAGAAGTTTCATATTCCTATCTTTGGTTGCAAGTGGGTAAATAGTAGTGGCATACAAATGGATAAGTCAGGATTTCTGCAAGGTGATCTTAATAGGTTGGGGTACAAAGACGAGCCTTTTATTCTAGCATCTCAAGCTAAACAAGTGTTCTATGTCACTGACCCAACGAGTACGAAATGGTCTATAGTGCTTTTATCTAACAAAGTGATTGATGATACTCATGTAGATGATGGTGATATTGATGTTGAGAATCATTCATGTATTAGACGGAATGATCAAGATGAGAATATTATAGTGGATGAATCATATATTAGAAATGATCATAATGAGGGAATTTGGATCAACTCTGATGTCTGCATTGCTAAGAAACAAGTAATGTATATTCCAACCAAGAAAAGAAAGAGATGTTAGTGAAAGAGGTAATATAGTAAAGTGTTATATATTATGTCATTTTCAATAAATTTATATGCTCTTCTTTATTTGTCATTTGTTATATATTCAATTGATTATGGATTTTTATATTGGGTTTATGTTTTTCTTTATTACTAGTTAGATGGCTAGTAACGAGGATCACCCACATGATGATGCTATTGATGATGGAGATCATGAGACCATTATTGACCAGGAAGCGAAAATTAGACGAGGATTAATAGTTATGAAGAAATTCATTCGTGATAGAGACCGAGGCATAAAATTAGATGCGCATTGGAGCCAAAGTGGCCAACTAATTGAGCCTAAAGGTTCAACGGTGACAAGTTTTATTGGTGCACGTGTAAGGAATGAAGTTCCAATTACTTGTGATGATTGGAGAAAATGAGAGTTGAAAGAAGGTAAAGAAAAAATTTGGAGTGAGATACATGTACCATATTTAATGAAGTTCCAATTTGTTTTTAATGACGATTATGTCTTTAAATTACTTGTACTAATGCACTCTGTATGTTTTTCGTAGAGGTCTTTCAACAACATTTATGATACTAGAATAACTTTTTGTCTCCGATGGGCCGGAAAACTACTAAGAAAGTTTTGGACTTTTTTTAAATATCAAGTTTCTTAGGTATGCGAATAAAAAAATTGTTGATGCAGAGCTTCCGTCTAAATATTCAAGTTTGGTTACACCTAAAGAATGAGAAACTTTTAAAGCCAAATGAAATACCCAAGAATTCTAGAGTGTAAGTGAAACAAATCGGCAAAGAGCATCAAATCCCGTGTATCCATACAGAAAAGGGTGTATTGGATATGGACGCTTAGAACAGTCTATCATAAGTATCTATAAATTCCAATGATATATCTGTTCATCATGAATCATATTTGATCATATTATTTGGCTTAATGTGTAGTTAACAAAGGAGAATAGTTCTGAAACATCTCTCCCAGCACATTTTTTATGGAAGGAAGCCCGTGTGGGTAAGGATGGAGTTGTCAAACAAGATGTTCAAAAAGTTTTTGAGAAATGTGTAGGTATATAATTATTTATTTAATTAAATCAAAAGTTTAGTAACATATAATTAAGACAAATTTTCAATATTCATATGAATTTCAGGAGACTATATCTCAGTCTATATGTCCAGATGAAGACAATGATTGCAGGAGCATACTTAGTCGAGCATTAGATGTTCGTGAGTATTCTGGTCGGGTGAGGGGTAAGGGATTTGGAATCACTCCAAAATCCTTAAATATGAAACATAAAAGACTCCTAGCAATAAAGAACTGCAGGAAACCTTGGAAGCACTACAAGCTGAAGTTTGTGAATTGAGAAGGGAAAAAGAATTAAGAGAGAAAGCTTCAGGTTTTAAAGCTACTAGTGACAAAGGTAGTATCATTTGTAATTTTTAACTGAATCTTTCAGATGTAATTATATATATCATTATAAAATTAAAGTAGCTTAATTTATTTAATTGAAATATATACACAATAACAATTTGAAATTTATTATTGGTTTTAGGGCATTTCACCTTGTCAACTCTACTTATCGTCACCGACTTATTGGATGGTTGGAAAGGGAAAAGTGCATAATACTTTGGGAGAATTACTTCACACTAAACCACTCCCTACTGGCTGTTTGAAAGTATTGGTTGACATTGCTTTGGAGAAGGATGCGTTATTATCACATCCTGACGATGTTTCAGATGCCACACTGGTGGGAGATGTAATAGGTTTGTTTGTTGCATGGCCGTCAAACCTCATTAGTGTAGATGATGAGGTATGCTTAGAACCATATATATAAACCTTTGAGTATTCAATGTTTTACACGTATTTTACGTACATTTGTTTTTACATGGTTATGTTGATTAGACTTTAACAAAATCCAAAGCAAAAGACAAGGGGATTCCACGGCAAACCGAGTCAGTTGCATCAATAAAAGAGGTACATCACAATTATATGATATTTATGCATGAAAAATGTTAATTCTTGATCTTATACTTCACATAACTAATTATAGGATCTTTAGATTCATGCTAAAGAGAATGAAGATGTCGGTAGGGGTAAGAATCCTGAAATTTGCAACATTTCTACACAAAAAAGGTTGTTGCTAAGAAGACCGCGGCTAAAAAAAACTACTTCTAAGTTTAGGTCGTGCCTTGGTTTTGAATATTCTGAAACAATTGATATGGAGGATTTTTATCAAGTTTTACAACATACGCAATTAGGCCTCGGTGTTGTTAATACATACATAAGGTATATCTGATCTACTTTGTCTAATTAATTGATCAATTCATTTACTCATTTCAAATGTTAATGAGGTCTTTTATTTAAGGTTTTTATATGAAAAATTGATGCGCCCGGGTGAATTGGAGCAAAGATTCGCTTTCTTATCTCCTTACAATATCAACTTAGGGTTTATCATGCATAAACCAGATGAAGTCATGGCGTATATACTCGAGCGCTTTATGGCCGACAAAGATACCAAAAAAGTTGTTCTTTTTACTGCTTAATACCGACAACGGGTTAGATTTTCATTCTAAATTCATCTATAATAATTTTTCATATTTTGACATTGTGTAGAAAATTTTCATCTCACATTTGTTTAATCTTACAGTGGACATTAGTTGTTGGTCGCGATTAATCCTATCAGAGAAGTTGTATATTATCTAGATTCTTTACGCAATGATCTAAGTACATACCAAGATATGAAGAATATGGTTGATACGTAAGTGAGATTGTTCAAAATATTCGTGTGTATATTTATTTATTTATTTATGTGAATTGTTCTAAATATGCATTTATGTTTTATTAGCATTATACAAGTTTTTTGAGCACAAAGAGGTACTCAAGTACCAAAGAGTAAAGCCAACAATATTACATGGATTATAGTGGAGGTACATTAATTAATTATCACAATTTTGATTATATTAATAATTGTGATACTTGATAAAACTTAGGCCTTATCCATATTTTTTTTCATGTTGAGGTTTATGAGAGAAATCCTTCTTTTGGATCGAATAGAGATTCCATCTAAGGTATGGATTTCTAACTTAGGAGTGATTTTAATATTTAACACATATTTCTCATATAATTAAATAGTTTTAACTTAAACGTACTGTGTTATATTATTATGTAGTACTTTGATGAATTCAAGTGTGCTTATTACTCAAGTTCTCAGTTGGATGAACTTAAGGAGGATTGGTGTCAATACATTATTGAGACGAAAGTTATATAAGGTATATTGTAATCTTACTTTAATTGATGAGAATTTTGAGTACATTCAAGTATTGCAATTTTGTTGTTGTTTGTCGTGTGGTAAATTATATATATTTTGTTTGTATCATGGTATGAATTACGATATTTTGGTGTTGTTTCAGGTTATATGTGCATATGTAGAAGATAGAGATGAATAGATTTTGTAATGGTATATAATGGTGTTGTTTTGGTGTTGTTTTTTTGTAAAAGTATATATGTACAAGAGTAATAGTATATATAAGTACATTGGTGCAAATGTATAGTATCTTTTGGTATTATTTTTATTAGATTGAAGCTCCAATATTAGTGAAAATCTGGTGAAATTTGTAATGGTATATACCGGTGCAAAATATGGTGAAAACTTGGTGCAAATATGGTTAAAATTTATGCATATAAAATTGTATATATCAAACAACACTTGTTTTTCAAAATGGTTATATAAAAAGCCCCCTTTAGGCAGCGGTTTTTTTAAAGCGCTGCTAAAGGCCCCCTTTAGCCAGCGCTTTTTTTGAAACAAAATTTTCTTTAAAAAAATAGCTCTTTTAGGCAGCGCTTTTACAGTAAAAGCGCTGGCTAAAGGGGGCCTTTAGCAGCGCTTTAAAAGTAAAAGCGCTGGCTAAAGGGGGCCTTTAGCAGTGCTTTCAAAGTAAAAGGGATGCCTAAAGGGGGGATTTAGCAGCACTTTTACTTTTAACAAAGCGTTGTCTTTACCTACAGCAGCGCTGGAATAGACAACACTTTAAAGTGTTGTCTAAAGCCAAAAAAAGTGATGTCTAAAGGCTTGTTTGGCGTAGTGATGTTACAAATGTGGTGTGACACGGTGGGAGAACTGACTTGAGGTTTTTGCGTTTGTGTTTGCAAATTTTGCGGTTTAGCAAGAGTCGCCACCGACTTTTTATTTAATCCTAAGGAAAGGTCAAAAAGCACAGGAAAGACCTTTGAGATGTTTTCTTGGGTTCGGGGAGTAGATTATAGAAAGGGGAGGTATTAGCACCCTTTCTATCCATGGTTATCCATGGGCTCTTAGTTACTTGCTTAGATCACTTGCCTTTGCTTTTCAATTGTTTGAAATGGTGCTTTGTGTGTGTGGTTTTTGAAAATGTTTTGAGAAAGATGCCTTGTCTAGGCAACCTTTGTAATGGATCTTGTTTGAGTATATACAAAGGTGTATGTCTTTTTGAAAAGATAATTCAATGTGTTTGAAAGTTTGTTTTGAAATTGTTTTTGAAGTTGTGTTGTGGAGTGTGTTTTGAAAAATGGCAAGGATGTTTTGCAAGTTTGATCAAGTAAATTAAGAGCAATCTACCCTATTTTACTCAAAAGATCTTTCTTATGTTTTTTAACCCTTTTAACAGTGTTGTTTCACCATTGTATTTGGTGAACAACCTTGTGTTAGGATGTTTAAACGGGACAGGCGCGGGTCATCGTATGCAATCATTGAAGGCAACTTATGAGACGCTCTAGAAATTTCGTAAGGGACGAGATCGTTTTGTCGAAGGCAACATCGAGGGTCATCGAGGGACTACGATCTTTGTTTATCGAAGGGACAATTCTAGAGTGTCTCATACTCGAGGGACATGATTGCATTTTCCGAGGCAACAAGTGGAATTACCCTAAGGGGTGCATGTGTGAATAATGTGTTTGATTTGCATGCATTTAGTCTTTGATTATGGGTTGTCTACTTGTTGTTTTCATATTTCCATACATCCTAATTACTAGCATTTGTGCGAAAGTAATAAAAAATGCAGAAAATAAATCCTACGCTATTACAACCACATTATAGAGCAAAAAATGTAAAGACAAAACAAAAATAAAAGGAATAAAAATGATCCTTTCGATCTGGGCAGAGACACCCTTCGATTCTGCCTTTCCTAACTTCCTTCGATTTGGGCCTGGAGTCAGTAAGGTCGTGTCTTTTGATTTCACCCTTCTCATGTTTCCTTCGATTGAGACTTGGCAGTCAGTGTGGACATCCTCCTGGCTACTTCTTTCGTTTGAGGCCTGAGGTCAACGTGAAGTACACTCTTTGCCTCAGGCTCCTTGCTGCTTCCTTCGACTGCAGGAGTGCTAGGCCCTTAGGTTGAGATTCGAAAGGCTTGAATACTTATCCAATCGAAGGATACAGAGAACCTGTTTTAAACTTTTAAAACACAACACTCAAGTGTAACTTTCAAAGCTACAGACCATGGGTTAGCACAAGATTAACGGGTCTTAAAAGTCCAAAGTCTAAACAGTCAGGGTCAAAACTTTCAAATATAGGCATTCAGGATCGAAGATTGAAACACGGTCAAACTCCCTAAATGAAATATCTACATTTTTTATTGGTATGCACACATAATATAAAAATGAAACGGTTCTAAGTTTAGAGTGAACTTACCTCTTGAAGCGCTTAAATCAAAGGAAACTGCAAGTGACTTCCTTGGTGATAAATGGAAGTTCGTTGGGGTCTTCCTGAGGCTAGTTCAATCACCACCTTGCTTGAACCGTCACTGAATCAAAGGAGGGAGTTTAATAGTGGTGAGTGAATTGAAAGTTATTATATAACAGTCTAAAGGATAAATTGAAGGCTGGTTATCTGGCTGTTGGAGAGTGAATCGAAGGATTCACCAATGTATGAAGGGTCTGAGTTTTTCTTAAGAGTGTTAGGAATAAAACGTTTGGAGGTGTCTGAGAGTTTTTTGAGAATTTTCGCTAGAGTTTTCTTGCTTGAGGATTTTTTATGATTTTTCTCTCTTAGTAAAAATCTGGGCCCTTTTCTTTGTCAATGGTTCCTCTATTTATAGAGAAAAGGTTTGGGAGTTAAAACAAAGATGTGGCTTGGCTGATGCTTTGGGAGGGAAAACAAAAAAATTCAAACAAAAGGGGTATACTGTATTTGTAGCTTTCGAGGGACAGTGCTTTATTGCCATTTTGGTGCAAGGAATTGGGCAGTGTCTCAGGACTGTTGTGCAGCAATTTTGGCGTTTTATGGCCAGGGAATCAGGCCCTAGCCTGGCAGCGCATGAGACTTAGTCAAAAAATGCCTTTGGCCTCTCATCCTTTTGTCTTGACTCCCTAGCCTCACCTTTCAACCAGACTTTCAGTAACCATCTCCTTTTTCAATCGAAGTGACGTTCGAATGACTTCCCTAGACAATCCTCCGAATAGGCCAAATTAATGCTCTTGGGATGGATCAGTAATATATGTCCTTCGATTGGGGACATCTTGACATGCCTGACAAAACTCTTTGAATGCACCACCCAGATGCTTTCTTCGCCTGAGGCAATGACATAGTGAAGAGTTTGTATGCTTGGAACAAGCCATTTCTAACAGGAAATCCTTCCCACTCAAATTTACCTACAAAGGGTCCATATGGCCAAACGAAAGAATGACAACACTTGTGCCCAAGGATTTACACCCCCAAGCGAATGATGTGCGCCAGGGATGGAAGGCTCAATCGAAGCTTGCAACGTTAGGGAAGTCACTCCCCCAAACGAAAAGGGCGTGCAAGGGCAGGATGTGTGATCGAAAGAGGGCAAAAGAGAGGCTTTTTCCTCCTGGATCGAAGGACATCATCAAGAGGGTTTTTGCCTTGCAGGGGGCACTTGTGGCCAGCAAACATGGTTTTCAAGGCAAGCAATGTAGGCAGCAAAAGTCACAAACGAAACCTGCAACAAGAAGTCACACGCCCATGCGAAAGAGGCACGCTAGCATCCATTTTGAGCAATCGAAGGAGGCCAAGAGTCAATCGAAGGATGCTGATCGAAAGAGGCCTAAAGGCCAATCGAAAGAGCTGAAACGAAGGACACTTGTATTTCTCCAATTTTTGTCAAAATAATATTTTTATCTGTTTTGCCTTTTTTAGCAATTTCCTCTTTAATCTTAATGCTGAAAAATCCAAATATATTTGTATAAGCTTGAATTTTGGGAATCCTTTGTGAGAATTGTCTTGAGGAATGACAGGGCAAATTTTGGGGTACAACAGCTGCCCCTGTTCAATCTTCTTACACCTGAAGAGTTAGATTGGTGAATCTTCCATTTGTGACTTGAAGGTGAAAGATAATTGGACACTAGAGTACCCATAAATTTGCACTCGACAATGTGTCGTTGAGGGAATGGGCTTAAAGATGCCATTTGGATAAGTGATAGAGTTTTGTTGGAGATGGGCTTGTAGATGTCATCCAAGAATGTTTGTTGAATTGTAAGTTGTAAATCAAAAGAATAAGTATCAGAATAGTGTCCGTGTTTGGAGCGTATCTGAACTGTATTTGAAAGATGACTCTGAATGAGTAACATAATGGCATCCGTGTCTGTAGCGTATCTGAACTGTATCATGAAAGTTGAATCTGAATGAGTAACAGAATGGCTTCCGTGTCTGGAGCGTATCTGGACTGTATCTGAAGTTGAGATTTGTATGAGTAGCAGAATGACTTCCGCGTATGGAATGTATCTGAAACTGTAACTTGGATTTGAATGAGTGACAGAATGGCAACCGTGTCTGGAGCGTATCTGGACTGTATCTTGGATATGAATAAGTGACAGAATGGCAACCGTATCTGGAGCGTATCTGGACGGTATCTTAAGTTGAGATCTGTATGAGTAGCAAAATGACTTCCGTGTTTGGAGTGTATCTGGAACTGTAACTGGGATCTGAATGAGTGATAGAATGGCAACCGTATCTGGAGCGTATCTGGACTGTATCTTAAGTTGAGATCTGTATGAGTAGCAGAATGACTTCTGTGTCTGGAGTGTATCTGAAACTGTAACTGGGATCTGAATAAGTGACAGAATAACTTCCGTGGCGATTGCACTGGGGAGAATCAAACTGCTGGTGTAAAGGCCAGAATGGCTTCCGTGTTTGGAGCGTATCCGAACTTGAAGTTGATAATTGAATATGAATGAGAGATAGAATGGTCGTTGTGTCTGGAGCGTATCTAGTCTGTATCGGATTGCTGAAGTCTGAATGGGTAGTAGAATGACCGTCGTATTTGGGGTGTACCTGTACTGTATCTGACTTGAAATTTTGAATGAGTAATAGAATGATCGCCGTGTCTGGGGTGTATCTGTACTGTATCTGACTTGAAATTCTGAATGAGTAATAGAATGACCGTCGTATCTGGGGTGTATCTGTACTGTATCTGAATAATTATTAACGATAGCCTTTTAATCTTATCCTGAAAAGGGTAAAATGTTAGCTAAAACACAAAGTTATGTTGCATGATGTGTATGATGCAATGAACTGTACTTCACCAATGTTTATGATATATGAATGTCATGGTTATGCATGCAAGCTGAGTAGCCGTCTTATTGAGGAAGATAAAATCCGGATAGCTGGAGATAATGGATTCTTTGACTGCTGCCGGGGAAAGTGAATCCTTGACTGCTGTAGGGGATTGCAAGGATCTTTGATTACTGAAAAATGAGAAATCCTTGTTGACTGCTGACTACTTGGGGAACAAGGAAAACTTTGAAAATCTCTACTGGGAAGTTAAAAACTGGGATACTTATGTTGGAGAAATGGGACTGAGAATCTTCAATCTGTTGGGAAGTATCTCTGTGGGGAGAATGTTCACTATTCTGGTTCCGCTGGGGATAGGATTTTCAGGGTTTTTGGGCTCCACTGGGGATCTTGAAACTTGACTCTGAGGGGAATTAAGTTCTGAAATGCACTTTAGCTGGGGAATCCAGCTTTAGAAAGCTTTTGTTTTGTTGAGGATCCTGAAGTTTAACTCTGTTGGGGAAATATATTCTGAATTTTAACTCTGTTGAGGATCTTGAAGTTTAATTCTGTTGGGGATTTCTTCTGAAAGGGCCTCAAGATATCTACCTATACCTTCAACCTATCAGCAATCATCTTTTCTCAATTTTGTTTTATTTGTAAGCAATGATTATGTTCAAATGCATATGCCTATTTAACAAAACATTGGACGTTTTTTCAAATAAAACATAAGTGTAAAAAAGAAAAAGAAGGCAAAGCAAATTTCTGCACTTGGAAGTGTATTTGTATTAACTTTTTATGAGTATCTTTTTACAAAGGAGACAGACATCCTAGTAAGAGAATGTTGTCGTAAAAATTGAAAAATTTTATACAAAAGAAAGACGGCTATGTGTAACAATTCCATGGGATTCCCATTCTGCTATAGCCTTCACAACTCTGAATATCTTGTCCATTCACTGCTTCGTCCGCCGGTGATTGGATTGATCAGAAGCTCGAAGCTTGTTGATGAGGAGTTTGTTCTTTAAAGTGATCCGACGAGACACAGTCATACGCTTTAATTCCCTAACTTTTGCCCGAATCGCCCTTTCGGGTTTTCGATCCACCAGGAAACCATTTTTTACCCAAGTCTCCCTTTCGGGTTTTCAACTTGCCGGGTGTACAGATTTTTTTGTTTTATCCCTAATTTTTGCCTGAACCGCCCTTTCGGGTTTTCGGTTCACCGGGATGCCCATTTTTTCCCAAGTCGCCCTTTCAGGTTTTCGACTTGTTGGGTGTTTCATGCGTAGTATCTTTTGACTATGTCTGCATTTGCAGGGTGTGGCAAATCGTCGTCGTCCATGGTGGTCAGAATCATTGCACCACCAGAAAAGATGCTCTTGATCACAAACGGCCCTTCGTAAGTAGGAGTCCATTTTCCCCTGGGATCACTTTGCGGCAAGATGATCCGCTTGATTACAAGATCTCCGACTTGATATACCTGATGCCTGACCTTCTTGTTGAAAGCCTTGATCATGCGTTTTTGATACTCCTGACCATGACAAACAACAGTAAGTCGCTTCTCATCGATCAAATTGAGTTGATCAAGTCGGGTCTGAATCCAATCGTCTTCGCTCAAACCAGCGTCTTTCATGATCCTTAAGGAAGGAATCTGAACTTCCATGGGTAGGACAGCCTCCATGCCATACACCAAAGAAAATGGGGTTGCCCCTGTTGAAGTACGTGTCGTGGTACGATATCCATGTAGAGAAAACGGTAACATCTCATGCCAGTCTTTGTAGGTGGCTGTCATATTTTGAATGATCTTCTTGATATTTTTGTTCGCAGCTTCAACAGCACAGTTCATCTTCGGCCGATAGGGAGATGAATTATGATGATAAATCTTGAACTGCTCGCATAGAGCGGTGATCATAGTATTGTTTAAATTTGTACCATTGTCTGTGATGATCCTGTCAGGGAAACCATACTTGCATATGAGGTTCTACTTGATGAAGCGGGCAACCACATTCTTCGTAACAGAGGCAAAGGAAGCTGCTTCGACCCACTTGGTGAAATAGTCAATAGCGACCAAGATGAAGCGATGTCTATTGGACGCTGCGGGCTTGATCTCTCCAATCATGTCAATGCCCCACATTGCGAATGGCCAAGGAGCTGTTAGAACGTTGAGAGGAACAGGAGGAATATGTACCTTGTCGGTGTAGACTTGGCATTTGTGGCACGTAAGGGAATGTTGGTGGCAATCAGCTTCCATGGTAGACCAATAGTAGCCTGCCCTTAGAATTTTCTTAGCCATCGTATGTCCGCTCAAGTGGGTACCAAATGTGCCACTGTGCATCTCAGTCATGATCAATTCTGCTTCAGCTTTGTCTACACATCGAAGTAAAACATAATCATGGTTGCGTTTATAAAGGATGCCATTGCTTAGGAAGAACTTGGCAGCAAATCTTCTTAAGAACTTTTTGTCATTGACTGAAGCTCCTTCAGGATATTCTCTAGTATGGAGATACCTTTTGATTTCATGAAACCAGGGTTGTTCCACTACTTCTTCGGTATTAATCTCATGACAGTGCGCAGGTTCGTCCATTCGCTCGATGGTAATTTGGGGCGCCTCGTTATCCCAGTTGATTTTAAACATGGAAGACATTGTAGCCAGAGCACCTGCTAGCTGACTCTCTTCTCGCGGGAAATGCTCAAAAGTAATCTGCTCGAAATGAGGCAACAAAGTCAAGACATGTTCTTTATATGGGATAAGATTAGGATGTTTGGTGTCCCACTCTCCTTTTACTTGACTGATAACCAAAGCCGAGTCCCCAAATACGACCAAAGATTTGATCCCCAGGTCTATAGCAGCCTTGAGACCAAAGATGCAAGCTTCATATTCGGCCATGTTGTTGGTACAGCTGAAACAAAGTCGGGCAGTGAAAGGTGTATGGCAACCTTCTGGAGAAATGAGTACCGCGCTGATACTGTTGCCAAGTGCATTTGAAGCACCATCAAAGTACAGGGTCCATCGGGATCCTTGTTCAGGTCCGTCATACGGTCTGTTACCTTTGACATTGTCTAATGTCATGATATCCTCGTCCGGGAAGTCGAATCTCATAGACTGATAATCTTCGATGGCTTGATGAGCTAGATGGTCAGCTAGTACACTCCCTTTTATATCTTTTTGGGTAGTATACTAAATATCATACTCAGTCAGGATCATTTGCCATCTAGAGATTCTCCCAGATAAAGCAGGCTTCTCGAAGATGTACTTGATCGGATCCATCTTGGAAATCAGCAAAGTGGTATGAGTCAACATATACTGCCTTAGCCGGCGAGCAGCCCATACCAAAGCGCAGCAAGTTTTCTCGAGCAGTGAGTAGCGAGTCTCACAGTCAGTAAACTTTTTGCTAAGGTAATAAATGGCATGCTCTTTTCGACCAGACTCGTCATGTTGGCCCAGTACGCACCCCATTGAGTTGTCCAAAACAGTCAGATACATGATCAACGGCTTTCCTTCGACGGGTGGCATCAGGATAGGAGGTTCTAGTAAATACTCCTTGATCTTATCAAAAGCAACTTGACAATCATCGTTCCATTCAACTACCTGATCCTTCTTCAATAGTTTGAAAATTGGCTCACAGGTAGACGTCAGGTGAGAGATGAACCTGGCGATATAGTTCAAGCGTCCGAAGAATCCTCTAACCTCCTTTTCAGTACGGGGGGCAGGCATTTCTTGTATAGCCTTTACTTTTGCTGGATCAACCTCAATGCCCTTGTTGCTGACAATAAATCCCAGAAGTTTACCAGACCTACTCCAAAAGTGCACTTGCTTGGATTCAGTCTGAGTTTGTACTCCTTCAACCTGGCAAACAGCTTCTGCAAATGTTCAAGGTGTTCTTCTTCTGTTTGTGATCGAGCTATCATATCGTCTACGTAAACTTCGATCTCATGATGTATCATATCATGAAACAAAGCTACCATGGCGCGTTGATAAGTTGCCCCTGCGTTCTTCAGTCCGAACGGCATCACCTTGTAGTAGAAAGTACCCCATTGTGTAACAAAGGTAGTTTTCTCCATGTCCTCGGGGGCCATCTTGATTTGGTTGTAGCCAGAAAATCCATCCATAAAGGAGAAAACTTTATGTTAAGCAGTGTTATCAACCAAGACGTCAATATGAGGTAGAGGGAAATCATCTTTAGGGCTAGCCCTGTTCAAATCCCGATAGTCCACACACATTCTGACTTTGCCGTCCTTTTTGGGTACGGGCACAATGTTGGCGACCCATTGTGGATAGGTTATAACAGCCAGAAAGCCAGCGTTGAATTGCTTCATTACCTCAGCTTTGATCTTCTCAGACATGTCGGGCCTCATTCGGCGAACCTTTTGTTTGATCGGTGGACAGACTTCTCTTGTAGGGAGACGGTGAACCACGATATCTATGTCTAACCCTGGCATGTCTTCATAAGACCAGGCGAAGATTTCAACATTTTCATTCAACAACTGCACTAAGCGATCCTTGACACTCGGTTTCAGGTTGGCACCCACTTTTACTTCTTTCCTGTCCTCCTCTGTCCCTAAGTTGATGGTTTCTAACAACTCTTCATGAGGCAGGATGGCCCTCTCTTCTTGTTGTAGAAGTCTGGCTAACTCTCCCGACACTTCACAATCTTCGTCAGCTTCGTACTCAGCGTGATTGACCAAATCTTCAGAGTTATCAAAGGCTAAAACAGAATAGTCACCCATGAAATCCGGAGTGGATGGGTACCTGCATTTGTGAGTGTGGGTGTGTGTAAGGGATAACAATCCTTAAACAAACAAAAAATGCAAAAAGGAAAGAAAATGAACACAACACTTTATAAATGAAAAACGTCCAATGATTCATTAAAACATGGCATATAATTATGAAGAGAATCAAGCCCTTACAAATGGACCTACATGCCCCGGGCAAGGCATGAGGTGAAAATAGTGTGCGAATTGTTTTAGTTATTACAGACCATAAAAATGGGAAATTGTTCAAAGATAAAATTACTGATTGATAAAGGTGATAGGAACGAAATCCTTGGCTTACCAATTGCTCAAACCCCCTTCAACAGTCGGAAAAATCCAATCTTCAAAGTGGCTCTCCTCATCTTCATCTTCTGCAGCATTGATTCCGTGGTGAGAAATCTTGACAGGTGATCTTCCAATCTTGGAGCGACGCATAGCCTTTTTCCCTGCAGCAGTAAAACCTAAACCAAACTTGTCCGTCTTATGGGGAAAGTCAGGCAACTGTCTCCATACTGTGCTCTTCCCCTCCTTAATCACAGCCTCTGCGTCCTTGAGAGATGCCATCTTATCCACATGCTTGGGAATGATAGGTACCTCAACTGCTGTCTTCGCAACCGCGACCTCGGGAGAAACCTCCTCGAAATGCTGAAAAGGTTTTTCGATGAACTCGCCATCTAATTCCACATATCGAAAGGAATTGAGATGACTAATCATGTACTCCTCCTCGCCATGCACAGTTATGATTTTACCCTTAACATGATACTTCAGCATCTGGTGCAAAGAGGACGTCACTGCCCCGACATAATGGATCCATGGTCTCCCCAGCAAACATGAGTATGACGGACGGATGTCCATCACGTAAAAGGTGGAGTTAAACACTTCAGTGCCTACCTTGATGGGAATATCAACCTTCCCATGAACCATTCTTTTGGAACCATCGAAAGCTCTGACGATAATGTTGCTAGGCTTGAGGGTCAAACCTTCACAATCCAAACGGTCTAAGGCCTTCTTTGGCAACACATTCAGGGAAGAACCAATATCGACCAAGACATGGGAGAGTGTGGTCCCTCGGCACTCAACTGAAACATGTAATGCATCATTGTGTTTCCTTCCTTTGGGAGTTAAGTCCGCATCGGAAAAGCCCAGGCCATTGTCAACAGTAAGACTGGCCACACAATTTTGAAATTGGTCAGCTGAGGTCTCTTGGGGGACATGTGTCGTCTTTAAGAACTTGATCAGGGCCTTAGCATGGGCCTCTGAACAGAGCAGGAGGGCCAGCATTGAAATTTTAGAGGGTGTCTGCCCCAGTTGTTCTACAATGTCGTAGTCACTTTTTCGGATTATTTTTAGGATTTCATCCATTTCCTTCTGAGTGGTTTCGGGGATAAACACAGCATGAGCCTTCATCCTGACAGGCTCTTTCAGTATCCCCTTACCTTTGTCGGTGCTATCAGCGAATGGTCTTTCTTCAGAAGCGTTTAACTCTTCAATCACTGGGCCTTGCACAGAGGGTCCAACAGGTGTAGAAGCTTTTAAGGGTCTGAAGACTGCTCGGGGAGGAGCAATCTTCGGAGAAAAGATCCGGCCACTGCGGGTGATCTTGCTAGTACCCGTGATGTTCCATACATCAAGGTCTTCTTCAGAAATTTCTTGGACTGTTTCTATTTGTTTGATGTCGTGTTAGAAGATTTCTCCCCCATAGTTCCACGGTATCATCTTGCTTGATTGGTACGGGACAGGTCCCGGCATGGTGATCTTGAGAGGTACACATTCAGAGTTGGGTGTAATCCTGACAGGCCTTTTACAAGCCTTGGGAGGATTGTCGGAAATGGTTATGATGGAAATATCATTGGTTGAGGTATCACAAGTATCAGGAGCAATAGGATTGAAAGTGTTAACAGGGGTTTTCTGAAAAAGTATTTCTTGAGTATCCATCAGGCGTTGGACACCCGACTTCAACATTGGACAATCATCTTGAATATTCAAACAAAAATAGCAATCTTCATCACAACCAGGAAAGATCTCGGCTCTCAACAAATTTTCTTTTATCACTAACAATGGAGTCAACAGATCGGCAACATCAGTAACATGGAGATTTTCCAAAACAGCATGCACATTGTGACCGTGCATGGGAATTGGCGCGGATATAACATTAGACTTCTCCAGAGCGTCAAATTCGACCTCTTTGGCGTCAATTAAGTCTTGAATTTTGTTCTTGATTGCCCAGCAATTATTGGTATCGTGCCCAATACTGTCGGAATGGTAAGCACACTTGGCTTTTGGATTGTAAGATGGAGAGGTGGTATTTACATTCTTTGGTGCCTCTTTAATAATGGCGAGATTCAACTTCAGGAGATGTGGAAGGATTTGAGCAGGTGTCATATTTACTGGAGTAAACTGTCGTGGTGGCCTTTGCTGATAAGTTCTGGGCTGATCATTTCTCGGCTGACTGTTTCTAAGCTGGTCTGTGGCGGACTTCTGTATTAATGCGGCCCCTACTGTTGGCCGGCGTTCCTCTCTTTCCCGATTTTTCTGAGTGTACACAGCAGATGCTTCTTTCTTGGCTGGGAAAGGTTTTCTAGCAGCTGTGGATGCGGAAGTATCCTTTTGAATTTTTCCACTCTTGATATCGGCTTCCACCCTCTCGCCAGTCAAAATCAACTCAGTAAATCCCGCAGAAGAGCTTCTGATTAGATGGTTGAAGAAAGGGTCAGATAGGGTCCCCAAAAACATGTCGACTAGTTCCCTATCTGATAGCGGTGGCTGCACCCTTCCAGCCAGGTCGCACCACTTCTGGGCGTACTCCTTGAACCCTTCATTTGAAGCCATTCCCATACTCTGTAGCTGAGTACGGGTCGGCACCAAATCAGCATTGTATTGATACTGACGATAGAAAGCGGCTTCCAAGTCTTCCCAATTGTGAACCTCTGACCTTTCGAGCTGATAAAACCAATCTAACTGAGTGCCAGACAAGCTGTCTTGGAAAAAGTGCACCCAGAGGTTTTTGTCGGATGAATGTGGCTGGATCTTTATAACATACGACCTCAAGTGCATCTTAGGACAAGACAGACCGTCGTACTTGGCGAATGTTGGGACCTTGAACTTAGGAGGGATAACAATCCCAGCAATCAATCCCAACTCTTCAAAGTCCAGCCCGGGAACCCTTTGTACTTCCATGGCTGCTAACCGCTCTTCCAGATTTTTATACCTGTCGTCCGCAGGAGGGTACTGTTGCTCAGAATAATCTTCATCCTCTTTGTTGTACCCCAAAATTTTCCCTCCCATATTCTCCAAGGTTTGTCAAGAATCATCCTCAAATGGTTCAAGACTACTCAAGGATTGCACAGTCTAAATACCTCAAAAGCCAGTCAAATTTAGGGTTTTGGTTCCTTCAAAGAATTTGAGGTTTTCAATGGCTCAATCAAGTCCCATGTGCCCATACCCATCCTCTAGCATCTACATGCCAAGTCTCAAGACTCACAGAGGCAAATTGCACAGTCAAAAGACCTATTTGGTTTACAGTCAACTATAGGGGTAAAATGATCATTTGGCAGTCAAAAGTCAGAATTTTTGGTCAACATCTTATTTTGAGGCCACAATCATCATTTGATCAAGTCTAGATCATGATTCAACAAGCATGGCTCAAAAATCATCAAAGATGCAAAAGTTGCTATTTTTGGACAGCTGAAAAGTCAACTGTAACTTGACCAAGGCATAACTTTTCATGTTTCATCAGAAAAATCCCATCCAATGCTCATTTTGAAGGGGATGACATTTCCTACAACGCATATTCACATTCCAAGACCAAGAAATGCTCTCACAAAAAGTTATCAATTTCTACATTATAGGTCAATTTCAAAAGTCAACAAAAAGGCATTTTAAGTCAAAGACCATAACTTGAGATTGGTAAATCCAAATGGCATGGGACCAAAGGCATTGATTAGAGGACTTCAATACCTTTCCAAAATGTCCAAGAACATGTTCATATGATCAAAATTGAGCAAGATATGCATTGGAGAAGTTGGGAAATTTTCATGAATTTGCAAAGTCAACTATCCTTAAAACTTCAATTTTGGACAAAAGGGTCCACTTTCTTCCACTTGATTCAGCCTTGTCATGCCACACACGTGTCCCATGATTAATTTCAAGATCAAACATTTATTTTTCCATTTTATTTAATTTTTATTGATTTAATTCATTTTAAATCCATAATAATTCAAATAAAATCTAAAAATTAATGGAATAGCATCTTTGTGATTTGAATAGCTTTTATATGTCATATGCCAGCTAACCAATTCGTGCTAAGCCTTTTTGTGCATAAAATCCTAGATTTGAACCAAATATGGAAAGTTCTTCAATGGTGGTCAACCAAATCTCCAAATTTCAATACACCAAGATACAAGCCCAAAATTAAACCTAGACTGATGGCCATATACATATGCAAGGAGGCTAAACCTAATTCACAACCTGAGGATTGCTAAAACGGCCAAAGAAAATTACAAAGTTTCTTCAAAAAAGTGTGAGATCAAGAACAAGGTAGGAGGCGTTTTCAGACCAAAATAAGAACGTGACCTTCTTCCTTGCTAGCCACTGAAGCTAACACGACCCTTAACACGTCCTGAGACCACCTACAAAGCGCTGTAAGTCATCACAAACTCGCCTCTGAACACGAAACTTGAATTCTCTATTCTTGCATTTTTTTTCTCAAAAACGTTAGCATATTCATACTCCTTGCTTGATTTCTAACGTAACTGTAATATCCAATTTCGTTTTTAGGCCCTGAATCGTGATGCCCGATTCTAGGGTTCATCTTTTTGCGTTTTAGGTATTTTGTTTCCAGGTACAATTGGAAAAAATCATGAGTATGGATGAACTCAGGAGACATGGACGAGACCAACCATGGTCTTGGAATGAGTTTTTGAAGCCTAGGGACAATTCTAGGAAGGACCTACGGAGTTTCCTGCGGATAGAAATCCGCATGTAAAAAACCAGTGACCAAGGAAGAAGACGTTGACGCGTCTCCCTCTTATTCGTCCTTTTCAAAAAAATGCGCGTTTATATTTTTTTCCAGGCATTGTTTTGATTTACCAATATAATAATTACGTGTTGTCTTAATAACAAATGATGCATGCAGCTCAGATGGCCAAGGCGCTTGTGTATTGAGTGTTGGGACCTGGGTTCGATTCCCAGGTCCCCTAAATAATTGTTTCATATTTTGTTTAATGTGATCTCATGCAGTGCTTTCCAATGATGTCCACCATATTCTTTCCAATCCCATGCGCCAATTATCTTCCAACATAGATCTGAAGGTCATAAGGTGCTGACCACCATGTTCCAGGTCAAAGCACATCATGGGCAATCAGGGAAAGTCAAAAGGGCTTGTGCGTTAGTGGGCTTGAAATTACTTCTTCACCTCCTTCTGGGCCCAGAACCCCCTTGGTTCATTCTTTTTCCTTTTTATTTTATATTTACTAGTTTATTTATTAATTATTTTTCTAATTATTATTATTATCACTAAATTAACATAATTAATATTCTTCACAATAAAAATTCAGAAAACTAAAAAATGTAAATATTTTATTTTTTATTATTAATGTCACTTTAGTTTAATTATTTTGTAAATAAACACTAACTTAAATTAATTTAGTTTAATTAGGTTTAATTTTAATTTTCTTTTACAATAAATAAAATAAATTAGACTTAGGTTTTTTTACTAACTTTTAACCATATTTTCCTTTCTATTTTATTTTCATTAAAACATAAAAAATACAAAAATACTTTTTGTAATTATTAAATTAGGTTTAATATTAATTAAGTGCAAAAAAGGACAAAATGCCATTCTTTTCTCAAAAAGGGTCAAAACCCTAAGGACGTCCCTATTAAATTTCTATTCGCGCTTTATTATTTTGGTTATATTTATGTAACTGTTTCCGAGTATGTAATAGTCAATTAGGGCTTTTATCACTTTATTTACTTTTCTCGCATTTATTTTCCAAACGGGTTTTGTTTTTGGCGATGTATAGACCCGCGCCTTGTAATAGCGTAGATTCAATTTTCCGCAATTTATTTCCTGCACAATTATTAACTGTTAATATGCATGCAAGACTTGCTTGAAAATAAAACCAACTTGTAGCTCACAAATAATATGTACAAGATAATCTTAATCGAAACAACACACATGCACATGCCACTCCTAGGGTACGCCTCACTTGGTTGCCTCGAGGTGGTCGTCAAGTATAGGGTGTTTTAGAGGTCGCCCTCCTGTCTAAAGATCCAGTTGCCTCGGAACGGTTGCCTCGGATAAAAAGGATCTAGGACATTAGGGTTACCACTAAGACGTCCTACCATTGCTTTGGTGACCACATTGTCCTTATAATCGAATTGACCCGAATAACTCCAACGACGGTGCTACCTACTTCTCAATAGTGGGATAGCACTGTCTAAAGGACTCTTACACAGCTTAATTCCTTAGAGTAGGTAGATTTCTCCTAGGTACTTGCTCTTTCAAAAAACAAAAACATCTTTTCGCACCTACACTTTCAAAAAAATTTCAAACAAATACTTCATACACTCTTGAGGACTGATACAAGAGTTATCTAGAAGTTTTCAAAACGAAACTTTTTCAAAACCCACAAACACTTGAAAAGCAAACATCTTTTGAAAACATAGTGAGCAAGTACCTAAGAGCCCGTGGATAACCACGGATAGAAAGGGTGCTAACACCTTCCCTTTCTATAAATCTACCTCCCGGACCGAGAGACATCTCGAAAAGGAATTTTGTTGTGCTTTTGTCCTTTCCTTGTTAGAGAACATAAAAGACGGTGGCGACTCTTGCTTACCGCGACATTTCGCGAACCAGCTTAAAAAACAGTCAGTTCTATTTCCACCGATCACAGAACTGGCGACTCTGCTGGGGACACTTAATAAGTGAGGTGTACCTTAGGATTAGAGCGCTCTTATGTTTTCAATTGCTTGTTTTGTTTGCTTTAAAATTATGGGCCTGTTATGGAGTTTCATAGATCCTAACCCGGATCTGGGGGAATACCTTTTAGAAGTAGCAACAAACTGTGAGGGAACTGTGTGGGGTATACCGACACGGTTGAAGCAGTTGCTACGTTGATGTGGCACTTTGGTGAGTATCGGTAACCCTTGAGTCAAGTCAAGGAGAGTACGGGGCCGCCGCATGGTGTCTTGAAGCATCAACTGACCTTAGGAACCTTACTTGACCATCCTGGCCTCTTTAGGGGTAGTGAGATGACCGACTTTGGTGCAGTCCAAAGTTGGTAGATACTCGATACTACACTCATTGAGGGTTGTTTTCTTGGAATATTTTGATCTCCAGTTCAGTGGCTAAATCAAAACAATGAACATAGAAAACAACCCAATGATATTGAGCTCCTTAGAACCCGATTACTTTTGATAGGACAGGTTTTGAGCCCACCAACTTCAAGAGGGTAGTACCTAGACCTCATGCTGGCCTAAACTCTAAGGGCTGTCTGGTGTGACTTGTGTGCCTTATCATGTTTGCTTTTTGTGAATACTTGTGGTGTGTCCTTATCATAACATCATAGCATCATACAGCACCATAGGCATTTACTAACCACTTCAAGGGTTCGAATCTTCATCTTTGTTCTTGTTTTGTAGGACATGGAATCTCTCCGTAGAAAGACAATTCAGATCAACCTTGTAAGGGTCCCTCCTCAGCTTAAGGAGCTTACATCCAGGATTCCCGAGAACTCCTCCTTCAGTGAAAGGCATGGTAGACTCATCAGCTTGGTCAATACCAACATTGAAGAGGATATGGTGAAAGTGTTGTTCCAGTTCTTTGACCCTTCGCACCACTGTTTTACTTTCCCGGATTATCAATTGGTGCCTACTTTGGAAGAGTTTTCTCAGCTTCTGAGGGTTCCCATTCTCAGTCAACTACCCTACAACGGTACGGAAAGGGAACCAAAACTTGAAGAGGTTGCTAAAGTATTACACCTACAACCATCTGACATCAAGGGGCATTGGGAAACCAGAAGTGGTATCAAAGGATTCTTGGCAAAGTTCCTGTTTGAGAAAGCACAAGAATGTTGGAATTCCCTTGACCTACAAGCCTTTGAAGAAGTTGTGGCACTCCTTGTCTATGGGTTGGTGTTGTTCCCGAATCCGGATCAGCTTATAGATATCAATGCTGTCAATATTTTCATGTCCAGGAATCCTATACCTACGTTGCTTGGGGACATCCTCCACTCATGTTACACTCGAACCATGAGAAAAAGAGGTGTTCTCATGTGCTGCACTCCTCTCCTGGAAAGGTGGTTTATTTTGCACCTTCCACAATCAGTTTTGAAGAACGAGCGGGGTTTGAGATGGTCACAACGGTTAATGACTCTTACACATGCTGATATACATTGGTGTTCTCGGTCCAGAGAAAATGTCACTATCATTGATCGTTGCGGAGAGTTTCCTAATGTTCCTTTAATTGGAATTAGAGGGGGCATTACTTACAACCCATGTCTGGCTTTGAGACAGTTTGGATATGCTCGGAGGGATGGCCCTCATGACATGTTGATTCCTGACATAGTTTTTGACTTCGACAACGATGCACAAGGACTCCTCCAGAGATTCATCAGAGCTTGGAGGATGCCCAACAGGGTAGATAGTAAGACACTGGGGCACAATAACTCCATCCCCCTTGAGCCTTATCTCAAGTGGGTAAGAGCCCGCTCCCAGAAGCTTGTGATGCCATATCCTCATGTTCTCCCCGTGATCAAAGAGCCAGTTTTGGAAGGAGAGGTGCCATACACCATTCAACATCCTGACATGCCAACATCTTGGGAAGAAATGCAAAAGAGCTGGATCCAACTCAAGGAAGAGCGGAATTCTCTTGAAACCAGTCTACATGCCAGTGAGAAGAAGGTCTTGGAGCTCACCCGCCTACTGCACGAGGAAAAGACTCTCAACAGTTACATCGCTCCAAAGAGGATGCGCAGTGTCTTTTGGGATTAAGTATTTTGTAATGTTTTGCCCATGAGGCCCTGATGTACTAAACATATTATTTCTTAATATAACGTGTGTTCCATTTTGTTTACAACGAATTTGAACTTTCGAACCCTTGAATGCATTGCATAAATAGCATATCATGCATCATGTGCATAACATGTACTCTTTTTCTACAGGTTGCTTAATCTTCTTCGCTGTTTATTTCAGCAATCATCATGAATCCTGAACCTACTACTGAACAAGCTATCAAGGCCCTCCAGACCCAGAACGCCCAGTTTCAAGAGCTGGTCATGAGCTTAGCCCAGGATCAACAGGAGTTGAAGACTCTGCTCTTGAAAGAAAAGAAGAAGAAGAAGAAGAAGAGGAATGTGCTGTTTAATAATGGACGAAGGTTTGGGAATGCATTGCAGAATGAGGTTGAGCTGACTACCTCATCTGGGGAGAAGAACAGTCCGCAAGAGAGAAGGGTTCCTAGTCTCGTGGTCTCCGACAACGAGACGGATTACAATGATGAGCAGTACCCTCCTGCTGATGACAGGTACAAACAGCTAGAGGACCGTCTAAGTGCCATGGAGATTCAACACGTGCCTGGGTTGGATTTTGGAGATCTAGGTTTATCTTCTGGGGTGGTGATCCCACACAAGTTCAAGGCGCCTGCTTTTGCAAAGTACGACGGGGCTTCCTGTCCTAAGATGCATCTCAGATCATATGTAAGGAAGATCCAACCTTACACTGCAGACAAGAACCTATAGATCTATTTCTTCCAGGATAGCCTTTCAGGGGCTCAACTCGAATGGTTCTATCAGCTGGATGGAGCCAGTATTCGAAACTGGGAGGACTTGGCTACTGCATTTTATAAGCAGTATCAATACAATTCCGACCCAACTCCAGGGTATGTCGCTAGGGACGGGTGAAGGTTTTAAGGAGTATGCGCAAAAGTGGAGAGACCTGGCTGGAAGGGTGCAACCATCATTGACTGACTGTGAACTCGTGGACATGTTCTTGGGGACCCTGTCTGGTCCGTTCTTCAACCATCTGATTGGTAATTCCTCTACAGGGTTTACAGATCTCATTCTGACTGGTGAAAGGATAGAAGCTGGTATCAAGTCTGGGAAGATACAAAAGGGTGCCTCCTCGAGCACTGAAAAGAAGCCCTTCAAGAAGGAATCTAGTGTTGTGTATGGTCCCAGAAGACAAAATAAACCGGAGCGCCGCCAAGCTGTCAACGCGGTGGTAATTTCAAAGTCTGCTGCTACCCCTCAGCAATATAACCAACCAAGGGGTGAGAGACCCAAAAGGCAGTACACTCGGCTTAATATGACCCTGTCTCAGATATTGCCGCAACTGCTGTTAACCAATCTGGTAACTGTCAAGGAAGCTCCGAAGGTGGTAAACACAACATCTCCAAAGTACAACCCCAACGTCCGTTGTGCTTATCACTCTGACAGCCCGGGGCATTCTACTGATGATTGTTGGGCTCTGAGGAATGAGGTTCAGGACCTTATTGATGCTAAAGAAATACAGTTCGAGGCTCCCAAAAGGCCCAATGTTGTGACTGCTCCCATGCCCCAGCATGGAGTGAATGTTGTTTCGGAATACCTGTATGTAGCCTCCGTGAATGATATTGTTACTCCATTGTTGACTGTCAAAAGGAACCTGTTGCTAGCCGGTTTATTTCCGGGATGTAGTAAAGGTTGCCTTCTATGTGCTGTTTCACCTGCTGGTTGTCCTTTGTTGAAATCAGGTATCCAGAGCCTGATGGATAATAAAGAGATCTTGTTCGAAAATATTGTTGTTCCTACTGTCCCTACTGAAGAAGTGTCCATTGTTACTATTTTCAACAACCCTCCTAAGGCTCCCCCGAGGAAGCCTGTCAAAATTATGCCTGTTCACAAGATTGCACCCATAACTATCACTGTTCCGGGGCCCCTCCCCTATACATCTGACAAAGCTGTCCCATGGCACTATGGGGCAGACGTTTATGTGCTTAGAGTTAAACAAGAGTTCGATACAAGTACCGACGTCAGTAACATCACCGGGCCTGCCAAAGTCACTCGCAGTGGTAGGCTCTTCCCGCCTGATATTGCGCCACCAGCTATCTAGAGACCACTTGTCATCACACCTGCAAGTGTAACTGCTCCCCTGCCTGACCAAGCTCCTATTTCTACCCCTGTTGCAGAGTCATCTGACGCTCGGGGCAAAGGGATTACTACTGATGTGCCTGCCCAGACGGAGGTACCAAAGACAACCAATGTTGAAGCTTCCAAGCAAGAGATGGAAGAGATTCTCAAGATTATCAAGAAGAGTGATTTCAATGTAGTTGAGCAGCTGGGGCACACCCCCTCTAAAATATCTATGCTATCACTGTTGTTGTGTTTAGAGGCCCATGCCAAGGCCCTGATCTCCTTCCTGAAGACGGCCCATGTGCCACAAGAAACGTCTGCTGATCAATTTACCGATTGTGTGGCCAACTTGACTGCTGATAATGGGTTGGGTTTCTCTGACGCTGATCTGACTGCCAAAGGAAAGAACCATAACGACGCCCTGCATGTCTCCATTGAATGCAAGGGCACTACTCTTGCCCATGTGTTGGTAGATACCGGTTATTCGTTGAACGTATTACCCAAGAAGGCCCTAGACAGGTTGGATTATGAGGGTTTAGAGCTCAAGCCTAGTAACATTGTTGTCTGGGCCTTTGACGGGTCGAAAAGGATGGTACATGGGGAAGTTGACATTCCAATCAGGGTTGGTTCTCAAGTTTTTGATTCTACTTTCTATGTGATGGACATCCGACCATCCTATTCTTGTTTGCTGGGCCGTCCATGGATCCACAAGGCTGGAGCTGTGACCTCCACATTACATCAGAAGCTTAAGTACCCGGTCAGAGGGAAGATTGTTACAGTGTAGGGGGAGGAAGAATATATGGTCAGCCATCTTAACTCGTTCCGGTATATAGAGATGGATGGGGAATTCATTGAGACCCCCTTTCAACACTTTGAAGAGGTGCCTCAGACATTGGCAGCAGCAGAGACCGTGATTGATGATTCTCCTTTGAAGATGGCTTCCTTAAAGGATGCCCGGGCTGTTATCGAGAAGGGTGAGTGCACAAACTGGGGCCGACTTCCTGATTTCACTCTGAAGACTGACAAATTTGGTTTGGGTTTCACTGCAGAAGCTCAGAGGGTTGTTCGTAAGGCAAGGATTGGAAGACCTCCTGTGTTCATCACCAACCCGGGAGTAAATTCTATTGAAGATGACGTGGAGGAATCTGAATTCAACAGCTGGATCTACCCAACGACCGACGGTGGACCAAACAACTGGACTGCGAAAGACTTCATACCTATTACTTTTGTCACTAAGTAATGAACTCCTTTGTTTTAAATTTGTAACGAACAATAATTGGAAACTTTATGGCCCGATGTCTTACCCGGGGCACCGTGGCTTTATTTGTGAGGGCTTTTGTGTGTCACTTTCATATATCATTAATAAAAGCATTGGACGTTTTTTGCATTTCAAATCTTGCGCTCCTTGTCTTTCTTTATTATATATTGCAAAACAGCTATATTTACACACACTCACCTATACAGGTTCCAATCCACTCTGGATCTCACTGGTAACGACTCTGCTACTACCAGTTATGACTTCGAAAATCCGATCAACTTAGCCAAAGACGAAGGTGAAGATGATTGCGAAGTGCCTGGTGAGCTTGCAAGACTGCTGCTCCAGGAAGAGAGGGCCATTCAGCCACATGAAGAGCCAGTGGAAACAGTAAATCTGGGTACTGAGACAGACAGAAAGGAAGTCAAGATTGGTGCCAATCTAAAGCTCAGTGTGAAACAGCGGTTGATTCAGATGTTGCATGACTATGTGGAAATCTTTGCCTGGTCCTACGAAGACATGCCTGGGTTGGATACTGACATTGTGGTTCATCACTTGCCTACCAAGGAAGAATGCCCTCCGGTAAAACAGAAGGTCCGCCGTATGCGTCCAGAGATGTCCGAGAAAATCAAAGCTGAGGTTATGAAACAATTTGATGCCGGGTTTCTAGCAGTGACTTCTTACCCTCAGTGGGTTGCCAACGTGGTTCCAGTGCCGAAAAAGGATGGTAAGGTCTGAATGTGTGTTGATTACAGGGATTTGAACAGGGCGAGCCCTAAGGATGATTTCCCTCTACCTCATATCGATGTTCTGGTTGACAACACTGCTCAGCATAAAGTATTCTCCTTCATGGACGGCTTCTCCGGTTATAATCAGATCAAGATGGCTTCTGAAGACATGGAGAAGACCACTTTTGTTACTCAGTGGGGCACCTTTTGCTACAAGGTCATGCCTTTTGGGTTGAAAAATGCTGGGGCAACCTACCAACGTGCCATGGTTGCTTTGTTTCATGACATGATCCATCACGAGATCGAAGTATATGTCGACGATATGATTGCAAGGTCCCAAACTGAGGAGGAACACCTTGACCATCTACAGAAGCTGTTTGACCTTCTGAAGTTGTACAAGCTGAGGTTGAACCCGAACAAGTGCACCTTCGGGGTGAGATCTGGAAAACTACTAGGTTTCATCGTGAGCGACAAAGGTATTCAAGTGGACCCTGCCAAAGTGAAAGCCATACAAGAGATGCCAACTCCCAAGACAGAAAAAGAAGTCAGAGGCTTTCTAGGACGGCTGAACTACATTGCTCGATTCATCTCGCATCTAACTGCTACTTGTGAACCAATCTTCAAGCTACTGAAGAAAGATCAAGTAGTACGTTGGAACGATGAATGTCAGGCCGCTTTCGAAAGAATCAAAGAGTATCTCCAAGAACCACCCATTCTTATGCCACTGGTTGAAGGGAGACCTCTAATCTTATACTTGACAGTACTGGACAACTCAATGGGGTGTGTGCTGGGGCAGCATGACGAGTCTGGACGAAAAGAGCACGCTATTTCTTACCTTAGCAAAAAGTTTACCGACTGTGAGACCCGATACTCACTGCTCGAGAAAACTTGTTGCGCTTTGGTATGGGCTGCTCGCCAGCTGAGGCAGTATATGTTGACTCACACTACTCTCTTGATTTCTAAAATGGATCCAATCAAGTACATATTCGAAAAGCCCGCCTTGTCCGGAAGAATAGCAAGATGGCAGATGATCCTGACAGAATATGACATCCAGTACATGACTCAAAAAGCAATCAAGGGAAGTGTATTGGCAGACCATTTGGCACACCAGGCAGTGAACGATTACCAGTCAATGAACTTTGAATTTCCAGACGAGAATATCATGGTAGTAACTGATTGTGAAGTACCTGGACCGGATGAAGGACCTGAGGAAGGATCCCGATGGTCTATGCACTTTGACGGAGCTTCAAACGCTTTGGTAACGGTATTGGCGCTATGATCATATCTCCAAAAGGCACTCATACTCCATTGACCGCCCGGCTATGTTTCAACTGCACCAACAACATGGCGGAGTATGAAGCATGCATCATGGGTATTCAAGCTGCAATTGACCTAAGGATCAAGTTTCTAAGTGTCTTCGGAGATTCCGCTCTCGTGATCAATCATATCAAAGGCGAGTGGGATACGAAACACCCAAATCTTATTCCTTACAAAGAGTATGTGTTGACGTTGATTCCCCATTTCGAGGAGATAACTTGTGAACACTTCCCAAGAGAGGAGAATCAGTTGGCGGACGCGCTGGCTACGATGTCTTCTATGTTCAAAGTCAAATGGGACAACAAGGCTCCCCGTATCATTATCTGGAAGTTGGACGAACCTGCACATTGCTGTGATCTTGAGGCTGAAGAGGTAACTGAAAAACCCTGGTATTATGAAGTAAAAAGGTATCTTGAAGCTCAAGAATATCCCGAGGATGCATCCGTTAATGACAAGAAGTTTTTGAGAAGGTTTGCGGCGAAGTTCTTCCTCAGCAATGGCATTCTCTACAAGCGAAACCATGATTCAACCTTACTACATGGTGTGGATAAGACTGAAGCAGAAAAGATCATGGCAGAGCTACATGAAGGTACCTTTGGAACGTATTCCGGTGGACATACCATGGCAAAGAAGATCCTTCGGGCAGGATATTTCTGGTCCACAATGGAAGCCGACTGTTATCAACATTCTCGGACGTGTCACAAATGCCAGATCTATGCAGATAAGGTGCACATTCCTCCAGTACCTCTGAATGTCTTGACATCACCATGGCCTTTTGCAATGTGGGGCATTGATATGATCGGCGAGATCAGATCTACGGCATCCAACGGGCATCGCTTCATCCTGGTAGCGATTGATTACTTCACAAAGTGGGTTGAAGCAGCTTCCTATGCTACTGTAACCAAGAACGTCGTGGCACGGTTCATTCGGCATAACCTGATCTGTCGATACGGTGTACCTGAGAGGATCATTACGGATAATGGTACTAATCTTAACAACAAGATGATCACTGAGCTCTGCGAGCAATTCAAGATACAACACCACAACTCTTCTCCTTACCGGCTGAAGATGAATGGAGCTGTAGAAGCGGCGAATAAGAATATCAAGAAGATCGTGCAGAAGATGACAGTGACCTACAAAGATTGGCATGAGATGTTACCGTTTTCTCTTCATGGGTACCGTACCTCAGCACAGACGTCAACAGGGGCAACACCCTTTTCCTTGGTATATGGCATGGAGGCAGTCTTGCCTATTGAAGTCCAGATACCCTCTCTCCGGATAATGAAGGATGCAGGTTTGAGCGAAGATGATTGGATCCAGACTCGACTTGATCAATTAAATCTAATCGATGAAAAGAGACTCACCGCTATTTGTCATGGTCAAACGTACCAAAAACGGATGATCAGGGCATTTAACAAGAAAGTCAGACGAAAAGAGTATCAAGCCGGAGACCTGGTAATCAAGCGCATCATTCTTCCTCAAAGTGATCCCAGGGGCAAATGGACCCCTACGTACGAAGGGCCATTTATGGTTAAACATATCTTCTCAAGAGGAGCTATGATTCTAACAACCATGGATGGTGACGACCTTCCTCACCCCGCCAATGCAGACATAGTAAAAAGATACCACGCATGATTAAAGACCCGCTAGGTTGACACGCCTAGGAAAAAATAAGGGCTTCCCGACGAACCAAAAGGGTTCGGGCAAAAATAAGGGATGAAATAAATAAAAAATCTGTACACCCGGCAAGTCGAAAACCTGAAAAGGCGGCTTGGGAAAAAATGGGTATCCCGGTGGACTGAAAACCCGAAAGGGTGGTCCAGGAAAAAGTTAGGGATTAAAGCGTAATACTATGTCTCATTGGATCACCTTGCATCCAGAATTCGGTATCAACCATCAGACTCAGACGGCATCGATCAATCAGCTTCATCTTCAACTAAGCAGCCCAGTGATGAGACGCTCGAAGACATAAAGGCGATAGCAGAGTTGGAACCCAGTGGGATTTTGCACATAGATGTTTGGTTTTCCTTCTTGTATAAAACTCTATGTGATTCGGCGGCGTTCTCTTACTAGGACGTCAACCTCTTGTACAAAAACGCCTATTTATAGGAAAATTCAAAAATCAATACAAATTCACTTTTCCAGACAAATTGTCAATTGTTTTTCCTTTATCTGTTTTGTTTTGTAAAGAACGTCCAACGTTCATTTTTGATATATGCATTTGACATTAATTGCTAACTCATAAATACTTGCATGCGAAACAAAGGACTAATTACAGCTGACCTCAGAAACAGGGGCAATAAGAATTGTCTAAGCGATCTAGCTACTCTATCCACCAAGGTACTAAGGTAGGTTCGGCTGAAGAATATAACCAAGATACCTTCACTCCCCGCAAAGTAAGACAAGGTTCATCAATACTCTCCCCAAGCAGAGTTGGTCTCCAACCAGCCCCAAAAGGCACAGTATCCCTAGCAAGTCAGCAATACTCTCCCCAAGCAAAGTTAGTCTACTGTCAGCCTTAAGGAAGTTGGACATCCCCAGAAGATCTCAATATTCCCCAGCGGAGTATAGATGTTCCTAAGCAAGTATCCCCTACAGTCTTAATATTCCTCGACAGAAATATAAGATTGTTCCCCGGCGGAATCCAGACACCCCAGTGGAGCTATTCCCCAGTACAGTCCAAAGATTCCCCAGGAGAGTTGAATCATCCTCCCTAGTAGATTCAGGAAGCTTATCCCCAGTAGATTCTGGAAGCTTATCACCTGCAGAGTACAAACGCATCTCTCCCCGACCATGTTTAGAGGTTATTCCCCACCCGAACCTATAACTGGGTTATCCTCAGCTAATTACAACGTAAAGATCGTCCTCAGCGAAGTTCTTCCTATCCCCAGCGGAGTTCATCAAATCCTCAACAAAACTTATCAACGGAATCCTTAGCGGAGTTATCATCAAATCCTCAGCGAAGTATCTCTTCCCACAGAGTAATTCCCCGCAGAGTAATCTCTTCAACAAGTTTATTCCTCAACGGAGTCGTCTTCTCCTACCGGTTTATTCTTGCAATCATCATCCCCAGCGGAAATGAAGAACTCTACTCTTCAGCATCAGCCCAGGATTCAACAAGCTCCCGGCATTCGTCAAGGATTTATTTTCCCAAACAAAAATACATTCATAGACATTTCACATTTCATACATTCTGCTTACATACATGATAAAGTGCATACGACACGATCTCATTTATTTTTGAGAACATCATGACATCATACATCATGACATTGCATACAACTAACGTTTTGCCTTTTCAGGAAAAGGTTAATCAAAAGACGATTACCATCAAAACTTTCGCAATTCCAGATTCGACACATGTATCTAGCCAGGGCATGTCTGTGAGCGATTGATTGTAGATTCGATACCTGTATCTAGCCAGGGCATGTCTGCATAAAGAGTTTAGAGATTCGATACCTGTATCCAGCCAAGGCATATCTGTAGACGACTAATTCCAGATTCAATACCTGTATCTAGCCAGGGCATATCTGTGAGTGATTGATTGTGGATTCAATACCTGTATCTAGCCAGAGCATATATGCATGAAGAGTTTAGAGATTCGATACCTGTATCCAGCCAGGGCATATCTGTAGACGACTAATTCCAGATTTGATACCTGTATCTAGCCAGAGCATATCTGTGAGTGATTGATTGTAGATTTGATACTTGTATCCAGCCAGGGCATGTCTGCATGAAGAGTTTAGAGATTCGATACCTGTATCCAGCCAGGGCATATCTGTAGACGACTAATTCCATATTCGATACCTGTATCTAGCCAGGGCATATCTGTGAGTGATTGATTGTGGATTCGATACCTGTATCTAGCCAGGGAATATCTGCATGAAGAGTTTAGAGATTCAATACCTGTATCTAGCCAGGGCATATCTGTAGACGACAAGTTCCAGATTCGATACCTGTATCTAGCCAGGGCATATCTGTGGACGACTAATTCCATATTCGATACCTGTATCCAGCCAGGGCATATCTGTAGACGACTTGTTCCAGAATCGATACTTGTATCTAGTCAGGGCATATATGTGGGCGACTAATTCCAGATTCGATACCTGTATCTAGCCAGGGCATATCTGTGAGTAATTGATTGTAGATTCGATACCTGTATCTAGCCAGGGCATATCTGCATGAAGAGTTTGAAGATCAACCCCTGTAACAGGCCAGGAAATTATCTTTCTTTCTCAAATATACAAGTTCTCGCTAAGGAATCTCTTACGCGATCGACACCCCCAAATGGCATCTATAAGCCCATTCCCGACAAGATTTTGTCACGTCTCCAGATGGCATCTATAAGCCCATCCTCCTACCCATCATATCTCCAAATGGCATCTATAAGCCCATTCCCGACAAGATTCTGTCACGTCTCCAGATGGCATCTATAAGCCCATCCTCCTATCCATCATATCTCCAAATGGCATCTATAAGCCCATTCCCGACAAGATTGTCACGTCTCCAGATGGCATCTATAAGCCCATCCTCCGATCCATCATATCTCCAAATGGCATCTATAAGCCCATTCCCGACAAGATTCTTTCACGTCTCCAGATGGCATCTATAAGCCCATCCTCTTATCCATCATATCTCCAAATGGCATCTATAAGCCCATTCCCGACAAGATTCTGTCACGTCTCCAGATGGCATCTATAAGCCCATCCTCCTATCCACCATCTCTCCAAATGGCATCTGTAAGCCCATTCCTGCCATCACATTGTTGATACTCTACTATACGAGTGCAAATTTTTGGGCACTCTAGTGTTCAATCATCTTCTACCTTCGGATCACGAAAGGCACGCAAGCCAATCTACATCCTTAGGTCTAAGAAGATTGAATAGGGGCAACTGTTGTACCCTAAAATTTTCCCTCCCATATTCTCCAAGGTTTGTCAAGAATCATCCTTAAATGGTTCAAGACTACTCAGGGATTGCACAGTCCAAATGCCTCCTAAGCCAGTCAAATTTAGGGTTTTGGTTCCTTCAAAGAATTTGAGGTTTTCAATGGCTCAATCAAGTCCCATGTGCCCATACCCATCCTCTAGCATCTACATGCCAAGTCTCAAGACTCACAGAGGCAAATTGCACAGTCAAAAGCCCTATTTGGTTCACAGTCAACTGTAGGGGTAAAATGGTCATTTGGCAGTCAAAAGTCAGAATTTTTGGTCAACATATTATTTTGAGGCCACAATCATCATTTGATTAAGTCTTGATCATGATTCCACAAGCATGGCTCAAAAATCATCAAAGATGCAAAAGTTGCTATTTTTGGACAATTGAAAAGTCAATTGTAACTTGACCAAGGCATAACTTTTTCATGGTTCATCTAAAAAATCCCATCCAATGCTCATTTTGAAGGGGATAACATTTCCTACAACTCATATTCACATTCCAAGTCCAATAAATGCTCTCACAAAAAGTTATCAATTTCTACATTATAGGTCAATTTCAAAAGTCAACAAAAAGGCATTTTAAGTCAAAGACCATAACTTGAGATTGGTAAATCCAAATGACATGGGACCAAAGGCATTGATTAGAGGACTTCAAGACCTTTCCAAAATGTCCAAGAAAATGTTCATATGATCAAAATTGAGCAAGATATGCATTGGAGAAGTTGGGAAATTTTCATGAATTTGCAAACTCAACTATCCTTAAAACTTCAATTTTTGACAAAAGGGTCCACTTTCTTCCACTTGATTCAGCCTTGTCATGCCACACACGTGTCCCATGATTAATTTCAAGATCAAACATTTATTTTTCCATTTTATTTAATTTTTATTGATTTAATTCATTTTAAATCCATAATAATTCAAATAAAATCTAAAAATTAATGGAATAGCATCTTTGTGATTTGAATAGCTTTTATATGTCATATGCCAGCTAACCAATTCGTGCTAAGCCTTTTTGTGCATAAAATCCTAGATTTGAACCAAATATGGAAAGTTCTTTAATGGTGGTCAACCAAATCTCCAAATTTCAATACACCAAGATACAAGCCCAAAATTAAACCTAGACTGATGGCCATATACATATGCAAGGAGGCTAAACCTAATTCACGACCTGAGGATTGCTAAAACAGCCAAATAAAATTACAAAGTTTCTTGAAAAAAGTGTGAGATCAAGAACAAGGTAGGAGGCGTTTTCAGACCAAAATAAGAACGTGACCTTCTTCCTTGCTAGCCACTGAAGCCAACACGACCCTTAACACGTCATGAGACCACCTACAAAGCGCTGTAAGTCATCACAAACTCGCCTCTGAACACGAAACTTGAATTCTCTATTCTTGCATTTTTTTCTCAAAAACGTTAGCATATTCATACTCCTTGCTTGATTTCTAACGTAACTGTAATATCCAATTTCGTTTTTAGGCCCTGAATCGTGATGCCTGATTCTAGGGTTCATCTTTTTGAGTTTTAGGTATTTTGTTTCCAGGTACAATTGGAACAAATCATGAGTGTGGATGAACTCAAGAGACATGGAAGAGACCAACCATGGTCTTGGAATGAGTTTTTGAAGCCTAGGGACAATTCTAGGAAGGACCTACGGTGTTTCCTGCAGATAGAAATTCGCAGGTAAAAAACCAGTGACCAAGGAAGAAGACGCTGACGCGTCTCCCTCTTATTCGTCCTTTTCAAAAAAATGCGCGTTAATATTTTTTTTCCAAGCATTGTTTTGATTTACCAATATAATAATTACGTGTTGTCTTAATAACACGTGACGCATGCAGCTCAGATGGCCAAGGCGCTTGTGTATTGAGCGTTGGGACCTGGGTTCGATTCTCAGGTCCCCCAAATAATTGTTTCATATTTTGTTTAACGTGATCTCATGCAGCGCTTTCCAATGATATCCACCATATTCCTTCCAATCCCATGCGCCAGTTGTCTTCCAACACAGATCTGAAGGTCATAAGGTGCTGACCACCATGTTCCAGGTCAAAGCACATCATGGACAATCAGGGAAAGTCAAAAGGGCTTGTGCGTTAGTGAGCTTGAAATTACTTCTTCACCTCCTTCTGGGACCAGAACCCCCTTGGTTCATTCTTTTTCCTTTTTATTTTATATTTTCTAGTTTATTTATTAATTATTTTTCTAATTATTATTATTATCACTAAATTAACATAATTAATATTCTTCACAATAAATATTCAGAAAACTAAAAAATGTAAATATTTTATTTATTATTATTAATTTCACTTTAGTTTAATTATTTTGTAAATAAACACTAACTTAAATTAATTTAGTTTAATTAGGTTTAATTTTAATTTTCTTTTACAGTAAATAAAATAAATTAGACTTAGGTTTTTTTACTAACTTTTAACCATATTTTCCTTTTTATTTTATTTTCATTAAAACATAAAAAATACAAAAATACTTTTTGTAATTATTAAATTAGGTTTAATATTAATTAAGTGCAAAAAAAGGACAAAATGCCATTCTTTTCTCAAAAAGGGTCAAAACCCTAAGGACGTCCCGATTAAATTTCTATTTGCGCTTTATTATTTTGGTTATATTTATGTAACTATTTCCGAGTATGTAATAGTCAATTAGGGCTTTTATCGCTTTATTTACTTTTCTCGCATTTATTTTCCAAACGGGTTCTGTTTTTGGCGATGTATAGACCCGCGCCTTGTAATAGCGTAGATTCAATTTTCCGCAATTTATTTCCCGCACAATTATTAACTGTTAATATGCATGCAAGACTTGCTTGAAAATAAAACCAACTCGTAGCTCACAAATAACATGTACAAGATAATCTTAATCGAAACAACACACATGCACATGCCACTCCTAGGGTACGCCTCACTTGGTTGCCTCGAGGTGGTCGTCAAGTATAGGGTGTTTTAGAGGTCGCCCTCTTGTCTAAAGATCCAGTTGCCTCGGATAAAAAGGATCTAGGACATTAGGGTTACCACTAAGACGTCCTACCATTGCTTTGGTGACCACATTGTCCTTATAATCGAATTGACCCGAATAACTCCAACGACGGTGCTACCTACTTCTCAATAGTGGGATAGCACTGTCTAAAGGACTCTTACACAGCTTAATTCCTTAGAGTAGGTAGATTTCTCCTAGGTACTTGCTCTTTCAAAAAACAAAAACATCTTTTCGCACCTACACTTTCAAAAAGTTTTCAAACAAATACTTCATACACTCTTGAGGACTGATACAAGAGTTATCTAGAAGTTTTCAAAACGAAACTTTTTCAAAACCCACAAACACTTGAAAAGCAAACATCTTTTGAAAACATAGTGAGCAAGTACCTAAGAGCCCGTGGATAACCACGGATAGAAAGGGTGTTAACACCTTCCCTTTCTATAAATCTACCTCCCGAACCGAGAGACATCTCGGAAAGGAATTTTGCTATGCTGTTGTCCTTTCCTTGTTGGAGAACATAAAAGACGGTGGCGACTCTTGCTTACCGCGACATTTCGCGAACCAGCTTAAAAAACAGTCAGTTCTATTTCCACCGATCACAGAACTGGCGACTCTGCTGGGGACACTTAATAAGTGAGGTGTACCTTAGGATTAGACCGCTCTTATGTTTTCAATTGCTTGTTTTGTTTGCTTTAAAATTATGGGCCTGTTTTAGAGTTTCATAGATCCTAACCCGGAACTGGGGGAATACCTTTTAGAAGTAGCAACAAACTGTGAGGGAACTGTGCGGGGTATACCGACACGGTTGAAGCAGTTGCTACATTGATGTGGCACTTTGGTGAGTACCGGTAACCCTTGAGTCAAGTCAAGGAGAGTACGGGGCCACCGCGTGGTGTCTTGAAGCATCAACTGACCTTAGGAACCTTACTTGACCATCCTGGCCTCTTTAGGGGTAGTGAGATGACCGACTTTGGTGCAGTCCGAAGTTGGTAGATACTCGATACTACACTCATTGAGGGTTGTTTTCTTGGAATATTTTGATCGCCAGTTCAGTGGCTAAATCAAAACAATGAACATAGACAACAACCCAATGATATTGAGCTCCTTAGAACCCGGTTACTTTTGATAGGACAGGTTTTGAGCCCACCAACTTCAAGAGGGTAGTACCTAGACCTCATGCTGGCCTAAACTCTAAGGGATGTCTGGTGTGACTTGTGTGCCTTATCATGTTTGCTTTTTGTGAATACTTGTGGTGTGTCCTTATCATAACATCATAGCATCATACAGCATCATAGGCATTTACTAACCACTTCAAGGGTTCGAATCTTCATCTTTGTTCTTGTTTTGTAGGACATGGAATCTCTCCGTAGAAAGACAATTCAGATCAACCTTGTAAGGGTCCCTCCTCAGCTTAAGGAGCTTACATCCAGGATTCCCGAGAACTCCTCCTTCAGTGAAAGGCATGGTAGACTCATCAGCTTGGTCAATACCAACATTGAAGAGGATATGGTGAAAGTGTTGTTCCAGTTCTTTGACCCTTCGCACCACTGTTTTACTTTCCCGGATTATCAATTGGTTCCTACTTTGGAAGAGTTTTCTCAGCTTCTGAGGGTTCCCATTCTCAGTGAACTACCCTACATAGGTACGAAAAGGGAACCAAAACTTGAAGAGGTTGCTAAAGTATTACACCTACAACCATCTGACATCAAGGGGCATTGGGAAACCAGAAGTGGTATCAAAGGATTCTTGGCAAAGTTCCTGTTTGAGAAAGCACAAGAATGTTGGAATTCCCTTGACCTACAAGCCTTTGAAGAAGTTGTGGCACTCCTTGTCTATGGGTTGGTGTTGTTCCCGAATCTGGATCAGCTTATAGATATCAATGCTGTCAAGATTTTCATGTCCAGGAATCCTATACCTATGTTTCTTAGGGGCATCCTCCACTCATGTTACACTCGAACCATGAGAAAAAGAGGTGTTCTCATGTGCTGCACTCCTCTCCTGGCAAGGTGGTTTATTTCGCACCTTCCACAATCAGTTTTGAAGAACGAGCGGGGTTTGAGATGGTCACAACGGTTAATGACTCTTACACATGCTGATATACATTGGTGTTCTTGGTCTAGAGAAAATGTCACTATCATTGATCGTTGCAGAGAGTTTCCTAATGTTCCTTTACTTGGAATTAGAGGGGGCATTACTTACAACCCATGTCTGGCTTTGAGACAGTTTGGATATGCTCGAAGGGATGGCCCTCATTACCAAGATATGAAGAATATGGTTGATACGTAAGTGAGATTGTTCAAAATATTCGTGTGTATATTTATTTATTTATTTATGTGAATTGGTCTAAATATGCATTTATGTTTTATTAGCATTATACAAGTTTTTTGAGCACAAAGAGGTACTCAAGTACCAAAGAGTAAAGCCAACAACATTACATGGATTATAGTGGAGGTACATTAATTAATTATCACAATTTTGATTATATTAATAATTGTGATACTTGATAAAACTTAGCCTTATCCATATTTTCTTTTCATGTTGAGGTTTATGAGAGAAATCCTTCTTTTGGATCGAATAGAGATTCCATCTAAGGTATGGATTTCTAACTTAGGAGTTATTTTAATATTTAACACATATTTCTCATATAATTAAATAGTTTTAACCTAAACGTACTGTGTTATATTATTATGTAGTACTTTGATGAATTCAAGTGTGCTTATTACTCGAGTTCTCAGTTGGATGAACTTAAGGAGGATTGGTGTCAATACATTATTGAGACGAAAGTTATATAAGGTATATTGTAATCTTACTTTAATTGATGAGAATTTTGAGTACATTCAAGTATTGCAATTTTGTTGTTGTTTGTCATGTGGTAAATTATATATATTTTGTTTGTATCATGGTATGAATTACGATATTTTGGTGTTGTTTCAGGTTATATGTGCATATGTAGAATATAGAGATGAATAGATTTTGTAATGGTATATAATGGTGTTGTTTTGGTGTTGTTTTTTTGTAAAAGTATATATGTACAAGAGTAATAGTATATATAAGTACATTGGTGCAAATGTATAGTATATTTTGGTATTATTTTTATTAGATGGAAGCTCCAATATTAGTGAAAATCTGGTGAAATTTGTAATGGTATATACCGGTGCAAAATATGGTGAAAACTTGGTGCAAATATGGTTAAAATTTGTGCATATAAAATTGTATATATCAAACAACACTTTTTTTTCAAAATGGTTATATAAAAAGCCCCCTTTAGGCAGCGGTTTTTTTAAAGCGCTGCTAAAGGCCCCCTTTAGCCAGCGCTTTTTTTGAAACAAAATTTTCTTTAAAAAAATAGCTCCTTTAGGCAGCGCTTTTACAGTAAAAGCGCTGGCTAAAGGGGGCCTTTAGCAGCGCTTTAAAAGTAAAAGCGCTGGCTAAAGGGGGCCTTTAGCAGCACTTTCAAAGTAAAAGGGATGCCTAAAGGGGGGATTTAGCAGCACTTTTACTTTTAACAAAGCGTTGTCTTTACCTACAGCAGCGCTGGAATAGACAACACTTTAAAGTGTTGTCTAAAGCCAAAAAAAGCGATGCCTAAAGTCTTGTTTGGCGTAGTGATGTTACAAATGTGGTGTGACACGGTGGGAGAACTGACTTGAGGTTTTTGCGTTTGTGTTTGCAAATTTTGCGGTTTAGCAAGAGTCGCCACCGACTTTTTATTTTATCCTAAGGAAAGGTCAAAAAGCACAGGAAAGACCTTTGAGATGTTTTCTTGGGTTCGGGGAGTAGATTATAGAAAGGGAAGGTATTAGCACCCTTTCTATCCATGGTTATCCATGGGCTCTTAGTTACTTGCTTAGATCACTTGCCTTTGCTTTTCAATTGTTTGAAATGGTGCTTTGTGTGTGTGGTTTTTGAAAATGTTTTGAGAAAGATGCCTTGTCTAGGCAACCTTTGTAATGGCTCTTGTTTGAGTATATACAAAGGTGTATGTCTTTTTGAAAAGATAATTCAATGTGTTTGAAAGTTTGTTTTGAAATTGTTTTTGAAGTTGTGTTGTGGAGTGTGTTTTGAAAAATGGCAAGGATGTTTTGCAAGTTTTATCAAGTAACTTAAGAGCAATCTACCCTATTTTACTCAAAATATCTTTCTTATGATTTTTAACCCTTTTAACAGTGTTGTTTCACCATTGTATTTGGTGAACAACCTTGTGCTAGGATGTTTAAACGGGACAGGCGTGGGTCATCGCATGCAATCATTGAAGGCAACTTATGAGACGCTCTAGCAATTTCGTAAGGGACGAGATCGTTTTGTCGAAGGCAACATCGAGGGTCATCGAGGGACTACGATCTTTGTTTATCGAAGGAACAATTTCTAGAGTGTCTCATACTCGAGGGACATGATTGCATTTTCCGAGGCAACAAGTGGAATTACCCTAAGGGGTGCATGTGTGAATAATGTGTTTGATTTGCATGCATTTAGTCTTTGATTATGGGTTGTCTACTTGTTGTTTTCATCTTTCCATACATCCTAATTACTAGCATTTGTGCGAAAGTAATAAAAAATGCAGAAAATAAATCCTACGCTACTACAACCACATTGAAGAGCAAAAAATGTAAAGACAAAACAAAAATAAAAGGAATAAAAATGATCCTTTCGATCTGGGCAGAGACACCCTTCGATTCTGCCTTTCCTGACTTCCTTCGATTTGGGCCTGGAGTCAGTAAGGTCGTGTCTTTCGATTTCACCCTTCTCCTGTTTCCTTTGATTGAGACTTGGCAGTCAGTGTGGACATCCTCCTGGCTACTTCTTTCGTTTGAGGCCTGGGGTCAACGTGAAGTACACTCTTTGCCTCAGGCTCCTTGATGCTTCCTTCGACTGCAGGAGTGTTAGGCCCTTAGGTTGAGATTCGAAAGGCTTGAATACTTAGCCAATCGAAGGATACAGAGAACCTGTTTTAAACTTTTAAAACACAACACTCAAGTGTAACTTTCAAAGCTACAGGCCATGGGTTAGCACAAGATTAACGGGTCTCAAAAGTCCAAAGTCTAAACAGTCAGGGTCAAAACTTTCAACATATAGGCATTCAGGATCGAAGATTGAAACATGGTCAAAATCCTTAGATGAAATATCTACATTTTTTATTGGTATGCACACATAATATAAAAATGAAATGGTTCTAATTTTAGAGTGAACTTACCTCTTGAAGCGCTTAAATCAAAGGAAATTTCAAGTGACTTCTTTGGTGATGAATGGAAGTTCGTTGGGGTCTTCCTGAGGCTAGTTCAATCACCACCTTGCTTGAACCGTCACTGAATCAAAGGAGGGAGTTTAATAGTGGTGAGTGAATTGAAAGTTATTATATAACAGTCTAAAGGATAAATCGAAGGCTGGTTATCTGGCTGTTGGAGAGTGAATCGAAGGATTCACCAATGTATGAAGGGTCTGAGTTTTTCTTAAGAGTGTTAGGAATAAAACGCTGGGAGGTGTCTGAGAGTTTTTTGAGAATTTTCGCTAGAGTTTTCTTGCTTGAGGATTTTTTATGATTTTTCTCTCTTAGTAAAAATCTGGGCCCTTTTCTTTGTTAATGGTTCCTCTATTTATAGAGAAAAGGTTTGGGAGTTAAAATAAAGATGTGGCTTGGCTGATGCTTTGGGAGGGAAAACAAAAAAATTCAAACAAAAGGGGTATGTTGTATTTGTAGCTTTCGAGGGACAGTGCTTTATTGCCATTTTGGTGCAAGGAATTAGGCAGTGTCTCAGGACTGCTGTGCAGCAGTTTTGGCGTTTTATGGCCATGGAATCAAGCCCTAGCCTGGAAGCGCATGAGACTTAGTCAACAAATGCCTTTGGCCTCTCATCCTTTTGTCTTGACTCCCTAGCCTCACCTTTCGACCAGACTTTCAGTAACCATCTCCTTTTTCAATCGAAGTGACGTTCGAATGACTTCCCTAGACAATCCTCCGAATGGGCCAAATTAATGCTCTTGGGATGGATCAGTAATATATGTCCTTAGATTGGGGACATCTTGACATGCCTGACAAAACTCTTTGAATGCACCACCCAGATGCTTTCTTCGCCTGAGGCAATGACATAGTGAAGAGTTTGTATGCTTGGAACAGGCCATTTCTAACAGGAAATCCTTCCCACTCAAATTTACCTACAAAGGGGCCATATGGCCAAACGAAAGAATGACAACACTTGTGCCCAAGGATTTACACCCCCAAGCGAAGGATGTGCGCCAGGGATGGAAGGCTCAATCGAAGCTCGCAACGTTGGAGAAGTCACTCCCCCAAACGAAAAGGGCGTGCAAGGGCAGGATGTGTGATCGAAAGAGGGCAAAAGAGAGGCTTTTTCCTCCTGGATCGAAGGACATCATCAAGAGGGTTTTTGCCTTGCAGGGGACACTTGTGGCCAGCAAACATGGTTTTCAAGGCAAGCAATGTAGGCAGCAAAAGTCACAAACGAAACCTGCAACAAGAAGTCACACGCCCATGCGAAAGAGGCCCGCTAGCATCCATTTTGAGCAATCGAATGAGGCCAAGAGTCAATCGAAGGATGCTGATCGAAAGAGGCCTAAAGGCCAATCGAAAGAGCTGAAACGAAGGACACTTGTATTTCTCCAATTTTTGTCAAAATAATATTTTTATCTTTTTTTCCTTTTTTAGCAATTTCCTATTTAATCTTAATGCTTAAAAATCCAAATATATTTGTATAAGCTTGAATTTTGGAAATCCTTTGTGAGAATTGTCTTGAGGAATGACAGGGCAAATTTTGGGGGTACAACATGTGGTAAAATGGACCATTGTGCTTCTGAGTGCAAGAATGACGGTCTGACTTGTTTCAATTATGGTGAATAAGGTCACATCACTACTCAGTGTAAGAAACCAAATAAGACTACTATTACTGCTCAGACTAATGTTAGAGTGTTTACTTGAGTTGTTCAAAGGTTCCCAAGAAGGACAACTTGATTCTAGGTACTTGTTTTATTAACAATGTTGAGTTAATTACTATTATTGATACTGGTGTTACTCATTTATTTATTTTACTTGAATGTGCTACGATGTTAGGATTGAAATTGTCTTCCATGAAGGGTAGTACGGTGATAGATACTCATGCAAAGGGTTCTGTTACTACTACTTTTGTTTGTTCGAGTTTTCCTTTTTCTATCTTTGGTAAGAGTTTTGTGATGGATTTGGTGTGTCTACCGTTACACCAAATTGATGTTATCCTTGGAATAAACTGGTTGGAGTTCAACTATGTTCATATAAAATATTTTAGTAAGAATGTGAGTGTTGTACCCCAAAATTTGCCCTCACATTTTTCCACAAGAAATAACAACTTCAGGCTTTCCATGATCTTTCAAACTGGCTCAAGAATCGGTCAAACGGACTTTTCTCGTCAGTCAAACAAAAATTAGGGTTTTATTGATTTTTCAGGGCTCTGGATTGTTTCACACAGTTGGCTTAGGGTTTTGGTTGATTTTGGCTCAACTTTGATCAGACGAATGTTCTTTGGCATTTAATCAGGAATTAAGGTTTGTGCGCGCGTTCTCAGAAAGATTTAAATTCTACAGCACTTTGCGAATTATTCCGAGATTTGGGTTGGATTCGCATTGTTTAACTTAATCAGTAAAAAAGGGCAGTTGGTTTGAATTCACGTTCGTCTGATTGAACCAGTCAAAAGATATATGCGGTTTGGATTTACAGTGTTTGGTAAAAATCAGTGAAAAGGGGGAATGCGTCTGATCAATTGTTGTGATTAACTGTTATTTTGCTTTGAACATTGGAAGCGTCAAGTTTATTAATTGATCAGTACTGAAATATTGTTTAGTTAATTATTTATTATTCTAAAGATTAAATAAGTTGGAATTTATTTTCAATTTATTTTAATTTAAAGAACTATAAATAATAAATGAACAATTGAAGAAGAGAAGAATTAATTAAATGAAAGGACTTTTTATTTATCTTTAAGTCATTTGTATAAATTGTTTTTGTTTACAAAATGTTGACAAAAATAATGTTACATTTATTTAAAGCTAAATAAAAGACTATCCTAATTAGTTTGCTAATCTTCAAATCTTCATCCGCTATCCCTCGCTCCAGTGCTCCATTTTTTTCATCTGCAAAAGAAAAGAGAAAAGTCAAATAACAGTTAAAAAGACAGATAAAATTACAGTCATCATTAAGGGCCACTGATGGGGATCAGTTAACCCTCTCTGCAAATCACGGGATTTCTCCCGGTTCACAAAGAGGGACGAGTTTTATTTGCTAAAATATGAATGCACAAAAGTCAAATTGCACAATTCAAAGTGTCAAACTGCATAGTTCAGAAGCAAGTTCAAATCAAACTAAAAAATCCAAAAGTACAACTTTCTGCCAAAAATATAAAGCATACTGTCACAAAGATATCAAGCTGGCCAAAGAAGATATGCAGAGAAAATGGGATATGCAAGCAACTACACTTTCATCATTTCCCCATGTGGCCCTTTCAGAAAGTACAAAAGCATAAACAATATTTAATGCAAGACTGTACTAGAGAGAGAGGAAGAGGAGAGATAGAAGAGCAGGCTTAGGCTTTAGGCTTGAGAGATAGAAAGAAAACATATAAAACAAAAGATGAGCACAATGGATAAAGAGAGCCTGCTGAACCTGTCAAGCAGGACAAAATAACTATGCCTTAAAGAATAACCTGATATCCTGTCAACAAAAGGGCCATACCAACAGATGCAAAAGAGGCTGAATATTGACCAAGGTAAAAAAGAAAAATATACAAGCTACTGAAGCATAAGCCTTAAGACTTCACAAGCCTGCACCTGCCTAAACCATCACAAGCCTGCACCTGCCTAAACCATCACAAGCCTGCACCTGCCTAAACCATGACAAGCCTGAAAACCTGCCTGAAGCAAACCAACAAGCATTAAGCCTCAAGCCTTAGTATAAACCTGCCTGAAGCAAACCAACAAGCATTAAGCCTCAAGCCTCATTATAAACCTGCCTAAGCACAAATCAAAAGCAAAAAAAAAAAAAAAAAACCAGTATGAACCTGCTAAGACATAAACCTGCATTAGCTTTGCCTCCAAAAGCCATTAAACCTGTTAAGGCCTAAACCAGTCCAGCTTCAAGTCAAAACCATAAGCTATCCAAACAAATAGCCAGATAAAACAACTCAAAGCCATACCAGCATATACCCCTAACCCTGTCAAAACCCTCAAGCCCTCAGTAAAAAAAAACCTTCATTGAGCAAAAACAAACACTCAAAAGCATACTGATCTCAAGGCCATTCAGAGGAGAAGAAGAAAGTCAAAGGCAACCCAGGCATCCAACAAAGGCAACATAAAGCCTCAGAAAATCTTCTTCATAGGAAAACGCATAAGGCAATCCAACTCAAAGGCAAGGAGAAAGTCATTAAGCAAGCATACAGAAGAGGCAAGCTCAAGGCAACAAGTCAGAAGAAGAGAGAAAATCTAAGGCAACACAAGAAGGCAAAGAAGATACAGAGGCATCTCAAGGCAACAACATAGGCAATCCAACACAGGCAACAAAGGCAACAAAAGCCCTCAGGAAGTCCATCATAGGGCAGAAAAAGAAGCAACAAACATTCAAGGCGACGAGAGAAAGAAGAAGAAAATTAGGTTTTCAGTTCAATGTCATCATCAAAACCAAAAGAAATATACAAAGATACCAGTTAAAGCTTTCATCCGCATCCTTCACCGTCGAGCCTCCGAGCACCTCCGCCATTCCTTCCCCTCTTCAGTAAAGGTAATGCACGTTCTTTCATCCTTTCTCGTGTATCTCCAACGAAATCAAAAATAAACACAACATGCAAATCAAAGTCAACACTTAATCTGATCAAGCAGTTAATCAAGAAGAAGACAGTAACCCATAATGTGTAAAAGATAAGTAAAACCCTAAACGCGAAAAGCCAAAGAAAGAGGATTACCATGCTACGCGCTTCACTGAACCATGAAGAGGGAAAGGAGGCAAAGGAAATGCTGGTGGCTTAGGCGAGGGGACGAACTCAGAAGCTTGCAAGGATGAACGAAGACGAACGAACAAACGAACGCCGCCGCTACACAAAACCTAAGCGTTGTCAAAACTGGATACCAAAACAATGAACCCTAAAAAACAATTGTTTGCACTGTGGGCCTTGGCCGTTTCAATCTCACCTAAGCCCAAGACAATTCCTCATACACCCCCCCCCCCCTGGCCTTCAGTTTTGGTTAGGATTTAACGCCCTTAAAGCCCATTTAGAGGCTTAAACTTTTTTTTTCTTTTATAAAACAAGTGTTTTATTAATAACTTAATACTAACTTTTCTCTTTTTTATATACAACATCTTTAAAATATATTTTTTCTCTAACTTAATATATTTTTACAATAATACTTTAATAATGAAAATACATTTTTATTGCACCATATAATAAATATTGAAAATACTTTTCATTCAATTTGTTTATAATAAATAAAAATACATTTTTTCTACTTTGTTTCTTGATATTTATATAAACATACTTTTTTATAATAAATAAAGATACATTTTGATACATCATATAATTAAAATTGAAAACACTTTTTTTCTTTTAATTCAAATATTCTTACTAATAATACAAAGATACTTTCTTATGTCAAATGAAAAATAATAACTTTTAAACTTAGAATACTTTCTTTTCTTAAACTTTCTTTTTACACAAGATTATTAATTAAATTAAATAAACATTTAATTTTTCTTTAAGTTAAACAATACTTAATACATGTTCAATTTCACATCCTAACCTGTAAATAATTACTTATACAATACATCCCACACTTAAGCAATACCATACAACACGTTGCTCCTATACACATTTGTTTATCTTATGCATTGATATACGTTATTTACATTTGATCGCAAATTCGATTTGGTTGTAACTTATTGGATATTTCTAAGTCTCATCCCCATTCATAAATTTGTACCCCCACTCCCGGATACTTATTTTGTAATAGCGTAGACTTTACATTTTCGCAATTTACCGCTTTCAATTATACCATGGTTAGACCTAGGGTTTGCATGTACATAAAATCAAACGCTAGATAACCTAATACAAGACAAATACATGAAATCAATACACAATCACACTTGCACCCTCTAGGGTAATCCCACATGTTGCCTTCCAAAATGGGTCATGCTTGCACGTCGAGTTTCTTTGGCAAAACAAATTCAAATGATCATAAGTCCCTCGATGACGCTTTCGAATGTTGCCTAAACGGAATGATCATGGTCCCTTCAAAGCAAATTGCCAAAGACACTTGACATCATTGCATTCATGGTCCATACGATGACTCGCGCCCGTCCCGAATAAACTTCCTAAACGCAAGATTGTCCACCAAATTCAATGGTGGAACAAAATTGTTAAAAAGGGTTAAAACATAACAAAAACCTTTGAGTACAATAGGGTAGACAAAACTCTTAGTTACTTGAGATCATCTTGCAAAAAACACTTGCCTTCTTTTCAAAAACCACAATCCACAACACTTTCAAAACAAACTCTCAAAAACATTTGAAACATCTTTTCGAAAAGATACACGCCCTTTGTAAAATATTCGAGTAAAGAATTGTTACAAGGTTAGCCTAAGACAAGGCATCTTCTTCCAAAACATTTTCAAAAACACTCACACATACACCATTTTCAAGCAATCAAAAATCAAGGCAAGCGATCTAAAAAACCAAGTAACTAAGAGCCCATGGATAACCATGGATGAAAAGGGTGCTAATACCTTCCCTTTTCATAATCTACCCCCCGAACCCACGAAATATCTCAAAAGGTTTTTGTTGTGCTTTTTTAACCTTTCCTTTAGGATAAAATAAAAAGTCGGTGGCGACTCTTGCTCAACCGCACAAGTGCGAATACGAACGCAAAACCACAGTCAGTTCTCCCACCGTATCACAGAACTGGCGACTCTGCTGGGGATAAACTTAAAAGTGGGGTTACCTTAGGGTTTAGATCACCTTTACTTTCTTTCTTTGATTGACTTGATTGCTTTATCTTTGTGGTTCTTTGTTTGGGTTTGTTGTAAATCCTCCACCCGGATTTGGGGCACCTTTTCAGGTAAATAGCAAAAAAACTGCGAGGGAACTGTGCGGGGTATACCGAGATGGTTGAAGCAGTAAGCTATGTTAGTGTGACATATTTGTGAGTACCGGTAACCCTTGAGTAGTCAAGGAGAGTACGGGGCCGCTGTGTGATGTCATGAAGCACTAACGAACTCTTAGAACCTTAATTGACCATCTTAGCCTTTTTAGGGGTAGTGAGATGACCGACTTTGGTGCAGTCCGAAGTTGGTAGATCCTCGATACTACACTCTTTGGAGGATTGTTTTCTTGGAATATTTTGGTCGCCAGTAAGTGGCTAAACCGAAACAATGAACACAGAAAACAATCCAATGATATTGAGCTCCTTAGAACCCGGTTTCTATTTTAGGACAGGATGAGCCAACTAACTTCAAGAGGGTACTTACCTAAACCTCATGCAAGCCTCAACCTAAGGACTTGTTTGCTTTGTGTGAATATGTTTGTCTGTATATACACTCACTTGCTTTTTTTGCATACATGTACATAACATCATGACATCATACCATAGCATTTTCAATAACCATTTCAAGGATCTCGAGGGTTCTTTTGATGCAGGGTTACGTTGAACCATACATCTACCAAGGGGCAAGAAGTTTCTCCTCTAAGCAAAGTTCTCCAGTCAAAGATCAAGTGCAACAACTTGAATCAGTGGCTATGACCCACTCGACATGGTGAGCTTGATTCTCGTGGAAAGACATCCACCGAAACAAAGTTCTCCAGTCAAAGATCAAGTACAACAACTTGAATCAGTGGCTATGACCCACTCGACATGGCGAGCTTGATTCTAGTGGAAAGACATCCACCGGTGCGGAGATCTCCAATCCAAGAGCAAAGTTCAACCTCTAACATTTTCTTGTGTTTACCCCAAGAGATCCTTGAAAGCATGCATCCACATACCATGCATTGCATTTTGACAGTCTTTCCTTTTTCAGGTTTCCTTACTCTCCTGCTGTTTATTTCAGTAAGAGATGGCTCTAGAAAGGTCTGTCAAAGACATCCAAGACCAGACTGCTCAGCTGCAGGAGATGTTCCTGAACTTGTCTCTGGGGCAAGAAGAGATGAAAGCTATCCTCACAAAGGGCTTGGAGAATTCCAACAATGCCATGAGTGATCAGCTTGCGGAGCTGCAGTTTGATCTGACAACCTTGAGGACTCAAATGATGGGACAGTTGGTGGGCCAGATGGCTCTCATCCAAAACCTATCTCAAAGACAAGAGGAACTCAGAGTTCTTGTCCGCCAACTGCTTCCAAACAACCAATTGGGGCAAACATCTGAGGTTGAAGAGCAAGTCACCGCTCAGCCTCCATCCACTCAAGAAGACAAGGGGAAAGCTCCTTTGCTTGCTTCAGGGTCACAAGCCCTTCAACAACCTCGCCAGCGTCAACGGGGTAATCGGCGTAAGCAAGAAACGTCGGGAAGACAGTTCATGGAGACTGAAATACCATCATTTTTCATACTGAAGCGCCTGATGGAGGTCAACTTGCTTACCTTAAAGGACCCTCCTCAGAAGCCCAATACCTCCTCTCCTCACTATCATCCCGACGCATTTTGTGTTTACCATTCCTACAGCCCGGGACACGACACCAACGACTGTTGGGCCTTGAAGAACAAGATTCAAGATCTGATCGACATTGGGGTGCTGGAATTCATGCCAGACGGCGAGATGAAAATCTTCCGTTAAAGGGTTCTCCGCTTGAAGTGACGAAGCTCAAGCTGAAAGACTTTTGCTTCTTTTTGAATTTTCAAAGTTGTAATTTCTTTTGCTGTCAAACAATTATCTGTTGATGTTAAACTCTGTTTTCATTAATGCATTGCATATGTTTGTCTTGAATTCATCCATTCGTTTCACTACTCTTATGCTTTTCTTTATGATATTTGACTCTTGATAAAAAGCTGCGAGCCTTTAGAGGGAGGATGACGAAACAATACCATGATCTTATACAGTATGCTTTTGAACAGACCTTGCTGATGATATACAAGCATTTCTTGCAAATCCCCAAACACTGGAGTTATAAGGAAGTTAATCCCTAGTCAACCCCTTCGAGCCAAAGAAGTAGGAGTTTTCTGTTCTGAACAATCAAAACCTTTGATATAAACCTGGGGCAGGGTAGTATCTCAGTTAATTCAAAGAAAATGCGCATTAAAGTCGCAAACTCTCAGTTCGTAATACAACGAACGATGTCAAAAAGAAAGAAAGCATTCCGTCGGAATCAAAAGACAAGGGTGGTTCCCTATCACATAGACAGTCAATCTCTCAAAAAGAGAAAAAGCCCACTGAGCCAAAACCTATAAAGGAGGCTTAAGAAAGCTGGGGCATCCCGCTGACTGTAATCTCGAAAAACGGGAACAGTCAGGCAAAAGTTAGGGATAACAAATCAAAATCAAAATAGTGAGGTCATTACAAAATCCTCAGCAACACGAAAAATGTTAAAAAAGAAAAAAGGAGATGATGACTGTCTCCCCAAATTCAACTAGTGAACCATCGCCCAAAGGTCGTTCCAAACTCAAAACAGAGAGTGACGCACAATTAACTGAGCTTAGGTTGGAGAACATCACGAAGAGTGGGTGGGTACAAATATATTTTGAGCCTTTATCCTTTGTTTCTTAAACCGTGAACCAAGCCACGTTACAACCCTTCAAAAGTCCTAATTGAAGCATGGGTTAGTTCGAAAGCATACTGTTACAAAAGGTATCCTGACTCCTGTAGGGCTTTACTCTAAATCTTGTGTTAACTTGTCTTATGAAAAGTTTTCTGCTAAAAAACGCATTTTTCAAAACTTCAAGACAAACATAAACTTTGCATTACCTAAATATCACTGTCTGCATTTGGCTTTTTGTTTGACAGCGAAGAAATTCATGCAGCGAATGTTCGGAGGAACGAAAACTCTCTCAGTAAGTAAAAATCACTTCAAGAGGATAACACTTCCATTGCAAATCTCCTATCAACAAGGGGCATGACATGTCGCAATTCAATTAACCTGGGGCAGTCCAGTCAAGGTCCCACAGATCTTTCAAAGTTCAGTTAACCTGGGGCAGTCCAGTCAAGATTTCAAGAAATCTCTCAATATGTAGAGTAATCTGATTCAAGACTCCTTCACCACCACTTGGGGCATTCGAATGTCAAAAGTGTTCAACAAATCAACTATCACATTTCCAGACTCGATTCCTGTATCTAGCCAGGGCACGTCTGAAGAGTTTCCAGACTCGACTCCTGTATCCAGCCAGGGCATATCTGTTAACTATCACCTTTCCAGATTCGATTCCTGTATCCAGCCAGGGCATATCGGTTGACGACCATTTCCAGACTTGATTCCTGTATCTAGCCAGGACACGTCTGAAGAGTTCGAGGATTCGATTCCTGTATCCAGCCAGGGCATATCTGTTGACGACTATTTCCAGACTCGATTCCTGTATCCAGCCAGGGCACGTCTGAAGAGTTCCAGATCAACACCTGTAACAAGCCAGGAAACATCTATGGACGACCGATTGTAGACCAACACCTGTAACAAGCCAGGAAATTATCCACATTACCACTTGGGGCATTCGAATGTCAAAAGTGTTCAAAAACCCGATGCAGTTTTACACAAGCTCATCCTCAAGAAGCCCTACACCGGTTCCTCTTCAAGACTTCTGAAAACAGTTTATGGATTCTTCCCAACAACGGATGTTAATCTATCAGCTTGTTCAGATTCAACCATTGAAAACAGTTTACGGACGCTTCCCAATAACGGACGCTGCTCTATTGCTTATTCAATCTCAAGATTTCTGAAAATAGTTCACGGGTTCTCCAAGTAACGGATGTTAACCTATCACTTGTTCAGATTCTTCTCAAGACTTCTGAAAACAGTTTATGGATTCTTCCCAACAACGGATGTTAATCTATCAGCTTGTTCATATGCAACCTTTGAAAACAGTTTACGGATGCTTCCCAACAACGGACGCTGCTCTATTGCTTATTCAATCTCAAGATTTCTGAAAATAGTTCACGGGTTCTCCAAGTAACGGATGTTAACCTATCACTTGTTCAGATTCTTCTCAAGACTTCTGAAAACAGTTTATGGATTCTTCCCAACAACAGATGTTAATCTATTACTTGTTCAGATGCAACCTTTGAAAATAGTTTACGGACGCTTCCCAACAACGGATGCTGCTCTATTGCTTATTCAATCTCAAGACGTTCTGAAAACAGTTCACGGGTTCTCCAAGTAACGGATGTTAACCTATCACTTGTTCAGACTCTTCTCAATGTTCTGAAAATAGTTTACGGATTCTCCAGTAACGGATGTCAATCTATCGCTTGTTCAGATTCCAAGCCTTCACCTGCAACAATCAGAGGACTCTCGCAATCCCCAGCCAGAGAACCTTCCAGAAGCTAACTCCACTCAGTCAAGTTTCATTATCCCCAGTGAAGCTAAAACTTCAAATTATCAATCCCTAGCGGAGCCAGACTAATGATCCTTCTCCCCACAGAGTTTTGGGAGGGCAAATCTTGAGTTCCCCAGTGAAGTCGCCAGAGTCACTTCCCACCGAGCTGAAGATTCTCAATCTTACCTCCCCAACATGAGTCTGCTAGTTTGGAATTCCCCAGTAGAGGTCATCAGGAATTCTCTTCCCCAGCAACAGCCAAGGATTTATTTTCCCGGCAGCAGTCAAGATTCTTTCATCTTCAGCCGTCCAAGATTCATTTATCCTCAGCATCAGCTCATCAGCTTACATGCGCATTCATCCCATTCATGTCATAAACATTGATGTCACATACATTGCATCATGCATCATAACATTGCATACAACTAACCCTTTACCTTTTCAGGTAAGATCAGTCGACGGACACAGATCATCTTCCGAGATTCATCCAGAGATAGTTCAGATGTGACCCGGACACGGCGACATTCTGATACTTATTCCGGATCCATTCAGACGCATCATCAGGAAATCCTACACCGGTTCCTCTTCAACTTCAAGACTTCTGAAAACAGTTCACGGGTTCTCCAAGTAACGGATGTTAACCTATCACTTGTTCAGACTCTTCTCAATTTTTGAAAACAGTTTACGGACGCTTCCCAACAACGGATGCTGCTCTATTGCTTATTCAATCTCAACTCCTGAAAATAGTTTACGGATTCTCCTAAACGTGGATGTCAATCTATTGCTTGCTCAGACCCCCGATTCAGAGATATTCCAAAACATGGGTGGCTTTCTGATACTTGTCCACTCACCATTGACATACAGTTCAACATAACCAGATGGCATCTATAAGCCCATCCTCCTACCAGCGGTCGCCAAATGGCATCTCTAAGCCCATTACCAGATGGAATCTCTAAGCCCATCCCCCGACAAGATTCTATCGCACTAGATGGCATCTTTAAGCCCATCACCAAATGGCATCTTTAAGCCCGTTCACCTCTACCATCACATCAACGAGTACAAATTTTCTGGGCACTTTAGTGTCCAATCTTCTTTTACCTTCAAGTCGCGAAAGGAAAACTTGCCAATCTAACTCTTCAGGTTCAAGAAGATTGAACAGGGGCAACTGTTGTACCCCAAAATTTGCCCTCGCATTTTTCCACAAGAAATAACAACTTCAGGCTTTCCATGATCTTTCAAACTGGCTCAAGAATCGGTCAAACGGACTTTTCTCGTCAGTCAAACAAAAATTAGGGTTTTATTGATTTTTCAGGGCTCTGGATTGTTTCACACAGTTGGCTTAGGGTTTTGGTTGATTTTGGCTCAACTTTGATCAGACGAATGTTCTTTGGCATTTAATCAGGAATTAAGGTTTGTGCGCGCGTTCTCAGAAAGATTTAAATTCTACAGCACTTTGCGAATTATTCCGAGATTTGGGTTGGATTCGCATTGTTTAACTTAATCAGTAAAAAAGGGCAGTTGGTTTGAATTCACGTTCGTCTGATTGAACCAGTCAAAAGATATATGCGGTTTGGATTTACAGTGTTTGGTAAAAATCAGTGAAAAGGGGGAATGCGTCTGATCAATTGTTGTGATTAACTGTTATTTTGCTTTGAACATTGGAAGCGTCAAGTTTATTAATTGATCAGTACTGAAATATTGTTTAGCTAATTATTTATTATTCTAAAGATTAAATAAGTTGGAATTTATTTTCAATTTATTTTAATTTAAAGAACTATAAATAATAAATGAACAATTGAAGAAGAGAAGAATTAATTAAATGAAAGGACTTTTTATTTATCTTTAAGTCATTTGTATAAATTGTTTTTGTTTACAAAATGTTGACAAAAATAATGTTACATTTATTTAAAGCTAAATAAAAGACTATCCTAATTAGTTTGCTAATCTTCAAATCTTCATCCGCTATCCCTCGCTCCAGTGCTCCATTTTTTTCATCTGCAAAAGAAAAGAGAAAAGTCAAATAACAGTTAAAAAGACAGATAAAATTACAGTCATCATTAAGGGCCACTGATGGGGATCAGTTAACCCTCTCTGCAAATCACGGGATTTCTCCCGGTTCACAAAGAGGGACGAGTTTTATTTGCTAAAATATGAATGCACAAAAGTCAAATTGCACAATTCAAAGTGTCAAACTGCATAGTTCAGAAGCAAGTTCAAATAAAACTAAAAAATCCAAAAGTACAACTTTCTGCCAAAAATATAAAGCATACTGTCACAAAGATATCAAGCTGGCCAAAGAAGATATGCAGAGAAAATGGGATATGCAAGCAACTACACTTTCATCATTTCCCCATGTGGCCCTTTCAGAAAGTACAAAAGCATAAACAATATTTAATGCAAGACTGTACTAGAGAGAGAGGAAGAGGAGAGATAGAAGAGCAGGCTTAGGCTTTAGGCTTGAGAGATAGAAAGAAAACATATAAAACAAAAGATGAGCACAATGGATAAAGAGAGCCTGCTGAACCTGTCAAGCAGGACAGAATAACTATGCCTTAAAGCATAACCTGATATCCTGTCAACAAAAGGGCCATACCAACAGATGCAAAAGAGGCTGAATATTGACCAAGGTAAAAAAGAAAAATATACAAGCTACTGAAGCATAAGCCTTAAGACTTCACAAGCCTGCACCTGCCTAAACCATCACAAGCCTGCACCTGCCTAAACCATGACAAGCCTGAAAACCTGCCTGAAGCAAACCAACAAGCATTAAGCCTCAAGCCTCAGTATAAACTTGCCTGAAGCAAACCAACAAGCATTAAGCCTCAAGCCTCAGTATAAACCTGCCTAAGCACAAATCAAAAGCAAAAAAAAAAAAAAAAAAAAACCAGTATGAACCTGCTAAGACATAAACCGGCATTAGCTTTGCCTCCAAAAGCCATTAAACCTGTTAAGGCCTAAACCAGTCCAGCTTCAAGTCAAAACCATAAGCTATCCAAACAAATAGCCAGATAAAACAACTCAAAGCCATACCAGCATATACCCCTAACCCTGTCAAAACCCTCAAGCCCTCAGTAAAAAAAACCATCATTGAGCAAAAACAAACACTCAAAAGCATACTGATCTCAAGGCCATTCAGAGGAGAAGAAGAAAGTCAAAGGCAACCCAGGCATCCAACAAAGGCAACATAAAGCCTCAGAAAATCTTCTTCATAGGCAAACGCATAAGGCAATCCAACTCAAAGGCAAGGAGAAAGTCATTAAGCAAGCATACAGAAGAGGCAAGCTCAAGGTAACAAGTCAGAAGAAGAGAGAAAATCTAAGGCAACACAAGAAGGCAAAGAAGATACAGAGGCATCTCAAGGCAACAACATAGGCAATCCAACACAGGCAACAAAGGCAACAAAAGCCCTCAGGAAGTCCATCATAGGGCAGAAAAAGAAGCAACAAACATTCAAGGCGACGAGAGAAAGAAGAAGAAAATTAGGTTTTCAGTTCAATGTCATCATCAAAACCAAAAGAAATATACAAAGATACCAGTTAAAGCTTTCATCCGCATCCTTCACCGTCGAGCCTCCGAGCACCTCCGCCATTCCTTCCCCTCTTCAATAAAGGTAATGCACGTTCTTTCATCCTTTCTCGTGTATCTCCAACGAAATCAAAAATAAACACAACATGCAAATCAAAGTCAACACTTAATCTGATCAAGCAGTTAATCAAGAAGAAGACAGTAACCCATAATGTGTAAAAGATAAGTAAAACCCTAAACGCGAAAAGCCAAAGAAAGAGGATTACCATGCTACGCGCTTCACTGAACCATGAAGAGGGAAAGGAGGCAAAGGAAATGCTGGTGGCTTAGGCGAGGGGACGAACTCAGAAGCTTGCAAGGATGAACGAAGACGAACGAACAAACGAACGCCGCCGCTACACAAAACCTAAGCGTTGTCAAAACTGGATACCAAAACAATGAACCCTAAAAAACAATTGTTTGCACTGTGGGCCTTGGCCGTTTCAATCTCACCTAAGCCCAAGACAATTCCTCATACACCCCCCCCCCCCTGGCCTTCAGTTTTGGTTAGGATTTAACGCCCTTAAAGCCCATTTAGAGGCTTAAACTTTTTTTTTCTTTTATAAAACAAGTGTTTTATTAATAACTTAATACTAACTTTTCTCTTTTTTATATACAACATCTTTAAAATATATTTTTTCTCTAACTTAATATATTTTTACAATAATACTTTAATAATGAAAATACATTTTTATTGCACCATATAATAAATATTGAAAATACTTTTCATTCAATTTGTTTATAATAAATAAAAATACATTTTTTCTACTTTGTTTCTTGATATTTATATAAACATACTTTTTTATAATAAATAAAGATACATTTTGATACATCATATAATTAAAATTGAAAACACTTTTTTTCTTTTAATTCAAATATTCTTACTAATAATACAAAGATACTTTCTTATGTCAAATGAAAAATAATAACTTTTAAACTTAGAATACTTTCTTTTCTTAAACTTTCTTTTTACACAAGATTATTAATTAAATTAAATAAACATTTAATTTTTCTTTAAGTTAAACAATACTTAATACATGTTCAATTTCACATCCTAACCTGTAAATAATTACTTATACAATACATCCCACACTTAAGCAATACCATACAACACGTTGCTCCTATACACATTTGTTTATCTTATGCATTGATATACGTTATTTACATTTGATCGCAAATTCGATTTGGTTGTAACTTATTGGATATTTCTAAGTCTCATCCCCATTCATAAATTTGTACCCCCACTCCCGGATACTTATTTTGTAATAGCGTAGACTTTACATTTTCGCAATTTACCGCTTTCAATTATACCATGGTTAGACCTAGGGTTTGCATGTACATAAAATCAAACGCTAGATAACCTAATACAAGACAAATACATGAAATCAATACACAATCACACTTGCACCCTCTAGGGTAATCCCACATGTTGCCTTCCAAAATGGGCCATGCTTGCACGTCGAGTTTCTTTGGCAAAACAAATTCAAATGATCATAAGTCCCTCGATGATGCTTTCGAATGTTGCCTAAACGGAATGATCATGGTCCCTTCAAAGCAAATTGCCAAAGACACTTGACATCATTGCATTCATGGTCCATACGATGACCCGCGCCCGTCCCGAATAAACTTCCTAAACGCAAGATTGTCCACCAAATTCAATGGTGGAACAAAATTGTTAAAAAGGGTTAAAACATAACAAAAACCTTTGAGTACAATAGGGTAGAGAAAACTCTTAGTTACTTGAGATCATCTTGCAAAAAACACTTGCCTTCTTTTCAAAAACCACAATCCACAACACTTTCAAAACAAACTCTCAAAAACATTTGAAACATCTTTTCGAAAAGATACACGCCCTTTGTAAAATATTCGAGTAAAGAATTGTTACAAGGTTAGCCTAAGACAAGGCATCTTCTTCCAAAACATTTTCAAAAACACTCACACATACACCATTTTCAAGCAATCAAAAATCAAGGCAAGCGATCTAAAAAACCAAGTAACTAAGAGCCCATGGATAACCATGGATGAAAAGCGTGCTAATACCTTCTCTTTTCATAGTCTACCCCCCGAACCCACGAAATATCTCAAAAGGTTTTTGCTGTGCTTTTTTAACCTTTCCTTTAGGATAAAATAAAAAGTCGGTGGCGACTCTTGCTCAACCGCACAAGTGCGAATACGAACGCAAAACCACAGTCAGTTCTCCCACCGTATCACAGTGAGGTTTCCTAAGTTTAGTGATAGTGGAGAGATAATGTTTATGTCTGCTAAGCAATTAGAAGAACTTTTAAAAGATGAAGCCTTGATGTTTGCATCATTGCAAGTGGATCGTGAAGCGGAGAGGGTTTATGTACCTTTTGTCTGTGAATTTCTGGAGGTGTTTCCATATGACATCAGTGATTTGCCTCTAGAGCGTGAGGTAGAGTTTCCTATAGAGTTGGTACTAGGAACTTGTCTGGTATTGATGGCTCCTTATAGGATGTCAGCTTCAGAGTTAGGTGAGTTGAAGAAACAATTGTAAGAATTACTTGATAAGAGGTTTGTTCTACCAAGTGTTTCTCCTTGGGGTGCTCCCATGTTGTTAGTTAAGAAGAAGGATGGTAGTGTGAGGTTGTGTGTGGATTATAGGTAGTTGAATAAGGTGACTATCAAGAGTAATATCCACTTCTGAGGATTGATGATTTGATGGATCATTTGGTGGGTTCCTGTGTGTTTAGTAAGATTGATTTGAGGTTCAATTATCATCAGATTCGTGTTAAACCAAATGATATTCTGAAGACGGATTTCATAACGAGGTATGGTCATTATAAGTACATTCTAATGTCGTCTGGTGTATCTAATGCACCAGTTATTTTTATGGAGTATATGAATCAAACTCTCCATTCGTATCTAATCTATTCTAAATCAGAAGAAGGGCATGTTGAACATTTGTGAATTGCGTTGCAAGTACTGAAAGAGAAGAAGTTGTATGCAAAATTGTCAAAGTGTGAGTTCTGGTTGAAGGGAGTGAGTTTCCCTGGCCATGTGATTTCAAGTGATGTAATTTTTGTGGATCCTTCTAAGGTTGATGATGTGTTACAATGGGAAACTCTGAAGTCTGCTACTGAGATATGAAGTTTTATGAGGTTAGCAGGTTATTATCGCAGGTTTATCGAAGACTTTTCTAAGTTAGCATTACCGTTGACTCGGTTGACTTGAAAGGGTCAAGCTTATGTGTGTATGTCACATGTGTAGAGAGTTTTGTGGAAATAAAGAAGAAGTCAACAACTGCTCCAGTATTGGTTTTTCCTAATCCAAGTGAATCCTTTGTAGTGTATTGTGATGCATCAAAGATGGGTCTTTGCGGTGTGCTGATGCAGAATAGTCAAGTTATTGCTTATGCTTCTAGACAACTGAAAGTCCATGAAAGTAATTATCCTGTGAATGACTTAGAGTTGCCAGTTGTTGTGTATGTGTTGAAAATTTGGAGACAATATCTATTCGGATCCAGATTTGAGGTGTTCAATGATCACAAGAGTTTGAAGTACTTGTTTGATCAGAAGGAATTGAATATAAGGCAGATAAGGTAGCTCGAGTTGTTGAAGGATTGTGATTTTAATTTGAGTTACCACCCTGGTAGAGTAAATGTTGTGGCAGATTCCTAGAGTAGGAAGTCCTTGCATATGTCAATGCTTATGGTGCACGAGTTGGAAATGATCGAACAATTTAGAGACATGAGCTTATTGTGTGAAGAAACTCCTAAGAGTGTGAAATTGGGGACGTTAAAACTGACTAGTGGTATTATTGAAGAGATTAGAGATAGTCATAAACATGATCCTAGTTTGGTGGATTGGTTATTGTTAATTATCCAAGGCAATAAATGTGAATTTCAAGTTTATGAAAATGGTGTAATGAGGTTTGGAAATAGAGTTTGTGTTCTGGGTGTACCAGAACTTAAGAAAAGTATTTTTGAGGAAGGACATCAAAGTGGACAAAGTATTCATATCGTTGCTACAAAGATGTATCAGGACTTGAAGAGATTGTTTTTGTGGCCCAGTATAAAAAAGGAATTTGTTAAAAAAAAATTTATGCTTGTTTAACTTGTCAGAAGTTGAATATTGAGCATCAGAAATCGTTGGGTCTAATGCAACCGTTGAATATTCCAGAATCGAAATGGGTAAGCATTTCCATGTATTTTGTGTCAAGTTTGCCAAAGACTGCTACCGGCAATGATTCAATTTGGGTGATAGTGGATAGATTGACTAAGTCGACTTATTTCTAATGAAGATCAATCATCCTATGCAGAAGTTGTTATGGTGTATATTGAGGAGATTGTGAAATTACATGGGATACCTTAGAGTATTGTGTCGAATAGAGATCTCAAATTTAAGTTAAAGTTCTGGGAAGGTTTGTAAAATGCTTTTGGTACTAAGTTGAAGTTGAATTATGCATATCATCTGTAGATGGACGGTCAGACAGATAGGACTATTCAGTCTTTGGAGGATTTGCTGAGGGCTTATGTGCTAGAACAAAGAGTTTCTTGGGATAGCCATTTTGCGTTGATTGAGTTTACGTGCAATAACAATTTCCATGCGAGTATTGGAATGGCACCACATGAAGCATTGTATCGTAGGAGGTGTAGGACTCCAATATGTTGGTATGAGCCAGGAAGAGTGTTGTGCTCGGACCTAAGATTGTGCAGGAAACTATTGAGAAAATAAAGATGATCCAAGAGAGGATGAAAGCTTCAATGATTCATCATAAAAGTTATCATGATAGGAGGATAAAGGCACTCGAGTTCCAAAAGGGAGATCATGTGTTCTCGAGTGTTACTCTGGTAATTGGTGTTAGTAGAGCTCTGAAGTCTCAAAAGATTACACCGTATTTTGTTGGTTCATATCAGATTTTAAAGAGGATAGGTGAGGTGGCCTATCAGATTACTTTACTGTCGTCGCTTGTGAATCTTCATAACATGTTTCATTAATCTCAATAGAGGAAATACATTCCAAATCCTTCGAATGTGATCCAAATGGATGATGTACAAGTGATAGATAACCTGACAACTATAGCATCACCCGTGCGGATAAAAGGTCGAGAAGTCGAGTTGTTGCAGGGTAAAAATATTGCCTTGGTGAAGGTGTTGTGGGGTGGACCAGCTCGTGGAAGTTTGACTTAGGAACATGATGTTTAGATGAAAGAGTCGTATCCGACTATGTTTTCCTCGGGTAATTTTTTAGGGTGGAAGTTCTTTAAGTGGGGGAGAGTTTTAACACCCTAAAATCTAGATTTAATTATTTAATTGATTATTTGTGATTTACTGTGAGTTCATGTGACACATGTGTGGTGTGTTGTGGGGTAGTGAAGAACTAAGGTGCTAATTAGAATTATTTGAATTTAAACAATTTTTTATATTATTTAGATTTATTAATAATTAAATAGAATAAATAGTTGTAAGGGAGAATAAGGGCATGATGGTAATATATGATTATAAGTTAGGGCTTATAGGGAATAACATAGAAAGGGTCGAAGGGGTAAAAAGAGAAAATAGGAGAATAGAGATCATTTTGTACGATCGTAGAATTAGGAGAAACGCGAAGAAGAGGCTAGGGCTCAGAGGTGAAGTTTGTAGAACGCGAAGGAATAAATCGATCGATAGGAATTCAAGGTAATGGGTATAATCTCAGTTTTATTATGATTGATTGGGGGTTAAGGTAGAAGTAGGTTATGTCCTATGTTATTGATTGGATGAGATATATGATGAAATTGTTGATTTATGATGTCTGTATGCCATGCTATGTGTCCAATAAGACGTGATGATGTATTTTGATGTTAATATGTGGTATATGATGATTATTATGCATTTTGGATTGATATTGGTACTGTAACCAAAATTGGAATGGAGTTGGACAATGTAGAAATCACATTTGAGAAGTTATAGTTCTGCAAGCAGTGTAGGGCGAGTAGAGCGCTCCCAGCATCGCCAGGCCAGATAAGCGGCGAGGGAAATGATGGAAAAGAAGAGCTCCTGGAAAGTGTATGGGGAATGGATCGTCGCCCCAACATCACCGAGCCAGCGAGGCAGTGATGGTACCAATCGCGCCTTTCACTGGGTGAGCACCAGGCGAGCAGAGTGCTCCCAGGGTTGCCGGGTGAGGCTTAGCTGAGCAAACCTGATAGTATTTTCAAAGTATCGTAACTTGAGTTTCAGGACTCCGTTTGATACATCGTTTGAAGTGTTGGAGAGCTAATACGCTGAACTATATTATGACATAATTATATGATTAGTTTAATGCATGGTTCTAGTATCTATGTGCTGATGAGATTGATTTATTACATGTTTACTATGATATGAGGTTATATTTGTTTTAATGATGAATATGATGTTATTATAAAGTTTCTACAACGTTGTTGTGATGTAATCGATATGATCCATGATGATGTTTTCTTGATGTGCATGTTTAAATATGTAATACATGTTATGTGATGATTATATGAATGATGATGCACTTGACTAGTCGTGGTCGAATTTATATGACGTTGTTGTGCATATTGCATTCATAGCATTTTTGGACGGTGTTTCACTTTGACGAGCCTCAATCCTATTGTGTAGATTAAGTACATTTATGATATGCTTCGATTTTAAGAGGGAATCGATCATATGGTGGGGATCTTTGGAGGGTGATAAACCAGGTGTTCATAAAATATTGGTGTAATACGGTGGGAGAACTGACTTGGTTTTGCATTTTATCACAAATGTTGCAGTTAGTAAGAGTCGCCACCGACTTTTCTTTATTCAATAAGGAAAGGGTGAAAAGAACAGAAAAGACCTTCGAGAATTTTCTTGAGTTCAGGGGGTAGGTTATGAAAAGGGAAGGTGTTAGCACCTTTTTCATCCGTAATTATCTACAGGATCTTAATTGCTTAGTTCACTTTAATTTTCTTTGTGTGTGCTTTGAAATTTTTTTTTAAAAATACCAATGTAAGGAAGTATGCTTTATAATAACCCTCGTATTAGTCCTCAAGAGTGTTTATAAAGCATTTGAAAGTAATTGTTTTGAAAGTATGAGGTGTGACAATTATTTTAGTTTTTGAGCAAGCAATTAAGGGTATCTTACCCATTGAAAGGTCTTTTGTTATTCTTTTCCTTCTCTGTTAGGGATGGTGTTATCCATACCATTAGTTGGTAGATAGCCCCATCTATTGGATGTGAAGGGACAAGCATGGGGTCGTCGTTATGGTCATTGAAGGCAATATATAGGGATACCTTAGCAATTCTAGGGGACTGCCATCATAGATTGTAGGCAACATCGAGGGACATGATAATTTCTCTTAGGCAACATCGAGGGACATCGTGAGACTATGATCTTTATGATGACTTTAATCGAGGTTCTTTGCTAATGGTATCCCTATGTTCGAGGGATATGAACATTGTTTCTGAAGTCAACAAAGGAAGCTACCCTAGAGGTGCATGTGTGCAAGAGCGATTCAGTTCAGTTATTTATCTTGATTAGGGTTATCTAACTATTGATTTTAAATCTTGTCATACAAGCATATTACTAACAGTTAAATATATACAGACAAGCAAGCATAATATAGGTGCAAAAAGTAAAGTGCGGAAAAGTAAACCCTAATTAAGTTATTACAAGGCTCTGGGGAAGATACAATAGTATAAATTTACAAGAAATAAAACTACAGTTATTACAAAAAAAATTGTGTGACCTATACAATTTCTCTAAGAAAGTAAAGGGGAAAATAAATAAGAAAATGTTAGAAAAGATGTTTTAAAGTTCTAAAATCTAAAACATTAGAAATTAATTTTTTTTCCGTATTTTTGTAGAAAATAATTTAAGTTAATAATTAATAAAAACCTAATTATTTTAATTAATTTTACAAATTAAAAAATAAGACCTAAAATCTAATTAAATGAAAAAAAGTTAATTAAGAAAACCTAAAAGACTATTTTTTTGATTTTATGTAATATTCTGATTTTTTTATATGTTTTGATTTTAATTGTAAAAAAGAAATAAATTCGTGGAAATGGAGTTTCAAAGAGAGAATCTGATTGTGTCTTAGCCATGGTAACTCATCATCCTTGCGTTAAAGCTTGCATTTTCTTATTCAAACATGTTCTAAACACCACGATGAACTCATTTGTGCACACAAAATTAGTTAAATATGCATAGATTAAAAGATTCAAATTCAAGAAAATGACCAAAATTGGTGGGCTTGTGTAAGCTATTTCAGACGTGAATAGATTTGTTTCTGGACTTGGTGAGATTCCTGGGAGCTTCAGGAATACGATTTGAGGCTTGGTTTTGATTAAGAGTGGCTGGAAATTTTGATACGAGTTTGCACCTTTCTTTGAAAAAAATTTATTTTGAAACCTTGCTTCTATGGCAGCCACCTTGTATCTTTTGCACTTGAGTGTTGCATATATTTATAGAGGAATGAAATGGATTAAAATATGGCAAGGATCTTGTATCATTATGTCACAATTCATTGCAAAGAAAACACATTGAAATCTTTCCAAAATTGTTTTTAAAACATTCCAAACTTGAATATTCTTGCTCCCAACATGTTTTCACGGTTTTAGAAATCTCTTAAGAGGCCTTGGGCCTTTTAGAAGACACCCAAATGAAGCCCACGCGCCCTTTGGTCCATCAACTCATATTTTATTTTATTTTTTTTGAATTAATTTGAATAAAATCAAAATAAATAAAATAAAAAATCAAAGTAATGTATAAATGGACTTAGAGGTCCTCTAACATGTTATAAATATGTTTAAACTTCAAAAGTTAGGCCCATTAGTTGAAAAGTTAAAGATTACTCAAATGAAGTTTCATGCATTTTTCTCAAAATTGCTCAACTTGCACTAATCATAACTGTATCCGTTTTATCATTAGAATGTGATCTTGAACTTTTTGGAAAGCTCAAGATGTCCCCTACAATCTCTATGGGGAAAATTTGATGAAGCGTGTGAAAGTTATGCTTGGTCAAAGTTCAGTTGACTTCTCCTAAGGAAACCCTAATTTGGCAACTTTTGACTTTTGATGATTTGAGGGCTTTTCTTGAGGAATCATGATCAACCCTTGATCAAATGATGCATATGACTTAAAAAAATTTATGTTGACCAAAAATCTCGAGGTTTGCTTATATGTTGACCATATTTAACTTTTTACCCAATATAGTTAATTTTCAGTACTCTGAGCCATTGGCTGAGCAAACTTGTGATACAAGGCTTGAAACTTGATATGAGCATTGTTGAAGATCTATGGAGAACCATGAAAACCACTTGAGATGTTTGAAACCCAAAATTCCTTGTGAAACACAAAACCCTAGTTATGGACCCATTGCTTAGGAGGAGAATTTGTCTAATCAATTCTTGAGCAATCTTGAGCATATGAGGACCTTAAGAGAATGTCTTGAAAAAAATGGGATGGAAAATTTTTGGGTACAACAGCTGCCCCTATTCAATCTTCTTAAACCTGAAAAGTTAGATTGTCATGCTCGCCATTCGTGGTCTGAAGGTGTAAGAGGATTGAACACTTAAGTGCCCAGAAATTTGCACTCGCATGTGCACGAAGTGAAACTGTTGATTGATTGTATTAGGAATGGGATTAAAGATGCCATTTGGAGAGTGACGGTATGTCGTCGAAGATGGGCTTATAGATGCCATCCAGAGTAACTGTTGATAGGAATACCAGAATGAGTCTATGCCTGACTTTGTCTGAATGATGTACCAGAATGAGTCTACGCCCGAATTTGTCTAGAAGATGTAATTGGAATGAGTCTACGCTTGACTTTTTCCAAAAGAGTTTCAGAAGGAATTGCTTGATTTCATCTGAATGATGTATTAGAAGACGTATACGCCTGACTTCATCTAGAAGAGGTATTGGAATGAGTCTACACGTGACTTTTTTCCCAAAAGAGTATCATAAGGAAATCTACACCTGATTTTATCTGAATGGTGTACTAGAATGAGTCTACGCTCTACTTTGTCTAGAATAGATATTGGAAGGAGTCTACGCCTGACTTTTTCCCAAAAGAGTATCAGAAGGAAATCTACGCCTGATTTTATCTGAATGATATACTAGAATGAGTCTATGCCCGACTTTGTCTAGAAGATATATTTGGAATGAGTTTATGCTCGAATTTGTCCACAAGAGTATCAAAAGCAAATCTACGCCTCATTTTATCTGAATGATATACTAGAATGAGTCTACACCTGACTTTGTTTAGAAGAGATATTGGAAGGAGTCTACGCCTGACTTTTTTTCCAAAAGAGTATCAGAAGGAAATCTATGCCTGATTTTATCTGAATGATATACTAGAATGAGTCTACGCCCGACTTTGTCTAGAAGATACGTTTGGAATGAGTCTGCGACTGAATTTGTCCAAAAGAATATCGAAAGGAAATCTACGTCTGATTTTATCTGAACGATATACTAGAATGAGTCTACGCCCGACTTTGTCTAGAAGATACGTTTGGAATGAGCCTACGCCCGACTTTGTCCAAAAGAATATCAGAAGGAAATCTATGCTTGATTTTATCTGAATGATATACTAGAATGAGTTTATGCCTGACTTTGTCTAGAAGAGATATTGGAAGGAGTCTACGCCTGACTTTTTTTTCCAAAATAGTATCAGAAGGAAATCTACGCCTGATTTTATCTGAATGATATACTAGAATGAGTCTATGCTCGACTTTGTCTAGAAGATAAGTTTTGAATGAGTCTAAGCCCGACTTTGTCCAAAAGAATATCAGAAGGAATCTATGCCTGATTCTATGAAAATACTGGTTATGTAGATAGTCGCCCCTTCCAGTTTTTATAATTGATCTACATCTTGTCTGTAAATTGTTGATAATATTCGTTTGTCTGTGAATTTAACGTGAAAAGGCAAAGTTAGCTTTATGCAATGTCATGATGTATGCATTGTGTAGTGATGCTCTCAAAATAAATGAGAATGTTACATGCATTTTTTATGTATATGTTATGATATTGTAAATGACGTATGGATGCGACATGTCATTGGAGAGCGTTGGTAGCTTCTTATAACGACGTCCTTACTGGGGACAATGAATCCTTGACTGTCGTTGGAGATGAAGAAAGTAATTCTTCAGTTTCTTCTAGGAATAATTTTGATGGAGATTTTTGTCTTCTGTTTAAGGATACTCCACTGAGGATCTTTGACTTCTGCTTGAGGATAATCTAAGAGAGTCGGTTACTTGCTATTCGTTGAAGGAATTGATTTTTGCATATCCTGATCGGGGAAAAGAGAGATGGATGCTATCGGACCAAGTTTTAGGCATTATAGCAATTCCTCTGGAGATATCAACTTTGGTTAAACCCTACTGGAGGGAAGGATGGGATTTCATGGTGTTGGAGAAATAAACTCCGATTGGGCATTGGTCCCCCTAAGTCCATATGAAGAAGTTTTAACCTTCTAGAAATAGTCTGATGCTGTAACATTTTGTGTGACATCATGAATTGAGACATGAGATCACACTCATCACAAACTAACCCTTCTTCAATCTCTAGCTTTGGAAAATCTCTAATGGCTCCTTTAGATATGACTTCCTTTATTCTTTTGAAATGAAGATATCCAAGTTTCTCATGCCATAACTTTAATTTATCCTTATTGGTCTTTGAACCTGAGGTAGAATAAGCACTTGATTGAGATTTCTTTAGATAAAAGTTGTTCTTTGACCTTATACCCTGACTCATGTTAAAAAAATTCAAATTATAAGCACCTTTACACACCAGTTTCCCAACTCCTTGGATTTTACTACTGGCAATGTCACAAAAACATGTAGATCCAGTGGGGTGAGACCTATTATTCAACACTATCTTTTACACTCCTGTCAGATTCATATCATACCAACTATCAACATTCCTATGTTCTCCATATAGTTTATAGCAGGAGGTCCTTATATGACCATGCTCACCATAAGAATGGTAGGTCCAAGTTGATGACTGACTTGTGGCCCATGTTTGATCAAGTCTCCCAGAATGTTATAACACGTGATTGGACATGTTAATTATTTCCTTTCTTTCAGTAGGAAGAGACTTCACCACAAACACTCCTCTTTGATAATTATCAACTTGATAGTTACCTTCTAATTCTCCAATCTCTTTTATCATAGACACTCCATCCTCTAAATTTTGAACTAAGTTTGACATGTTATTAATCTTGGAATTTATAAGAGTTACCTCACTTAGAAGATAGGATACAGTACATATAATATTCTTCTTCTCACTTTCCAAGTATGTGTAATACGGTGGGAGAACTGACTTGAGTGTTTTGCGTTTTATCGCAGTTATTGCGGATAGCAAGAGTCGCCACCGACTTTTCTTTTATCCAATAAAGGAAAGGGTGAAAAGAACATGAAAGACATTTTGAGAATTTTCTTGATTTCAGTGGGTAGGTTATGAAAAGGGAAGGTGTTAGCACCATTTTCATCTGTAGTTATCTATGGGCTCTTATTTGCTAGCTTACTTTGAAAATGCTTTGTTTGAAATGTGTTTGGGATGGTTTTTGAAATTATTTTTGAAAGTTCCTTTGTTTTACAGAACTTTGTAATGATTCTCGTCTCTATAAGAATGCATACAAAGTGTTGACTTTTGAAAATATTTCATTTGAAAGTGTTGGTGTGTTTGAAATGATGTTGTTTTGAAAATGGTTGTGAGCAAGCAACTATGAGCGTTCTACCTACTCAAAAGGTCTTAGTTCTTTTCCTCACCCTTTAGATATTGCTATCTTACCATTTATTGATTAGAATCCTTATCATTGGATGTGAAGGGACGGGCATGGGTCATCGTATAGTCATAGAAGGCAACATTGTAGGATACCTTAGCAGTTTGTCGTAAGGGTCTAAGATCGTTTACTGAAAGCAACATTGAAGGGTCATCGAGGGACTACGATCTTGTATTCAAGGTTCATTGCTAAAGTATCCCACGTTCGAGGGACATGACTATTTTTATCCGATGCAACAAGTGTGGATTACCCTAGAGGTTCGCGTGTGCGAGTGAATTGATTTCATGCTTTTTTTGTCTTGAATTAGGGTTGTCTACTTGTTGATTTTAAATTTTGCCATACACACCCTAATTACTAGAATTTTATATAAAAGCGGTAAATTATGGAAAATAAATGTCTTGTGTTGTTACATTATTTTTTGGGGATGGGGATACAAGTTTATGAATGGGGGACGAAAGAAAAATAAATCCTAATTACCATTACAACCATATTGAATAATGAAGAAAATATATAGAAAATATAAAAACAATGTAAGAGAAAGGAAAAAAAATATTTTTAACCATTATGTGTCGACACATGCATCTTTGCATCGATGCATAACCTTTATTGTTCCTGTAAAACCAAAATTAGCTCAGTATGAGTCGATACATAAGGGTATGTGTCGACTCATTTCTTGTTTGTGTCGACTCATACACCTTTTGTGTTTCTGTTTTTGGGTCTGGATAGCAGTATGTATCGACTCATAATGTCTTGTGTTGACTCATGCCTGGTTCTGTAACTAAAATATGTCGACTCATGTGAGTATGTGTCGACTCATGCTGCAGTTTTTTTTTGCTTTGAACATTGTTCTATTGTGTGTATAGGTAAGTTCTCAACACAGTATTGGCAAGAATGAAAATCAAGGAAATGGTTAGCTTTAAAAGGCAATAGTTACTACATTTATCTTCAACAATGGATTACTAATGATGTTTGATATGAAAAGTTCAAAGTCAAGAAAACTTACCTTGAAACTGAAATTTGTATTTTGAGTTTTAACTATTGTGTTGGCTGTTTTTGAGCTTAGGGAATGGTAATAGTGATGTTACAAAAGTTGTTCTTGTGTTTGAACAACTCCTATAAGATGCATGTGGAGTGTTTGGATGGTTTGTTTGGACAAAACTTTGCAAGGTGTGAGAGGTTCAAAGTTTTTGACTTCAAAACTCAAGAGTGAAGGCTTTATGGATAGTTATGGCTTTTTGAGAGTATGAGATTTTAAGGGCTTATCTACACAACAAAAACTCTGACCTTTATCTTGCAAAATGGCCTCTCTATTTATAGATAACGTTTGAGACTTGAAACAACTCAAATTTTTGAAATCACATGTTATGAAATCACATGTTATAGAGAACGTTTGTTTTTGAAGCAAGCATGAAGAATATGTTTCCAATGTTTGTACCAAGCTATCTAAAGTGGTTGATCGCTTTAAACATGTTCGTTCTGACTTATAAGAGTTGAGTGTGATCAGAACAACAAGTTAGAGGCTCAAGAAATTGACTTTGTGATTAAAGTGAACTTTTCAAGAATGGATATGTTACTTTCTTCCAAAAATGGAATGATCAATTGGACAAAGGCTCAAACACTTGGATCATAGTTTAATCAGTTGTGTAAGAATTTAATTAAGGAGTGATATACAAGTTTGAGACCTTCAAAGTGAAGATTATGCAGCATGGCTATGGATTTGGTTCTTGTTCATCACAAAATATGCCTTGTAATTCAAGAATGACACCCTAACTTCATGTCTTTGATTATCTTAGCTCAAGTATGATCTCAATGAGTTCTTTGACATTTTGGAAAGCTTGTAACATACTCTACAACCTTCATATTTTCTATTTTTGAATAATCCAATTGGAACTTGATGAAAATTGGCCAAGAAGTTGGGATAAAAACCTGACCAAACCTGCTGAAAATTTCTCTAAGTGTTTATACAAAAATGCCATGACTTCATGAATTTATAACTCAAAATCCAAGCACTTATAGGACTTGATCAGCAAAGAAAAGTTGTAGATATCATCAAGATCTACAACTTTCATGTTGAAAGTTTTCTGTGAATCATCTTGCATCTTGGTGAAAGAATGGCATGAAGTAATGAAATTATCATGTATAAAAAACACTTAGAAAAATTTCTAAGTCTTGAAAAGTTTGACTTTTCACATTGACTTTTGACTTTATTGATTTGTTGATGATCAAGCTTGATATTCTTGAATGTCTTGATGAATTTTATCTTTGAAACTCAAATTTGGTCAAAAAGTCAAAGTTTGACTTTTCAGTATACAATTGACTTTTTCATCAGTTGACCAAATTTCATCTGTCAATCCAATGATCTTGAGAAATTAATTTATATATATAATTAGGTCAAAATGATGCATTTGAATCTTTGGGACCATGTTTCAAACCAATAGATTTTATATTAGGTCAAAGGTCAGTGATCAGTCATTCTCAGTCAAAACCCTAATTTGTGGTCTCAGTGTTTTGAAGGTGATTTTGTTTGGTTAATTCCTTGAGAATCCTTGAGCATTGAAGATCTTTTGTGAAATGTCTTGAGAAAAGAGAGGGCAAATTTTGGGGTACAACAGTATGCTATGATCTTTCTTTGATCTTCCTTTGTTTTGACATTTACTTCACACTTGTCATAAGTATCTTTGTAGGATATATCAAGATCTTCATGGAGAACACTATCATCATCAGCTTTTACTTCACCTGCCCATCTTCCAGACAAACCCACCATAAGTTTTGCAGATTCATCGTTAGCCTAATCTTCTGATTCATCATCATCAGACTAGGACACAATAAGTACCTTTTTTTTGCCTCTTGAGAAAAGTGGGATATTCTGGTTTGATGTGACCAAAACCTTCGCACTCATAACATTGAATGCCTTTGATTTGATTGGTCTTTTATTCATACATGGTATTCTTCTAAATATTTTGTTCATTACTGATGTCAGATGATATGTTTTTGACATTCAGTCTCCCTCTCCTGTCCAATATTTTTTATACCCTATTGAATTGCTTCCCAAGAAGAATAATGGTATTAGACAGATCCTCATCAATAACCAGCTTAGCTTGACCTTTATCATCTTCAGCATTGGACACAAAAGTTATGCTTTTGTTCTTTTTCTCAACTTTGTCACCAATAGTCAATTCAAATGTTTGAAGTGACCATAAGTTCATTAACTCTCATGTTGTTGATGTCCTGAGCTTCTTCAATTTTTGTGACCTTCATGTCAAATCTCCTAGGCAAGGACCTAAGGATATTTCTGACTAGCTTGGCTACTGACATCTTCTCTCCCAATGCACTTTATGCACTAGCAATTTCAAGAATATTCATTTGATATTCTTAAATTGTCTCATCATCATTCATCTTTAATTTCTCAAATTTGGATGTGAGAAGCTGAAGTCATGAAATCTTCACCTTAGAGGTACCTTCATAAGTTTTCTTGAGAATTTTCCAAGCCTTCTTGGCCATGGTGCACATATTAATCAGCCTAAAAACATTTTTGTCTACTCCATTGAATATAACATTTAAAGCCTTGGATTTTCCAATGGCTTCCTTATAATCATTTCCATCCCAGTCTTCTTTAGGTTTTATGGTTTCAGTTTCAATCTCTTTCCCATCTTTGTCAATGACCTTGACAACATGATGCTTCCATCCTTTCAGAACAACCTTCAAAGCTTTGTTGTCCATAGATTTCAGAAAAGTTATCATTGTAACATTCCACCAGTCATAGTTTGAACCATCCAACATGGGTGGTCTATTATTATATCCTCTTTCTTTCTCCATATTGCCAAAAAAATATATCCCTGAATCTCACCCGGTAACCAGAATAGGGTGCCTACTCTTGATGCCAATTTAAATTCTAGCACACATAATATCAGAAGTTAAGACTAATGTCTTAACAACACACAATGTCTTGACAGATGTTATAATATTTGCTGACAGAACAACAACAATAACAACAATGTAGAAATAAAACTTGCATAAAGTAAAGAAAATAATGCTATGTTATCCCAGTTCAGTGAAATCACCTACTCTGGGGGCTACCAAGCCAGGAAGGAAATCCATTATCAGTAGTACTAGTTCAAATCTAAACTCCCTCGTTTGCAACTTCTCGCCTAATCCCTACCCAGTGCAACTTCTGCCTAGGCACCTCCTAGATATGAGAAATCGTCATCTCACTTCCAATCACCGCAGTGATAAATAAACATGCCCAGTCCCAAGGAATGTCTCAAGAAACCAAAACATGAAGAACACACTTCCAAATTACAAATACTTAGTTTGCTTAAAATCTTCACTAAGAACAATACTCAACTCTTAATTCACAACTTCGAGGAGAACAATAAGTTGACAAGAAAGTAACAATCAGTCAACTCAAATGTATCAAAGATACATGAGGACATACAATAAAACACACAGAGAACCTAAGGACTATCAAACCCTAAACTCTTATTTTTCACAAGGTTTTACAATAAAAACTAGGTCTTGGACGACTCCTTATATAGGATTCTATAGTTGGGCTTAGACTGACTTGGATTCTCCAATCAACTCCAATCTTCGACTGAAAAATCTATGTAGAATATTCTCCACAAAAATAGAAACAATCTTCATAAAAAGTTTTCTAAAAAGTCTTAATCGATCCTTTTTAGTAATCAATCAAATTTGCACTTGTTTCTAACAAAATCCTTGATTGGTTTGTGCTTATAATGAGTACAGAATATTCTAGATACTTATATCTTCAAATAAAATCTTTAAGGATATCCAAAAGCAGCGCCCGCTGCATCAGACTTAGGATGTCACAACATCTTCTGTTACATCTGGAAGAAAACTCATAACAGTAAAATTGTTATGACAGTTGATAAAGATGCTGCACCATTTTACTCAACATCCACATAGAACCATGTTTAGAACCATGCTTAGCCAAAATTTATCCAACCATTGAAACATGGAACTAACACATTCCACATCTCACACATTCACACCATCGACAATAACTATATTACATATTGCTTATACAATCACATAAGATCATCTGCACCTATCAACAATCATCATGTAGTACATACACCAATTACACAACTCAAACAGTATGTTAACAACAATGCAATGAAATGAGACCGACTCACAGACTCAATGTATGTGATACCAATATCACTCTCGAATCCATGCCATCTAGGATCAGAGCCACCAATATCATGAACAATTTGGTTCACATAGCTCCCGATTCACGCCATCTAGGATCAAAGTTAACCAACATTGAGGTTCATTTCACTCTAGATTCATGCTATCTAGGATCAGATCCAACAAACAGGACTCAATTCCTCACCATGAATGCACGCGACATAATTATGCAACAAATACCATACATTGACATCCATATCCATCAATGTGACAACCTACCATACACAAATATCTACATCCATCAATGTAACCCGCCATCACAGATCACCAACAGATGACACATATGACATACAATCCAAAATACTCATACAAATTCACATAGCATTAATAAAACATCTTAAATTATCAATTACACAAGTCATTTACACAATTTTCACAAAACAACATAACTCGACAATACAAAAACCCGTCTACGCTTCAAACCGATGGAATTATGGTACTAAAAATATTTTTGAGAGAAACTACATTTAACCAGCTTTCAAACGATCTAAATCACACTTCAATCGGGTCTTTGAAGCTCGGGTTATGAATTTTCAAAGTTTTCGACAAAATTAGTTTCAGTCCCAGGTAACCGGTTACTTCATGCCAAGTAACCGATTACTTCAGCTTTTATACGCCTCTGTTAGGAATGATTGGTTCCAGGTAACTAGTTACTTCAAACCAAGTAACCGTACTTCATCTTTATAGAACCCAGTAGTTTTTTCTTCAGGTAACCGATTACTCCAACTCAAGTAACAGGCACTACAACAAATAACGCTTTTCTTGACTAAGCTTCCACCTCTGCCAAAGAAAAATCGAGGTAAAATACCAAGGTGCGCCATCTTTTATTATTTATAAAAATAAAAACCCACAATTTCCCTCGGGGTTTAAAATAACCGAGGGGAAAGAAAAGTCAGGACACGCTTCGAATCCCAACTATTGTAGTTTATGTTTTTATTTGTTTATAAGTGTAAACTAATTGATCTAACCCTTCAATTTTTGATATAACCGATGGATAAAATAATCAGATTTTACTATAAAAGCACTCGTTAAATTTTACCCTAATCCTTATTTATATGAAGTCGCCTCAAACTCGCATGCATCATTCTTTGGGATAGATTGTAAGACAGAAAAAATCTTCAATGTTCTTCTATCTAGAACAAAACATTTTTTTTGTCCTTGTAAGAAGATGGATGAGACTGTAAGCAGGTGCAGAAAAAATATTTTCCAATGTTTGGAATAAATAACTTATTAGAAGATGGATGCGTTCAAACTATTGAGCTTAAAAAGCATGCACACAAGGGTATGCAACTAAATCTGGATTATAATAAAGATTTGTTGTTCTCCAAGAATAACAACGACTATGATGAGACTGTATTTGTTATAATAATGTATTTTAATATTCTTGCTTCAACTTACACAAAGGAAGCTCAACCTTTAGATGATGGATATCAACGAAGATATTCATTCAAAAGAGAAAAGATTTATTATAAACCATTTATTTTAATATTTTGTGTAAACAATGTAATTGTAAAAAAAAGTTATATATATATATATATATATATATATATATATATATATATATATATATATATATATATATATATATATATATATATATATATATATATATATATATATATATATATATATATATATATATATATATATATATATATATATATATATATAAACAAATGTCACCTCAGTTTTTAAAAATAACCAAGGTGAAATCTTGCATTTGTAAAATAGATTTTACCCTAATTCTAACTAATATCTAGCCGCGAAAGATAGAGGAAATATTTACCACTGTCCTTTGCCATGAATTTTTTTGATCTAGAAATGCTTAAGAGTAGATCTCTGAAGACTATGAGATCTCTGAGGATCCTACCAAAGATCTGTTGTAAACAATTTATTCCCAATAACTCCTTATAGCAAAGATTTGTTTATCTCCAAGAATCTGAATTTGTTGTAATATTGTGTTTTAAATTTTTTTGTAAATTATGTAAATTAAAAATTAATAATAATAAAAATCTTTCACCTTCGGTTTTCTAAAAACCTAGGGGATATTTTAACGTTAATTTTGAGGATATTTGTCACCATCCTTAATCAAATTTTTGCCGTCTATTTTCATCACTATCAACGCTCAAGACACTTCCATTAGTGATCTGCGTGAAACCTAAATAACTTTCATTATAAAAGCAATCTGAATATCAAAAATTCATAATACAACATCATGAAGCGCTTGAAACTATCCTCAACTTTAAGATTTGTAAGAGTCCTGGTCATGAAGAGTTCTCTAAGATGGATTGCAAGAGCAGAAAATTATTTGGGTTTAAGGTTTGTGCTCTTAAATATTTATTTGAATATAAAATTATTTATTTATCTAACCCTTTTTTGTTTATATCAGAAAAAAAATGCAAGGAAATGTAATTGAAAACATATTATTTCCAGCAATTGATCTTCCCATGGATATCAAAGATTTGAAGCCCCAACATATGATCTTCATGGACAACTTAATTTTTATTTTGATATTCTGTGTAAATAATGTAACCGGTTTAATATTATGGATAAACATTGTATTTTGTAAATAATTTACTTTATTAATTTTCTGTGTAAATAATGTAACCAGTTTAAATCAAAAAAATACTAATAGTTTACCCCCTCGATTTTATTGATAATCTGAGATACTTGAGGCGCTACAATTGTAAATAATAAAAATGTAGACGACGTGGATCAAACCCATGTGCTATTAAAATTCTCGTCGGTGTTTTAAACACCGAGGTGATAAGTCTTTACTTTTTATGAAGACCTTATTTACCTCGCTTCAGATGCTGAGGTAAAACACATTTTGCGTCCAAAGTGATACAAGCTTTTTGTAGTAGTGTGGTTACTTCACTGAATCAGAGCCAAAAACCTGCTATTTTCTAGATTATGAAAATGCTTTCTCTTTAACCCCAAAACCCCAAATTGCAACCAAAAACATGTTTCTAACTTTCAACATTTAGACATACATATTATACAACATTTTTATTCATTATATAACACCAATTTCATCAAGTTAAGTGCACACATACCAAAAATTCATCAATTGTTTTCAATCGCTAAAAGAGAATAAAATCATGAACAAATACACAACAACCATGGAAATCAAAATTCCTACATACCCATCATTATACCATCCTTTAGAAAGTTGGAACCTCACCCTTACCTTAGATTGAAGGTTCTTCAACTCCCATAATGGATTCTCCTTGCCCTAGCTTTTTCTCACTTTCTCGCTTCCACTTCTCTCTGAGCACGATCGTTCCAACAGATACGATTCTACTCTCTATTCTTCCTTTTTACTATAATAACGCTTAGACCCCTAATATGTTCTTCCATCCATATTCTTACTAAGTCTCATGAAATGACCATCTTGACCTCATTATTTCTACTCATATTATCCAATTTTAATTATTAAAACAATTCTAATAATTATTCATAATTCCAAATAATTCTAACCAATTATTTAAATGAGAAATAATCCTCACTACTACTTTAGTCCGACACTACCCCACATATTATACCATCAAAATATCTATTGTATCAAATAAATCACAAGCAACCAATCAAATAATAAACTTAATATTCGGGGCGTTACACAAAACGCTGGATAAAACTGGTTAAAGCTACCATATGATCAATCCTACATTGGATGTTTTCAAAACTGGGCCTCCCATTGGACCAAGTAAAGGGGTATCCTTCAAAACCTAAGTTCTTCAACCTACATAAGTCAAGTGTTTGTCGATCCTAAGAGAACTGAGTGGAAGTTCTGCTAAGACCTCCCATAATCTCATGATCATAGATAATGTTATTGAAATCACAAAAATAGATAACTTGTTCACCTTTATTATTAACCATATCTTCAAGCAACATCCACGTTCTCCATTAATTAACCTCCTTCGGGTATCCATAGATTCCATTGAGAGACCACTCACTCATCCTAATTTTACATGTGACCCTCCTATGAATGTTGTTTTTTTGAGAAAGAGAGAATTTCAATTTTGATATTTGTGTTCTAGAACAGGACCAAACCACCAGCCCCTATCTTCCATTTATCAACGTAATCCACCACTTGGCAAGAAACAAATCTAGATCTTCTTTTAACAAAAACAAATTCCTCTTCTTTTAGGCGAGTTTCCATTAGGAAAACCACATCCGAGTTTTCTTAACGAAGGATCCTCAACAAGGCTCAGATTGCATGGGGACTCCCTAACCCCCTGCAGTTCCAAATAAGGATCTTTATTGAAGTAGGCAGTGTTGGTCTTCCAACACCACCTCCGGTTCATTTTCCTGGATTTCTTTTGATGCAGCTTGGCCTTTCAATTTATTTTCTCCACTTCCACACCTTTCAATGGTACCAACAATGATCATGACATCAATCAAATTCCTTTTTCACGTTTAATCTCCAGCTTCTTTTTTTATTCAGATTCACCTTTCTTGTAGCTGGTCGTCTGGTCCATTCCTTCCTCTTGGTAATTGCTCCATTTGATGTTGCTCTTTCCCCTTTTCTCACATTTGATATATCTATCGTGCCAAGTGATTCTTCCATTGCTTTAATCTCTGGAAAGCGCTTCTCCATAGGAACTAATTTTGATATCGGTTCCCCCATCCATTTGGCTCTCTCTTTCTTCTTTTTGATTTTTTCAACCTCCACTTCGTCTCCATCTTTCTCTTTTCCTCCTATTTCACATTTGCTTTGCCCTGAAGAAATATTGAATAAACTCTTACTATATGAGCTTGAATTTGAGTCTTTTTTCTTTTGTTCTTCTTGGATCCTTGGCATCGGGGATACTCTCAACCATGCCCCAAAGGAAAGGTCCTGCTCCTTCAGATCTTCATATCCTTCCTCACTCAAATCACCAACAACGTCGCAGTCTTTGAGTTGGTGGCCTAATCTACCACAAACGAAACAGAAAGTTGGGAGTCGTTCATATTTAAAATGAACCCTTAGGTTTTTCTCTTTGAAGCGCACCATCGTTCCCCTTTTCAAAGGTTGTTTGAGATCTTTTTTCACCTTAATGTGAAGGAATCTTCCATTTTTATGAGCTTCTTTTTGGTCTAGTTCTTCAAAAACTCCCAAGAACCCTCATAATTTCTTTGTCATCGCCTCTGACCTAAGCATGAGCGGAAGTTCATAAACTCGTACCCAAAAGGTACCAAAATGCATGTTCGAGTTAGACAGTTGCTCTTCCCCTGATACTCGACCCAGAGTCAAGAGGTTCCTATCAAAACTCCATGTGCCATTTCTAAGAACTTCTTCTAGATCTCGTTTCGTAGCAAAGCGAAAAAGAAAGAGATTCTTACTCAATTCTTGAACTTTCATAAGGTTTTTAAGCTTCCAAGCGTCGAGCATCGTGTTCTTGAAAGCACGTGAGTTGAAAATGTTATATGTCCAGAGTTTTCCTCCAAGAGTGCGTTTGAAAACTTCTTCGCAAATCTCTTCTATCTCTGTCGCAATCCCTTCTTCTTCTTCCTTCGACAGTTGAATATTTCTCCATAGCTACTCAGATAAGAGCTACAAAAACAACAGACTCGATAGCCAAACGGAATCACCAATTAACCGTCCCCATAAAGCTCCTACGAGAGGAGGAAAAACTCCAAAGAAGAAATATGAAAACCAGAAGAAACAGATGGAAATCGCTCAAATCCTAAAAATCGAATAAGAAATGAAGAGGGGCACGATAAATTTTTAAAGAGAAGATAGATTCTCTCTCTAAAAATAGATGAATTTGATGATATATTACTCGACTGAATTACCCATTTCATCTCTAGAACAAGGTGATAGTAGTAATATAGAATCATCATTTAACTCCATTAAAAAAAACCTATAAAAATGATATATAATTTATAGGAAATCAAAATCTCTAATGTCACTAAGAAAAACAAAGCACAAGTTAACTAACGTGAATAGAATTAAAGTACTAATCAAGTCAATAAAGATCTTGGGATTACCCCAAGCACAACAACAAAAAACCCGCATGGGAAGCTTTTGTGGAAAAAAGAAAAACATAATCTAATTTTCTCATTACCGTTGATAAAAAGACAACTAGAGAACACTCACAATTGTTTCTTTGAACCAGCGCTCAACAGTTGTTGTCTCTTGATCATAATATCATATTACCATGCTTTGCAATTTTACCATTTATAAAATCAAGTGCTTATTTTTCACATTCCGTTTTTCATCTATAACTTTTTTTCCCTTTTCTTTAAGTTTATCATTATTCATGTTTTAAAAAAGTAATACTATTTCTTTATCATAAAATTCATCATTTTCGTAACTATTTATTTTGAGTAAACCATGTTTTAGCGTGTTGTCAACGTACTCATTAAAGTTAGTGTATCAAATTTACGAAATATTATGAAAAATATATTTTTCTAATAAATCGATCTCAATTCTTTTTAGTTAGTCACATGAGTCCATATAAATATTACTATTACTAATTCCCATTTTGAATAAATATTATATTACTAATTTTTAAGCACTTTATGATCATATGCTAAGAATCTTGCTGCATTTGTACATGGTCAACGCTGTTGACCCCTACCTAGCATGCCAATGTTCCAATATTAAGGTCATATCACTAAGTCTACGTATAATTGTTTTAAATAATTTAGAAGTCTTCCTTTAATCTTATAAAAATGATTAAAAAAAAACACAAAAATTAAAATAAATACATAACTAGATTTATTTAAATTGTAAATAACTTCAAAAAAAATCATTTTTTGTATCGTTGAATTTATCATAAATTCTTTCTAGAAAGTTGTCTTTGAATTTTCTATCGTCAAATATTCAATATTCTTTTATATAAGATTTTTTTCAAAAGATAAACATTAAAATGAACCGTTTATAATTGGGATCGCATAGAAATATTCGCATCTACATGGAGATCTATGTCTGTAAGGACTCTCATTATGATGAACAATCTATAGCTGTTAAATTAAGAAATAAAATGAGAAAGAAAAAAAATTCTTAGATTAATATACTTGACCAAGAGAGTATTAAGTCTTTAATGTTAATCGGATTTTGTTAAAAAGATTCTACGATTTAGTTAGTGGCAAAGCCAAGGTCCAGCTAGGCTGGGCACCTGCCCGGGCTCTTCCTCCGTCGCGGCAAAGTGGTTATGACACCCTCAGATCTTTTAGATCACAACATCAGTATTGATTCGAGTTTGCTCTGCAATTTGGTCAAGACAGTTCAAAATTTCTATGATTGCTAGCAAAGTTTGCGGTTCTGTTTCGTATTTGTGTTATTGTTTTTTTTACAGTAAGCTATTTTCAACGGTTTCAACATAGTTTCGAGTTGTGTTATAGCCTGCTTGTGATTCGATTTTGGTGCGAATTTTAGATTGAATTAAATAAATAGCAAGCAAACAACATTATAGCGATATATGAGTTGAGCAAATGCCGGTAAAAATGAAGCAAATGGTGATCTCGTCTTCACTTGCAAGGTGCTCGATAAAATGCCACAACCACTTTTCTTAATTCTTTTTCTTGTTTCAATTACGCTTCTTGCTCATCATTTCAGTTTAGATTTTTGATTTGTTTTGGGAGTTCAATAAAAAACCTTTTTTTTTTCAATGTCAAATTTGGGATTAGCTTAAATAAGTGATTATTCTAATAAGTTATTCTTGATTGTTATGCCTAATTCAATTTCAATTTAATTCTAATGTTAACACTATGTTAAAGATGCTAATTTGTAATCATGGTGTTCATTTACTTGGGAAAATGTGCTAGCTTTTCTGTTAGTAAATGAAAAGCATAGTTTCTCAGCCCTTCAATTTAAAGTCATGTCATTAGTGTCTTCGTTGAATTGTTTCATGAAGGTTCATGGTGAGTTGTATCACATTGAACTCGATAAGAAGAGTTGCATTGGCTAGTTATCACAATGCTTTTACCATGGTAAACTTCTAAATTGAGTTATTTATTGATATAAAAAGAAATAAGTTATATTTTTCGTATTTATTATATATGCATTTGCTTTGATAGCATTCGTTGTTGTCAACAGAAAAATGTATGCTAATGTTGAGAATCAGGTATGTTTAAGATGGATTTTTTTGTATCTATCAAAGATTATAAGTTGTCGGACATACTTTATTCTTCTCTCAAATGAGCAATACCGTTGTATTGTATATGTCTCGATTTTTATAGGATGTTGCTTTGTGGGCGTATTTCATCTTGAGACGAAATAGCCCAGATATGTTTCGAGGTCCATTATATCCCTATAAAACTATCATAGAAAATAGGTTGCTTCAGTCCTTTCAGTTATTGTGAGAAACTGAATTTATGTTTTCTTCTTAGTTTGCAAATGGACATATATGGAAAGACTCGTGGGAGGGTTTCATGGGCGTACTGGTTTAAGAGAGGTTTATATTACCAAGTTGCTCTTATTTATCTCCTCACGAAATTAGTTCTCTCAGGTTAGGATTTTTCCTCTTTTTATTTTACGTGTTCATTATCTTGGAAAATGATAGGTTTAATATCTTTCACAAGTTGAATTGAATAGTATTTGAGGAAGACACCTTTAAGAATATAATTTGAATTGTGGTTTTTAAATTTTTGTTCAGACTATATAATTTTTCTGGCTTCGCCACTGAATTTAGTAAAAAATAAATTTTGTAGTGAATTAAAACAAAACAACAACAAAAGAAAGATTTCAAAGATGAATATTAAAATGAATAGTTTATAACTGGTATCTCATAGATAGTTTTACATATACCTATAGATATATGTCTGCAAAGACATTCATTACAACGCGTATCTCATAGATACGTTCATATCTACCAATAAATCTATATTTTTAAAAACCTTTATGTTAAATTGTAAAATAAATTATACTAAAATTTATTAAATTTATCATCTAAAAAATGTTAGTATGAAAAGGTGTGTTAGGACAACCCCTCCCTTACCGTTTTCTCTTACAATAATTAACTTGATCAATACAAATGCACCATTTCTAGTGTTCAACTGATTTTTTTCATTGAATAAATCAATATTTATTAATGCATCATCTTACTGATGATGAGTTAATTCTAGTGTATTTATTTAATAGCATGTTTTGAAGCTCGAGTAAATGACTCAAGATTTTCTTAAATAAAAAAAATATATTATTATTAAATACATGTAATTATCTATATGCTGATATAGGAAAACATATTATAGATTAACATAGTTTTGTTATGCACACACTTATCGCATGATGAGTCATTTCTTAAGGATTGTAAAATAAATTAGTGTTGAAAAGTAACTTCAAGTGATAAATTACTTGTTATATATCAAATTTATATTTAAGTCATACACATATCTTAGGTTCAACACATATTCTCATGCCAAAGAAAATGACAGGGTGTCTATCAAGTTTTAAGAACTGCAATATTCATTTATAATGTAAAAGTTACATTCATTGAACTCCCTAAAAAGAATCTTGTATGTAAATATTATAACATAAATAAGTTCATGTTATATTCAACTAACTTTGGAATTGTATAGTTATGGAAAATGTAGCCAAATTTCTTAGGAGTCAGATTTCACAGTTTGATTGACACCAAGTCAATCTAAATAGAAGTTGCTGCAAATACTATGTGAAGAGACTAAAGAATCTCTTATGTAATTATTCCTTCGCTTTTTCTCTATGATGGTAGCTTCATTTGATTGAATCACTTTGTAGGATGACTTTTTCTTAAAGTTGCTCATTTCTGAAGGGCATGAGTCTTCAACCATTTTTGAACGGCTTGATTCTCCAACCTTGTAAGGTGTTTGAAAAAGTAACAGAAGACAAACAAACAAAAGTTGTCATATAAGCCGCATTTTTAGCCTCCATTGGATGCTTTTCATCAATAAGGAAGTACAATCCAACAATATCAAAAATATTGTTGAAGCGGTAAAGCGGCAAGTAAAAATAAGTAAATATTTAGTTTAATCATATAGGTTTCACATGGATTAGTGCTACTGAATTGTCGTTCGACAACTTTCACATTTACGAGTTTGGGTTAAAATGAGTTTAAAGTAAATGCGAGAATTAAAACTTATGAACAAAAAAAGAATTCATTCTTTGGAGAGAAGAGAACTCTCAGGTTTGCATTTCATCTACCATATCAGATACTTAAACTTACTACTCAGTTGTACTCAACCTAAATCACTCGTCAATATTATCACATATCTCTCATACAAAGGTTATCTCTAACACAGAGTGAGACAACGACTGTATTACTCGCGTCGACGATCTCCCAATGCAACACAAACAACACGTAAGCATTAAGCTCTGATACACAAGTGAATACTAAGTCTTAATCTATCTCTAGAATTAAAACCCAATAAATGTTCATCCTAAATCTGAATCCAAACCGTCCATTTCTGCAACAACTTAAAGCCAAATAAAGAAAACAATCATCAACCTCGATTTGTAGAATGAGTTTCATACAACACCATGAGCAATAAATATACATATAATCAGTGTAAAGTTACATACAAACTCCAATAAATTGAGAATACAAAGAGAAGAAGAAGAACCAAATATTTCTTAGTTTGTTAACACCAATCGATGAGAAATTCAATCTCATATCATCCAGATGCAACCTACATTGTTGTTTTCTAAGCTCTCTAGACCAAAAAATGAAGGTTGATGGAGTTGGGAACAAATACCCCAAAACCATACCTAAAAAATGTGTGTTTTTGTCCTTAAATTGTGTTTTTGTCCAGACCATCTCGCCCGACACTCAAAAGTCTTGCTTGGCGCTCAAAACAATATTTTTTCACACTTTTGGGTGCATTCCCACGCTTCAATGTCGCATTTGGCTCGCCCGGCGAGCTCGCAGCGAGGCTGACAGAAAACACAAAAATTCAACATTGTTTCAGCATAACTTGAGAACTGTAACTCCGATTTGCACATGATCGGAAGTGTTGCAAAACTTATTCAATGCTCTATCTAACAATGACTAAATACAATGATTTTATAACTATTTGAAATATGTTAAAGTCTTATTCTTTGCCTTTTACATTCTCTTTTATTGCTCAAAATCACATCTTTGAAGTTGTGCTTTTGACTCTTATTACTCGATGCTCTAATTATGAATGAATACCTACAAAAGAGATGAAAAACTATCCAACGATACAATATTTTCACAAAAAACACGATTATACTCAATATGTATAAATACACACATAAGTTGAGGTTTTTTCAAAGGATTACAACAAAATAAGTTGATAAGTGCCACTAAAATATACACAAATATAACAACTATTTTGCATTTATCAAATATCCGTTAAATCAACAACATTTGACGAAAATCTCTAGCCAAATTTAAAAAAATGCTGAGATCGATTTTGTTCTTTCAAAGCTCAATAAAATTGCATACAAATAACTTACTATCAATAATTAAACTAAGTGTGTGATTCATTCTCTAGCTGGGAAAAAAGACTTGAATACAAATAACTTTATATATATATATATATATATATATATATATATATATATATATATATATATATATATATATATATATATATATATATATATATATATATATAACTGTAAAAGGATTCAAACCTAAATTTAAAATCAATGGTACATGTCAAAATCAATTTTGAATTCTAAAATCACTTTATATCCTGTTAGAAAATTAGCAAATGTTCAAAAAAACTTCTCTCACTACCACTATATAATTTCAGTGGATATGGATTGAGATTGGTTTAAAAAAAGGCGAGTTGGAATCATAAGTTTTTTTTATATAATATTCAACATCCATCAATACCACTATATAAGTTGAAACACAAAATTTATCAAAGATTTAAAAAGCAATAAATATATATAGTATCACAGAGATCACATATCTATTTCACCATAATTTTTGAATGTATGTGTATAAACAAAAAATCACGATTAATGAACATCATTATTATACCCTAATTTTTTACCTAAGATCCCACCTCTTTTTTCATCATTGCATGGCATCAAGAGATCATATCATCCATCTTTGTATCACTAACCTCATAAGGATGCAATAGATGTTTTGTTTGTTTGTTTCTTGTACAAGATAGATGTTGAATCAAGGAGTCTAAGTGATTGATAAATCAGAGTTTTGTGGGGTCCCAAATACCTCAATATATCATTTCATTCAAAGTGATCAAGGTATTTCCCTTCATCAATATTAAATCTCAAGTGTGCATTATTTCAAGTTAATCAAGTTTCAAATTCATCTGTACCTCAAATTAGGGGTTTTGGTCAAAGTAAACTTAATGTTTGGCCTTTTAACCAAAACATGATCTAATGATTTGAAACATTATTCAAGGTCCTTATATACTTCCTCATAGACCTCTCATGTGTCCCAATTGGTTAAAGAATCTTGATAGATTGATAGTTGAAGATTTAGAATTCATCTGATGAAAAGTCAATTATTCAAGGTTAAAATTTGACTTTTGAGATTTTTGGTCAACCATGAACTTCTCAAGTTAAATTTAATGAAAATTTGGTTGATAGATGAATTTGATCAAGTAAAATTAATAAAATCTAAATTACTTGCAAAAGGGCAAAAGTGAAGAAACTTGAAACTTTTCCAAGTCCACAATTTATGTTCAAGTGGCCAACTTCTTAAGCTTGTAACTTATTCCTCAAGAAAGCATTTTGAGAAAATAAGGGCTGCATTTCAAAATCATACATGATACTACACCATAGAAAAAATTTTGTATCCAAAAAGCTCTCCTCATTGGATTATATGACCTTGACAAAGTGCCATTTCAAAGTTGTTGAAATGCAAAATACTTGGAAATTTTGTGAGGCATTTTTCTTTGTGATCCAAGATGATTCAAGCCAAGTGTTAAACATGAAATTTGTAGTATGTGATCGCATCTTTCCAATGGTACCAAGAGCATGAATTTATCTTGCTTGAGCACCGAGTTTCAAAGATGAAAAGTTGCCATGTTAGGACTGTTTTTACAAGTCAAGAACATGTCAAGTTGCATTCCAATCCCAACAAAATCCTTGAGATCTTTGTTTACAAGCCTAGGATGCTTCTAAATATCAACAAAATACGAGCTTTACACAAGTCTTTAGAGCTTTGTCCAAGTGTTATAAGCATTATTCAAGAATTCATTCCATTTTGAGGAGAAAGGCAAGACTTCCATTTTGATAAAGATCACTTTAATCACAAAGTAAATGCTTTAAGCTTTACAAAAGGATAAGTTTCTGATCATACTCCATCTCATGCCTGATCATACTCTACCTCTCCCTCTAAAGCTTCCAACCACCCTAGAAAGGTGATGCCACATCATTGGAAACCTAATGCTCATGAAACTACCACTTCATTTTCAACCAAACCAAGACTCACTAAGCTTCAATTCTGACCAGATCTTGATCCCTCAACTTTCCCTATAAATAGGGGACCTCATTTCATTGCAAAACATACCTAGATACACCTGAAAGCATTAACAAACTTTGAAAAGGTTTTGGAAAACTCCATTAAAGCTCCAAAAAACCAATTCTTTGAATTTCTAAAATCTCTCAAGTTCCTTGCAAACCAATCATATATTCACCATCCATACACCATATATGAGCTTCTGTATGCAATAGTTCATCAATGAAACCACCAAATCACTCCACCCAACCCATGCTCATTCATCACTGTAACTTGAGTTGGTTAGGAAGATTCAGAGGGTTTTAAAGCAAATTAAAGATAGCATTGCATTCCTGGAGGTCCAAGGAAGCTAAGAGGATTGTTTTCCATCATTGAAAAGGCCTGAAAAAAGGAAACAAACTTGCTCTATTAGGTGAGTTTTCATGAACTTAATTCTCCATCATACAAGCATCATTTCAATAATTTCTTGATACCATTTTGTTTGTTTGAATGCCATGAGCTTAAGTTCCATGAAACTGGGCATTGGTTGATCGTATAAGTCATTTAATTTCACTTTAAAAAATTTATGTTTTTCTGGTTTCATTCAAAATTCATGTGATACAGTGAAAATAAATTTATGTTTGGCACATATTTGGAATCCTCATTAAATTTCAAGCAAGATGGCATTTTTTACTTCCTTGATTTGGTTCTGAAATGTAAAAGTTCCATTGTTGATGTTGTAAGGTTGAAGATAATGATGATGGCGCGTAATATTCAAAAACAAAAGATGTTTTATTATATAATTAAATGGATGCGTGTTTGTAAATGAATAGGAATTGTGCCCCAATGGTTAACACATTGGTTTTAAGTGTTTGTGTGAAGCGAAAGAGCGTGGGTTCGATTCTGGCTAACCCTCCTTTTATTTTGTTTCAATTATTTTTCTTGTTATGCACTCACAAACTTGTTTCATATTTGTTTGTGGTTATGTGTTATTGACAAGCCATAACTCATGGCCTAGTGGTTGTTCTTTTAAGTTGGAAGCGTAAGGTCAGGGGTTCAACACCCTTTGACCACCATCCTTAATTTTTATCACTTGTTTTCTTTGTTTTTGCTTATATTTCTTTTTCTTTGTTTTCTTCTTAGTTTTAGTTTAATTATTTATTTTATTTTCTCTTCTGATTTTATTTTATCAAACTTAATATTTAAAAAACACCAAAAATATTTTAGCTTTGATTTTATTTTATTTTATTTAATATGTTAATTAAAAAACAAAAAAAAAATAGTTTTTTTTTTGTTTTAGTGTGTTTAAATCGTGATGTTTCTTTTATTAAACTTTTGTGAATTAATTTCTTAAATGATTCTCTTGATGCCACGATGCCTTAATGTGTCTAATTGTGTGTGGTTTTACTTTGAAGTTTTATATCATGATTAAGTAATATTTAATACCATGAGCATGTTTGATTCAAAAGACTTGTTGCTTTGTCTTAATGATTGAGAATTTGGATTTTTGAATTGATTGATCCTTGAAAACATTTTGATGTTTCTCTCATAAGTGTGTGAATATCTTTGACCCATGCTTAATCCCTTTTAGGGTTTTATAGTATAATTTTTTGTGTTTTCTTTGTTCGTTATTGGCTTGTATACATGATGATATCCTTAGGGTTTAGTATTTTGTCCCCACACATGTTTGATCCATACGTTGTTTTGATAAATTGATATTGATATGTTTGTTTGTCATGAAAGACTTTAAACTCTAATCCATGTAACTTTGTCATTAATCTTTATGGCATGTGTGAATGTTCTTTCTTTTTCTAATGATCTTAATATTAATGTGTTAGTAATTAATGTTTATATTTCATTATGTTGGTACTTGTGTTCAAATCCAAGGAAAGGGATTATAGTGTTGACTTGATAGTCATGTGTATGTGTTTGTCTTATGTTCATGTGTTTACCTTTGTATGTTACCTCTGTGAATGTTTTCCTTGTGTACTTAAACCCTAATCTTGTCTTTAAACTTTGAAACTTCTTTCATTAAAAAAACTTAACTTTGTCATTGCATTTTCAAACTTTTTTCTTTAATAAATGCTTCAATACACTTAAGCATGTTAAACAATTTCAAAAGACTAAAATAGATTCAACCTCACCCAAATCATTTTTGCCACTTTGGCTTTTCAATTTAAAACTATTTTTACAAAATATTAGAAATAAGTCCTCTTCATAGTTGAGATGTGATTCTCCTATCTCCATAGTAATGATTGAAATGATGTTGACACTTTTCCACTTTAGGGAGTTAGTGGCATACTTGTTGATTCTATATTCAAGTTAGAGCTCTTCCCTCATGATGATGCAAAGATCCATCTTATCCTACTTGCGGATTGATTAGTTCAGTATTCTCTTTAAGATGCCAACTTATCTCTTCTCCTAAAAATAACCAACAAACAACTTTGTTCTTTTTTAGAAGAACTACGAGGTTTTGATTCTTCATTTCACTTTGTTGATGCGTAGGCACAAGACTCTCCAAGTCTTGGAGAATAAAAAATAAATAAAAAAAACAACTTTTTTTCTCATCTCCACACTCTTTTTGAAAACAAACCATTTTAACCAAAACACATATATTACAAGAGGTTCCTATAGAGTACTATAGATACAAAGGTTGCTAATACATTCACTTTGTATAACCAACCCTCGTACCTTAGATCTCTTTATTGCTTTGCTTGTTGCTTTACTTATAGTTTTGCTTCTTGCCTTGCATGTTTATTGTGGATTTTGTTCGGTCTTTTTCCCTTTTTCCTTGAAAATAATCAATTTTTTATGGTGAACTCTTGTTTTGCGAGTCAAGTTAATCAATAGCTTGGTCTCCAATTTTTTACCGCAACAGAAATGGAGACTTCACTGGAGATTTGTTTCTAAGTGGGTTAAGCCTATCTTTGTTTATCTGTGTGTATGTTGTTATTGTTGTTTGCGTGTATTTGTTGGTATTTTATGGTTCTTTGGGTGTTTGATGATCTCTTTGGAGTCCTATACCGGGACTAAGTTACACTTAAGATAGAATGATTGGTATAATCATGTTGGCTTGCTTGGAGTCAGTCTTTGCTAAGCTGACATAAGATCCCTCACTCAGTAGAGACCTCCTTGGGGTAATAGTGTTGAACAAGTCAGTTGTGAAAGAGTTATTACTCTCAACCTGAGATACCGAGAAGCTGAGAACCTTAAAAAACTTAACCCATCTTAATCTTTATTAGGATGTAGTGCGGTGGTTATCCTAGAGTAGTATTGATTTAGTTGTTACACAATACTACACTCAGAGGAGTTTCTCTTGAGAATATTATTGGACCACGAGCAAGTCGTGTAAGCCGGTAATATCCGAAAGATGGAATCACGACTCTAGGACCTTTTAGAACCTTGTTCTAAAAGTGGTTAAAATCTTAGTCTATACCTTTCAGGTGGTTCTTACCTTTGTCTCCATGCTCATTACTTTGAACCTTTGAACCATGTTTGTGACCTTGATTGTGAATGTTGCATAATCATGCATTCATGAAATTTCTTTTTACTCATATTTCAAGGAACTTAGAGGTTCTCTTTTGTGAACATCATAGGTTTTGTGATCATGGATATTGGAATAAGGAACACTTATAAGTACAGTTTCAGATTTCTTGACCTAAAAGAGTTGAAAGAGCTAGCGTCTTTAGTGGTTGATCCTGAAAAGTTCAAAGGTCATTATGGAAACTTGTTGGCTATTCTGAATACCAGGATTAAAGAGAGACTTCTTAATACTTTGGTTCAATTTTATGATCATGTCTACCGGTGCTTCACCTTTCTGGATTATCAACTTTTGCCTACTTTGGAGGAGTATGCCTATCTTGTGGGTTTTCCAGTTTCTGGTGAGATTCCTTTTAGTGGTTTTCAAGTGATTCCCAAATCACAAATCATTGCAGCAGCTACCCACTTAGGTAAATCTTATATAGATTCCAATCTCATTATCAAGGGAGATATTAAATGGTTTACTTTAACTTTTCTTATTGAGAAGGCTTCCCATTTTTCTCAAATGGGAAACATGGTGGCATTTGAGGCTATTTTAGCCTTACTCATCTATGGATTGGTTCTCTTCCCTAACATTGATATCTTTGTTGATGTTAATGTCATTAGGATCTTCTTGATTGGGAACCTTGTTCCTACTTTGCTTGGTGACACTTATTTCTCTATCCATCATAGGACTTCTAAGGGCGATGATACTATTGTATGTTGTTTACCATTGTTGTACAAGTGATTTATTTCACACTTGCCACAATGTCCTACTTTCAAGGAAAACAAAGGTTGGTTGAAGTGGTCTCAAAGGCTCATGTCTCTTACTAGTGCTAATATTACCTGGTAGTCCATAGTTTAAGATGTGTCATACCTCAAATTTTCCCTATTGGTATTGGTGGTCAACTTATTATGGTTGATCATCTTATTCTATTTAATTTAGAGATTAATTCATATTTACATTACATTGGTTACTTATTTTTTTATATTTAAAATAAAATCTAATTTAGAGAGGGGGTGTGTTTCATATTGTTGGGTTTATTAGGAGTTCAAATTGCTATTGTTAAAAGTCCCAAATGTACTCTTTGTGTTGACCAGAAGTCAACATATACTGCATTGATTTATTATTATTATTATAAAAAAATAATAGTACTATACATTAAAGAGGGGTTGCCCGGAGTCAAATCCTTATGATTATACAATTTATTTTTATTATTTCACATTGCATTATTATTATTACTTTTTATTTTTTATTCAAAATTTGTTGACCAAGTTAACATTAAGGTAAAACTCTAATTCCCAAAGCTGCACCCAATCTCTCATCTTCGTCCCCAAGATACCCAAGCCCATAATTTAGAATTTGAAAAAATCAAATCTTTTGGATTAAATCAAATCAAATAAAATTTGTTTTATTAACTGAAACAAATTTATACAACAACATGTCCAAATACACCAGAAACCATAAATCTATTTACATCATAGAATCAACTAATTTACAATCAAATCCTAAATTGAATCAATCAGAATCAATCTCTAACCTACAACTGTTAATCATCTAAAAATATTTCCTAATTGAATCTATCCTAAAACCTATTTAAACCCTAAGACTAAACCTAAGAAAGGAGGAACACAAATTTGGAGAAACTCTTGCTTGTTGTTGTACATTCCCCATATTCACCAGAGCTCTGCATCCATAAAGACTTGTGTTTCACGACTAAAACCCCAAGTTCTTTGAGCTAAGCCTCATCACCATACCTGCAAAAAGAAGGAGAAATGGATTAGAGAAAGAAGTCAGATAAATACACAGGGAATCAATATGAAAAGTTTCACTGCACGAACGGTAATTCTAAAAACTTAGCTTAAGGTTTATATTTTGTTGATGTTGATTGGAAATTTTCTTCCATGATTTCTATTTGAATTGGGTTTGTGGGTTTCTGATTTAAGTTTAAGGTTAGGGTTAGGTAAAACAGGTTATGGTTTGATGATTCAGTTAAGGTTGAAGAAGTGGGGTTAGAGTTCTTGGGGTTTGGATAAAGATTGCTTAGGGTTAGGGTTGACCTTCATAGGGTTCATGCAAACACAGATGAAGGTATGAAGGCGTCTGGGTTTGGTTGAAGATCTTCATAAGATATGGTGATTGATGAAGGTGGTGGTGCCCTAGAGCAGATGCCAGCGGAAGTGATTAATGGCCGGTGGTACCCAGGGCGGAAGCGATTTTCCTGATTGCCAGAATTCTAAAGAGAAGGCAGAGCCTCTCTCTCTAGAAATTATAAAGGGTTTGTGTTGTGTTTGTATAGTGAGAGAAAGAGGAACAAAAAATGATCCTTGAGCTCATAGTTTCATTTTTATAAACTCCCTCCATCTTCATATGCACGCTAGGTAGCTTCCTGAGAGCCCCTAGATGAGGTGACTATTGACCAGTCACTTGTGCTTTGCTTACCATACTCCACCGGTCAACGTTAGATCTAAGTCCCTCATTTAACATACTTCAGATCAAGGGTTCAGGCTTAACGCTTGTTGGCCATTTGATCTAAATCTACACGCTAGATTCATTGTGACCACCACAATTCCATGTGTCTTCCCATATTATGCTCATACACACCCAGAGTTCATTTTGGGCTTCTGAATAAGATTTTGGGTCAAGCCCAATTCTAACCACACCCCTTTATTTACTAGTGAGTTATGATTCTTACCCCCATGCGCCTTGTGGACTCAAAATTGATTTTGGGCTTAAGCCCTTCATATTTACACCCTCCTGATTTAATTTATACACCCCTACACTAATTTGATAATTTATTTATTTATTTTAAATGTTTTGTTTTGCTTGTTTTATTTATAATATCTCATGTCACTTTTTTTAGCATATTGCATTAAAATAATTTTGTGCATTTTTTCATAAAATTATTAATAAATAAATATTAAATTAATATTAAAAATATTTAATATTTTTAATAATTAGAAAATAGTTATTTATTAAATATTTTCTAAAATACTAACCATATATTCTTTCTACTTATCAAGCATTCAAACTCTTTTTTTTTACATATTATACCATGCATTCTAAGTCATCTAACCAATCATATTTAACAGCTTATTACTAACTTAATTCAAATTCAACTTTATTTTCAAAAAGGATTGTGGAGACATTTTATATTAACTGTGAACTGCATCTACGATTATGCTATTTTCAAACCCAGACAAGGTTCAAGGATAATTTCAAACATTTCCATAATCCATAAAAAAACTAACCAAACACATTCGAACTACGAATTTGGACTTTGATTCTTCACAAGAAGATACGTAGGCATGCGGTTAAAACTAAGGCGAGTTCACAACTAAAAAATTAAATCCTTTTTTTTAACATATAGAAACATTAACTACCAAATACCCATTTCATCCTTAAACCTAAAAGTGGAGCCCCTTGAGAACAAGGGAGATAAAGGGTTCCTAACACCTTCCCTTCATCTAACCAACTCACGAATTTAGAGTCTCTAAGCAATTAGGGTTATTCGTTATTCCCCCATCCTTAGGACAAAAAATTAATGGCGACTCTTATTTTTTTTGTCGGTTACGACAAGATGTGTTAGGATTATTGATAGTTGTGGGAAATTCTCTAATGTGCCTCTTATTGGTACACAAGGAGGAATAAATGATAATCTGACTCTAGCATGTCGTCAGCTTGAGTTTTCCATGAAAGATAAACCTAAAGACATTTGGTTGGAAGGTTTGTTCTACCAAGAAGGGAAAGACATGCAGGGATTGAAGAAGAAGATGATGAGTTCTTGGGATAATATCCATAAAAAATAAAATGATCAGCTTGGAAAGAAGAACTGCGTAGCTATGGAACCTTATACTCGTTGGGTAAAGGAGAGAGCAAGGGAGCTCAAGATTCCTTACGCTCATGAGTAATCCATGTTTCTAGTAGTGACTAGACCACCTACTATCCCTATTGAAAACATGGAGGAGGTTCAAGAGGTTTTAGCAAGGATGAGGCTAGAAAGAGATACTTGGGAGAGAAGATTCCATGCTTCAGAGCTTGAGGAGAAAGAATTGAAAAAGCAGCTAAAGGAGAAAGAGGATGCAATTTTTCTTCAAGATGGATAGCTTATTGAGAAGGATGAGAAGCTTCGTAAAAGGAATGCAATGCTTAAGCAATATGCTAGGGAAAGGAAGAGAAAGCAGGAAGACTTGATAAATGTTATCCTTGCTCCCAATGCATGGAAGAAAGTTATTGATTAGTTAGTGGCCGAGAAGACTGAGATGTAAGCTTTCTATGAAGAGGAGATCAGGAAGCTCAACTTGCAAGGAGGGATTGGACCTTCTTCAGATGGGATTCCTTAGGACCCATAGGATGTTGTTGTTTTCCTATTGTATTTTAGGATCTTTTGAAAGTATACTTTAAATGTAATTCTTCCATTATCAATGAAGTTAGGTTTTTCAGGTATTTCCAAAAGTGTTTTTTCTTTATGATGTTTGAAAATTTATAACTATTGAGTTCCTTTAAAAATAATAAACAATTAAAAAAAATTATTTGCATCGCATATCATGCATCATCCATCATTTATTTTTTGCATTCCAGGGACTTATTCGTGCCTTTTCATTATGTTAGTCGAGCTGCACTCGAGCTAATCATTATGGACCTACTAATAGATCAAGAGAATCATGAGCTTTGTGAATAGGTGACCATCCTCCGAGCAGGGATGGAAAGATTGACCGCTATGGTAGAGAACTTGATGGATGTGCAGAATCAGTCACCGACTGCTCCATCTCCTCGTTCCACTCAAGCGCAAGTCTAAACTAATGGGATTTCCGAAGTTATCACTGCTCCTACTTCTGTGGCTCTAGTTAGTGCTCCATAATATCATATGCATAATGGATATCCTTGGGGCATGCCTTTTAACTTCACATCTAAAGGGTACTAACCTGTTGTTGAAGTTCCTGCAGTACAACATGTGGTGACTATTCCTCTTCTTGTAATGTTTATTCCCCCTCCAATGGTGCATACTATCCCGTTTGGGAATGAACAAGTCTACCATGTTGAACCCTCTGAATGTTTGAATGTTGAAGAAAGAATGGAGGACTTCCAGAATCAGTTCCAAGAAATGAAAATGGAGATTAAGGCCTTTCAAGGAAAGGATCTGTTTGGAAAGAAAGCTCGTGATCTTTGTCTTATGCCCAATGTGAAGTTACCGGCCAAATTCAAGGTACCAAACTTCGAGAAATACAAAGAGGACTTGTGTCCAAATAGTCATTTAACCATGTATGCCTGGAAGATGTCGACCTAAGCCGATAATTATCAAGTGCTAAACTACTACTTCCAAGATAGCTTGATCGGTGTTGCTCTTAAGTGGTATATGGGATTGGATAGTGCATAAATATGTACTTTCAATATTCTCGGTGAAGTGTTTTTTTGTCAGTATAAGTACAATTTTGACATGGATCTAGACAGAGATCAATTCCTAGTTATGTCCCAAAAGGATAAAGAGTCCTTCAAAGAATATGCACAAAGATGGTGTGAGGTTGTCGCCTAAATCTGTCCTCCTTTAGAGGAAAAGGAGATGACAAAGATCTTTCTGAAGACCCTGAGTACCTTTTGTTATGAAAGAATTATTTCCAGCGCACCAACCGACTTCACCGAGATGGTAAGTGTTGTACCCAAAAATTTCCCCTCTCATTTTTCAAGTATTTGCTCATAAGATATTCTAAGACGGCAAGTTTGCAGCACTGATACATCAATTTAGGCTTGAAATTGGCACAAGGGCAAAATGGTCAATTGCATACTGGAAAGTCAAACTTTGACTTTTTTGGTCAATATTACAACCCAAAGATCAAATTTCATCAAGACATTCAAAAATATCAAGCTTGATCATTAAGAAGTCAAGAGAATCAAAAATCCAACTTTGCAAGACTTTGAGATTTTTCTAAGTATTTTCTATACTTGGTTAAATTCATTTTCTTAATGGCATTTTACTACAACTCCAAATAATTCAAGATGATGCAAGTAATTCAAGTTATTACAAAGTGACATTTTTGCAAAATTAAATATTCTAAAACTATGTCTTGATTAAAACCTTGTCACAATATTTTTTCCTTTGACATAATGTGCACAAGACTAAACTTGTGACATGCTACAACTATGCTGTCCAAAATTGAAGAAAATATGATATATCACATTGCCACAAAACTTGCATTTCTGTCCTATATAATCCAAAATATGTCCACAAAACCAGTCAAAAACTGCTCTATGCAGTCTGCCCAAGCCTGCACAATGACAACCCCAAACTTGCACCAAAATGGCAAAGGAAATTTGTGTGCAGAAAGCATCAAAAGAGCATGCAAAAACAATTTAAAATGAATTATTTGTTTTCCCCTTAAACCACAGTCAAGGGGTCTACAAAAGGAAGGCTGTCTCATAAGACAAAGGGTTGGATTTTGAAGGAGAGATAGAGAGAAAAAGAAAAACAGAGAGTTTTTGTTGAGCAGAAAAACAATATTCTGTGCAACCTTGACTCATTTTCAAAACAAAAAAACTCTTCTTGTTCAAAATAGAAATCCAACCCATTGCTCCACCATACAAACTTTCCTTTAAACCAAACACCTCACCACATACAAAGGTGGTCCAAAACACCACAAAAAAAACAGCTCTTGTGTTGCTACTCACCTTCATCATCAAAATACCAAAAAATATTACAGTACAGTCCAACTCAGTTCTAGCAGTCCAGAGCAACTTCCTGAAGACTCATAAGGTTATCACATCACTTGGAAAAGCATTCAGATCTAAAACAACCAGTGCAGCCCAAAGGTAAGTCCTCTTGACTTGATATCTTGTCATTACATCATTAACAAACTATTGTTCTTTGAAAACAAGATGTAGTACTTTATTATCCTGTTGAACTAGTCATCTGCACTTTGTTTAGGCTCATTCAATCATTTGTTGTTCATGTTTATCCATCATATTCCATAACCTAACCTGTACGTTCAGTAAAATAATGTTTATGGCAGGAAATTGAAGCATGTAACGACATATATCCTCATGTGTCGACTCATCCTAGTAAAAAAACAGGGTATGAGTTGACACATAACCCTCATGCATCGACTCATACTGATTGTAGGTTACAAAACAGAAGTGGGAAAGGACTATGAGTCGACACATACGCATTTCGCGTCGATGCAAAAAGGTGCATGAGTCGACACATCCCATTATGTGTCAACACATACTAAACAGATTTCACTTTACAGAAGCTGGAAGAGCCTATGAGTCGATACATACGCATTTCGCGTCGATACAAGAAGGTGCATGAGTCGACACATCCCCTTATGTGTCGACCCATACTGAACTGATTTTGTTTTACAGGAGCAAGGAAAAGCTATGTGTCGATGCATAGCAGCATGGGTCGACACATAGCAGTCCAAATGCAGTTTTTTCTTTTATTTTACACTGTTTTTACATTATTTTCATTATCATTCGATATGGTTGTAACATTTCAGTCTCCACTTCATCCCCATTATAAATTTGTACCCCCATCCCCCTAAAGTGATGTAATAGCTTAGGATTTATTTTCCGCATGTTTATTTGCTTTCATATATTGTTAGTAATTAGAATGTATGGCAAGATACAATCAGCAAATAGACAAACTTAAAAATCAAAGACAAATGCATGCAAACTAACACACTCGAACACTAACACCTCTAGGGCAATCTCACTTTGTCGCCTTTCGGAAAATAGTCATGTCCCTCGAGCATGGGCGTTTTAGCAAAGACCCTTCGATAAGAGATCGTAGTCCCTCGATGACCCTCGATGTTGCCTTCGGTAAAACGATCTAGTCCCTAAACAACATTGCTAAAACGACTCATAAGTTGCTTTCTATGACTATACAAACGTCCCAACGCCCGTCCCTTCACATCCAACAATTTGGACTTCTTACCAAATCAATGGTAAGATAGCAACATCTAAAGGAGGAGGAAAATCTCATTTAAGACCTTTCGAATAGGTAGGTTCGCTCTTAGTTACTCGCTTGCTCACGACAAAAACATTTTTATACACCCACACTCTCACCGTTGAACTATTTTCGAAACAACCACTTTGTAGGCGTTCTTATAGAACCAAGAACCATTACGAAGTTCCATTTTCAAAATACTTTCAAAAACACATCTCACAAACAGACTTTTGAACTATTTTCGAAACAAACACTTTGTAGGCGTTCTCATAGAAACGAGAACCATTACGAAGTTCCATTTTCCAAATACTTTCAAAAATCACCATCACAAGCACACATTCAAACAAAAGCAAGTGATCTAGCAAGTAACTAAGAGCCCATGGAAAACCATGGATGAAAAGGGTGCTAATACCTTCCCTTTCCATAATCTACCCCCTGAACTCAAAAACATCTCTAAAGGTCTTTCCTGTGCTTTTTCACCTTTCCTTTTTGGATAAAAGAAAAGTCGGTGGCGACTCTTACTAAACTGCCACATTTGCAAACACAAACGCAAAACCTCGAGTCAGTTCTCCCACCGTATAACAGAACTGACGACTCTGCTGGGGATATTAAAAGTGGGGTTACCTTAGGGTTAGATCACATTTACTTGCTTTCATTGTTTGATTTGCATGCTTTACATTATGGTTCTCTGTTTGGGCTTGCTTTAATCCTACACCCGGATTTGGGGACACCTTTTAGGTAAGTAGAAATAGACTGTGAGGGAACTGTGTGGGGTATACCGACATGGTTGAAGCAGTAGCTACGTTGATGTGGTGCTTTGGTTGGTACCGGTAACTCTTGAGTTGAATCAAGGAGAGTACGGGGCCTCCGCATGGTGTCGTGAAGCATCAACTTACCTTAGAACCTAACTTGACCAACTTGGCCATTAGGATGTAGTGAGATGACCGGTTTCGGTGTAGAGCTGAAAATTGGTTGATACTCGATATACACTCATTGAGACCGGACTTTTGGGACATCTCGACCGCAAGAAAAGATTGATTGAGATGAGATAATGCCTAAAAGAAAGGTCAGTGATATTTAGACCCCTTAGAACCCGATTACTATTAACTAGGACAGGTTGAACCAACTAAACTTCAAGAGGGTACTTACCTACAAGACTCCATGCAAGCCTGAAACTAAGGACTTGTCTGCTTTGTGTGAATGTGATTATTTGTATGTAAATCTGCTTACCTCGCATACTCGTACATAACATCATGAACATCACACCATAGCATTTTCAGTGACCATTTCAAGGATCTCAAGGGTCTTTAATACAGGGTCACGTTGAACCAGACGTCTACCAAAGGGTAAGAGGATTTATTTTCCTCTAAACAAACACCGTCAAAAATCAAGTACAAACAACTTGAGTCAAGGGTTATGACCAACTTGACATGGTGGGCTTAATTCTCGCGGAAGGACATCCACCAATACAAAGTTCTCCAAACAAAGCTGTTGATCAAAGTTCAACTTCTAACTCTTTCTTATGTTTACCCCGCGAGATCCTTGAAAATATGCATCCACATATCATGCATCATATCATGACAGGTTTCTCCCATTCAAGTCTCCTTATCTTCCTACTGTTTATTTCAGTAAAGATGGCTTTAGAACAGACTATCAAGGACATCCAGGCTCAAAACGCTCAACTTCAAGAGATGTTCTTGAACCTATCCAAGGGACAAGAAGAAGTCAAGGCGCTCCTCGCCAGGGGCATGATCATGGGAAATCCCGGGGACGACAAAGATGACCAGTGGGAAAGGCTACAAACTGAAATAGCCATAATGAGGGTCCAAATGATGGGACAGCTGGTGGGCCAGATGGCTCTTATTCAAAACTTGGCACAAGGACAAGAAGAGATGAGGGTCCTCATCAACAAGCTTCGTCGGGATGGATGTAACCAAATGGGGCAAACATCTAGGATTGGGGATCAAGTCGTCATTCAGCCTCCCTTGAGACAAGAAGCCGATAGGAGACCTCCCCAATTTGCTTCAGAGTCATAAACCCAGCAAAAACCACGCCAACAACAATAGGGTAATCGGCGTAAGTGAAATACATCTGAAAGGCATTTTACCAAAATCAACATGTCATTGTCTCAAGTACTGCAACACATATTGGAGGCCAAGCTGGTTACGTTGAAATACCCCCCTCAGAATCCAAACACAGCCTCTCCGAGGTACAATCCAAATTCAAGATGTGCGTACCACTCCAACAGTCCTGAACATGACACCAATAGCTGTTGGACATTAAGAAATAAAATTCAAGATCTGATTGAAGAAGGAACGCTGGAGTTCACACAAGATGGCCAGACTGAATTCTTCTGCCAAAGGCACTTCACCCAAATCAACATGCCATTGTCACAAGCATTACAACACATGTTAAGGATGAATCTGATTACGATGATAAACCCTCATCCGAGCCCGAAGACTTCCTCTCCCAACTACAATCCAGAGGCAAGGTGTGCTTATCATTCTGATAGCCCTGGGCATGATACAAACAATTGCTGGGCATTGAAGTATAAGATTCAAAACCTGATCAACAAAGGAATGCTGGAGTTCACACAAGATGGTCAGACCGAGTTCTTCTGTCACCCTTCAAAGGCTCGCCATCTAAAGTGACAAGTTTAGACAAAGAAGCTTTTGTTTATTTGAATTTTCAAGTTGTAATCTTTTTGTTATTCAAACAATTATCTATTAATGTCAAACTTTGTTTCATTAATGCATTGCATATGTTTGTCTTGATTTGATCCACTCATTTTCATTACATTTAAACTGTGCTTTTTACTCTCTTTATGACATTTAACTCTTGCTAAAAGTTACAAGCCTTTAGAGGGAGGATGACGAAAATAATGCCATAATCTCATACAGAATGCTTTTGGACAGACCTTGCTGACGATGTACAAGCGTTTCTTTCAAATCCTAAACACTGGAGTTATAAGGAAGATAATCCCTAGTCAACCCCTTCTGTCCAAAGAATTAGAAGTTTTTCTTTTTCACAAAATTAAAACCTTTAAACAAAACCTGGGGCAGGGTAGTCTCTCAGTTAATTCAAACGCGCATTAAGTCGCAAACTCTCATCTCATAATACAACGAATGACATCAAAAACATTCCTCTGGAATCAAAACACGGTGATGGTTCCATACCACATAGGCAGTCATTATCTCTCGAAAAAAAATCCTACTAAGCCAAGACCTACGAAGGAGACTTAAGAAAACTGAGGCATCCCGCTGACTGTAATCTCAAAACAGGAATAGTCAGGCAAAAATTAGGGATAACAAATCAAATAAAAAGAGGTCACTATAAATCCTCAACAACATGAAGAAAAAATGTTGCAAAAAAATGACTGCCTTCCAACAAACTTACCTTGTTTGAACCATCACCAAAACGTCATCCTAGACTCAATTGGAGTTCAAATGTACAATTAACTGAGCTTAGGACTGAAGAACATCACGAAGAACGGGTGGGTACAAATACATTTGAGCCTTTATCCTTTGTTTCTTAAACCGTGAACCAAGCCACGTTACAACCCTTCAAAAGTCCTAATTGAAGCATGGGTTAGTTCGAAAGCATACTGTTACAAAAGGTACCCCGACTCCTGTAAGGCTTTACTCTAAATCTTGAGTTTGAATTTTTCTTACGAAATTTCTTTACTCGCTAAAACACATTTTCAAGATTTCAAGACAAACATAAACTTTGCATTACTTGAATATCATTGTTTGCATGTAGCTATTTGTTTGACAGCGGAGAAATTCACACAACGAACATCCGATGAACGAAAACTCTCTCAGTGAACAAAATCACTTCAAAGAAGGATGACACTTCCATTGACAAATCTCCTATCAACAAGGGGACATGAAATGTCACTATCCAACACACCTGGGGCAGTCCAGTCAAGACTCCAAGAAAATCTCTCAAGAATTGCAGAATAACCAGGGGCAAGTCTCCATTTCCATCACTTGGGGCATTGAACGTCAATCTCAGCAAAGAGTTACGTATAATCAAACATTTTTGGCAGTACCACAAACACTCGCTACTCTGGGCAGTGACAAATCTCCCCAAAATCTTTCTCATAGGATGATTTCCCAACAAGTGTTTAATCTCTGAAAACCTTCCCCCAGCTGGGAAAAATTCAAGAATCCTCGAGGACTTCCCCAGCAAGTTCATCACCTCTCAAGCAGACCGGCAACAGGGTTTATTTCCCCAACAAACGGTAGGATTCCCAAACTTGAGTTTTTCTCTCCGACTACTACAAATCAAAGGACCACGACTCCTCTTCCCCCAGTAGATTACTCTACAATCCCCAGCAAGTTACTGTGAAACTTGGACTCGACCAGATATCAGTTCAACTTCGACTCCCCAGTAGAGCAACGGACAACCGAGACTCCTGAACTTTTTTCCCAAGCAGGAACAAACATTCTCCCCACAGAGTTTTCAATATCCCTCAGCGCAGTTCTCCTCAAGCAACAAAACAGGAACCCCCGGTGGAAACATTCTAAGCAAAGCTTGAAAACACACATACTCTTCAACATCAGTCCAAGATTTAACGGTTCCCCGGCATCTGTCAAGGATTTATTTTCCCGGACAAAAATACATTCTTTAACATTTCACATTTCATACCTCCTATTTACATACATGATAAAGTGCATACGACACAATCTCATTTATTTTGAGAACATCATGACATCATGTATTTCATGCATCATGATATTGCATACAACTAACATTTTACCTTTTCAAGAAAAGGGTCAATCAACAGATGGCTACCATCAACCTTTTCAAGTTCCAGATTAATACCTGTAGCAAGCCAGGAAAACCATCTGTGGACGACTGATTATAGATTAATACCTGTAACAAGCCAGGAAAACTATCTTTCTTTCTCAGGTCAGAGATTAATACCTGAAACCAGCCAGGACAATTATCTCGTCGACCAACCTTTTCAAGTTCCAGATTAATACTTGTAGCAAGCCAGGAAAACTATCTCTAGACGACTGATTGTAGATTAATACCTGTAACAAGCCAGGAAAACTATCTACATGAAGAGATTGAAGATTAATACCTGTAGCAAGCCAGGAAAATTATCTTTCTTTCTCAGGTCAAAGATTAATACCTGAAACTAGACAGGATAAATATCTACTCGTCCAACTCAAACAATTCAACCTCCTGATACAGTCCAGATACGCTACAGATACGGATGCCATCCTGATACTCATTCAGATTCACCTTTTGATACAGTTCAGATACGCACCAGATACGGATGCCATCCTGATACTCATTCAGATTCAACTTTTAGATACAGTTCAGATACGCACCAATTACGGATGCCATCCTGATACTCATTCAAAGACAGCTTTCAGATACACTCCAGACATGGACGCAATTCTGATACTCAACTTACAAATTACAATTCAACAAGCATTCTTGGATGACATCTACAAGCCCATCTCCAACAAGATTCTATCACCTCTCCAAATGGCATCTCTAAGCCCATTCCTCCTATCATCGCATCATCGAATGCAAATTTCTGGGCACTCTAGTTTCCAATCATCTTCCACCTTCGAGTCACGAATGGCATAACTCGCCAATCTAACTCATCAGGTTTAAGAAGATTGAACAGGGGCAACTGTTGTACCCCAAAATTTGCCCTCTCATTTTTCAAGTATTTGCTCACAAGATATTCTAAGACGGCAAGTTTGCAGCACTGATACATCAATTTAGGCTTGAAATTGGCACAAGGGCAAAATGGTCAATTGCATACTGGAAAGTCAAACTTTGACTTTTTTGGTCAACATTACAACCCAAAGATCAAATTTCATCAAGACATTCAAAAATATCAAGCTTGATCATTAAGAAGTCAAGAGAATAAAAAATCCAACTTTGCAAGACTTTGAGATTTTTCTAAGTATTTTCTATACTTGGTTAAATTCATTTGCTTCATGGCATTTTACTACAACTCCAAATAATTCAAGATGATGCAAGTAATTCAAGTTATTACAAAGTGACATTTTTGAAAAATTACATATTCTAAAACTATGTCTTGATTAAAACCTTGTCACAATATTTTTTCCTTTGACATAATGTGCACAAGACTAAACTAGTGACATGCTACAACTATGCTGTCCAAAATTGAAGAAAATAGGATATATCACATTGCCACAAAACCTGCATTACTGTCCTATATAATCCAAAATATGTCCACAAAACCAATCAAAAACTTCTCTATGCAGTTTGCCCAAGCCTGCACCATGACAGCCCCAAACTTGCACCAAAATGGCAAAGGAAATTTGTGTGCAGAAAGCATCAAAACAGCATGCAAAAACAATTTAAAATGAATTATTTGTTTCCCCCCTAAACCACAGTCAAGGGGTCTACAAAAGGAAGGCTGTCTCATAAGACAAAGGGTTGGATTTTGAAGGAGAGATAGAGAGAAAAAGAAAAACAGAGAGTTTTTGTTGAGCAGAAAAACAATATTCTGTGCAACCTTGACTCATTTTCAAAACAAAAAAACTGTTCTTGTTCAAAACAGAAATCCAACCCATTGCTCCACCATACAAACTTTCCTTTAAACCAAACAACTCACCACATACAAAGGTGGTCCAAAACATCACAAAAAAACAGCTCCTGTGTTGCTACTCACCTTCATCATCAAAATACCAAAAAATATTACAGTACAGTCCAACTCAGTTCTAGCAGTCCAGAGCAACTTCCTGAAGACTCATAAGGTTATCACATCACTTGGAAAAGCATTCAGATCTAAAACAACCAGTGCAGCCCAAAGGTAAGTCCTCTTGACTTGATATCTTGTCATTACATCATTAATAAACTATTGTTCTTTGAAAACAAGATGTAGTACTTTACTATCCTGTTGAACTAGTCATCTGCACTTTGTTTAGGCTCATTCAATCATTTGTTGTTCATGTTTATCCATCATATGCCATAAGCTAACCTGTACGTTGAGTAAAATAATGTTTAAGGCAGGAAATTGAAGCATGTATCGACACATATCATCATGTGTCGACTCATCCTAGTAAAAAAACAGGGTATGAGTCGACACATAACCCCCATGCATCGACTCATACTGATTGCAGGTTATAAAACAGAAGTGGGAAAGGACTATGAGTCGACACATACGTATTTCGCGTCGATGCAAAAAGGTGCATGAGTCGACACATCCCATTATGTGTCGACACATACTGAATAGATTTCACTTTACAGAAGCTGTAAGAGCCTATGAGTCGATACATACGCATTTCGCGTTGATACAAGAAGGTGCATGAGTCGACACATCCCCTTATGTGTCGACCCATACTGAACTGATTTTGTTTTACAGGAGCAAGGAAAAGCTATGTGTTGATGCATAGCAGCATGGGTCGACACATAGCAGTCCAAATGCAGTTTTTTCTTTTATTTTACACTGTTTTTATATTATTTTCATTATCATTCGATATGGTTGTAACATTTCAGTCTCCACTTCATCCCCATTGTAAATTTGTACCCCCATCCCCCTAAAGTGATGTAATAGCTTAGGATTTATTTTCCGCATGTTTATTTGCTTTCATATATTGTTAGTAATTAGGATGTATGGCAAGATAAAATCAGCAAATAGACAAACTTAAAAATCAAAGACAAATGCATGCAAACTAACACACTCGCACACTAACACCTCTAGGGCAACCTCACTTTGTCGCCTTTCGGAAAATAGTCATGTCCCTCGAGCATGAGCGTTTTAGCAAAGACCCTTCGATAAGAGATCGTAGTCCCTCGATGACCCTCGATGTTGCCTTTGGTAATACGATTTAATCCCTAAACGACATTGCTAAAACGACTCATAAGTTGCTTTCTATGACTATACAAACGTCCCAACGCCCGTCCCTTCACATCCAACGATGGGACTTCTTACCAAATCAATGGTAAGATAACAACATCTAAAGGAGGAGGAAAAACACATTTAAGACCTTTCGAATAGGTAGGTTCGCTCTCAGTTACTCGCTTGCTCACGACAAAAACATTTTTATACACCCACACTCTCACCGTTGAACTATTTTCGAAACAAACACTTTGTAGGCGTTCTTATAGAAACAAGAACCATTATGAAGTTCCATTTTCAAAATACTTTCAAAAACACATCTCACAAACAGACTTTTGAACTATTTTCGAAACAAACACTTTGTAGGCGTTCTCATAGAAATGAGAACCATTACGAAGTTCCATTTTCAAAATACTTTCAAAAATCACCATCACAAGCACACATTCAAACAAAAGCAAGTGATCTAGCAAGTAACTAAGAGCCCATGGAAAACCATGGATGAAAAGGGTGCTAATACCTTCCCTTTCCATAATCTACCCCCCGAACTCAAAAACATCTCTAAAGGTCTTTCCTGTGCTTTTTCACCTTTCCTTTTTGGATAAAAGAAAAGTCGGTGGCGACTCTTGCTAAACCACAACATTTTCGAACACAAACGCAAAACCTCAAGCCAGTTCTCCCACCGTATCACAGTAAGTATGGGTATGCAGCTGAAAGAAGGTGTCTGGGAGGGACAGATGACCAGAGAAAATGGTTCTTCTAGTGGTGTGAAGGTTTGAAGACGTTTGGAAGTAATTTTATGAAGAAAAAAGATCAAGAGGTCGGTGTTGTTTTACATGGAAGACCAAGAAGAAGAAATGATTATCAACCATAGCACATTGTAGTTGTTACTCCAGTTATCCACTCAGTTCTAACCTATCAGCCACAAATTGCTTAGCAACAACAATTTCTGCAACAACAACCAATACAACAGCAACAACCTCGTCACCAGGCTCCCTAACAATATAAGCAACAAAGCAGAATGCAGAGATCACCTATGTTCAATCCAATCCCTATGACATATGTTGAATTATTGCCTTCCCTTTTACAGAAGAATTTGGTTCAGACAATGTCACCACCAACTATTTCGAAGGATCTCCCACCATGGTACAAGGCTGATGCCTACCGTGCCTTCCACCGAGGAGCGCCTGATCATAGCATCAAAAATTGTTATCTGTTGAAGATTGAATTTCAGAAGTTAGTGAAAAGTGGCTTCTTATCTTTCAAAGATACTAATCCAAATGCCCAAGTAAATCCTTTATCCAGGAATGGGGCAGCTTCTGTAAACATGGTATATAGATGTCCTGGCGAGTACCATATCTTTGATGCATATTTAATGAGAGGAGATCTGGTACAAATGTACGATACTTTGTGTGAAATGGGTAATTTAGAACAACATAACTATGCTTCTATTACAACAACTATTATACTCTCAAAATGCCACAAAGTGTATCGAAGAAATCTGAATAAATCAAATTAAGAAAATGTAACATAGATTGAGTGAAGGAAACTATGTCCCAAGAGGAAGAAAGTTCTGATGTATCATCTGCTGCAACACGAATTCTGTAAAGTAAATATATAAAATCAAAATTCAGATTAAAATCCGATAGTTTCTTTTAATGCTGTGAATTCATTTCAGCAACCAATCTGGTAAAGCAAGGAAATCATATCAGTGTTACATAAGAATAGCATAATAATAAACATTTTATATAAAATAGTTAGATCCTATGCCGACAAAGTAACCTAAAAATTACACAAAAATCTCACAGATGCACAAAGAAGGGGCAAGGCAATTCAATTATTCATAGAGAAATTTAATTACGGTTAAAATAACGATTAGAATAAAAAAACAATCGTAAACTGTCAAAAGCTAGTTTTTATACCTGGAATCGATCTCAAGATTTTTTCCCCTCCAAATAGATGCAAACCAATAATATTATTCTCTTGAGACTGAACATCTAAATCATTGGGATTTGAAATTGTAGCTTGAGAAACTCCGGTGATAGGACTCAAAATCTCAATGTGCAGTTTTTATTAACGTAGCACTTTATTTTTAATAACAAATATTGAAAACAAAACTCATTCCAAAAATCAAGTATAAATCATAGAGTAGTTTACCTGTCAATTCTTCCTTGCTACAATTAACAATTGCAATACCATAAAAACATAAGAAAATAATAAGAACTCTAAACCATTGCACAAATTACACATTCTGGCGATTCGACTTGTTCCCAACTATTTGAATCACGTTTTCATTTGTTTGTGGGTTTGATGATGTTTTGAAGAAGAAATAGATAGGCAACTTCTCATCTCTACGTGACTTTTGGTCACTATATGAATTGAGTGGAATGTTAAATTTAATATCAATAGGTATGTTGTTTTCATTTTCCCGTGTGACTTTCCATTACTCAAGTAATTGGAATTATGTTTCCCACACAAATCTAATACGAAATGCATATAATTGAATTAATAGTGTAATTAGACATTTTCACCCTAAAAACAGAAAAGCTTTAACGTAAATTCAGAAGGGTATACATGGCTTTTCCAAATACTTTAACTTTTATATATTTATAATGGTGTATTCATGAATCTTAAATGGGCTAACATGAACATATCAATATGCAGGCTCAAGAAACCTTCTCATAGTCCAAGTATTTTATGAGGAAGTATCGGTCTTAATCAACATAAATGGGATAACATGAACAACTCAAAGATCAACACATTCAATTGATATTTAGTACACTCCAATACTTTGACATAACTTTAAAAACATACTGTATTAACGATAATAAATGGTCGATTTTAGACAAAGAAACACAAAACTTAATTCTTTTAATTACTTATAGCAAGATAAAGAAACACGAACCATAATAAATAATAAATTAATTATAAACAATTTTAAATTTAAAAAATTATATATACACAGATAATCATCGAGCAAAATATAAACACATTTTTAATGACATTATTATAGGTAAATTACATTTACTCAAAGTAAAATAGTACATAATGTAAAAAATAATAAGAAGTCTTTTTCATTTTCTTATTATGTGAAACCTACAAAATTTTAAAGTGTAAGTTATAAGGTATTGTTGGTATTTAGATCTTTGTGTGAGCACTCATAATTTTATTTAAAAAAATATATTTTTGGATTGATGAATGTGAAAGGTGTATTTGGTTTTGACTATCAAATATTATGGAACAATTGGTGCATCAAAATAAAAAGAAATATAAGGAATGACCAATTTATAAGTTATAACAAAGCCTTTAATTTACTGCATAGAGAAAGGAAAGGAGCAAATAAGAAAGAAGAAAAAAATCGAAAGTAGGGTCCATTCTTTTTGGTCCTATAAATCAAGAAGGTTGAGTACAAAGTAAAGTCCTTCTCTGTCTCTGTCTCTACCTCCATAAAACGCACCATTCTACTTCACATCATATACACACAGAAACTTGTACCCACTACCTTTTCTCATTCCTCAATTTCAACACAATGGTTGACGTAGACCGGAGAATGACCGGTTTAAACCCGGCTCACATAGCCGGTCTAAGACGTTTATCAGCCCGAGCCGCTTCTTCTTCCTCCTCATCCTCCTCTTTCCCGGAACGTAACGGTTTGTTCTCATTTTCTTCGGTCGTTGATAAGGTCATAACACAGCTCCATAACTCAGGCGTAGAAGTTGAACCTGGTCTCTCCGACGCTGAGTTCGCCCGTGCAGAGGCAGAGTTCGGTTTCGTTTTTCCGCCGGACCTCCGTGCGATTCTCGCCGCCGGTATGCCTGTCGGGCCTGGATTTCCTGACTGGCGATCAAATCCCGCTCGCCTCCGTCTCCGCGCCTCGTTAGACCTTCCGATCGCAGCTATTTGTTTTCAGATTGCGAAGAACGCTTTCTGGTCGAAATCTTGGGGATTAAGACCGTCAGAGCCGGAAAAAGCATTGCGAGTTGCGAGAAACGCTTTGAAGAAAGCTCCGTTACTGATACCTATTTTCAACCATTGTTACATTCCTTCAAATCCATCACTCGCCGGGAATCCGATTTTCTACGTCGACGAGAATAGGATCTTCTGTTGCGGTTTTGATCTCTCTGATTTCTTTCAACGGGAGTCTCTCTTTCGAAGCACTGAATCTGATCCGAAGATTCTCATGAAACAGCGATCTGTTAGCGAGAAATCCGCGGGTTCTTCAACGGCTTTCTCACGGAGGAGCCTCGACGGAGGGAGGATGCCAAGGTGGGTGGAGTTCTGGACAGAAGCCGCCACAGATCGTCGCCGGAGAAACTCTCTGTCATCAGTATCATCTTCGCCGGAGCGGTTTTTTGATATTCAACCACGGTCTGAAATTCCGGGTTGGGTGGATGAGTATATAGAAAAAATCGGGTCGGTTTTGAGAGGAGGTGGGTGGAGCGAACCGGATATAACCGAAATGGTTCAAGTTTCGGCTTGTGGATTTTTTGATGGGGAAATGGTGATGTTGGATAGTCAAGCGGTGTTGGATGCTTTGTTATTGAAAACGGATCGGTTTTCTGATTCGCTTCGGAAAGCTGGGTGGAGCTCCGAAGAGGTAACTGAGGCTTTGGGATTTGATTTTCGACCGGAAAAGGAAAAGAAACCGGTAAAGAAGCTATCGCCGGAACTTGTGGAAAGAATTGAGAAACTAGCTCAGTCAGTTTCCCGGTCATGAACAAATTTTGTTTTTTATTTTAATTTTTAAGATATCAGGTTTTGCTTTTTGCCTCTTTTGGGTTAAAAACAACAAGGAATTTGAGAAAGGCGTTGTAATAGGAAACAAAGTGCACAAATAGTTTGAAAAGGTTCAAGGTTAAATTTTACATTTTTATGACCACTTATTATCCCTTTTATATACTACAAAATCATAGTAAATTTATAATAAATTATCTTATTGCTGATTGATGTTTATGTTAGAAATTAGTCGTGCGAGTTTGACAATTCAAATTGCACTGCTATCAATTAATTGAGCTGGTGTAACTAGTTTATTTCAATTATTTTATGATGAACTGTATAAGCGATATGGCTCTACTTTTTAAGTGACTAGGTGCACGTGTGTAAACATTTTTAATTGAAACTTGAAAGGTGAGCCTCCAATGAGGGCTCAGAACTAAGGGCTGGTGTAGGACAGCACAACACAGCACAGCATCGTATTATTATCATATTAAGCCAGAGTAGAAAATGCAGTTGTCGTCGTTTTGCTACCAGCTAAACAGATTGCAAGTGTCGTTTAGCACCGGTTGATAGAAAGGAATGAGAAAATGAAAAGCGCACGACATGAGTGTTCGTTTGTAGAAAAAGGAAAGGAAAAACAAAGATTCTTTTCAGTATAATTTCAATTTTCAATAGCATATGGCAGTGATACGTGATTTTTTCAACTTATTATATGAAGATCGATTCATTGGAATTTGGAAAAGGATAGTAGGATATGCATGCGATCCGTGTATGGGTTTGCAGGTAGCAGCTAAAACTCACACAAAATAATGCCTTTGGCATGTGGTAACTTTGGTGCCTTAAGTGCATATTTCATGAAAAATGAATAAAAAAATATTAAAATGAGAGAGAAAGGATATGTTCGAGAGATGAAGACACAAAAGTATCAAAGTTATCGAGCTTCAAAGTTAGGAATCCTTCTCCAAAATAATGCTAGTAGTATAGTAGTATAGAATAAACGGACATTTTATTTTGTCTAAACTATCAATGTCTTAAATTATAAAATAATTAAACGGTCTTTTATTAAAATCCAAAATAGGAATCGGTTAACTTGTTTCACAAGTTAATTAATTAAGTTACTCACTCTAATTTCATATCTAAATACAAATGAAAAAAAGTTCAATCTTTCAAAAAAAAAAATCTAAATGCATTTAAGTCACACATTTTTTATCTAACGGTCGTCTGATGTCATATTAACGTGTGATAGTGATGAGGCGTATCTTATCACATTTCTTCTCTTTTCTTACCATAATAATTCTTATGGAGAAATTACTGCTATCATGACCCTAATTCAATAGGATCTTTTCAAACGTTTTTGTAAAACCTCAGTGTTCTCTATTCGTTTTTTTATCATTTCCGCTCTTTCTTTTTCCTACTTCTCCAAGATTGTTCTCAATGTTCCTTTGCTCCCCCTCCAGTTGCTCCCCTTCCCATATTTCAGGTAATATCATTTTACTCTACTTATTTTCTGCTTAACTTTAATAATGGTTCTCATTCAAGAGTGTGATGATTCAGGAAACATATCGATTCTTTGAAATCCCTGAGAGAAGTAAACTTTGGGATGAGTGTATGCAAGAATGTAAGGATCATTTGGGGCAATGGAAATTTGATCAGATCATTAAATTATGGCAGTATTTTTTCACCTTGCAGTGAAACTGACTCAAAATCTTCATCATCAGATTCCGTGGAAATCGTGATGGAGATATTGGTTCTTTTGTTGATCAAGAAGTCTTAAACTATGATCAAAGCACGACCGATACCGAGGACATTCTCAAACTCTAGCCTAGTAGGCAAATTTCCTCTACTGGAAATAAAGATGATGTTATACTAGAACCTTGTATCCCTGGTGAAAGGGTCTGTATGATCCGACCAAAGGGAGATTCATATGTATATTTTTGTTTTTACTCTGGGATGATCAAAGATTTCAAAATCCATATTCTCTTATAGACTTTAAGTCTGATCTCCTCAAAACCCTGAATATTGCCCCCGCTCAACTACACCATAATATATGGGGCTTTATAAAAGCCTTTGAGATTGTTTGTGAGGCGATGAATATAGTCTCCACTTTAGGTATGTTATTTTGTTTCTTTGAGCTAAACGAGGCGGATAAAGGAGGTTGGGTTTCTCTTAATGGAATTCCAGGAAGAAATATTTTCCAGGCTTATACTACAAATTGCAAAGGTTTCAAAGATAAATTCCTCGGGGTGAAGAATGGGCATAGATGCTCTAAAGTCATATATGCGTTGAATGGGAGCCACCGCTTTCCTATTTACTGGTCAGATAACTCGTTGTCGATGTCTGAATTTGACTATGACAAACTAGACACTTTAGAGGTCCATGCTCTAGCCATTTTAGATGCCTTTCAGACGGTAAAGGTCCGAGACATAATAAGCATGACCGAAGATCCATAACAACTTTCTTATTTCTTGGGTAATACCCTTTACTACTCTCTAACGATTTCTTTTTTGGCTAAATTTCTGAAATCTTTCCTTATTTCTTATTCAACTAAAATGACAAGCATGAAGTGGAAGGAACATAAGAAGTTGATGCTGAAGCAAGGGCAAGACGGGGGTAATAATCTGCCTCTAAGACCGATTTGTCTAGCATTCAAACATGAGCCCTCAAGAGAAAAAAGTAGATGGGGGAAAGGAAACCCCGTGCGTATCAGAGCCTCAAGGCGTCCCCATTCCCCATCCTAGAGGATTAAAACCGAGTTCCCCAAAGAAGATGAAGATCACCTTGATGAGCGATCCAATAAGTCAGGCCGATTTGGAAATCACCACTTTGATACAAGACACCAGCGATAGTCAGAATACCAAATTGTCCATTGAATTCAAATTTTGGTCTAAAAACTTCGATGACGTGCAATTTCTTTATGACAAAGGATGTTGAGAAGGTAAAAACTATAAGTGCTCAACAACTGGCCCAAAACATTGAGGCCTACTTGATGCGACGTGCTATTATGACTTGTTGATTGTTTGAAGTTGGTGATGCTTATGAACATAATGAAGTCCTCCTTACCAAGGAGGTAAGCCAGCTGGAGGAGGCCTTGAAGGTTCATACCGACAAGATGGAGGAAGTGAGCAAACGATTATATAAAGTGAAAAAGCAAAAAGTGGACTCAGAGTCCAAATGCTCGGATTTGGAAATAATCATAGCCAGCTTGATCCAAGACGTTGAAAAGGCTCGGGAATCTAATGAAAAGTTGACAAAATTTTAGCAGGATGCCCAAGTGGATAATTTATCCGCTAGCGATGAAGCGTTTGAGAGAGCTAAAGCGCAAGCATTATGCCTCCAGCCCGACCTCAACGTGTCCTAGATGGACTACTTTAAGACTGTGGTGGATGACCGGCTAGTGGATATGGAAGAGACATATCCAGAAGTCAAGACCTCTAAGGGCAATATGATCAATGATCAAGCTATTGTTGTCCAGGAGGAGGAGCAACTCGACGCGTAAATTTGTTTACTTTGATCGTTAGTCATTAATGGTGATGCGCTTTTGTAATTTTTGGACAATTTATTTTTTTCCTTGTTTGATTATAATGTTTTGAGCGCCTCTGAGGCTAAGTATAATTCTCTAAGCCCTTCTAAGGCCTTTTAAATATACTTATGTTGTTGTGTATGCACTTTTTACTGTTAGTCTCTGATCGTATGTATATTTTTGGGTGCATCTCAGATGACTAAGGCTTATATATATGTGATATGCACCCGGACGCGCGCCAGAATACTGATCTGGTTCTTCTAACTAGGTCACAATTTTATAGTGAATTAATTGGATCGCCAAAGGTTTACTTGAACTTGGACTTTTTGTTTGGTCAGAGGTTCTTGTTTACATGACCGATTTTCCAGAGGCGTAAAGTATCTTGGACTTGGTCAGAGGTTCTTATTTACATGATTGATTTTCTAGAGGCGTCAAATTACTTGGACTTTGTCAAAGGTTCTTATTTACATGACCGATTTTCCAAAGACGTCAAGTAGCTTGGACTTGGTCAGAGGTTCTTATTTACATGACCGATTTAGTCAGATCAACAATGCCGAGTTTGCTTATATCTCTTGGGATGAGTCATGTTTGTTTCTTGTAAAAAAATAACACATATGGATATGAACCGAGGGTGCCTCCTTAAAATCCTTTGCCCTTTTAAGGGAAAAGAGTGCTACCCACAATTTTTAGTTAACAAGATCATTACACAGCTTAACTATAATAAAATTTTAGGTTGGCAACATTCCAAACCCTCGATATTTTAACTCCTTCCAAAGTTTCGAGTTTATAAGCTCTATTGTTCAACTTCTTTTGGATTCTGTAAGGTCTTTCCCAATTTGAGGTGTGTCTGTAACTCTCTTCAAAACCAAGTTTCCATCTTGAAAGCTTCTCAGACAAATTCTAGTGTTGAACCTTCTGGTCATTCTCTATTTTATTGTGAACTGTCTAATGTGAGCCATTGCTCTGATATCCTCTACAAGGTCGACTGATTTGTCTAGTCCCTCTCGATTGAGATTATCACCAAAATTTACTCGATGCCAAGTTGGCGAGTTAACCTCCACCGGTATCATTGCATCGGTCTCATACATCATTCAAAAAGGAGTCTCCTTGGAAGTTGAGTGATGGGTAGTCAGATAAGACCATAAAATCTCGTGCAAAATGATCTTATATTTTTCTTCATTCATAACAAGATGATCTTATTTACTGCCTCTACTGGGCCATTAGCCCGGGGATGTTCCACCGAAATGAATTGGTTTGTATGTCGAGGTGCCTGCAAAATTCTACAATCAGCGAGCTCGCTGTAGTGGTAGAAATGTTGAGACTAAGCCATTAGATTGACTTGACTCGCACAGATCGAATAAAAATCGCCACCGCTCTTTATTGTTTCAAAGGAATGGGAAAATAGAGAATAACCCAAAAAGAGGGGGAGAGAATCTAAGTTAGGGGGTTGGTTATGCAAAGGGAAGATATTAGCACCATAAACATCTACGGTACTCCGTATGAACCTCTTTGAAAATTTGTGTATTTTGGCTATAAATGTTGTATAAAAAATGGATTATGGAGATGAGAAAAAGAAGTAATTTTTTTATGATTTTTGCACCCGCCGTGATTGCGACCTTTAGTGCCTACGTACCACCTTCCGTGCAATAGGGGATCAGGGTACACGTAGTTCACCTTTAAAATTTTTAGAACACAAGCGTGTTGGTTTAATTTTAAGAGACAAGACATCATCGTCTTATCCGAGTGAAAAACATACTTACTACCCACAATTATGAGAAAGGAGAATTTGCGTCATCTCAAAGTGGAGGATATGACTTGGATTTTAAAAATAAAAAAAGCTTCGCTCAACACCCAAGTGGAAAATATCTCACTTCACTACATATCATAGAAGTATAGTAGTTTGCATCACTGCAAGGATTGACAAGAGTCTAATCTTTTGAGAAAATTTTAAAGTAAAAAAGCCAAATTGGCAAAATAGTTTGAATGAGATTGATTGACGTTTAGTATTCTCATAAAAATGTCAAGGTATTATTAAGTTGATTAAAGTTTGATTAAGAAAATAGTTTGAAAATACATGGACATAAGTCCAAGTTTATTATGAAAGTGGTTCAAGTTCAAAAACAAGAAGAGTTTTCAAAAGGAGGGAGAAGATTTTTGAAAGTAAAGAAGATGGGAGGAGATGAAGGGACTATCCTAAGGCATAAATAAAAGCTAGGATAAAAGAACCTTCTAACCAACAAGAAGCCAACACTTTACATAATGAGTCAATGTAAAATTCCCATCCTTTGGATTGAAACTAAGCAAGCAAAGATACTAAACCTCTTAAGAAACCAAGCTTCAATTGTATTAAGTCTTCAACAAAATTGAGCAGAGTAACGCATGTATACAGATGAATTCCAGGTCACAAACGAAGCATGTAATCACAATAGCCTACACACAAAACAAACAAACAACCCAATGTCTTGGGGTAAACCCTAAGAACTCAAGACAAAATTACAGTTGAGGTCACAAGGTCTCAAGGCAGGTTAAGGTCTCTAATCCTAAGTCCAAGAAGTCCATAACTCCAAAATGCCAAGGATAGTAACCAAGTAGTCCAAGTAACATTAAAGTTTTTTAGGGTTCAAGTTGATTATTAAGTATATTGAAAAAAGAAATGAAAAGCTCAAATGAGCAAAATAAAAATGACATAAAATAAAAATGCTCAAATGAGGAAAAATGAAAATAACATGAAATGTAAATGCTAAAATAAATGTGCTTAAAGTAAAAGCATAAAATAAAAGCACAAAATAAAGTCAATTGTTAGAAATTATAGGTTAATTGAATGACCATCTTAAAACTTGCATTTGAAACTCATTAGAAGATTGATAAAATCAAATCCTCTCAACAATAAGTTTCATTTTCTTTTTGTCAAGTATATCATCCATTCAAAATTCTCAAGGCAACAATAAATGATCAATGATGTTTAAGTGATTCACTTTGACCTAATTTTATGAAGATTCATTAGAGGATTGATAAGAACAAAGCCTTATAACAATGAATCTCAAAGTTATTGGATCAAAGGATTCAAATCAACATACTTAGACTTACAAACATGGGTTTGGTCCACGAATGATCATTTCTCGAATCGGGACAAAATTTAGCGCTATGTTAAGCAATCGTAAATGGACTTATATAGAAGTCGCACCTATTTTGAGGCCGATCAATATCAATTTATGTGTCCTATATGTAGCGGTAGAAATGTTTAAGACTAAGCCATTGGATTGACTAGACTTGTACAAATCAAAATCAAAATCGCCACCGCGCTTTATTGTTTCCAAAGGAATGGGAAAAGAGCGAATAACCCAAAAAGAGGGGGGAAGATTCAAGGTAAGGGGGTTGGTTATGTAAAGGGAAGGTATTAGCACCCTAAACATCTACGGTACTCCACAGGAACCTCTTTGTAAAATCTGTATATTTCGGCTATAAAATATTGTATAAAAATAGATAGTGGAGGTGAGAAAAGAAATATTTTTTATGATTTTTGCACTCGCCGCGGTTGCAAACCTTTAGTGCCTACGTACCACCTTCCGTGCAATAGGGGATTAGGGTACACGTAGTTCCTCTTAAAAAATTTTAAAACACAAGTGTGTTGGTTAATTTTATGAGATAAGACATCATTGTCATTGTCCGTGTGGAAAACCTACTTACTACCCACAATCACAAGAAAGGAGAATTTGCATCATCTCAAAGTGGAGGATATGGCTTGGATTTTAAAATCAACAATGCCTCACTCAACACCCAAGTGGAAAATATCTCTCTTCACTATATATTGTAGAAGTATAGTTGTTTGCATCACTACAAGGATTGACAAGAGTCTAATCTTTTGAGAAAAGTTTTAAAGATAAGAGCTATAATGGAAAAATGGTTTGGATGAGTATGATTGACTTTTAGTCTTCTCACAAAAATGCCAAGGTATTATTAAATTGATTGGAGTTTATTTATGAAAATGTTTTTTTGAAAATGCATGGACCTAAGTCCAAGTTTATTATGAAAATAGTTCAAGTTTCAAAACAAGAAGAGTTTTCAAAAGGAGGAAGGAGATTTTTGAAATTAAAGAAGATGGGAGGTGAAGAAGAGACTATCCTAAAGCATAAGATAAAATCTAGGGATAAGGACTATCTAACCAACAAGAAGTCAACACTTGACATTATGAGTCAAGATAAAATTCCCATTCTTTGGATTGAAACCAAGCAAGCGAAGATACTAGACCTCTTGAGAGAACCAAACTTCAAGTGTATTAAGTCTTCACAAAAATTGGGCAGAGTAACAGCTGTATACGGGTGAATTCTAGATTACAAACAAAGTATGTAATCACAATAACCTGGAGACAAAACAAACAAACAACCCAATGTCTTGAGGTAAACCTCAAGAACTCCAGACAAAATATCAATTAAGGTCACAAGGTCTCCACCATAGGCCAAGGTTTCTAATCCTAAGTCCAAGAAGTCTAATGCTCCATAATACCAAGGATAATAACTAAATAGTCCAAGTATCATTAAAGTTTTTTGGTTTATGTTGATTATTAGGTGTCTTAGAAGAGAAAATAAAAGCTCAAGTGAGCAAAATAAAATGACATGAAATGTAATGCTTAAAGTAAATGGTACATAAAGCATAAAAAAATAAATAAAAGGGCATAAAGTAAAAACAATTTAATAGTTAGTGGTTAGTTGGATGACCATATTGAAACTTGCATTTGGAACTCATTAGAGGATTGGTAGAACCAAAGCCTCCATACAACAAGTTGCATTTTCTTTTTGTCAAGTATATCATCCATTTGGAATCCTCAAAAGAACCATCTAATGATCAACAATGTTTAAGTGATCCACGTTGACCAAAAGTGTTGTAGATCCATTAGAGGATTGGTAGAACCAAAGCCTCCACACAATGAATCTCAAGGTTATTGGATCAAAGAGATCAAATTAACATACTCGGGCTTGCAAACATAAGTTTGGGCCACGAATGGTCATTTATTCGAATCGGGACAAAATTTAGCGTTATATTAAGCAATCGTAAGTGGACTTATATAGAAGTCGCACCTATTTTGAGGCCGGTCAATAGGAATCTATGTATTTCATTTTTGGATAAATGATATAGAGATCATTACCCCATAACATGTAATACAATGAGAAAGGGGAATAAGATGAAGGGGGATGGGATGAGACAAACAAACCACATTTGAATTAAACTTTAATTAAACTATTATTAAAACCATTCATCCATTTTTATGGAGTTAAACTCAATACCATGGATCCAATGATGTTAACAAAGTTCACAATAAAAAATTCAACCCAAGATCATCCAGAAAATAATTAGAAAATAATATTGCATTTAATATATACATTAAAAAAGGGTTTTAAAATGTTTTAAAATAGAAATAAAAGAGAGAAATATCAACTATGTTCAAACTAATCAAGAAATATTAATTAAGACCATAGAAAAATAAAAAATGAACTCAAGTATTTTTATAAAAAAATTGGTAATTTTTTAAAGTCAGAAATTATTTTTAAAATTAAAACAAATGAGTAAAATAAACCAAAAATGATAAAAAAAATACCAAAGTCAGATATAAAAAATAAGTGAGGTCACCAATATTTGTCACAATATCATTGAATCATTCCATAATTTTTTCAGAATTGAAAAATGCATAAAAGTATTTTTAAACATTTAAAAGAAATCAAATAAAGTAAAAATTTATAAAAAATATCAAAACATAAAATAAAATTGTGAAAAAATAAAAATCAGAAATAGAAAAATCAAAAATATTTTTCATAATTTTTTTCATATTTTTTGGACTAAAAATGAATTTTCTATGATTTTTTTGAAATTTAAAACAATTAAATATAAAAATCAGAAGAAAAAAAAATAAAGTCAAAAATATGTGGACCATTGGATGAGAGTCAAAACGCGTTAGTAATCAAATCCAAGGGATCTGGCGCGCTGTGCATATCATGGTCATTAGTGATTAAAGCACTGAATCAAATGTAAATTAGAAATTCAAAAAATCCAAATGGCGCTTTTTCATTGGTTGAAGGATGACACGTTGATCATCTTCAACCTCCAGCCAGTCCCAAAACCAGGTTGCTCAATCTGTAAAATTAGAGCACGAGATCTATGCCATTCGCTTCGTCTCTTCAAGACGAAGACAACCACACCCTTGCGATAAATTTATATAAGTTGTAGCTCAAGCAATTTGGAAAGAAAGTTTTGAAAAGGGATTTGAAATTTCATTGTCAAAACAAGTTTCCAAATGAAAGTAAGTGTTGCAATTAGAACCAGGGCAATGAGAGCATTACAATGATATCAAAGTTTTGAAGAATTGATGAAGAAATCTACCTATTGAAGTTGAGTTGCAGAGCTCTGAAATTGGACTTCTACGGAGCAATATAGGACATGATTCTTGAATGTAATTATATGGTTAACTTCAGAGAAGATCAAGGAAGGTAAATTGATAGAAAAATTGGATTGAAAAAGGCTTGAAAATAGATTTCGAAGTTGTAGAATTTTGAGTTATGGAACAAGTTTGGAAGGGTGATTCTGGCTATCCAAGCTTGAGGAAATGAATGGGGGATGACCCTCTATTTATAGGGAATCAAATGGAATGTCCAAGCGTGTGAAATGATGAAGTTTGGAGGGAAATCGTGTGAAGTTGCACACAAGAAAAGTGTGACTTCTGATTTGATCAAAACTCATCCAAAACGCGTGTTTTATTGTGCTAATCACTTCTGGAAGTTCACTAAACATGTTTAGAGGCAAAAACGCGTAGAAACAAAGTGTTTAGAAGCTAAACCAATGATTTCAAATTCTGACCTTTGAAGAAACTTCAGTTCCAAGTTACCAAGTTCAAATCAGTGGCATTCTCAGCTCAAGGGGTCTTAGGGCATGATTCTTGATGCTTTCGAAATATGAGATTACAAGATTTGCAATGGAAAAAGAATGAAATCAAATAGATGCTTGAGCTGAAAGTTGCATTGAGTTAAAGTTGGGAAAAAGAAGTTGACTTTCCATACTTAGAAATATTTCAAAATTTTCTTCAAAAGTGACCTATAATCTTTTGCATCCAAACATGTCCTTCCACTTGGAATTTGCTCTTGACCAAAAAATATGGCATGAAATAGACCTCTTGAACTTGAACCATTCAAAATCTCCACAAATTGAGAGAGTTGTGAATTGTTGAAGTTGGAAAAAAAATCATGAAATGACCTATAATCTTTTGTATCCTTACGGCATCTTACATCCAGTTTCTCACTTTGCACATAAAAGAAGGCATAAAGTTCACATCCTCAAGATCATTATGGAAAATGAATAGGTTCAAGGTGATAAAAATTGACCAAGTTATGATCATTTGAAGTCACATATGAGAAATTGGGGGTTCATCTGAAGGACTTGTAATCTTTCTTCATCATAAAGCTTCTTCCACATGAAAACTCCTTGAAACTTTTGAAGTGATTTGTTTATAACCCTTTGAAGAGAAGGATGTTTTTGGAATAATTCAAAAATACCAAAAGATGAGCAAGATATGATTCTTTGAAGTTTAAAACCCTAGCTCCTAGATCAAGAAAATTCTTTGAGGAACTTTGAAAATTTTGAACAAACCTCTTGTACCAACACTCTTGCTTTGTAAATAGAAGTTATTGAGGATGAAAATGAGAATTCATAGCCACCAAAACCACTTCCATATCTTGAGAAATGAGAGAAATATGCACTTGTGACCAATGGGAACAAGGCCTTATCCAAGCTTGACAACTTCTTCAATCAACCCCTTGTACTTTTGGATCAATCTTGATATCTTGGAATGTACTGAATCAAAATAACCTTGCCATGCCATTTCTTCCAAAACAAATCCAATGGTGAGGTTTGAACTTCTCAAGCTTTATTGACTAGGGCATGAAAATAAACTCATGAACCCATGGAGAAACTTTTTAAATCTCATTGCCTTTACCTACATTAGTAACAAGCAAGACAAACCAACATTTCATTTTATTAATTAAAAGGAAAAATTAAGACAAAAATATTCATGACTACAAAAAAAACAAGTCAAGGTGCTTGGTGATTCCTCAAAGAGCAAAGCTAAAGATAGGGAGGAGAACCAAAAGCCCTAATGTGATCTTGTTGTGATTGAATCAACATGGTATGATGAAGGGATCTTAAGGGCAAAAATTGGGGTACAACATTATGCTTGAAGAGATGATATGTACATCATCCTCTAACAACATATGACATAATAAGGGGATAATATGAAGAGAGATGGGAGAAGAATTAAACCACATTTGAACAAAAAAAAATAATCAAACTATTATTAAAATCATTCATCCATTCTTATGGAGTTAGACTCAACACCATGGATCCAATGATGTTAATAAAGCTCATGATCAAAAATTCATAGTCCAAGATCAACCATAATATATACAAAAAATAAAATTGTATTTAAAATAAAGAAAAAGGTTTTTAAAAATGATGTTAAAATGAAAATAATAGGAGAAAATGAAAATTATATTCAAATCAACCAAGAAAAATCAGAATTATACTCAAATGTTTATATAAAATTTTTGGTAATTTTTTAAAGTCAGAAACTATTTTTAAACTAATTAAAATTGCTCAAATAAATGGAAAAAATATCAAAAATAGTAGAAGTCAAAATAAAATTCTAAAAAAATTCAAAAGGTGAGAAATAATGGAAATGATGTTGATGAATTTTTTCAGAATTTAAAAATGTTCAACAGTATTTTTTAAGTAATTAAAAATAAACCAAAACAAAGAAAAATTATAAAAAATATCAAATCTAAATATAAAATTATGAAAAAATAAAAATCAGAATGAGAATATTTTAAAATATTTTTGTGAATTTTTTCATAATTTTTGAATCAGAAATGAATTTTCTTTGATTTTTTGAATTTTAAAAAATTTAAATATAAAAATCAGAAATAAAAAATAAAGTCAAAAAAATGTGAACCAATGTATGAGAGTCAAAAAGCATTAGTAAGTTAATCCAATGGATTAGAGGCGCTGTGCATATCATGGTCTTTAGTGGAATAAACAAATGATTATTAATTAAATCAGATTTTTGAAAAATAAGCATGGCACGCTTTCATTGGTTGATAGATGACATGTTGGTCATCTTCAACCTCCAGCCAACGAAATCTGCAGGTTTCAGAAACTGTAAAATTAGAAGACGTGACCGGTACCATTCACTTCGTCTCTTCAAGACGATTCCAATGGTACCTTCGCAAAAAATTATATAAGTTGTAGCTCAATCGTTTTGGAAGAGAAGTTTTGAAAAGGGATTTGAAATTTCATGGTCAAAACGTACTTCCAGTTGAAAACAATTGTTGCGACTAGAATCAGGATGATGAGAGCTTCATAATAGTATCAAAGTTTGAGAGAATTGGTGAAAGGATCTACCCATTGAAGTTAAGTAGCAGAGCTATGAAACTTGACTTGGATATCACGATTCATGGAGTTTTAGAGCTTAATTCTTCTTCTGTTAGCTTCAGTGAGGTTCAAGGAAGATGAATTGACAAAAAAAAATGATTGAGAAAGGCTGTAAGAGCAAATTCAAAGATGCAGAAAATTTGGTTCAAGAGGGAGTTTGGCAGGGTGATTCTGGCTCTCTAAGCTTGATAAAATGAATGAGGTATGACCCTCTATTTATAGGGAAGCTTATTGGATGTTCAAGTGTGTGAAATGATGAAGTTTGGAGGGAAATTGTGTGAACCTGATACACGAGTAAGGTGTGATCTGTTTTGCATCAAAACTCATCTAATCCTTGCGCTTTAAGGCTCTAATCCACTTTGGCAAGTTGGTTAAACATGTCTAGACCAAAAACGCATGCTAATTTAATATTTAGAAGCCAAAACATGAATTTCAAATTCTGACTTATGAAGAAACTTCAGTTTCAAGTTACCAAATTCAAATCAATGGCATTCTCAGCTCAAGGAGTCTTAGGACATGATTCTTGAAGTTTAGAAAGATGAGATCAAAAGCTTTACCATGTGCAAAAGATGGCATCAAATGGATGCTTGAGCTGAAAATTGTGATGAGTCAAAGTTGAAAAAAGAGGTTGACTTTCTATACTTAGAAAATTTCTGGTTTTTCATCAAAAATGACTTATAATGTCTTGCATTCAAACATGGCCTTTCACTTGAAATTTGATCTTAACCAAAAAAGATAGAATGCAGTAGGTCTCTTGAATGGCATTTTGAGACTTGAACCATTTAAAAAATCCAAAAATTGAGAGAGTTATGACTTGTTGAAGTTGGCAAAAATTCATGAAATGACCTATAATCTTTTGCATCCTTAGGGCATCTTCCATCCATTTTCACACTTTGCACTTAAAATAAGGGTTGCAGTACATATCTTTAAGATCATTATGTAAAAAGAATGGGCTTAAGGAGATAAAAATTGACCAAGTTATGATCTTTTGAAGTCACATAAGGGAATTTGATGATCCATCTAGAAGACTTGTAATATTTCTTCATCATTAGGTACCTTACACACAAAATTTCCTTGAAACTTTTGAAGTGATTTATTTATAACCCTTTGAAGAGAAGGATATCTCTGGAATCACTCAAAATTCCAGAATATGAGCAAGATATACCCCTTTGAAGTTCAAAACCCTAACTCCTAGAGCAACAAGATACCTTAGAAATCCTTTTACAATTTTGATCAACTTTCTTGCACAAATACTTTTGTCATATAAATAGAAATTGTTGAGGATGATAATGAGGAACCATAACAACCATAACCAATTCAAAATATTGAGAATTGAGGGAAATATGCACTTGTGATCAATGAATCAATAACTTGGCCAATTAGGTCAAACTTCTTCAATCAACCATTGTACCTTTGAACTATTTTTGACAAATTGAGGCATGATGAATCATAATAGACTTTGTCATGATATTAATTCAAAATATCTTCAATAATGAAGCTTGAATCTCAATGACACTTTGTTGAAGAAGGTATAGAAATAAACTCATGAACCTATGGATCAACTTGCTAGAATGTGTTGTGCTTTCACCTATGATATCAAAAATTAGGGAAACATACATTGTATTTATTAGTTAAAAGTTAATCAAAACATAGATGACAAGAAGATACAAATCAAGGGGCTTGGTGATTCCCCATGGGAAAAGCTAAAGATAAGGAGAATAGCAAAACCCTAGTGTGTGATCTTGTTGTGATTGAGTTGATATGATATGATAGAGGAATCTTAGGGGCAAAAATTGGGGTACAACAGCTGCCCTTATTTAAGTGTCTTCTATCCAGAGATGCGAAGGTTAAAAATCTTCGTGTCGACGTGATTGAAGATACTTAAATATAAAACAAGCCCTATTTTTGGCCCTAATATGCCATACAATGCTTATGAATGCAAATGAATAAAACAAAATAGGACGCAAGACCCCACTGGGGATGTAGAAAATAAAACAAGATCAAAAGGAAAACCCGACCAAGAAAATAAACCACTGGTGAACCAGAGACCCGACTCTATTGGGGTAAAGCCTAAAGAGGAGATAAAGCATCGTCAACTCAAAGATTGATGAGAGAAAGTAAAGGATAAAAGTGATCGACAGATGACTGTGAACTATCTGCTCATTAAGGAGATAGCAAAAAGGTAACATCAACCCACCGGGGAAAAAGTGGTAAGATAATACCAGCAAATACCAATATCATGGTGGTAATAATAATCAGCACCATTACTCACGGCCGAGAACAAATGAACTTCTTCAGAGCAATAGAATCTCAAAGACAAACTACCTTCCATAATGACAAGGCTACCATTCATCAGAAAAAGATCTCAACAACGAACTACCTTTCATAATGACAAGGCTACCATTCATTGGAGTAACAAATCTAAGCAACAAACTACCTTCCATAATGACAAGGCTACCATTCATTGGAGTAACAAATCTCGATAACGAACTACCTTCCATAATGACAAGGCTACCATTAATTAGAGTAACAAATCTCAACAACAAACTACCTTCCATAATGACAAGGCTACCATTCATTGGAGTAACAAATCTCAACAACAAACTACCTTCCATAATGACAAGGCTACCATTAATTAAAGTAACAAATTGCAACAACGAACTAACTTCCATAATGACAAGTGTTGTACCCAAAAATTTTCCCTCTTATTTTCCTCAAAACATACTCCTATAAGTCCTCAACTTGCCCAAGGATAACTAAGGATTGACCAGACAAATCTTCCTCCTAAGACAATAAGCCTCAAACTAGGGTTTCCATTTTCATCAAGATGTTTGAGTTCCAAGGGGTCCCAAATGATTTCCATTACCATAATATGTTATCAAGATCATCCATATCAAGTTTCATGCCTTGCACAAGAAGTTTGCTCAGTCAACTGCTTAGATGCTTGGAAATCAATTGTACTAGGTCAAAAGTCAATTGTGACCCATATACAATCAAACTTCAAGATTTTTGGTCAAAATCAGAATTTTGAAGTAATATACATCATTTGATCAAGGGTTGATCATGATTCCTCAAGGAATGCCCCAAATTCATCAAAACTTAAAAGTTGCTAAATTAGGGTTTCTATAGGAAAAGTCAACCAAACTTTGACCAGGCATAACTTTCTCATACTTTATTAGAAATTTCTCATCCAAGGATCATTTTGAATAGAATTAAATTCCTTACAACTCATCTTCAATCCTCAAGTTCAAAAAATGCACTCATGAAAAGATATGAATTCAAACATTACAGGTCATTTCAAAAAGTCAACAAAAACACATTTAGGGTCAAAGCTTCTCACATGAACATGGAAGATCCAATTGAGGTGAAACCAAAAGGGTTGTTTAGAGGACATCTTAAGCTTTCTAAAAAGTCCAAGAACATCCTCATGGGGTTAAAATTTAGAAAAATATGCATTGCTAAAGTTGACCAATTTTTGGAAAAGTGCATGAAGCCAATATTGACCAGACTTGATTTTTTTTCCAAATGGGCCCATCTTTTCATGATTGAAACTTGTTCATACCATGGACCATGACCTTTGAGTTCACTATTATATTATTTTATTATTTATATTATTTATTTTGATATTTTATGCAATAGAATGCAAAATTAAATAAAATAAATAAAAGGAATAATGTAAGATTTGATTTCAAATCTTCTTCTCATCAAATAATGGGCAAGATGTGCTGGCATATCAAGGAAAACTCGTGGAAAAAGAGCAAGATTTGATTTGGTCCAAATATGCAAGAAATCATATTATTAAAAGAAATTATTTTCTCAATGAAAGCAAAGATTTCTTCCAATTTTCTTAACCTAAATATGATTCACTATATATGCATGGCTATTCAGAAGCATAATGTGAATGGGAGACGCAGCCCTAAGTGCTCATACCAAAATTGAAAAAATAATCAAAAATTGTGAAATTCTAAAGTGCAACTCCCGGCCTCTCTCAGTCCAACCTAAGCCTTCAATCCACGCCTAGAGATTCCCAGGAGTCCATCCCTGTCCAGAGTCAGGCTTGCAGCACCCTCAAACGCCTAGATCAAGAGTCACCAGATTGGTAAATTTCTCAAGTTTCAAACTCTTATTTCATGGCATGTAAATGAGATCTTGGCATTAACATATGTTCCTAATGTTGTTTTAAGATGTTTGGAATCATTAGTTGCAATCATGCACGTAGAAACAATGAGACGCCATTGCTAGGGCACGAAGGTTTTGTTTTTTTGTATATGTATTTACAGGCATCTTTAGGATAAATGGAGGCCACCATCGTGATCGCAACCCTCAAAATAGGGGGATAGGATACCTTTTGCATTTTTATTTCAAGTATTTTGCAGGCTCGAATTTGAATACCACCAGAAAAGATGACCGGCCTCCGACGCTGGTGGGGGAAAGACCGATTGACTCACTGCATGGCAAAAAGGCAATGTTTCATTGGCTGGCCTCAACTGGTCCCCTCTCTCTCTGCATTTGATTGGCTTGTTTGAATTACAAGGGTCTCACTTGCTGGCGCGTGATTGACAACTCAGCATTAGCGTTGTTTTCATATTATATAATTTTGTTTTATTTATATGTACGAATGAACAATCAACGCAGATGGCAACAACATAGACGTGTGAAACCAAAGACCTGGGTTCGACCCCAGGCGTGCATATTTTGCTCTTTTCTTAACGTTCTGTGTAGGATTCAGTATGCCTCATGTTCAGATGTCAACCATACACCTCCAAATCCAGCCATTGGACCTTGGTGGGTCCAGATCTGACGCTCCTGGAGCGCTTCCTCAGGATGGACATCCCAAGTGTGGCAACACTGGATCATGCAGGCATTGAGTCAAACGATTTGGGCCTTGGCAGGATTTCAATTTTTTACCCCCTGTTTACTAACAGCATCAGACCCAATTTCTCTCTTTTTTTTTTATTTTTCTTTTGTTTTATTTATTTGGTTAATTATTTTTTACAAAAAAAAAAATCACAAAAATCATTTTTTTAATTAAAAATATAATATCACAAAAATATAGAATTAGGTTTATTTAAATTAATTTTATTGAAAATAAAATAGTTTAATTAGATTAACTTGATTGTTTTTTTATTTAAAATTAATTATAGAATTAGGTTTAATTGGCAATTAAATTATTTTCTCAATAAAAAAAATATACACAAAAATATTTTTTTAATTAATTAGATTTTTTAGGCTTCTAATTTATTCTCGTATTAATTCGTCGCGCGCGCCTTTACTTTCTTTTAATTCAAATTATTGTAACTATTTCAAGTTTGTAATAAATTAATTAGGATTTTAATTTCCGCATCTTTATTTTCAGTCAAATATTTGTGTGTCTGCCCAAAGGCCTTGTAATAGTTAGGAATTTAATTTCTCGTACCTTTTTAATTTCTCGTGCCTTAAAGGCCTTGTAATAGATGTATGAATATTAGGATTGTATGCGAAAGATAAACCAACGATTAAAAGGTAGATAACCCTAATTGTGCAAAGATAATTAACTAAAAAAAACACACTTGCACATGCTCACTCCTAAGGTTTGCCCCACTCTGGTTTCCTTCGGTAAACAGTCATAAAGCATAGGGAATTTTAGTGGTCGTCCTCTAGTCCCAAAAGATCGAAAATGACCCATTCGGATGTTGCCTAGGGAAGATCTTTAGGACTTTAGGATAATCACTAAAGTTTCTTAACCATTTATTTTGTGACCGTACTTGTCCTTTCGAATGTCCCTTAAAACTCCAACGATGGAGCTACCTACTCCTTAATAGTAGGATAGCACTGTCTAAAGGAAACGAGAATGAACAATCTTTTTTCGAGTAGGTAGAAAATCTTAAGTACTTGCTCAAATAAACTCTTTTACACAAACACTTTCAAAACAATTTTCAAAAAACACTTCGTCACGCTCTTGAGGACAGATACAAGGGTTATCACGAAGTTACACAATTTTTTTTTGCAAAACACACACAAGCAATTTCAAAAATGAGCAAGTACCTAAGAGCCCGTGGAAAACCACAGATAGAAAGGGTGATAACACCTTCCCTTTCTATAATCTACCCCCCGTACTCAGAAACTCTCGAAAAAAGGTTTTTTCTGTTCTTTTTCCTTTCCCTTTGTTGGATGAAATAAAATTCAGCGGCGACTCTTTCTTACCGCAACATTTGCGAATACAAAATGCAAACCAGTATCACAGTTGGTTCTGCCACCGTATCACAGAACTAGCGACTCTGCTGGGGATATAATAAGTGGGGTATACCTTAGGATCTAGGTCATTTCTAAAATTTCTTTCTTGTTTTGCTTTTCCTGCTTTATATTCAAGGGTCTTGTTGGGGTTATGTAGATCCTACACCCGGATCTAGGGACACCTTTTAGGTAAGTAACAATAAACTGTGAGGGAAGTGTGCAGGGTATACCGACATGGTTGAAGTAGTAGCTACGTTGATGTGATACTTTGGTTGGTACCGGTAACCCTTGAGTAAATCAAGGAGAGTACGGGGCCGCCGTGTGGTGTCATAAAGCATCAACTGACCTTAGAACCTTTAATTGCACAACTTGGTTAGTAGGACGTAGCGAGATGGATGGCTTTGGTGTATTCCCAAGGTCGACAGATACTCGACGCTACACTCATTGAGGTTTGACCCTTAAGTTTTGTTTGGTTGCAAGTCAATCGCCTATTGAACGAAACTTAGGGGAAAGATCGGTGATATTGAGATCCCTTAGAACCTGGTTACTATTTATAGGACAGTTTGAACCAATCCAGCTTCAAGAGGGTATGACCTTAAAACCCATGCAAACCTTAAAACTAAGTGTTGCACCCCAAAATTTGCCCTCTCATTTCTCAAGGGATCACCCTAGATCCTCAGGTTCGCTTTCATCAAGTCCCCAGGCCTTGAATTAACAATTTTTCCAAGCAAGCCATTCACAAGGGCAAAATGGTCATTTGCACGTTGAAGAAGTCTGACTTTGACTTTTAATCAAAGTCAAATAAAAAAATCATACTTCACCAAGACATGTTGGAATATGAAGTTTTCTTCATCAAGAGTTTCAAAAGTCAAATCTTACTTTGAAAGAATCAAATTCTAAAGACTTATAAATTTTTCTAAGTATTTAAGAAATATGACAATTTCAGAACTTCTGAGCCATTGTTCACAGTCAGCAAATTCCGGATGTTCTCAAGAGAGAGTTTAGTCAGAACTTCTGAGCCAGTTGTTCATAACGGTCCAGTCAGAGTTTGTAGAGTTTAAGTCAAAGAAGGTAACAGAACATGCTGTAAGTATACTCGAAGTTCTGAAGGATCCCTTAGAACATGCATAAGTCATAAGATAAGAGAATCAGAAGATGAGATGCCACGCTGAAGCAGAGCTTCTAATCCAGAGTCAAGCAAGGATCCAGAATATCACATGGGAACTCATTTAATACTCACAAACCGCCTCTGAGTCTTTATCCAAGGGAGTCTCTCCACGTGTACCACTATTGTCTTGGGAAGACAAATTTCTATGCAAAATAATGCTAGGCCAATGCACTGTCTATACTTTTCCTTAATTCACGCTGCCAAATCCAGCTGAGGCGCTGTTAACCATCCAACTTGAATGTAATGAACCACCACTTGTTTAAGCTTACTTCAAGAGTAATTCAGCATCAAGCAGGTGATGTTGGTGCCACTTGACTGCCCCAACTTCAAAATTTCCCTATAAATAGAACATCATTTGCACACTGAAGAGGACCTCCCCCCCCCCCCCCCACTTCTCTCCTTTTTGTGCAGAAAAATTTGTGAAAGAGACGAAAGAATTGAGAAAGAAGGCTTTGAACCACTGCAAAAATTCCAAGAACCCAGGAAACTATAAGCACAAAATACCAAAATCCTAGCATTGATTCCTTATATTTAAATTCCATTTTTCCTCAAGTGTTCTTAATTCAAGCCATCCCAAATTCTGTAATCAAACAATAACACATTCTCCATTCACTTTCACCACAAAGGAGTCAGAATATCACCCCTTGGCTGCCTCAGAAGTTGAAAACTTCCATCCTGCTGAGTACGTGAAGAAGCTACTCAGAATATCACCAGAATCAAAGAACAACCTCCAGTTTACAGAATCCTTTCAAGTTGCAAGGTAAGTTTTGTTGACTCTCTTCATAACTGATTAAGCAATGTCAGATTTTTGCATATTCAGCACAATGTAGATATCTTGGTCCTGAGGATGTACATATTCTGAAAGTTCATGAATTTGCTTGCCTGAGTAAAAGAAATCCCAGTTCTGAGTTTCATAAGGAAAATAGGACTCAGAATTAGAACTAGCAAATACATGTTGCCTCTGATTCTTGCTTCTGATATTTCATGAAATTTGTCATAACTATTATGCATGCAACTTCTGTTCTGTAAATGACTAAGCTGCAGATGTTCTGACTGGCCAGGAGAGAGGCAAAGTTATGACAGTTGCGTTAGAACTTCTAAAAACCTCTAAATTTTCAGAAGGTCCTGAACTTCTGAACTTCCATACTTTTCTAACATGTTTCTGTTTGTGTAGCAAGTTAACGTCAGAACTTCTGACCTCTTCCATTTTGCGTTGGTTATGTTTTCTTCTCTTTTGTTTTTGCCATTATATTACATTATATTTCTAATCAAAAACAAAAACACCAAAAATATTTTACATTTGCATGATATATTTTCTTTTAATATAAAAAGACAAAAAATATTTTCTTAAGCAAAAGTTATTTTCTTTTTGAATAGACAAACATTTTACATTTCCTGTACATTCTTATCTATTTCAATATGGTTGTAAAAAGTAACCTGGGATTTTAACTTGCAACCCCCACTCATAAATATGTACCCCCATCCCCTTAAATGTTGTAATAGCATAGAAATTTACATTTATGCACTATTATTTCTTTCAATATATGCTATTAATTAGGGTATATGACAAGATATAAAAATTGACAAATAGATCACCCTAATCAAAAGACAAATTATGCATGCAATCAAACACACTCGCACACTTACACCCCTAGGGTAATTCCACTTGTTGCCTTACAAAAGTGGCCATGTTATGCATGTGGGGTGTCTTAGCACAAACGAATCGAAAAAGATCATAGTCCCTCGATGACGCTATCAAAGTTTCCTTTCAAAAATGATCTTAGTCCCTACAGAAAAAGTGCTAAGTAATTTCACAACATTGCTATCATAGTCATACGATGCCCAACGCTCGTCCCTTCACATCCAACGATGGGGCTTCTTATCAAATCAATGGTAAGATAGCAACATCTAAAGGAGGAGGAAAAACACATCTAAGACCTTTTGAGTAGGTAGATTACTTTTAGTTACTTGCTCAATTTCAAAACAAACATCCTTGCTATTTTCAAAACAATCACATATACTTTCCAAAACATCTTCAAAACATTTTCCAAATATTGAAATATTTTCAAAAGCTCAACACTTTGCATACATTCTTACGAACGAGAATCATTGCAATGTTCGCCTAAACGATGGCACCTTTTCAAAATACTTTCAAAATCACACAAAAGCATAATTTTAAAAAAAAAGCAAGTGATCTAACAAGTAACTAAGAGCCCATGGAAAACCATGGATGGAAAGGGTGCTAATACCTTCCCTTTTCATAATCTACCCCCCGAACTCAAGAAAACATCTCGAAAGGTCTTTCCTGTGCTTTTTCACCTTTCCTTATTGTATAAAAGAAAAGTCGGTGGCGACTCTTGCTAAACCGCAACATTTGCGAACACAATCGCAAAACCCTCAAGTCAGTTCTCCCACCGTATCACAGAACTGGCGACTCTGCTGGGGAAAATATCTAGAGTGGGGTTACCTTAGGGTTAGATCATATTTACTTGCATATATATTGTTTGATTTGATTGCTTTATATTTTTGGTTCCTTGTTTGGGTTACTGTTAAAAAATCCTACAACCGAATTTGGGGGATACATTTTAGGTAAGTAGCAATAAATTATGAGGAACTGTGCGGGGTATACCGACACATTTGAAGCAGTAGCTACGTTGATGTGGCACTTTGGTTGGTACCGGTAACCCTTGAGTCAATCAAGGAGAGTACGGGGCCTCCGCGTGGTGTCATAAAGCATCAACTGACCTTAGAACCTTACTTGACCAACTTGGCCATTAGGACGTAGCGAGATGACCGACTTTGGTGCAGTCTGAAGTTGGTTGATACTCGATGCTACACTCATTGAGGTTTGACTCTTGAGTTTTGTTTGGTTGTGAGTCAATCGCTTATCGAACGAAACTTGGGGGAAAGATCAGTGATATTGAGATCCTTTAGAACCCGGTTACTTTTAACTAGGACAGGTTGAGCCAACTAAAACTTCAAGAGGGTACTTACCTGAAACCCCATGCAAGCCTAAATCGAGGACTTGTTTGCTTTGTATATGCACTTGTACATAAACATCATAACATCATAGACATCATAAACATCACTAACCATTTCAAGGATTTTTGGATTTATCTTTGTTCTGTTTTGTAGGACATGGCCTCCGCTCGTAGGAACACTATCCAAGTCAGTCTTGTGAGGGTACCTCCACAACTCAAGGATTTAGTATCAAGGGTCCCTGAAGATTCCCCGTTCACCAAAAGACATGGCCGACTCCTTAGTTTGGTTACCTCAAGTATTGAAGAAGATATGATAAAGGTGCTTGTCCAATTCTTCGATCCTTTACATCATTGCTTCACTTTTCCTGATTACCAACTTGTGCCCACTTTGGAGGAATTTTCTCAACTCGTAGGGATCCCTATCCTTAATCAGTTACCTTTCAACGGTATTAAAAGAGACCCTAAACCTGAGGAAATTGCTCGAGCCCTACATTTGCAACCATTTGACATAGTAACAAATTGGGTAACAAGGAGTGGCGTTAAAGGGTTACTAGCAAAGTTTTTGTTGGAGAAGGCTCAAGAGTGTTGGAATATTTTGGATCTACAAGCCTTTGAGGAAATTCTGGCTCTTCTCATCTATGGATTGGTACTATTTCCAAACCCTGACCAATTTTTAGATGTGAATGCGATTAAGGTTTTCATATCTCGTAATCCGGTGCCTACATTGCTTGGAGATATATTGTATTCTCTTCATTCTCGCACTTTAAAGAAAAGGGGGACTTTGATGTGTTGCACTCATTTTTTGGATAGGTGGTTTATTTCGCACCTACCTCGATCCGTGGTGAAGAATGAACAAGGTATGAGATGGTCTAAAAGATTGATGTCACTTTCGCATGCTGATATCCGTTGGTATTATCGCTCCTCAGAAGACATTACCATTATTGATAGCTATGGGGAATTCCCTAATGTCCCTCTACTTGGCATTAGGGGAGGCATTACCTATAACCCTTGTTTAGCTTTGCGACAATTTGGGTACGCTAGAAGAGATGGCCCTCATGAGGTACTCATCCAAGGAATTGCATTTGACTACGAAAGCGACACCCAAGGTTACCGCCAAAGATTTATACGAGCTTGGGGTATGGTTAACAAAGTTGATAGCAAGACATTAGGGCATAAGAATTCCATTCCTTTGGAGCCTTATCTTAAATGGGTGAGGGCCCGCGCTCAAAGTCTCAAGATGCCTTATGAAGCCGTCTTACCTATTATCATGGAGCCAGTAGTCGAGGGAGACATTCCACATACGATCCTTTATCCTGATATGCCTACTTCTCTTGAAGATTTGCAAAATGCTTGGATTCAGTTAAAAGGAGAGCGAGACACCTTCGAAGCTAATTTCTATGCAAACGAGAAGAAGATATTGGAGCTTACAAGGAAACTTCAGGAAGAAAGGAGCTTAAACACCTACATTGCGCCAAAGAAGATGCGCACAACTTTTCTGTCTTAGGAGTTTACTTTATGCTTATTTCTGATGTTGTAAGCCCAAGAGGCATGTTTGTATTAAAAACAAGGATTATTTAATGAAAGTTAACGTTTGTTCACTCTTTGTCTATACAAAGTTAAATTCTTTAAATCCTTGAAATCATTTGCATATTGCATATTCATGCATCATGGCATGACAGGTGTCCGCATAACAGGCTTCCTTATCTCTCCGCTGTTTATTTCAGCAAGATGGATCTAGATAAAACCGTGACGGAACTCCAGGCCCAGAACTCTCAATTTCAAGAAGCTTTACTCGCCCTGGACAAGGGGCAGCAGGATATGATGGCCTTGTTGGCCGCTAAAAAGAAGCCAAAGAAGAAAGCTCTACTCAACATGGGTAAAAGGTTCAAAGAGAGAATCCGTCAAATTCCAATAGAGGAAGATTCATCTGAAGAGGACGAGAACCAAATTGGTGAAGTCAAGAGTACTCAGGCCGACTGTATCAATGACCAAGAATCTGATGATGATTATTTCAATGAACAATATCCACCCGCAAACATCAAATACAAGCAGATAGAAGACATATTGAAAGCAGTTGAAATCCAAGCTATTCCCGATTTGAATTTTGACGATTTGGGCTTAATCTCTAGAGTAGTCATTCCCCACAAGTTCAAAATACCAACCTTTGCAAAATACGATGGGGTTTCTTGCCCAAAGCTCCATTTGAAGTCCTATGTGTGCAAGATACAACCGCACACTGCAGATAAAAAACTATGGATTCACTTTTTCTAAGAGAGTCTGGCTGGAACACAACTTGATTGGTTTTATCAGTTGGATGGCTCTCGCATCAATACTTGGGAGGGTCTAGCTACTGCCTTCTACCATCAATATCAGTACAACACTGACTTGGCGCCAACGAGGGTTCAATTGCAAGGCATGACCATGGGGAAGGATGAAAGATTTAAGGAGTATGCACAGAAGTGGAGAGACCTTGCAAGTAGGGTCCAACCCCCCTTGACTGATAGGAAACACATTGACATGTTCATGAGCACATTATCTGTTCCATTCTTTAATCTGTTGGTTGGCTGCTCTTCTTCTGGTTTCACCGAATTAATACTAACCGGTGAGAGAGTAGAAAGTGGAATTAAGAGTGGAAAGATCTTTGTGGCATCTACTTCCACTCCCAATCCTGTCAAGAAACCTTTTGCCGCGAAGAAAGAAGTTAATGTTGTGTATAGAGTAAAGGCCCATATCAAAATGAATAATCATCCGTCTGTCAATGATGTCCGAATCTCCAATCCGACTGCTAAGCAAAGACCATCTACCAATCATCAACGGGTTGAAGCTCCAAGAAGATAGTTCACAAGGTTAGGCATGTCATTATCTCAATCCCTTCAGCATCTGCTCAGGACCAATTTAGTGACATTGCGGGATCCTCCTGCCAATCCTGACACCTCGTCATCGAGATATAATCCAAATGCAAAATGTGCTTATCATTCAAATATCCCAGGGCATGAGACTGATTAGTGTTGGACTCTGAAGAACAAAATCCAGGATTTAATTGACAACAAGACTATTGAATTTGATCCTCCTCCAACGCCAAATGTAATTACCGCTCCCATGCCGAAGCACGACAAAGGTGTTAATGTCATCAAAGATACAACTTTTGTTGCCTCTGTCAAAGGGTTAACTACTCCATTGAATGTAATCAAGAGCAATCTGTTGAAAGCTGGGACTTTCCCCGGCTGTGAAAAAGACTGTGTGGGCTGTATGAGACAATCCGATGGGTGTGAAAAACTGAGGAAAGGTATACAACGCCTAATGGATAGCCGCGAAATTCTATTCAAAAAGAATCCTGCCATCAAAAATTCAGTCGACAAAGATGAAGAATTGACCATCATAAAAATTTCAAACAAACCTCTTAGGATCTCATCCAAAGGTCCTATCAGGATTTCAAACAAACCAATCATTGCTCCTCTCATAATCAGTGCTGCCGGGCCCGTTCCATACACCTCCGATAAAGCGGTTCCATGGAATTATGGTGTCGATGTTTACTACCATGGGGTAAAACAAGATTCTTGGATTGATGATAATGAAGCAGGTGTTACTAATATCACTGGTTCTAGTAAAGTCACAAGAACAGGAAGAGTCTTTTCCCCTGATATCTCGCCACCAACCACTACTGCAGTTCCAATCCGCATAACCAACGACAATGCTGGTGCCAGTACTAGAGGGAAAGAGAAAGAAAGTGAGCCTGTCAGGAAAGAGGAACTTGCTAAAAAGACTGTTATGGAAGAACCATCCACTCAAGAGATGGAGGAGATTATGAAAATCATCAAGAAAAGCAACTTCAAGATAGTAGAGCAGTTGGGACAAACCCCTTCTAAAATATCAATGTTGTCCTTATTGCTATGTTCTGACGTCCATGCACAAGCTTTGATTAAGTTCTTGAAAAAGGCTCATGTGCCTCAAGAAACCACGGCCGACCAGTTTGAGAATTGCGTAGAAAGTCTGACAGCTGATAATGGTCTGGGATTCTCCGACGCAGATTTAACCCCCATGGGAAAGAATCACAATAAAGCCTTGCATGTTTCTGTTGAATGTAAGGGGACCACTCTGGCACATGTTTTGGTGGAAACAAGCTCATCTTTAAACGTGTTACCTAAAGGCGCTTTAGATCGGCTAGATTGTGAAGGTTTGGTTTTGAAGCCAAGTGAAATTGTTGTAAGGGCATTCGATGGGTCGAAAAGGATGGTTCATGGAGAGGTGGATCTCCCAATTAAGGTTGGTTCACAGATTTTCAACTCCACATTCTACATAATGGACATACGGCCTGCGTATTCTTGTTTTCTGTGGCGCCCATGGATCCATGGGGCAGGTGCGATCACTTTTACTCTCCACCAGAAGTTAAAATACCCATTTCAAGGGAAGGTTGTCACTGTTTGCGGTGAAGAAGAATTTATGGTAAGCCACCTCAATTCTTTCAAGTACGTAGAAATGGATGGCGAATTCATAGAGACTCTTTGCCAGACATTTGAAGTTGTGGCCACCACCAAAATCTCCTTCGACACTCCAAAAGCCGATAAAGTTATTCCCAAGATGGTTTCTCTTAAGGATGCCCGTGCGGTGGTAGAAGAAGAAAACAATGAGATGTGGGGTCAGCTCCCCGACATCCCGTTCAAGGCAGATAAGTTTGGGATAGGTTTCACCTCCAAAGCTCAGAAAGAAATTAGAAGTGCTTGTACTGGAAAGCCGTCTCTCCACCTCAAGAATCATGAAGTGAATGCCGTAGAGGATTCCGAGGATGAGTGTGCTTTTGAAGACTGGATCTACCCAACAACCGAGGGGAAGCCCAACAATTGGCATGCGAAGGACTTTGTGCTCATCTCCTTCATTGAGGAGTAATATACTTGTTTTTGCCTTTTATCAATTCAAGAACTCGTTGTTTGTAATATTTTGATAGTGACTTTTAAGCCATGTGCCTAGCATGGGGCACTTTGGTTCTTTTGTCAATGGTTTTATATTTTGTTCATCTAAATCATATGATCATTAAATACATTAGACTCTTTTGCATTCAAATATTTGTGTTCATTGTCTTTCTTTTCTTTCAAATACATTTCCAAAGATAGCCATGTATCTTACATGCGCACACACACACACACACACACACACACACACACTCTTGCAGGTCTACATCCACTCTGGATCCTATTGCCAACAACTCTATTATTGCCAACTATGACTTTGAATGTCCTATCAACCAAGCCAAAGACGAAAGCGAGGAAGATTGTGACATACCTGGAGAACTATCCAGACTTCTGTTACAAGATGAAAAGGCTATTAAACCACATGAAGAGTCAATTGAGGTTATCAACCTGGGTACTGAGTCAGATAAGAAGGAAATCAGGATCGGTTCTAATTTGGAAAGCAGTGTCAAAAGCCGTTTGGTTCAGATGTTTCGCGATTATATGGAAGTATTTGCTGGGTCGTATGAAGATATGCCTGGGTTGGATACCGACATTGTGGTTCATCGTCTTCCAACTAAAAAAGATTGCCCTCCTGTTAAACAAAAAGTTTGTCGCATGAGGCCTGACATGTCTGAAAAGATCAAAGCCGAAGCAATGAAACAGTTTGATGCAGGATTCCTAGCTGTAACATCCTACCCTCAATGGGTGGCTAATATAGTGCCAGCGCCAAAGAAAGAAGGGAAAGTTCGCATGTGCGTAGACTATAGGGATCTGAATAGGGCAAGCCCCAAGGATGATTTCCCTCTACCACACATTGACGTCTTAGTCGACAATACCGCTCAGCATAAAGTCTTCTCATTCATGGACGGCTTCTCAGGCTATAATCAAATAAAGATGGCTCCCAAAGATATGGAAAAAACTACTTTCGTTACACAATGAGGGACTTTCTGCTACAAGGTCATGCAGTTTGGATTAAAGAATGTAGGGGCAACATATTAAAGGGCTATGGTGGCTTTATTTCATGACATGATTCATCATGAAATAGAGGTATATGTGGATGATATGATCGCCAGATTGCAAATCGAAGAAGAACATCTCGGTCACCTGCATAAACTATTTGAGAGACTGAAGAAATATAAACTGAGGTTAAACCCTAACAAGTGCACATTCGGAGTACGCTCTGGAAAGCTTCTAGGATTTGTTGTCAGCAATAAAGGAATTGAAGTTGATCCCGACAAGATAAAGTCCATCCAATTACATTGCCCGTTTCATATCACACTTAACTGCTACCTGTGAGCCACTCTTCAAACTCTTGAAGAAAGATCAGGAAGTCAAATGGAACGATGAATGCCAGATTGCCTTTGACAAAATCAAGGAATACCTGCAAGAACCTCCTATTCTCATGCCTCCGGTCGAAGGAAGACCGTTGATCATGTACTTGACAGTACTAGATAATTCTATGGGGTGTGTTTTGGGCCAACACGACGAGTCTGGCCGAAAAGAGCATGCAATTTACTACCTAAGCAAAAAGTTTACCGACTGTGAAACCAGATATTCACTGCTCGAGAAAACTTGCCGTGCTTTACCATGGGATGCTCGCCGGCTAAGGCAGTACATGTTGACTCATACCACTTTGTTGATTTCTAAGATGGATCTGATTAAGTATATCTTCGAAAAACCTTCCCTTTCTGGACGAATAGCCAGATGGCAAATGATCTTGACTGAGTACGACATTCAATACACAAATCAAAAAGCCATCAAAGGAAGTGTACTAGCAGATCATTTAGCCCATCAAGCTGTGGATGATTATCCGTCAATGAACTTCGACTTCCCTGACGAGAATATTATGCTGGTAACCGACTGTGCAAAACCTAGACCGTATGACGGACCTGAACAAGGATCCCGATGGACTATGGTGTTCGATGGGGCTTCCAACGCCTTAGGTGACGGAATTGGTGCTGTGATCATATCTCCTGAAGGATGCCACACTCCTTTTACCACCAGACTATGCTTCGATTGTACAAATAATATGGCTGAGTATGAGGCATGCATCTAAGGACTAAGGGCTGCGATTGACTTAAGGATCAAGCATTTGGATGTGTTTAGAGATTCCGCTTTGGTGATCAGCCAAGTAAAAGGATATTGGGACACTAAAGACCCTAATCTTATCCCTTACAAGGAGTTTGTGCTGTCCCTAATTCCCTATTTCGAAGAAATCACATTCGAGCATTTCCTTAGAGAAGAAAACCAGTCGGTTGACGCTCTGGCAACCATGTCCTCAATGTTCAAAGTCATATGGGACAACGAAGCCCCTATGATTACAATTGAAAGATTTGATGAACCTGCACATTGCTATGAGCTTGACATCGATGCGGAAAAGCCATGGTACCATGAGGTAATGACATACCTTGAAGCGCAAGAGTATCCAGAGGGAGCATCTATCAATGACAGAAAGTTCTTACGAAGATTTGCAGCCAAATTCTTCCTAAGTAATGGGATATTGTACAAGCGTAACCACGATTCGACTCTACTCCGATGTGTGGATAAGAGGGAGGCGGAGGAAATCATGGAAGACATGCACGATGGCCTTTTTGGTACTCACTCAAGTGGATATACAATGGCTAAGAAAATATTAAGAGCTGGCTACTATTGGTCAACGATGGAGACCGATTGCCATCAACATTCAAGAACTTGCCACAAATGCCAAATTTACGCTGACAAGGTCCATGTACCTCCGATCCCTCTGAATGTCATGTCCACTCCGTGGCCGTTTGCAATGTGGGGTATTGACATGATCAGAGAAATCAAGCCCACAACTTCCAACAGACACCGCTTCATTCTTGTTGCTATCGATTATTTCACCAAATGGGTCGAAGCCGCCTCATTTGCCTCAGTCACCAAGAATGTGGTAGCCAGATTCATCAGACACAATCTTATCTGTCATTATGGTATCTCCGAAAGGATCATCATCGACAATGAGACTAACCTCAATAATGCCATGATCAGGGAATTGTGCACTCAATTTAAGATCAAGCATCACAATTCTTCTCCGTATAGACCGAAAATGAATGGCGCAGTCGAAGCAGCCAACAAAATATAAAGAAGATTGTGCAGAAAATGGTAGTGACCTATAAATATTGGCATGAGATGCTACCATTTTCTCTACATGGTTACCGTACTTCAGTTAGAACATCAACTGGGGAAACTCCCTTCTCTCTAGTCTATGGCATGGAAGCCGTTTTGCCAGTGGAAGTTCAAATTCCCTCGTTGAGGATTATGATTGAGGCAGACCTAAGTAAAGACGAATGGATCCAAACGAGATTGGATCAACTGAACTTGATCGAAGAAAAATGATTAGCCGCTATCTGCCACGGTCAAACGTATCAAAAACGGATGATCAAAGCTTTCAACAAAAAGGTCAAGCCTCGAGTATATCAAGTTGGCGACCTGGTGATAAAACGCATCATTTTACCACAAGGTGACCCCAGAGGAAAATGGAACCCCACCTATGAAGGGCCGTTTATTGTCAAAAGAGTTTTCTCTGGCGGTGCCATGATGCTGGCCACCATGGATGGTGAAGATTTCCCACATCCTATAAACGCGAACATAGTTAAAAAATACTACGCATAAGAGATCCGTTAGGTTGACACACCTAAGCAAAAAGGGGCATCCCGGCAAACCAAAAGGTTTGGGCAAAAATTAGGGATATATACAAAAGATTGTACACTCGACAAGTTGAAAACCCGAAAGGGCGACTTGGGCAAAAAAGGGTATCCTGGTGGACCGAAAACCCGAAAGGGCGGTTCAGGCAAAAATTAAGGATTGAAAGCGTACGACTATGTCCCGTGAAATCAACACGGTCAATACTATCACCAAGGTCCAAGTTCAAATGGTCCAGGATCAATCCAATCAACTTCGATCAACGACAAGGGACGTTCAAAGACATTGGGGCAATAGTAAAGCTGAAAGGCAATGAGATCATTTCATATGGCTATTTGTTTTTCATTCTCAATTTTGTTTTCTTTTCGGCGATTTCCTCTTACTAGGATTTCCGTCTCTATGTACAAAAACGCCAATTCATGGGCAAAATATCAATATACACACACTTTGAAGTGCAAAATTGTCTATCTCTGTTTTGAATGCAAATTTGTCCAATGACTAAAATTGAATGAATATATGCATATTGTTGTACCCCAAAAATTTCCCCCTCATTTCATCAACATTTTCTCATCACAAGACTCTTGGAGTTCAAGGTCAAACTAGGGTTTGCTCTGCTCAAGACCCCTCCTTGCACTGTTGACCCAAATTAGGGTTTGGATTTGCACAATGATGTTTTGGCCTACAATACCCAAATTGACTTTCATGCTTCATGTTTGGATCACAAGTTTGCCCATACCAAGTTTCAAGCCTTGATTCAAATTTTTGCCGAGTCAATTGGACAGTTGACCTAGAAATCAACTGTATTGGGGAAAAGTCAACTGTGGCCAAATTGACAGTCAAACCTCATGAAATTTGACCCACATTAACATAATGAACTCATATGAACCATTTGGTCAAGTTTGGATCACAATTCCACAAGAAATTTGATCAGATCACCAAAAGGGCAAAATGGTCATTTTTAGAGTTTTTGACTGCACAAAGGCAATTTTTGACTGTTTGACCTAACCAATGGCAAACCAATCTCACATATGGACTCAAGGACTCAATGGAATTGTCTTGACCCATTCAACAAGTTCAAAAGATCTCAAATGCACAGGATTGACAGATGAATTTTTCAGTCAACTGATCAAAATTTGACTGTATACTGAAAAGTCAAAATTTGACTTTTTGGTCAAAATCAAGTGCCAAGATTCATTTTTCATCAAGACATGTCAAATTATGAAACTTGTTCACCAAGAAACCCAAAATTGCAAATTAGGGTTTAAAATGAAAATTTTTCATAACTTAGAATTTTTCTAAGTTATGAAATTTCCTTATTTTTTCCTAACTTTGTCCCATTTTTTCACCAAGATGCAAATGGATTCAAACAAAACTTGAAACATGAAAGTTGTAGTCCATCACAAAATATACAACTTTGATTCACAAAGTTTTCTCAAAGGAAGCTTGTATCTCAAGTTATGATTTTTGGAATAAGGGTACCAAACACTTTTAACTTAGAGAAAATTTGCCCTATTCTAGGCAGGATTTTGGACCATCTTCTTGGCCATTTTCACATGTTTCCACTTGGAGTTTCAATTTTCATTACAAAGATGGATTGTAGTACATGTTCCAAGATTTCCAAATTGTCTAAGAACTTCTCAAACACCCTTGTGGTTAGAGAGAATCGAATTCACAAAGTTGGTAAAAACTCACTTTTGTTCATGGCCAAGGCTTGTTCATAACAGTTGCATTTTTCAAATCAGTTTGTGCAATGCTAGCTTGCAGGCCTCAAGACCAAGTTTACACTCCTTAATTTAATGCCTAACCATTGTGTTAAGGTGTTATTTCATTCATTTGGGCATTACACATAGAATTAACCCTTAATTAGAAAAAGCAAAGTTTCCATTTTGGTAAAGTGATACTTTATGTCAAATTCCAAATCCTTGAGACATAGGCCAGATCTTTGAGGCAAGAGGGAGTACACAAATCCCATTTACCAAGGGCAAATGCTGCATCATACATGATAGAGGTCACAGGCCTGCATTAAAAAGTTGAACTTTCTTACTTCAAAAAGAAGTAACTTTGCAAAACATATACAACTTTCATTTCCTGCAAGCATAAGCCAGAACAAACTTTGTACTCATCTTCCATACATCCCAACTGACCTAAGGCATGACCCTTCCACCCCTCACACCTCCTAATACACCAAAACACCATCTTGCTGCAAAAACAGGGCACCTGCTGCAGATTTAGGTCCACAACCCAATCCACTCGTGCACTTTTACTAAAACCCTTTCAAACACCTTCCATACCATCCACATGAACTATTGCAAGCCCTAAACTCCAGCTGTAACACCTCTAATCCAGTTTGCCATTTTTATTTTCAAGTGTTGCAGGTGAACTTCTACAACACAATACATAGTGTTTCAAAGCAAGCCAGGCATTTAGGAAGCATCCTTGGACTTCAGGCAAGCTCAACAGAAGCTCAAACTCCATTGAAGGTTGCTACATTACTCTACTCGAGTCAAGCTGGAACAGGTAATCTATGGACTTCTATCTCTCTATCTAGACATGTTTAGACTTAGGTTTGTGAATGAAACATGTCATACTCATAGCCCTGAAGCCATACATGTGGTCACTTTTCATTTATGTTAAGCATGCTGTGAGAATTTTAGCCATGAACATTTGAAAAAAGCTAGGTCAGAAATTGGGGCTGATGAAATTCTCCCTGGTTTCTTAGAGTTAGATTTAATGCTTTATATGGTTGAAATCGTGACTTCATGCTCTACAATGTTTGTGTTATGAGTTTTGGCTAAAAATCAAAGAATCAGGAGTTTGTATTTTGAACAAGGATGCGCGCGCTTGACAGTGCTGGAGGTTGAAGAAGTTTGGCTTGGGCTGGGCCTGAGTCAGTTGGCTTTTTGCACCCCTTTTTTCCATTTGCACCCTCTTGGCCCATTATGTGAAATATTTGACATTTTGCATTTTTCTTTTTGATTTTGATTTTATATTTTTTGCTCAGACATAAAAAATACCAAAAATATTTTTCCACATTTTTTTATATATTTATTTGACATTTATTTACTTTATTAAGCGTATGTATGTAAATTAATATAATTCCTTTTCATTTAAAAACCCTAAAAAATAATACAAAAATATTTATTTTTCAGTTATTATTTTTTATTTACATTTTGAAAACATTTTCTAAAATATACATTTTTGTAAATAATCAATATTTTATTTTTGTACATATTTAGCATATTTAATATATATAATATATACATGTACATATTTTATTAAATAATTAGGGCAAAAATATAGAAATAATACCTTTTATTTTTATTTAATATTTGACACTAAAAATACCCTTTTTTAACAATATACTTTTTATTTTTTTTGCATAAATTAATATATATTGTACATAATTAATAAATAGTACTATTTATTCAAAAATTAGGGTTTTGCCCTAAACAACAAAAATAACCAAAAATTGACTTTTTATTTTGTTTATACTTCAAACATGAAAACCTTTTTTCACATACATAAACAATCTTTTTTTTACATAATACATTGCATTTTGATACTTATTTAATTATATTTATTTAAATGTTAAATATTAATTTGTATATTCGATATGGTTGTAATAATTTAGCATTTATTTCCTTGTCAAATATCCCCCAATTCAAACTTGTATCTCCATCCCCATAATCATGTTGTAATAATTTAGGACTTTAAATTCTCGCACATTTAAAAGTTTCCAAATTATGCCATGCTTAGACTTAGGGTTTGTATGCAAAAATCAATCAACAAATAGCTTGACCTAATCCAAAGATAAACATGCATGAAAAACAAACACAATGCACACTTGCACCCCTAGGGTTTCATCCACTTGTTGCCTTCAAAAACGGGCCATGGTTGCATGTCAAGTACTTTGGAAAAACAAAAGCAAACAAAATGATCATAGTCCCTCGATGACGCTATCGGAGTTGCCTAAACAAAATGATCATAGTCCCTCAAGAAAATTGCCAAAGACACTTGACACTATTGCTTTCATGGTCTATACGATGACCCGCGCCCGTCCCGTTTACATCCTAACGCAAGGTTGTTCACCAAATACAATGGTGAAACAACACTGTTAAAAGGGTTAAAAACATAAGAAAGATCTTTGAGTAAATTAGGGTAGATAGCTCTTAGTTACTTGATCAAACTTGCAAAACATCATTGCCATTTTTCAAAACACACATCACAACACAACTTTCAAAACAACTTCCAAAACATTGAAATATCTTTTCAAAAAGACTCACACCTTTGTATATACTCAAACAAGAGTCATTACAAAGGTTGCCTAGACAAGGCATCTTTTTCAAAACATTTTCAAAACCACACACACAAAGCACCATTTCACACAATTGAAAAGAAAAGGCAAGTGATCTAAAAACAAGTAACTAAGAGCCCATGGATAACCATGGATGAAAAGGGTGCTAGCACCTTCCCTTTTCATAATGTACCCCCCGAACCCACGAAAACATCTCAAAGGTCTTTCCTGTGCTTTTTGACCTTTCTTTAGGATAAATAAAAAGTCGGTGGCGACTCTTGCTAAACCGAACAAGTGCGAAAACAAACGCAAAACCTCAAGTCAGTTCTCCCACCGTATCACACATATGAACATGATTAAAGTTATTTGGCGCATGTGTCCTGCCAAGCAGCAGCATCAACAAGGCATCAGTGCACGACAACAGTAAGCATTCCCTTTAATGTATGTGAAATATCCCCACAGAGTTACCTCGCCATCATTATCCACACCAGGGCGTTGGCAATAAACCTTTCCCCAACGGAGTTGCCCATAAAATATCCTTGCACGGGACGATCCTTGGCCAGAGTCTCAATTTCTTGACAACTTTTTCCCCAGCTAAAGCCTAGGAGATCTCTTCCTAAAGGGAATCCACCTCCTTAACAGATTATATTCCCCACAGAGTTATCTCATCATCATTGTCCCTATGGGGACAACCCCAATGCAACTTTCCCCCAGCGGAGTTGCCTACAAAAATTTCTTCACAAAGGATAAACCCCCTGCCAGAGTCTCAATCTCTTGACAGCTTTTCCCCCCCAGCTAAAGCCTAGAAGATCTCTTCCTAAAGGGAATCCACCTCCTCAGAAGGGTTTATTTCTCTAACAAGAGTTTATTTCCCCGGGCCAAGTGCAAATTCCTCAATGTACAAAACACCCTGATTTCCCCAGTCGAGTAAGCACTCCCCATTGAGTCCAAAATTGCCCAGATAATCCCATCATTCCCAGTGGAGTATATCTCCCAACCAGGGTTTTCTGTCCCCACTGGAGTATATCTCCCAACCAAGGTTTTCTGTCCCCAGTGGAGTATATCTCCCAACCAGGGTTTTCTGTCCCCAGTGGAGTATATCTCCCAACCAGGGGTTTCTGTCCCCAGTGAAGTATATCTCCCAACCAGGGTTTTCTGTCCCCAGTAGAGTGTATCTTCCAATCAAGATTTTATTCTCCAAGTTGAGTCCATCCTCTCCAGCTGGATAAACATTCCCCACTGAGTCCATCTTCCCCAGCGGAGTATATCTTCTAACCAAGATTCTATCCCCAACGGAGTACAAATCCCTCAACGGAACCCAAATTCCCCATTTGAGTCCGAATCGCCCAGCTGAGTACATCTTTTCCCACCAAGGCTATTTTCTCCAAACAGAATCTATCCTCCCCAGATGAGTCCATCATCCCTAGCTGAGTATATCCTCCCCAAGCTAAGTCTGCCTTGCCTGACTGAGTCTATACTCTCCAGTTAGAATTGCCTGGATTTGACCAGATATTAGCACAATTTTCAAGTTATACTGAAGCCTGGACCCGACCAGATAACAATTTGATTTCTTCAATTGCTGAAGCCTGGACCCGACCAGATAACAGTTTGACTTCTTACTGAAGCCTGGACCCGACCAGATAACAGTTTGACTTCTTACTGAAGCCTGGACCCGACCAGATGACAGTTGATCTCATTTCTCAAAAAGCTATGAAAACCTGGACACAGCCAGCCCAACTCTTCAAAGATATAGAAGAATCTAAAATTAATCCAACCAAGGTTTTAACTACTTGTTCCCAGTTGTTGTACCCCAAATTTTCCCTCTCATGTTTCTCAAGACATTGCAAGAAAAATCTCCAAGTGGCTCAAGATTGCTCAAAAGTTGGACAGTCAAGCTATCTCCTAAGGCAATCAACCCCAAATTAGGGTTTTGTGTTGCATAAATATCCTTGAGTCCAAATGACCTCAAGTTCTCCCCAATGTCCTAATATGTCCTCAAGGTCATCCATGTCAAATTTCAAGCCTTGCAGAGGAAGTTTGCCCAGTCAATTGCTCAAAGGGTCCAAAAATCAACTGTGCTAGGGCAAAAGTCAACTGTGACCTATAAATAGTCAAACTTCAAGATTTTTTGTCAACATTCTCATTTTGAAGGATATTTCATCATTTGATCAATGGTTGATCATGATTCATCTAGGATTTCTCAAAATTCTCAAGACTTAAAAGTTGCTAAATTAGGGTTTTGTAGGAAAAGTCAACTCAACTTTGACCAAGCATAACTTTCTCATACTTTATGAGAAATGACCCATCCAAAGCTCATTTTGAATAGGATGAAATTTCCTATAATCCATATTCATACCCCAAGATCAGAAAATGCACTCACAAGAGGTTATAAATTTGGACATTATAGGTCATTTTTGAAAGTCAACAAAAAAACCTTTTTTTCCAAAGCTTATAACTTGAGCATGGAATATCAAAATGAGATGATACCAAAAGGGTTGGTTAGAGGACATCTCAAGCTTTCTAAAAAGTCCAAGAACATTTCCAAAAGTTCAAAATTGAAGAAGTTATGCATTGTTGAAGTTGGACATTTTTGCAAAATTGCCAAAAGTCAACTATCCCCAAAACTTCAAATTTTGTCAAATGGGCCCATTCTTTTCCACTTGATTTGAACTTGCCACATTGCACACGTGTCCTACCTTCAGCCATGAGCCCATATCTTATTTTTATTATTTTATTTGATTTTTTAATGAATTATTTCATTTTAAATCAAATTAAATCAAATAAAATCCAAACCTTAATTACCTAAGATCTTTTTGGTTGTTTCAGGTCTTTATTGTCATCATAATCATCATCAAAATTCGTATCAAGCATATCATGTACAAAAAGATGGATTTTTGACAAAATTGGCAAGCTTTAAAGGATGAATCAAATCAAATCATAAGGCATTGATTTAGAGGGATTCCATCCATATTTGTTACCCTAATACCTTCTATAATACATAAGCAAGAGAGGCACACGAAATTGGAGGCTAGAGGCTGCAAGAACACTCAAAACAAAACTTGAAAAAAGTGTGAAAAAGCTTGAGTTCGAATTCATACTTAGAGGCAAATTCAGAAGCCAAGAAGGATACCAATCAATTCCTGGGTGATCATATAATCCTCCTGGATCCAAAGTACTCATTCACAAGCCTTCTAAAGCACTGTAAGTGTCACAAAAAATCACTTCTTTCTTGAATTCGCAAATCTCTATTCCTGCATCTCTTGTACAAACTATTTTCATATTCATGATCCTCATCAAGTTTCCAAGCATTCTGCATCATCCAATTTTATTTATCTGACCTGTAAAGCCAAGTACCATATCTAGGGTTTTGTGGCTTGTTTTTGGGCATTTCTCTTACAGGTAAAATTAGCCTTAATGATGGCCATGGACGTGACCGGGAGAGGAAGATGAATGCAACCATGGTCTTGGGAGGAATTTATATAGCCTGAGATGAGTTTTAGGATGAACCTATGCTTTTAGTTGCGGATTCAAATCCGCAGGTAAATATGTTGCATGTTCCAACGACAGGGATGATGGCGTGTCGTTCTCCCATTCGCGTGTTCAAATCACGCATGTTTTTTTTTATTTTTTATTTCTGACCAATAATCATTGTTTTGGCATATTAGCTTTATTGTTTGATATATTAACAACTAAAGCACAATGGCCTAGTGGAGAAGCAAGCAATCCAAGCACCTATAGGACCTGGGTTCGATCCCAGGTCCTCCCCCATATGCCTTGTTATTCTTTTTCTTCAGGTATTCCAGTGCAACTCCAAGCGTGCAGCCCACTATAGTCTCTCAATCATCCAATGGCCAGATGGCCAAAGGCCAAATCTGGTGGCCATGACCTGGAGGTCTACCATGGGCAAAGTTAGCGCATACACATGGAATCCAGGGAAGTCAAGCCAAGCCAATGTAATTGGGCCTCTGAATTGCTAAGCAAGCCTCCAAATCAGGCCCACACCCCTAACTCTTTCTATTTCTTTTTTTATTTTATTTTAATTGTTTGTTTTATTTATATTTTTATTATTAACTAACCAATCAAATCTTTCCTTTAATAAGATTAAAACAAAAAAAAAATACTTTTTCTTTATTAAATTAAATTTCAGTATTTTATTTTTATTAACAATATTAATTAATTAATTTAGGCCATTAATTAGGAATAACTTTAATATATTTCTCAATAATTAAAAATAACTTAGACATAATTAGGTTTTTATTAACATTGATCAATTTTATTTTCTTTCTTTAAATATCAAAAAACCCAAAAATATTTATTTTTATTAATTAGTTTAATTAATTTAATTTAATAATTAACTTAGATTAATTTCTTTTTTAATTCAAAAATAACCAAAAAAATCTTTTCTTTAATGACAAAGGGTCAAAACCCTAGAACTTGCGCCCGATTTAATTTCCCGCACGCGGTCCATTTTTATTCAATATTGTATTTGTTTCCGGAATGTAATAGATAATCAGGACTATTTTTATCGCTTTATTTATTTTCCGCATTTAAACTTCAAAGGGTTGCTTTTGGCGACGTAAATACCCGACGCCTTGTAATTTAATTTCCGCAACTTATAAACTGTTAGATGTTTGGTAATAGGAATGCATGACAAGAATGAATGTTTAACCTAAAATCAACTTAGATCACCATTAACATGTACAAAGATAAAATTAACCGAAAACGACACACTCGCACATGCGCACTCTCAGGGTACACCCCACTTGGTTGCCTTCGTACGCGGTCATTGAGTATAGGTCACTTTAGAGGTCGCCCTCTTGTCTAAAGATCATAGTCGCCTCGAAACGGTTGCCTCGGATATGATTGCCTCAAACAAATAATCTAAGACATTAGGGTTACCGCTAAGGCATCCTAACATTGCTTTAGTGACCGTAAGTCCCGCATTCGAATTGACCCTTAAACTCCAACGACGGTGCTACCTACTCATCAATAGTAGGATAACATTGTCTAAAGGAAGATAGCATAGAACGATTCCTTTTTCAAGTAGGTAGATGGTTCTTAGATACGCGCTCTTTCAAAAAACAAAAACTTCTCACACTTACACTTTTTGAACAAAGTTTTCAAAACACTTCATTACACTCTTGAGGACAGAAGCAAGAGTTAAATCGAAGTTTTCAAACAAAAACTTTTTCAAACCCACAAGCACAAAGAAAGCAATATTTTGAAAACAATATGAGCAAGTACCTAAGAGCCCGTGGATAACCATAGATAGAAAGGGTGCTAACACCTTCCCTTTCTATAATCTACCCCCCGAACCCGAGAAATATCTCAAAAAAGGAATTTTTCTTTGCTTTTTTCCTTTCCTTGTTGGATAAAATAAAAGTCGGTGGTCACTCTTGCTTACCGCGACATTTTGCAAAAACAAACGCAAAATGCAAAACGCAAACCAGCATTCCAAAAAACAGTCAGTTCTTCCCACCGTATCACAAAACTGGCGACTCTACTGGGGATAGTTAATAAGTGGGGTGTACCTTAGGAATAGTTCATATTGTTTTCAATTGCTTGACTTGTATGCTTTATCTTTGTGGGTTGAATCGGAGTTACTATAGATCCTAACCCGGATCTGGGGGATACCCTTTAGGTAAGTAGCAATAAACTGTGAGGGAACTGTACAACATAGACCGATACGGTTGAAATAGTAGCTACGTTGGTGTGGCACTTTGGTATATACCGATATCCCTTGTGGCGCAACGAGGAGAATATGGGTCTGCTAAGGGGTCATTAAGCACCAACTGACCTTAGAACCTTTAAATTGACCAACTTGGCCATAGAACAGTAGCAGTATGCTACACTCATTGAGACTAAACTCTCGCGATGATTCTGACCGTAAGAAAAGGTTGCTAAACTGGAATTATGACCGATCGAGGGTAGTCAGTGATATTGAGATCCTCTAGAACCCGGTTACTATTTTTAGGACAGGTTTGAACCAACTAAACTGAAAGAGGGTAATACCTAAACTCCATGCTAGCCTAAACTTAAGGCTGTTTGTGTGACTTGTGTGCCTTCAAACTTGAACTACTTGCACATTCTTGTTAACTGACAACATGAGTTCCTTGTAGGTTTTGTTTACAGTCCTTATCCAATAATCTGGATTTATTGCAGCGTTCACTTACATCACCTTGCACTTTTGCTTAAACGCATAGCATACACATCATAACATCATGCCTTAACATTTCCTTAACCATTTCAGGGATATCAAGGGTTTGTGATGCAGGTTATGGTAAATCAAATGTTTAGCAAGGGGCAAAGGGGATTTATTTTCCTCTAGCCAAGGTTGTCTAGAAATCAAAACACGATAACTTGAGTCAGGGGCTATGACCCACACGATATGGTGAGCTTGACTCTTGAAGAAGGACTCTTAACAACACGAAGTTTCTTCAAACAAAGCTGCGAAATTCAAATTCTAACAAGTTTCTTGTTTACCCCGCGAGATCCTTGAAAAAACATTGCATACATATATCATACATATCATTGTATAACAGGTCTCCTAATACAGGTCTCTCATGTTCTCGCTGTTTATTTCAGCAATGGATTTCCAACCAGACAACCAAGATCTTCAAACTCGAGAAGCTCAGTTCAGGGACGTATTCCTAAACCTATCCAAGGGGCAGGAAGAGTTGAAAACACTCCTCGTAGGGAACTTGGTCAAGAAAAGCCCTGAAGACAATAAGGATGAACGACTGGAACAACTGCAAGCTGAGTTCAGTGCCTTGAAAACCCAGATGCTGGGGCAGATGGCTCTTATCCAAGGCTTAGCTTGGGAACAAGAAGAGCTGAGAACCATTATCAATCAGCTTCATCAAGACAAATACAACAACATGAAGCAAACAGTCAAAGCCGAGGACCAAGTCATTAATCAACTTCCGAGAAGTCAAAGGTTTGGTTTGATGAATAATAGATCTCTCCAAGTTGCTACTACCTCACGGGTCCAACAACAACCTTGCCATAAACAACGGGTTGATTCGAGTAAGCCAAATATGCCCAAGAGGCAATTTACCAAGCTCAACATGTCGCTGTCTCAGGCTTTACAACACCTGTTGAGATTGAATCTGGTGACGTTAAGGGACCCTCCTAAGAATCCCAACACAACCTCCCTAAGGTACTATCCTGATGCAAGGTGTACATATCACTCCAATAGCCCAAGGCATGATACTAACATCTGTTGGGCGTTGAGCAACAAAATTCAAGACCTGATTGATGAAGGAGCATTGGAACTCACACAAGACGGTCAGATTGAATTCTTTTGCCATCCCCCCAAGGTTCACCATTTGAAGTGACAAGTACTGAGACGAGAAGACTTTTTGTTCATTAGAATTTTCAAGTTATAATTTTCTTTTGATTGTTCGAACATTTATTCATGTCAAACCTTATTACTTTATCAATGCATTGCATATGTCTGTTTTGAATCAATCCATTCGTATTTCAATATATTCAAATTGCTTTCATTTTTTGTGATGACCAACTCTCGATTAAAAAATTCTAAGCCTTTAGAGGGAGGATGACGAAAATGATATCAAAATCTCTACAGTATGCTTTTGAACAGACCCCGTTGACGAGGTACAGGCATTGTTTCAAATCCTAAACAATGAAGTTATAAGGAAGATAATCCCTAGTCAACCCCTTTGAGCCAAAGAAGTTGGAGTTTTTCTTTTCACAAATTAAAACCCTTAATTATAACCTGGGGCAGGGTAGTTTTCTCAGTTCATCCAGGTGCACAATGAATGGCATCAAAAAGGTCCTTCCAAAACAAGAGACGGTGATGGTTCCGTATAATCGTCAAGACAGGCAGTCATTATCGCTCAAAAAGAAAAGCCCATTAAGTCAAAACCTGTGAAGGAGACTTAAGAAAAAAACTGGGGCATCCCGCTGACTGTAATCACAAAAGAAACAGTTCAGGCAAAAAGACAGGGATAACGAAATCAAAAAGAAAGAGGTCCTGCAAACTCTCAACAAAAATAACGGCCTGTTCAAAATAACTGTCAGTATCCGAACCATCACTGGAATATCAGAGCAAAGACTCAAACGGGATCTAAATGCATAATTAGCTGAGTTTAGGATCGAAGAACATCACGAAGAGCGGGTGGGTACAAATAAATTTTGAGCCTTTATCCCTTGTTTCTTAAACCGTGAACCAGGCCACATTATAACCCTTAAAAGTCCTAGCTGAGGCATGGGTTAGTTTGAAAGCGTACTGTTACAAAAGGTATCCTGACTCCTGTAGGGCTTGCTGTAAAATCCTGAGTTGACATCACCTTTTACAAAAATTCGCTTGTTTTATTGAAAACTGCATTTTCAAAGAACTTCAAAACAGACATAAGCTTTGCATTCTTAAAATAACATTGTTTGCATATGACTATTTGTTCAAACAGCAGAGAAATTCGCACGACGAATATCTAGTGAACAAAAACCTTTTCAATAAAAAAGGTCACCTCAAGTGGAAAAAACACCTCCAACCAAGGGGCACGACATGAACATTGTCCATCATCTAGGGAAGTTAAGTCAAGATTCAAGTAATCTCTCAAAATGCCAAATAGCCAGGGGCAAATCTCCATTTGAATCAATTGGGGCATTGGACATGAATTCCAGCAACGAATCTTGCATGATCAAACGAAGATCTTCTGGTAGTATGGCAACACAACACTACCGACAGTGACACCTCCCTACATCCTGAGAGCGTGGACATAGTCAGAAAATACCGCGCATGAATAAAGACCCGCTAGGTTGACTGGCCTAGGCAAAAATAAGAGCTTCCCAGCGAACCAAAAGGGTTCGGGCAAAAATTAGGGATGAGAATGAAAAATTGTACACCCGGCAAGTCGAAAACCTGAAAAGGCGGCTTGGGAAAAAAAGGGTATCTCGGTGGACTGAAAACCCGAAAGGGCGGTCCAGGCAAAAATTAGGGATCAAAGCGTACGACTATGTCTCGTCATCTCGTCACTTGCCTACCAGAAGAAGACTTGTCGTTTCGATCGAAAGATACTAAGCACCTCATAGGTTGGGATAATGCTCGATCTACAAGGCCTCTGCAGGCACTTTCTCCTGCAGATAACAGGGACAGAAAAGTCTCGATGCAAAGCCGTTGTCATATCCTCAGCATGCGTCCCAGTATATTCACTCCCTGCAGAGTAAAGAAAAGACAGTAATGTTAACTCTTCCCAGCTGAGACTTGCAACTGTGAATGAATCGGTAATATTCTCCCCAAGCAGAGTTTATCTACCATCAACACTGAAAGGGCTTAATATCCCCGACAGTCTTAATATTCCCCAACGAAGTATAAGAATACTCCCCGAAAAAATAAAAGATATCCCCAGTGGAGTTAAAATTTTCCCAGTGCAGTCTGAAAAAGCTTCCCTAGTGGAGTTGAAGAATCATCCCCAGTAGACTCTGGAAGTTCATCCCCGGCGGAGTATAAAAATAATTATCCCTAGCCGAGCTCAAAGGAAGATTGTCCCCAGCAAAGCTCAAAGGATTATCCCCATTAGAGCCTAAAGGGTTATACCCAGTGAAGTCGCAACTGAAAGATCATCCCCAGCGGAGTTCTTTCCTTTCACAAACAGGAATTCAATCCCCAACAGGATTCAGTATCGCCAGCAACGGTAATTCGTCCCCAATGAAATTTATCAGTGGAATCCTCAGCAGAACATCTCTTCCCCACAGAGTAATCTCCTCATCAGTTTATCCTCTAACGGAGTTATCCTCCCTTGCAGGTTTATTCTCATAATCATCTTCGTTCGTCATCCCCGGCGGAAATGAAGAATTCAACTATATTCTCCAATAGCTATCCGGGATTTACTTTCCCCAGCTAAAACATTACATTTCCATACATCATGATACATGCATATACGCATCATACAACACAATATCATTTATTTTGAGAACATCATTGCTTGATATATCATGCATTGCATACGACTGACCTTTACCTTTTAGGAAGGATGCAGTTAAGTTCTCAGCTCAGTCAAAGACCGGGCCGGTTCTTAAATCTCAACTGAATTATCCTCGGTTGAATTTCAGATAAGGTTCTCAATCTCGACAATTTTCCTCCGTCATAGTTTGGATGAGTTCTACAATCTCAACTGTATACTACGTTGAAGACCAGACAGTTCCTAGATCTTGATGAATATGTTTCCCACCGTCATAGTGTGGAAGAGTTCTACAATCTCAACGGTATACTACGTTGAAGACCAGACAGTTCCTAGATCTTGATAAAGATGTTTTCCTACGTCATAGTGTGGACGAGTTCTACAATCTCAACGATATACTACGTTGAAGACCAGACAGTTCCTAGATCTTGATGAAGATGTTTTCCTCCGTCATAGTGTGGACGAGTTCTACAATCTCAACGGTATACTACGTTGAAGACCAGACAGTTCCTAGATCTTGATGAAGATGTTTTCCTCCGCAATTGTGTGGACGAGTTCGACAATCTCAACGGTATACTACGTTGAAGACCAGACAGTTCCTAGATCTTGATGAAGATGTTTTCCTCCGTCATAGTGTGGACGAGTTCTGCAATCTCAACGGTATACTAAGTTGAAGACCAGACAGTTCCTAGATCTTGATGAAGATGTTTTCCTCCGTCATAGTGTGGACGAGTTCTACAATCTCAACGGTATACTACGTTGAAGACCAGACAGTTCCTAGATCTTGATGAAGATGTTTTCCTCCGTCATAGTGTGGACGAGTTCTATAATCTCAACGGTATACTACGTTGAAGACCAGACATTTCCTAGATCTTGATGAAGATGTTTTCCTCCGTCATAGTGTCGACGAGTTCTACAATCTCAACAGTATACTACATTGAAGACCAGACAGTTCCTAGATCTTGATGAAGATGTTTTCCTCCGTCATAGTGTGGACGAGTTCTACAATCTCAATGGTATACTACGTTGAAGACCAGACAGTTCCTAGATCTTGATGAAGATGTTTTCCTCCGTCATAGTGTGGACGAGTTCTGCAATCTCAACGGTATACTACGTTGAAGACCAGACAGTTCCTAGATCTTGATGAAGATGTTTTCCTCCGTCATAGTGTGGACGAGTTCTACAATCTCAACGGTATACTACGTTGAAGACCAGACAGTTCCTAGATCTTGATGAAGATGTTTTCCTCCGTCATAGTGTGGACGAGTTCTACAATCTCAACGGTATACTACGTTGAAGACCAGACAGTTCCTAGATCTTGATGAAGATGTTTTCCTCCGTCATAGTGTGGACGAGTTCTACAATCTCAACAGTATACTACATTGAAGACCAGACAGTTCCTAGATCTTGATGAAGATGTTTTCCTCCGTCATAGTGTGGACGATTTCTACAATCTCAATGGTATACTACGTTGAAGACCAGACAGTTCCTAGATCTTGATGAAGATGTTTTCCTCCGTCATAGTGTGGACGAGTTCTACAATCTCAACGGTATACTACGTTGAAGACCAGACAGTTCCTAGATCTTGATGAAGATGTTTTCCTCCGTCATAGTGTGGACGAGTTCTACAATCTCAACGGTATACTACGTTGAAGACCAGACAGTTCCTAGATCTTGATGAAGATGTTTTCCTCCGTCATAGTGTGGACGAGTTCTACAATCTCAACGGTATACTACGTTAAAGACCAGACAGTTCCTAGATCTTGATGAAGATGTTTTCCTCCGTCATAGTGTGGACGAGTTCTACAATATCAACGGTATACTACGTTGAAGACCAGACAGTTCCTAGATCTTGATGAAGATGTTTCCCTCAGTCGAAGACCTGACCGGTTCTTAAATCTCAACTGAATTATCTTCGGTTGAATTTCAGATAAGGTTCTCAATCTCGACAATTTTCCTCCGTCAAAGTGTGGACGAGTTCTACAATCTCAACAGAATTATACTCCGTTAAAGACCAGACAGTTCCTAGATCTTGATGAAGATGTTTCCCCCAGTTGAATTACAGACAAGTTCTTAAGACTCAGCAGAGATGTTTTCTCAGCTGAAGTACATGCAAGTTCCTAAATCTCAACAAAGATCAGACTTCCCCAGCGGAGTCTTCTATAATAACAGGTATGCAAGTTCTCGCTAAGGAATCTCTTATGCGATCGACACTCCTGCAGATAGCATCTTTAAGCCCATTCTCCCGCCAGAAATCTCCAAATGGCATCTGTAAGCCCATTCCCGACATCACAAGGCTGACACCACTTCATGCGAGTGCAAATTTCTGGGCACTCTAGTGTTCAATCATCTTCCACCTTCGGATCACGAAAGGCATGAAAGCCAATCTACATCCTCAGGTTTAAGAAGATTGAACAGGGGCAGATTTAGTACCCAAAAATTTTCCCTCTTATGTTTCTCAAGACATTGCAAGAAAAATCTCCAAGTGGCTCAAGATTGCTCAAAAGTTGGACAGTCAAGCTATCTCCTAAGGCAGTCAACCCCAAATTAGGGTTTTGTGTTGCATCAAGATCCTTGAGTCCAAATGACCTCATGTTCTCCCCAATGTCCTAATATGTCCTCAAGGTCATCCATGTCAAATTTCAAGCCTTGCGGAGGAAGTTTGCCCAGTCAATTGCTCAAAGGGTCCAAAAATCAACTGTGCTAGGGCAAAAGTCAACTGTGACCTATAAACAGTCAAACTTCAATATTTTTTGTCAACATTATCATTTTTAAGTATATTTCATCATTTGATCAAGGGTTGATCATGATTCATCTAGGATTTCTCAAAATTCTCAAGACTCAAAAGTTGCTAAATTAGGGTTTTGTAGGAAAAGTCAACTCAACTTTGACCAAGCATAACTTTCTCATACTTTATGAGAAATGACCCATCAAAAGCTCATTTTGAAGAGGATGAAATTTACTACAATCCATATTCATACCCCAAGATCAGAAAATTCACTCACAAGAAGTTATAAATTTGGACATTATAGGTCATTTTTGAAAGTCAACAAAAACACCTTTTTTGCCAAAGCTTATAACTTGAGAATGGAATATCAAAATGAGATGAGACTAAAAGGGTTGGTTATAGGACATCTCAAGATTTCTAAAAAGTCCAAGAACATTTCCAAAAGTTCAAAATTGAAGAAGTTATGCATTGTTGAAGTTGGACATTTTTGCAAAATTGCCAAAAGTCAACTATCCCCAAAACTTCAAATTTTGTCAAATGGACCCATTCTTTTCCACTTGATTTGAACTTGCCACATTGCACACGTGTCCTAGCTTCAGCCATGAGCCCATATCTTATTTTTATTATTTTATTTGATTTTTTAATGAATTATTTCATTTTAAATCAAATTAAATCAAATAAAATCCAAACCTTAATTACCTAAGATCTTTTTGGTTGTTTCAGGTCTTTATTGTCATCATAATCATCATCAAAATTTGTATCAAGCATATCATGTACAAAAAGATGGATTTTTGACAAAATTGGCAAGCTTTAAAGGATGAATCAAATCATAAGGCATTGATTTAGAGGGATTCCATCCATATTTGTTACCCTAATACCTTCTATCATACATAAGCAAGAGAGGCACACGAAATTGGAGGCTAGAGGCTGCAAGAACACTCAAAACAAAACTTGAAAAAAGTGTGAAAAAGCTTGAGTTCGAATTCATACTTAGAGGCAAATTCAGAAGCCAAGAAGGATACCAATCAATTCCTGGGTGATCATATAATCCTCCTGGATCCAAAGTACTCATTCACAAGCCTTCTAAAGCACTGTAAGTGTCACAAAAAATTGCTTCTTTCTTGAATTTGCAAATCTCTATTCCTGCATCTTTTGTACAAACTATTTGCATATTCATGATCCACATCAAGTTTCCAAGCATTTTGCATCATCCAATTTTATTTATCTGACCTGTAAAGCCAAGTACCATATCTAGGGTTTTGTGGCTTGTTTTTGGGCATTTCTCTTACAGGTAAAATTAGCCTTAATGATGGCTATGGACGTGACCGGGAGAGGAAGACGAATGCAACCATGGTCTTGGGAGGAATTTATATAGCCTGAGATGAGTTTTAGGATGAACCTATGCTTTTAGTTGCGGATTCAAATCCGCAGGTAAATATGTTGCATGTTCCAACGACAGGGATGATGGCGTGTCGTTCTCCCATTCGCGTGTTCAAATCACGCATGTTTTTTTTATTTTTTATTTCTGACCAATAATCATTGTTTTGGCATATTAGCTTTATTGTTTGATATATTAACAACTAAAGCACAATGGCCTAGTGGAGAAGCAAGCAATCCAAGCACCTATAGGACCTGGGTTCGATCCCAGGTCCTCCCCCATATGCCTTGTTATTCTTTTTCTTCAGGTATTCCAGTGCAACTCCAAGCGTGCAGCCCACTATAGTCTCTCAATCATCCAATGGCCAGATGGCCAAAGGCCAAATCTGGTGGCCATGACCTGGAGGTCTACCATGGGCAAAGTCAGCGCATACACATGGAATCCAGGGAAGTCAAGCCATGCCAATGTAATTGGGCCTCTGAATTGCTAAGCAAGCCTCCAAATCAGGCCCACACCCCTAACTCTTTCTATTTCTTTATTTTATTTTATTTTAATTGTTTGTTTTATTTATATTTTTATTATTAACTAACCAATCAAATCTTTCCTTTAATAAGATTAAAACAAAAAAAAATACTTTTTCTTTATTAAATTAAATTTCAGTATTTTATTTTTATTAACAATATTAATTAATTAATTTAGGCCATTAATTAGGAATAACTTTAATATATTTTTCAATAATTAAAAATAACTTAGACATAATTAGGTTTTTATTAACATTGATCAATTTTATTTTCTTTCTTTAAATATCAAAAAACCCAAAAATATTTATTTTTATTAATTAGTTTAATTAATTTTATTTAATAATTAACTTAGATTAATTTCTTTCTTAATTCAAAAATAACCAAAAAAATATTTTCTTTAATGACAAAGGGTCAAAACCCTAGAACTTGCGCCCGATTTAATTTCCCGCACGCGGTCCATTTTTATTCAATATTGTATTTGTTTCCGAAATGTAATAGATAATTAGGACTATTTTTATCGCTTTACTTATTTTCCGCATTTAAATTTCAAAGGGTTGCTTTTGGCGATGTAAATACCCGACGCCTTGTAATTTAATTTCCGCAATTTATTTTCTGCAACTTATAAACTGTTAGATGTTTGGTAATAGGAATGCATGACAAGAATGAATGTTTAACCTAAAATCAACTTAGATCACCATTAACATGTACAAAGATAAAATTAACCGAAAACGACACACTCGCACATGCGCACTTTAAGGGTACACCCCACTTGGTTGCCTTCGTACGCGGTCATTGAGTATAGGTCACTTTAGAGGTCGCCCTCTTGTCTAAAGGTCATAGTCGCCTCGAAACGGTTGCCTCGGATATGATTGCCTCAAACAAATGATCTAAGACATTAGGGTTACCGCTAAGGCATCCTAACATTGCTTTAGTGACCGTAAGTCCCGCATTCGAATTGACCCTTAAACTCCAACGACGGTGCTACCTACTCATCAATAGTAGGATAAAATTGTCTAAAGGAAGATATCATAGAACGATTCCTTTTTCGAGTAGGTAGATGGTTCTTAGATACTTGCTTTTTCAAAAAACAAAAACTTCTCACACTTACACTTTTCGAACAAAGTTTTCAAAACACTTCATTACACTCTTGAGGACAGAAGCAAGAGTTAAATCGAAGTTTTCAAACAAAAAGTTTTTCAAACCCACAAGCACAAAGAAAGCAATATTTTGAAAACAATATGAGCAAGTACCTAAGAGCCCGTGGATAACCACAGATAGAAAGGGTGCTAACACCTTCCCTTTCTATAATCTACCCCCCGAACCCGAGAAATATCTCAAAAAAGGATTTTTTATGTGCTTTTTTCCTTTCCTTGTTGGATAAAATAAAAGTCGGTGGCGACTCTTGCTTACCATGACATTTTGCAAAAACAAACGCAAACCAGCAATCTAAAAAAACAGTCAGTTCTTCCCATCGTATCACACCAGTAGAGTTGCCTCTTTATTCCCCAATAAAGGACTGAGAAACCTGGATCCGACCAGATATCATTCCTCATTTCCATCTTTTCAAGAAAGTCATTGCGAAGCCTGGATCCGACCAGATAGCAATCATCCTCGGAGATTCGTTGTGAAACCAGGAAACCGACTAGATAACAACTAAATCTCCAAGCAGTTCATTATGAAGCCTGGACCCGACCAGATAACAATAACTTCATCAAAAATCTGCAAAGCCTGGACCCGACCAGATACCAATTTTCCAACCAGTTCATTGTGAAGCCTGGACCCGACCAGATAACAATTGACCTCATCAAACCTCTGAAATCTGCAAAGCCTGGATCCGACCAGATAACAGTTTTCAACCAGTTTATTGTGAAGCCTGGACCCGATCAGATAACAGTTTTCGAATGGTATATGTGAAGCCTGGACCCGACCAGATAATAATTGTCCTTGATCCCCAGAAAGACACTATGAAACCTGGACTCGACCAGATAATAGTACAACTTTCCAAAAGACCGTAAAGCCTGGACCCGACCGGATAACAGTCTTCAAGAAGTACTGTGAAGCCTGGATCCGACCAGATAACAGTTAATTCACCCTTACCTCCAACAAATTACTGTGAAGCCTGGATCCGACCAGATAACAGTTAACCTTCACATCTCCAACAAGTTATTATGAAACCTGGACCCGACCAGATGACTATTCAATTTCAAGGAATTTTCTACAAAGCCTGGATCCGACCAAATAACAGTTAATTCATCCCTTCCCCCAGTAAGTTGCCATAGAACCTGGACCCAACCAGATAACAACCGACTACTTCATCCTCAGCAACTATGAATCCTGGATCCGTCCAGATAACAACTGATATTTGAGTGATGTTCCCCAGCAAAAGCATCTCTTCAATAGAATTTGAAGATATGCATATTCTTCATTTTTCAACAGGCAATCAAGGATTCAACCTCCGAAGATTTCCTCAGCAGTAGTCAGGGATTTATTTTCCCGAACAAAAACACATTTCGCATTCATACATCATAGCATGTACATAACAATGCATTTAGCATGATACCACATCTGGTGAGCATCATGCAAGCATCTGCATTTTCCTAACCCCTTTCTCACAGGTAAAACAACAAGTTTAATATGGATCAATAGGAGATTTGTGCTGATACTTCTTCTAGAGTTTACCAACATTCCTCCAAATGGCATCTATAAGCCCATTCAGCATCCATCTTTGAGTGCAAATTTCTGGGCACTCTAGTGTTCAAACTTCTTTCACCATCAAGTCACGAATGCCGGATCCGCCAATCTAACTCTTCAGGCTCAAGAAGTTTGAACAGGGGCAGTTGTTGCACCCCAAAATTTGCCCTCTCATTTCTCAAGGGATCACCCTGGATCCTTAGGTTCGCTTTCATCAAGTCCCCAAGCCTTGAATTAACAATTTTTCCAAGCAAGCCATTCACAAGGGCAAAATGGTCATTTGCACGTCGAAGAAGTCTGACTTTGACTTTTAATCAAAGTCAAATAAAAAAATCATACTTCATCAAGACATGTTGGAATATGAAGTTTACTTCATCAAGAGTTTCAAAAGTCAAATCTTACTTTGAAAGAAACAAATTCTAAAGACTTAGAAATTTTTCTAAGTATTTAAGAAATATGACAATTTCAGAACTTCTGAGCCATTGTTCACAGTCAGCAAATTCCGGATGTTCTCAAGACAGAGTTTAGTCAGAAGTTCTGAGCCAGTTGTTCATAATGGTCCAATCAGCTTTTGTAGAGTTTAAGTCAAAGAAGGTAACAGAACGTGCTGTAAGTATACTGGAAGTTCTGAAGGATCCCTTAGAACATGATGAAGTCAGAAGATAAGAGAATCAGAAGATGAGATGCCACACTGAAGCAGAGCTTCTAATCCAGAGTCAAACAAGGATCCAGAATATCACATGGGAACTTATTTAATAATCACAAACCGCCTCTGAGTCTTTATCCAAGGGAGTCTCTCCACGTGTACCCCTACTGTCTTAGGAAGACAAATTTCTGTGCAAAAGTATGCTAGGCCAATGCACTGTATATACTTTTCCTTAATTCACGCCGCCAAATCCAGCTGAGGCACTGTTAACCATCCAACTTGAATGCAATGAACCACCACTTGTTTAAGCTTAATTCAAGAGTAAGTCAACATCAAGAAGGTGATGCTGGTGCCACTTGACCGCCCCAACTGCAAAATTTCCCTATAAATAGAACATCATTTGCACACTGAAGAGGACCTCCCCCCCCCACTTCTCTCCTTTTTGTCCAGAAAAATTTGTGAAAGAGACGAAAGAATTGAGAAAGAAGGCTTTGAACCACTGCAAAAATTCCCAGAACCCAGGAAACTATAAGCCCAAAATACCAAAATCCTAGCATTGATTCCTTATATTAAAATTCCATTCTTCCTCAAGTGTTCTTGATTCAAGCCATCCCAAATTCTGTAATCAAATAGTAACACATTCTCCATTCACTTTCACCACAAAGGAGTCAGAATATCACCCCTTGGCTGCCTCAAAAGTTGCAAACTTCCATCCTGCTGAGTACGTGAAGAAGCTACTCAGAATATCACCAGAATCAAAGAACAACCTCCAGTTTACAGAATCCTTTCAAGTTGCAAGGTAAGTTTTGATGACTCTCTTCATAACTGATTAAGCATTATCAGATTTTTGCATGTTCAGCACAATGTAGATATCCTGGTCCTGAGGATGTACATATTCTGAAAGTTCATGCATTTGCTTGCCTGAGTAAAAGAAATCCCAGTTCAGAGTTTCATAGGGAAAATAGGACTCAGAATTAGAACTAGCAAATACATGTTGCCTCTGATTCTTGCTTTTGATACTTCATGAAATTTGTCATAACTATTATGCATGCAACTTCTTTTCTGTAAATGACTAAGCTGAAGATGTTCTGACTGGCCAGGAGAGAGGCAAAGTTCTGACAGTTGCATTAGAACTTCTGAAAACCTCTAAATTTTCAGAAGGTCCAGAACTTCTGAACTTCCATATTTTTCTAACATGTTTCTGTTTGTGCAGTAAGTTAACGTCAGAACTTCTGACCTCTTCCATTTTGCGTTGGTTATGTTTTCTTCTCTTTTGTTTTTGCCATTATATTACATTATATTTCTAATCAAAAACAAAAACACCAAAAATATTTTACATTTGCATGATATATTTTCTTTTAATATAAAAAGACAAAAAATATTTTCTTAAGCAAAAGTTATTTTCTTTTTGAATAGACAAACATTTTACATTTCCTGTACATTCTTATCTATTTCAATATGGTTGTAATAAGTAACCTGGGATTTTAACTTGCAACCCTCACTCATAAATATGTACCCCCATCCCCTTAAATGTTGTAATAGCATAGAAATTTACATTTCTGCACTATTATTTCTTTCAATATATGCTAGTAATTAGGGTATATGACAAGATATAAAAATTGACAAATAGATCACCCTAATCAAAAGACAAATTATGCATGCAATCAAACATACTCGCACAGTTACACCCCTAGGGTAATTCCACTTGTTGCCTTACAAAAATGGCCATGTTATGCATGTGGGGTGTCTTAGCACAAACGAATTGAAAAAGATTATAGTCCCTCGATGACGCAATCAAAGTTGCCTTTCAAAAAAGATCTTAGTCCCTACAGAAAAAGTGCTAAGTTATTTCACAACATTGCTATCATAGTCATACGATGACCCAACGCTCGTCCCTTCACATCCAACGATGGGGCTTCTTATCAAATCAATGGTAAGATAGCAACATCTAAAGGAGGAGGAAAAACACATCTAAGACCTTTTGAGTAGGTAGATTACTTTTAGTTACTTGCTCAATTTCAAAATAAACATCCTTGCTATTTTCAAAACAATCACATATACTTTCCAAAACATCTTCAAAACATTTTCCAAATATTGAAATATTTTCAAAAGCTCAACACTTTGCATACATTCTTACGAACGGGAATCATTGCAAAGTTCTCCTAAACGATGGCACCTTTTCAAAATACTTTCAAAATCACACAAAAGCACAATTTTCAAACAAAAGCAAGTGATCTAACAAGTAACTAAGAGCCCATGGAAAACCATGGATGGAAAGGGTGCTAATACCTTCCCTTTTCATAATATACCCCCCCGAACTCAAGAAAACAACTCGAAAGGTCTTTCCTGTGCTTTTTCACCTTTCCTTATTGGATAAAAGAAAAGTCGGTGGCGACTCTTGCTAAACCGTAACATTTGCAAACACAATCGCAAAACCCTCAAGTCAATTCTCCCACCGTATCACACTAAGAACTTGGTGTGACTTGTTTGTTGCTTGCTATACATGTGATTTTTTAGCATAATCATGACATCATAAGCACGACATATCATATTAACCATTTCAAGGACTTTCAAGGGCTCATCTTTGCTTTGTTTTGTAGGACATGGTATCCGCCCGCAGGAACACTATCCAGATTAACCTTGTAAAAGTGCATCTCCAATTGAAGGATTTGGCATTAAGGATCCCTGAAAGCTCTCCCTTCACTGAAAAACATGGTCAGTTGCTCAACTTGGTCACTTCAAAACCTGATGAAGAATTGTTAAAAGTGTTATTTTAGTTCTTTGATCCTTTGCACCAATGCTTCACCTTCCTGGATTACCATCTAGTGCCTAATATGGAGGAATTTTCTCGGTTGTCGAGGGTACCTATTCTTAATCAGTTACCTTTCAACGGTATGGAAGAACATCCAAAACCTGAAGAGATTGCTCGGGCTCTATCCTTACAACGGTCCGACGTAGTGACAAATTGGGAAACTAGAGGAAATGTCCAAGGAATCTCGGTTAAATTTTTATTCGAGAAGGCTTACTATTTTTGGGATACCCTAGATTTACAAGCTTTTGAAGAGGTATTGGCACTCCTCATCTACGGGATGATACTTTTCCCTAATGCAGACCAACTCGTAGATGTGAATACTATTAAGGTTTTCTATCTCATAATCTGGTGCCTACATTACTTGGGGATATTCTACACTCTCTGTATGCTCGCACTCTAAAGAGAAGGGGAACCCTCCTGTGTCACACTTCTCTATTGGCTAGGTGGTTTATTTCGCACCTACCCAGGTTTATTTTGAAAAATGAGCGAGGTATGAAATGGTCTCATAGGATGATGTCCCTTACACATTCAGACATTCATTGGTGTTCACGGTCCTCGGAAGATGTTACCATCATCGATCGTTGTGGTGAATTCCCTAATGTCCCTCTCTTAGGCATTAGGGTAGGAATCACTTATAACCCTTGTTTGGCACTGCGGCAGTTTGGTTATGCGAGAAGGGATGGTCCTCACGATACGCTTATACAAGGAATCGCTTTCAACTATGAGAATGATGCTCAGGGTTATCGCAAAAGGTTCATGAGATCTTGGGGCATGGTACATAAAATTGATAGCAAGACACTGGGGCACAAGAATTCCATCCCTCTTAAGCCTTATCTCCGATGGGTACGAGCCCGCGCCCAAAGTCTTATGATGCCTTACCCTGCTGTCCTACCAATGATTGTGGAACCAGTTGGTGAAGGAGACACTCCTTATCTTGTTCATCATCCTGATATGCCAACTGATCATGAGGAGTTACAGAAATCCTGGGTTCAACTTAAAAAGGAGCAAGATACATTTGAAGCTCAATTCTATGCCAGCAAGAAGAAGGTCTTGGAGCTCACTAGGCTACTTCATGAAGAAAGGAACATAAATGCCTACATTGCACCAAAGAGGATGCACTTCTGGGAAACCTAATTTGCTTTTTGCTTTAAGTTTTTGTTTTGTTTAATTGTAAGCCTAAAGGGAATTCTTTGTAACAATTCGAACTTATAACTAAAATTAACGTGTGTTTCTTTTGGTTAAACAAATTTGAGCCTTTAAGAGTCCTTGAAATCATTGCATACGCATACCATCCATAACATTTCATAAACAGGTACTATTACAGGTTTCTCATCTTCTTCGCTGTTTATTTCAGCAATAATGTCTTCTGAACAAAGCATCAAAGATCTCCAGGCACAAAATGCCCAATTTCAACAAATGTTCATAACTTTGGCAAAAGGGCATGAAGATCTGAAGGCCCTCATCCTGAAGGAAAAGAAGAAGAAGAAGACCTCTGGTGTTCTGAATCTTGGCAGAAGGCTCAGGGAACTGTTAAAGCAACCAGTCGATCTGACCTCGTCGTCTAAAGAGTGGGATAATCAAGAGAGAGAGAGAGAGAGACAAGGGAGAAGGACCCTAGCCCTGAAGTCTCTGATAATGACACGGACTACAATGATGAGAAGTATCCTCCCACTGAGGATAGATACAAGCAGTTAGAGGATTGATTAAGCGTTATGGAGATCCAGAGAATACCAGGGCTGGATTTTGAAGAGCTGGGATTGGTGTCGGGGGTACTCATCCCACAAAAGTTTAAAGCTCCGATTTTCGCAAATTATGATAGGGTGTCTTGTCCCAAGCTTCATCTTCGTTCCTATGTGAGGAAGATTCAGCCTCACACTGCTGATAGGAACTTGTGGGTTCACTTCTTTCAAGACAGTCTGTCAGGGACTCAGCTCGAATGGTTCTATCAGCTGGAGGGAACCAACATCCATAATTGGGAGGATTTGGCTGCTGCTTTTTATAAGCAGTATCAATATAATGCTGACCTTTCCCATACTCATACTCAACTCCAGAGTATGTCCATGGGTGCAGGTGAAGGCTTTAAGGACTATGCGCAGAAGTGGAGAGATCTGGCTGGGAGAGTCCAGCCCCCTTTGTCTGATAGGGAGTTGGTTGACATGTTTCTTAGGATGCTGTCTGGTCCATTCTTCAATCATTTAATTGGTAGCTCCTCAGCTGGTTTTACCAAACTGATATTAACAGGAGAGAGGGTAGAAGCTGGGATCCGGAGTGGCAACATCCAGAAAGACACGTCTTCGAGCTCAATGAAGAATCCCTTCACAGGTAAGAAGGAAGTCAGTGTTATTTATAGCCCGAGAGGTCAGAATAGAGTTTAACACCGTCCAATGATATGTATTATGATTATATATAGGCCTGCGGCTACCCTAAAATGCAACAATCAGCAAAGGGTAGAAAGACCACAAAGGCAGTTTACTCGAATTAACATGACATTGACTGAGGTTCTACCCCATCCGCTAAGATCCAACTTGGCAACCTTGAAAGAGGCTCCCAAGAATCCTAACACCACGTCTCCTCGGTATAATCCAAATGCTCGGTGTGCCTACCATTCTGAGAGTCCTGGCCACGATACAAATGACTGCTGGGCTCTGAGAAATAAGGTACAAGATCTAATTGAAGCCAAGGAGATTGAGTTTGATGCTCCGAAGAAGCCTAATATCATAACTGCTCCCATGCCTAAGCACAACCGTGGAGTTAATGCCATTGATACTGATCTGTTTGTTGTCTCTGTTAAAGAAGTTTCTACTCCTCTTATGACTGTCAAGAAGAATTTGTTGCTGGTCGGTTTATTTTCGGGTTGTGGTGAAGGTTCCCACACGTGTTCATCTCTGCCCACTGGTTGCTATTTACTGAAAGCAGGCGTTCAACACCTGATGGACAGCAGAGATATTTTGTTCGAAAAGACTTTAATTATGACTGTTCCATTTGAAGATATTACGATTATAACCATTTCCGCCAATCCTTCCAAGGTCTTCTCTAAAAGACCTGTTAGGATTACACCTGCTCCGAGAATTGCTCTATTAATAATCACTTTTCCTAGTCCTGTACAATACTCCTCGGACAAAGCTGTCCCTTGGAACTACGGTGCTGACGTCTACTATCAAGGCATTAAACAGGATTTGAAGAATGAAGAGGCTGATCCCGATGTCAGTAACATTTTCGTGACCAGCAAGATTACTAGAAGTGGAAGGGTTTTCTCTCCCGAGATCTCCTCGAAGACTGTCACTAAGCCTGTTGTTATTTCATCTGTTGTTCCTATCGGAGCTTCCGTCACTACTCCCGTTCTTACTCCAATTGTTACTCCTGCCGTTGTGTCATTTAGGACTCGGGTCAAAGAAGCTGTAGGTGAGCCTGCCCGGACGGTGGCACCTAGAAAAGTTGTTGTGGAATCCTCTAAGCAAGAAATAGAGGAAATCTTAAAAATAATCAAGAAGAGCGACTACAATGTGGTCGAGCAGCTGGGGCAGACCCCTTCATAGATATCGATGTTGTCTCTGTTGTTATGTTCCAAGGCTCGTGCAAAAGCTCTAATTGTATTCCTCAAGACTGCGCATGTGTCGCAAGAAACCTCAGCCGATCAATTCAAAGACTGTGTGGCCAGTCTGACTGCTGACAATGGGTTGGGCTTTTCAGATGCCGACTTGACACCAAAGGGGAGGAAGCATAATGATGCTCTGTATGTCTCGATCGAATGCAGAGGCACTACTATGGCTCATATGCTAGTGGACACTGGATCTTCACTGAATGTTCTGCCCAAGAAGGCTCTCGATCGGCTAGATTGTGAAGGATTGATCCTAAAGCCCAGTAACATTGTGGTGAGGGCTTTTGACGGGCCGAAGAGAATGGTGCATGAGGAGGTGGACATCCCTGTCAAAGTGGGCTCTCATACCTTTGGGTCCACCTTCTACGTGATGGACATCAGGCCATCGTACTCTTGTTTGTTGGATCGTCCTTGGATCCATGAAGTTGGGGCTGTTACTTCTACACTGCACCAAATGTTGAAATATCCGATGAAGGGGAAGATTGTCACTATGAACAGTGAAGAGGAGTATATGGTGAGCCACTTGAACTCCTTCAGGTATGTGGAGATGGACGGGGAATTCATAGAGACTCCTTGTCAAAACTTTGAAGAGGTTCCCCAGATTTTGGCGTCAACCGAGACTACCAGCAGCACCAAACCTCCTCTGAAGATGGCTTCTCTCAAGGACGCCAGAGCAGTGGTTGAAGAAGGTGGGTGTACCAACTGGGGACAACTCCCTGATTTTACTCACAAAACTGACAAATTTGGTTTGGGCTTTACTTCAGGGGCTCAAAGGGTTGTTCGACACGCTCGGGCTGGAGGACCTCCCCTACGCATCAGCAATCGTGGGGTCAATGCTATTGAAGACAATGAGGAAGATTTTGATATTGACAGCTAGATCTACCCGACTACCAATGGTGGATCGAGTAATTGGACGACCAGATATTTTATACCATTTTCTTTTATTCCGCAGTAATTGTCTTACTTGTTTTCTGAGTTTGTAATAAACAATTTAAACTTTATGGCCTTATGTCTTACCCGAGGTACACTGGTTCTATCCGTGAGGGTTATTATATGTCATTTCATATATCATCAATAAAGCATTGGACGTTCTTTGCATACAAATTTTGTGCTCTTTGTTTTTCTTTTCTGCTTTTCAATACAGCTATGCTCTTACACACACTCACATATCAAACTGCAGATCCATATCCACTCTGGATCCCATTGATAACAGTTCTGCTATTGCCAACTATGACTTCAAAAATATGATCAACCAAGCCGAGAAAGAAGATGAGGACGATTGTGAAATGCCTGGAGAACTTTCTAGATTGTTACAGCAGGAAGAGAGGGCTATACAGCCTCATGAAGAGCCAATTAAGACGATAAACTTGGGCACGGAGGTAGACAAAAAAAAGTCAAGATCGGCGCAAATCTAGAGACTGAAGTCAAATAGCAGTTGATACAGATGTTGCATGACTATGTTAAGATCTTCGCCTGGTCATATAAAGACATGCCTGGTTTATACACTGATATTGTGGTACATCATCTTCCAACTAAAGAAGATCGCCCTCCGGTTAAGAAAAAGGTCCGCCGTATGCGCCCTGAAATGTCGGAGAAGATCAAGGCAGAGGTTATGAAGCAGTTCAACACTGGGTTCTTAGCTGTCACCTCCTATCCGCAGTGGGTTGCTAATGTCGTTCCTGTGCCAAAGAAATACGGTAAGGTACATATGTGTGTGAACTACCGAGACCTGAACAAGGCAAGCCCCAACAATGATTTCCCGCTTCCCCACATTGATTTTCTGGTTGACAACACCGCGCATCATAAAATCTTCTCCTTCATGGATGGTTTCTCTGGATACAACCAGATCAAGATGGCTCCTGAAGACTTGGAGAAGACAACCTTCGTCACACAGTGGGGCACTTTTTGTTACAAGGTGATGCCTTTTGGGTTGAAGAATGCTGGGGCAACTTATCAGCGAGCCATGGTCGCTTTGTTCCACGATATGATTCACCATGAGATCGAGGTTTATGTTGATGACATGATAGCCAGATCCCAAATCGAGGAAGAGCACCTTGACCATCTACAAAAGTTATTCGACAGGTTGAAGACATATAAGCTGAGAATGAATCCGAACAAGTGCACCTTCGCGGTAAGATCTGGTAAGCTTCTGAGGTTCATCGTCAGTGACAAAGGTATTCAAGTAGACCCTGCGAAGGTAAAGGACATACAAGAGATACCGGCTCCACGTATTGAGAAGGAAGTTAGAGGCTTCTTGGGACGCTTGAACTATATCGCCAGGTTCATTTCACATCTGACTGCTACTTGTGAGCCCATCTTCAAGCTTTTGAAGAAAGATCAAGTGGTAAAGTGGAATGACGAATGCCAGACTGATTTCGAAAGGATCAAGGAATACCTTCAAGAACTGCCAATTCTGATGCCTCAAGTTGAAGGAAGACCTCTGATATTGTGCTTAACATTTCTAGACAATTCAATGGGGTGTGTGCTGGGGCAACATGACGAGCTTGGTCGAAAAGAGCATGCAATATACTCCCTTAGCAAAAAGTTTACCGACTGTGAGACAAGATACTCACTGCTCGAGAAAACTTGCTGCGCTTTGGCATGGGCTGCTCGTTGACTAAGACAGTATATGCTGACCCACGCTACTTTGTTGATATCAAAGATGGACCCAATCAAGTACATCTTAGAGAAGCCCGCACACTCCGGAAGAATAGTGAGATGGCAGACGATCTTAACTGAATACGATATACAATATACAACCCAGAAAGAAATCAACAAAAGTGTATTGGCTGATCATTTTGCTCATCAGGCCGTGGATGACTACCAGTCCATGAATTTTGAGTTCCCAAACGAGAATATCATGCTAGTGACTGACTACGAAGAACCTGGACCGGATGAAGGACCTAAAGAGGGATCCCGATGGACCATGGTTTTTGACGGAGCTTAGAATGCACTCAGTAATGGCATCAGCGCTGTAATCATATCTCCTGAGGGCTGTCATACTCCTTTCACTGCCTGACTATGTTTCAACTGCACTAACAACATGGCGGAGTATGAAGCCTGCATCATGGTTCTCAAAGCCGCTATCGACCTCAGGATCAAGTTCTTAAATGTCTTCGGGGACTCAGCCTTGGTAATAAGCCAGATCAAAGGAGAATGGGATACGAAGCATCTGAATCTCATCCCATACAAAGAGCACGTACTGACATTGCTCCCGCACTTTGAGGAGGTAACCTTTGAACATTTCCCACGAGAGGAGAATCAGTTAGCGGATGCACTAGCCACCATGTCTTCTATGTTCAAGGTCAGATGGGACAACGAAGCTCCCCAAATCACCATTGAAAGATTGGATGAACCAGCTCACTACTGCGAGATTAATTCTGAAGAGGTAGTAGATAAACCTTGGTTTCACGAAGTAAAAAGGTATCTTGAGGCTCAAGAATATCCCAAAGGGGCATTTGTCAATGATAAGAAGTTTCTGAGAAGGTTCGCCGTAAAATTCTTCCTCAGTAATGGAATCCTCTACAAGCGCAATCATGACTCTACCTTACTGCGCTGTGTAGACAAGAGTGAAGCAGAGAGGATTATGACAGATCTACATGAACGTACCTTCGGAACCCATTCAAGTGGACATACCATGGCTAAGAAGATCCTACGGGCAAGATACTACTGGTCCACTATGGAAGTAGATTGTTATCAGCACTCCCGAACTTGTCATAAGTGTCAAATATATACTGATAAGGTGCATGTGCCTCTGGTTCCTTTGAACGTCTTGACAACTCCTTGGCCCTTCGCAATGTGGGGCATTGACATGATCGGTGAAATCAGACCTACCGCTTCCAATGGGCATCGCTTCATCCTGGTGGCCATTGATTACTTCACGAAGTGGGTTGAGGCTGCCTCTTTTGCTACTGTGACCAAGAACGTTGTGGCGCGGTTTATCAGACATAACCTGATCTATCGGTATGGTGTGCCAGAGAGAATTATCATGGAAAATGGTATGAATCTCAACAACACGATGATCACTGAGCTTTGTAAGCAATTTAAGATACAACATCATAACTCTTCTCCCTACCGACCGAAGATGAATGGCGCTGTTGAAGCAGCTAACAAGAACATCAAGAAGATTATACAAAAGATGACGGTGACATATAAAGACTGGCATGAGATGTTACCATTCGCTCTTCTTGGATACCGTACCTCAGCACGGACGTCAACAGGGGCAACACCCTACTCTCTGGTTTATGGCATGGAGGCAGTCCTACCCATTGAGGTCCAGATACCTTCTCAGAGGATTATGAAAGATGCGGGTTTGAACGAAGACGACTGGATCCAGACTCGACTTGACCAACTGAATTTAATCAATGAGAAGAGACTTAATGCTGCCTGTCATGGTCAAACGTATCAAAAGCAGATGATCAAGGCTTTCAACAAAAAGTCAGACGCCAAGAGTATCAAGTCATGGATTTAGTGATCAAGCACATCATACTACAACAAGGTGATCCCAGGGGCAAATGGACTCCCACATATGAAGGGACATTTGTGATTAAAAACATTTTCTCGGGTGGAGCCATGATTCTAACCACCATGGACGGTGACGACCTTCCTCACCCTGTCAATGCGGACATAGTGAAAAAATACTACGTATAATACAAGACCTGTTAGGTTAACTGGCCTAGGAAAACATAAGGGCTTCCCGGTTAACCAAAAGGGGTCGGGCAAAAATAAGGGATGAAAACGAAAAAATCTATACACCCGACAAGTCGAAAACCTAAAAAGGCAGCTTGAGCAAAAAAGGGTATCCCGGTGGACTTAAAACCCGAAAGGGCAGTCCAGGAAAAAGTTAGGGATGTAAAGCGTATCACTATGTCCCATTGGATCACCTTGCGACCAGACCTCAGTATCAACTGTCAAGCTCAAATGGCACCGATAAATCTAATCAGCTTCGGATAAGCAGCAAAGTGATGAGACGCTCGAAGACATAGCAGCAATAGCAGAATTGGAACCCAATAGGATTGTTGCACATAGCTGTTTCTTTTTCGTTGAACACAATATTGTATAAATTCCATTTTTACGGCAACATTCTCTTACTAGAGCGTCAGCCTCCTTGTACAAAACGCCTGTTATAGGCCAGCTTCGAAAATTAATACAAGTCATTTTTACAAAACTATTTCTTTTTCTTTTTCTGTTTTGTTTTGCAAGAACATCCAATGGTTTATTCTTGACATATGCATTTGAACATGATTGTGATTCACAAACATATGCATAGGAAACAGAAAGACAATTGCTCGTAACTTAAGAAATAAGGGCAAAAACTAAAAATGTCAAACCCAACAGTTACTCTGTCCAGTAGGTACCAGGGCAGAGACAACTTTGAAACACAATCATCAGCGCATACGACCTCGTGACATCTGTACTCCCCACAGAGTAAAAGCAATCAAAGCATTGATATCAACTTTCCTAAAACAGGAAGTAATATCCCCAGCCAAGTTCTTTCAGAAATCTGACATCTATATCCCCCAGCCGAATTTCATAATCGCAAGCGGGTCATAAAATTTGTCTTCTAAGCAGAGTTTATTTCCCTGAATGTAGAAACTCAATCCCTGGCAGAGTTTACCCCTCCAGTTACGGAAGTTCACTTTCCAGCAGAATTACTCCCCCGCAGAGTAATTCTCAAACAGAATCTCTCCCTGGTAGAATATTCACAAACAACAAGGAGTAAATCTCTAGCATAGTCATTTCCGTTCACCATCCCCAACGGAAGTAGAAGAACCACAGTTCTCTACAACAGTCAGGAATGCTATACTCTCCAGCAGCAGTCAGGAATTTATTTTCCCGGACTCAGATATGTCACAATAGAATCTCATGCTCATACATCATGACATGCGCATACATATCACATACAACATAATCTCATTTATGTTAAGAACATCATCTCACAATGCATTTCATGCATCGCATGTAATTAACCCTGTTACCTTTTCAGGAAAGACAATTATCATCAGCCAACCCACGTGATTAAACGAAGAAACCTTACCTAGGTTCTTTCTCGGTTTAGATGCAATTTTACCCAAACTCCTCACGAAGCGGCCTTACCCAGGTTCCTTCCCATAAGCCCTACTATCCAGGCTTTCATTCCGAAGTAACCCTACTATCCAGGTTCCTTCCCATAAGCCCTACTATCCAGGCTTTCATCTCGAAGTAACCCTACTATCCAGGTTCCTTCTCATAGCCCTACTATCTAGGCTTTCATCTTGAAGTAACCCTACTATCCAGGTTCCTTCTCATAGCCCTACTATCCAGGATTTCATCTAGAAGTAACTCTACTATCCAGGTTCCTTCCCATAAGTCCTACTATCCAGGCTTTCATCTCGAAGTAACGCTACTATCTAGGTTCCTTCTCATAACCCTACTATCCAGGCTTTCACTTCGAAGAAACCCTACTATCCAGGTTCCTTCCCATAAGCCCTACCATCTATGCTTTCATCTCGAAGTAACCCTACGACCCAGGTTCCTTCTCATAGCCCTACTATCCAGGCTTTCATTTTGAAGCAACCCTACTATCCATGTTTCTTCTCTCTTATCTCCGGACAACAGTTTACAACACTGTAAGACCTGGATCCGACTAGTTACGGTCGATTTCACATTTCCCAAGTAAGTCACTGTGTAGTCTGGACCCCGATCAGATATACAGTTTACTTCTAATTCCTCAATCAAGAGTTAATTCCCCAGTAGAGTAATGGACAACTGAAACTCCTATACTCTATTTCCCAGGACATAAATCAACATTCCCCGACGAAGTCCTCCTCAACGGCATGTACAGGAATTCTCACAAAGGAATCTCTTATGCAACCAATATCTTTTCTGGATGGCATCTTTGAGCCCATCTTCGAAGATTCTCTGTCGACTTCCAAATGGAATCTGTAAGCCCATTCTCAATATCACTAATCAGTATTACTTCATGCGAGTGCAAATTTCTGGGCACTCTAGTGTTCAATCACCTTCTACCTTCAGATCACGAAAGGCAGACCAGCCAATCTACATCCTCAGTTTTAAGAAGATTGAACAGGGGCAGCTGTTGTACCCCGAAATTTTTCCTCTTATTTTACTCAAAACATACTCCTAGAGGTCCTCAACTTGCCCAAGGATGCCTAAGGATTGACCAGACAAATCTTCCTCCTAAGACAATAAGCCTTAAACTAGGGTTTCCATTTTCATCAAGATGTTTGAGTTCGATGGGGTCCCAAATGATTTCAATTACCCTAATATGTTATTAAGATCATCCATATCAAGTTTCATGCCTTGCACAAGAAGTTTGCTCAGTCAACTGCTTAGATGCTTGGAAATCAACTATACTAGGTCAAAAGTCAACTGTGACCCACATACAGTCAAACTTCAAGATTTTTGGTCAAAATCAACATTTTGAAGTAATATACATCATTTGATCAAGGGTTGATCATGATTCCTCAAGGAATGCCCCAAATTCATCAAAACTCAAAAGTTGCTAAATTAGGGTTTCTATAGGAAAAGTCAACCAAACTTTGACCAGGCATAACTTTCTCATACTTTATCAGAAATTTCTCATCCAAGGCTCATTTTGAAGAGAATTAAATTCCCTACATCTCATCTTCATCCCTCAAGTTCAAAAAATGCACTCATGAAAATATATGAATTCAAACATTACAGGACATTTTAAAAAGTCAACAAAAACACCTTTTGGGTCAAAGCTTCTTACATGAACATGGAAGATCCAATTGAGGTGAAACCAAAAGGTTTGTTTAGGTGATTTCTTAAGCTTTCTAAAAAGTCCAAGAACACCCTCATGGGGTTAAAATTGAGAAAGATATGCATTGCTAAATTGGACAAATTTTTGGAAAAGTGCATGAAGCCAATATTGACCAGACTTGAATTTTTTCCAAATGGGCCCATCTTTTCATGATTGAAACTTGTTCATACCATGGCCCACGACCTTTGAGTTCACTCTTATATTATTTTATTATTTATATTATTTATTTTGATATTTTATGCAATAGAATGCAAAATTAAATAAAATAAATAAGAGGAATAATGTAAGATTTGATTTGAAATCTTCTTCTCATCAAATAATGGGCAAGATGTTCTGGCATATCAAAGCAAACTCGTGGAGAAAGAGAAAAATTTTATTTGGTCCAAATATGCAAGAAATCATATTATTAAAAGAAATTATTTTGTCAATGAAAGCAGCGATTTCTTCCAATTTTGTTAACCTAAATATGATTCACTATATATGCATGGCTATTCAGAAGCACAAGGTGAATGGGAGACGCAACCCTAAGTGCTCATACCAAAATTGAAAAAATAATAAAAAATTGTGGAATTCCAAAGTGCAACTCCCGACCTCTCTCAGCCCAACCTAAGCCTTCAATCCACGCATAGAGATTCCCAGGATTCCATCCCTATCCAGAGTCAGGCTTGCAGCACCCTCAAACGCCCAGATCAAAAGTCACCGAATTGGTAAATTTCTCAAGTTTCAAACTCTTATTTCATGGCATGAAAATGAGATCTTGGCATTAGCATATGTTCCTAATGTTGTTTTAAGATTTTTGGAATCATTAGTTGCAAGCATGCATGCAGAAACAATGAGACGCCATTGCTAGGGCACGAAGGTTTTGTTTTTTCGTATATGTATTTGTAGGAATCTTTAGGACAAATGGAGGCCACCATCGTGATCACAACCCTCAAAATAGGGGGATAAGATACCTTTTGCATTTTTATTTCATGTATTTTGCAGGTTCACATTTGAATGCCACCGGAGAAGATGACCGATCTCCGGCGCCGGTGGGGGCAAGACCGGTTGACTCACTGCGTGGCAAAAAGGCAATGTTTCATTGGCTGGCCTCAACTGGTTCCCTCTCTCTCTGCATTTGATTGGCTTGTTTGAATTACAAGGGTCCCACTTGCTGGCGCGTGCTTGACAACTCAGCATTAGCGTTGTTTTCATATTATATAATTTTGTTTTATTTATATGTACGAATGAACAATCAGCGCAAATGGCAAGGATATGGACGTGTGAAACTAAAGACTTGGGTTCGACCCCAGGCGTGCACATTTTGCTATTTTCTTAACGTTCTATGCAGGATTCAGTACGCCTCATGTTCAGATGTCAACCATGCGCCTCCAAATCCAGCCATTGGACCTTGGTGGGTCCAGATCTGACGCTCCTGGAGCGCTTCCTCAGGATGGACATCCCAGTTGTGGCAACACTGGATCAGGCAAGCATTGAGCCAAACGATTTTGGCCTTGGCAGGATTTCAATTCTTTACCTCCTGTTTACTAACAGCATCAGGCCCAATTTCTCTCTTTTTTTATTTTTCTTTTGTCTTATTTATTTGGTTAATTATTTTTTACAAAAAAAAAAACAACAAAAATCATTTTTTTAATTAAAAATATAAGATCACAAAAATATAGAATTAGGTTTATTTAAATTAATTTTATTGAAAATGAAATAGTTTAATTAGATTAACTTGATTGTTTTTTTATTTAAAATTAATTATAGAATTAGGTTTAATTGGCAATTAAATTATTTTCTCAATAAAAAAATATACACAGAAATATTTTTTTAATTAATTAGATTTTTTAGGCTTCTAATTTATTCTCGTCTTTAATTCGTCGTGCACACCTTTACTTTCTTTTAATTCAAATTATTGTAACTGTTTCAAGTTTGTAATAAATTAATTAGGATTTTAATTTCCGCATCTTTATTTTCAGTCAAATATTTGTGTATCTGCCCAAAGGCCTTGTAATACTTAGGACTTTAATTTCTCGTACCTTTTTAATTTCTGCAACTATTAAACTGCTAGATGTATGGATATTAGGATTGTATGTGAAAGATAAACCAATGATTAAAAGGTAGATAACTCTAATTGTGCAAAGATAATTAACTAAAAAAAACACACTTGCACATGCTCACTCCTAGGGTTTGCCCCACTCCGATTGCCTTCGGTAAACGGTCATAAAGCATAGGTAATTTTAGTGGTCATCCCCTAGTCCCAAAAGATCGAAAATGACCCATTCAGATGTTGCCTCAGAAAGATCTTTAGGACTTTAGGATAATCACTAAAGTTTCTTAACCATTGCTTTTGTGACTGTAATTGTCCTTTAGAATGTCCCTTAAAACTCCAACGATGGAGCTACCTACTCCTTAATAGTAGGATAGCGTTGTCTAAAGGAAACAAGAACGAACAGTCTTTTTTTAAGTAGGTAGAAAATCTTAAGTACTTGCTCAAATAAACTCTTTTACACAAACACTTTTAAAACAGTTTTCAAAAACCACTTCGTCATGCTCTTGAGGACAGATACAAGAGTTATCACGAAGTTAAACAAAACTTTTTGCAAAACACACACAGGCAATTTCAAAAATGAGCAAGTACCTAAGAGCCCATGGAAAACCACGGATAGAAAGGGAGCTAATACCTTCCCTTTCTATAATCTACCCCACGTACTCAGAAACTCTCGAAAAAAGGATTTTTCTGTTCTTTTTCCTTTCCCTTTGATGGATGAAATAAAAGTTGATGGCGACTCTTTCTTACCGTAACATTTGTGAATTCAAAATGCAAACCAGTATAACAGTCGGTTTTGCCACCGTATCACAACAAGGATACCGTTTATTGGAGTAACAAATCTCGACAATGAACTACCTTCCATAATGATAAGGCTACCATTCATTGGAGTAAAAAATCTCAGCAACAAACTACCTTCCATAATGATAAGGATACCGATCATTGGAGTAATAAATCTCGATAATGAACTACCTTCCATAATGACAAGGCTATCATTCATTGGAGTAACAAATCTGAATCTTCTCTGGGAACTGTCAGACTTATTGGGGAAGTATATGTTGCTCAAATAAAGAGACCTGCCACTTGCTGTTATGAGGAGGAATCGCAAATAATGATTTCCTGGGGAGAGAAATATGACCTCCTGGGGAAATGCCAATGTATTCCTGTTGAGGAGATGGAATCTTCACATGAAAAATAAAATGCACATTCTCGAACCAGGGCTCGAAACTTGCAGAAATCAAAATAATAACACTGTTGGGACTACCCATCCAAACCAGAAATAAACCGGAGTGAAACAGTCAACCATAATATCATCTCATGAGAAATAAACTCAAGAGGGAACCCTGTTCTTTCCAGACAATGATTTGAAAGGAAGGCTAAAGCAAAATTCTTCCACGAGGGATAGATCAGTGGGGAAATTAAAAAGATATACACTTTCTTCTTAAGGTTGACACTTCATTGGAGAGAGGATAACACAACTCTGTAAAACAGGGTAATATGCCAACAAAATATTAATGGATGCACATGAGGAATGATTTGATAAAAATTAACTATGCATGATGTATTTATGAATGTATGAATGTCATCATATATATGCTGACAAAACAAGTGTATAACACTGGGGACAACCAGACAAAACCAACTTGGGTACAACCAATACTCGGCTAAATCACATCCAAGATGAAAATTTCATGAGAAAGTAAGCACCAACTGAGGAAACAAATTCCTATTTTGCGGCTTAACTCTACTGGGAAAGAACAAAATCATAACAATAAACCAATACAAATATAGGGATATAACAACTTCCTCCAGGCTTCACCGGGGAATATCACAGACTTCAAAGGAGATAAAGAAAATGTTTCACGGTCTGTACTTCTATTGGGGATTGCCATATTGAATTTACTAGGGAACATAAAACCACATTGCCAAGACATCAACTGGGGATATTGTACTGTCTTTATCAGGGAGGATAACAATACATTGTCAAGGGGGCACCAAGATACGTTCTTCAATACTGAGGGTGATGATTGCACCAACTTCTCTGGGGAGAAATTATGAAATTTCACGGGGATAGCCTTACCCAGGGATTTAAGAAATCAAATGTTACGACAAAAAATCAAACTTATGGGGATTTTAAATCAAATCCAGCACTTGGCAGGAGAAAATCCAAAGAGTTGACAATTGTTTCATCATTTCTTAGAAAAGACATTGCCCTTGTCTAGTTGCCAGGAAAACAAACAACAACAAAAAATGCTAGCACTGCAAAGGGTGATGTTTTGCAAATGGTTCCATCTCAGCACACCAAGATGGAAGAGACTTTCGTCGTGCGAGTGAAGACCTTACTGGGGAATCTGGGGTAGAGACTTCATACCATGCAAACCCGAAATCAGAATGTACCAAGACTTGACTGGGGAAAATGGGATCACAAACCCAATACCGCAAATACTTCAATTATCAGAGAAACACAAGAAGATCATACTCGCACCAGCAAAAGTGATATGGGAGAGTCTTCCTGGGGAATTCAGACCTCCAAATTTTTTTTCGAGTTTGTCCATTCCTGGAGCCACTATTTTTGTTCTCCTTGAGTCACAAAATCTAAAGCAAGAAGTGATTTGTAAATTCTTTTCAAAAAAAGAAATTTTTGTTATTTAATTTGTTTGCTTTGAAAATTACCATCAATAATAAATGAAGTCTTTGTAAGTTGAATAAAAAAATAATTGTAAAGAATTAGATAAAAGCTCAAACTTTATTAATAGAATGGTAGTCTGCAAATGGTGAGACTCCATAAATGATTACAAAGTTTGGAAAATGGTAATATACATTGGAAAAGATACATTGAAATACAATGACCACTATTCTCCCTAACAACTTTGAATTCCTGAGAAGAGACTTTGGTTGAAGATCGGTGAGGATCTAAGAAGATTGTTGCTTCAACGATCAAGTCTTGTCTGATGCAGTTACTTGCCAGGAAATCCCTACCTTTTACCTAGATTGCCCTTGCGGGTTTTCAACCTACCGGAAACATTTATTCTTTTTATGTCTCTAATTTTTGCCTAGACCGCCCTTTCGGGTTTTCGGCCTACCGAGACGCTCCTTTTTGCCTAAGCCTCCGTTTCGGGTTTTTGGCCTAGCGAGCTGTTCTTTTATTTTTCTAGGCGAAGTATTTCTTGACTGCATCAGCATTCAGAGGACGTGGGAACTCCTCGCCATCCATTGTTTCAAAGAATCAATGCACCGCCAGAGAAGGCTTTCTTGACAACATATGGGCCTTCAAAATTAGGAGACTACTTTCCCCTAGAATCAGTGTTAAAAGACACGATCTTCCTGAGCACGAGGTCGCTTTCTCTGAATTCACGAGGCTTGACCTTCTTGTCAAAAAAATTCTTCATCCTGTTATGGTATAACTGACCATGACATAAGGCCGTCATTCTTTTCTCTTCAATCAAATTCAACTGGTCAAACCTATTCTCGACCCATTCAGCCTCTGAAAACTTGGTTTCTTTTATCATGCGTAAGGAGGGAATCTCAACCTCAACGGGGATCACTTCTTCCATGCCATATACAAGAGAGATTGGGGTTGCCCCTTTTGAAGTGCGGACATATGTTCGATACCCGTGTAGAGAAAAAAGGAGCATCTCATGCCAATCTTTGTAAGTAACAACCATTTTCTAGATGATCTTCTTGATTTTCTTGTTAGCAGCTTCAACAACCCCATTCATATTTGGCATGTAAGGAGATGAATTATGGTGAACAATCTTGAACTCTTCACAAAATTCAGTCATCATCTTGTTATTCAGATTTGAGCCGTTGTCGGTGATAATCCTGCTTGGCACACTGTTATACCCCAAAATTTGCCCTCCCATATTCCTCAAGAAATTGCCAAGCCAAGTCATAAAATTCCCCAAGGGTTGCACAGTGCAACTGTCTCCTATACAGTCAAAACTAGGGTTTGTGTTCTGATCAAGAAAAGGAAGTTTTCAAAGGCTCAATCAAGTCTCATATGCTTACAAACATGGTCAAACATCCTCATATCAAGTTTCAAGGCATTCAGCTCAAGATTGCACAGTCAAAACCCTAAATTGCACTACAGTCAACTGTAGGGGCAAAATGGTCATTTGGCAGTCAAAAGTTCAAATTTTTGGTCAACATATCATTTTGAAGCCACAAACATCATTTGATCAATGCTTGATCATGATTCTCAAAATTTGGCTCAGAAATCATCAAAGATGCAAAAGTTGCTATATTTGGACAGTTGAAAAAGTCAACTGAAATTGACCAGAGCATAACTTTCACATGGATTATCATAAAAATTCCATCCAAAGCTCATTTTGAAGAGAAAGACATTTCCTACAACTCATCTTCATACTTCAAGTCCAAGAAATGCTCTCACAAAAAGTTATCAATTTCAACATTATAGGTCATTTTCAAAAGTCAACAAAAAGGGACTTTAAGTCAAAGACCATAACTTGAGATTGGTAAATCAAAATGACATGGGACCAAAGGCATTGGTTAGAGGACTCAAAGACCTTTCCAAAATGTCCAAGAACATGTGAAAAGCTTAAAAATTGAGCAAGTTATGCCTTGTAGAAGTTGGGAAATTTTTGTGAAATGGCAAAAGTCAACTATCCTTGAAACTCCAATTTTTGACAAAAGGGCCCACTTTCTTCCACTTGATTCATCCTTGTCATGCCACACACGTGTCCCATGATTAATTTCAAGACCAAATATTGATTTTTCTATTTTATTTAATTTTTGATAATTTAATTCATTTTAAATCTTTAAAAATTCAAATAAAATTCAAAAACCAATGGAATAGTGTCATGTGAATTTGGACAACTTCCATATATCATGGGCCAACTCAAAAACTCAGGCTAGGGTTAAGTTTCACACTAAGTCTTGGTCTTGGCTTAAAAGAAGGAAAATTGGTTAAAGGTGAAAACCCTAGGACTAGTTCCTTCATGAGCATGAATTAAGGCCAAATAACAAGCTAATTTCCATCCATCATAGGCACTGAGTCAAACCCTAAGCCTAAGACATCATATGCTGCGCTCAAAGGCTTGTTGCAACATTGAAATTTTGGCATAAAAACTCAAAAACTGAAAACTAGTTTCAAGGTCGATTCAAGCTTCAACTTTCATTCCATTAGCATCCTGAAGCAACACTGAACGTTTCTCAATCATTAACATCAACCAAAACGCCCTGAATTGGTATCCATGAGTCAAACTGTGAAGCAAAGTTCTTGAAATCGCATAGCATAATTCAAGCATTGTTTTTCATTTTTATTTATGTATTCATGATCACAATGATGTTTCTAAGCTAACCATGGTGTTTGATTGCATTTTTGTTGACCATACGCGATTTTGCCATTACTAAAATTTAGGTTTTCAGAGTTCTTGAATTGGGGTTTCTCACCCAAGGAAAAATTGGGACTCAAGATCAATACCATTGCAATCAGCGTGCTCCAATGAAGAAGAAACATTGCTCGCGATGAATTTATGTCCAACAGGATCCTATTCGCTATTTTCTGACATGCCTTCTATAGCAACGGGTTAAAACCGTTGCTTATTGCTTTTATGTTTCAGAAAATAAAAAAGAGAATGAAGAAGAAGACTAGGTGGCAAGACGTGGTTCGCTGATTCAAACTTTTGCGCGCCCTCCACTAATGCATTTGCTTTTTCCTTTTATTGTTTGTTTATTATAATGTATTAAACATGATTCAAGTGGTTCAGTGGTGCACGTGATGGTTTGCAATAAGAATGACCTGGGTTCGATCCCAGGTCTTCTTCCTTTCCAATATTATTTTTCCTTTATTAATCATATGCAGTCACACCTTCGTGGATCACCATATGTCCCCTCATCCAAGCGTGCACATGCCTAATGGATATAGATCAAGGGCTGATATTGAAGGTCCACTATAAGGCAAGTCAACGCGTTAGCACACAACTGGCAAAGTCAACGAGGGCCATGCTTATTGGGCCAGAATTCCCAGGCCTATGCCTCCTGATTTGGGGACTACCCCCCCCCCCCTGGTTTGCCTTATTATTTTTATTTTTATTCTTTCTTTAACTTTTCTTTTATTTAATTATGTTTATTTAATTAATTATTTTTAACAAAATACAAAAACACACAAAAATCAGAAAATATCAAAAAATATAATATTTATTTTATTATGATTATTTTCAAATAAACATGTAAATAATTTAGTAAATTAGGTTATAAGTTTAATTCTTTTTTAACAAAAATGTAAAAAAATATAGAATTAGGTTAATAAACACTTTTTCTTCCTTTTTAATTTTTTCCCTTTTTTTTTTACAGTAATAATTATTTATTTATTTATTTTTTATAATTAAATTGCACATAAATAAATTAGGGTTTAATGTAGATTATATTTTAATTCTTTCATAATAAATAAAAATATTAGAATTAGAGTTTGCCTTTTAATTTAATTTCAATTAACTCCTTTTTCTCATTAAATCTAAAAAACACAAAAATACCATTTTCATTTAATTTTAATTTTAAATTCCTTGTTAATTTTAATTGTTTGCAAAAGGGTCCAACGCCCTAGTTTTGTTTAATTCCTTTATTTCGCGCATTTATTTTATAATCGTTTAAATAATTATGTATATGCCCCAAGGCCTTGTAATAATTTTTACTTTATTTCTTGCTCTTTTACTTTCAGTCAAATCGGGTTCGGTTTATTTTGGCGATGTGGACCCGCGCCATTTGTAATAGTTTAGATTTATTTTTTTCGCAAACTTTATAACTGTTAAATGCATGCAAGAATGAATGGCCCTAAAACTAAAATCAAGCGTAGATCACAACAAACATGACAAGACAAAATAATTGAAACATGACACACGGACCGCACACACCACCCCTAGGGTACGCCTCACTGTTGCCTTTCGAAAGGTGATCGTCGAGTAGAGGACGTCTTAGCAAGTCCTCATGATCCGGGAACCTGGCATGAGGGTAGCTTCTAAGGTGTCTTCCCATTGCTCCGGTGATCACCATGCCCCTAAAACTCGAACTGACCCGAACACCTCCAACGGTGGTGCTACCTACCTCTCAATGGTGGGATAGCACTACTTTCAAGGACTTTTACACAGACGAATTCCTTAGGGTATGTAGGTTCTCAAGGATACTTGCTCTAATTTCAAACAAATCAAAACATCTTTTCACCAACACATTTTCAAAAGCTTTCAAAAGCAAATTTTTCAAACACTCTGACGTATGAGTCGATCTGAATTTTTTCAAAGAATCTTTTTAAAACCCACATTGAAAAGCAAACAAACATTTTGAAAACACAATGAGCAAGTATCTAAGAGCCCATGGATAACCATGGATAGAAAGGGTGCTAACACCTTCCCTTTCTATAACCTACCTCCCGAACCGAGAGCAATCTCTTTTAAGGAATTTTTCTGTGCTTTTGTCCTTTCCATTTGGAGAAAATAAAAGACGGTGGCGACTCTTGCTTCCGCGACATTTCGCGAACCAGCGTTAAACAGTCAGTTCCAGATCCACCGATCACAGAACTGGCGACTCTGCTGGGGATAAAACTTAAAGTGAGGTGCACCTTAGGACTAAGATCATTGTGTTTTCAATTGCTTTCCTTGTTTGCTTTATTATTGTGGGACTGTCTTGGGAGTTCTATAGATCCTAACCCGGATCTGGGGGATACCCTTGTAGAAAGTAGCAACAAGGCTGTGAGGGAACTGTGCGGGGTATACCGACATGGTTGAAACAGTCTGCTACGTTGATGTGACACTTTGGTGTGTACCGGTAACCCTTGAGTTCAGTCAAGGAGAGTACGGGGCCTCCGCGTGGTGTCATGAAGCATCAACAGACCTTAGGAACCTTAATTGAACAATCTTGGCCTCTTTAGGGTAGTGAGATAACTGACTTTGGTGCAGTCCGAGGTTGGTTGATACTCGATACTACACTCAATTGAGGGTTGCTTTCCTGGAATATTTCGGTCGCCAGTTCAGTGGCTAAATCGAAACGATGAACAATGAAAGCAATCCCGTGATATTGGGAACCTTAGAACCCGGTTACTTTGATTAGGACAGGTTGAACCCACCAACTTCAAGAGGGTACTACCCAGACCCCATGCTGGCCTTAAACCTTAAGGGCCTGTCTTGTGTGCCTTGTGTGCCTTACATGTTTGTCTTTGTAAATATCTGTGGTGTGTTTAATCATAGCATCATGACATCATCCAGCATCATACGCATTGACTAACCATTTCAGGGGTTCAAATTTTCATCTTTGTTCTTGTTTTGTAGGACATGGAAACTGTTCGTAGAAAGACAATTCCAATCAGTCTTGTAAGGGTCCCTCCTCAGCTTAAGGAGCTTATATCCAGGATTCCCGAGAACTCTTCATTCAGTGAAAGGCATGGAAGTCTCATCAGCTTGGTCAATACCAACATTGAGGAAGATATGATGAAGGTCCTGTTCCAATTCTTTGACCCTCTGCATCACTGTTTCACCTTCTTGGACTATCAATTGGTACCTACATTGGAGGAGTTCTCCCGACTCCTGAAGATCCCTATCCTTGATCAGCTACCCTTCAACGGTACAGAAAAGGAACCTAAGCTTGAAGAGATTGCTAAAGCCTTGCACCTACAGTCATCTGACCTCAAGGGACATTGGGAAGTCAGAAGTGGTATTAAAGGGTTCTTAGCCAGGTTTCTGTTTGAAAAGGCCTATGAATGTTGGAACTCCCTTGACTTGCAAGCTTTTGAAGAGGTTGTGGCCCTCCTTGTTTATGGTTTGGTGTTGTTCCCTAACCCAGATCAGCTCATTGGTATCAGTGCTGTCCAGATCTTTATGTCCAGGAATCCTATACCTACGTTGCTAGGGGACCTCCTTCACTCATGTTACACTCGAACCATGAGAAAAAGAGGTGTCCTTATGTGTTGCACTCCTCTCCTGGGAAAGTGGTTTATTTCGCACCTTCCACAATCAGTCCTGAAGAATGAGCGGGGTTTGAGATGGTCACAACGGTTGATGACTCTTACACATGCAGATATACATTGGTGTCCTAGGTCCAGAGAAGATGTCACTATCATTGATCGTTGCGGGGAGTATCCTAATGTTCCTTTACTTGGAATCAGAGGGGGTATTACTTATAGTCCATGCCTGGCTTGGAGACAATTTGGTTATGCTCGGAGGGATGGTCCTCATGACATGTTGATACCTGACATAGTTTTTGACTTCGACAACGATACTCACGGACTTCGCCAGAGATTTATCAGAGCCTGGAGGATGCCTAGTAGGATAGACAGCAAGACACTGGGGCACAGGAACTCCATCCCTTTGGAGCCTTACCTCAAGTGGGTACGAGCCCGCTCTCAGAAATTAGTAATGCCTTATCCTCACATGCTTCCAGTAATCAAAGAGCCTGCCTTGGAAGGAGAGGTGTCTCATGTTATTCAGCACCCTGATATGCCCACATCCTGGGAAGAGATGCAGAAGAGTTGGATCCAGCTTAAGGAAGAGCGGAATTCTCTTGAGACTAGTTTGCATGCCAGTGAAAGGAAGGTCTTGGAGCTCACCCGCCTGTTGCACGAGGAAAGGAACCTCAACACTTACATAGCTCCAAAGAAGATGCGCAACATATTTTGGGATTGATTTGATCTTTTTGTACTTTTGCTCATGAGGCTTTGATGTATTAAACAATGATTTTCTTAATAATAACGTGTGTTCCTTTTGGTCTACAACAAATTTGAATTTTCGAACTCTTGAATGCATCGCATAAACACATATCATTCATCATATGCATCATAGGTACTCTTCTTTTCAGGTTGTTTACCGTTCTTCGCTGTTTATTTCAGCATCATGAACCCTGAATCATCAACCGAGGCATCTATCAAGGCTCTTCAGGCGCAGAACGTCCAATTTCAGGCGCAGAACGCCCAATTTCAGGAGCTGATCAAGGGCTTGGCTCAGGGTCAGCAAGAGTTGAAGACCATGCTTCTGAAGAAGACTAAGAAGAAGAGGAGGACTGTGCTATTTAACACTGGGCGCAGACTCGGGAACACTTTGGTGGAAGCTGAAAGGACTCCTCCATCTGTGACGGAAGGTAGTCACCAAGAAAGGGAGGTCACTACTCCTGTGGGCTCTGATACTGAAACAGACTTCAACGACGAACAGTACCCTCCTGCTGAAGACCGGTACAAACAGCTGGAAGACAGATTAAAGGCTATGGAAGTTCAGCGGGTGCCTGGATTGGATTTCGGAGACTTGGGGTTATCTACTGGGGTGGTGATCCCCCACAAGTTCAAAACACCTGCCTTCGTGAAGTATGATGGGGCTTCCTGTCCCAAGATGCACCTCCGTTCTTATGTAAGGAAGATCCAGCCTTACACAGCAGACAAGAACCTTTGGATCCACTTCTTCCAGGAGAGTCTTTCAGGGACTCACCTCGATTGGTTCTATCAGCTGGATGGAATCAGCATTCGTAACTGGGAGGATCTGGCCACTGCTTTTTACAAGCAGTATCAGTATAATGCCGACCTCGCTCCTACGCGTACCCAGCTCCAGGGTATGTCGCTAGGGTCGGGTGAAGGTTTTAAGGAGTACGCCCAGAAATGGAGAGACCTGGCTGGCAGGGTGCAGCCACCATTGACGGATCGGGAGCTGGTAGATATGTTCTTGGGGACCCTATCTGGTCCATTTTTCAATCATCTCATTGGTAATTCCTCTGCTGGGTTTACTGATCTGATCCTGACTGGTGAAAGGATCGAGGCCGGTATAAAATCGGGGAAGATACAGAAAATTGCCTCCTCCAGTACTGAGAAGAAACCCTTCAAAAAGGAGGCTAGTGCTGTATATAGCTCCCGGAGAACAGAGAGACCTGAACACCGCCAATCTGTCAGTGCGGTAATGATTGCCAAACCTGCTGCCGCCCCTCGGCCAACTAATCCTCAAAAGTTTGAAAGACCCCGGAGAGAGTATACCCGGTTAAGCATGACCTTATCACAGATCCTGCCACAGTTGCTATCCACCAATTTAGTGACTGTCAGGGAGGCTCCAAAGTTTCCCAATACTGCATCCCCCAAGTTCAATCCAAATGCTCGCTGTGCTTATCACTCTGATAGCCCGGGGCATAACACGGATGACTGTTGGGCCCTAAAGAATAAGGTTCAAGACCTCATTGATGCAAAGGAAATACAGTTTGAGGCGCCCGAGAGGCCGAATGTTGTAACTGCTCCCATGCCCCAGCATGGAGTGAATGCTGTTGAGGAGGATTTGTATGTAGCTTCGGTGGATGATGTTGCTACTCCGTTGCTGATGGTCAAGAGGAATCTGTTGCTAGCCGGTTTATTTCCGGGATGTAGCGAAGGTTGCCCTCTGTGTGTTGCTTCCCCTGCTGGTTGTTCTCTGCTGAAGTCAGGCATCCAAAACCTGATAGATAGTAGAGAGATTTTGTTCAGAAAGACTGCTGTTCCTGCTGCTCCTGTTGAAGAAGTGTCGATCGTTACCATCTTCAACAACCATTCCAAGGCTCCTTCAAAGAAGCCTATACAAATTTTGTCAGTTCACAAGAGTGCTCCCATCACCATTACTGTTCCGGGGCCTATACCCTACAAATCTGATAAGGCTGTCCCATGGCACTATGGGGCGGATGTTTATGTTCTGGGTGTGAAACAAGAGTGCAACATTGATACTGGTGTCTCCAACATCACCGGGCCTGCTAAGGTCACTCGTAGTGGAAGACTGTTCTCGCCAGACATTGCTCCTCCGGCAATTCATAGGCCTTTGATCTTCACACCTGCCAGAGAGCCTGTTTCTCTCCCTGACCAAGTATCCACCCCTGCTACTGAGTCATCTGATACTCGGGGCAAGGGAATTGCTGCTGATGTGCCTGCCAGGACGGAGGCACCAAAGACCATTGTTGAGGCTTCCAAGCAGGAAATGGAAGAAATCCTCAAGATAATAAAGAAAAGTGATTTCAACGTTGTGGAACAGCTGGGGCACACCCCCTCTAAAATCTCCATGTTGTCACTGCTACTGTGTTCAGAGGCCCATGCAAAGGCTCTGATTGCTTTCTTAAAGACAGCCCACGTACCCCAAGAGACGTCTGCTGACCAGTTCACCGACTGTGTGGCCAACCTAACTGCTGATAATGGCCTGGGTTTCTCTGATGCCGATCTGACAGCAAAGGGGAAGAACCATAATGATGCCCTGCATGTCTCCATTGAATGCAGGGGCACTACTCTTGCTCATGTGCTGGTTGATACAGGTTCTTCATTAAACGTGCTGCCCAAGAAGGCTCTGGATAGGCTGGATTGTGAGGGTCTGGAGCTCAAACCAAGTAACATTGTTGTCCGGGCCTTTGACGGGTCCAAAAGAATGGTGCATGGTGAAGTGGACATCCCAATCAGGGTTGGGTCACAGGTATTCGATTCAAAATTCTATGTGATGGACATCCATCCGTCCTATTCTTGTTTGCTGGGTCGCCCGTGGATCCACAAGGCTGGAGCTGTGACTTCCACATTGCATCAGAAGCTCAAGTACCCGGTCAGGGGGAAGATCGTAACCGTGCAAGGGGAAGAGGAGTACATGGTCAGTCACCTCAACTCCTTCAGATACGTGGAAATGGATGGGGAGTTCATTGAAACCCCCTTTCAACATTTTGAGGAAGTACCACAAACCTTGGCAGCAACAGAAGCAGATGAAGAGGTTTCTCCTTTGAAGATGGCCTCCTTAAAGGATGCCCGGGCTGTGATCGAAAAAGGTGAATGTGCAAACTGGGGCAAGCTCCCTGATCTTACTCCTAAGACTAACAAGTTTGGGCTGGGTTTCACCACAGAAGCTCAGAAAGCGGTGCGCAAGGCAAGAATTGGAAGACCTCCGGTGCTCATCACTCACCCAGAAGTGAATGCTATTGGAGAGGAAGATGAAATAGGAGAGTCAGAGTTCGATAGCTGGATCTACCCGACGGCCGACGGTGGATTGACCAATTGGACTGCTAAAGATTTTACACCCATAACTTTTGTTCCTCAGTAATGAATTTCTTTGTTTTTGATTTGTAATAAACAATAATTTGAAACTATATGGCCCGGTGTCTTACCCGGGGCACCGTGGTTTTATTTATGAGGGCTTTTGTTTGTCACTATCATATATCATGAATAAAAGCATTGGACGTTTTTCACAATTCAAATTTTGCGCTCCTTTTCTTTTCTTTACATATTGCAAAACAGCTGTATTTACACACACTCACTCATACAGGTTTCAATCCACTCTGGATCTCACTGGTAACGACTCTGCTACTGCCAGTTATGACTTCGAAAATCCGATCAACTTAGCCGAAGACGAAGGTGAAGATGATTGCGAAGTGCCTGGTGAACTTGCAAGACTGTTACAACAGGAAGAGAGGGCAATTCAACCCCATGAAGAGCCAGTAGAAATAATAAACTTGGGTACTGAGGAAGACAAGAAAGAGGTGAAGATTGGTGCCAACCTAGAACTCAGCGTGAAGCAACGGTTGACTCAGATGCTGCATGACTATAAAGAAATCTTTGCCTGGTCCTACGAAGATATGCCCGGATTAGATACCGACATTGTGGTCCATCACTTACCAACTAAAGAAGATTGCCCTCCGGTTAAGCAAAAGGTCCGCCGTATGCGTCCAGAGATGTCTGAGAAGATTAAAGCCGAGGTTATGAAGCAGTTTGATGCCGGGTTTCTTGGAGTGACTTCCTACCCTCAGTGGGTTGCTAATGTGGTGCCGGTACCTAAGAAGGACGGCAAGGTCAGAATGTGTGTCGATTACAGGGATCTGAACAGGGCCAGCCCCAAGGATGACTTCCCTCTACCTCACATTGACGTCCTTGTTGATAATACAGCTCAGCATAAAGTGTTCTCTTTCATGGATGGTTTTTCAGGCTACAATCAGATCAAGATGGCTCCGGAAGACATGGAAAAGACTACGTTTGTTACTCAGTGGGGCACCTTCTGCTACAAAGTCATGCCTTTTGGACTAAAGAATGCTGGGGCAACTTACCAACGTGCCATGGTTGCTTTATTTCATGACATGATCCATCATGAGATAGAAGTGTATGTTGACGACATGATCGCTAGGTCCCAGACTGAGGAAGAACACCTTGATCATCTACAGAAACTGTTTGACCGTTTGAAACTGTACAAGCTGAGGTTGAATCCGAATAAGTGCACCTTCGGGGTAAGATCAGGAAAGTTGCTAGGCTTCGTGGTAAGTGACAAGGGAATTCAAGTGGACCCTGCTAAGGTTAAAGCCATTCAAGAGATGCCAGTTCCTAAGACAGAGAAGGAAGTCAGAGGCTTTCTAGGACGTCTGAATTACATTGCTCGGTTCATCTCACACCTAACTGCTACCTGTGAACCAATCTTCAAGCTGCTGAAGAAAGATTAGGTAGTACGTTGGAATGATGAATGTCAGGCTGCTTTTGACAGAATCAAAGAATATCTCCAAGAACCACCCATCCTTATGCCACCAGTTGAAGGGAGGCCTTTGATACTCTATCTGACAGTGCTTGATAATGCAATGGGGTGTGTGCTGGGGCAGCATGACGAGTCTGGCCGAAAAGAGCATGCCATTTATTACCTTAGCAAAAAGTTTACCGACTGTGAGACCCGATACTCACTGCTTGAGAAAACTTGCTGCGCTTTGGTATGGGCTGCTCGCCGGCTGAGACAGTATATGCTGACTCACACTACCTTGTTAATCTCAAAAATGGATCCTATAAAATACATATTTGAAAAGCCTGCTCTGTCTGGGAGAATTGCAAGATGGCAGATGATCTTGACGGAATACGACATTCAGTATACGACCCAAAAGGCCATCAAGGGAAGTGTATTGGCGGACCACCTAGCACACCAAGCGGTGGATGACTACCAATCAATGAACTTCGAGTTTCCAGATGAAAGCATTATGATAGTAACTGACTGTGAAATACCTGGACCGGATGAAGGACCTGAACTAGGATCCCGATGGTCTATGCACTTTGACGGAGCCTCCAATGCTTTGGGAAATGGTATCGGCGCCATAATTGTATCTCCACAAGGTACTCATACTCCACTCACCGCCCGGCTGTGTTTCAACTGTACCAACAACATGGCGGAGTATGAAGCGTGTATTATGGGTCTTCAAGCTGCGATCGACCTGAGGATCAAATTTCTGAGTGTCTTCGGAGATTCCGCTCTCGTGATCAATCAGATCAAAGGAGAGTGGGATACGAAACATCCAAACTTGATTCCTTACAGAGAATGCGTGTTGGCCCTGATCCCCCACTTCACAGAGATAACATTTGAGCACTTTCCCAGAGAAGAGAATCAGCTGGCGGACGCGTTAGCTACAATGTCTTCAATGTTCAAGGTTAAATGGGATAATGAAGCTCCCCGGATCATCATCTGGAAACTGGACGAGCCGGCATACTGTTGTGATCTCGAAACTGAATTGGTGACTGAGAAGCCTTGGTACCACGAAGTAAAGAGATACCTAGAAGCTCAGGAATACCCTGAAGGAGCATCTGTCAATGATAAGAAATTCCTGAGGAGGTTTGCAGCCAAGTTCTTTCTTAGCAATGGCATCTTGTACAAGCGAAACCAGGATTCAACCCTACTGCGTTGTGTAGATAAGACTGAAGCAGATAGAATCATGGAAGAGCTACATGAAGGGACCTTTGGTACACACTCCAGTGGACATACCATGGCAAAGAAGATTCTACGGGCAGGGTATTACTGGTCCACCATGGAAGCTGATTGCTACCAACATTCTAGGATATGCCATAAATGCCAGATCTACGCAGACAAGGTGCATGTTCCTCCGGTTCCCCTGAATGTTCTGACTGCGCCTTGGCCATTTGCAATGTGGGGCATAGACATGATCGGTGAGATTAAACCTACGGCATCTAATGGACATCGCTTCATCCTGGTGGCGATTGATTATTTTACGAAGTGGGTTGAGGCAGCCTCCTATGCTACGGTAACCAAGACTGTTGTGGCACGGTTCATTCGGCACAATCTGATCTGTCGGTACGGTGTCCCTGAGCGGATTATTACAGATAACGGCACCAATCTGAACAATAAGATGATCACTGAGCTCTGCGAACAGTTCAAGATACAGCACCACAATTCTTCTCCTTACAGACCGAAGATGAATGGGGCTGTAGAAGCAGCTAATAAAAACATCAAGAAGATCGTGCAGAAGATGACGGTAACGTATAAAGATTGGCACGAGATGTTACCGTTCGCTCTGCATGGGTATCGTACCTCAGCTAGGACGTCAACCGGGGCAACTCCTTTCTCTCTGGTTTATGGCATGGAGGCAGTCTTGCCGATCGAGGTACAAATTCCTTCTCTCCGGATAATGAAGGATGCAAATCTGAACGAAGATGATTGGATCCAGACACGACTTGATCAGCTCAACCTTATTGACGAAAAGAGACTTGCTTCTATCTGTCATGGTCAGACGTATCAGAAACGAATGATCAGGGCATTTAACAAAAAGGTCAGACCACAGGAATATCAAGTCGGGGATCTGGTGATCAAGCGAATCATCCTTCCTCAGAGTGATCCAAGGGGCAAATGGACCCCTACGTACGAAGGGCCATTTGTGGTTAAGCATGTGTTCTCAGGAGGAGCAATGATATTAACCAACATGGATGGTGACGACCTTCCTCACCCCGCCAATGCAGACATAGTTAAAAAATACTACGCATGAAAAAGACCCGCTAGACTGACATGTCTAGGCAAAAATTAGGGCTTCCCGTCGAACCAAAAGGGTTCGGGCAAAATGAAGGGATGAAAATGAAAAATCTGTACACCCGGCAAGTCGAAAACCTGAAAAGGCAGCTTGGGCAAAAATGGGTATCCCGGTGGACTGAAAACCCGAAAGGGCAGTCCAGGCAAAAATTAGGGATAAAAGCGTAATACTATGTCTCATTGGATCACTTTGCATCCAGAATCCGGTATCTACATCAAGTTCAGACGGCATCGATCAGTCAGCTTCACCTTCAACCAAGGTCATCAAGTGATGAGACGAGCAGAGTATAAAGGCAATAGCAGAGTTGAAACCCAGTGGATCATTCATCTTTCACACAGCTGTTTTATTTTCTTTTGTACAAAACTTGTATAAACTCTTTTGCTCGGCGACGTTTCTCTTACTAGGATGTCAGCCTCTTGTACACAAAACGCCTATTCACAGGCTATTCAAAATCAATACAAATATACTTTTCAGTTAAACGTACCAACTATTTTTCTTTTTGTTTTGTTTTGTGAAGAACGTCCAAGGTTCAATTTGTGATATATGCATTGACAATAATTTGCTAGCTCATAAATATTTGCATACGAAACAAAGAATTAATTGCAGGTGACACTAGAAACAGGGGCAATAAAGAGTTGTCTGAGCAGTCTAATTGTTTTATCCTCCAAGGTACCAAGGTAGGTTCAGCTAAAGAACCTAACCAGGCATCTTAAATTCCCCAGAGAGTGAGACAGCAAGTCAGTGCATTCTTCCCCAAACAAAGTTAACAAGTCTCAAGGAAATTGGGTATCCTCCAGTAGATCCCAATATTCCCCAGCAACATATATTCTTAACAAGCATCCCCGGCAGTCTTGGTCTACAGATTGTTCCCCGGCGGCATACATCAACATTCAAAGGGATCACTTCCCCAGCATATCAAAACTTCCCCAGGAGAGTCCCATCCAAGTTCCCCAGGAAAGATGGAATTCATCTCCCCAAGCAGTAAGCTTATCCCCAGTAAATTCTGGAAGCTTATCCTTCGCAGAACACGAACGCGTCGTCTGGCTTGATTTAAAGAGTTATTTCCTCAACAGGATATAACTGGGTTATCCTCAGCCAAAAGCCACAGAAAAAGCGTCCTCGACGAAGTCTTCTCACCCCAGCGAAGTCTATTCACACTTCCAACAACAAGACATCCTCAGCAACTCCCAACACTCAGCAAGGCATCTCTATCCCCACAGAGTATTGCTTCCCAGCATGATCGCTAGAGTATCTTTCCTCCCCGCAGAATCTTCCATTCGCCAAGTTTATTCCGCAACGGAGTCATCTTCTCCTACCGGTATCCTTGCAGTTATCATCCCCAGCGGAAGCAAAATCTATTCTTCGACATCAGCCCAGGATACGACTTCCCGGCACCCGTCAAGGATTCACTTTCCTAGACAAAAACATACATAAAACATCACATACATCATTATAGCATGCATAACGCACTGCATCATACAAATCTCATTTATGTTGAGAACATCATTGCTTGATCCATATCATGCATTACATATGACTGACTTTTATCTTTCAGGAGAGATCCAGTTAAGTTCTCAAGCGACATTTCAAGACCTAGACCGGTTCAGTTAAATCGTCCCCAGATTTTCCTGATGCTTATCCAGTCAAAGGCCTTCTCTGGTTCAGTCAGATCGACCCTAAGATCTCCCTGATGCTTATCCAGTTGAAGACATTTCAAGACCTAGACCGGTTCAGTTAAATCGTCCCCAGATTTTCCTGATGCTTATCCAGTCAAAGGCCTTCTCTGGTTCAGTCAGATCGACCCTAAGATCTCCCTGATGCTTATCCAGTTGAAGACATTCCAAGACCTAGACCGGTTTAGTTAAATCGTCCCCAGATTTTCCTGATGCTTATCCAGTCAAAGGCCTTCTCTGGTTCAGTCAGATCGACCCTAAGATCTCCCTGATGCTTATCCAGTTGAAGACATTTCAAGACCTAGACCGGTTCAGTTAAATCGTCCCAAGATTTTCCTGATGCTTATCCAGTCAAAGGCTTTCTCTGGTTCAGTCAGATCGATCCTAAGATCTCCCTGATGCTTATCCAGTTGAAGACATTTCAAGACCTAGACCGGTTCAGTTAAATCGTCCCAAGATTTTCCTGATGCTTATCCAGTCAAAGGCCTTCTCTGGTTCAGTCAGATCGACCCTAAGATCTCCCTGATGCTTATCCAGTTGAAGACATTTCAAGACCTAGACCGGTTCAGTTAAATCGTCCCAAGATTTTCCTGATGCTTATCCAGTCAAAGGCCTTCTCTGGTTCAGTCAGATCGACCCTAAGATCTCCCTGATGCTCATCCAGTTGAAGACATTTCAAGACCTAGACCGGTTCAGTTAAATCGTCCCAAGATTTTCCTGATGCTTATCCAGTCAAAGGCCTTCTCTGGTTCAGTCAGATCGACCCTAAGATCTCCCTGATACTTATCCAGTTGAAGACATTTCAAGACCTAGACCGGTTCAGTTAAATCGACCTTAAGATTTTCCTGATTCTTACCCAGTCAAAGGCCTCTCTGGTTCAGTCAGATCGACCCTAAGATCTCCCTGATTCTTATCCCAGTAGAAGACACCCCAGATTTTTCTCAACGAGCGTTGTTGAAGTTAAAGTCGCCCAAGGCTCTCTTACCATTCATGCTAAGGAAGTAATCATCCCTGTTTCTTTCATCGTCGTTTGAAGCTCCAGACTCAGCTCCTGTAACCAGTCAGGACACATCTATACCAGGCATCTAAAAATCAGCTCCTGCAACGTGTCAGGTACTCATTTTCTGTTTTGCAGGTATACAGGTTCTCGCCAAGGAATCTCCTGCGCAATCAAACATCCAGATGGCATCTATAAGCCCATTCCACCATCATTGCTAACATGTGAGCGCAAATTTCTGGGCACTCTAGTGTCCAATCATCTTCTACCCTCGGATTACGAAAGGCACGTCAGCCAATCTGCATCCTCAGGTCTAAGAAGATTGAACAGGGGCAACTGTTATACCCCAAAATTTGCCCTCCCATATTCCTCAAGAAATTGCCAAGCCAAGTCATAAAATTCCCCAAGGGTTGCACAGTGCAACTGTCTCCTATACAGTCAAAACTAGGGTTTGTGTTCTGATCAAGAAAAGGAATTTTCAAAGGCTCAATCAAGTCTCATATGCTTACAAACATGGTCAAACATCCTCATATCAAGTTTCAAGGCATTCAGCTCAAGATTGCACAGTCAAAACCCTAAATTGCACTACAGTCAACTGTAGGGGCAAAATGGTCATTTGGCAGTCAAAAGTTCAAATTTTTGGTCAACATATCATTTTGAAGCCACAAACATCATTTGATCAATGCTTGATCATCATTCTCAAAATTTGGCTCAGAAATCATCAAAGATGCAAAAGTTGCTATATTTGGACAGCTGAAAAAGTCAACTGAAATTGACCAGAGCATAACTTTCACATGGATTATCAGAAAAATTCCATCCAAAGCTCATTTTGAAGAGAAAGACATTTCCTACAACTCATCTTCATACTTCAAGTCCAAGAAATGCTCTCACAAAAAGTTATCAATTTCAACATTATAGGTCATTTTCAAAAGTCAACAAAAAGGGACTTTAAGTCAAAGACCATAACTTGAGATTGGTAAATCAAAATGACATGGGACCAAAGGCATTGGTTAGAGGACTCAAAGACCTTTCCAAAATGTCCAAGAACATGTGAAAAGCTTAAAAATTGAGCAAGTTATGCCTTGTAGAAGTTGGGAAATTTTTGTGAAATGGCAAAAGTCAACTATCCTTGAAACTCCAATTTTTGACAAAAGGGCCCACTTTCTTCCACTTGATTCATCCTTGTCATGCCACACACGTGTCCCATGATTAATTTCAAGACCAAATATTGATTTTTCTATTTTATTTAATTTTTGATAATTTAATTCATTTTAAATCTTTAAAAATTCAAATAAAATTCAAAAACCAATGGAATAGTGTCATGTGAATTTGGACAACTTCCATATATCATGGGCCAACTCAAAAACTCAGGCTAGGGTTAAGTTTCACACTAAGTCTTGATCTTGGCTTAAAAGAAGGAAAATTGGTTAAAGGTGAAAACCCTAGGACTAGTTCCTTCATGAGCATGAATTAAGGCCAAATAACAAGCTAATTTCCATCCATCATAGGCACTGAGTCAAACCCTAAGCCTAAGACATCATATGCTGCGCTCAAAGGCTTGTTGCAACATTGAAATTTTGGCATAAAAACTCAAAAACTGAAAACTAGTTTCAAGGTCGATTCAAGCTTCAACTTTCATTCCATTAGCATCCTGAAGCAACACTGAACGTTTCTCAATCATTAACATCAACCAAAACGCCCTGAATTGGTATCCATGAGTCAAACTGTGAAGCAAAGTTCTTGAAATCGCATAGCATAATTCAAGCATTGTTTTTCATTTTTATTTATGTATTCATGATCACAATGATGTTTCTAAGCTAACCATGGTGTTTGATTGCATTTTTGTTGACCATACGCGATTTTGCCATTACTAAAATTTAGGTTTTCAGAGTTCTTGAATTGGGGTTTCTCACCCAAGGAAAAATTGGGACTCAAGATCAATACCATTGCAATCAGCGTGCTCCAATGAAGAAGAAACATTGCTCGCGATGAATTTATGTCCAACAGGATCCTATTCGCTATTTTCTGACATGCCTTCTATAGCAACGGGTTAAAACCGTTGCTTATTGCTTTTATGTTTCAGAAAATAAAAAAGAGAATGAAGAAGAAGACTAGGTGGCAAGACGTGGTTCGCTGATTCAAACTTTTGCGCGCCCTCCACTAATGCATTTGCTTTTTCCTTTTATTGTTTGTTTATTATAATGTATTAAACATGATTCAAGTGGTTCAGTGGTGCACGTGATGGTTTGCAATAAGAATGACCTGGGTTCGATCCCAGGTCTTCTTCCTTTCCAATATTATTTTTCCTTTATTAATCATATGCAGGCACACCTTCGTGGATCACCATATGTCCCCTCATCCAAGCGTGCACATGCCTAATGGATATAGATCAAGGGCTGATATTGAAGGTCCACTATAAGGCAAGTCAACGCGTTAGCACACAACTGGCAAAGTCAACGAGGGCCATGCTTATTGGGCCAGAATTCCCAGGCCTATGCCTCCTGATTTGGGGACTACCCCCCCCTGGTTTGCCTTATTATTTTTATTTTTATTCTTTCTTTAACTTTTCTTTTATTTAATTATGTTTATTTAATTAATTATTTTTAACAAAATACAAAAACACACAAAAATCAGAAAATATCAAAAAATATAATATTTATTTTATTATGATTATTTTCAAATAAACATGTAAATAATTTAGTAAATTAGGTTATAAGTTTAATTCTTTTTTAACAAAAATGTAAAAAAATATAGAATTAGGTTAATAAACACTTTTTCTTCCTTTTTAATTTTTTCCCTTTTTTTTTTACAGTAATAATTATTTATTTATTTATTTTTTATAATTAAATTGCACATAAATAAATTAGGGTTTAATGTAGATTATATTTTAATTCTTTCATAATAAATAAAAATATTAGAATTAGAGTTTGCCTTTTAATTTAATTTCAATTAACTCCTTTTTCTCATTAAATCTAAAAAACACAAAAATACCATTTTCATTTAATTTTAATTTTAAATTCCTTGTTAATTTTAATTGTTTGCAAAAGGGTCCAACGCCCTAGTTTTGTTTAATTCCTTTATTTCGCGCATTTATTTTATAATCGTTTAAATAATTATGTATATGCCCCAAGGCCTTGTAATAATTTTTACTTTATTTCTTGCTCTTTTACTTTCAGTCAAATCGGGTTCGGTTTATTTTGGCGATGTGGACCCGCGCCATTTGTAATAGTTTAGATTTATTTTTTTCGCAAACTTTATAACTGTTAAATGCATGCAAGAATGAATGGCCCTAAAACTAAAATCAAGCGTAGATCACAACAAACATGACAAGACAAAATAATTGAAACATGACACACGGACCGCACACACCACCCCTAGGGTACGCCTCACTGTTGCCTTTCGAAAGGTGATCGTCGAGTAGAGGACGTCTTAGCAAGTCCTCATGATCCGGGAACCTGGCATGAGGGTAGCTTCTAAGGTGTCTTCCCATTGCTCCGGTGATCACCATGCCCCTAAAACTCGAACTGACCCGAACACCTCCAACGGTGGTGCTACCTACCTCTCAATGGTGGGATAGCACTACTTTCAAGGACTTTTACACAGACGAATTCCTTAGGGTAGGTAGGTTCTCAAGGATACTTGCTCTAATTTCAAACAAATCAAAACATCTTTTCACCAACACATTTTCAAAAGCTTTCAAAAGCAAATTTTTCAAACACTCTGACGTATGAGTCGATCTGAATTTTTTCAAAGAATCTTTTTAAAACCCACATTGAAAAGCAAACAAACATTTTGAAAACACAATGAGCAAGTATCTAAGAGCCCATGGATAACCATGGATAGAAAGGGTGCTAACACCTTCCCTTTCTATAACCTACCTCCCGAACCGAGAGCAATCTCTTTTAAGGAATTTTTCTGTGCTTTTGTCCTTTCCATTTGGAGAAAATAAAAGACGGTGGCGACTCTTGCTTCCGCGACATTTCGCGAACCAGCGTTAAACAGTCAGTTCCAGATCCACCGATCACACACACCATACCGACATATCAGATTATTCTTGATAAAACGCACTACCACATGTTTAGTGAAATTAGCATATGAAGTTGCTTCCACCCACTTGGTGAAGTAGTCCATTGCTACCAAGATGAAATGATGTCCATTCGACGCCTTGGGTTTAATCATTCCAATCATGTCAATACCCCAAATAGAGAAAGGCCATGGGGATGAAATAACATTGAGAAGCGTTAGAGGCACATGAATTTTGTCAGCATAAATCTGGAATTTATGGCACTTCTTTACAAATTTGTAACAATCAGATTTCGTTGTCAGCCAATAATAACATGCCCTAAGCATCTTCTTTGCCATCGAATGTCCATTGACATGGGTACCAAAAGAACCTTTATGGATTTCATGCATCAAAATGTCTTCTTCGTGTCTATCCACCATCTGAGCAGGACCATGTCATAATTTCTTTTATACAACACATTTCCATTGAGGAAAAAGCTACATGCCAACCTTCTCAATGTCTTTCTAACTTTATTTGACGCACCAGCCGAATATTCTTGAGTCTGGAGAAAATGCTTGATATCATAATACCAAGGCTTGTCATCTGACACTTCCTCTGCTGCGAACACATGAGCTGGTCTATCCAAACGTTGCACTGTGATACGAGGCACATCATTCCAAGTATTCACTTGATACATAGAAGCCAGAGTTGCCAAGGAATCCACCATTTGATTTTCGTCTCTGGGAATATGATGAAATTCAACTTTGTTAAAGAAGGGTAGTAATCTTCTAGCATAATCTTTGTAAGGGATCAAGCCAGGGTGAAGAGTATCCCATTCTCCTTTAATCTGATTAACTACCAAATCTGAATCACCATACACATCTAGAACTTTGATTCTGAGATCAATGGCTTCCTCGAGACCCATGATACAAGCCTCATAATCTGCCATATTATTAGTACAATCAAATGTCAGGCTTGCGGTAAAAGGAATGTGTGATCCATGAGGAGTGATAATTACAACGCCAATTCCTTTCCCATAAGAATTCACAGCTCCATCAAATACCATACCCCACCGAGATTCAGGATCACGACCTTCCCCAGGCAAAGGTTCATCACAATCTTTTGCTTTTAAGAACATTACATCCTCATCAGGGAAATCAAACTTGATAAATTTATGATTATCAACCGGTTGGTGAGCAAGATAATCTGCCATCACACTGATTTGCATAGCCTTCTGGGTGCGGTATTCAATATCGTATACAAACAACAACATCTGCCAATGAGCAATTCTCCCAGTAAGGGCCGGATTTTCAAAGATATACTTAATTGGATCCATTTTTGAAATCAACCAAGTAGTATGATTCAACATATATTACCACAACCGCATTTCCTCCCAGGCCAGAGCACAACATGTCTTTTCCAGCATAGAATACCGCGACTCACAGTCAGTAAATTTCTTACGGAGATAGTATATGGCATATTCTTTCTTTCTTATTTCATCCCATTGTCCCAAAATACATCGCATAGAATTATCTAACACTATCAGATACATGATCAATGGTCTTCCTTCAACGGGAGGGAGAAAGATATGGGGTTCTAGCAGATATTCTTTAATACTTTCAAATGACTTTTGGAAATCATATGTCCATACACAACCCAGATCTTTATTTAACAACTTAAAGATCGGTTTGCACGTCGCAGTCATGTGGGAAATGAATCTGGAAATTTAATTCAACGGTCCAAGGAAGCCTCTAACTTACTTTTCAGTCCTTGGCGCAGGCATTTCTTGAATTACTTTGACTTTATCAGGGTCAACTTTAATTCCTTTCTGGCTGACAAGGAAACCTAGAAATTTCCCTGGTCAGACACCGAAGGTTCATTTGTTTGGATTCAAGCGGAGACGATACTTCCTCAAATGCTAAAACAACATCAACAAATCTTCCACATGCCCTTCTTAGGTATGTGATTGTGCAATCATGTCATCAACATATACCTCAATTTCCTTGTGCATCAGATCATGGAATAGGATTGTCATAGCATTTTGGTATGTTGCACCAGGGTTCTTCAACCCGAAGGGCATCACTCTGTAAAAGAATACTCCCCAGGGTGTGATAAACGTTGTTTTTTCCATGTCCTCAGGAGCCACTCTTATTTGATTATATCCGGAAAATTTGTCCATGAACGAGAATACTTTGAAATTTTTTGTACTATCAACCAACATATCAATATGTGGCAATGGAAAATCATCCTTTCGACTAGCTTTATTTCGATCTCTATAATCAACGCACATGCGAACTTTTCCGTCTTTCTTTGGTACAGGACAATATTGGCAATCCATTGAGGATACACTGATGTTACAAGAAAACCAACATTAATTTTCTTTAACACTTCTTCTTTGATTTTTACTGCCATATCAGGGTGAGTTCTTCTCAACTTCTTCTTGACTGGTGGGCACTCTGGCTTCAAAGGAAAATGATGCTTCACAATATCAGTATCTACACCAGGTGTAACACGGTGGGAGAACTGACTTGGGTGTTTTGCATTTGATCGCAATTGTTGCGGATAGCAAGAATCGCCACCGGCTTTTCTTTTATCCAATAAGGAAAGGCTGAAAAGAATAGGAAAGACCTTTCGAGATTATTTCTTGAGTTCGAGGGGTAGGTTATAAAAAGGGAAGGTATTAGCACCTTTTTCATCCGTAGTTATCTACGGGATCTTAGTTGCTTGCTAAATCACTTGCTTTTTTGTTTGAAAGTGTGTTTGTGATGTGGGTTTTGAAAGTATTTTGAAAAGAAGTATCTTTGTAATGGTTCTCGTCTCTATATGAACGCGTACAAAGTGTTTTAACTTTTGAAAATGTTTTGAAGTGAAATTCTGGGTGTATAAATTTTTTTTATTGTGAGCAAGCAAGCAACTAAGAGAAATCTACCAACTCAAAAGGTCTTAAATGTTCTTTTCCTCCTCCTTTAGATGTTGTTATCTCACCATTGTTTTGGTAAGAAACCCCATCGTTGGATGTGAAGGGACGGGCGCTGGATGTTTTGTATAGTCATAGAAGGCAACTTATGGGACGTTTTAGCAATGTCATTTAGGGACTAGATTGTTTACCGAAGGCAACATTGAGGGTCATATAAGGACTACGATCTTTTATCGAGGGTTTTTTCTAAAACACCCATATTCGAGGGACATGATTATTTTCTGAAAGGAAACAAAGTGAGATTACCCTAGAGGTGCTAGTGTGCAAGTGTGTTTGATTTACATGCATTTAGTCTTTAATTAGGGTTATCTATTTATTGATTTTATCTTGCCATACATCCTAATTACTAATAATATATGAAAGCAAATAAAATGCGGAAAAATAAATCCTAAGCTATTACATCATTTCAGGGACGGGGATACATATTTACAAATATGGATTGCAAGAATTTAAATCCTAATTATTTATTACAACCATATTGAATTGTATAATACAAGAAAAGGAAAGGATTTGTTTTGAAAATTGTTTTTTTGTCTTAATAAATCAAAAGGAAATAATTGTTTAATAAAAATAAAAATATTTTTTATGCCTTTTTTATATTAATAAAAATAATATTAATGCTGGAAATAATAATAATAAGAAAGAAAAGGAAAAAATAACGAAAATAGGACCAACATGTTGCTATAAGCAAAATGAAGAGGACCAGATGTTCTAATGCTAGGCACGTGTAGTTCAGAAAGAAACGTTAGAGAGAACCAGGAGTTCTGGGTTGCTGCGCACTGAAGTTCTGAAAGAAACGTTAGAGGAAACCAGAAGTTATGTGTTGTGTTATAACAGTGAGAAAAAAACCTAGAAGTTCTGTGTGTTGTGTTAAAACAGTGAGAACAAACCTAGAAGTTTTGTGTGTTGTGTTAAAATAGTAAGAAAGCCTAAAAGTTTTGTGTGTGTTAAAACAGTAAGAAAGCCTAGAAGTTGTGTGTGTTAAAACAGTAAGAAAGCCTAGAAGTTCAGTGTGTGTTAAAACAATAAGAAAGCCTAGAAGTTCTGTGTGTGTTAAAATAGTAAGAAAGCCTAGAAGTTTTGTGTTGTGCTAAATAAGTGGGAAAGAAAACTCAAAAGTTATGTGTTACACTTCACCTTCTTCCTTACATTATCCAGAGCATCTGCAACTTATTCAGTTCTTAACAACAGCAAAACAGAAAAATGAAAGCACAACAGTTTATAGAAGTTCTAATCCTAATTCTGAGCCTAGTTTCCTTTAAGAAGTTCTGATCCACAAATTTTCTACTTGGGCAATGATATATATACAGTATCAGCACTATGATATCTACATTTTAATGATGTTCTAAATGAAAAGTTCAAAGTCAGAATGACTTACCTTGAATCTGAAGCGTGTGTTTGGGACATGAGCTACTGCCTTCGAATGTTCTGGGGTCAGCAACAAACAGAATAGAAAATGTTGTGTTCTTTGATTCAAAAGGGAGGAACAAAGGTATTGTTTTGGGAATTTTGGGTTTAAGAATGTTTAAATTTTTTCTTTTTTCTCTTTTTTTTGTATTTGATCACTCTCTCTTTCCAAAAGCCAGCCCCTTAAATGTGTGATGGAACAACTTATTTATAGATGAGTTTGTTGTGGTTTTGGGGGGAAAAACAAATGGGATTTAAACCCTTTTTGGTATACTATTTCATTGCTTTTTAAACACAACTTTTATGTGCTAATTTGGTAGAAATATGAGGTTTGAGAAAAATGCAGGCGTGGACTGGATCAGAAACAATTTGGAGTGTTCTGGCAGTTGGATGCAGGACTGTGCCATAGCCGTGTAACAGACTGTTCAAACGAGGTTTTGGGGCTTGGTGATGTTCTGATCGAAGAAGACCAGAATGAGATTCGAAGGGTGATGTTCTGATCGAAGCATTGAGGAGTCATGTTTTGATCAAAGAACACAGTTTCCATGTGTTCTGATTGAAGAGTCATGTTCTGAATCATTTTGGCAAATTCTGACTGCACTTGTGTGAAAACTGACCCAGAAGTTATGAAATTATCATATTTTCTTAACACTTAGAAAATTTTCTAAGTGTTTAGAAAATTGATTTTTTTTCAAAGTAATTTATGAATTTTGATTTCTTAATGAACCAATTTTTATGTCTTGATGAAATATGATTTTTGAAACTTGATTTTGATCAAAAAGTCAAAGTTTGACTTTTCAGTATACATTTGACCACTTTGCCCTTGTGAATGGCTTTCTTGGAAAATTGTAATCCGAGACTTGAAACTTAACAGAAGCAATCCCGAGGGTCCAGGATGATCCCTTGGGAAATGAGAGGGCAAAATTTGGGGTACAACAGTTGCCCCTGTTCAATCTTCGTAAACCTGAAGAGTTAGATTGGCGAATCTGCCATTCGTGACTTGAAGGTGGAAGATGATTGAACACTAGAGTGCCCAGAAATTTGCACTTGATGATATTGTGGTTGAGGTGTAAAGAACGGGCTTAAAGATACCATTTGGAGAAATGATAGAGAGTTGGCGGAGATGGGCTTATAAATGCCATCCAAAGGTGATTGTTGACAGAAATTTGACTAAGTCTAAGCTTGACTTCAACTGGGGCAAGAATCAGAATAAACCTTTGGTCTATTTAAAACTGAATCTAGAAGAAGTCTTGAATAATCTTTAACTTGAAAGAACCAGGATAAATCTTGGAGCAACTTATCTGAACCAGAGAAAGTGTCTACTAAGGAAAGAATCAGGATAAACCGTTGAGAGATTTAAACTGAACCAGCAGAGGTCTGGAAAAGAATTAGAATAAATTTTAGAGTGACTTATCTAAACTAGAGAAAGTTTCTATTGGGGAAAGAATCAGGATAAATCATTGAGAGATTTAAACTGAACCAGCAGAGGTCTGGAAAAGAATCAGAGTAAATCTTGGAGCGACTTATCTGAACCAGAGAAAGTGTCTACTGGAGAAAGAATCAGGATAAACCATTGAGAGATTTAAACTGAACCAGCAGAGGTCTGGAAAAGAATTAGAATAAATCTTAGAGTGACTTATCTGAACCAGAGAAAGTGTCTATTGGGGAAAGAATCAGGATAAATCATTGAGAGATTTAAATTGAACCAGCAGAGGTCTGGAAAAGAATCAGAGTAAATCTTGGAGCGACTTATCTGAACCAGAGAAAGTGTCTACTGGGGAAAGAATCAGGATAAACCGTTGAGATATTTAAACTGAACGAGCAGAGGTCTAGAAAATAATCAGAATAAATCTTGGAGCGACTTATCTGAACCAGAGAAAGTGTCTACTGGGGAAAGAATCCGGATAAACCGCTGAGAGATTTAAACTTAACCAGTAGAGGTATTGAATGCTCTTTAACTGGAACGAATCAGAATAAATCTTGGAGTGGTTTATCTGAACCAGAGAAGATGTCTGCGGGAAAGAATCAAGATAAACCGTTGAGAGATTTAAACTGAACCAGCAGAAGTATTGAATGCTCTTTAACCGGAATGAATCAGAATAAATCTTGGAGCGATTTATCTGAACCAGAGAAGATGTCTGCGGGAAAGAATCAGGATAAACCGTTGAGAGTTTTAAACTTAACTAGCAGAAGTATTGAAGGAAGTATTTGTCATATAGATAGTCAAACAGTCCTTTCTCGGGAATTGATCTGTAATTGATTTGTCCATAAATAGCTGTCCTATCTTGTCAGAAGTTTGTTGATGATAATTTTTTGTTGATTGATCTCTCTTGAAAAGGTAAAGAGTAATTTCATGATGTATGAAATGCATGGTGTAATGATGTTTCTCAAAATAAATGAGATTGCGATATATTCATTTGTGTTGTGGATGTTATGATGTATGAATGCAATGTATGAACGTATCAGTTGTTTTGCTGCAGTGTTGTTGGACTGGGGAAAATAATTCTATGACTGCTGTTGGGAATGAGGAGTGTAAGTCTTCATACTTTGTTGAAGTTGAAGCATTGATAGATGGGTTTCCCTCATTTAGAGAAGTAAACTCTGTTGGGGAAGAGAAACACCGTGCATTGCTTGTGGACTTGGTGAAATCATGCTGGGGAATTCCTGAGCAGCAGGGAGACTTTCACTGGGGAATCTTTGGAGCGGTAATTGGAAGTTTTGCTCCATCAGGGATATGAGAGCACCTGATAACATTAGGCTGCATACTGGAGATACGCCAGTAATCCTATAGCAGGATGTCCTTGCTTCTTCTCCTGTTGGAGAAAGTACCTGCGGGGATTTCATGTAATGGCCTATAAATATTATCCTATTTCTTAAAGCCATTAGTAATTGTCTTTCTGTTTTCTGTTCCCCTTTTTTTTGTGCTCATTTGTAAACAGTAATTACGTTAAAATGCATATGTTCAAAAATAGTCATTGGACACTTTTGCAAACAAAACAGGAAAGTAAAAGAAAAACATATAGTTTTGCACTTTTAAAGGAATATCTTTGTATTAACTTGAATAAGTATTTTTGTACAAAGAGACAAACATCCTAGTAAGAGAATGTCATCGTAAAAATGATAAAATGATACAAAGAAAAGACAGCTATGTGAAATAATCCCATGGGGTTCCCACTCTTCTATAGCCTTCATGTCTCTGAGCGTCTCATCCACTTGTTTCTTTGTCTGAAGCTGATTGGATTGATTAGAACCGTTTGAGTTTGACGATCGATGCTGAAGATTGGTTGTAAGGTGATCCAATGGGACATAGTCATACGCTTCAAATTCCTAACTTTTTCTTGGACCGCCCTTTCGGGTTTTCAGTCTACCGGGATACCCTTTTTTACCCAAGCCTCCCTTTCAGGTTTTCAGCTTTCCGGGTGTACAGATTTTTTATATTTATCCCTAATTTTTGCCTAGGCCAGTCGACCTAGCGGGTCTTTTTTTCATGGTAGTATTTTTTAACTATGTCCGCGTTTACAGGGTGCGGAAGGTTGTCGCCATCCACAGTGGTTAAGATCATTGCTCCACCAGAAAATATTTTTTTAATCACAAATGGTCCTTTGTATGTAGGAGTCCATTTTCCCCTGGGATCGCCTTGTGGTAGTATGATAAACTTGATTACCAAGTCACCAACCCGATATACCTGACGTATGACCTTCTTGTTAAAAGCTTTGTTCATACGTTTTTGGTACATCTGACCATGGCAGACATCTGTAAGCCTATTCTCATCAATCAAGTTCAACTGGTCAAGTCGAGTTTGAATCCATTCATCTTCGTTCAACCCTGCATTCTTTATGATTCTCATAGAAGGTATTTGGACTTCAATTGGTAGGACAGCTTCAATTTCGTATACCAAAGAGAAAGGATTTTCCCCTGTTGATGTGCACGCTGTGGTACGGTAATCATGGAGAGAAAATGGTGGCATCTCATACCAGTCCTTATAGGTCACTGTCATTTGTTGTATGATCTTCTTGATGTTTTTATTAGCGGCTTCCACAACGCCATTCATCTTCGGCCGGTAAGGAGAAGAGTTATGATGCGGGATCTTGAATTGCACGCATAATGCAGTGATCATAGTATTGTTGAGATTGGTACCATTATTTGTGATGATTCTTTCCGGAATACCGTACCGATAAATAAGATCATGTTTGATGAATCAGTCAATAATTTTCTTGGTGACAGAAGCGAATGAAGCTGCCTCAACACACTTCATGAAGTAATCAATGTCAACCAAGATGAAGCGTTGTCCATTAGAATCTATAGGTTTGATTTCTCCAATCATGTCAATGCCCCACATTGCGAATGGCCAAGGAGCAGTCAGGACGTTTAGAGGAACTGGAGCCACATGTACCTTGTCAACATAGATCTGACACTTGTGGCAGGTCCGTGAATGTTGATGACAATCTGTTTCCATGGTGGACCAGTAGTATCCTGCTCGAAGGATCTTTTTAGCCATTGTGTTCCCACTAGAATGGGTGCCAAAGGTGCCTTCATGTAGATAAGCCATGATCTTGTCTGCCTCACTCTTGTCTATGCACCAAAGTAAAGTAGAGTCGTGATTACGCTTATAGAGAACTCTGTTACAGAGGAAGAACTTAGCAGAGAATCTTCTCAGGAATTTCTTGTCGTTGACTGAAGCTCCCTCTGAATATTCTTGGGCCTTGATATATCTCTTAATTTCATGGAACCAAGGCTTGGCCGCTACTTCTTCAGTATCAATCTCATGACAGTAAGCTAGTTCATCCATCCGCTCAATGGTGATCTGAGGAGCTTCATTACCCCACCTGATTTTGAACATGGATGACATAGTGGCTAGCGCGTCTGCTAGTTGATTTTCTTCTCGTGGAAAATGCTCAAAAGTAATTTCCTGAAAATGTGGGATTAATGTCAATACATGTTCTTTGTAAGGGATGATATTAGGATGCTTCATGTCCAATTCTCCTTTGATCTGACTGATGACTAAGGCTGAATCTCCAAATACACTTAAGGACTTGATTCCAAAATTTATGGCAGCTTCGTGACCCATAATACACGCTTCATATTCCGCCATTATATTGGTATAGTTGAAACACAATCTAGCAGTGAAGGGAGTATGGCAGCCTCTGGCGGATATGATCACAACGCCTATGCCATTGCCAAGTGCGTTGGAAGCTCCGTCAAAAACCAAGGTCCATCGGGATCCTTGTTCAGGTCCGTCATGTGGTTTGAGTTCTCCATAATTACTGTTGTACCCCAAAATTTTCCCTCTCATTTATCAAATATTTTCTCACAAAGATCTCCTTGGGTTCAAGACTGCACAAGGGTTAATCAGCTCAAGACACCTCCTTAAGCACTGATGACTGAAATTAGGGTTTGAGATTGCACAAGGATAATTGAACTTTTAATGCCTCATATGACTTTCATGTATCATTATGGACTCCCAAGATTACTCATGTCAAGTTTCAAGCCTTGGATCACATTTTTGCTCAGTCAATTGACCAGTTGACCTAAAAATCAGCTATATTGGGGGAAAAGTCAACTGTGGCTAATCTACAGTCAAACTTCATAATTTTTGATCCACATCAACATTATAAACGCATATGTATCATTTGATCAATTTTGGACCATAATTCCTCAAGAAATTTGATCAAATTATCAAAAGGGCAAAATGGTCAAAATTAGGGTTTTGATTGGGAAAGGGCAATTTTTTATTTTTGACCTAGCAAATGGTCAATTGGTTTGAGGCATTATATCAAGAGTTCAATTGCATCATTTTTACCTAATGGAATGACTCAAAACATTTCTCAAGGTCATTTGATTGATAGTTGATTTTCAGTTAACTGATCAAAAGTCAAATGTACACTGAAAAGTCAAACTTTGACTTTTTGGTCAAAATCAAGTGTCAAAGATCACAATTCATCAAAACATGTAAAAATATGAAACTTGTTCATCAAGAAATAAAAAAGTTAAGATTTCATTTTGAAAAGTCAAAGTTTTCAAACTTAGAAATTTTTCTAAGTGTTGAAAACTTCATATTTTTTCACAACTTTGAGTCAATTTTTCACCATGATGCAAGATGATTCAAAAGAAACTTTCACCATCAAAGTTATATATCTCCATGAGATCTACAATGTTTCTTTACACAACTTATCCTATAAATTCTTGGATCTCAAGTTATTAATCCATGAAGTCATGGTCATGAAACTAAACACTTAGTAAAATTTTGAGCATTTTAGGTCAGGATTTTGACCTAACTTTTGACCCAAGTTTCACATAGTTCCATTTGGATTTTGCAAAAGTAATTAAAAGAGGGGTTGTAGATCACATTACAAGCTTTCCAAAATGTCCAAGAACTCCTTGAGATCATTTTTGAGCAAGGAGAATCAAAGGTTAGAAGTTGGGGTTTCAAGTTGTTTTACAAGGCAAATTTTGTGATGAACAAAATTCAAATATCAAACCTATGTTGCACAATGTTGCTTTGCATGCATCTAAACCTTAAGATCTCTCCATAATCAGAAGATTAAACTTGATTTTGAGCTATTATCCACTTGATTCAAGCTTTATCCAAGGTAATTTTCCATTAATGGCACAAAGGCACCATTGCCATTTACATAAAGCAAGCTTTATGCAAAGTCAACTTGCATTGAGCTTTGCACTTGTTCCTTCTGCACAAACTTCCTCTACAAAGTCAGATAAGCATGTTTAAAGTTGGTAAACACTCTAGATAACTTTGTACTATGCATTGAAACCATGTTTATCAACCTTACTTCAAAAACAAGTCAAGAAGCCAAAACATGTGATCTTGTACTTCTGACCACCTCAAGTATCCAAACCTTTTCCATACATAAACACAAGTCATTTGCAAGAAAACACACGCATTCTCAAGCCCTGAAACCTCTTAAAACACAGAACCACCAAAAACATCCCAAAACTTGCCATTTTTTAGTTTTGAATCCAATATCAAAATTTGCCCGTTCGTTTCTTGGCCTTTTACTTTCAAAAGCTTCTAAATAACATACACAAACAATTCCAACACCTGTAACACGACTGTAACACCTCCATCACCATCCACCATTTTCAAAAACAACACCTTGCACCTTGACTTCTCCAGAACTCCTCAGCCACTTTCAGCTCAAGCCAAGCATCACATTAGTTTCCCGAGAGCTTGAGGAAGCTAACTCATCAAAAGCTGCTCAAACTCAAAACACGATACCCTATTGAAAGGTGAGTTTTCTGAATTTTGAACTCTTCATACAAGCATCATTAATGGTTTATTTGTGAATAAGAAATGTAGATATCATTGTCCTGAAGCTAACCATATCCTTAGATTTCATTATTATTGCCTGAGTAGTTAGAATTTTGAATCTAAACCTCTGAAAATAATTAGGTCATAATTTGGTACTTTTAAAAATTCTCATTCGTCTTTGATTTATAGTTCATGATATTTATATGGTTGGGTTCGTATGGAAAAAGGGAGCAACTTTCATGTTTGCATTTTCCATTTTTGTTGAGAAATGGTGAAGTTACAGGTAGTCTGGCTGGAGGTTGAAGACGGAGTGTATTCACGACTTGTTTTGTAATATATATTTATCATTTCAGTTATATTAACAGATGTATAGCCACCCCAGTGGTAAGGCAGTGCGCTGGTAATCAAGAGGTCATGGGTTCGAACCTCAGCGTGTTGCCTTTTGCATTTTTCAATAGTTTTTTTTGTCATTTCTCCTTCCAGCGCGTTTGGGCTCTCTCCCTTGGGCCTGAGTCTTTTTACTCACTAATACCCCCCTGTTTGCTCATACCACGCAGCCCATACACCCTTTTTTTTTATTTTATGATTTCCAAACAAAAGCTTCATTTGGGCCAGATTCAAAAAACTGTTTTGCTAACAAACCTCCAAATTCAATTTTAACCTCCCTGACTTTATTATTATTATTTATTTATTTCATCTTTTATTATTATTATTATTAATATTATTATTATTATTATTATTATTATTATTATTATTATTATTATTATTATTTTCATCAATAAAAAATCCAAAAATATTTATATTTTTATTATTTATATTTCATTTAGTTTATTTATCATAAAACTAAAAGAACAAAAACATTTTCTTTAATAAATTAATTCCCCTTTTTTAAAATACTTAGATAATAAATTTTAATTATTGTTATAATATTTTCTTGTAAATTAAAATCAATTTAGAATTTAGGACTTTCATTTAATTATTTTTATTTACTAATGTAATTAAATTCATAAAAAACCCTAAAAAACTTGTTTTTTTTTAAAATTAATTAATTTTACTTAGTTAATCTTAATTTTCTTATTTTTAGTTAATTATTTTATTAATTAGATCAAAAAACCCTTTTCATAAAATCAAACAAAAAATCACATTTCTTTTTACATTTACATTCTTGCATTTTTACTTATTCAATTTTGTACATTTATTCAAATTCAATATGGTTGTAATAATTTATTTAGATTTAATTTCTTGCAATTCCCCATTTGTAATTTGTACACCCCTCCCCTAAATGATGTAATAGCGTAGTAATTTTAATTTCCACAATTTATTGCTTTTATATACAAATGCTAGTAATTAGGGTTTTGTATGGAAAGATTAAAACCAACAAATAGCAAACCCTAATCAAAGACAAATCAAGCATGTAAATCAATACACTTGCACACTTACACCCTTAGGGTAAACCCACTTTGTTGCCTTACAAAAAATGGCCATATTATGCATGTGAGGTATCTTAGCAAAAACAAGCAAAATACAAGATCATAGTCCCTCGATGATGCTATCCAGTTGCCTTTCAAAATGATCTTAGTCCCTAAAGAAAATTCTAAGATATCTTACAACATTGCTAATCATGGTTATACGATGACCCACGCCCGTCCCTTTTACATCCAAAGATAGGGTTACTTATCAAATTAATGGTAAGATAACAATGTCAAAGAAAATAAGAAATAAACATGAAAGACTTTTTGAGTAGGTAGATTACTCCTAGTTGCTTGCTCAATTTCAAACCAAAACATCCTTGCTATTTTCAAAAAAACAAACACCAACACTTTCAAAATACCTTTCAAACTTGAAAACATTTTCAAAAGATCAAACACTTTGTATACATTCTTACGAACGAGAATGATTACAAAGTTCGCCTAAACGATGACACCTTTTTAAAATACTTTCTAAAACCACACAAAACAAATTTTCAAACAAAAGCATGTGATCTAGAAAGTAACTAAGAGACCATGGAAAACCATGGATGAAAAGGGTGTTAATACCTTCCCTTTTCATAATCTACCCCCCGAACTCAAGAAAACATCTCAAAGGTCTTTCATGTTCTTTTCAGCCTTTCCTTTTGGATAAAAGAAAAGTCGGTGGCGACTCTTGCTAACCACAACATTTATGATTAAACGCAAAACAACCAAGTCAGTTCACCTACCGCGTTACAGAACTGGCGAATATGATGGGGACTATTCTTAAAGTGGGGTTACCTTATGGTTAGATCACAATTATTAGCTTTCATTGTTTGACTTGTATGCTTTACATTTTGGTTCTTTTTTTGGGTTTGAATCCTCTATCCGGATTTGGGATACCTTATAGGTAAGTAGCAATGTGTTGTGGAAACTGTGCGGGGTATATCGACATGGTCTAAGAAATAGCTACGTTAGTGTGACATATTTGTGGTTATCGGTAGCCCTTGAGTAGTCAAGGAGAATACGGGGCCGCTGAGTGATGTCATGAAGCACTAACTAACTTCTAGAACCTTTACTTGACCAACTTGGCCATTAAGACGTAGTGAGATGACCGGCTTTGGTGCAGTCCAAAGTTGGTAGATACTTGATACTACACTCATTGAGGTTTGGATTTTTGGGATATTTCGGTCGCCATTAAAGAGGCTTGCGCTGAAACAATGCCCGAGAAAACAAACCAGTGATATTGAGCTCCTTTATAACCCTGTTACTATTGCTAGGACAGGTTTGAGACAACTAAACTTCAAGAGGGTACTTACCTATAAGACTCCATGCAAGCCTAAACCTAAGTACTTGTTTGTTTTGTTTGTATATATTTACTTGTACATAACATCATAAACATCATAGCATCATTGTTGTACCCCAAAATTTGCCCTCCCATATTTCTTAACACATGGCAAGAGAGGCCCCCAAATTGCTCAAGGAAGGCCAAGAGTTGACCAGACAAACTCTCTCCTAAGGCAGTCTACCTTAAATTAAGGTTTCCATATTCATCAATATGTGTGAACCAAAAAGGACCCAAATTCTCACCATTGTCCTAATATGTTCTCAAGATCATCCATGTCAAGTTTCAAGCCTTGCAGAAGAAGTTTGCTCAGTCAATTGCTCAAATGCCTGAAAACCAACTGTGCTAGGTCAAAAGTCAACCGTGGCTCACATACAGTCAAAATTCAAGATTTTTGGTCAACATCCTCATTTTGAAGTATTATCAATCGTTTGATCAAGGGTTGATCATGATTCCTCAAGGATTGCTCACAATTCATCAAAACCCAAAAGTTGCTAAATTAGGGTTTTGTAGGAAAAGTCAACTCAACTTTGACCAAGCATAACTTTCTCATGCTTTATCAGAAATGACCCATCCAAAGCTCATTTTTAAGAGGATGCAATTAACTACAATTCATATTCATCTCCCAAGTTAAGAATATGCACTCACAAGAAGATATGAATTTTGACATTATAGGTCCTTTTGAAAAGTCAACAAAAACACCTTTTGGGTCAAAACTTCATACATGAACATGGAAGACTAAATTGAGATGAGACCAAAAGGGTTGCTTAGAGGACATCCTAAGATTTCTAAAAAGTCTAAGAAAACCTCTCTAGGGTCAAAATTGAGAGAGTTATGCATTGGCCAAGTTGGCCATTTTTGCAAAATTGCCAAAAGTTAAATGTGCTCAAATTTGTATTTTTTGCTAAATGGGCCCAACTTTTTATGCTTGCACCTCAATTATAATGTGGTCCACGACTCAAATACTTTTCACCACCCGATTATGTTTTAAATGCACCAACAATATGGCGGAGTATGAAGCGTGTACCATGGGTCTTCGAGCTGCTATTGACCTGAGGATTAAGTTCTTGAGTGTATTCGGAGATTCCGCTCTGGTAATAAGTCAAATCAAAGGCGAGTGGGATACGAAGCACCCGAATCTTATTCATTACAAAGAGTATGTGTTGACATTTCTCCCACACTTTGAGGAGGTAACCTTTGAACATTTCCCACGGGAAGAGAATGAGTTGGCGGACGCGCTAGCTACCATGTCTTCTATGTTCAAAGTCAGGTGGGAAAATGAAGCTCCCCAGGTTACCATTGAGAGGTTAGATGAACCCGCACACTTCTATGAGATCAACACCGAAGAGGTAGCAGATAAACCTTGGTTTCACGAGGTAAAGAGGTATCTTGAGGCTCAAGAATACCCCAAGGGGGCATCTGTTAATGATAAAAAGTTTCTGAGAAGGTTCCCTGCGAAGTTCTTCATTAGTAATGGAATCCTCTATAAGCATAACCATGATTCAACCTTACTGCGGTGTGTAGACAAGAGCGAGGCAGAAAGAATCATGGAAGATCTACATGAAGGTACCTTCGGAACTCATTCCAGTGGATATACCATGGCGAAGAAAATCCTACAGGCAGGATATTACTGGTCCACTATGGAAGCTGATTGTTATCAGCACTCTCGAACCTGTCATAAGTGCCAAGTCTATGCTGATGAGGTGCATGTACCTCTGATTCCCCTGAATGTCTTGACAAGTCCTTGGCCCTGTGCAATGTGGGGCATCAACATGATCGGTGAGATCAGACCTACTGCGTCTAACGGGCATCGCTTCATTCTGGTAGCCCTTGATTATTTTACAAAATGGGTTGAGGCAACTTCCTTTGCTACAGTAACCAAGAACGTCATGGCACGGTTCATCCGACACAATTTGATCTATCGATATGGTGTCCCATAGAGGATTATTACTGACAATGGTACAAATCTCAACAATACAATGATCACCGAGCTCTGTAAGTAGTTCAAGATACAACATCATAACTCTTCTCCCTATCGGCCAAAGATGAATGGGGCTGTTGAAGTAGCTAACAAGAACATCAAGAAGATTGTGCAGAAGATGACAGTAACATACAAAGACTGGCACGAGATGTTACCATTCGCTCTTCATGGGTATCGTACCTCAGCACAGACGTCGATAGGGGCAACACCCTACTCTCTGGTATATGGCATGGAGGCAGTCCTTCCCATTGAAGTCCAGATACCCTCTCTCAGGATTATGAAGGATGCATGTTTGAACGAAGACGACTGGATCCAAACCCGACTTGATCAGCTGAATCTAATCGATGAAAAGAGACTTACTACTATTTGTCATGGTCAGACGTATCAAAAGAGAATGATGAAGGCTTTTAACAAGAAAGTCAGACATCAAGAATATCAAGTCGGGGATCTAGTGATCAAACGCATCATACTACCGCAAGGTGATCCCAAGGGCAAATGGACCCCCACATACGAATGACCATTTATGGTTAAGAACATTTTCTCGGGAGGAGCTATGATTCTAACCACCATGGATGGTGACGACCTTCCTCACCCCGTCAATGCAGACATAGTGAAAAGATACTACGCATGATCAAAGACCCGCTAGGTTGACTGGCCTAGGCAAAAATAAGGGCTTCTTGGCGAGCTAAAAGGGTTCAGGAAAAAGTAAGGGATGAAAACGATAAAAACTGTACACCCAGAAAGTCGAAAACCTGAAAAGGCGACTTGGGAAAAAAAGGGTATCCCGGTGGACTGAAAACCCGAAAGGGAGGTCCAGGAAAAAATTAGGGATCAAAGCGTAACACTATGTCTCATTGGATCATCTTGCAACCAGACTTCGGTATCGACTATCAAGCTCAGACAACGCCAATCAATCTGATCGACCTTCGGCCAAGTAGCAAGGTGATGAGACACTTGAAGATATAAAGGCAATAGCAGAGTTGGAACCCAATGAGATTGTTTCACATAGTTGTTTTTCTTTCTTTTACACGAATTGTATAATTTCTGTTTTTCAGTGGCGTTCTCTTATTAGGACGTCAGCCTCTTTGTACAAAACACCTATTACAGGCCAACTTCAAAAATAAATACAATTCATTTTCACTAGAAATTTCCATTTGTTTTTCTTTTTCTGTTTTGTTTTGCAAGAATGTCCAATGATTCATTTTTTATATATGCATTTGAAAATGATTGCTGCTCATAAATGTTTACATAAGAAACAAAAGACGACTACTCGTGATACTAGAAACAAGGAAAACAAGAAGTACCCAAACCTTATAGTTACTATGCCCATCAGGTACTGGGATAGATCCAGTTTAAGAACATGAGTAGTGGTACATACACTCCCCACAGAGTAAAAGTATCCAAAGACAATGATGTTAGATTTCCCGAACATGACATAACTCTCCCCCAGCTGAGGTTCACATTCGTGAGTGAGTCAGTAAATTGTTCCCTAAGCAGAGTTTATTTTTCTCACAAGCGGGGATTCAATCTCCAACATAATTCATTATCACCAGCAATGGAAAATTCATCCCCAGTGGAGTTTATTTCTCCAAATCAGCAGATCTATCAGCAGAGTATCTCCTCTCCAACCGAGTTATTCCCCCGCACAGCTGTTCTCAAATAGGGTCTTTCCTCGGCAGAATATCCGTAAACGAGGGGCAAACCCCCAGCATAGTCATCTTTGTTCACCATCCCCAACAAAAGCAAAGGAATTATGGTTCTTTACAAGCAGTCAGGAATACTATTTATCATACTCTCCAAACGACAGTCAGGGATTTATTTTCCTGGACTTAGATTATTACGTCAGCATTTCATGTTCATACATCATGACATGTGCATACATTACATATAACATAACCTCAGTTATTTTTAGAATCTCATCACAAGGCATCTCATGCATCGCACATAACTAACCCTGTATTTCTTTCAGGAAAGACAATTATTATCAATAATTTCCAGTAGGTCCATGATCAACACTCGAAGCTAAACAGAGTAATCACCGGTGCGACAAAAGAAACCTTACTATCCAGGTTCATTCTCACAGCCCTACCATCCAAGATTTCATACCGAAGTAACCCTACTATCCAGGTTCCTTCTCACAACCATACCATCCAGGCTTTCATATCAAAGTAACCCTACTATCCAGGTTCCTTCTCACAGCCCTACTATCCAGGCTTTCATACCGAAGTAACCCTACTATCCAGGTTCCTTCTCACAACCCTAATATCCCAGCTTTCATATCGAAGTAACCCTACCATCCAGGTTCCTTTTCACAGCCCTACTATCCCGACTTTCATTTCGAAGTAACCCTACTATCCAAGTTTCTTCTTACAGCCCTACTATCCCGGCTTTCCTTTCGAAGTAACCCTACTATCCAAGTTCCTTCTCACAGCCCTACTATTCAAGTTTTCGTATCGAAGTAACCCTACTATCCAGGTTCCTTCTCACAGCCCTACTATCCAGGCTTTCATACCGAAGTAACCCTACTATCCAGGTTCCTTCTCATAACCTTACTATCCGGGTTCTTCCTCTTTTATCCCTAGACAGCAGTCCACAACACTGTAAGATCGGGACCCGATCAAACATAATTGATTTCACATTTCCCCAGAAAGTCACGGCACAACATATACCCCGACTAAGCACACAGTTTACTTCCGCTTCCCAAACAAGAGTTATTCCCCAGTAGAGTAACAGACAATTGAAGCTCCTAAAACTTTATTTCTCTCAAGACAGAGACCAACATTCCCCAGCGAAATCCCCCTCAACAACAGGTATATGGGTTCTCGCAAAGGAATCTCTTATGCGATCGACACTTCTTCGGATGGAATCTTTAAGCCCATCTTCGAAAAGTCTCTAGAAACTCCCAAATGTCATCTATAAGCCCATTCCTGATACCACAAATCAAGTATCACTTCATGCGAGTGCAAATTTTTGGGCACTCTAGTGTTCAATCATCTTTCACCTTCAGATCACGAAAGGCAGACGAGCCAATCTACATCCTCAGGTTTAAGAAGATTGAACAGGGGAAGCTGTTGTACCCCAAAATTTTCCCTCCCATATTTCTCAACACATGGCAAGAGAGGCCCCCAAATTGCTCAAGGAAGGCCAAGAGTTAACCAGACAAACTCTCTCCTAAGGCAGTCTACCTCAAATTAGGGTTTCCACCTTCATCAAGATGTGTGAACCACAAAGGACCCAAATGCTCACCATTGTCCTAATATGTCCTCAAGATCATCCATGTCAAGTTTCAAGCCTTGCAGAAGAAGTTTTCTCAGCCAATTGCTCAAATGCCTGAAAATCAACTATGCTAGGTCAAAAGTCAACTGTGGCCCACATACAGTTAAACTTCAATATTTTTGGTCAACATCCTCATTTTTAAGTATTATCAATCATTTGATCAAGGGTTGATCATGATTCCTCAAGTATTGCTCACAATTCATCAAAACCCAAAAGTGACTAAATTAGGGTTTTGTAGGAAAAGTCAACTCAACTTTGACCAAGCATAACTTTCTCATGCTTTATCAGAAATGACCCATCCAAAGCTCATTTTGAAGAGGATGAAATTCCATACAATTAATCTTCATCTCCTAAGTTCAGAATATGCACTCACAAGAAGATATGAATTTTGACATTATAGGTCCTTTTGAAAAGTCAACAAAAACACCTTTTGGGTCAAAGCTTCATACATGAACATGGAAGACTCAATTAAGATGAGACCAAAAGGGTTGCTTAGAGGACATCCTAAGCTTTCTAAAAGTCCAAGAAAACCTCTCTAGAGTCAAAATTGAGAGAGTTATGCATTAGACAAGTTGGCCATTTTTGCAAAATTGCCAAAAGTCAAATGTGCTCAAATTTGCATTTTTTGCTAAATGGGCCCAAGATTTTATGCGTGCGCCTCAATTATAATGTGGTCCACGACTCAAATACTTATCCATAAATTATTTGCTTCATTTTTAAATTTATTTTGATTTTTCATTAATTAAAATGTGAATTAAATCAAATAAATGATGAAAATTATCAAAGATATGATTTGATTTGTTTTTTTGACAGGTTATCAACCAAGATATGCTGAGCTTGCAAGATCAATTCGAATCAATGGCAATTGGTACAAAAAAAGCATGATTAGGCCAAATTTGGAAGGATATCATACACCATGAAAACCAAATCAAATCTTCAAAATTTGTAAAGATACTAGTGGTTTTTACAATCCTAATTCACTCTAGTACATATAGAGAACGCAGCCAAAGCAAAAAAAGGGTTGAGAGGTCGTGCATAGCCAAGAAGAAAAACTGAAAAATTCAAGAAAAAGTGGGAATCAGTTTTCAATCTACAAGGCGTTTCAGAGCATTTCAAGATCACCAATCTCTTCCTAGACATCCCAAGAAGCTGTTTCAATCATTCCCAGGGCTTGAAGCATTCAGAAAGTCGTTCTACACCTCACACGGTTCGGTACACTTTTCAAATTCGATTTTTGCAATTCACACATCATTAGCACTTTTGATTTATATATTCTTGTTCATCATTGAGTTTGCAAGCTATTGGTACCACTTAATTACATTTTTAGTACAGGAATCATGATATGCCATTGTTAGGGTTCCTTTGCTCGTTTTAGGGGTTTTCAACATAGGCAAAATTAGGCCTGGACTCTGGTACCATGATACTCGTGGGGATGAGACGAGTTGATTGGTACCAGTGTTTGTCATTTATCTTGCTTGTATACAATTTTTGAGATGAACAGGTCTGTAGCTACAGCGAGATGTTCGTAGGTAAAGGTCTTGTTGCCTACAACGACAGTCTGGGGAAGAAGAAGCTTGCGTGGCAGCATGTAACTCGTCCATTTGAATTTTCGCGCATTTTTGAAATTATTGTTTGTCTTCTTATATTATGCTTTGTCATTATTATAAGTACAACTAAACGTCACAGCTCAGTTGGCAAGCAAGCGTTGGAATTGGATATAAGGGCCTGGGTTCGATCCCCATGTCCCAACCTTTGTTTGTATTATTTTGCTTCATGTAATCAGGTACACTACAATCTCAAGCGCCCACCATATGCCATCAAATTCAACCATCAGATTCACCAGCTAGCCAGATCCAATGCCTCTCCATTGAAGGTCCATCATATTCCTCAAGTCAACACACGCACCAGATCAGGCGTAGTCAAACAGGCTTTAGCCTTGTTGGGCCCAGAATTTCAACAACTTACCCTCAGGATTGCTAATGCACAGGCCCATCTCATCCTTTTTTTTATTATTTCTTTTTTTTAATTCTTTTAGTATTTTCTTTAATTATTTTAATTTGCAAAATTAATTACTATTTTTCATAAAAATCATAAAATCAAGAAATCATAAAAATTAGAATTAGATTTTTTTTAATCAAATTTAATTTTTGTTAATGTAATTTAATTTAATTTTAACTTAGGGCAACTTCAATTTGTTTTTTATAAATTAAATCAAATAGAAATTAGGTTAAAATTCTTGATTTGATTCTTTTATTTTTTCTCAAATAAATAAAATACAAAAATAGGTTTTAGAGTGGATTACTTTGCTTTTCTTAATTTTAAATTAATTAGAACTTAGGATTTTCTTTTTAATTTAATTATTTCATTATTTTCTTAAATAACAAAACATGACCAAAACATCTTTTTTTAATCAATCACAAATAGGTTTAGTCAAGGGTCAAAACCCTAGTCATTTCGTATTTAATTCACCGCACGCTTGTTAATTATTTTGCCAATATTTTGTAACTGTTCATGGTTTGTAATAGTTTAATTTAGGGTTTTCTTTACTGTTTAAATTCCCGGGTTTTTGGCAATGTAATTAATCCCCCTCCCCCGAAGCCTTGTAATAGCATAGATTTATTTTCTCGCATTTTAATTTCGGCAAATACTTAACTGTCTAGATGTATGCTAATAGGATTGTATGACAAGAATGCATGACAAATTAATACAGTTAGGAAACCCTAATGTGCAAAGATTAAACAAACTGAAAACAAATCACTCGCACATATCACTCCTAGGGTATACTCTCACTTCGGTTGCCTTCGATAAATGATCATTAAGCATAGGGTGTCTTAGTGGTTGCCCACCTGTCTAAAAAGATCAAATGTCCCATTCGAATGTTGCCTCGGAAATGTTGCATCAGAAATGTCGCCTCAGAAATGTTGCCTCAATTAAGATCTTAAGACTCTAGGGTTATTACTAAGGTGTCCTAATATTGCTTTAGTGATCGTACGTCCCTTTCGAATTGACGGTGCTACCTATTTCTCAATAGTAGGATAGCGCTGTCTAAAGGAAACAAGAATAGAAACGATCTTTTTTCGAGTAGGTAAATGCTAATAGGTACTTGCTCAAAATCAAAACTTTTCACACTTACACTTTTCAAACAAATTTTCAAAACAACTTCGTTACACCTTTGTGGACCGATACAAGGGTTATCACGAAGTCAAACATTTTCAAAACAAAGCACACAAACACAAGCAAATTTTAAAAAGATGAGCAAGTACCTAAGAGCCCATAGAAAACCATGGATAGAAAGGGTGCTAACACCTTCCCTTTCTATAATCTACCCCCCGTACTCAAAATCTCTAAAAAGGATTTTTTCTGTACTTTTTTCCTTTCCGATTGGATGAAATAAAAGTCGGTGGCAAATCTTGCTTACCGCGACATTTGCGAACAAAAAATGCAAACCAGTATTAACAGTCGATTCTGCCACCGTATCACAATCATACTCATACTCATTAACCATTTCAAGGATTTTGGGATTTATCTTTGTTCTATTTTGTAGGACATGGATTCTATTCGCAGGAAAACCATTCAAGTCAATCTTGTAAGGATCCCTCCTCAACTTAAAGAGCTATCATCAAGAATTCCTGAAAATTCTCCATTTACCGAAAGACATAGTCGCCTCCTAAACTTGGTCACCTCCAACACTGATGAGGACATGATGAAGGCGCTCTTCCAGTTCTTTGATCCTATACACCATTGCTTCACATTTTCCGATTATCAACTTGTGCCAGAAGATATTGCTCAAGCCCTACACTTGCAATCATCTGATATCATAACTAATTGGGAAACAAGGAGTGGTGTCAAAGGTTTCTTAGCCAAGTTCTTGTTTGAGAAAGCTCAAAATTGTTGGAACTCCTGGGACTTGCAAGCTTTTAAGGAAATTGTGGCTCTCCTCCTCTATGGGATGGTTTTGTTTCCAAATCCTGACCAACTCATAGATGTAAACTCCGTCAAAATCTTCATGTCTCATAACCCGGTGCCTACTTTATTAGGAGACATCCTACATTATTTTCACACTCACACTATGAGGAAAAGAGGTATTATTATGTGTTGCACTCCTCTATTGGCAAGATGGTTTATTTCGTATCTTCCCCAATCTGTATTGAAGAACTAGCAAGGTTCAAGGTGGTCACATAGGTTGATGACGCTCAAACATTCAGACATTCATTGGTGTTCCCGATCTATAGAGAATGTTACTATCATCGATCGTTATGGAGAATTCCCTAATGTCCCTTTAATTGGAATTAGAGGAGGCATCACCTACAACCCCTGCTTAGTCTTAAGACAATTTGGTTACTCCCGAAAGGATGGTCCCCATGAGATGCTTATTCAAGGGTTAGTATTTGACTACGAGAATGATGATAAAGGTCACCGCCAGAGGTTTATCTGATCCTGGAGGATGTTGAACAAGGTAGATAGCAAGACATTGGGGCACATGAATTCCATCCCTCTTGAGCCTTACCTCAAATGGGTACGAGCTCATGCTCAAAGTATTATGATGCCTTACCCCTCCATTCTCCCAGTTATCACAGAGCCTGTTGTGGAAGGAGATGTTCGATACACTATCCTACATCCTGACATGCCCACCTCTCTTGAAGATTTGCAAAGAGATTGGATACAGCTTAAGGGGGAGCGAGACACTTTCGAGGCCTAATTTTACGCCAGCGAGAAGAAGGTTTTGGAACTCACCAAGCAACTTCATGAGGAGAGGAGTCTGAATGCCTACATCGCACCAAAGAGGATGCATACAACTTTTTTATCTTAGAGTTTTTGTATTTCTTTGTAAGCCCAAAAGAGGCATGATGTACTCAAACTTTGATTTATTAATATGACGTGTGTTCCTTTTTCTTTTTTTTTGTCTAAAGCAAATTTAAATCTCTAATTTCCTTGAAATCATTGCATATGCGTCTCCATTCATCATAACATAAGCAGGTTTCTTACCACAGGTCTCCTTATCTTTCTATTGTTTATTTCAGTAAGATGGATCTTGAGCAGACAGTAAAAGACCTCCAGGAGCAGAATGCTCAGTTTCAACAGATGTTCTTGACTCTAGCCAAAGGACAATAGGATTTGAAAACTTTGCTGATTAAATAAAAGAAGAAAAAAGAAAAGAAAACAACCGGAGTTCTGAATCTAGGAAGAAGGTTCCCAGGGCCAGCCAGACGGACTATAGACTTCGCAACGTCATCTGGTGAAAAGGATAATCAAGAAGGGAAAGGCAAGGAAGTGACTGCCCAACCAGAATCTAAAGAGGAAGAAGAAGAAGACTACTCTGAAGAGCAGTATCCCCTGGCTGACGACAAGTACAAACATCTAGAAGAGCGTCTAAGTGCAATGGAGATTCAGAAATTTCCAGGGCTGGACTTTGAAGAGTTGGGTTTGGTGTCTGGGAGTTATTCCACCAAAATTCAAGGCACCAGTGTTTGCTAAGTACGACGGGGTTTCGTGTCCCAAGATGCACCTCCGATCTTATGTGAGGAAGATACAGCCTCATACTGTTGACAGAGACTTGTGGGTCCACTTCTTTCAAGATAGTCTATTCGGGTCTCATCTAGATTGGTTCTATCAATTGGAAAGGGCCAATATCCATAACTGGGAAGACCTTGCCGCTGCTTTTTATAAACAGTATCAGTATAATGCAGACCTTGCTCCCACCCGTACTCAACTCTAGAGTATGGCTATGGTTTCAAGCGAAGGTTTCAAAGACTTCGCTTAGAAATGGAGGGACCTAGCAGGAAGAGTCCAACCTCCCCTGTCAGAAAGGGAACTAGTGGATATGTTTCTAGGGACCTTGTCTGGTCCATTTTTCAATTATCTAATTGTAAGCTCCTCAACAGGCTTCACTAAATTAATCTTTACCGGGGAAAGAGTGGAAGCTGGGATTAAGAGTGGAAAGATCCAAAAAGACACATCCTTCAGTGCTGTGAGAAAACCATTTATCGGGAAGAAAGAAGTTTGTGCTATGTATCCTCAAAGGAATCAAGATAGAATTGAATTATGTCCAATGGTAGGGGCTGTCATGATCCCTAAGCCTGCACCTACTCAACAAAGGAGCAATCAGCCTAGGAAAGAAAGACCGGTAAGACAATTTACCCGGATTAATATGACACTATCTCAAGTCCTGCCACATTTGTTGAAATATAATCTGGTAACTTTGAAGGAAGCCCCGAAGAATCCCAACACTGCCTCTCCACATTACTATCCTAATGCTTACTGTACTTACCATTCAAAAAGTCCAGGCCATGATACCAACAACTGCTGGGCTTTGAAAAAAAAGTACAAGACCTTCTCGAAGCAAGAGAAATTGAATTTGATGCTCCCGAGATCCCAAATGTTATCACCGCTCCTATGCCCAAGCATGTCCATGATGTTAACGCTGTTGAAGATGATATGTTTGTTACTGTTGTTGATGAACTTGTTACTCCACTCCTGACTGTCAAGAGGAACCCGTTGAAAGCCGGTTTATTTTCGGGTTGTGGCGAAGGCTACCACCTCTGTTTATCCCTACCAACTAGTTGTCATTTATTAAAAGCAGGTGTCCAACGCCTAATGGATGACAAAGAGATTTTGTTTGAGAAGACTCCCGTTCCAACCATTTCTTACAATGATGTTTCAATAGTGACCATTTCCGCAAATCCTTCTTGGGTCTCCACCAAAAGACCCGTTAGGATTACATCAGTTCCTAAAGTGGCTCCACTGATAATTACTATGCCAGGGCCGATCCCGTACTCCTCAGATAAAACTGTCCCATGGAACTATGGGGGCGACGTATATTATCACGGCGTCAAGCAGGATTTACTGGCTGATGAAGACTCAATTTTTGAGAAGGATGACCCCGACATCGGCAACACTGCGGGAACCAGCAAGATAACCCGAAGTGGTAGAGTATTCTCTCCTGAGATTTCTCCTCCAAAAACTGTTACCGGTCCGGTGATCATCCCTGCTTTTGTTCCTGTTGACACTACTACTACAATTTCCATGGTTACCCCTACTGACACCCCTACCACCGAGTCGACCGAGACTCAGGGAAAAGGCATTCTGGTTGAGCCTGTCCGGATGAAGGCGCAATCAGCATCTATCCCAGAGGCCTCCCAAAAGGAGATGGAAGAAATTCTGAAAATTATAAAGAGAAGCGACTACAACATAGTCGAACAGCTAGGGCATACTCCGTCAAAGATTTCCATGTTGGCTTTATTGATGTGCTCCGAGGCTCATGCGGAGGCCTTTAATGTACCACAAGAAACCTCTGCTGATCAGTTCCAAGATTGTGTGGCCAGCTTGACCGCAGATAATAGTTTAGGTTTTTCTGATGCTGACCTGACACCTATAGGGAGGAAACAAAACGAGGCGTTGCATGTCTCTGTCAAATGCAGGGGCACAACTTTGGTCAATGTCTTGGTTGATACTGGGTCGTCTTTGAATGTGCTGCCTAAGAAGGCTCTTAATAGACTCGACTCTGAAGGTTTAACCTTAAAACCCAACAACATAGTGGTAAGAGCTTTCGACGGTTCAAAGAGGATGGTGCACGGGGAGGTGGACATCCCCATAAAAGTTGGAACTTAAACCTTTGATTCAACTTTTTACGTGACGGACATTCGCTCTTCCTATTCATGTTTATTGGGCCGACCATGGATTCACAACGCTGGTGCCGTCACCTCTACATTATATCAGATGCTGAAATACCCAACCAAGAGAAAAATCATTATTGTCCATGGAGAAGAGGAATATATGGTCAGTCACTTGAACTCCTTCAGATACATGGAATTGGATGGTGAATTCATTGAAACTCCGTTTCGGAACTTCGAGGAAGTCCCACAAACAGTGGCAGCTGCCAAGACTGTTTCCCAAATCCCAAAGATTACAAGGCCTCCACTAAAGATGTCTTCACTGAAAGATGCCAAGGCCGTAATCGAAGAAGGTGGGTGCATTATCTAGGGCCAACTCCCGAATATCCCATACAAATCTGACAAATTTGGTATGGGTTTCACTTCAGGAGCCCAGAAAGATGTTCGTCGTGCTCATGCTAGGGGACTACCTTTGAAGATCAACAACCACGGAGTGAACGCAGTGGAGGAGGATGATGATGAAAATTGTGACCTAGAAGATTGGATTTTCCCAACCATCAATGGAGGACTCAGCAACTGGGAATCTAAAGATTTTGTCCCAATTACTTTTATCCAACAATAATTGTCTTTAAATTTTTGTCGAATCTATAATAATTAAACAATTCATACTTTTAAAACCTTGTGTCTTACCCGAGGCACAACGGTCCATTTGTAAGGGTTGTTACTTCATTTTCATATGTCATCAATGAATCATGGACGTTTTTTGCATGCAAACTTTGTGCTCTTTGTATTTCTTTTTCTACATTTTTATTTCTTTCAAAGATAGCTATACTCTTACACACACTCACATTCAAAATACAGATATATATCCACTCAGGATCCCATGGGTAACAATTCTGCTATGGCCTATTGTGACGCTGGAAACCTAATCTACCAAGCTGAAGACAAATGTGAGGAAGATTGTGAAGTTCCAGGGGAACTAGCCAGGTTACTACAATAGGAAGAAAGGACCATACAACCCCACGAAGAACCAGTGGACACCGTTAACCTAGGTACCGAAGAGGACAAGAAAGAAGTCAAGGTGGGTGCCAATCTGGAACCCAGTGTCAAGAAGCTTCTAACTCAGTTGCTACATAACTATGTTGAGGTCTTTGCCTAGTCGTACGAAGACATGACAGGACTTGATACTGATATCGTGGTCCATCGTTTACCGACAAAAGAAGACTGCCCTCCAGTAAAATAGAAAGTCCGTCGCATGCGGCCAGACATGTCAGAGAAGATCAAGGCTTAAATCATGAAACAATTCAACGCCGGATTCTTAGTCGTCACCTCCTATCCACAATGGGTCGCCAATGTTTTTCCAGTGCCTAAAAAGGATGGCAAAGTACGCATGTGTGTGGATTACAGAGATTTGAATAGGGAAAGCCCTAAGGATGATTTCCTACTCCCCCATATCGATATTTTGGTTGATAATACCGCACATCATAAAGTGTTCTCATTTATGGATGGTTTCTCAGTCTACAATCAAATAAAAATGGCCCCTGAGGACATGGAGAAAACGACCTTTTGTTACACAGTAGGGCACTTTCTGCTACAAGGTTATGCCATTCGGGTTGAAGAATGCTGGGGCAACTTATCAGCGCGCCATGGTAGCTCTATTTCATGACATGATCCATCATGAAATAGAGGTTTATGTGGATGACATGATAGCCAGATCTAAAACTGAAGAGCAACATCTTGGCCATTTGCAAAAACTGTTTGAGAGACTAAAGAAATACAAGCTGAGGTTGAACCCGAACAAATGCACATTTGGGGTGAGGTCTGGTAAACTCCCAGGCTTCGTCATCAGCGGTAAAGGTATCGAAGTAGATCCTGCCAAGGTGAAAGAAATACAAGAAATTCCTGCTCCTCGCACCGAGAAGGAAGTCAGAGGATTCTTAGGACGGCTCAACTACATTGCCAGATTCATTTCTCACTTAACATCTACTTGTGAACCAATCTTCAAATTAATGAAGAAAGATCAAGTAGTCAAATGGAATGATGAGTGCCAAGCTACCTTCGACAAGATCAAAGAGTACCTACAAGAGCCTCATGTTTTGATGCCACCAGTCGAGGGAAGACCCTTGATCATGTATCTAATTGTCTTGGAAAATTCAATGGGGTGTGTGCTGGGGCAGCATGACGAGTCTGGCTGAAAAGAGCATTTTATTTACTACCTGAGCAAAAATTTTACCGACTGTGAAACAAGATATTCACTGCTCGAGAAAACTTGTTGCGCTCTGGCATGGGCTGCTCGCCTACGAAGACAGTATATGTTGACCCATACTACCTTATTGATATCCAAGATGGATCCAATAAAATACATATTCGAGAAGCCTGCCCTCTCTGGGAGAATAGCAAGATGGAAGATGATCCCGACTGAATACGACATTCAGTACACTACCCAAAAAGCAATAAAGGGCAGTGTGCTAGCCGATCACCTTGTGTTGTACCCCAAAATTTTCCCTCCCATTTTCCACTCAGGATGCTATCCCAGGGTTCCTCAAACACTCAATTTGGCTCAAAAGTCGGTCAAGCAAATTCTCCTCCTAGGCAAACCATTAGCAATTAGGGTTTGGCGCTTCTCAAAGAAAGTTGAGCCCTCAAGGTTTCATTTTATTTTTCATAAGACTTCATATCTCCTCGTAATTGTTTAAACCAGTTTTCAGACCTCACAGTACAAGTTTGCTCAACCAATGGTCCAGATAACTGAAAACAATTACAACAACCCCAAAATCAACCCTTTCGCGAGAACAATTTAAAGTGTTTGTAAACTTCTTCGTTATTCGATATTTTTGAGTGGTTTTTCTTGTGTACGATTCTCCATGATGATATTTCCAATTTCTCTTCACAAATCAAGAATCAATTACGTGTAGAAAATAACCAATGTTCGAGTGCGTCAGAAGTCACATCGTGAAGTTTGACCTAATTTCAAGTAGCCGTCGTCTGATTTCTAAGAATTGTAATTTCTTCAAATTACAAGACCTTGAGAGGATTATTCTTGTTTATGGTCATAAATGATGTCACACATGAGTTTATTGTGTTCAAAGACTTTTTGAATCGTCGCAAGACTTTAGTTGATTTCTAAGTGTTCTTAACCGCAGTTTGTTAAAATTGGTTAATTCTACAAGATTGACAAATATTATCCAAAACATGTTTGTTTGGCAATGAAGTTCCATTCTAATCAGGCATGGCAGACGATGTCATTTTGAATGAGTTTGATTCAAAGTTTGAAAGATAAGGCGCTTTGGTTTTACTTGAAATGCAAATTATAAAAGCATTGGATTTTCTTGAGGTTCAAGTTACCGAGCAAGACATATGTTCAAATCACACAATTAGAGGTTCCATATTTCATTAAGATTCAGGTCTCATTCTTTTCTCAAGAGTCATTTTTTAAGTTCATGGGCCACTGAGAAGAATTCAATTCGTGCTATGTCAAAGAATATTCAATATTTTGCAAGTCTTAGAATTAATTTCAAATTTAATTAAGAATGAAGGATTACAACAAGAATGCATTGTTTGAATTTTGCAAAATAAAGCGGAATTCATCGCTTAAATTTACAAGAGAATTGGAATGCGCTTTACAAGTTTCTAATTCACGTAATTTAAATTACAAGGTTCGTGACATTCCTAATAATTCACTAAGCTACAAGGGAGCTTCTTCATCTTCAAGTCATTCCTCACCAATTCTCCCCTCGCCCAAACTGCTCATACATGAAACAAAAACAAAAATTAGTGAGCATATGAAAGTTCAAGAAGACTTTTGTTTAGAACAAGTTTTTCTCATCATAAGGGTTATGTTTGGAATCAGAAAAGATAAAAGGTCATTTAATCATGTGTTAAAATTCAAAGCCTCATATAAATCAATTTCAATCATGGGCTTTCTTTTTCGATTGAAAATCGCAAAGGTAAACCTTGGTTCACAAAAGAAAAGAGGAGGTATAATGAATAAGCAAACACAAAATTCAGAATTAGCAGCATCACAAATCAACATTTAAGCCCAACAAAAGTGCTACAGAAATACCCTAAAACAGTCCCAAAAAAAAAACAGCATATGACAGTCCCAAATGCTGCCAAAATTCTGCTATTTTCTTACTGCAAATTTTCCCAAAATATGCCCAAAAACCTGCTAACAAAACAGGCCAGCAGTTGCATAAAATAGGCAACAAAAATCTGCAGCAAAAAAAAGATAACAGTAGTATGCCTCAAATGTTCAAATTGGCCAAACTTTCCCCCCCAAATATTATCACACTGATATGATAAAAGGGACAACAGTATCAAAGGCAAAAGGGCGAAGAACAACAGAAAAAACATCACAAAAAAAAACGACAACAGAAACATCATCAAAAAACAACAGAAACATAACCAACATCACCGAACAACAGAAACATCACTGTGATACGGTGGGAGAACTGACTTGGGTTTTGCGTTTGTTTTCGCAAATGTTTCGGTTGAGCAAGAGTCGCCACCGACTTTTTATTTTATCCTAAGGAAAGGTTAAAAAGCACAGCAAAAACCTTTGAGATGTTTACTTGGGTTCGGGGAGTAGATTATAGAAAGGGAAGGTATTAGCACCCTTTCTATCCATGGTTATCCATGGGCTCTTAGTTACTTGCTTAGATTAACTTGCCTTGATTTTCAATTGTTTGAAATGGTGCTTTCAATTGTTTGAAATGGTGCTTTGTGTGTGTGTTTGAAAATGTTTTGAAAAGAGGCCAATGTGGTGGCAACCTTTGTAATGATCCATGTTGGGATGTATACAAAGATGTATGTCTTTTTGAAAAGTTTTCAATGTTTTTGAAAGTTGTTTTTGAAAGTGTGTTGTGATGTGTGGTTTTGACAAATAGGCAAGTGTTTTTGTTTTGCAAATTGGAAAGTAACCAAGAGCTATCTACCCTAAATTTCTCAAACATCTTTGCTATGTTTTAACCCTTTTAACAATTTTGTTCCACCATTGTATTTGGTGGACAATCTTGTGTTAGGATGTTAACGGGACGGGCGCGGGTCATCGTTTAGACCATGATTGCAATAGTGCCAAGTATCTTTGGGCAATTTTCCTTTAAGGGACTTGATCATTTTTAGGCAACTTTCGAAAGCGTCATCGAGGGACTATGATCATTTGATTGTTTTGTTTTTGCCAAAGATACCTAACATGCAATATGGCCCATTATTGAAGGCAACAAATGGAGTAACCCTAAGGGTGCAAGTGTGATTAGTGTTGTCCATTTTCATGCTTGTTTATCTTGAAATTAGGTCAAACTATTTTTAGGTTAATTTTGCATACAAAACCCTAATTCTAACATGGCATAATTAGAAAGCTTTTAAATGCGAAAAATAAAAGGTCCTAAGTTATTACAACACAATATATGGGATGGGGGGTACAAATGTTCAAATGGGGATATTTTAACAAGAAATTAAAATCTAATTATTACATCCAAATTGAAATTATACAAATTAATTAATCGCACAATAATTTAAATAAGATAAGATAAATATGCAAAAAATGCAAAAATGGTTTTCATATGTATGTAAAAGGTATTTTTCATGTGTTAAATAAACAAAAATAAAATTAAATAATTTTTGGTATTTTTATGTATTTAGGGTAAAACCCTAATTTTATGAATAAAAGGTATTTATTATATAATATATGTAATATTTATTAATTATGTACAAAAAATAAATAAAAGAAGGTATATTGTAAAAAAAGTATTTTTGGAGTCAAAATATTAATAAAAATAAAATGAATTAATTCTTTGTATTTCTCTAAATATATTAATAAATATACATGTATTTACATTTTTTATTAAATATATATTATATGTACAAAAATAATATATTTAATATTATATAAAAAAAAGTATATTTTATGTAAAATGTTTTCAAGAGGTAATAAAAAAAAAAAAAGAAATAAAACATGTTTGTATTATTATTTTTTGTATTATAAAATAATAGTATATTTAGGTTTACTTATATACAAAACTAAATAAAGCCTAATAAATATCAAAATAAATACAAAAAATGTGGGAAAAATGATTTTAATATTTTTTTATACTTAAATAAAAATATGGAAATAAAATCAAAAGGAAAAAATGGAAAATGACAAGTAAAAATCAAAATGGGCCAGGGGGGTGCATGTGAAATACAGATGTTATGAAAAGTAAAACAAATCTCAGGCCCAGCCCAAGACCCTGTCTTCTTCAACCTCCAGCATCTTTGTACAACCAGAACAAGCGCCTGCTATCTCAAGATTCTTGGACTTTTAACACAAACTCACAACATGAAAAATGTTAAGCATCCAGCCACGATTCCATTCATATAAAAAACTTAACCAAACTCTCAGAAATGAGAGAGAATTCTCCATCCCTAATTCTTAACCTAAGTTTTTGTCAATATTCAGGTTCAAAATACTCTCAGCATATGCAATATAAATGGAAAGTAAAGATATGTATAGCTTCAGGGACATGAGTAGAACATTTTTCATTCACAAACTTAGAGCTAACTCTTCCTATATTGAGAGATAGAAGTCCATGAACTTACCTGTTCAGCTTGGATCGTATCTGACAATGGAGGCACCTTCAAGGCAAAATGAGGATTGGTACAGCTTGCTTGAAGTTCAGAGATGTTATTCCAACCTTTAGTTTGCTTTGAAACCAAGTGAATCGAGCTATAGCAATCCACCTGCAAAACAGAAAATGTGAAAATGGTGAAGTTGGTTAGAGGTGTTACAGTCTGCTTCCGAGGCTTGGGACAGTTTGTATGGATGGTAGGGAATGTGTTTGAACTGGTTTGGATGAAGATGCACGAGTGGATTGAGCTATGGGATTCAAACTGTAGCTTATGCCCTGTTTTTGCAGTTTTATGGTGTTTCTGTGAATGGGCTGATATTGAAGGTGATGGGTTCGTGCTTCAGCTTAGTTAGGTTATTTGGAAGGTGTACAACAACTTTGCTTAAGCTTCTCTATGCTGAAATGAGAGTTGGTGTTAGTTATGCAAGTTTCTTCACACTTAAGCAAGAAAGTATCAACTTGGTTTCTAGGCCAGTACCAAGCCTCTATCTATGCTGAACATTTGAGTCTTGATTAGTGGGATATGCCTATGCCTTTGTGCCTCAAAGATCTTCATTGTACCTCATAGATTGCAAAGTTGACATAAAGTAACACTTTACAAAAATGGATAATATGCTTTTTCTTATTAAGGCTTAATCTTGTATGCAATGCTTAAACACATAATGCAAGGCTTGGACACAAGGGGTTTGCATTAAATTTATGATTGTGAATGGGATAAAGGACCTGTAATCCATCTTAGAGCATGCTGAGTTCAAAATGCAAGGTTATGGACATGTAAATTGGTCATGAACAAAGTGAGTTTTTCCCAACTTGCCAAATTCGATTCTCCTTAACCATGAGGTTGTTTGATTAGTTCTTGGACATTTTGGAAAGCTTGGAATGTGTACTACAATCCATATTTGTAATGCAAATTGAAATTCCAAGTGGAAGCAAGTGAAAAGTTACCATGAAGTTAGGCAAAAATCCTGCCTAAAATAGGTCAAAATTTCTCTAAGTTAAGAATGTTTTGCACCCTTGTTCCAAAAATCATAACTTGAGCTACAAGCTTCTCTTGAGGAAACTTTGTGAATCAAAGTTGTAGATTTTGCAATGGGCTACAACTTTCATGTTTTGACTTTTGTTTGAATCCAAATTCATCTTGGTGGAAAAATGGGACAAAGTTAGGAAAAAATTAGGGATTTTCATAACTTAGAAATATTCTAAGTTATGAAAATTCTTCATTTCAAACCCTAATTTGTGATTTTTGATTTCTTGGTGAACAAGTTTCACAACTTGGCATGTTTTTATGAAAAATGGATCTTGACACTTGATTTTGACCAAAAAGTCAAAGTTTTACTTTTCAGTATACAGTCAAAAATTGATCAATTGACTGGGAAATTCATATGTCAATCTTGTGCATTTGGGATCTTTTGAATTTGTTGAACATGTCAAGACAATTCCATTGGGTCCTTGAGTCCATATATGAGCTTGGTTTGCCATTGGTTAGGTCAAACAGTCAAAAATTGCCTTTGTGCAATCAAAACCCTAAAAATGACCATTTTGCCCTTTTGGTGATCTGATCAAATTTCTTGTGGAATTGTGATCCAAACTTGACCAAATGGTTTGTATGAATTCAATATGTTGATGTGGGTAAAAAATCATGAGGTTTTACTGTCAATTGGCCACAGTTGACTTTTTCCCCAATACAGCTGATTTCTAGGTCAACTGTCCAATTGACTGGGCAAAGATTGGAATCAAGGCTTGAACCTTGGCATGGGTAAACTTGAGATTCTAACATGAAGCATGAAAGTCATTTTAGGCATTTTAGGTCAAAACATCTTTGTGCAAACACAAACCCTAATTTGGGTCAATAGTGCAAGGAAGAGTCTTGAGCAGAGCAAACCCTAACTTGATCTTGAGCTCCAAGGGTCTTGTGGTGAGAAAATGTTGAGGAAATGGGAGGGCAAATTTTGGGGTACAACAGTTGCCCCTGTTCAATCTTCTTGCACCTGAAGAGTTAGATTGGCAGGTTTGCCTTTCGCGTCTCGAAGGTAAAAGGAGATTGGACACTAGAGTGTCCTTAAATTTGCACTCATCAGAACAATGGATGCGGGAATGGGCTTAGAGAGGCCATTTCGAGACGGGCTTAAAGATGCCATCTGAAGGGTGACAGAATCTTGTCGGAGATGGGCTTAAAGATGCCATCTGGAAAGTTTGTTGAACTGTATCTAAGGACTGAGTTTGTATAAGCATAAGAATGGCCTCCGTGTCTGGGGCGTATCTGAGCTGTAACTGTGTTTGAAGTGTAGAACGAATATTAGAATGACTGCCGTGTCTGGAGTGTATCTGTATTGTATCTGGGTAACAGAGAAACATCTGTATGGAGCAACTGCGTGCTGGGGACAAATTCCGAATGAGTGACAAAATGGCAACCATGTTTGGAGCGTATCTGGACTGTATCTGAAGTTGAAAGTTGTATGAGTAGCAGAATGACTTCTGTGTCTGGAGTGTATCTGAAACTGTAACTAGGATTGAGATCCGTATGAGTAATAGAATGACTTATGTGTTTGAAGTGTATCTGAAACTGTAACTGGGATCTAGATAAGTGACAGAATGACTTCCGTGGTGAACGCACTGGAGAGAATCAAACTGTTGTTGTAAGGGTTAGAATGGTATCCGTGTCTGGAATGCATTGAACCTTGAGGTGGATAAATGAATCTGAATGAGAGATAGAATGGCTGCCGTGTCTGGAGCGTATCTAGTCTGTATCTGATTGATGTAGTCCGAATGAGTAGTAGAATGACCGTCGTGTCTGGGGTGTATCCATACTGTATCTGACTTGAGATTCTGAATGAGTGATAGAATGACTGCCTTGTCTGGGGTGTATCCATACTGTATCTGAATAATTGTTAATGATAGCCTTTTAAACTTATCCTGAAAAGGGTGAAATGTTAGCTAAAACACAAAGTTATGTTGCATGATATGTATGATGCAAAATATGTTATATCAATGTTTATGATATGAATATAAATGAATGCGCATGTAAGCTGAAGAGCTGTTTTTGCTGAGGATAGATGAATCCTGGAAACAAAGAATCTTGACTGCCGCCGGGAAAGTGAATCTTTGACTGCTGCAGGGGAAGACAAGAGTTTTGATTGCTGAGGATGAAACATCCTTGTTGCCTACTGCTGGAGAATTAGGAGCTTTGGGTTGTATACCAATCTTCTGGGGATTCTTGTCTTGAGGAGATCTTCACTGGAGAACATCTGATTATCCCGTGAGGCACTGAGAATGAGCCTTCACCCTGCTTGGGGAAATGCAAAATCTTCAATTGTTGAGGAGATCTTAGGACTACTGCGGGGAATTGGAATTCCTTGGTGACTTACAGGGAATGAGAACTCCTGAAGGTCTCTAGCGGGGAAGTTCAGAACCTGATAGACTCATGCTGGAGAGGTATGATTGAGAATTTTCAGTTTGGTGGCAGGTATCTCTGTGGGGAGAAGTTTTACTAGCCTGGTTCAGCTGGGGATTGATGGCAGGGAATCTTAGCTCCGCCGGGGATTGGATTTTCAGATTTTTAAGGCTCCACTGGGGATTCTGAAACTTAACTCTGAGGGGAATCGAGTTCTGGAAGGCCCTCTGGCTGGGGAATTTGGAGTATAACTCTGCTGAGGATTCCTTCTGAAAGGGCATCAAGATATCTATTTGTTCCTTTAACCTATCAGTAATCATCTTTCTTGATTCATAAGGAAATGATTATGTTCAAATGCATATGCTTATTTAACAAAACATTGGACGTTTCTCAGATAAAACATAAGTGCAAAAGAAAAGAGAAAAGGAAGACAACGCAAATTTCTGTATTTGGAAAAGTATTTGTATTAACTTTCTATAAGTATATTTGTACAGAGGAGACAGTCATCCTAGTAAGAGGATGCCGTCGTAAAAATTGAAAAATTTATACAAAAGAAAGATGGCTATGTGAAACAATTCCATGGGATTTTATTCTGCTATAGCCTCCACAACTCTGAATATCTGTCCATTCAATGCTTCGTCTGCCGATGACTGGATTGATTAGAAGCTTGGAGCTGGTTGATGAAGATATTGTCCTTAAAGTGATCCAACGAGACATAGTCATACGCTTTAATTCCCTAACTTTTGCCTGAATCGCCCTTTCGGGTTTTCGATCCACCGGGAAACCCCTTTTTGCCCAAGCCGCCCTTTTGGGTTTTCGACTTGCCGGGTGTACAGATTTTTTTTTGTTTTATCCCTAATTTTTGCCTGAACTGCCCTTTCGGGTTTTCGGTCCACCGGGATGCCCATTTTTGCCCAAGCCGCCCTTTCGGGTTTTCGACTTGTTGGGTTATTTTATGCGTAGTATCTTTTGACTATATCGGCGTTCGCAGGGTGCGGCAAATCGTCGTTGTCCATGGTGGTCAGAATCATTGCACCACCAGAAAATATGCTCTTGATCACAAATGGTCCTTCGTATGTAGGGGTCCATTTTCCCCTGGGATCACTTTGCGGCAGGATAATCCGTTTGATTACGAGATCTACGACTTGATATATTTGACGTCTGACTTTCTTGTTGAAAGCCTTGATCATCCGCTTTTGATACGTTTGACCATGGCAGACAGCAGCGAGTCGCTTTTCGTCGATCAAATTGAGCTGATCAAGTCGGGTCTGAATCCAATCATCTTCACTCAAACCAGAGTCCTTCATAATCCTTAAAGAAGGAATCTGAACTTCCATGGGCAGGACAGCTTCCATGCCATATACCAAAGAAAATGGGGTTGCCCCGGTTGAAGTACGTGCCGTCGTACGGTATCCATGCAGAGCAAACAGTAACATCTCATGCCAGTCCTTGTAAGTGACTGTCATTTTCTGAATGATTTTCCTAATGTTTTTGTTCGCAGCTTCAACAGCACCGTTCATCTTCGGCCGATAGGGAGATAAATTGTGATGATAAATCTTGAACTGTTCACACAATGCGGTGATCATAGTACTATTCAGATTTGTACTGTTGTCCGTGATGATTCTGTCTGGAACACCATACCAGCATATGAGGTTTTGTTTGATGAAGCGGGCAACCACATTTTTAGTGACAGAGGCGAAAGAAGCTGCTTCGACCCATTTGGTGAAGTAGTCAATGGCAACCAGGATGAAGCGATGTCCGTTGGAAGCCGTGGGCTTGATCTCTCCAATCATGTCAATGCCCCACATTGCGAATGGCCAAGGAGCTGTCAGCACGTTGAGAGGAACCGGAGGAATATGAATCTTGTCAGTGTAGACTTGACACTTGTGGCAAGTACGGGAGTGCTGATGGCAATCTGCTTCCATGGTAGACCAGTAATAGCCTGCCCTTAGGATCTTTTTAGCCATAGTATGCCCGCTCAAATGGGTGCCAAATGTACCGCTGTGCATCTCTGTCATGATTAACTCCGCTTCAGCTTTGTCAACACATCGGAGTAAAACACAATCATGGTTGCGCTTATAGAGGATGCCATTGCTCAGGAAGAACTTGGCAGCAAATTTCCTTAGGAACTTCTTGTCATTCACGGAAGCTCCTTCGGGATATTCTCTAGTCTGGAGATACCTTTTGATTTCGTGAAACCAGGGTTGTTCCACTACTTCTTCATTATTAATCTCATGACAATGCACAGGTTCATCCATTCGCTCGATGGTGATTTGGGGAGCCTCGTTATCCCAGTTGAGTTTAAACATAGAAGACATTGTTGCCAGAGCATCTGCTAGCTGATTCTCTTCTCGCGGGAAATGCTCGAAGGTAATTTGCTCGAAATGAGGCAACAATGTTAGGACATGTTCTTTGTATGGGATAAGATTGGGATGTTTGGTATCCCACTCTCCTTTGATTTGACTGATAACCAAAGCCGAGTCCCCAAATACGATCAAAGATTTGATCCCCAAGTCTATAGCAGCCTTGAGACCAAAGATGCAAGCTTCATATTCCGCCATGTTGTTTGTGCAGCTGAAGCAGAGTCGAGCCGTGAAAGGAGTGTGACAACCTTCCGGGGAAATGAGTACCGCATCGATACCGTTTCCAAGTGCATTTGAAGCACCATTAAAGTATAGGGTCCATCGGGATCCCTTTTCGGGTCCGTCATACGGTCCGTTACCTTCAATGTTGTCGAAATTCATTATGTCCTCGTCTGGGAAGTCAAATCTCATGGTTTGATAATCCTCGATAGCTTGATGAGCTAGATGATCAGCTAGTACACTCCCTTTTATAGCTTTTTGGGTGGTGTACTGGATGTCATACTCAGTTAGGATCATTTGCCATCTAGCTATTCTTCCAGATAAAGCAGGCTTCTCGAAGATATACTTGATATGATCCATTTTGGAAATCAACAAGGTGGTATGAGTCAGCATATACTGCCTTAGTCGGCGAGCAGCCCATACCAAAGTGCAGCAAGTTTTCTCGAGCAGTGAGTAGCGAGTCTCACAGTCGGTAAACTTTTTGCTAAGGTAATAAATAGCATGCTCTTTTCGACCAGACTCGTCATGCTGGCCCAAAACACACCCCATTGAGTTATCCAAGACGGTCAGATACATGATAAATGGTCTTCCTTCGACGGGAGGCATCAGAATAGGAGGTTCTAGCAAATACTCCTTGATCTTATCAAAAGCAGCTTGGCAATCGTCGTTCCATTTGACTACCTGATCTTTCTTTAATAATTTGAAAATTGGCTCACAGGTAGAAGTCAGATGAGAGATGAATCTGGCAATATAGTTCAAGCGCCCCAATAACTCTCTAACCTCCTTTTCAGTACGGGGAGCAGGCATCTCTTGTATTGCTTTCACTTTTGGTGGATCGACCTTAATGCCCTTGTTGCTGACAATAAACCCTAGAAGTTTACCAGACCTAACTCCAAAAGTACACTTACTTAGATTCAGCCTGAGCTTGTACTCTTTCAACCTGGCAAACAGCTTTTTCAGGTGTTCAAGGTGTTCCTCCTCTGTTTATGACCGAGCTATCATATCGTCTATGTAAACTTCGATTTCATGATGTATCATGTCATGAAATAAAGCTACCATGGCGCGTTAATAAGTTGCCCCTGTGTTCTTCAGTCCGAACGGCATCACCTTGTAACAGAAAGTACCCCATTGTGTAACAAAGGTTGTTTTCTCCATGTCCTCGGGGGCCATTTTAATTTGATTGTAGCCCGAGAATCCATCCATGAAGGAAAACACTTTGTGCTGAGCCGTGTTGTCAATCAGAATATCAATGTGCGGTAGCGGAAAATCATCTTTGGGGCTGGCCCTATTCAAATCCCGGTAGTCTACACACATCCTGACCTTGCCATCTTTTTTAGGAACTGGCACGATGTTAGCAACCCATTGTGGATAGGATGTAACATCCAGAAAGCCAGCGTTGAATTGTTTCATCACTTCTGCCTTAATCTTCTCAGACATATCGGGCCTCATTCGGCGGACCTTTTGCTTTATCGGTGGACAATCCTCTCTTGTAGGGAGACGGTGAACCACGATGTCTGTGTCTAAACCCGGCATGTCTTCGTAAGACCAGGCGAAGATTTCAACGTACACATTTAACAGCTGTATCAAGCGCTCCTTGACACTTGGTTCCAGATTGGCACCCACTTGTACTTCCTTCCGGTCTTCCTCTGTTCCTAAGTTGACAGTTTCCAACGACTCTTCGTGAGGTAAGATGGCCCTTTCCTCTTGCTGTAGAAGTCTGGCTAATTCCCCTGGTACTTCACAACCTTCGTCATCTTCATACTCAGCCTGATTGACCAGATCTTCAGAGTTATTAACGGACATAGCAGAATAGCCACCCATAGAATCAAGAGTGGATGAGTACCTGCATTTGTGAGTGTGGGTGTGTGTAAGGGATAGCCATCCTTAAATAAGAAAAATGCAAAAAGGGAACGAAAATGAACACAGCAGTTTATCAATGAAAAACGTCCAATGAATCATTAAACATGGCATATGGATATGAAGATAATCAAAACCCTTACAAATGGACCTACATGCCCCGGGAAAGGCATGAGGTGAAAAAGTAGTGTACGGATTGTTCAAAAGAAATTATTACAGACCACAGGAAATGTTTGATAGATAATTACTGATTAATAAAAGTAATGGGGACAAAATCCTTAGCCTCCCAGTTGCGTAGTCCCCCTTCGATGGTTGGGTAGATCCAATCTTCAATGTTGGCCTCTTCGTCTTCATCTTCCAAAGCATTAATCCCATAAGGGGAGATCTTGATGGGTGCCCTTTCAATCTTTGAGCGGCGCATAGCTTTCTACCCCGCAGCAGTGAATCCTAAACCAAACATGTCTGTTTTGTGAGGAATGTCCGGCAACTACCCCCATGTTGAGCTCTTCCCTTCTGTGATCGGTGGATCTGGAACTGACTGTTTAACGCTGGTTTGCGAAATGTCGCGGTAAGCAAGAGTCGCCACCGTCTTTTATTTTCTCCAACATGGACAGGACAAAAGCACAGCAAAATTCCTTATGAGATAGTTTCTCGGTTAGGGAGGTAGATTTATAGAAAGGGAAGGTGTTAGCACCCTTTCTATCCATGTTTATCCATGGGCTCTTAGATAATTTCTCATTTGTGTTTTCAAAATGTTTGTTTTCTTTTCAATTGTGAGTGAGTTTGAAAAAAAGTTTCGTTTAAAGATTTCAGATCGACTCTTGTATCAGTCCTCAAGAGTGTTTGAAAAAATTGTTTTGAAAGCTTTTTGAAAGTGTCGGTGTGGAAAGATTTTTTGATTTGTTTTTGAATTAGAGCAAGTATCTATGAGTCATCTACCTACCCTAAGGAATTAGGCTGTGTAAATGTCCTTAAGGTAGTGCCATCCCACCATTGAGAGGTAGGTAGCACCACCGTTGGAGGTGTTCGGGTCAATTCGCTTGTAGGGACAGTGTGGTCACCAGAGCAACAGTAGGACACCTTAGAAGCTACCCTTATGCCATTGATCCTTTTTAATTCCGAGGCAACCGTTTCGAGGCAACTGGATCATGTCATGGACATAAGGACTTACTAAAACCTCCTATACTCGACGACCACGTTTCGAAGGCAAGGCAACAATGAGGCGTACCCTAAGAGTGGTGTGTGAATTTGTGTGTTATTTTCATGTTAATATTTGTCTTTGATCATGCATTTGGTGAGCTACGCATTGTTTTTAATTTAGGCCATTCATTCTTTCATGCAAAGTTTAGAATTTAAAAGTGCGGAAATTAAAGTGCGGGAAGTAAAATCCTACGCTATTACAAGGCGCGGGTCTATACATCGCCAAATTAACAAAGACCTGTTTTGAATAAAAAATGCGGAAAGTAAATAAATTCCTAATTACTATTACAAGGCTTGAGCAATTACATAATATTCACAAAGGAAAATAAAATAACATGCGAAACGAAATAAAAATTGAACGTTCGAGGGCGTTGGACCCTTTTAAAATTAAATTGAATGAAAGGTTAATGAATTATTTAATTAAAAGAAAAGAAATGTTTTTTATGTTTTTGGTATTTAATGGAATAAGAAAATTAAAATTAAAATTAAAAGAAACCCTAATTCTAAGTTGTTTTAATTATTAAGAAAACATTAAAGTTTAACCTAATTTACTAAATAATTAAAGTATATGTTTATTTACAAAATATTGATTAATTAATAATAATAATGATGAGAAAATTATTTAATAAAATAAAAAAAGGATGAAAAAGTTAAGAACCCTAATTTCTACATATTTTAATTTATTAAGAAAAAATTGAAGTTTCAACACCTAATTTAACTAGTTAATTATTTAAAGTTTATTTACAAAAAATATTTAATGAGTAAATTAATTAACATATTTTAATGTTTGAATTTTTTATTATAAAAATTAATTATTGGAAATTAAAGAAAACAATTAAAATAATTAATAGAATTAATAAAGAAAAATAAATAAAAATTGAAAATTGATGCAAACCATGGGGGGTATTCAGACCCAAAGGGAGGTGAATTGGAGCATTTTTGGCCCATTGAACAAGAAGCCTGTTTGACTTTCCAGCATCACGTGCGTGTTCATTGACTCCTGAGTACCGTGGTCTGCATTCTTTGGCCATTGGATTGGGTTTCATGGCCATTTGTGTTCTGGCTGTTGGCCATTTGTGTTCTGGCCGTTGGCCATTTGTGTTCTGGCCTCAACGTTCCTTAATCTTCTCAGGATGTCTGTCTCGCCATGTATTGGTGTCATGCATAAGTTGTTCTTTTGGCCATTTGGCTTTTGGCTTTTGGCTTTTGGTCATTTGGCTTTTGGCTTTTGGCCATTTGGATTTTGACCTCAACGCTCCTTGATGAACCTGCATGGGATCCTGTCTAAATCTGCAGTGTTGAATCTCATGAACACATTAAATAAAATCATAAAATGCAAATAAAGCCAATATATGAAGAAATTTAATGTTTGGGCACAATATGGCATGTATGAATGATTATACCCTTTTGATCATGGAGATCAAATCAATCTTACCCTTACTGGAAAAGTAGTGACATGAATGCTTTTATGCCTTTTGGATCATGGAGATCAAGTCAGCCTTACCCTTACTGAAGAAGTAGTGAGGTGTTGGTTTTAACTGTGATGGCTTGTTCGTAGTGAGAGAGGGATTTGTAATAAGGTTTTCAAGGTTTTAGGGTTCTTGAAAGAATTTGATATTCTAACAGTGTTGTGGCAAGGTTTTTTTCTCTCTTTCTCTCCTCTCTGGTTTGTGTGAAAAGAAGGTGATTATATAATGGAAATTAGGGTAAAGAAAATGGGCTTTGAATGTGCAATTGGGCCTCCAATATTCACTTGAGTTCGTCACTTTCCAGGCTAAATCGCAGGGACTTAAGTGCAATTTTTGAAGTTGAAATGTGAAAACAAAATGTAGCCGACATCGATAACTAACTCTTGTCTGAAAATCGGCTCAATCGGATAAATGGTGAATTAGTTATGAATTTTTGAAGTTTCAGCTCAGACAAACTTATTTTGGGCTCCAGTGTCGACTCTGACACATTCTTCAATAAAAAACTGGTATTGATCGGAGCATAATCCGGTCTCGACTTTTGAAGAAAAGTTGTAGATCTATGAGTCAGTGACCTTGTGTAAAAATATGAGCCCAATCCGATAAAAATTGACCGAGTTATGAATTTTCGAAGTTTCGGCCCAGATGAAATAATATTCAGCATTTAGGATTTTCAGCGTGTCACGCACTCTGAGCAAAAAACGAAGGCCTTTTGAATACCGTTTGAACTCAATACCTTCTGTGAAAATGTAGCCAACTCAATTTGTGAAATTTTGGCGCCAGAACCAGCTCGATACGATGAAAATCGACCAAGTTATGATTTTCTGAACATGACGCAAATAAACTTCTGTCACAAATTTTCTGTGCGAAAATACTTGATAAATCCACATTTTTGAAGACCTTCTGATCAAAATTGGCTTCCAGCCGTGAGAGATGAAAACGTAGATAATGTCAAGACGGAATTTTGGCCACCGGAAGGGGTTCAAAACAAGCCACGATCTTCAAGTTATCAATTTTTTTAGCGCGTAAAAACTGCACTTTCAGCACACTTTTTCACCATATTTCTTCAAGAAAACTCGCACATTCGGATACCTTCTTTAAAGAATTGACTCTTGAGCCGAACCTGAATTTGAGAATACGTTATCAGAGATATCTTGGTGAAAGAACACTGAAATATGACGCGCCGGGTTGGACTTGTGAATTTTTCTTGAAATGTTTTGAGAAATATGGGAGGGCAAATTTTGGGGTACAACAGTTGCCCCTGTTCAATCTTCTTTGACCTGAGGATGTAGATTGGCTGGCGTGCCTTTCGTAATCTGAAGGTGGAAGATGATTGAACACTAGAGTGCCCAGAAATTTGCACTCACATTATAGAATATCAGCAGTGTGATGTAGGGAATGGGCTTACATATGCCATTTGGAGACTGTTGGTATGTGGATGGGCTTATAGATGCCATCTAGGTGTCGATCGCGTAGAGATTCCTTAGCGAGAACTTGCGTACCTGAGAAAGAAAAATAATTACCTGGCCTGTTACAGGAGTTGATCTTCAAACTCTTTATGTAGATGTGCCCTGGCTAGTTACAGGAATCGAATCTTTAAACTCTTCAGACGTGCCCTGGCAGGATACAGGAATCGAGTCCGGAGAATATAGTCGTCAACAGATACACCCTGGCGAGATACAGGAATCGGATCTTCAAACTCTTCAGACGTGCCCTAGCAGGATACAGGAATTGAGTCTGGAATTAGTCGTCAACAGATATACCCTGGCAAGATACAGGAATCGGATCTTCAAACTCTTCAGACGTGCCCTGGCAGGATACAGGAATCGAGTCTGGAATTAGTCGTCAACAGATACACCCTGGCAAGATACATGAATCGGATCTTCAAACTCTTCAGACGTGCCCTGGCAGGATACAGGAATCGAGTCTGGAATTAGTCGTCAACAGATACACCCTGGCAAGATACAGGAATCGGATCTTCAAACTCTTCAGACGTGCCCTGGCAGGATACAGGAATCGAGTCTAGAATTAGTCGTCAACAGATACACCCTGGAAAGATACAGGAATCGGATCTTCAAACTCTTCAGACGTGCCCTCAACGGGACGATGAGAGAACCTTGGGCGATTACTACCTCAACGGGATGATGAGAGAACCTTTGGGCGATTACTATCTCAACGGGACGATGAGAGAACCTTGGACGATTACTACCTCAACGGGACGATGAGAGAACCTTGGGCGATTACTACCTCAACGGGACGATGAGAGAACCTTGGACGATTACTACCTCAATGGGACGATGAGAGAACCTTTGGGCAATTACTACCTCAACGGGACGATGAGAGAACCTTTGGGCGATTACTACCTCAACGGGACGATGAGAGAACCTTTGGGCGATTACTACCTCAACGGGACGATGAGAGAATCTTTGGCGACTTCAACCTCAGCAGAATGATGAGAGAATCTTAGGCGACTTCAACCTCAGCAGAATGATGAGAGAATCTTAGGCGACTTCAACCTCAGCAGAATGATGAGAGAATCTTTGGTGACTTCAACCTCAGCAGAATGATGAGAGAATCTTAGGCGACTTCAACCTCAGCAGAATGATGAGAGAATCTTAGGCGACTTCAACCTCAGCAGAATGATGAGAGAATCTTTGGCGACTTTAACCTCAGCAGAATGATGAGAGAATCTTAGGCGACTTCAACCTCAGCAGAATGATGAGAGAATCTTAGGCGACTTCAACCTCAGCAGAATGATGAGAGAATCTTAGGCGACTTCAACCTCAGCAGAATGATGAGAGAATCTTTGGCGACTTCAACCTCAAAAGGTAAAGACTTTTATCTGTTGATCGTTCTTTCCTGAAAAAGTAACGAGTTAGTTGTATGCAATGTCATAATGTATGAATTGCCTGATTTTAAGATGTTCTCAAAAATAAATGAGATTGGGGTGATATGATGCGTATATGCATGTATCATAATGTATGACAATGTGATGTTTATGAATGTATTTTCGTCTAGGAAAATAAATCCTTGACGAATGTCGGGAGCTGAATCCTGGGCTGATATTGAAGAGAGTTCTTCGTTTTCGCTGGGGATGGTAGTTGCAAGAATACCGGTAGGAGAAGATGACTCCGTTGGGGAATAAACTTGGCAAATAGAATACTCTGCGGGGAATGCTCTGTGGGGAAAGAGGCACTTTGCTGAGATGTTGATGATACTCCGTTGGGGATACCACTGACGAGCTTTGTTGGAAGATCTGATGAACTTCGCTGGGGATAGGAAGACTTTGCCGAGGACGATCTTTCCGTGGCCATTAGCTAAGGATAACCCAGTTATATCCTGATGGGGAAATAACCTTTGAATAAAGCCGGGGGAGAGCGTTTATACTATGCGGGTGACAAGCTTCCAGAATCTACTGGGGATAAGCTCCAAGACCTGCTGGGGATAAGCTTCCTGCTGGGGAGATGGATCCAACTCTCTTGGGGAGACTTTGGAACTAGACTCTCCTGAGGAAATTTTGAGATATAGTGGGGAAGTGACTCCACTGAATGTCTGTATACCGCCGGGGAACAATCTTAGATCAAGACTGCCAGGGATGCTTGTTAAGAACGTTGGTATATTCCGCTGAGGAATGTTGAGATCTGCTGGGGATAATCCAACTTCCATAAGGCTGACGGAGTAGGCTAACTCTGCTCGGGGAGAGTGTCGTTGACTTGCTAGGAGATATTGTGCCTTGTTAGGGCTGATGGGAGAGAATTATTGAATCTTGGCTCACTCTTTGGGGAATTAAGGCATCTTGGTTACATTCTTCAGCCTACCTTAGTACCTTGGTGGACAGAGTAATTAGATCGCTTTAGACAACTCTTATTGCCCCAGTTTCTGATGTGAGAGGAGAGGATACTGGTGGAGGCCTGATGATGAGCTCATGTAAAACTGCATCTTTGGAGGGAGGAAACCTGTGTAGGGTTTACTGATGACGAGTCCGTGTAAAACTACGTCTGGAGTTTGGGAGGGGAACCTGTGTGGGGTTACCTTGATGACGAGTCCGTGTAACACTACGTCTGGAGTTTGGGAAGGAACCGGTGTAAGGTTTCCTGATGATGATCAAGCAGATAATTGTCCTGTTTGGTTTTGGATACTAATCCACGATCAGTCGTCCACAGAATTTCCCTGGCTTGTTACCAGTGTTGATCTGAAGCTGTAAAGGTAGATGGTAATCATCTTTTGATTGATCTTTCCTTGGTACTTTGGTTGACAGAGCAACTGGATCGCCTGGACCACTCATTATTGCCCCTGTTTCTGAGGTGAGGGAAGAAGATACCTGTGGAGGTGCTTGATGACTGCCGATTGACAAATCTTCTTCTGGTAGGCAAGTGACGAGATGCCGGGACATAGTCGTACGCTTTTGATCTCTAACTTTTGCCTGGACCTCCCTTTCGGGTTTTCAGTCCACCGGGATACCCATTTTTGCCCAAGCCGCCTTTTCAGGTTTTCGACTTGCCGGGTGTACAAATTTTTCATTTTCATCCCTTATTTTTCCCGAACCCTTTTGGTTCGCGGGAAGCCCTAATTTTTGCCTAGGTATGTCAACCTAGCGGGTCTTTTATCGTGTGTAGTATTTTTTTCGACTATGTCCACGCTCTTAGAATGCAGGGAGGTGCCCCTGGCTGCTTGGCATCGTTGAGAGATTCTCTGGATCTTGACTTAACTGCCCCAGATGGTAGACCATGATCATGCCGTGCCCCTTGATTGGAGATACTCTTGTTCATTAGACTTTCGTCATGCGAATTTCTCTGATGTTCAAACAACTAGTCATATGCAAGCAATGTTATATTAGAAATGCAAAGCTTATGTATGTCTTGAAGTTTTTTGAAAATGCATTTTTTAGCAAAAACAAGTGAATTTTGTAAACTGCGATGTCAACTCGTTATTTTACCGCAAGCCTTAAGGAGTCAGGATACCTTTTGTAACAGTATACTTTCGAACTAACCCATGCTTCAGCTAGGACCTTTAAGGGTTATAACGTGGTTTGGTTCACAGTTTAAGAAACAAAGGATAAAGGCTCAAATTATTTGTACCCGCCCGCTCTTCGTGATGTTCTTCAAACCTAAACTCAGTTAACCGTGCATTTAGATCCTGTTTGAGTCTTTGCTCTGATATTCCGGTAATGGTTCGGATGTTGACAATTTGTTTTGAACAGGCAGTCATTTCTGAGGGTTGAGGGTTTGTAGGACCTCTTTCTTTCTGATTTTATTATCCCTATTTTTTGCCTGAACTGTTCTTTTTGGTGATTACAGTCAGCGGGATGCCCCAGTTTTTGTAAGTCTCCTTCATAGGTTTTGACTTATTGGGCTTTAGTTTTTTTTTTTTTGGTAATGACTGCCTGTCTTTATGATTATTCGGAACCATCACTGTCTTCTTTTTGTAAGAACCTCTTTGGTGCCATTCGTTATGCACTTGGATCAACTGAGAGAACTACCCTGCCCCAGGTTATGATTAAGGGTTTTAATTTTCGAAAAGAAAAACTCCAACTTCTTTGGCTCAAAGGGGTTGACGAGGGATTATCTTCCTTATAACTCCAGTGTTTAGGAATTGAAACAATGCCTGTACCTCATCAGCAGGCTCTGTTCAAAAGCATATTGTAAGGATCGTGGTATCGTTTTCGTCATCCTCCCTCAAGAGGCTTAGAATTTCTTAATCAAGAGTTGATCATCAAAAAATATGAAATCAGTTTGAATATAGCGAATGCGAATATATTGCTTCAAAACAGACATATGCGATGCATTAATGAAATAACAACGTTTAACATGAATAAATGTTTGAACAGTCAAAAGAAAGTTACAACTTGAAAATTCTAATAAACAAAAGTCTTCTCATCTCATAGCTTGTTACTTCAAATGGTGAATCCGGTAGGGATGGTAGAAACATTCAGCCTGACCCACTTGGGTTAAATCCACTGCTCCTTCATTAATCAGATCCTGGACTTTGTTCTTCAGAGCCCAGCAGTCAGCAGTGTCATGTCCAGGACTATCAGAGTGGTATGCACATCTTCTGTCGGGATGATAGTTAGGAGCAGAGATGTTGGGGTTTCAGGGAGGAGCCCTTAGTGTAATCAGATTCAACCTTAACAGGTGTTGCAAGGCTTGAAACAGCGGCATGTTAAGCTGGGTGAACTGCCTCTTGGACCTGCTTGGCTTATTCTGATCCACCTGTTTCTCTGGGCGAGGTTGATGTTGGGCTTGTGAAGTGGTAGCAACTTGGAGGGGTCTGTTCTTCACCATACCAGACTCTTGTCCTCTTGGAAGCTGATCAAAGACCTGGTCCCTGACTCGGACTGGTTGCTTCATATTGGATCTGTCTTGGTGGAGTTGACTGATCATGGTCCTCAACTCTTCTTGCTCCCGAGCTAAACCTTGGATGAGAGCCCTTTGCCCCAGCATCTGGGTTTTCATTGTATCTACCTCAGCTTGTAGGCGTTTCAACCGTTCGTCCTTGTCATCCTCGGGACTTTTCTTGGCCAAATTCCCCATGAGGAGTGTCCTTAACTCTTCCTGCCCCTTGGATAGGCTTAGGAAGATCTCCCTGAATTGAGTCTCTTGAGCATGAAGACCCTGGTCATCTTGTTGGGAAGCCATTGCTGAAATAAACAGCGAAGAAGGTAAGTGACCTGCAACAAAGGTACCTGTCATGCAATGATATGTATGATATGCATGCAATGTTTTCAAGGACCTCGCGGGATAAACAAGAAACTTTGTTAGAATCTGCATTTTGTAGCTTGATGAAAGGCACTGCGTATTGTTGAGAGGCCTTCTTCAAGAGTCAAGGCTCACCATATCGAGTGGGTCATAGCCCCTGACAACCTTGTCTAGAGGAAAATAAATCCCCTTTGCCCCTTGCTGGACAGTTGGTTCATCATGACCTGCATCACAAGCCCTTGAGATCCTTGAAATGGGTTAGTCCTTATGTAGGATGCATGCAATGGTATGATGTTATGCTATGCATGGAGTAATGTAGGTAAACCCTGTTATGAGTCCAGATTAAGGACTGTAAACAAAACCTTCCAGAAACTCAAGTGTCAGATAACAAGTATGCAAGTAGTCAAGTTTGAAAGCACACACGTCACACAAAGAGCCCTTAGTGTTTAGGCCAGCATGGGGTCTGGGTATTACCCTCTTTAAGTTGGTGGGCTCAACCTGTCCTATCAGAAGTAACCGGGTTCTAAGGGTCCCAATATCATTGGATTGCTTTCATTGTTCATCGTTTCGATTTAGCCACTGAATTGGCGACCGAAATATTCCAAGAAAACAACCCTCAATTGAGTGTAGTATCGAGTATCAACCAACCTCGGACTGCACCAAAGTCAGTTATCTCACTACCCTAAAGAGGCCAAGATGGTTCAATTAAGGTTCCTAAGGTCAGTTGATGCTTCACGACACCACGCGGAGGCCCCGTACTCTCCTTGACTGAACTCAAGGGTTACCGGTACACACCAAAGTGCCACATCAACGTAGCAGACTGCTTCAACCATGTCGGTATACCCCGCACAGTTCCCTCACAGCCTTGTTGCTACTTTCTAAGAAGGTATCCCCCATATCCGGGTTAGGATCTATAGAACTCCCAAGACAGTACCCACAATAATGAATCAAACAATTCAGACAATTGAAAACACAAGTGATCTTAGTCCTAAGGTACACCTCACTTTTATAATTAAGTCCCCCGCAGAGTCGCCAATTCTGTGATCGGTGGATCTGGAACTGACTGTTTAACGTTGATTCGCGAAATGTCGCGGTAAGCAAGAGTCGCCACCGTCTTTTATTTTCTCCAACATGGACAGGACAAAAGCACAGCAAAATTCCTTATGAGATAGTTTCTCGGTTCGGGAGGTAGATTTATAGAAAGGGAAGGTGTTAGCACCCTTTCTATCCATGGTTATCCACGGGCTCTTAGATACTTGCTCATTTTTGTTTTCAAAATGTTTGTTTTCTTTTCAATTGTGAGTGAGTTTGAAAAAAAGTTTCGTTTAAAGATTTTAGATCGACTCTTGTATCAGTCCTCAAGAGTGTTTGAAAAAATTGTTTTGAAAGCTTTTTGAAAGTGTCAGTGTGGAAAGATTTTTTGATTTGTTTTTGAATTAGAGCAAGTATCTATGAGTCATCTACCTACCCTAAGGAATTAGGCTGTGTAAATGTCCTTAAGGTAGTGCCATCCCACCATTGAGAGGTAGGTAGCACCACCGTTGGAGGTGTTCGGGTCAATTCGTTTGTAGGGACAATGTGGTCACCAGAGCAACAGTAGGACACCTTAGAAGCTACCCTTATGCCATTGATCCTTTTTAATTCCGAGGCAACCGTTTTGAGGCAACTGGATCATGTCATAGACATAAGGACTTACTAAAACGTCTTATACTCGACGACCACGTTTCGAAGGCAAGGCAACAATGAGGCGTACCCTAAGAGTGGTGTGTGAATTTGTGTGTTATTTTCATGTTAATATTTGTCTTTGATCATGCATTTGGTGAGCTACGCATTGTTTTTAATTTAGGCCATTCATTCTTTCATGCAAAGTTTATAATTTAAAAGTGCGGAAATTAAAGTGCGGGAAGTAAAATCCTACGCTATTACAAGGCGCGGGTCTATACATCGCCAAATTAACAAAGACCCGTTTTGAATAAAAAATGCGGAAAGTAAATAAATTCCTAATTACTATTACAAGGCTTGAGCAATTACATAATATTCACAAAGGAAAATAAAATAACATGCGAAACAAAATAAAAATTGAACGTTCGAGGGCGTTGGACCCTTTTGAAATTAAATTGAATGAAAGGTTAATGAATTATTTAATTAAAAGAAAAGAAATGTTTTTTATGTTTTTGGTATTTAATGGAATAAGAAAATTAAAATTAAAATTAAAAGAAACCCTAATTCTAAGTTGTTTTAATTATTAAGAAAACATTAAAGTTTAACCTAATTTACTAAATAATTAAAGTATATGTTTATTTACAAAATATTGATTAATTAATAATAATAATGATGAGAAAATTATTTAATAAAATAAAAAAAGGATGAAAAAGTTAAGAACACTAATTTCTACATATTTTAATTTATTAAGAAAAAGATTGAAGTTTCAACACCTAATTTAACTAGTTAATTATTTAAAGTTTATTTACAAAAAATATTTAATGAGTAAATTAATTAACATATTTTAATGTTTGAATTTTTTATTATGAAAATTAATTATTGGAAATTAAAGAAAACAATTAAAATAATTAATAGAATTAATAAAGAAAAACAAATAAAAATTGAAAATTGATGCAAACCATGGGGGGTATTCAGATCCAAAGGGAGGTGAATTGGAGCATTTTTGGCCCATTGAATAAGAAGCCTGTTTGACTTTCCAGCATCACGTGCGTGTTCATTGACTCCTGAGTACCGTGGTCTGCATTCTTTGGCCATTGGATTGGGTTTCATGGTCATTTGTGTTCTGGCTGTTGGCCATTTGTGTTCTGGTCGTTGGCCATTTGTGTTCTGGCCTCAACGTTCCTTAATCTTCTCAGAATGTCTGTCTCGCCATGTATTGGTGTCATGCATAAGTTGTTCTTTTGGCCATTTGGCTTTTGGCCATTTGGCTTTTGGCTTTTGGCCATTTGGCTTTTGGCCTCAACGCTCCTTGATGAACCTGCATGGGATCATGTCTAAATTTGCAGTGTTGAATCTCATGAACACATTAAATAAAATCATAAAATGCAAATAAAGCCAATATATGAAGAAATTTAATGTTTAGGCACAATATGACATGTATGAATGATTATACCCTTTTGATCATGGAGATCAAATCAATCTTACCCTTACTAGAAAAGTAGTGACATGAATGCTTTTATGCCTTTTGGATCATGGAGATCAAGCCAGCCTTACCCTTATTGAAGAAGTAGTGAGGTGTTGGTTTGTAACTGTGATAGCTTGTTCGTAGTGAGAGAGGGATTTGTAATAAGGTTTTCAAGGTTTTAGGGTTCTTGAAAGAATTTGATATTCTAACAGTGTTGTGGCAAGGTTTTTTTTCTCTCTTTTTCTCCTCTCTGGTTTGTGTGAAAAGAAGGTGATTATATAATGGAAATTAGGGTAAAGAAAATGGGCTTTGAATGTGCAATTGGGCCTCCAATGTTCACTTGAGTTCGTCACTTTCCAAGCTAAATCGCAGGGACTTAAGTGCAATTTTTGAAGTTGAAATGTGAAAACAAAATGTAGCCGACATCGATAAATAACTCTTGTCCGAAAATCGGCTCAATCGGATAAATGGTGAATTAGTTATGAATTTTTGAAGTTTCAGCTCAGACAAACTTATTTTGGGCTCCAGTGTCGACTCTGACACGTTCTTCAATAAAAAACTGGTATTGATCAGAGCATAATCCGGTCTCGACTTTTGAATCAAAGTTGTAGATCTATGAGTCAGTGACCTTGTGTAAAAATATGAGCCCAATCCGATAAAAATTGACCGAGTTATGAATTTTCAAAGTTTCGGCCCAGATGAAATAATATTCAGCATTTAGGATTTTCAGCGTGTCATGCACTCTGAGCAAAAAACGAAGGCCTTTTGAATACCGTTTGAACTCAATACCTTCTGTGAAAATTTAGCCAACTCAATTTGTGAAATTTTGGCGCCAGAACCAGCTCGATACGATGAAAATCGACCAAGTTATGATTTTCTGAACATGACGCAAATAAACTTCTGTCACAAATTTTCTGTGCGAAAATACTTGATAAATCCACATTTTTGAAGACCTTCTGATCAAAATTGGCTTCCAGCCGTGAGAGATGAAAACGTAGATAATGTCAAGACGGAATTTTGGCCACTGGAACGGGTTCAAAATGAGCCACGATCTTCAAGTTATGAATTTTTTTAGCGCGTAAAAACTGCACTTTCAGCACACTTTTTCACCATACTTCTTCAAGAAAACTCGCACATTCGGATACCTTCTTTAAAGAATTGACTCTTGAGCCGAACCTAAATTTGAGAATAAGTTATCAGAGATATCTTGGTGAAAGAACACCTGAATGTGACACGCCGGGTTGGACTTGTGAATTTTTCTTGAAATGTTTTGAGAAATATGGGAGGGCAAATTTTGGGATACAACACCTTCCTTCATTGCGGCCTTCACATCTTTTAGAGATGTCATCCTGGCCATCTGCTTCGGTACCTCAGCTACCACTTTTGCTACTTCCACTTCAGGAGAGACTTCCTCGAAGTGCTGGAATGGTGTCTCGATGAATTCGCCTTCTACCTCTACATATCGGAAAGAGTTCAGGTGGCTGATCATATACTCCTCTTCACCGTGGACGGTTACGATCTTTCCCTTGATAGGGTACTTCAGCATTTGATGTAGGGAAGAGGTGACTGCCCCAGCATTGTGTATCCATGGTCTCCCCAATAAGCAAGAGTATGACGGACGGATGTCCATCACATAGAAAGTTGAGGGGAAAACCTCTGTGCCAACCTTAATGGGAATGTCTACCTCCCCGTGTACCATTCTCTTTGACCCATCAAATGCCCTTACAATGATGTTACTTGGCCTTAACTCCAAGCCTTCACAGTCTAAACGGTCGAGGGCCTTCTTAGGCAGCACGTTCAGAGAAGAACCAGTGTCGACCAGAACATGGGCCAGAGTAGTTCCTTGGCATTCTACTGACACATGTAACGCGTCGTTGTGTTTTCTTCCTTTTGAGGTTAGGTCAGCATCAGAGAAACCTAAACCGTTGTCTGCTGTGAGACTGGCTACACAGTTTTGGAATTGGTCGGCAGAGGTTTCCTGGGGTACATGGGCTGTCTTCAGGAATTTTATCAGTACTTTGGCGTGCGCCTCCGAACAAAGTAGCAATGCTAACATGGAGATTTTTGAGGGGGTTTGCCCCAGTTGCTCTACCACGTCATAATCACTCTTTTTAATTATCTTCAAGATCTCCTCCATCTCTTTCTTAGAGGTTTCCGGGATGACCAAAGGTTGAGCCCTCGTCCTGACGAGCTCATCTTGGATCCCTTTACCCTTATCAGCAGAAGTTGGAGGGACAACAACAGGAACAGCAGCATCTTCAATCAATGGGGTTCTAGCGGAAAGTTTTATCGGTGCAGGAATAACTTCGGCAGCAGATGAGGGTCCAAAGATTTCCTTTGGGGGGGCAATCTCTGGAGAAAATATTCTCCCACTTCGGGTGATCTTGCTTGTGCCGGCAATATTTCCAATGCTGGCATCTTCTTCATCAGAGCTTCCTTCGGTTATTTCAACTTGTTTAATACCATGGTAGTAGATTTCTCCACCGTAATTCCATGGTATTGACTTTTCAGAACTGTAAGGGACAGGCCCTGGCATAGTTATCTTCAGAGGAACAGACTTTGTAGCAGATGTAATCTTAACAGGCTTTCTGACGGCCTTGGAAAGATTGGCGTGAATGGTGATAATTGAAACATCTTCAGTAGGGGTTGGAATAGCAGGAACTTTTTCAAACAGAATTTGTTGACTGTCCATCAGGCCTTGGATGCCTTTCTTCAGTAACGGGCAGTCAATTGGCAGAGAGTAACAACAGTAACAATCTTCTTTGCATCCCGGGAAGATCCCGGCCTTTAACAGATTTAACTTGACGGTTAACAGCGGAGTTATCAGGTCATTGACATCAGAAACATACAAATCTTCCTCAATAGCATGGACATTTCGACCGTGCTTCGGCATCGGAGAAGATATTACGTTTGGTTTCTCTGGAGCATCAAATTCCACTTCCTTTGCATCTATCAAGTCTTGAATTTTATTTTTCAGCGCCCAACAATTATTTGTGTCATGTCCGATGCTATCGGAATGGTAGGCGCATTTGGCATTGGCATTGTAAGCTGGTGAGGTCGTATTCACATTTTTCGGCGCTTCTTTGATATTTGTGAGATTCAGCTTTAACAAGTGTGGAAGAACTTGCGCGGGCGTCATATTAATGCGGGTGAACTGCCGTGGTGGCCGTTCTCCCCATTGCTGTTTAGGTCTGGACGGGTTATTGCGAGGTTGATCATTTGGTGTATTTTGGATCATTACGACCCCCACAGTCGGCCTGCACTCACTTCTTCCTGCTCCCCTTTGAGAATACACAACAGCCGTTTCTTTCTTCGCTGGAAATGATTTCTTAGCAATTGTAGATGCATAGGCATCCTTCTGAATCTTCCCGTTCTTGATGCCGGCTTCTACCCGCTCGCCAGTCAGAATTTATTCAGTAAACCCCGAGGAAGAGCTACCGATCAGATGATTAAAGAATGGACCAGACAGGGTCCCGAGGAACATATCTACAAGTTCTCTATCAGAAAGAGGCGGCTGCACTCTTCCGGCCAGATCGCGCCACTTCTGGGCGTACTCCTTAAATCCCTCACCCGAGGCCATTCCCATACTCTGCAGCTGAGTACGGGTTGGTGCCAGGACAGAATTATACTGATATTGGCGATAAAAAGCAGCTGCCAGATCCTCCCAACTACGTACCTCCGACCTTTCCAGCTTGTAAAACCAGTCTAGCTGAGTGCCAGACAGGCTATCTTGAAAGAAATGTACCCAAAGGTTTCTGTCAGATGTGTGAGGTTGGATTCTTCGGACATATGACCTTAGGTGCATTTTTGGGCAGGACAGCCCGTCATATCTTGCACTTTGAACTTTGGGGGATCACAACTCCAGCAATTAATCCCAAATCTTCTAAATCTAAGCCTGGAACTCTCTGCAGCTCCATAGCTGCTAATCTGTCCTCCAAACTCTTGTACTTGTCATCAGCCGGCGGGTACTGTTGTTCTGAGTAGTCTTCGTCTTCTTCAGTCTCTTCTTCTTCAGCTTCGGATTTGGAAGGTACCGCAACCCCTTTTCCTTTACTGTTTTCTTCTTCGGATGCGGAAGGAAATTCAAGAACCCTTCTGGCTTCACCCTCAAACCTTCTCCCCAAGGTAGCCACTCCGACTCTCTTCTTCTTCTTTTTTACTTGGTCTTTGTTTCCCAGCAGGACTTTCAGATCCTCCTGACCCTTAGCCAAGGTCATCAGGAGTTGTTGAAACTGTGCGTTCTGAGATTGCAAGTCCTTGACCATCTGTTCGAGATCCATCTTACTGAAATAAACAGCAGAAAGATAAGGAAACCTGGTGTGGAGACCTGCTTATGCACATGATGAATGGTATGCTTATGTATGCAATGCATTCAAGGATTTAGAAAGTTCAAAATTGTTGCAAACAAAAAGAACGCACGTCATATTAATAAGAAGAAATTTGTCAGTACATAAATGCCCTACGGGCCAAATATTACAAAAACTTCTCAAGGTAAAAAGACGTTGCGCATCCTCTTTGGTGTGATGTAGGTGTTGAGGGTCTCTTCCTCATAGAGTCGGCGGGTGAGCTCTAAAACCTTCTTCTCACTGGCGTAGAAGCTGGCTTCAAAAGTGTTCTGCTCCTCCTTGAGTTGGATCCAACTCTTCTGCATCTCCTCCCACGATGTAGGCATGTCAGGATATAGGATGGTGTAGGGAACCTCCCCTTCCGTAACGGGCTCTTTAATCACAGGGAGAACATGAGGATAAGGCATCATTAGACTCTGGGCTCGGGTTCGTACCCACTTGAGATAGGGCTCAAGAGGGATGGAGTTCTTGTGCCCCAGTGTCTTGCTGTCAACCCTGTTAGGCATCCTCCAAGCTCTGATGAATCTTTGGCGAAGTCCTTGCGCATCGTTGTCGAAGTCAAAAACTAGGTCAGGAATCAACATGTTATGAGGGCCATCCCTCCGTGCATATCCAAATTGTCTCAAAGCTAGACAAGGGTTGTAGGTAATGCCTCCTCTAATGCCAAGTAATGGAACATTAGGGAATTCTCCACAACGATCGACGATGATGACATTTTCTCTGGACCGAGAACACCAATGTACATCAGAGTGTGTGAGGGTCATCAACCGTTGTGACCACCTTAAGCCTTGCTCATTCTTCAAGACAGATTGTGGAAGGTGCGAAATAAACCACCTTGCAAGGAGAGGAGTACAGCACATGAGAACACCCCTCTTTCTCATTGTTCGAGTGCAAAATGAGTGAAGAATGTCCCTAAGCAATGTTGGTATTGGATTTCTGGATAAGAAGATTTTGACGGTGTTGACATCTACAAGCTGGTCAGGATTTGGGAACAAAACCAAACCATAGATGAGGAGGGCCACAATTTCTTCAAAGGCTTATAGGTCCAATGAATTCCAACACTCTTGTGCTTTCTCAAACAAGAATTTTGCTAAGAACCCTTTGACACCGCTTCTAGTTTCCCAATGCCCCTTGATGTCAGATGGTTGCAAGTGTAGGGCTTGAGCAACATCTTCAGGCTTTGGTTCCTTTTCCGTACCGTTGAAAGGTAGTTGATTAAGGATAGGAATTCTCAGGAGTTGAGAAAATTCCTCCAAAGTGGGCACCAATTGGTAGTCGGGGAAAGTGAAACAGTGGTGAAGAGGGTCAAAGAACTGAAACAACACCTTTACCATGTCCTCTTCAATGTTGGTGCTGACTAGGCTGAGCAGTCTACCATGTCTTTCACTGAAGGGAGAGCTTTCTGGAATTCTTGATGTGAGCTCCTTGAGTTGAGGAGGGATTCTCACAAGGTTGACTTGGATGGTTTTCCTGCGAGGAATTTCCATGACCTACAAAACAAGAACAAAGATGAAGATCTAAACCCTTGAAATGGTTAGTACATGCATATGATGCTTCATGATGTTTATGATGTATGAACAAAACATATGTACAAGCAAATCACACCAAACCCTAGTTTCAGGCTTGCATGGGGTTTCATAGGTAAGTACCCTCTTGAGTGTAGTTGGCTTAAAACCTGTCCTATAAATAATAACTGGGTTCTAAGGAGCTCAATATCACTGGATTGTTTTCATTGTTCATTGTTTTGGTTTAGCCACTTAACTAGCGACCAAAATATTCCAAGAAAACAACCCTCAATGAGTGTAGTATCGAGTATCTACCAACTTCGGACTGCACCAAAGCCGGTCATCTCACTACCCCTAATGAAAGGCCAAGATGGTCAAGTAAGGTTCTAGGTCATTAGTGCTTAGTGACATCACTCAGCGGCCCCGTACTCTCCTTGATTGAACTCAAGGGTTATCGGTACTCACAAATATGTCGCATTAATATAGCTATTGCTTCAACCGTGTCGGTATACCCCGCACAGTTTCCACAACGTATTTCTATCTATGAATGTTTCCCCAAATCCGGGTGTAGGATTGCAAACCCAAACAAGAGAGCCAAGATGTAAAGCAATCAAAACAAACAATTAGTCATGCAAGAGGGTGATCTAAGCCCTAAGGTTACTCCACTTTTAAAATTGTCCCCAGCAGAGTCGCCAGTTCTGTGATACGGTGGGAGAACTGACTTGGGTTTTGCGTTTGTTTTCGCAAATGTTTCGGTTGAGCAAGAGTCGCCACCGAATTTTTATTTTATCCTAAGGAAAGGTTAAAAAGCACAGCAAAAACCTTTGAGATGTTTACTTGGGTTCGGGGAGTAGATTATAGAAAGGGAAGGTATTAGCACCCTTTCTATCCATGGTTATCCATGGGCTCTTAGTTACTTGCTTAGATCAACTTGCCTTGATTTTCAATTGTTTGAAATGGTGCTTTCAATTGTTTGAAATGGTGCTTTGTGTGTGTGTTTGAAAATGTTTTGAAAAGAGGCCAATGTGGTGGCAACCTTTGTAATGATCCATGTTGGGATGTATACAAAGATGTATGTCTTTTTGAAAAGTTTTCAATGTTTTTGAAAGTTGTTTTTGAAAGTGTGTTGTGATGTGTGGTTTTGACAAATAGGCAAGTGTTTTTGTTTTTAAAATTGGCAAGTAACCAAGAGCTATCTACCCTAAATTTCTCAAACATCTTTGCTATGTTTTAACCCTTTTAACAATTTTGTTCCACCATTGTATTTGGTGGACAATCTTGTGTTAGGATGTTAACGGGACGGGCGCGGGTCATCGTTTAGACCATGATTGCAATAGTGCCAAGTATCTTTGGGCAATTTTTCCTTTAAGGGACTTGATCATTTTTAGGCAACTTTCGAAAGCGTCATCGAGGGACTATGATCATTTGATTGTTTTGTTTTTGCCAAAGATACCTAACATGCAATATGGCCCATTATTGAAGGCAACAAATGGAGTAACCCTAAGGGTGCAAGTGTGATTAGTGTTGTCCATTTTCATGCTTGTTTATCTTGAAATTAGGTCAAACTATTTTTAGGTTAATTTTGCATACAAAACCCTAATTCTAACATGGCATAATTAGAAAGCTTTTAAATGCGAAAAATAAAAGGTCCTAAGTTATTACAACACAATATATGGGATGGGGGGTACAAATGTTCAAATGGGGATATTTTAACAAGAAATTAAAATCTAATTATTACATCAAAATTGAAATTATACAAATTAATTAATCGCATAATAATTTAAATAAGATAAGATAAATATGCAAAAAATGCAAAAATGGTTTTCATATGTATGTAAAAGGTATTTTTCATGTGTTAAATAAACAAAAATAAAATTAAATAATTTTTGGTATTTTTATGTATTTAGGGTAAAACCCTAATTTTATGAATAAAAGGTATTTATTATATAATATATGCAATATTTATTAATTATGTACAAAAAATAAATAAAAGAAGGTATATTGTAGAAAAAGTATTTTTGGAGTCAAAATATTAATAAAAATAAAATGGATTAATTCTTTGTATTTCTCTAAATATATTAATAAATATACATGTATTTACATTATTTATTAAATATATATTATATGTACAAAAATAATATATTTAATATTATATAAAAAAAAAGTATATTTTATGTAAAATGTTTTCAAGAGGTAATAAAAAAAAAAGAAATAAAACATGTTTGTATTATTATTTTTTGTATTATAAAATAATAGTATATTTAGGTTTACTTATATACAAAACTAAATAAAGCCTAATAAATATCAAAATAAATGCAAAAAATGTGGGAAAAATGATTTTAATATTTTTTTATACTTAAATAAAAAAATGGAAATAAAATCAAAAGGAAAAAATGGAAAATGACAAGTAAAAATCAAAATGGGCCAGGGGGGTGCATGTGAAATACATATGTTATGAAAAGTAAAACAAATCTCAGGCCCAGCCCAAGACCCTGTCTTCTTCAACCTCCAGCATCTTTGTACAACCAGAACAAGCGTCTGCTATCTCAAGATTCTTGGACTTTTAACACAAACTCACAACATGAAAAATGTTAAGCATCCAGCCACGATTCCATTCATATAAAAAACTTAACCTAACTCTCAGAAATGAGAGAGAATTTCTCCATCCCTAATTCTTAACCTAAGTTTTTGTCAATATTCAGGTTCAAAATACTCTCAGCATATGCAATATAAATGGAAAGTAAAGATATGTATAGCTTCAGGGACATGAGTAGAACATTTTTCATTCACAAACTTAGAGCTAACTCTTCCTATATTGAGAGATAAAAGTCCATGAACTTACCTGTTCAGCTTGGATCGTATCTGACAATGGAGGCACCTTCAAGGCAAAATGAGGATTGGTACAGCTTGCTTGAAGTTCAGAGATGCTATTCCAACCTTTAGTTTGCTTTGAAACCAAGTGAATCGAGCTATAGCAATCCACCTGCAAAACAGAAAATGTGAAAATGGTGAAGTTGGTTAGAGGTGTTACAGTCTGCTTCCAAGGCTTGGGACAGTTTGTATGGATGGTAGGGAATGTGTTTGAACTGGTTTGGATGAAGATGCACGAGTGGATTGAGCTATGGGATTCAAACTGCAGCTTATGCCCTATTTTTGCAGTTTTATGGTGTTTCTGTGAATGGGCTGATATTGAAGGTGATGGGCTCGTGCTTCAGATCAATTAGGTTATTTGGAAGGTGTACAACAACTTTGCTTAAGCTTCTCTATGCTAAAATGAGAGTTGGTGTTAGTTATGCAAGTTTCTTCACACTTAAGCAAGAAAGTATCAACTTGGTTTCTAGGCCAGTACCAAGCCTCTATCTATGCTACACATTTGAGTCTTGATTAGTGGGATATGCCTATGCCTTTGTGCCTCAAAGATCTGCATTGTACCTCATAGATTGCAAACATTGACATAAAGTAACACTTTACAAAAATGGATAATATGCTTTTTCTTATTAAGGCTTAATCTTGTATGCAATGCTTAAACACATAATGCAAGGCTTGGACACAAGGGGTTTGCATTAAATTTATGAGTGTGAATGGGATAAAGGACCTGTAATCCATCTTAGAGCATGCTGAGTTCAAAATGCAAGGTTATGGACATGTAAATTGGTCATGAACAAAGTGAGTTTTTCCCAACTTGCCAAATTCGATTCTCCTTAACCATGAGGTTGTTTGATGAGTTCTTGGACATTTTGGAAATCTTGGAATGTGTACTACAATCCATCTTTGTAATGCAAATTGAAATTCCAAGTGGAAGCATGTGAAAAGTTGCCATGAAGTTAGGCAAAAATCCTGCCTAAAATAGGTCAAAATTTCTCTAAGTTAAGAATGTTTTGCACCCTTGTTCCAAAAATCATAACTTGAGCTACAAGCTTCTCTTGAGGAAACTTTGTGAATCAAAGTTGTAGATTTTTCAATGGGCTATAACTTTCATGTTTTGACTTTTGTTTGAATCCAAATGCATCTTGGTGGAAAAATGGGACAAAGTTAGGAAAAAATTAGGGATTCTCATAACTTAGAAAAATTCTAAGTTATGAAAATTCTTCATTTCAAACCCTAATTTGTGATTTTTGATTTCTTGGTGAACAAGTTTCACAACTTGGCATGTTTTGATGAAAAATGGATCTTGACACTTGATTTTGACCAAAAAGTCAAAGTTTGACTTTTCAGTATACAGTCAAAAATTGATCAATTGACTGGGAAATTCATCTGTCAATCTTGTGCATTTGGGATCTTTTGAATTTGTTGAACATGTCAAGACAATTCCATTGGGTCCTTGAGTCCATATATAAGCTTGGTTTTCCATTGGTTAGGTCAAACAGTCAAAAATTGCCTTTGTGCAATCAAAACCCTAAAAATGACCATTTTGCCCTTTTGGTGATCTGATCAAATTTCTTGTGGAATTGTGATCCAAACTTGACCAAATGGTTTGTATGAATTCAATATGTTGATGTGGGTCAAAAATCATGAGGTTTGACTGTCAATTGGCCACAGTTGACTTTTTCCCCAATACAGCTGATTTCTAGGTCAACTGTCCAATTGACTGGGCAAAGATTGGAATCAAGGCTTGAACCTTGGCATGGGTAAACTTGAGAGTCCAACATGAAGCATGAAAGTCATTTTAGGCATTTTAGGTCAAAACCTCTTTGTGCAAACACAAACCCTAATTTGGGTCAACAGTGCAAGGAAGAGTCTTGAGCAGAGCAAACCCTAACTTGATCTTGAGCTCCAAGGGTCTTGTGGTGAGAAAATGTTGAGGAAATGGGAGGGAAAATTTTGGGGTACAACAATCACCAACATCACCAAGAAACAACAACATCAGCAAAACACCTTCATCATCATCATTTTCCAAACATTTTTCCTTCAGAGTCTAAGAAGAAAAAAGAAAGAGAAAAGAGGCTTCCCTGTCAAACAAATACCAACAGCGAGAACGAGTGAGGAACAAAAAAACTGACAGAGGCAGCATCATAGCAAGTCCAAAGAGATCGTTTGTAAATATTCAATCCTGTAAGTCTCGCTTCCTGATCTCATAAGCATTTTGCCATTTTTGCTTTGCTTTGATTAAGTTTTGAACGTTCTTTACGCTACTACTTCATGTCATTTTCGTAACTGTTTGAGCAAAAAATATAAATAAGTAAATAAAAAAAAGAAGCAGTTATACAGTAAACCCTTAAAACACAACTTACCTCTTCAACCTCTCTCTCTCTCTCTCTCTCTCGCCGCTAGCCTCAGACCACACCAAAGCTTCCCTATTTCCGTCTTCCAAACAACAACCTGCCATCATCCAGTCACCGTCACTCCATCGACGCCATTTTCTATGTTGTTACAATGCAAGCCATCAACCGTCTCATCTCCATCACACGAAGACTCGCCACCAAACTCCGCCACGAAAACCGCCTCTATTTCACAACTTCCAGTACATCCTCAACCACAACTCCAGGAGGAGGATCCTTGGACGACGTGAATTAGGAAACACCTTCGACATGGTCAACAGGCTTAACAAAGGACCACTTCAACGACCAAGCGACTCTTTCGGATCTCCAAGAGATAGAAGACAAGCTTCAGGAAATAGAAGAAGAGAATTGGAAGAGCAAATCGTATGTTGATAGTTGGAAGAAACGAATGGCGGATACGTGCGTGTTGTTGAAACAGGTTCGTGAACCTGGTGCCAGAGGATTGTATTTGAAGGATAGTGAAAAAGCTGAGATGTATCGTGTTGTACCCCAAAATTTGCCCTCCCATTTTTCATAAGAGACACAACCCTAGGGTTTCTCAGATATTCAAGTTGGCTCAGGAATCGACCAGACATATTCTCTTCTGTGGCAGTAAACCAGCAATTAGGGTTTTTCTTGCAATCCTCAAAAGAAAATATTTTCTCAGAAATTCAATTGGTTTTCACAGGTCTTCATGCTTCCTCAAGTTTACTGAAAAGACAGTGTTTGTTCTCAGAGCATGGTTGTTTGGGACAAGAGGTGGAATTTAAGACTGTCATGTAGGACACTCATGATTGTTTGATCCAGGTTAACCAGATGATTTGCGTCTTTTAAAACATTTGCTTGGTTAGGAAATGGAATATACAGTGCGTGTTTGTTTGAAATGCAATTACAGAATTATTGGGATTACTTGGAATGTAAGTTACCAGACTGGAACATTTTACTTCAAATATCTTGATTAGGCATTTTAAAAATCAAATAGGATGCGAGGAGAAATGACAAGTTATTATTGGTAAAGGATTTCAAGTGACACAAGAACATTTCATAAGATTTTCTTCAATTTCATACATTGTTACAAAACAATTTATTCTTTTAAATACTTTAGGTCTTACAACTTATCGTATTTGAAAATAAATTGATACAATTATTGGATACAATACAAGAATGATTTTTCTAAATTACAAAGAAAATCTAAATGCTTGATTGGCCTAGGAGAATTAATCTATGCCTAAGTTTGACTGAAGTTCCTTTGCTTATCTCCAAGACCTCCATGCTTGCCATAAAGTTCTTGCCTTCCTTGCTTTGTCATCTCCATTTTGCTCACATGAAAACAAAAGAAAGAAAAATAGTTAGTACAAATTATTTGGGCATGAGCAAGAATTTTCCAAGAAAAAAGGTATTCATCATTAAGGTTTGCAAGAATGGAATCAGAATGCCATTATTCATCACAATTTTATTTTTCTATTTTGCAAATCACAAGAAGGTTATCCTTTTTGGTTCACAAAAAGAAGGGGGGGAAATGCTACAAAGCTGTCCAAACAAGCAGAAATGCTACAAAGCTGTCCAAACAAGCAAACATGATACAAGATGTCCAAACAAGCAAATGCAGCAAAACTGTCCAAACAAAATGCAGCAAAACTGTCCAAACAAACAACAAAACTGTCCAAACAAAATGGAGCAAAACTGGACAAAACAAATGCAGCAAAATTGTCCAAACAAATATTGCAAACAAAACCAAACAAGCAGCTTTGTCAAAACAACAAACATCATCAACAAAAACGAGGCAGAAGTATGGCAACACAAATAGCTATGTCAAATAGCAAAGCTTGTTTGAGAAGCATAAATCATCATGTTCCATTGCAAACCTTTCAGAATTGGAAAAAAGGGGCAAAAAGCAATTTGCTTTCCTATTGTCATTGAGAGAGAAGAGAGGAAAGAAGTCACCTAGGTTATTGGGATGCACAGCCTTGATGCCCTACCTGTCACAAGTTGCATAGAATGTGCTAAAAAACAAAACTGCAATAAAAAGGCCATAAGAACAATATGCTAAAATATTCAATTTTGTGGTTTCCCACCATTTTTGAAAATGGATATAACAGCAGGGCCAATATAACAAGAGGAGGGAAGAAATAGAAATCCATAAGTCAAAAACTCAGAAAACACATAAATCTCAAAACTGTAAACCAGCATCCAACTCCCAAAAGCCAAACATCCCAAAACCTGAACCAAGCTTCAAACACATGAAAACCGTCAAACCTGCAACCTGTTAACCAGCATACAATAGCAACCTCAAAAAAACCAGAACACAGAAGTCTCAAACCAAACCAATAACAACAGCAAAAACAAGATCAGTAACAAATCCACAAAACCAAAAACTCAAAAAGCCAAATATCCCAAACCTGAACCAAGCTTCAAAAACATAAAAATTATCAAACCTGCAACCTGTTAACCAGCATACAGTAGCCATCACCAATTTCACCAAAACTGTTGTCAAACCTCAAAAACCATCATCAATCTAAAATCTGAACCAGTAACAAAACACCATAACCAAAAACATAACCAAAAACCTGTAAAACTCCAAACTTGCGCCCAGTTTCACAAGCTCAAAACACCATTTAACCATCATCAAAAAAGCAACAAAAAAACATGTTAACCATTTTCAAACTCACAAAACCAGAACCAAAAACACAAAAACCAGAAACATCCCCAAGCCTCAAATTGAAACACACGAGTCTCAAACTGTGAACAAAAAACCAGCATTACAACAGGTCAAACACAGTGACAAGCCTAAAACCATCATCAAACAAAACAGTAACAAGCCACAAAATCCAGAAAAACTGTTAATCACCATCATTCAAAGGAAGCAGAAGAGTTACCAACGAGTTAGAACACCCACGCTTTCATCCTCATCTCCTCCCCTCATGCAAGCTCCGGCCACTAAGGAACCCCGTCCTCAATCTCGCCGTCCCCTTTTCATTTCACAGAAAGAACTTCAACAGGTAGGGTTTCCCTCTCTTTCCAAATCCTCCATAATCATGTATTTTCATGCATTTAAAAGATCCAGTTAATTAGTAGAAAACATAACAAGATGAAAATCAATAAATCATTAAGCTTTAAGAATAATAGAAACCCACCCTTTTTCAAAGAAAACCACTAGAAACTAGATTAGGGAGGCAAGAGATGCGGCGTTCCGGCAATTGAGAGTTGGGGGGGGGGGGGGGGGGGAGATCAGACGAACCAATTTCGTTGTTTCTAGGTTTAAATCCGAACTTAGGGTTTTCAAAAACGCGAATCATGGTGAGATAAAAATGGAGAGAGTGATTTCATTCGCCAAAGGAAATAGGGACGTTTAGTGAATTTATTCAGAGGTTTCAACAAGAATGGAAGGGATGAACGAAAGAGATGAGAGCGCCGCTGTGAACCACAACATTCCAAGAACCCTAATTTCACTTTTCTCTCTTAATCAGATAACTAAGCGTGTTTAAGACTTGGGCTTTGTTTTGTTCACAATTTTCCCTAAGCCGATTCGCCTTACTGGATACACCCCCCCCCCCTTGGCTTGTTCTTAGTTACATCAAGATTAGTATACAACTACTTTGGGCCTCACCCTCAAGTCATCTCAAGCCCATTGCATTTTTTTTAATTTGTTTTTCTCTTTACATTTTTTTGTTATGCAAATTATTAATAAAACATAAAATATTTTTTTATATTAATTTGAATTAGTTTTTTTTTGTAAATATTTTTTTTATCATTTTCTTTTCTTAATGAATTTTTATTTTAGATTTAATTTTCTTTATAAAACATCAAAAATAATAATTTAGTTTATTTGTTTTCTTTAGATTTTACATAATTAATAAAAATACAAAAAAAAAAGATTTTAATTTAATCAATTTTTTAGAATAGGTTTTATCTTTCTCTTTTCATGTAAATACTTAACATTTCATATTTTGTTGATTTTATCTCATGGATTATCATAGCTTTAATTAAATCGCTCGAAATTCGATTTGGTTGTAGTGTTTGATATTCGGACATTTCTATCTCATTTGATTCATCCCCATTTGTAAAAATTGTACCCCATTCCCGAACATTTTGTAATAGCGTAGAATTTCAATTTCCGCAATTTATTGTTTTCCATATACTGTATAGTAACTAGGCGTGTATGAAAAGATTCAAAAAACCAATCGCTAGATGACCTAATCAAAGAATAAAATAACTTGAAACCAACACACTTTTTCACACGCACACCTCTAGGGTAACCTCGCTCGTTGCCTCGGAAATACAATCATGTCCCTCGAATATGGGACACTTTAGCAATGACCCTTCGATAAAAAGATCGTAGTCCCTCGATGACCCTCGATGTTGCCTTCGATTAAAACGATCTCGTCCCTTATGAAAATTGCTAAAGCGTCTCACAAGTTGCCTTCAATGATTGTAAAATTGACTCGCGCCTGTCCCTTTACATCTAACGATGGGGCTTCTTACCAAATCAATGGTAAGATAGCACCATTAAAAGGAGGAAGAAAAACACAATTTAAGACCTTTCGAGTAGATAGATTCGCTCTTAGTTACTCGCTTGCTCACGACAAAAACTTTTACACCTACACACTCATTTCAAAACATTTTCAAAAATACAAAACATTTTGGATACGTTCTTATAGAGACGAGAACCATTGCAAAACATCTTTTCAAAACACTTTTCGAAACACGATTCACAAACACATCTTTGAACCACTTTTCGAAACAAAACTTTGTATACGTTCTTATAGAGACGAGAACCATTACAAAGAGATTTTTTCAAAATACTTTTAAAGCCCACACCACAAGCACACTATCAAATGAAAGCAAGTGATCTAAATGAGTAACTAAGAGCCCATGGAAAACCATGGATGAAAAGGGTGCTAATACCTTCCCTTTTCATAATCTACCCCCGAACCCGAGATAATCTCGAAAGGTCTTTCCTGTGCTTTTTTACCTTTCCTTTGGGATAAAAGAAAAGTCGGTGGCGACTCTTGCTAACCGCACAAGTGCGATCGAAACGCAAAACATCAAGTCAGTTCTCCCACCGTATCACATATCGCTTGCATAAAAAGGATCCTGAGGTTTATACGATTGAAAAGCTTGCTAAGGATTATAGGATTATGAGACAGAGAGTTCATGCCATTCTTTGGCTTAAGCAACTTGAAGAAGAGGAGAGTAGAATTTTGATAATGCGTTTTCATTCCCCATGTTAACAATAATGACTCTATGCTTTTCTTTTCTTTTCCCGAAACAGTAACAACAACAAAAATTAAATTAATCTTTTTTCCTCTTCCCAAGGCAGCGGCGTATTTCCCTTAGTCTTAGGGTTACAATTTTCCTTGTTTCTTCCTTCTAACCGGGTCGGTCTTTTGGGTCCTTTGGCCCAATCTAATTTTTGTTTTTTTCTTTCTTTTATGTTAATAGAATCATATTAATTACGAATAAGTAATCTGGTACAGTTGGCAAAGCGTATTACCCATAATGTTGAAAATCCGAGCTCAATCCCTGCTGGGGCAGTTTTTCTGTTCTTTTTCTTTTTTTAAGCCTTTTCTTTCAATTCCATCAAAATTTGTTTATACATGTAGTTTAGGTTTTTATTCAATTTAGTTCATATTTATCTCTTCAGTTTAATTTAGGTTTTATTCAATGATTTTAGAATTAACTTAAACTATTTTTAATTTAAGTAATTTCATAATTAGTTTATTTTAGGCTTAGTTTAATAACTTAGAATTTAAAGTTAGTTTAGATTTACTTTAATAACTTTATTTAGTTTAGATTTATTTTTATTAATACTTTAGTCTTAATTCTAGAAGCATAATTTTGAATTATTTAATTTATTCAATTAGTTTAGTTAGCGTTTTTTTTATATAAATAATTTTACTAACTAACTTTGTATTTAACCTTAAATTGTTTTGTTTAAATTTTTCATAAATAATAAATAAAAAATACCAAAAGACAAAATATATGGAATTGATTTAATCGGTTATTTTCTTTAACAGAATAGAAGTTTATTTTTCTTTTCAAATTCTCACAAACACAATATATCAAACAAAAAGATATATATATATATATATAATTGACTTAATTTATTTTAATTTTTTCTTTTCTTTCCAAACGTTACAAACCAGATAACTTAGAATTTTTGTGGCGATACTTTGTTAATTAATTATCCTAGACTGTTATAATTTTTTGATTCAATTCGATTTGGTTGTATTGATTGCCTATTTTGACTGTTAATCGCGTTGATCCATCCCCATTTGTAAATTTGTACCCCCATTCCCGAAAGCTTTGTAATAGCGTAGAATTTCAATTTCCGCAATTTACTGTTTTCCTTATACTGTATAGTAATTAGGCGTGCATGGCAAGACATAAAATCAATCGCTAGATAACCTAATTTCAAAAAAATAACTTGAAACGAACACACTTTTCACACGCGCACCTCTAGGGTAACCTCGCTTGTTGCCTCAGAAACACAGTCATGTCCCTCGAACATGGGACGTTTTAGCAATGACCCTTCGATAAAAAGATCATAGTTCCTCGATGACCCTCGATGTTGCCTTCGATAAAACGATATCGTCCCTTACGAAAATTACTAAAGTGTCTCATAAGTTGCTTTCGATGACTGTAAAATCGACCCGCGCCTGTCCCTTTACATTCAACGATGGGGCTTCTTACAAAATTAATGGTAAGAAAGCAACATTAAAAGGAGGAAGAAAAGAACAATTGAAAACCTTTCGAGTAGATAGATTCGCTCTTAGTTACTCGGTTGCTCAGGACAAAAACATTTTTACACCTACACTTTCATCTCAAAACATTTTCAAAAGACAAAATGCTTTGTATACGTTCTTATAGAGACGAAAACCATTGCAAAACATCTTTTCAAAACACTTTCCGAAACACAAACCCACAAACACATCTTTGAACCACTTTTTGAAATAAAAACTTTGTACGCATTCTTATATAAACAAGAACCATTACAAAGAGATTTTTTTAAAACACTTTCAAAGCCCACACCACAAGCACACTGTCAAATAAAAGCAAGTGATCTAAACGAGTAACTAAGAGCCCATGAAAAACCATGGATGAAAAGGGTGCTAATACCTTCCCTTTTCATAATCTACCCCCCGGACCCAAGAAATAATCTCGAAAGGTCTTTCCTGTGCTTTTTTACCTTTCCTTTTGGATAAAAGAAAAGTCGGTGGCGACTCTTGCTATCTCCACAAATGCGATCAAAATGCAAAATAAACCAAGTCAATTCTCCCACCGTATCATAGAACTGGCGACTCTGCTGGGGAAAAATTCTAAAAGTGGGGTTACCTTAGGGTTAGATCACCTTTACTCGCTTTTATTATTTGATTTGTGTATTTTATATTTAGTTCTTTGTATTGGGCTTGCTTTGATCCTCCACCCGGATCTGGGACACCTTTTTAGGTAAATAGCAATAGACTGTGGAGACTGTACGGCGTAGACCGATATGGTTGAAATAATGGCTATGTTAGTGTGACGCATTTGTGGGTACCAGTATCCCTCATGGTGAATCAAGGAGAATACGGGGCTTCTGAGTGGCGTCATGAAGCACTAATTGACCTTAGAACCCTAATTGAACAAACTTGACCATTAGGACGTAGTGAGGTAGCCGGTTTTGGTGTAGAGCTGAAAATTGGTTGATACTCGATACTACACTCATTGAGGCTAGACTTTTGGGATATTTCGGCCGCAAGAAAAGATTGTTATGCTGAGACAATGCCTAAGAGAAAGGTCGGTGATATTGAGATCCTTTAGAACCCGATCATTATTTCTAGGACAGGTTGAGCCAACTAGACTTCAAGAGGGTACTTACCTACAAAACTCATGAAAGCCTAAAACATAGGGATTTGTTTGTTGTGTGTGTATATATTTGCTTATACATAAACATCATAAACATCATCAACATCATATGCATGCTCACTAACCATTTCAAGGATTTAGAAATTTATCTTTGTTTTTGTTTTGTAGGACATGAATTCTCTTCAAAGAAACACCATCCGAATCAGATTTGTAAAAGCACATCTTCAACTTCAAGAGCTAGCCTCAAGAGTGCCCGGGGATTCTCCTTTTACCAAGAAATATGGTCGACTTCTCAGTTTGGCTACATCCAACTTCCAAGAAGAGATTATGTGTGTACTATTCCAATTCTTTGATCCCGTACATCATTATTTCACTTTCCCGGACTATCAGTTGGTACCTACACTGGAAGAGTTCTCTCTACTCTTAGGGGTGCCCGTGCTTAATCAGATACCGTTCACCGGTCTAGAAGGGATTCCAAAACCTGAAGTCATCGCCGAAGCTTTACATGTGAAGAGGGCCGACATTATAGCCAATTGGGAGACAAGAAGTGGGGTTAAAGGCTTTCTAGCTAAGTTTCTATTGGCAAAAGCTCGTTCATTCTGGGATGACATGGATTTCCAAGCTTTCGAAGACGTATTAGCTCTCCTCATTTATGGTTTGGTTCTATTTCCCAATTCGGACCAATTCATATACGTTAATGCCATCAAAGTCTTTCTCTCTCACAATCCTATACCTACCTTACTAGGAGACATCTTGCATTGCCTTCATACCCGCACCATGAAGAAAAGAGGTACCCTTTTGTGTTGTATTCCCCTACTCGCTAAGTGGTTCACTTCACACCTACCTCAGTCAGCATTGAAGAATGAGCAAAGACTGACTTGGTCTCAAAGGATGATGTCTCTCACCCACTCTGATATCCGTTGGTGCTTGATATCCTTGGAAGATATCTCTATCATTGACCGCTGTGGGGAGTTCCCTAATGTGCCTCTGCTTGGCATTAGGGGAGGTATCACCTACAACCAATGCTTAGCTCTTCGGCAGTTTGGGTATGCCCGAAGAGACGGCCCTCATGAGATGCTCATCCAAGGTTTGGTGTTCGACTACGACAAAGAAGACCAAGGTTACCGCCAGAGGTTTACATGTGCTTGGGGAATGGTAAACAAGGTGGACAGTAGGACTTTGGGACATAAAAACTCCATCCCTCTCGAGCCTTACCTTAGGTGGATACGGGCTCGTGCTCAGAGTCTCTTGATGCCTTACCCTTCCATCCTTCCTGTCATCATTGAGCCTGTTATTGAAGGAGACGTCCCATACACCGTTCTTCATCCTGACATGCCTACCTCTCTCGAAGACCTGCAGAAAGCCTGGGTTCAGTTGAAAGAAGAGCGAGACACCTTTGAAACCCAGTATTACGCCAGTGAGAAGAAGGTTCTGTAACTCACCAAACTTTTTCATGAAGAGAAAAACCTGAATGCCTACATTGCTCCAAAGAGGATGCGTTCGGTCTTTTTAAGCCCAAAGAGGCATGATGTAAGCCCAAAGAGGCATGATGTATTCAAACTTGGTTTTATTTAATATAACGTGTGTTCCTTTTTTGGTTTGAACAAGTTTAAATCTCTAAATTTCCATGAAATCATTTGCATATTGCATCTTCATCCATCATAACATCATACATGTTTCTCATAACAGGTCACCTTATCCTTCTACTATTTATTTCAGTGATATGGATGTTGAGCAGACTGTGAAAGATCTTCAGGCGCAGAACGCCCAATTTCAACAAATGCTCATGGTTCTGACAAAAGGACAAGAAGAGTTGAAGACTCTGTTGGCTAAAGAGAAGAAGAAGAAAATGAAGAAACCAACCGGTGTTGTAACCATGGGAAGAAGGTTTAAAGGAAAAACCAGGCAAACTTTAGACTTTTCAACATCGTCAGGCAAAGGAGATAATTAAACCCAGAAAGTGAACAACGACCCAGCATCCGAAGGAGAGGAAGAGCCTGATTACTCTGAGGAACAATATCCTCCTACTGATGATAAATACAAACAGCTAGAGGATCGTTTGAATGCTATGGAAATTCAAAGGGTACCCGGTTTGGATTTTGAAGAATTAGGACTCATCTCAGGGGTTATCATCCCACAATAATTCAAGGTTCCCACTTTCACCAAGTACGACGGTGTCTCTTGTCTGAAGTTACATCTAAGGTCATATGTCATAAAGATTCAACCCCACACGGCTGACAAGAAGCTGTGGGTGCATTTCTTCCAGAAGAGTTTATCTGGGACGCAGTTGGATTGGTTCTACCAATTAGAAGGGACCAATGTTCGCAACTGGGAAGAGTTGGCCACCGCTTTCTACAAACAATATCAGTATAATGCTGATTTGGCTCCGACTAGGACGCAATTACAAAGCATTTCTATGGGAACGGGTGAAGGTTTCAAAACCTATGCTCAAAAATGGAGGGATCTCGCAGACAGGGTCCAGCCCCCTCTATCAGACAGAGAATTAGTGGATATGTTCTTAGGCACCTTGTCAGGACCATTTTTCAATCACCTAATTGGGAGTTCCTCAGTTGGGTTTACTAAATTAATTATGACTGGTGAGCGGGTTGAGGCCGGTATAAAAAGCGGAAAAATTCAAAGAGATGCATTCTCGAGTATGGTGTAGAAGCCCTTTGTTGGAAAGAAGAAGGTCAGTGCTGCATATGACTATAGAAATCAAAACAAAACCGACTGTCGTCCGACAGTACGGGCTGTCATGATTTCTAACCCTGCGCCAAATTAGCAGCGAAATTATCAGCACAAACCAGAAGCGCCCATGAGACAATTTACCCGGATTAACATGACCATGTCTCAAGTTTTGCCACACCTTCTAAAGACCAATCTGGAAACTTTAAAAGAAGCTCCCAAGAACCCCAATACTGCTTCTTCTCGCTACAACCCGAACGCTCGATGTGCCTATCATTCTGAAAGCCTGGGGCACGATACAAATGATTGTTGGGCCTTAAAGAATAAGGTGCAAGACCTTATCGATGCGAAAGAGATTGAATTTGATCCCCCAGAAACGCCTAATGTAATAACGGCGCCAATGCCCATACATGGCCAAGGTATCAACGCCATTGACGAAGATTGTTTTGTTTCCTCTATGAATTACTTAGTTACTCCTCTGTTGACCATTAAACAGAATCTACTGCGAGCCGGCCTGTTCCCAGGCTGCGATGAAGATTGTCACTTATGCAAGTCTCTACCGAACGACTGTTTGTTACTAAAGATAGGCGTCCAGCGCCTGATGACTAGCAAAGAAATCCTATTTGAAAAGCTACCTCTTATTAAAAGTTCTTATCAAGATGTTTCGATAATCACCATTTCCGACAATCCTCCCAGGGTCTCCACCAAAAGACCCGTCAGGATTACATCTGTTCCAAGATCTGCACCTTTAATCATCACTATGCCAAGACCAATATCGTACTCCTCGGATAAAGTTGTTCCCTGGAGTTATGGGGATGACGTTTATTACTATGGCGTCAAGCAAGATCAGTTGGTTGTCAAAGACGAAGTTGCAAGAGATATTGATCCTGATGTCGGTAACATCACTGGGACCAGCAAAATAACAAGAAGTGGAAGAGTCTTCTCGCCTGAGATTTCTCCAAAGACCGTTGCTACTCTTGCGATCATTAATACTGCCACTCCTATCGACACTCCCAGTGATACTCCTACTATTATCCCTATTACTGATACAATGGGCAAAGAGGCTATGATTGAGCCTTCCCAAGCAAGAGAACGTCCTGAGGTCCTCCTTGAAGCTTCTAGAAAAGAAATAGAAGAAATCCTGAAGATAATCAAGAAAAGTGACTACAACATTGTAGAACAATTGGGGCAGACCCCCTCGAAGATATCATTGTTGTCCTTAATTTTATGTTCTGAAACTTACGCCAAAGCCTTGGTAAAGTTTCTTAAGACCGCCCACGTGCCCCAAGAGACCTCCATCGACCAATTTGAAAACTGCATGGCCAATCTAAATGCTAATAACGGATTGGGTTTTTCCGACGCTGATTTAACCTCTAAGGGAAGGAAGCACAACGATGCCTTACATATTTCCATTGAATGCAGGGGCACCACACTTGCCCACGTTCTGGTAGACACTGGCTCATCATTGAATGTCTTGCCCAAAAGTGCTCTCGACCGACTGGGTTGCGAGGGGCTCATCTTGAAACCAAGCAACATCATAGTAAGGGCCTTTGATGGCTCCAAGAGGACAGTGCACGAAGAAGTTAGTATCCCCATAAAAATTGGGACTCATACTTTTGACTCAATTTTCTATGTGATGGACATCCGCCCTTCGTACTCTTGTCTGTTGGATCGACCCTGGATCCATGGTGCTGGTGCCGTCACTTCCACCCTACACCAAATACTAAAATACCCGATCAGAGGAAAGATTGTCACAGTTCACAGAGAGGAGGAGTACATGGTTAGCCATCTGAACTCTTTCAGGTATGTTTAAATGGATGGTGAATTCATAGAGACTCCCTATCAGAACTTTGAGGAGGTTCCAGCAACGGTCGCAGAAACCAAGTCTACTCCAAAGGTCCCGAAGATTACCAGACCTCCACTGAAGATGGCATCGTTGAAAGATGCTCGAGCAATAGTTGAAGAGGGAGAATGTACTATCTGGGGTCAGCTTCCGGATATTCCCTACAAGTCCGACAAATTTGGGTTAGGGTTCACTTCAGAGGCCCAAAAAGTTTTTCGACGTTCTCGCGCTGGGGGACCACCTCTGCGTATCAACAATCAAGGAGTCAATGCAATAGAAGATAGTGATGGCGGCTGTGACATGGACGAATGGATTTTTCCAACCATCGGCGGAGGGCTCAACAATTGGGATGCCAAAGATTTCATTCCTATTAGTTTTATGCAAGAGTAATTGTCTTTTAATATTTGCAGGCTTGTAATGTTTAAACAAATTCAGACTTTTTAAAAAACCTTGTGTCTTACCCGAGGCACAACGGTCCATTTGTGAGGGTTGTCACTTCATTCTCATATGTCATTAATGAATCATGGACGTTTTTGTATCAAATTTTGTTTTCTTTATCTTTTCTTTCTTACATTTTATTTCTTTCAAAGGTAGTTATGCTCTTACACACTCACATATTAAAAATGCAGATCTACATCCACTCAGGATCTCATGGGTAACAGTTCTTCTATGGCCAATTGTGACTTTGAAAATCCGATCTACCAAGTCGATGACGAAGGTGAGGAAGATTATGAAGTGTCGGGGGAGTTGGCCAGGTTGTTGCAACAGGAAGAAAGGACCATTAAGCCACACGAAGAGCCAGTCGAAACAGTTAACTTGGGAACTGAGGAAGACAAGAAGGAGGTCAAGGTGGGTGCCAATTTGGAATGCAGTGTCAAGGAGCGCCTAATTCAGTTATTACACGACTATGTTGAGATCTTTTCCTGGTCGTACAAAGACATGTCGGGACTTAATGCAGACATTGTGGTACATCGTCTGCCTACAAAGGAAGATTGCCCCCCAGTAAAGCAAAAGGTTCGTTGCATGAGGCATGATATGTCAGAAAAGATCAAAGCAGAAGTCATGAAGCAATTCAATGCCGGATTTTTGGCTGTCAGCTCTTATCCCCAATGGGTGGCCAATGTTGTTCCCGTCCCCAAGAAAGACGATAAAGTAAGAATGTGTGTGGATTACAGATATTTGAATAGGGCAAGCCCCAATGATGATTTCCCACTTCCCCACATCGACATTCTAGTCAATAATACGGTGCAACACAAAGTGTTTTCCTTCATGGACGGTTTCTCAGGCTACACCCAAATCAAAATGGCGCCTGAAGATATGGAGAAAACGACCTTTGTTACACAATGGGGCATATTCTGCTATAAGGTCATGCCATTCGGACTGAAGAATGCTGGGGCAACTTATCAACGCGCCATGGTAGCCTTATTTCATGACATGATACATCATGAGATAGAGGTCTACGTATACGGTATGATAGCCAGACCGCAGACAGAAGAAGATCGCCTTGATCACTTACAGAAGCTGTTTGAGAGGCTTAAGAAGTACAAGTTGAGATTGAATCCAAACAAGTGCACGTTCGGAGTACGGTCTGGTAAACTCTTAGGCTTTGTCGTCAGCAACAAGGGTATCGAGGTTGACCCTACCAAGGTTAAAGTGATATAAGAGATGCCATCTCCTCGTACTAAGAAAGAAGTCAGAGGATTCTTGGGACGTCTGAATTACATAGCCAGGTTTATTTCTCACCTGACAGCTACTTGTGAGCCAATCTTCAAACTCTTGAAGAAAGATCAAGTAGTTAAATGGAATGACGAATGTCAAGTTGCTTTTGACAAAATCAAAGAATACCTGCAAGAGCCTCATGTGTTGTTGCCATCTGTCGAGGGAAGGCCATTGATCTTGTATTTAACTGTTTTAGAAAACTCAATGGGGTGTGTGCTGGGGCAGCATGACGAGTCTGGCCGAAAAGAGCATACTATTTATTTCCTAAGCAAAAAGTTTACCGACTGTGAAACAAGATATTCACTGCTCGAGAAAACTTGTCACACTCTGGCATGGGATGCTCGCCGGATGAGACAGTATATGCTGACCCATACTACTCTGTTGATATCTAAAATGGATTTGATAAAGTACATCTTCGAGAAGCCCGCTCTTTCTGGGAGAATAGCGAGATGGCAGATGATCCTGACAGAATATGACATACAATATACTACCCAGAAAGCTATAAAGGGTAGTGTATTGGCTGATCACCTCGCCCACCAAGTTATGGAAGACTATAAGTCCATGAAGTTTGAGTTCCCAGATGAAGACATCATGACATTAGACAACTGTGAAGAAACCAGGCCATATGACGGACCTGAACAAGGATCCCTATGGACCCTATTCTTCGATGAGGCATCCAACGCACTTGGCAATGGTATCGGTGTCGTACTCATATCTCCAGAAGGATGTCATACTCCCTTCACTGCCATACTTTGCTTCAACTGTACAAACAACATGGCAGAATACGAAGCATGCATCTTCGGTCTCAAAGCTGCTATAGACTTGGGGATCAAATACTTGGATGTATTTGGAGATTTAACTTTGGTCATTAGTCAGGTCAAAGGGGAATGGGACACCAAACACCCCAACCTTATCCCTTATAAAGAACATGTGTTGACATTGTTTCCGCGTTTCGAGAAGATTACCTTCGAGCATTTCCCGCGAGAAGAAAATCAGCTAACAGACGCATTAGCTACAATGTCATCTATGTTTAAACTTAATTGGGATAACGAGGCTCCTCAAATCACCATTGAGCGGATGGATGAACCAGACTACTTTCACGAGGTCGATACTGAAGAAGTAGTGGATCGACCTTGGTTCCACGAAGTTAAAAGGTATATTGAGTCTTAGGAATATCCAGAAGGAGCTTCGGTGAATGACAAGAAGTTCCTAAGAAGATTCTCAGCTAAATTATTCCTTAGTAACGATATTTTGTACAAACGCAGTCATGACTCTGTATTGCTTCGGCACGTAGACAAGGTTGAGGTTGAAAGGATCATGGTTGAATTACACGAAGGCACTTTTGGTACGCATTCCAGTGGGCATACAATGGCAAAGAAAATCCTACGAGTAGGCTACTATTGGTCTACCATGGAGGCAGATTACTACCAACACTCTCGGACTTGCCATAAGTGTCAGATTTATGCGGATAAAGTGCACATACCTCCGGTTCCTCTAAACATCTTGACGGCTCCTTGGCCCTTTGCTATGTGGGGAATCGATATGATTGGGGAAATCAAGCCAATGGCCTCCAATGGACACCACTTCATCTTGGTGGCCATCGACTATTTTACAAAGTGGGTTGAGGCAGCTTCCTTCGCTTCCGTTACTAAGAACGTGGTCGCCCGGTTCATCAAACAGAATCTCATCTGTCGGTACGACATCCCAGAGAGAATCCTCACTGATAATGGTACGAATCTAAACAACACTATGATCACCGCCTTGTGCGAGCAATTCAAGATTCAGCATCACAATTCTTCCCCTTACCGGCCAAAGATGAATGGTGTTGTAGAAGCTGCTAACAAAAACATTAAGAAGATCATACAGAAAATGGCAGTCACATACAAAGACTGGCATGAGATGCTACCGTTTTCTCTCCACGAGTATCGTACCACAGCTCGCACATCAACTGGGGAAACACCCTATTCTCTCGTATACGGCATGGAAGTTGTCTTGCCTATTGAGGTCCAGATCCCCTCTATGAGGATCATGAAGGATGTTGGTTTGAATGAAGAAGATTGGATCCAGACTCGATTTGACCAACTAAACTTGATTGATAAGAAGAGGCTTACAGCTATCTGTCATGGTCAGATGTACCAAAAACGCATGATCAAAGCTTTTAATAAAAAGGTCAAATGTCAGGTATATCGGGTCGGTGACTTGGTAATCAAGCGTATCATTTTGCCACAAGGTGGTCCCAGGGGCAAATGGACCCCTACATATGAAGGGCCATTTGTAATCAAAAGCATATTCTCTGGTGGATCAATGATCTTGACCACTATGGATGGCGACGACCTCCCGCACCCTGTAAATATGGACATAGTTAAAAGATACTACGCATGATCAAAGACCCGCTAGATTGACTGGCCTAGGCAAAAATAAGGGCTTCCCGGCGAACCAAAAGGGTTCGGGAAAAAATAAGGGATGAAAATTAAAAGAAATATGTACACCCGGCAAGTCAAAAACCCGAAAGGGGGGCTTGGGCAAAAAAGGGTATCCCGGTGGACTGAAAACCCGAGAGGGCGGTCCAGGAAAAAGTTAGGGATTGAAGCGTATGACTATGTCCCGTTGGATCATCTGGCAGACAATCTTCAGCATCGACCAATCAACTCAAACGACTCTAAATCAATCCAATTGACTTCGCCGAGGCGACAAGTGGACAAGACATTAAGAGACATGAAGACTATAGCAGAATGGGAACCCCATTGGATTATTTCACATAGCTATCTTTTCTTTGTATCAATTTTCATTTTTTACGACGACATTCTCTCGCTAGAATACTCGTGTCAATGTACAAAAATACTTATTCAAGTTAATACAAAGATATCCCTTTGGAAGTGCAAAACCATTTGTTTTCTTTTTTTTTGTCTTGTTTACAAAAACGTCCAATGATTTATTTCTGAGCATATGCATTTGAACGTGTTTACTGTTACAAATAAACAAAAAAAACGGAAAAACAATTACTAATGACTTTAAGAAATAGGATAATATCTATAAGCCATTCCATAAGATCCCCGCAGGCACCTTTTCCAGCAGGAGCGGAAGCGAATACATATTACTATAGAATCGCTAACATGTCCCCAGTATGCAGCCTGTGGATATCAAGCGTTCTCATATTCCTGACAGAGCAAAACTTCCAACTATCACTCCAGAGTATTCCCAGTAAATTGCCCAACTTCTCAGATTTCCCCAGCAGGATATCATAAAGACTACAAGCAATGTCTGGCTTTTCCCTTCTACAACAGAGTTTATATTTGGAAACTCACCCATCAGATCTTCAGAAGGGATTTATTTTCCCCGCTTCCAGCAACGCTACCGCACAAACAATCTTTAATTCCATACATTTGCATCCATACGTCATAACATTGACAACTCAAGTACATAAAACGCAATCTCATTTATTTTGAGAGGAAAACATCACACCATGCATCGCATACATCATAGCATTGCATACAATTAACTCTTCACCTTTTGCAGGAAAGAGTCATTTGACAGGAAATTATCATCAACAAATTTCCAACAGACCAAGATTTTCAACAAGAAAAGACTGCTCGACTATCTACATAACAAAATATTTCTTCCAGATTTTCACTGGTTCAGATAAATCTCTCAACGGTTTATTCTGATTCGTCTCCATATTTTCACTGGTTCAGATAAATCTCTCAATGGTTTATTCTGATTCGTCTCCAGATTTTCACTGGTTCAGATAAATCTCTGAACGGTTTATTCTGATTCGTCTCCATATTTTCACTGGTTCAGATAAATCTCTCAACAGTTTATTCTGATTCATCTCCAGATTTTCACTGGTTCAGATAAATCTCTCAACGGTTTATTCTGATTTGTCTCCAGATTTTCACTGGTTCAGATAAATCTCTCAACGAGTTATTCTGATTCATCTCCAGATTTTCACTGATTCAGATAAATCTCTCAACGGTTTATTCTGATTTGTCTCCAGATTTTCACTGGTTCAGATAAATCTCTCAACGGTTTATTCTGATTCGTCTCCAGATTTTCACTGGTTCAGATAAATCTCTCAACGGTTTATTCTGATTCGTCTCCAGATTTTCACTGGTTCAGATAAATCTCTCAACAGTTTATTCTGATTCGTCTCCAGATTTTCACTGGTTCAGATAAATCTATCAACGGTTTATTCTGATTCGTCTCCAGATTTTCACTGGTTCAGATAAATCTCTCAACGGTTTATTCTGATTCGTCTCCAGATTTTCACTGGTTCAGATAAATCTCTCAACGGTTTATTCTGATTCGTCTCTAGATTTTCATTGGTTCAGATAAATCTCTCAACGGTTTATTCTGATTCATCTCCAGATTTTTACTGGTTCAGATAAATCTCTCAACAGTTTATTCTTATTCGTTTCCAGATTTTTACTGGTTCAGATAAATCTCTCAACGGTTTATTCTGATTCATTTTCTGTTAAAAAAAAGATCGAGTTCAAACTTTCCGTCAACAATCGTCTTTGGATGGCATCTATAAGCCCATCTCCGACAATTCTCCTTTTCTTCTCCAAATGGCATCTTTAATCCCATTTCCTTATGCAATCGACCAGCGCATCATCAAGCGCAAATTTCTGGGCACTCAGTGTTCAATCATCTTCTACTTTCAAGTCGCGAACGACAAACACATCGATCTCGCTTTTCAAGTTTAAGAAGATTGAACAGGGGCAGCTGTTGTACCCCAAAATTTTCCCTCCCATTTTCCACTCAGGATGCTATCCCAGGGTTCCTCAAACACTCAATTTGGCTCAAAAGTCGATCAAGCAGATTCTCCTCCTAGGCAAACCATCAGCAATTAGGGTTTGGCGCTTCTCAAAGAAAGTCGAGCCCTCAAACTTTGTGCTCTTTGTATTTCTTTTTCTACATTTTTATTTCTTTCAAAGATAGCTATACTCTTACACACACTCACATTCAAAATGCAGATATATATCCACTCAGGATCCCATGGGTAACAATTCTGCTATGGCCTATTGTGACGCTGGAAACCTAATCTACCAAGCTGAAGACGAATGTGAGGAAGATTGTGAAGTTCCAGGGGAACTAGCCAGGTTACTACAATAGGAAGAAAGGACCATACAACCCCACGAAGAACCAGTGGACACCGTTAACCTAGGTACCGAAGAGGACAAGAAAGAAGTCAAGGTGGGTGCCAATCTGGAACCCAGTGTCAAGAAGCTTCTAACTCAGTTGCTACATAACTATGTTGAGGTCTTTGCCTAGTCGTACGAAGACATGACAGGACTTGATACTGATATCGTGGTCCATCGTTTACCGACAAAAGAAGACTGCCCTCCGGTAAAATAGAAAGTCCGTCGCATGCGGCCAGACATGTCAGAGAAGATCAAGGCTTAAAATCATGAAACAATTCAACGCCGGATTCTTAGTCGTCACCTCCTATCCACAATGGGTCGCCAATGTTTTTCCAGTGCCTAAAAAGGATGGCAAAGTACGCATGTGTGTGGATTACAGAGATTTGAATAGGGAAAGCCCTAAGGATGATTTCCTACTCCCCCATATCGATATTTTGGTTGATAATACCGCACATCATAAAGTGTTCTCATTTATGGATGGTTTCTCAGTCTACAATCAAATAAAAATGGCCCCTGAGGACATGGAGAAAACGACCTTTGTTACACAGTAGGGCACTTTCTGCTACAAGGTTATGCCATTCGGGTTGAAGAATGCTGGGGAAACTTATCAGCGCGCCATGGTAGCTCTATTTCATGACATGATCCATCATGAAATAGAGGTTTATGTGGATGACATGATAGCCAGATCTAAAACTGAAGAGCAACATCTTGGCCATTTGCAGAAACTGTTTGAGAGACTAAAGAAATACAAGCTGAGGTTGAACCCGAACAAATGCATATTTGGGGTGAGGTCTGGTAAACTCCTAGGCTTCGTCATCAGCGGTAAAGGTATCGAAGTAGATCCTGCCAAGGTGAAAGAAATACAAGAAATTCCTGCTCCTCGCACCGAGAAGGAAGTCAGAGGATTCTTAGGACGGCTCAACTACATTGCCAGATTCATTTCTCACTTAACATCTACTTGTGAACCAATCTTCAAATTACTGAAGAAAGATCAAGTAGTCAAATGGAATGATGAGTGCCAAGCTACCTTCGACAAGATCAAAGAGTACCTACAAGAGCCTCATGTTTTGATGCCACCAGTCGAGGGAAGACCCTTGATCATGTATCTAATTGTCTTGGAAAATTCAATGGGGTGTGTGTTGGGGCAGCATGACGAGTCTGGCTGAAAAGAGCATTTTATTTACTACCTGAGCAAAAATTTTACCGACTGTGAAACAAGATATTCACTGCTCGAGAAAACTTGTTGCGCTCTGGCATGGGCTGCTCGCCTACGAAGACAGTATATGTTGACCCATACTACCTTATTGATATCCAAGATGGATCCAATAAAATACATATTCGAGAAGCCTGCCCTCTCTGGGAGAATAGCAAGATGGAAGATGATCCCGACTGAATACGACATTCAGTACACTACCCAAAAAGCAATAAAGGGCAGTGTGCTAGCCGATCACCTTGTGTTGTACCCCAAAATTTTCCCTCCCATTTTCCACTCAGGATGCTATCCCAGGGTTCCTCAAACACTCAATTTGGCTCAAAAGTCGGTCAAGCAGATTCTCCTCCTAGGCAAACCATTAGCAATTAGGGTTTGGCGCTTCTCAAAGAAAGTTGAGCCCTCAAGGTTTCATTTTATTTTTCATAAGACTTCATATCTCCTCGTAATTGTTTAAACCAATTTTCAGACCTCGCAGTACAAGTTTGCTCAACCAATGGTCCATATAACTGAAAACAATTACAGCAACCCCAAAATCAACCCTTTTGCGAGAACAATTTAAAGTGTTTGTAAACTTCTTCGTTATTCGATATTTTTGAGTGGTTTTTCTTGCGTACGATTCTACCTGATGATATTTCCAATTTCTCTTCACAAATCAAGAATAAATTACGCGTAGAAAATCACCAACATTCGAGTGCGTCAGAAGTCGCATCGTGAAGTTTGACCTAATTTCAAGTAGTCGTCGTCTGATTTCTAAGAATTGTAATTTCTTCAAATTACAAGACCTTGAGATGATTATTCTTGTTTATGGTCATAAATGATGTCACACATGAGTTTATTGTGTTCGAAGACTTTTTGAATCGTCGCAAGACTTTAGTTGATTTCTAAGTGTTCTTAATCGCAGTTTGTTAAATTTGGTTAATTCTACAAGATTGACAAATATTCTCCAAAACATGTTTGTTTAGCAATGAATTTCCATTCTAATCAGGCATGGCAGACGATTTAATTTTGAATGAATTTGATTCAAATTTTGAAAGATAAGGCGCTTTGGTTTTACTTGAAATACAAATTACAAAAGCGTTGGATTTTCTTAAGGTTCAAGTTACCGAGCAAGACATATGTTCAAATCACACAATTAGAGGTTCCATATTTCATCAAGATTCAAGTCTCATTCTTTTCTCAAGAGGCATTTTTTAAGTTCATGGGCCACTGAGAAGAACTCAATTTGTGATATGTCAAAGAATATTCAAGATTTTGCAAGTCTTAGAATTAATTTCAAATTGAATTAAGAATGAAGGATTACAACAAGAATGCATTGTTTGAATTTTACAAAATAAAGCGGAATTCATCGCTTAAATTTACAAGAGAATTGGAATGCGCTTTACAAGTTTCTAAATCACATAATTTAAATTACAAGGTTCGTGACATTCCTAACAATTCACTAAGCTACAAGGGAGCTTCTTCATCTTCAAGTCATTCCTCACCAATTCTCCCCTTGCCCAAACTGCTCATACATGAAACAAAAACAAAAATTAGTTAGCATATGAAAATTCAAGACTTTTGTTTAGAACAAGTTTTTCTCATCATGAGGGTTATGTTTGGAATCAGAAAAGATAAGAGGTCATTTAATCATGTGTTGAAATTCAAAGCCTCATATAAATCAATTTCAATGATGGGCTTTCTTTTTCGATTGCAAATCGCAAAGGTAAACCTTGGTTCACAAAAGAAAAGATGAGGTATAATGAATAAGCAAACACAAAATTCAGAATTAGAAGCATTACAAATCAACATTTAAGCCCAGCAAAAGTGCTATAGAAATACCATAAAACATTAAAAAAAACAGCATATTACAGTCCCAAATGCTGGCAAAATTATGTTATTTTCTTACTGCAAATTTGCCCAAAATATGCCAAAAAACATACTAACAAAATAGGCCAGCAGTTGCATAAAATAGGCAACAAAAATTTGCAGCAAAAAAAAGATAACAACAGTATGCCTCAAATGTTCAAATTGGCCAAACTTCCCCCCCCCCCCCCCCCCAAATATTATCACACTGATATGATAAAAGGGACAACAGTATCAAAGGAAAAAGGGCGAAGAACAACAGAAAAAACATCACCAAAAAAAACGACAACAGAAACATCATAAAAAACAACATAAACATAACCAACATCACCGAACAACAGAAACATAACCAACATCACCGAACAACAGAAACATCACCAACATCACCAAGAAACAGCAACATCAGTAAAACACCTTCATCATCATCATTTTCCAAACATTTTTCCTTCAGAGTCTAAGAAGAAGAAAGAAAGAGAAAAGAGGCTTCCCTGTCAAACAAAGGCCAACAACGAGAACGAGTGGGGAATAAAAAAAACAGACAGAGGCAGCAGCATAGCAAGTCCAAAGAGATCGTTCATAAATCTTCAATCATGTAAGTCTCGCTTCCTGATCTCATAAGAATGTTTCCATTTTTGCTTTGCTTTGATTAAGTTTTGAACATTCTTTACGCTACTGCTTCATGTTATTTTCGTAACTGTTTGAGCAAAAAATATAAATAAGTAAATAAAAAATGAAGCAGTTATACAGTAAACCCTTAAAACAAAACTTACCTCTTCAACCTCTCTCTCTCTCGCCGCTAGCCTCAGACCACACCAAGGCTTCCCTATTTCCGTCTTCCAAACAACAACCTGCCATCATCCAGTCACCGTCACTCCATCGACGCCATTTTCTACGTCGTTACAATGCAAGCCATCAACCGTCTCATCTCCATCACACGAAGACTCACCACCGAACTCCGCCACAAAAACCGCCTCTATTTCACAACTTCCAGTACATCCTCAACCACAACTCCATGAGGAGGATCCCTGGACGACGCGAATTGGAAAACACCTTCGACATGGTCAACAGGCCTAACAAAGGACCACTTCAATGACCAAGCGACTCTTTCGGATCTCCAGGAGATAGAAGACAAGCTTCAGGAATTGGAAGAAGAGAATTGGAAGAGCAAATTGTATGTTGATAGTTGGAAGAAATGAATGGCGGATACATGCGTGTTGTTGAAACAGGTTCGTGAATCTGGTGCCAGAGGATCGTATTTGAAGGATAGTGAAAAAGCTGAGATGTATCGCTTGCATAAAAAGGATCCTGAGGTTTATACGGTTGACAAGCTTGTGAAGGATTATAGGAGTATGAGACAGAGAGTTCATGCCATTCTTTGGCTTAAGCAGCTTGAAGAAGAGGAGAGTAGAATTTTGATAATGCGTTTTCATTCCCCATGTTAACAATAATGACTTTATGCTTTTCTTTTCTTTTCCCAAAACAGTAACAACAACAAAAATTAAATTAATCTTTTTTCCTCTTCCCAAGGCGGCGGCGTATTTCCCTTAGTCTTAGGGTTACAATTTTCCTTGTTTCTTCCTTCTAACCGGGTCGGTCTTTTGGGTCCTTTGGCCCAATCTAATTTTTGTTTTTTTTCTTTCTTTTATGTTAATAGAATCATATTAATTATGAATAAGTAATTTGGTATAGTTGGCAAAGCGTATTACCCATAGTGTTGAAAACCTGAGCTCGATCCCTGCTGGGGCAGTTTTTCTGTTCTTTTTCTTTTTTTAAGCTTTTTCTTTCAATTCCATCAAAATTTGTTAGTTTAGGTTTTTATTCAATTTAGTTCATATTTATCTCTTCAGTTTAATTTAGGTTTTATTCAATGACTTTAGAATTAATTTAAACTATTTTTAATTTAAGTAATTTCATAATTAGTTTATTTTAGGCTTAGTTTAATAATTTAGAATTTTAAGTTAGTTTTGAATTACTTTAATAACTTTATTTAGTTTAGATTTATTTTTATTAATACTTTAGTCTTAATTCTAGAAGCATAATTTTGAATTATTTAATTTATTCAATTAGTTTAGTTAGCGTTTTTTTTTTATATAAATAATTTTACTAACTAACTTTGTATTTAACCTTAAATTGTTTTGTTTAAATTCTTCATAAATAATAATAAAAAAAATACCAATAGACAAAATATATGGAATTGATTTAATCGGTTATTTTCTTTAACAGAATAGAAGTTTATTTTTCTTTTCAAATTCTCACAAACACAATATATCAAACAAAAAGATATATATATATATATATATATATATATATATATATATATATATATATATATATATATATATATATATATACAATTGACTTAATTTCTTTTAGTTTTTCTTTTCTTTCCAAAAGTTACAAACCAGATAACTTAGAATTTTTGTGGCGATACTTTGTTAATTAATTATCCTAGACTGTTATAATTTTTTGATTCAATTCGATTTGGTTGTATTGATTGCCTATTTTGACTGTTAATCCCGTTGATCCATCCTCATTTGTAAATTTGTATCCCCATTCCCAAAAGCTTTGTAATAGCGTAGAATTTCAATTTCTGCAATTTACTGTTATCCTTATACTGTATAGTAATTAGGCGTGCATGGCAAGACATAAAATCAATCGCTAGATAACCCAATTCCAACAAAATAACTTGAAACGAACACTTTTCACACGCGCACCTCTAGGTTAATCTCGCTTGTTGCCTCGGAAACCCAGTCATGTCCCTCGAACATGGGACATTTTAGCAATGATCCTTCGATAAAAAGATCGTAGTCCCTCGATGACCCTCGATGTTTCCTTTGATAAAACGATCTCGTCCCTTACGAAAATTGCTAAAGCGTCTCATAAGTTGCTTTCGATGACTGTAAAATCGACCCGCGCCTGTCCCTTTACATCCAACGATGGGGCTTCTTACCAAATTAATGATAAGAAAGCAACATTAAAAGGAGGAAGAAAATAAAAATTGAAAACCTTTCGAGTAGATAGATTCGCTCCTTGTTACTTGTTTGCTCACGACAAAAACATTTTTACACCTACACTTTCATCTCAAAACATTTTAAAAAGATAAAATGCTTTGTATACGTTCTTATAGAGACGAGAACCATTGCAAAACATCTTTTCAAAACACTTTCCGAAACACAAACCCACAAACACATCTTTGAACCACTTTTCGAAATAAAAACTTTGTACGCATTCTTATAGAAACAAGAACCATTACAAAGAGATTTTTTCAAAACACTTTCAAAGCCCACACCACAAGCACACTGTCAAATAAAAGCAAGTGATATAAACGAGTAACTAAGAGCCCATGGAAAACCATGGATGAAAAGGGTGCTAATACCTTCCCTTTTCATAATCTACCCACTGAACCCGAGAAATAATCTCGAAAGGTCTTTCCTGTGCTTTTTTACCTTTCCTTTTGGATAAAAGAAAAGTCGGTGGCGACTCTTGCTATCTGCACAAATGCGATCAAAACGCAAAACAAACCAAGTCAGTTCTCCCACCGTATCACACCTTGCTCATCAAGCTGTGGATGACTATCAGTCTATAAAGTTCGAATTCCCAGATGAAGACATCATGATGGTAAAATACTCTGAAGAATTCAGACTATATGACGGACCTGAACAAGGATCCCGATGGACCTTGGTTTTTGACAGAGCCTCTAATGCACTCGGCAATGGCATAGGTGTTGTAATCATATCTCCTAAAGGATGTCATACTCCCTTCACTGCAAGACTTTGCTTCAATTGTACAAATAACATGGCAGAACACGAAGCATGTATTTTTGGTCTCAAATCTGCCATAGATTTGAGAATCAAGTCCTTAAGTGTATTTGGAGATTTAGCCTTAGTCATCAGCCAGATCAAAGGAGAATGGGATACGAATCACCCTAACCTCATCCCCTACAAAGAACATGTGTTGACATTAATCCCACATTTCGAGGAAATTACCTTTGAGCATTTTCCATGAGAGGAAAATCAACTAGCGGATGCGCTAGCCACCATGTCATCCATGTTTAAACTCAAGTGGGGTAACGAGGCTCCCCAGATCACCATTGAACGGATGGAGGAACCAGATTACTGTCACGAGATCGATATTGAAGAAGTAGTGGACCAGCCTTGGTTCCATGAAGTCAAGAGGTATCTCGAGGCTCAAGAGTATCCGAAAGGAGCTTCAGTCAATGATAAGAAGTTCTTGAGGAGATTCTCTGCTAAGTTCTTCATCAGTAATGGCATTCTCTACAAATGCAACCATGACTCTGTTTTGCTTCATTGCATAGACAAGGTTGAGGCAGAAAAGATCATGGATGATCTACATGAAGGCACTTTTAGCACGCATTCTAGTGGGCATACAATGGCTAAAAAGATCCTACAGGAAGGGTACTACTGGTCTACCATGGAAGAAGATTGTGTTGTACCCCAAAATTTGCCCTCCCTTTCTTCAGGAAACCATCTTGGATTTTCAAGGTCCCTCTGAAACAAATCCAAGTCCTGAGTTATCCCTTTGCCCAAGCAAACCACTTACAAGAGCAAGATGATCTCACGAACTCCAGAAACAACACTTTTATCTTGAAAAATAAAAATCAAATTCTAAGTACTTAGAATGCTTCTCTAAAATAAGTGTTTTTAGAAAAATCAGCGCTTCAGAACTTCTGGACCCATTCCAGATGAAGACGGTCAGAAGTTGCAAGCTTGGCTCAGCGTGGTCAGAAGTTGGCTCTTCAGCAGCTACATCAGTTCAATCAGAAGTTGTAAACGTGGTTCAGAATGTAAGCCTCAAACAGAACATGCCCCTTCAGCAGTTACACAAGCTCAGTCAGAATTTGCTAAAGGAATGCAAGAGAAGCAGGAAAGTCTGAAGTCTCCTTCAGAACAGGTTGAAATCAGAAGATGAAAGATCAGAATAATGGGTGTTACACTGATACAGAATCTCTAAGTCCAGATTGTCCAGAAGTAAATCCAAGGAACGTACCAGAAAACCAGGAGAATTTCCAGAGCTTACTAAGACAACAGGTAGCCAAGGCCAGAGCATGGTGTACGCTGCTAATTCAACGCTGGTTTCCATTACCAGAATGTTGGTGTTGACAGGTCTTGTCACCATTTAATGCCCATTAATGCTTCCAACCACTCCTGAGCATTCACGTGTGGCTTGGAAAACGCTTTTGCACAGATTCTGGCATGGGTCTTCACGCCACCGCCCACTTCAGAGGTCACTTCTCCCCAATCTACGCCTGCTGCTGCAACCTAGGCTGAAAGCTAGCTGTTATCACAACTTCCCAGGAATTTCTGTCAAAGAACAAATTCAAACTCTGTTGGCGCCTTAAATGTTCAATGCATCCACAAGAACTTTGCCTATAAATAGAGAGGCTTCACCACTGCAAAAGGCGTTCAAGAAAAAACAGAAACAGAAACTGCTAAGTGAGAAACAGAACTCCTAGCAACACAGCATTCTGAAACTCTGCCAAAATCTCCAGCTTTGTTTCATAACTTTGAGTTTCTCACCTTCAAACTTCATCAAATATCCAGTTTTTTTTCTGTAAACCAAAGACACCCTCTCTAAACTTCTGACCCTGCATATACACCTTTACTTCCCCTTTTTCAAAGAAAATCTGTCCAGAACACCACCAGAACCAAAAGCTAAACCTTCACCCACAACTCTCCCAACAGTCAGGTAAGCACCTGCTGACCCTCATCACACTGTTAAACATCATCAGTTGTGCACATTCAAATAACATAATGTAAATATCATGTTGTTGTTGTTTATGTTCTGAGGATTTTCATACCTCAGAATATTCTGAGCCAGTATAGGATCTGCCTGTGACCTTGTTGACTCTGACCTCTGAAACATTTTTGTATTTGCTGGATCTGTTCCAAGTATGTTTCCTGTTTTGTGGAGTAACAACAGGATTGCAGATGTTCTGATTAGTACAGGAAAAAGCCAAGTGTTGACTTTGACGTTAGCACATCTGAAGCCTGTTTTGCTGTCAATGATATCAGAACCTCTGAGAGTTATTGCCTTTTCAGCAGAATCAGAACTTCTGGTTTCTCCACTAACAAACTTCTGTCTTGCAGCGCAGGGAAATCAGAACTTCTGATTTCCCCACTAACAAGGTTCTGTTTTACAGGTGCTAGAGTCAGAAGTTCTGACTCATCCAGTTTCACTAACAGGTTGATCATCTGGCAGCGGATCTGAGTCAGAACTTCTGATGACCTCCCAGCAGCACGCGGGCTCCCTCTCTCTCTCTCTATATCTTGTTTTTTGCTATTTTATTTTTTGTCTATTTTTCTCGTTGAACCCCCAATGTACAAATGTGTATCCCCCTCCCCTAATTGTTGTAATAGCGTAGGATTTTACATTTCCGCTTCTTATTGCTAGTAATTAGGACGTGTATGGCAAGATAAAATCAATGAAATAGAAAAACCTAATTCAAAGAAAAAACTCTTGTATGCAATAAAACACACTTGCACACTAACACCCCTAGGGTTACATCCACTTGTTGCCTTTCAAAAATTGGGCCATATTGCATGTTAGGTCTCTTTGGGCAAAACAAATAACTCAAATGATCATAGTCCCTCGACGACGCTTTTTTGCCTAAAATGATCAAAGTCCCTTAAAGAAAATGCCCAAAGATACTTGGCACCATTGCAATTATGGTCTAAATGACGACCCACGCCTGTCCCTTTTACATCCTAACACAAGATTGCCCACCAAATACAATGGTGGAACAAAATTGTTAAAAGGGTTAAAAACATAACAAAAATCTTTGAGAACTTTAGGGTAGATCGCTCTTAAGTACTTGTCAACTTGCAAAACAAAAACACTTGCCTGTTTTTAAACCACACCTCACAAACACTTTCAAAATAACTTTCAAAAACAAATGAAAACCTTTTCAAAAGACATACACCTTTGTATACATCCCAACATGGATCATTACAAAGGTTGCCACCACATTGGCTTCTTTTCAAAACATTTTCAAACCCACACACACACACAAAGCACCATTTCAAACAATTGGAAAAAGGCAAGTGATCTAAGCAAGTAACTAAGAGCCCATGGATAACCATGGATAGAAAGGGTGCTAATACCTTCCCTTTCTATAATCTACTCCCCGAACCCAAGAAAAATCTCAAAGGTTTTTGCTGTGCTTTTTAAACCTTTCCTTAGGATAAAATAAAAAGTCGGTGGCGACTCTTGCTCAACCGAAACATTTGCGAAAACAAACGCAAAACCTCTAGTCAGTTCTCCCACCGTATCACAGAACTGGCGACTCTGCTGGGGAGAACTTTAAAAGTGGAGTAACCTTAGGGCTTAGATCACCCTCTTGCATGACTAATTATTTGGATTGTTTGCTTTATACTTTGGCTCTATTGTTTGGGTTTGCAAATCCTACACCCGGATTTTGGGAAACATTCATAGATAGCAATACATTGTGGAAACTGTGCGGGGTATACCGACACGGTCGAAGCAATAGCTATATTAGTGCGACATATTTGTGAGTACCGGTAACCCTTGAGTTTAATCAAGGAGAGTACGGGGCCGCTGAGTGATGTCACTAAGCACTAATGACCTAGAACCTTACTTGACCATCTTGGCCTTTTATTAGGGGTAGTGAGATGACCGGCTTTGGTGCAGTCCGAAGTTGGTAGATACTCGATACTACACTCATTGAGGGTTGTTTTATTGGAATATTTTGGTCGCTAGTTAAGTGGCTAAACCAAAACAATGAACAATGAAAACAATCCAGTGATATTGAGCTCCTTAGAACCCGGTTACTATTTATAGGACAGGTTTTTAAGCCAACTACACTCAAGAGGGTACTTACCTATGAAACCCCATGCAAGCCTGAAACTAGGGTTTGGTGTGATTTGCTTGTACATATGTTTTATACATACATTATAAACATCATAAAACATCATATGCATTCACTAACCATTTCAAGGGTTTTGGATCTTCATCTTTGTTCTTGTTTTGTAGGACATGGAAATTCCTCTTAGAGACACCATTCAATTAAACCTTGTAAGAATCTCTCCTCAACTCAAGGAGCTCACCTCAAGAATTCCGGAAAATTCATCCTTCAGTGAAAGACATGGTAGACTGCTCAGCCTAGTCAACACCAATATTGAAGAAGACATGATGAAAGTGCTATTCCAGTTCTTTGACCCTCTTCATCACTGTTTCACTTTCCCCCATTACCAATTGGTTCCCACTTTGGAAGAGTTTTCTCAACTCCTGAGAATTCCTATCCTTAATCAACTACCTTTCAACGGTACGGAAAAGGAGCCAAAGCCGGAAGATGTTGCTCGAGCATTACATCTACAACCATCCGACATCAAGGGGCATTGGGAAACCAGAAGCGGCGTCAAAGGATTCTTAGCAAAATTCTTGTTTGAGAAAGCACAAGAATGTTGGAATTCATTGGACCTACAAGCCTTTGAAGAAATTGTGGCACTCCTTATCTATGGGTTGGTCTTGTTCCCAAATCCTGACCAATTGATAGATGTCAACGCCGTCAAAATCTTCTTGTCCAGAAATCCAATACCAACATTGCTTGGGGACATCCTTCACTCATTTTACACACGAACAATGAGAAAGAGGGGTGTTCTCATGTGCTGTACTCCTCTCCTTGCAAGGTGGTTTATTTCGCACCTTCCACAATCTGTCTTGAAGAATGACCAAGGCTCAAGGTGGTCCCAACGGTTGATGACTCTTACTCACTCTGATGTGCATTGGTGTTCTTGGTCCAGAGAAAATGTCATCATCGTCGACCATTGCGGAGAATTTCCTAATGTTCCTTTACTTGGAATTAGAGGAGGTATCACCTACAACCCTTGCCTAGCTTTGAGGCAATTTGGATACGCACGGAGGGATGGCCCTCATGACATGTTGATTCCTGACCTAGTTTTTGACTTCGACAACGATGCGCAAGGACTTCGCCAAAGATTCATCAGAGCTTGGGGAAAACTCAATAAGGTTGATAGCAAGACTCTGGGACACAAGAATTCCATCCCTCTTGAGCCTTATCTCAAGTGGGTACGAGCCCGAGCCTAAAGTCTGATGATGCCTTATCCTCATGTTCTCCCTGTGATTAAAGAGCCGTCAATGAAGGAGAGGTTCCCTACACCATCCTGCATCCTGACATGCCTACATCGTGGGAGGAAATGCAGAAAAGTTGGATTCAGCTCAAGGAGGAACGGAATACTTTTGAAACTAGCTTCTACGCCAGTGAGAAGAAGGTTCTAGATCTTACCCGCCGACTCCATGAGCAAGAGGCCCTCAACACCTACATCGCACCAAAGAGGATGCACAATGTCTTTTTACCTTGAGAAGTTATTTTTTAATATTTGGCCCATGGGGCATTTATGTACTAACAAATTTCTTCTTATTAATATGACGTGCGTTCTTCTTTGTCTGAAACAATTTTGAATGTCCTAAATCCTTGAATGCATTGCATACATAAGCATACCATTCATCATGTGCATAAGCAGGTCTCACTCCAGGTTTCCTTATCTATCTGTTGTTTATGTCAGTAGGATGGATCTCGAGCAAACAGTCAAAGACCTACAAGCTCAGAATGCACAGTTCCAGCAACTCCTGATGACCTTGGCTAAAGGTCAGGAGGATATCAAGACTCAATTGGGGAACAAAGACCCAGTGAAAAAGAAGAAGAAGAGAATCGGGGTGGCTACTTTAGGGAGAAGATTTGATGGAGAAGCCCGGAGAGTGCTTGAATTTCCTCCTATCTCTGATGAAGGAACCAGCAAAGGAGGTGGGGCTGCGGTACCTTCCGAGTCTGATGCGGAAGAGGAGGAGGTCGAAGAGGATGAAGATTATACCGATCAGCAATACCCTCCAGCTGATGATAAATACAAATGGCTAGAAGACAGGTTGGCCGCCATGGAGCTACAAAGAGTACCAGGTTTGGATTTTGAAGACTTGGGTTTGGTTGCCGGGATTGTGATTCCCCCAAAATTCAAAGTGCCAGTGTTTGTGAGGTATGATGGTTTGTCCTGTCCCAAATGCACCTCAGGTCCTACGTGAGAAAAATCCAACCCTATACGGCAGATAAAAACCTTTGGATTCATTTCTTTCAAGACAGTCTTTCTGGAGCTCAGTTGGAGTGGTTTTATCAGCTAGAAGGAACCAGCGTTCGAAATTGGGAAGATTTGGCCACGCTTTCTACAAACAATACCAATACAATTCTGACCTTGCCCCTACTCGTACCCAACTTCAGGGTATGTCGTTAGGAACAGGCGAAGGATTCAAAGAGTACGCACAAAAATGGAGGGATTTGGCTGGCAGGGTGCAGCCTCCTTTAACCGATCGTGAACTTGTTGATATGTTTCTAGGGACCCTATCTGGGCCATTTTTCAATCATCTGATTGGTAACTCTTCCGCGGGGTTTACCGATTTGATCTTAACGGGCGAAAGAATAGAAGTTGGCATCAGGTCAGGAAAGATTCAGAAGGGTGTTGCTGCAAGTACTGAGAAGAGGCCTTTTAAGAAGGAAGCAAGTGCCGTCTATGGTCCTAGAAGACAAGTCAAGCCAGAAAGTCGCCAAGCCGTCAACGCTCTGGTCATTTCAAAACCTGTTGCTGCTCCTCAGCAGTACAATCAACAAAGAGGTGAAAGGCCCAAGAGGCAGTATACTCGGCTGAGTATGACCTTATCACAAATTTTACCCCAACTGTTATCAACCAACTTGGTGACCATCAAAGAAGCTCCTAAGGTCGTTAACACTGCGTCTCCTAAGTATAACCCAAATGCCCGGTGTGCTTATCATTCTGATAGTCCCGGGCACATTACTGATGATTGCTGGGCCTTGAGAAACAAAGTGTAAGATCTTATCGACGCAAAGGAAATTCAGTTTGAAGCGCCTGAAAAACCGAATGTTGTAACTGCTCCTATGCCCCAGCATAGAGTAAATGCCATTGAAGAAGAGTTGTATGCTAATTCAGTGAATGATGTTGCTACCCCTCTGTTGACTGTTAAGAGGGACTTGCTACTAGCCGGTTTATTTCCGGGTTGTAGTAAGGGTTGCCTCCTGTGTGCTGTTATCCCTACCGGTTGTCCACTGCTGAAATCAGGCATCCAAAGCCTGATGGATAGCAAGGAAATTATGTTCAAGAAAACTGCTGTTCCGTTTGTTTCCGTTGAAGAAATATCTGTTGTCACAATTTACAATCCTGCCAAAGCTCCCGTGAAGAAACCAGTCCGAATTATGTCTGTTGCACCCATTACTATTACTGTTCCGGGACCTCTCCCCTATGAGTCTGATAAAGCGGTCCCATGGCATTATGGAGCCGACGTGTATGTGCTTGGGGTGAAGCAGGAGTTCAACACCAATACCAGTATCAGTAACATCACTGGTCCCGCCAAGATTACTCGCAGCGGCAGGCTCTTCTCGCCTGACATTGCACCGCCAGTTATCCGAAAACCTCTCACCATCACACCCGCAAGTGTGCATGTTCCAATTCAAGTTCCTGTGTCTACTACTGCCGCCGAGTCCTCTGATACTCGGGGCAAAGAAGTTGCTACCGATTTTCCTGCCAGGACGGAGGAACCAAAAAAGACTGCCGTAGAAGCCTCCCAACAAGAAATGGAGGAAATTCTTAAAATCATCAAAAAGAGTGACTTTAACGTTGTTGAACAGTTGGGGCATACTCCCTCCAAAATCTTTATGCTATCATTGCTGCTATGCTCAGAGGCCCATGCAAAAGCCCTGATTTCATTTTTGAAAACGGCCCATGTGCCGCAAGAGACCTCTGCGGACCAATTCACCGACTGTGTGGCTAATTTGACAACTGACAATGGCTTGGGGTTCTCGGATGCTGACCTCACCCCCAAAGGGAAAAATCACAATGATGCCCTGCATGTTTCCATAGAATGCAGGGGAACTACTCTCGCACACGTGTTAGTGGATACCGGCTCTTCCCTGAATGTTTTGCCTAAGAAGGCGTTGGATCGCCTGGATTGTGAAGGTTTGGAATTGAAACCTAGTAACATCATTGTTAGAGCCTTCGACGGTTCTAAGAGGATGGTGCACGGTGAAGTAAACATTCCCATTCGGGTGGGTTCCCAAGTCTTCGACTCAACGTTCTATGTAATGGATATTCGTCCATTTTACTCCTGCTTATTGGGTCGACCCTGGATTCACAAGGCTGGGGCAGTAACCTCCACTCTACACCAAAAGCTCAAATATCCTGTCAAAGGGAAGATTGTTACCGTGCAGGGTGAGGAGGAATACATGGTTAGTCACTTGAATTCATTCCGGTATATCGAGATGGACGGGGAGTTTATTGAAACCCCCTTTCAACATTTTGAGGAGGTACCTCCAATTTTGGCATCAGCTGAAGCAGTAAGTGAAGAAGACTTTCCGTTGAAGATGGCATCTTTGAAGGATGCCCGGGCTGTAATCAAGAAAGGCAATTGTGCGAACTGGGGCCAGCTTCCTGACTTCACTCAAAAGAACGACAAGTTTGGGTTGGGCTTCACTACAGAGGCTCAGAGGGCTGTGCGCAAGGAAAAGATCAGAAAGGCTCCAGTGTTCATCACCAGTCCAAGGGTGAATGCTATTGAGGAGGATGTAGAGGAAGCAGAGTTTGACAGTTGGATCTACCCGACTACCAGCAATGGATCACGCAACTGGACGGCAAAGGATTTTACACCTATCACATTTGTCACGCAGTAATTAACTCTTTTGATTTGTAACAAACAATGTGTTAAAACTTTTATTGGCTCGGTGTCCTACCCGGGGCATCGTAGCTCCATTTGTGAGGGATTTTTGTATGACATTTCCATATATCATCAATCAAAACATTGGACGTTTGTTGCATTTCAAATCTTGTGCTCTTTTCTTTCTGTGTTATATATTGCAAAACAGTTATATTTACACACACTCACTTATACAGGTTTCAATCCACTCTGGATCTCACTGGTAACAGCTCTGCTACCGCCAGTTATGACTTCGAGAATCCGATCAACTTGGCCGAAGACGAAGGTGAAGATGATTGTGAAGTTCCTGGTGAACTTGCAAGACTGCTACTCCAAGAAGAGAGGGCTATTCAACCACATGAAGAGCCTGTGGAAACAGTTAACCTGAGTACTGAGACAGATAGGAAAGAGGTCAAGATTGGTGCCAATCTAGAGCTCAGCGTGAGGCAACGATTGATCCAGATGCTACATGATTACATGGAGGTATTTGCCTGGTCCTATGAAGACATGCCTGGTTTGGATGCCGACATTGTAGTTCATCGCCTGCCAACCAAGGAAGACTGCCCTCCGGTAAAACAAAAGGTTCGTCGCATGCGCCCAGAGATGTCTGAAAAGATCAAGGCCGAGGTTATGAAGCAATTCGATGCCGAATTTCTAGCAGTAACTTCTTACCCTCAATGGGTGGCCAATGTGGTACCGGTACCGAAGAAGGACGGTAAAGTCAGAATGTGTGTCGACTACAGGGATTTGAACAGGGCCATCCCCAAGGATGATTTTCCTCTACCTCACATTGACATTCTTGTTGACAATACTGCCCAACACAAGGTTTCCTACTTCATGGATGGTTTTTCAGGGTATAATCAGATCAAGATGGCCCCGAAAGATATGGAAAAGACTACCTTTGTGACTCAGTGGGGCACCTTCTGTTACAAAGTTATGCCATTCGGATTGAAAAACGTTGGGGCAACCTATCAACGTGCCATGGTTGCTTTATTTCATGATATGATCCATCACGAGATTGAGGTATACGTCGATGACATGATTGCAAGGTCTTAAACTGAGGAGGATCACCTTGATCATCTGAGGAAGCTATTTGACCGACTGAAGTTATACAAGCTGAGGTTGAATCCCAACAAATGCACCTTTGGGGTGAGGTCCGGAAAATTGCTAGGTTTCATTGTAAGTGATAAAGGTATTCAGGTGGACCCTGCCAAGGTAAAAGCCATACAAGAGATGCCAACTCCAAAGACAGAGAAAGAAGTCAGAGGCTTCCTAGGACGACTGAATTACATTGCCCGATTCATCTCACATCTGACTGCTACTTGTGAGCCAATCTTCAAATTACTGAAGAAAGATCAAGTAGTACGCTGGAACGATGAATGTCAGGCTGCCTTTGAAAAGATAAAGGAATATCTCCAAGAGCCACCCATTCTTATGCCTCCAGTGGAAGGAAGACCTCTGATACTATATTTGACAGTACTTGACAATTCAATGGGGTGTGTGCTGGGACAGCATGACGAGTTCGGCCGAAAAGAGCATGCTATTTATTACTTGAGCAAAAATTTTACCGACTGTGAGTCTCGTTACTCACTGCTTGAGAAAACTTGTTGCGCTCTAGTATGGGCTGCTCGCCAGCTGAGACAGTATATGCTGACTCACACTACTCTATTGATTTCAAAAATGGATCCCATCAAGTACATATTTGAAAAGCCCGCTCTGTCCGGAAGAATAGCAAGATGGCAAATGATCTTAACAGAATATGACATCCAGTATACAACTCAGAAAGCAATTAAAGGAAGTGTATTGGCAGATCATTTGGCACACCAACCCGTGGACGATTACCAATCATTGAACTTTGATTTTCCGGACGAAGACATCATGGTGGTAACTGACTGTGAAGTACCTGGACCGGATGAAGGACCTGAGGAAGGATCCCGATGGTCTATGCATTTTGACGGAGCCTCCAATGCTTTGGGTAACGGCGTCGGTGCTGTAATCATATCTCCCAAAGGAACGCATACTCCACTCACCTCCCGATTATGTTTCAACTGCACCAACAACATGGTAGAATATGAGGCATGTATCATGGGTCTACAAGCTGCAATCGACTTAAGGATCAAATTTCTGAGTGTCTTCGGAGATTCCGCTCTCGTGATCAATCAGATCAAAGGCGAGTGGGATACGAAACACCCAAATCTTATTCCTTACAAGGAGTATGTGTCAACCTTGCTTCCCCACTTTGAAGAGATAACTTTTGAGCACTTCCCAAGAGAGGAGAATCAGCTAGCGGACGCACTAGCTACGATGTCTTCAATGTTCAAGGTTAAATGGGACAATGAGGCTCCCCGGATCATTATCTGGAAGTTGGATGAACCGGCACACTGCTGCGACCTCGAGGCCGAGAAGGCAACTGAAAAACCCGGGTATCATGAGGTGAGGAGGTACTTGGAAGCTCAGGAATACCCTGAAGGTGCATCTGTCAATGACAATAAGTTCATGAGGAGGTTTGCGGCAAAATTCTTCCTCAGTAACGGCATCCTCTACAAACGGAATCATGATTCAACTCTACTACGTTGTATGGATAAGGCTGAGGCAGAGAAAATCATGATAGACCTGCATGAAGGTACATTCGGAACACATTCCAGTGGACATACCATGGCAAAGAAAATCCTACGGGCAGGATATTTCTGGTCCACAATGGAAGCCGATTGTTACCAACACTCTCGAACTTGTCACAAATGCCAGATCTACGCTGATAAGGTGCACGTTCCTCCAGTTCCTCTGAACATCTTGACAGCACCTTGGCCTTTTGCAATGTGGGGCATTGATATGATCGGTGAGATCCGACCGACGGCATCCAATGGGCATCGCTTCATCTTGGTAGCGATCGATTACTTCACAAAGTGGGTTGAGGCAACTTCCTACGCAATGGTAACCAAGAGCGTCGTGGCACGTTTCATCCGGCATAATCTGATCTGTCGGTACGGTGTCCCGGAAAGAATCGTCACGGACAATGGTACCAATCTTAACAACAAGATGATCACTGAACTCTGCGAGCAATTCAAGATACAGCACCACAACTCTTCTCCTTACCGGCCGAAGATGAATGGAGCTGTCGAAGCGGCAAATAAAAATATCAAAAAGATTGTGCAGAAGATGACGGTGACCTACAAAGATTGGCACGAAATGTTACCATTTGCTCTTCATGGGTACCGTACCTCAGCAAGGACATCAACCGGGGCGACTCCTTTCTCCTTGGTCTATGGCATGGAGGCAGTCTTGCCCATTGAAGTCCAGATACCTTCTCTCCGGATAATGGAAGATGCAGACTTAAATGAAGATGACTGGATCCAGACTCGACTTGATCAATTAAACCTGATTGACGAAAAGAGGCTCACCGCTATTTGTCATGGTCAGACGTATCAAAAACGGATGATCAGGGCATTTAACAAGAAAGTCAGACCACAAGAGTATCAAGTTGGGGACCTGGTAATCAAACGCATCATCCTTCCTCAAAGTGATCCCCGGGGCAAATGGACCCCTACTTACGAAGGGCCATTTGTGGTTAAACATGTGTTCTCAGGAGGAGCCATGATCCTAACCACCATGGATGGTGACGACCTTCCTCACCCCGCCAATGCAGACATAGTAAAAAGATACTACGCATGAATAAAAGACCCGCTAGGTTGACACACCTAGGCAAAAATAAGGGCTTCCCGGCGAACCAAAAGGGTTCGGGCAAAAATAAGGGATGAAATAAAAAAATTGTACACCCGACAAGTCGAAAACCTGAGAAGGCGGCTTGGGAAAAAATGGGTATCCCGGTGGACTGAAAACCCGAAAGGGCGGTCCAGGCAAAAGTTAGGGATAAAGCGTAACACTATGACTCATTGGATCACTTCGCATCCGGAATTTGGTATCAACTATCTGGCTCAGATTTCGGTATCGACCAATCAGCTTCATCTTCAACCAAGCAGCAAAGTGATGAGACGCTTGAAGACATAAAGGCGATAGCAGAGTTGGAACCCAGTGGGATTGTTCACATAGCTGTTTTGTTTCCTTTTCAAAATTATAAACTCTGTGTTATCCGGCGGGGTCCTCTTACTAGGATGTCAGCCTCTTGTACAAAAACGCCTATTCACAGGCAAAATTCAAATCAATACAAAGTCACTTATCCATACAAGTTGCCATTGTTTTTCCTTTTTCTGTTTTGTCTTGCGAAGAACGTCCAATGTTCATTTTTGATATATGCATTTGACGTTAAATTGCTAATTCATAAATATTTGCATATGAAACGAAAGATTAATTACAGGTGACATCAGAAACAGGGGCAATATGGAGTTGTCTAATGCAGTCTGGTTGCTTTGTCCGCCAAGGTACCAAGGTAGATTCGACCGAGGAATGTGACCAAATCATCTCAACGCCCCGCAGAGTAAGACAAGATTCAGCAATACTCTCCCCAAGCTAAGTTGATTCCCCGTCGATCCTGAAAGGCACAACGTTCCCCGGCAGGTCTTAAAGCTTATCCCCAGTAGATTCTGGAAGCTTGTTCCCTGCAGAACACGGACGTCTCTCCCGAACTTTATTCAGAGTTATTCCTCACGAGGGCTTATAACTGGGTTATCCTCAGCTAATCGCCACGGAAGATCGCCCCCAACAAAGTATCTTTCAATCCCCAGTGGAGTTTATCTTTCAATCCCCAGCGGAGTTTATCTTTCAATCCCCAGCGGAGTTTATCTTTCAATCCCCAGCGGAGTTTATCTTTCAATCCCCAGCGGAGTTTATCTTTGGTATCCCCAGCAGAGTTTATCTTTGGTATCCCCAACGGAGTTTATCATCATTATCCCCAGCGGGATCCATCATTGAAGTCCTCAGCAGGCCTCTCATCAAAACTTCAGCAAAGTATCTCGGCCACAGGGCAACTCCCCGGCCGATCGTCAAGGATTTATTTTCCTAAAACGAAAATACATTCATAAACATTTCACTTACATACATGATAAAGTACATACAACGCTGTATCATGTTAAAACATCATGCATATCATACATCATGACATTGCATACAACTTATGTTTTGCCTTTTCAGGGAAAAAGACAATCCCAAAGACAACCACCTTCAACTGTCACATTTCCAGATTCGATTCCTGTATCTAGCCAGGGCATATCTGTTGACCATATTTCCAGACTCGATTCCTGTATCTAGCCAGGGCACGTCTGAAGAGTTCGAAGATTCGATTCCTGTATCCAGCCAGGGCACATCTATCAACTACAACATTCCAGATTCGATTCCTGTATCTAGCCAGGGCATATCTGTTGACCATATTTCCAGACTCGATTCCTGTATCTAGCCAGGGCACGTCTGAAGAGTTCGAAGATTCGATTCCTGTATCCAGCCAGGGCACATCTATCAACTACAACATTTCCAGATTCGATTCCTGTATCTAGCCAGGGCATATCTGTTGACCATATTTCCAGACTCGATTCCTGTATCTAGCCAGGGAACGTCTGAAGAGTTCGAAGATTCGATTCCTGTATCCAGCCAGGGCACATCTATCAACTACAACATTTCCAGACTCGATTCCTGTATCTAGCCAGGGCACGTCTGAAGAGTTCGAAAATTCGATTCATGTATCCAGCCAGGGCATATCTATTGACGACCATTTCCAGATTCAACTCCTGTATCCAGCCAGGGCACATCTGTGAGCCACCGATTGTAGATTCGATACCTGTATCCAGCCAGGGCATATCTGCACAAGGAGATTGAAGATCAAACACCTGTAACAAGCCAGGAAAACATCTGCCTTTCTCAGATACATAAAGTTCTCGCTAAGGAATCTCTTGTGCGATCAACACTTCCAAATGGCATCTGTAAGCCCATTCCCGGCGAAGATTTGTCACATCTCCAGATGGCATCTATAAGCCCATATCCCTATCCACCACCTCTCCAAATGGCATCTATAAGCCCATTCCCGCCATCACATTACTGATACTCTACTATGCGAGTGCAAATTTCCGGGCACTCTGGTGTCCAATCTCCTTTTACCTTCGAGTCGCGAAAGGCAAACTTGCCAATCTAACTCTTCAGGTTCAAGAAGATTGAACAGGGGCAACTGTTGTACCCCAAAATTTTCCCTCCCTTTCTTCAGGAAACCATCTTGGATTTTCAAGGTCCCTCTGAAACAAATCCAAGTCCTGAGTTATCCCTTTGCCCAAGCAAACCGCTTACAAGAGCAAGATGATCTCACGAACTCCAGAAACAACACTTTTATCTTGAAAAAAAAAATCAAATTCTAAGTACTTAGAATGCTTCTCTAAAATAAGTGTTTTTAGAAAAATCAGCGCTTCAGAACTTCTGGACCCATTCCAGATGAAGACGGTCAGAAGTTGCAAGCTTGGCTCAGCGTGGTCAGAAGTTGGCTCTTCAGCAGCTACATCAGTTCAATCAGAAGTTGTAAACGTGGTTCAGAATGTAAGCCTCAAACAGAACATGCCCCTTCAGCAGTTACACAAGCTCAGTCAGAATTTGCTAAAGGAATGCAAGAGAAGCAGGAAAGTCTGAAGGCTCCTTCAGAACAGGTTGAAATCAGAAGATGAAAGATCAGAAGAATGGGTGTTACACTGATACAGAATCTCTAAGTCCAGATTGTCCAGAAGTAAATCCAAGGAACGTACCAGAAAACCAGGAGAATTTCCAGAGCTTACTAAGACAACAGGTAGCCAAGGCCAGAGCATGGTGTACGCTGCTGATTCAACGCTGGTTTCCATTACCAGAATGTTGGTGTTGACAGGTCTTGTCACCATTTAATGCCCATTAATGCTTCCAACCACTCCTGAGCATTCACGTGTGGCTTGGAAAACGCTTTTGCACAGATTCTGGCATGGGTCTTCACGCCACCGCCCACTTCAGAGGTCACTTCTCCCCAATCTACGCCTGCTGCTGCAACCTAGGCTGAAAGCTAGCTGTTATCACAACTTCCCAGGAATTTCTGTCAAAGAACAAATTCAAACTCTGTTGGTGCCTTAAATGTTCAAGGCATCCACAAGAACTTTGCCTATAAATAGAGAGGCTTCACCAATGCAAAAGGCGTTCAAGAAAAAACAGAAACAGAAACTGCTAAGTGAGAAACAGAACTCCTAGCAACACAGCATTCTGAAACTCTGCCAAAATCTCCAGCTTTGTTTCATAACTTTGAGTTTCTCACCTTCAAACTTCATCAAATATCCAGTTTTTTTTTCTGTAAACCAAAGACACCCTCTCTAAACTTCTGACCCTGCATATACACCTTTACTTCCCCTTTTTCAAAGAAAATCTGTCCAGAACACCACCAGAACCAAAAGCTAAACCTTCACCCACAACTCTCCCAACAGTCAGGTAAGCACCTGCTGACCCTCATCACACTGTTAAACATCATCAGCTGTGCACATTCAAATAACATAATGTAAATATCATGTTGTTGTTGTTTATGTTCTGAGGATTTTCATACCTCAGAACATTCTGAGCCAGTATAGGATCTGCCTGTGACCTTGTTGACTCTGACCTCTGAAACATTTTTGTATTTGCTGGATCTGTTCCAAGTATGTTTCCTGTTTTGTGGAGTAACAACAGGATTGCAGATGTTCTGATTAGTACAGGAAAAAGCCAAGTGTTGACTTTGACGTTAGCACATCTGAAGCCTGTTTTGCTGTCAATGATATCAGAACCTCTGAGAGTTATTGCCTTTTCAGCAGAATCAGAACTTCTGGTTTCTCCACTAACAAACTTCTGTCTTGCAGTGCAGGGAAATCAGAACTTCTGATTTCCCCACTAACAAGGTTCTGTTTTGCAGGTGCTAGAGTCAGAAGTTCTGACTCATCCAGTTTCACTAACAGGTTGATCATCTGGCAGCGGATCTGAGTCAGAACTTCTGATGACCTCCCAGCAGCGCGCGGACTCCCTCTCTCTCTCTCTCTATATATATCTTGTTTTTTGCTATTTTCTTTTTTGTCTATTTTTCTCGTTGAACCCCCCATGTACAAATGTGTATCCCCCTCCCCTAATTGTTGTAATAGCGTAGGATTTTACATTTCCGCTTCTTATTGCTAGTAATTAGGACGTGTATGGCAAGATAAAATCAATGAAATAGAAAAACCTAATTCAAAGAAAAAACTCTTGTATGCAATAAAACACACTTGCACACTAACACCCCTAGGGTTACATCCACTTGTTGCCTTTCAAAAATTGGGCCATATTGCATGTTAGGTCTCTTTGAGCAAAACAAATAACTCAAATGATCATAGTCCCTCGACGACGCTTATTTGCCTAAAATGATCAAAGTCCCTTAAAGAAAATGCCCAAAGATACTTGGCACCATTGCAATTATGGTCTAAACGACGACTCACGCCTGTCCCTTTTACATCCTAACACAAGATTGCCCACCAAATACAATGGTGGAACAAAATTGTTAAAAGGGTTAAAAACATAACAAAAATCTTTGAGAACTTTAGGGTAGATCGCTCTTAAGTACTTGTCAACTTGCAAAACAAAAACACTTGCATGTTTTTAAACCACACCTCACAAACACTTTCAAAATAACTTTCAAAAACAAATGAAAACCTTTTCAAAAGACATACACCTTTGTATACATCCCAACATGGATCATTACAAAGGTTGCCACCACATTGGCTTCTTTTCAAAACATTTTCAAACCCACACACACACACAAAGCACCATTTCAAACAATTGGAAAAAGGCAAGTGATCTAAGAAAGTAACTAAGAGCCCATGGATAACCATGGATAGAAAGGGTGCTAATACCTTCCCTTTCTATAATCTACTCCCCGAACCCAAGAAAAATCTCAAAGGTTTTTGCTGTGCTTTTTAAACCTTTCCTTAGGATAAAATAAAAAGTCGATGGCGACTCTTGCTCAACCGAAACATTTGCAAAAACAAACGCAAAACCTCTAGTCAGTTCTCCCACCGTATCACAGATTGCTATCAGCATTCACGAACCTATCACAAGTGTCAGATCTATGCTGACAAAGTGCATGTGCCTCCAGTTCCTCTAAATATCCTGACAGCTCCCTAGCCATTCGCGATGTGGGGCATCGATATGATTGGATAAATCAAACCTACAACTTCTAATGGACACCGCTTCATCTTGGTGGCCATTGATTGTTTCACAAAATGGGTTGAGGCAACTTCTTTCGCTTCCGTTACCAAGAATGTTGTAGCCCGATTCATCAAACATAATCTCATCTATCGGTACGGTATCCCAGAAAGGACCATCACAGACAATGGTACGAATCTCAACAATACTATGATCACTGTACTATGCGCGCAATTCAAGATTCAACACCATAATTCTTCCCCTTACCGGCCAAAGATGAATGGGCTATCGAAGCCGCAAATAAGAACATCAAAAAGATCATACAAAAAATGAAAGTAACTTACAAGGACTAGCATGAGATGCTACCATTTGCTCTCCACGGTTACCGTACCACGACACGCACATCAACAGGGGCAACTCCTTTCTCTTTGGTATACGGCATGGAAGCTGTTCTACCAATTGAAGTCCAAATACCTTCTCTGAGAATCATAAAGGATGTAGGGCTGAATGAAGATGATTGGATCCAAACTCGGCTTGACCAGTTGAACTTAATTGATGAGAAGAGGCTTACCGCTGTCTGTCATGGCCAGATGTACCAAAAACGTATGATCAAATCTTTTAACAAAAAGGTCATACGTCAGGTATATCAGGTTAGTGACTTGGTAATCAAGCGTATCGTATTACCACAAGGTTATCCCAGGGGTAAATGGACTCCTACATACGAAGGACCATTTATGATCAAAAGCATATTCTCTGGTGGAGCAATGATCTTAACCACTATGGATGGCGACGACCTTCCACACCCTGTGAATGCAGACATAGTCAAAAGATACTACGCATAAGAGACCCTCTAGGTTGACACACCTAGGAAAAACAAGGTCATCCCAGCGAACCAAAAAGGTTCGGGAAAAAATTAGGGATAAAACAAAAAAAAACTGTACACCCGGCAAGTTAAAAACCCGAATGGGCGACTTTGGCAAAAAAGGGTATCCCGGTGGACTGAAAACCTGAAAGGGCAGTCCAGGAAAAAGTTAGGGAATTAAAGCGTATGACTATGTCTCGTTGGATCACCTTACAGACAACTTTTAGCTTCGACTGAAAAACTTAATGGTTCTGATCAATCCAATCAACTTCGGACAAGGCAGCAAGTGGACAAGACGCTCAGAGACATGAAGGCTATAGAAGAATGGGAACCACGTGGGATTATTTCACATAGCTATCTTTTCTTTGTAAAAATTTTCATTTTTTACGATGACATTCTCTTACTAGGATGTTCGTCTCATTGTACAAAAATACTTATTCAAGTTAAATACAAAGATATCCCTTTGAAAGTGCAAAACTATCTGTTTTTCTTTATTTTTGTGTTTTGTTTACGAAAACGTCCAATGATTTTTTTTGAACATATGCATTTGAACGAACAAAAAAAGAGGGAACAGAAAATAGAAAGACAATCACTAATGGCGTTAAGAAATAGGATAATATCTTTAGACCATTCCATAAAATCCCCCACAGTGTGCAGCTTAATGATATCAAGCTCTCTCACATCCCCGGCGGAACAAAACTTCCAGTTATCACTCCCCAGTAAAAGCCGCCCAATTTCTCAGGATTCCCCAATAGGATTTCACAAGCAATACACGGCATTTCCTTTACACAACAGAGTTTATTTCTCTAACAAATGGAAGCTCATCAACTCATCAGCAACTTCAAAACATGAAGACTTACACCCTTTGTACCCAGCGGTACTCGAGGATTTATCTTCCCCAGCAACATTGCGTCATAATAATAAACGTGTCCATACATTGTGTCCATACATCATAACATTGACATCACAAATACATACGACTCAATCTCATTTATTTTGAGAACATCATCGCACCATGCATTTCATACATCATGACATTGCATGAAACTAATCTTTCATATTTTCAGGAAAGATCAATCAACAGAAAATTGTCATCAAATTTTCAGCAAGTCAATTACAGATCAATTCCCAAGAAAGGATTGGTCAACCATCTATACAATAAATGTTTATTTCAGACTCCTGCCAGTTCAGTTTAAATATCTCAACAATTTATTCTGATTCTTTTCTCGCATATGTCTTCTCTGGTTCAGATAAATCTTTCAATGATTTGTTTTGATTCTTCTCCAGATCCCTGCCGATTCAGATAAATCTCTCAATGATTTGTTCTGATTCTTCTCCAGATCCCTGCCGGTTCAGATAAATCTCTCAACAATTTATCTTGATTCTTTCCCATAGACGCTTTCTCTGGTTCAGATAAATCACACAAAGGTTTACTCCGATTCTTTCCAGTTAAAGAACATTAAAGATCTCTTTTGGTTCAGTTTAAACCCCTCAACGGTTTATCCCGATACTTTCCAAAGGAACTTTTAGAATTCAGATAAATCTCACAACGATTTATTCTGATTCTTTCCTGCAGGCACTTTCTCTGGTTCAGATAAATCGCACAATGATTTATTCTGATTCTTCCCAGTCAAACAACTTACAAGACTTCTTCTGGCTCATATAAGTCGCTCCAAAGATTTATTCTGATTCTTTTCCAGTTGAAATCAAGTTCAGACTTAGTACATTCTCTATTAGCAGTCACCTTTGGATGGCATCTACAAGCCCATATCGAACAAATCTCCATCATTCCTCCAAATGGCATCTATAAGCCCATTCCCATTTTATCTTCGAGTGCAAATTTCTGGGCACTCTAGTGTCCAATCATCTTCCACCTTCAAGTAACGAATGGCGGATCCACCAATCTAACTCTTCATGTTTAAGAAGATTGAACAGGGGAAATTGTTGTAACCCAAAATTTGCCTTCTCATTTATCAAATATTTTCTCACAAAGATCTGCTTGGGTTCAAGACTGCACAAGGGTTAATCAGCTCAAGACACCTCCTCAAGCACTGATGACTGAAATTAGGGTTTAAGATTTCACAAGGATAATTTAACTTTTAATACCTCATATGACTTTCATGGATCATTATGGACTCCCAAGATTACTCATGTCAAGTTTCAAGCCTCAGATCACATTTTTGCTCTGTCAATTGACCAGTTGGCCTAAAAATCAACTGTATTGGGGAAAAAGTCAAATATGGTCAATCTACAATCAAACTTAATAATTTATGGTCCACATCAACATTATAAACTCATATGTATTATTTGATAAATTTTATACCACAATTCCTCAAGAAATTTGATCAAAATATCAAAAGGGCAAAATGGTCAAAATTAGGGTTTTGATTGAGAAAGGGCAATTTATGATTTTTGACCTAGCAAATGGTCAATTGGTTTGAGGTATGATCACAAGAGTTAAATTGAATCATTTTAACCTAATGGCATGACTCAAAACATTGCTCAAGGTCATTTGATTGATAGTTGATTTTCAGTCAACTAATCAAAAGACAATTTGTACACTGAAAAGTCAAACTTTGACTTTTTGGTCAAAATCAAGTGTCAAAGATCACAATTCATCAAAATATGAAACTTGTTCATCAAGAAATCAAAAAGTCAATATTTCATTTTGAAAAGTTAAAGTTTTCAAACTTAGAAATTTTTCTAAGTGTTGAAAACTTCATATTTTTTCACAACTTTGAGCCAATTTTTCACCATGATGAAAGATGATTCAAAAGAAACTTTCAACATGAAAGTTGTAGATTTCCATGAGATCTACAACATTACTTTACACAACTTCTCCTAGAAATTCTTGTATCTCAAGTTATTAATCCATGAAGTCATGGTCATGAAACTAAACACTTAGTGAAATTTTGAGCATTTTAGGTCAGGACTTTGACCTAACTTCTAACCCAAGTTTCAAATAGTTCCATTTGGATTTTTCAAAAGTGATTCAAAGAGGGTTTGTAGAGCATATTACAAGATTTCCAAAATGTCCAAGAACTCCTTGAGATCATTTGTGAGCAAGGAGAATCGAAGGTCAAAAGTTGGGGTTTCAAGTTGTTTTACAAGGCAAATTTTGTGATGAACAAAATTCAAATCTCAAACCTATGTTGCAAAATCTTGCTTTGCAGGCCTCTAAACCTCAAGATTTCTCCATAATCATAAGATTACACTTGCTTTTGAGCTATTATTCACTTGATTCAATCTTTACCCAAGGTAATTTTCCATTAATGGCACAAAGGCACCATTGCCATTTACATAAAGCAAGCTTTATGCAAAGTCAACTTGCATTGAGCTATGCACTTGTTCCTTCTGCACAAACTTCCTCTACAAAGTCAGATAAGCATGTTTAAAGTTGGTAACCACTCTAGATAACTTTGTACTATGCATTGAAGCCATGTTTGTCAACCTTACTTCAAAAACAAGTCAAGAAGCCAAAACATGTGATCTTGTACTTCTGACCACCTCAAGTATCCAAACCTTTTCCATACATAAACACAAGTCATTTATAAGAAAACACACGCATGCTCAAGCCCTAAAACCTCTTAAAACATAGAACCACCAAAAACATCTCAAAACTTGCCATTTTTGAGTTTTGAATCCAATCTCTAAATTTGCTCGTGCGTTTCTTGGCCTTTTACTTTCAAAAGCTTCTAAATAACATACACAAACAATTCCAACACCTGCAACACGACTGAACACCTCCATCACCATCCACCATTTTCAAAAACAACACCTTGCACCTTGACTTCTCCAGAACTCCTCATCCACTTTCAGCTCAAGCCAAGCATCACATTAGTTTCCTGGGAACTTGAGGAAGCTAACCCAATCACTAGAACTCATCAAAAGCTGCTCAAACTCAAAACACGATACCCTCTTGCAAGGTGAGTTTTTTGGCTTTTGAACTCTTCATACAAACATCATTAATGGTTTATTTGTGAATAAGAAATATATATATATATATATATATATATATATATATATATATATATATATATATATATATATATATATATATATATATATATATATATATATATATATCATTGTCTTGAAGCTAACCATATCCTTAGATTTCATCATTATTGTCTGAGTAGTTAGAATTTTGAATCTGAACCTCTGAAAATAATTAGGTCAGAATTTGGTACTTTCAAAAATTCTAATTCATCTTTGATTTATAGTTCATGGTATTTATATGGTTTGGTTCGTATGGAAAAATGGAGCAACTTTCATGTTTGCATTTTCCATTTTTATTGAGAAATGGTGAAGTTACAGGTGGTTTGGCTGGAGGTTGAAGATGAAGTGTATTCAGGACTTGTTTTGTAATATATATTTATCATTTCAGTTATATTAACGGATGTATAGCCACCCCAGTGGTAAGGCAGCACCCTGGTAATCAAGAGGTCATGGGTTCGAACCTCGGCGCGCTGCCTTTTGCATTTTTCCATAGTTTTTTTATCATTTCTCCTTCCAGCGTGTTTGGGCTCTCTCCCTTGGGCCAGAGTCTTTTTACTCACTAATACCCCCCTGTTTGCTCATACCACGCAGCCCATACACCCTTTTTTTTATTTTCTGATTTTCAAACAAAAGCTTCATTTGGGCCAAATTCAAAAAACTGTTTTGCTAACAAACCTCCAAATTCAATTTTAACCTCCCTGGCTTTATTATTTTTATTTTTATTTTTATTTCATCTTTTATTATTATTATTATTAATATTATTATTATTATTATTTTCATTAATAAAAAATCCAAAAATATTTATATTTTTATTATTTATATTTCATTTAGTTTATTTTTCATAAAACTAAAAGAACAAAAACATTTTCTTTAATAAATTAATTCCCTTTTTTTAAAAATACTTAGATAATAAATTTTAATTATTATTATAATATTTTCTTGTAAATTAAAATCAATTTAGAATTTAGGACTTTTATTTAATTATTTTTATTTACTAATGTAATTAAATTCATTAAAAAAACCCTAAAAAACTTGTTGTCTTTAAATTAATTTATTTTACTAACTTAATCTTAATTTTCTTATTTTTAGTTAATTATTTTATTAATTAGATCAAAAAACCCTTTTCATAAAATCAAACAAAAAATCACATTTCTTTTTACATTTACATTCTTGCATTTTTACTTATTCAATTTTGTACATTTATTCAAATTCAATATGGTTGTAATAATTTATTTAGATTTAATTTCTTGCAATTTCCCATTTGTAATTTGTACACCCCCTCCCCTAAATGATGTAATAGCATAGCAATTTTAATTTTCGCAATTTATTGCTTTATATACAAATGCTAGTAATTAGGATTTTGTATGGAAAGATCAAAACCAACAAATAGCAAACCCTAATCAAAGACAAATCAAGCATGTAAATCAATACACTTGCACACTTACACCCTTAGGGTAAATCCACTTTGTTGCCTTACAAAAAATGGCCATATTATGCATGTGAGATATCTTAGCAAAAACAAGCAAAATACAAGATCATAGTCCCTCGATGATGCTATCCATGTTGTCTTTTAAAATGAACTTAGTCCCTAAAAAAATGCTAAGATATCTTATAACATTGCTAATCATGGTTATACGATGACCCACGCTCATCCCTTTTACATCCAAAGATAGGGTTACTTATCAAATCAATGGTAAGATAACAATGTCAAAGGAAATAAGAAATAAACATGAAAGACTTTTTGAGTAGGTTGATTACTCCTAGTTGCTAGCTCAATTTCAAAACCAAAACATCCTTTTTATTTTCAAAAAAACAAACACCAACACTTTCAAAACACCTTTCAAACTTGAAAACATTTTCAAAAGATCAAACACTTTGTATATATTCTTACGAACGAGAATCATTACAAAGTTCACCTAAACGATGGCACCTTTTCAAAATACTTTCAAAAACCACACAAAGCATATTTTCAAACAAAAGCAATTGATCTAGTAAGTAACTAAGAGCCCATGGAAAACCATGGATGAAAAGGGTGCTAATACCTTCCCTTTTCATAATCTACCCCCCGAACTCAAGAAAACATCTCAAAGGTCTTTCCTGTTCTTTTCATCCTTTCCTTTTAGATAAAAGAAAAGTCAGTGGCGACTCTTGCTAACCGCAACATTTGCGATCAAACGCAAAACAACCAAGTCAGTTCACCTACCGCATTACAATTACTTAGCACCATGATGTCTTCGTCCGGGAATTCGAAATTCATGGATTGATAGTCATCCACAGCCTGATGAGCAAGGTGATCGGCTAACACACTTCCCTTTATTTCTTTATGGGTAGTGTATTGAATGTCGTATTCAGTTAGGACAATCTGCCATCTTGCTATTCTTCTAGGGAGGGCGGGCTTCTCGAATATGTATTTAATTGGATCCATATTGGATATCAATAAGGTAGTGTGAGTCAACATATATTGTCTTAGCCGGCGAGCAGCCCATGCCAGAGCGCAACAAGTTTTCTCAAGAAGTCAATATCTGGTTTCACAGTCGGTAAACTTTTTGCTTAGGTAGTATACTGCATGCTCTTTTATGCGAGACTTGTCATACTGCCCCAGCACACACCCCATTGAATTTTTCAAGACTGTTAGATACATGATCAGAGGTATTCCCTCAACTAGACGCATCAAAATAGGAGGCTCGTGAAGGTACTCTTTGATCCTATCGAAGGCAGCCTAGAAGTCGTCGTTCCATTCCACCACTTGATCTTTCTTCAGTAATTTGATTAGTTCACAAGTAGCAGTTAGATGGGAAATGAACCGGGCGATGTTTTTTAGCCATCCTAAGAATCCCCTAACTTCCTTCTCAGTGCGAGGAGTGGGCATTTCTTGTATTTCTTTTACCTTTTAAGGGTCCACTTTGATAGCTTTGCTGCTGGCAACGAAGCCTAAGAGTTTACCATACCTCACTCCAAAAGTGCATTTATTCGGATTCAGCCTTAGTTTGTATCTCTTCAGTCTTTCAAACAGTTTCTGCAGATGGTCCAGGTGTTCCTCTTCAGTTTGAGATCTGGCTATCATGTCATCCACGTAGACCTCTATCTTGTGATGGATCATGTCGTGAAACAGAACTACCATGGCACGTTGATAGGTTGCCCCAGCATTCTTCAACCCAAATGGCATAATTTTGTAACAGAACGTGCCCCACTGTGTGACGAAAGTCGTTTTCTCTATGTCCTCAGGTGCCATTTTGATCTGGTTGTATTTGGAGAAACCATCCATGAAGGAGAATACTTTATGTTGTGCGGTGTTATCAACCAGAATATCGATGTGAGGAAGTGGGAAGTCATCCTTGGGGCTTGCTCTATTCAAGTCTCGGTAATCCACACACATATGTACCTTACTGTCCTTTTTAGGCACTGGAACAACATTGGCGACCCATTACGGATAGGAGGTGACAGCTAAGAATCTGATGTTGAATTGCTTCATGACTTCAGTCTTGATTTTCTCTGAAATTTTTGGCCGCATGCGACAGACCTTCTATTTTACCAGAGGGAAGTCTTCTTTTGTCGGCAGACGATGGACCACGATATCAGTGTCGAATCCTGGCATGTCTTTGTATGATTAGGAAAAGACCTCAACATAGTCATGTAGTAAATGAGTTAAGCGCTTCTTGACACTAGGCTCCAGGTTGGCACCTACCTTGACTTATTTCTTGTCCTCTTCAGTACCTAAGTTAATTGTTTCAACCAGCTCTTCGTGGGGCTGTATGGTCCTTTCTTCCTGTTGTAATAACCTGGCTAGTTCCCCTGGTACCTCACAATCTTCCTCACATTCGTCTTCGGCTTGGTAGATCGTATTTTCAAAGTCATGATAGGCCATAGCAGAATCGTTACCCATGGGATCCTGAGTGGATGTGGATCTGGATTTCGATACGTGAGTGTGTGTAAGATCATAGTTATCTTTTAAAATAAAAAGGTAAGAAAGAAAAACAAAAAGCTTAAAATTTTTCATGCAAAAATGTCCATGATTTATTGATGACATATGAAGATGAAGTAACAACCCTCACAAATGGACCATTGTGCCTCAGGTAAGACACAAGGTTTTAAAGTCTAAATTGTTTAATTATTACAAGTCTGACAAGAAAATTAAAATAAAATTACTCTTGAATAAAAGTGATAGGGACAAATTCTTTGGCCTCCCAATTGTTGAATCCTCCGCTAATGGTTGGAAAAATCCACTCGTCCATGTCGCAGCTGCCATCACTGTCTTCCAATACGTTCCATTATTACTAATACGTAAAGGTTCCCCCCAGCACGAGTTCGTCGAACAACTCTTTGGGCCTCTGAAGTAAAACCCAAACCAAATTTGTTGGACTTGTAGGGAATATCCGAAAGTTGACCCCAGATGGTACATCCACCTTCCTCAACCACAACTCTAGCATCCTTCAGATAGGCCATTTTCAATGGCGATCTAGTAACCTTCGGAGTCTTGGTAATAGTCTTGGCTGTCACAACTGTTTATGGGACCTCCTCAAAATGCTGACATGGAGTTTCAATGAACTCACCATCCATTTCCACATACCTGAAAGAGTTCAAGTGACTAACCATGTACTCCTCCTCCCCATGGCCAGTGATGATCTTTCCCTTGATTGGGTATTTCAACATCTGATGTAGGGTAGAAGTGATGGCTCCAGCGCCGTGAATCCAAGGTCGGCCCAATAGACATGAGTAGGAAGGGCGGATATCCATCACATAGAAAGTTGAATCAAAAGTCTGAGTTCCAACTTTTATAGGGATGTCAACTTCTCCGTGCACTGTCCTTTTAGAACCATCAAAGGCCCTCACCACAATGTTGCTAGGTTTTAAAGTAAGTCCCTCATAATCTAGCCGGTCAAGAGCATTTTTGGGCAAGACATTCAATGATGAACCCGTATCCACCAGAACGTGGGCTAGCATAGTGCCTCTGCACTCAATGGAAACGTGCAAGGCATCATTGTGCTTCCTTCCTTTGGGGGTTAAATCGGAAACAGAAAATCCCAATCCGTTATCAGCAGTTAGACTGGCCACACAATTCTCAAATTGATCAATAGAAGTATCTTGGGGCACATGGGCGGTCTTGAGAAACTTTACCAAGGCTTTGGCATGGGCCTCAGAACACAAAAGTAAGGCCAACATTGATATTTTTGAGGGGGTCTTCCCCAACTATTCCATGACGTTGTAGTCACTTTTCTTGATTATCTTTAGTATCTCTTCCATCTCTTTGCTAGAAGCTTCAAGAATGACCTTTGGATGTGCCTTCTTCTGGACAGGCTCAGATAATACCTCCTTGCCCTTTGTCTTGGCAGCAGGGATAAAAGTAGGATTGGCAATGGGAGTATCACTGGGAGTGCTGGTAGGAGTGGTAGCGGGAATAATTACAGGAGTAGAAATGGTCTTTGGAGAGATCTCGAGTGAGAAGACTCTTCCACTTCTTGTTATCTTACTGGTCCCAACGATATTGATGACGTCAGAATCAGTGTCTTTCACAACTTTGTCTTTGATAGCCAATAGTTTTTTCCTGACGTCATGATAATAGACATCATCCCCATAGTTCCAGGGAACAACTTTATCCTAAGAATATGGGATTGGCCCCGGCATGGTGATGATTAGGGGAGCAGACTTTGGAACAGATGTAATCCTGACGGGTCTTTTGGTGGAGACCCTGGGAGGATTGTCGGAGATGGTGATTATTGAAACATCTTCACAAGAGTTTCTGGTAAGAGGAACTTTTTCAAACAGGATTTCTATGTTAGCCATCAGGCGCTGGACTCCTATCTTTAGTAACTAACAGCCATTTGGTAAAGATATACATAAGCGATAACTTTCACCATATCCTGGAAACAGACTGGCTTGCAATAGATTCCTTTTAATAGTCAAAAGGGGAGTAGTTAAATCATCCACAGAGGAAACAAAACAGTCATCATCAACAACGCTGACACCTTGACCATGTTTGTGCATTGGCACCGTTATTACATTAGGTGTTTCTGGGAGATCAAACTCAATCTCTTTCGCGTCGATAAGGTCTTGTACCTTATTCTTCAAGGCCCAACAATCATTTATATCATGCCCCGGGCTTTCAGAATGATAGGCACATCGAGCATTCGGATTGTAGCAAGGAGAAGCAGTATTGGAGTTCTTGGGAGCTTCCTTTACAGTTACTAGATTGGACTTCAAAAGATATGGCAGAACTTAGGACAAGGTCGTGTTGATTTGGGTGAATCGTCTCATGGGCATCTCTGGCCTGCATTGATAGTTTCGCTGCTGACTTGGTACAGGATTGGAAATCATAACAGCCCCTACTATCAGGCAACGTTTAGTTTTGTTTTGATTTCTGTGATCGTATGCAACACTGGCCTCCTTTTTTCCGGTAAAGGGTTTCTTCATAGTGCTCTAGGATACATCTCTTTGAATTTTTCCACTTTTTATACCGGCTTCTACCCGTTCACCAGTCATGATTAGTTCAGTAAATCCAGCCGAGGAGCTTCCAATCAGATGGTTGAAGAATGGTCCAGATAACGTGCCTAAGAACATATCCACCAATTCTCTGTCAGATAGAGGGGGTTGGACTCTTCCCGCGAGATCCCTCCATTTTTGAGCATAAATTTTGAAACCTTCACCGGCACCCATAGACATGCCTTGTAATTGTGTTCGAGTTGGAGCTAAGTCAGCATTATACTGGTATTGCTTGTAAAAAGTGGCATCTAAATCTTACCAATTGCGAATATTGGTCCCTTCCAACTGATAGAACCAATCCAACTACGTCCCTGACAAGCTTTCTTGGAAGAAATGTACCCATAGGTTCCTATCGGCAGTATGGGGTTGAATTTTCCTAACGTATGACCTTAAATGCAGATTTGGACAAGAGACACCGTCATATTTAGCAAAAGTGGGGAACTTGAATTTCTGTGGGATGACAACCCCTGAGACAAGTCCTAGCTCTTCAAAATCCAATCCGGGTACCCTCTGGATCTCCATAGAGTTGAGGCAATCCTCCAGCTGCTTGTATTTATCGTCAGCTGGGGGATACTGTTCTTCCGAGTAGTCCACTTCTTCCTCTTCTTCAGATTCTGGGTGGTCATTCCCTTCCTTGTTATTTCCTTCTTGATTATCTCCTTCACCCGACGGGGTTGCAAAATCTAGAGTTCGTCTGGCTGGTCCTTTGAATCTTCTTCCCAGATTCAAAACACCGACCGGTTTCTTTGCTTTATTTTTATTCTCTTTGATCAACAAAATTTTCAAATCCTCTTGTCCTTTTGCTAGAGCCAAGAAGATTTGTTGGAATTGAGCGTTCTGCGCTTGGAGATCCTTTATTGTTTGTTCAATATCCATTTCACTAAAATAAACAGTAGAAAGATAAGGAGACTTGTTGTAAGAAACCTGTTTGTGTTATGATGAATGAAAATGCATATGCAAATGATTTCAAGGAGATTAGAGATTTAAATTTGCTTTAGACAAAGAGGAACACACGTTGCATTAATAAATCCAAGTTTGAGTACATCATGCCTCTTTGAGCTTACAATGAAAGAAATACAAAAACTCCTAAGACAAAAAGGTTGAACGCATCCTCTTTGGCGCGATGTAGGCATTCAGACTCCGCTCTTCATGAAGCTGCTTGGTGAGTTCCAAAACTTTCTTCTCACTGGCGTAGAATTGGGCTTCGAAAGTGTCTCATTTTTCCTTTAGCTGAATTCAATCCTTTTGGAAGTCTTCGAGGGAGGTAGGCATGTTGGGATGAAGGACAGTATATGGGACATCTCTTTCAACCACAGGCTCTATGATGACAGGGAGGATGAAGGGTAAGGCATTGCAACACTCTGAGCACGAGCTTGTACCCACCTAAGGTAAGGCTCAAGGGGAATGGAATTTTTGTGTCCCAATGTCCTACTGTCCACTTTATTTACCATTCTCAAAGCTCTTATAAACCTGTAACGGTAGCCTTGATCATCGCTTTCGTAGTCGAACACCACACCTTGGATGAGCGCACCATGTGGACCACCTCTTCATGCGTACCCAAACTGTCACAGAGCTAAGAAAGGGTTATAAGTGATACCTCCCCTAATGCCAAGCAGATGGACATTAGGGAATTCGCCACAATGGTCGATGATAGTAATGTCTTCCAAGGATCAAGAACACCAGTGGATATCCGAATGTCTGAGTGGCATCAGCCTATTGGACCACCTCAAACCTTGCTCGTTCTTCGTAACGGATCTGGGGAGATGCGAAAAAAACCATCTAACAAATAGAGGAGTACAAAACATGAGGGTTCCTCTTCTCTTCAAGGTGCGAGAGTGGTGAGAATGCAAGATATCCCCCAACAAAGTAGGCACTGTATTGTGAGATAAAAATATTTTGACAGCATTCACATCTATAAGTTAGTTAGGATTTGGAAATAGTACCAACCCATAGATGAGAAGAGCCAAAATTTCTTAGAAAGAAGGTAAGTCCATATTGTTCCAACAATATTGAGCTTTTTCCAATAAGAATCTGGCTAAGAACCCTTTGACACCACTTCTTGTTTCCCAATTAGCCGTGACGTCGGATTGTTGCAAGTATAAATCTCGGGCAACCTCTTCAGGGCTCGAGTCTCTTTCAGTACCGTTGAAAGGTAGTTGATGGAGAATAAGAATTCCCAAGAGTTGAGAGAATTCTTCCATAGTTGGTACTAGCTGGTAATCGGGGAAGGTAAAACAATGGTGTAAAGAGTCAAAGAACTGGAAAAGCACCTTCATCATATCTTCATCAAAGCTTGAGGTAACCAAGTTGATAAGTCGTCCATATCTTTTAGTGAACGGAGAATTCTCAGGGACCCTTGATGCTAACTCTTTGAGCTGAAAAGGTACTCGTACAAGGTTGACTTTGAATGTTTAATCTAAAATTCTATGGTATGATGCCATGATGTTATGTACAAGCATATGCACAAGTTAAATCAAACAATTCCTTAGGTTTAGGCTTGCATGAGGTTTATAGGTAAGTACCCTCTTGAAGTTTAGTTGGTCCAACCTGTCCTAGAAAGTAACGGGTTCTAAAGGATCTCAATATCACTGATTTTTCTTCATCGGGCATTGTTTCAGCACAAGCCTCTTTATTGGCGACCGAAATATCTCAAAAGTCTGATCTCAATGAGCATAGTATCGAGTATCAACCAACTTCGGACTGCACCAAAGCCGACTACCTCACTACTTTCTAATGGCCAAGTTGTTCAAGTAAGGTTCTAAAGTAAGTTAGTGCTTCATGACACCACACAACGGCCCCGTATTCTCCTTGACTACTCAAGGGATACTGGTACCAACAAATGTGTCACACTGACGTAGCTATTGCTTAGACCATGTCGGTATACCCCGCACAGTTTCCACAACTTATTTCTACTTACCTAAAAAGGTGCCCCAGATCTGGGTAGAGGATCAAAATAAGCCCAAATAAGGAACCATAATGTAAAGCAAAAAAAAACAAAGGAAAGCAAGTAAAGGTGATCTAGACCTAAGGTAACCCCATTTTTAAATATTTCCCCAGCAAAATTGCCAGTTCTGTAACATGGTGGGAGAACTGACTTGGGTATTTTGCGTTGGATCGTAATTGTTGCGTGTGGTACGGTGGGAGAACTGACTTGAGGTTTTGCGTTTTGTGTTCGCAAATGTTTCGGTTTAGCAAGAGTCGCCACCAACTTTTTATTTTATCCTAAGGAAAGGTCAAAAAGCACAGGAAAGACCTTTGAGATGTTTTCTTGGGTTCGGGGAGTAGATTATGAAAAGGGAAGGTGCAAGCACCCTTTTCATCCATGGTTATCCATGGGCTCTTAGTTACTTGTTTAGATCACTTTCTTTTGCTTTTCAATTGTTTGAAATGGTGCTTTGTGTGTGGTTTTGAAAGATGTTTTGAAAAGAGGCCATCGTTGTGGCAACCTTTGTAATGATTCTTGTTTTAATGTATACAAAGGTGTATTTGTCTTTTGAAAAGATGTTCAATGTTTTGATTTGGGAAGTGTTTTGAAATTGTGTTGTGAAGTGTGTTTGAAAATAACAAGGATGTTTTGCAAGTTTTGATCAAGTAACTAAGAGCTATCTACCCTATTTTACTCAAAGATCTTTCCTGTATGTTTTTAACCCTTTTGACAATGTTTCTTTATCATTGCATTTGGTAAACAACCTTGTATTAGGATATTAAATGGGATAGGCGCGGGTCATCGTATAGACCATGATAGCAATTGTGTTAAGTATTTTTAGCAAATTTTTGAGGGACTAGATCATTTTTGTATAGGCAACCAAGATAGCGTCATCGAGGGACTATGATATTTTGTTTTTGTTTTGCCAAAGTACTCAACATGCATAACACGTCCCATTTTAAGGCAACAAGTGGATGAAACCCTAGGGGTGTAAGTGTGCATTGTGTATCGATTTTCATGAATTTTTGTCTTTGTATTAGGTCAAGCTACTTGTTGATTTTGGATTTTTGCATACAAACCCTAATCTCTAATCATGGCATAATTAAAAGCATAAAATGCGAGAATTAAAAGTCTAAGCTATTACAAAAGTATCAGGGGATGGGGGTATAATTATTACGAATGGGGATGAGTCTCACAAGAATAATAATGTCCAAATATTACAACCAAATCGAATTGTCGCAATTCAATATAAAGCCATAACAAATTATAAAATAAAGAAAATCAAATAGTTATGAAATGCATGTATTTACTTGAAAATAAATAAATAAAATCTATTCTAAAAAATAAAGATTAATTATTCTTTGTATTTTATTAATTATGTAAATAAAAAGTTTAAAGGAAGAAAAATTAATTAAACAAAATTTCTATTATTCTTGTATTTTTATTAATCAATAAAAAGGGTTTAAAGAAAACAAAATTAATTAAATTAATGTTCTTTATTATTTTTGGACTTTTATTAATCAATAAAAAGGTTTAAAGAAAAGCAAAATTAATTAAATCAAACTAAACGTTCTTTTTTGGTATTTTATCAAATAAAGCAAGATTATTTAATAAAACTAATTTTTTTAAGAAAATCAAAGTTTTTATTATTAGTTTTATTATTAACTTAAAAAAGAAAACAAATTAAAATAAAATGAATTAATAAAAAAAACAAGTATTTGTTTAAACAAAAGAAAAGAAATTAAAAAGAAGGATGGGCTATGGATTTATGTTGGGCCCAAAACAAAAAAACTAAAAGAAGAATAAAGAAAAGTCAGAATGGAGGGAGGGGGTGCGCCAGTTAGTAATCACGTGGGCTTAGGGTTTGAGGGGGGCAGACAGGCCCAATGCAAGGCTTGTAACATTTGTTTTTGGGAATTAGGGTTTGTGCAAATCAGGGTTTGTGCGTTTTACAGGAGCGTCGCTCTCTCTCTCTCTCGCTTCTTCTCTTCATCTTTCTCAATCTCACGCGTTCGTTCTGATACTCCCCCTAAGCCCTAGCCGCCGGAGCACTATCCCTCATTCTCTCATCTCCTCACAATGATCCATGGCTTCAGTTGCAAAACGGTATAGTTCGTTTCTTGTTTGAGTTTTACAGTTTCATGTTTATTTGATTTTACAGCTTGGCTAATCCATTGTATTGCATGGCTTATTGAGGTGAAAAAACGTACCTTGGGGTTTTCTCTGTGACAAAAGAGAGTGGTGAGGCTTGAAGCGCTCTTTGGTGGCTAGAGGCGGAGGGGAAGAGATGACGGCGAGCTTTTCTGGTATCTTCTCTTCTGAACCTTGAATGATGATGATTCCTTCTGAAACTTTTTTGTTTTTGTTGATGATGTTCTGAAATTGGAAATGTTGATGATGATACTTATTCTGAAACCCTTTTATTGCTTCTGAAACTTTTTCCTCTCTCTTGATTTTGACTGTTGATGATGATAATAGTTTCTGAAACTCTTTTTTTTATTGGTAGCTTTTGTACAATGATTGATGATTAAACCTTAATGATAATTTGCACTGAGTTTATTGGTTTAGATTGTTTATGATGATGCTTGTATTTCTGAAACTCTGTTGCCTCTCTCTTTGAGTTTGGTGATGACAATAGTTCTGAAATTCTGTTTTGGTTGATTGATTTTGTTGAAACTTGTTGTTGATTATTGGTATGCCAGCTTTGGTTTCACAGTTGAGGTTTTTTTTATTGTTGCAATTTGGAATGTTGGGAAGGTTTGAAATTGAAAATAGGTTTGGTGATTTTTTGTTTGATTGTTACACAGTTTTTGAGTTTAGCTTGGTGATTGTTGGTTCACAGGGTTTTCTGGTTTGAGTTGTTGTGCTAACAAGCTTTGTGGTTTGTGGTTAGCAGGTTGTGCAGTTTTGGCAAGCTTTACAGGTTGTGTGATTTGTTTACACAGGACTTTGTGATTCTTGTGAAACTGTTGGGCAGTTTCTTTGGTACTGCAGGTTTTTTGAAGTTGTTGGACAGGTTTTTGCTGTATTGGTTTTGTGATTGTACAGTTTGAAACTGCAGGTTTTGGGCTATTGTTGCAGCTTGTGCAGGTGTTGGGGTTGGTTTGTAGTTTGTTGTTAAACTGTTGTGCTGTTTGGACTTTGTAGTTTTTGTGGTTCACAGTTTTTTTGTGATTTTCTGCTTGATAACAGGTTGGAGAGTTGTGTGAACTGCTATGCAGTTTCTTGGTGTTTTTGTTTACAGTTTGGCAAGCTTGCATGTTTTTGGAGATTTTGTTATGTTTGCACCGGTCTGGGAGTTTTGTTGGCTTAGCTCCCATGTTCTCCTCTTCTCTTCTGACTTTGTACTGTTATATCCTCTTTCCTTTTGCAACTTGTGACAACCCTTTTGCCAAACTGTACACTCTCACCAAGGTGATATCTTTTCTCTCTTTCTCTCTCTATGACAAAGCATATTTGCTTTTCCACTTTATTTTCTGAAAAGTTTGCCTATGTCTTGGGAAAATGATGAAAAAGCTATGACAAGCTTTTTGGCTTGTGATTTGGTTTACCTTCTGCATTGCCTGCTGTATGATTTTCCATGTACTTTCTGCATTGTTCAGTTTGCATATTTTACAGTTTGCATTCAGTTTGGTTACTTGACAGTTTGCCTTGCTGTTTGGTTAACTTGAAATGCTTCAGTTTGCCTTTGTTTGGTACCTTGCTTGTGTTGTTTGTACTTTTTGGTGCCTGTTGCATTTGAATAACTTTTGCTTTGTTTGTATTCTTCTTTTGCACTTTTTTTATTTTTCTCTTTGTGAACCAAGAAGAGCAATCTTCTTGTGATTTGCAAAGAGAAGAATAAAAACATGATGAACCATAGCACTCTGATTCCAGACGGCAAACTTTAATGATGAAAATTTCCTTTTCTTTTTTATTTGAAAATTCTTTTCATATTCAATTGACTGCACTAATCCCTTTTCCTTTGTGTCTTTTTCATGTGAGCACAAATTGGGTGATGACAAAGCAAAGGAAGCAGAAGACTTTGAGAATGGGAGCAATGGAGCAATGGGGACTTAGGCTTAGATTAGATAGATTTCCATTAATTGTAACAATTTATTTTCCCAAGTACTATAAGTTGTAAAAACCTACAGTATTCAAATAATAGATTATTTTTGTATCAATCATCTGAAAAATCTTTGTGAGGCAAACTGATATCCAATAAAATCTTTTACTGTCCAATAATCTTGCCATTCTTTCTTCAAGTCTTCACTTATTCCTTTAAGATTCTCATATCAAAATAATTGAAATTGCATTCCAACAATTCTAATACAGATAACTTAAACTTTAAGTAATCCAATAACTTTGTAGTCTCATAACCTTGCAACAGCATTCCAATCAAAATACGCATTGTATATTCCAATAAACAAACAAGCATTTCATTCCATTAACAGGCAAACATTTTAACAGACGCACATTATCTTGGTTAACCTGGATCAGACAAAAACCTGAATGTTCTAAATGACAGTCTCAGCTCCTATCTCTTATCCAAGATAAACAAACCTTGAGAACAACCAGCAATCTTTCAATAGGCTTAAAAAAGTGTGAAAACATGTGACAGTTAATTGAATTTCTGAGAATTCAGTTTCTCCTGAGAAATGCGAGAGAAACCCTAATTCTTGATTTACTGCCATAGAAAGGTCTGTTTGATCGATTCCTCATCCAAATCTTGAAAATCTGAGAAAACCCTAAGGTTGTGATTTCTTGTGAAAATGGGAGGGCAAATTTTGGGGTACAACAGCTGCCCCTGTTCAATCTTCTTGAACCTGAAGAGTTAGATCGGCGAGTTTTCCGTTCGTGACTCGAAGGTAAAAGATGATTGGACACTAGAGTGCCCATAAATTTGAACTCGTCAAAGCATATTTGAGGGAATGGGCTTACAGATGCCATTTGGAGATGTGACAGAATCTTGTCGGAGATGGGCTTAAAGATGCCATCCAAGAATGTTTATTGAATTGTACGTTGTAGGTGAAAGAATGAGTATCAGAAAGGTGTCCAGGTCTGGAACGTCTCTGAACTGGGGGTCTGAATAAGCAATAGATTAGCATCCACGTTTGGAGCATCCGTAAACTGTTTTCATGAGATGAATTTGAACAAGCGATAGATTGACATCCATGTTTGGAAGCACCCGTAAACTGTTTTCATGATCCTTGAAGTTGAATAAGCAATAGATTAACATCCATGTTTGGAGCATCTGTAAACTGTTTTCAATGAGATGAATCTGAACAAGCGATAGATTAGCATCCATGTTTGGAAGCACCCGTAAACTGTTTTCATGATCCTTGAGTTGAACAACCAATAGATTAACATCCATGTTTGGAGCATCCGTAAACTGTTTTCAATGAGCTGAATCTGAACAAGCGATAGATTAGCATCCATGTTTGGAAGCATCCGTAAACTGTTTTCATGATCCTTGAGTTGAACAACCAATAGATTAACATCCATGTTTGGAGCATCCGTAAACTGTTTTCAATAAGCTGAATCTGAACAAGCGATAGATTGACATCCATGTTTGGAAGCACCCGTAAACTGTTTTCATGATCCTTGAGTTGAACAAGCAATAGATTAACATCCATGTTTGGAGCATCCGTAAACTATTTTCAATGAGCTGAATCTGAACAAGCGATAGATTGACATCCATGTTTGGAAGCACCCGTAAACTGTTTTCATGATCCTTGAGTTGAACAAGCAATAGATTAACATCCATGTTTGGAGCATCCGTAAACTGTTTTCAATGAGCTGAATCTGAATAAGCGATAGATTAACATCCTTGTTTGGAGGCATCTGTAAACTGTTTTAATGATCCTTGAAGTTGAATAAGCAATAGATTAACATCCATGTTTGGAGCATTCGTAAACTGCTTTCAATGAGCTGAATCTGAACAAGCGATAGATTATTATCCGTTTTTGGAAGCACCCGTAAACTATTTTCATGATTCTTGAAGTTGGTAGCTTGTCAATCTTATCCTGAAAAGGGTAAAATATTAGCTGAAACACAAAGTTATGTTGCATGAAATGTATGATGCAATATATGTGTTTTATCAATGTTTATGATATATGAATGCAATGTATGCGCATGTAAGCTGATGAGCTGTCTTGCTGAGGAAGATAAATCCTGGATAGCTGGAGATAATAAAATCTTTAACTGTTGTCGGGGAAAATAAATCCTGGACCACTGTTGTGTGTCTTCAAGCTTTGCTTAGAATACTTCTACTGGGGAGAAGCTATACTGCTGGGGAAATCAGGAGTTTGGGTAGTATGCCAATCTACTGGGGATTCCTGTTTTGTTGTTTGAGGAGAACTCCGCTGGGGAATATTTGAAAACTCTGTGGGGAATTGAGAATGAGAATCTTCATTCTGCTAGGGGAATTTGTGCTAAGAGTCAAGAACGAGAATCTTCGATCTTTAGGGGATTAAAAACTCTGACAAATTTATGCTGAGAGTAAAGAAGGTTTTGGCAACTTCACTGGAGAATCAAGGATGAGAATCTTGATTTTGTTGGGGAGTAAAAACTCTGTGGGGAATAGCTGTACTGTTGGGGAGTAGCTATCCTACTGGAGAGTAAGCTCAGGACTCTGGGAAAATCTTATTCCTGTTTGGAAGAAATTCAGGAGTTTAGATTATATGCCACTTTGAGAATGAGAATCTTTATCCTGTCGGGAATATCAAGAACTCGGGTTATATGCCACTTTGAGAATGAGAATCTTCATTCTGTCGGGAATATCAGGAATTCAGGTTGTATGCCACTTTGAGAATGAGAATCTTCATTCTGTCGGGAATCTCAGGAATTCGGGTTTGTTGTACCCCAAAATTTTCCCTCTCATATTTCTCAAGACATTGCAAGAATAATCTCCAAGTTGCTCAAAGATTGCTCAAGAGTTGGACAGTCAAGCTATCTCCTAAGGCAATCAACCTCAAATTAGGGTTTTGTGTTGCATCAAGGTCCTTACATCCAAACGACCTCAAGTGCTCCCCAATGTCCTAATATGTTCTCAAGGTCATCCATGTCAAATTTCAAGCCTTGCAGAGGAAGTTTGCTCAGTCAATTGCTCAAAGGGTCCAAAAATTGACTATGCTAGGGCAAAAGTCAACTGTGACCTATAAACAGTCAAACTTCAAGATTTTTTGTCAACATTCTCATTTTGAAGTTTATTTCATCATTTGATCAAGGGTTGATCATGATTCATCAAGGATTGCTCAAAATTCATCAAGACTCAAAAGTTGCTAAATTAGGGTTTTGTAGGAAAAGTCAAACCAACTTTGACCAAGCATAACTTTCTCATACTTTATGATAAATGACCCATCCAAAGCTCATTTTGAAGAGGATGAAATTTCCTACAATCTATCTTCATACCCCAAGATCAAGAAATGCACTCACAAAAAGTTACAAATTTGGACATTATAGGTCGTTTTTGAAAGTCAACAAAAACACCTTTTTTTCCAAAGCTTATAACTTGAGCATGGTATATCAAAATGGGATGATACCAAAAGTTTTGGTTATAGGACATATCAAGCTTTCTAAAAAGTCCAAGAACACTTCCAAAAGTTCAAAAATGAAGAAGTTATGCATTGTTGAAGTTGGGCATTTTTGCAAAATTGCCAAAAGTCAACTATCCCCAAAACTTCAAATTTTGTCAAATGGGCCCATTCTTTTTCACTTGATTTGATCTTGTCACACTACACACGTGTCCTAGCTTCAGTCTTGTGTCCATTTATTAATTTTTCTATTTTATTTGATTTTTTATTGAATTAATTCATTTTAAATCAATTTAAATCAAATAAAATCCAAATATTGATTACTTAGGATCTTTTTGGTTATTATAGGTCTTGATTATCATCAATGACATGATAAAATCCGTATCAAGCTTTTCATGTGCAAAAAATATTGGATTTTGGACAAAATAAGAAAGTTATCAATGGTGAATCAAATCATATCTCCAAGTATTGATGCACAAGGATTCAGTCCAAAATTGTTGACCTAATCCAATGCAGCATACATATACAATGAAAAGGCACGAGTTTTAGAGGTTGGAGGCTGCAGAATCACAAAAAGCAAACTTGAAAATTTGTCAAAAAAGCTTGAAACTGAAATCGTGCTTAGAGGCAGTTTCAACACCAAATCTTAACGTTAATCCATTGATGGACCATCCTTGAAGCAAAACCAATCCCTAACAAGCTCTCACACCCTCACAATCGCGCTGTAAGTCTCTCAAAACATCGCCCTGTATTTGAAATCGCAACTCCATGTTCTTGCATTTTTTTTGACAAAATCTTTGCATATTCATGATCCTTGTTCAATTTGCAAGCTTTCTGCATTAGCCAATTGTATTTATATGGTCTATAACCCCCTAGCCGAATCTAGGGTTCTTGGTTTGTATTTTTGGGAATTTCTTGTACAGGTGAAATCAAGGTCCAAGAATGGTATAGATTTGTTCAGGAAGCCTAGACGAGCATGACCATGGTCCTGGATTTGATTTTTATGGCCTAGAATAGGATTTAGAACGCACATGCGAATTTAGCTGCGGATGTAAATCCACAGGTAAATATCCAGGTTTCAACGAGGAAGATGAAGACGTGCCCCCCTCCTATTGGATAGTTCAAACATTCGCGCGTTTTTGTTTTTAATTCTGGCATATTAATTTTTTTTCCTTATATTAATTATTGTCCATTATAATAACAAATGAAGTGTGTTGGTGCAGTGGTAGTGGCGTGTGTTTAGTGACTAACAGGACCTGGGTTCGAATCCCAGGTCCCCCCATGCATTTGTGTTATTTTTATTCAGGTGATTCAATATAATCCCAGGCGTGCAGCATATCATACTCCCTCACTTAGATGCTTGCCAGATGGCCCCAGGCCAGATCTGGTGGTCCAGAGGGGATGCCCACCATACTCCCAAGTCAACATGCACACATGGAATCAGGAAAAGTCAGTCAGGCCAAGGGATTGTTGGGCCACAAAGTTGCTATCAAGACCCCCTTTCAGGCCCATAACCTCCTAACCCTAATTCTTTCTATTTTATTTTTATTATTTCTTTTATTTATTTATTTATTGTTATTATTTTTAATTAACCAATTAAATTTTTTCCTCATAAAATAAAAAACCAAAAAAACATTTTCATTATTAAAATTAATTTCCAGCATTTTTATTTTTGTTAAATAAATTGATTTAATTAATTTAGTTTAATTAGAACATAACTTTAATATCTTTTGCAATAATTAAAATTAATTTAGACAATTAGGTTTTAATAACTTTGATTAATTTATTTTTATTTCTTTAAATATCAAAAATCCAAAAAATATCATTTTTATTAATTAATTAATTTGTTTATCAATTTAATAATTAACCTAATTTAATTTCCTTCTTAATTCAAAAATAAACCAAAAATCTTTTTCTTTAATAAACCAAAGGGTCAAAACCCTAGAATGCGCCCGATTTAATTTTCTCGCACGCGATCCATTTGATTTCAATATTGTACCTGTTTCCCGGAATGTAATAGTTTAATTAGGACTTTGCTTATTTTATCGCTTTATTTATTTTCCGCACTTTAATTTCAAGGGTTGCTTTTGGCGATGTAAATACCCGACGCCTTGTAATAGTTAGTTTTAATTTCCGCAATTTAATTTCCGCAACTTATATAACTGTTAGATGTTTGATAATAGGGAATGCATGACAAGATCAAATGTTTAAACCTAAAATCAACGTAGATAACCATTGACATGTACAAAGATAAAATTAACCGAAACAACACACTCGCACATGCGCACTCTTATGGTATACCTCGCTTGGTTGCCTTCGAACATGGACATTAAGTATAGGAAGTTTTAGAGGTCGCCCTCTTGTCCAAAGATCATAGTTGCCTCGAAGCGGTTGCCTTGGAAAAATGATCTAAGACATTAGGGTTACCGCTAAGGTGTCCTAACATTGCTTTAGTGACCAAACGTCCCTTAATCGAATTAACCCTTAAACTCCAACGACGGTACTACCTACTCATCAATAGTGGGATAGCATTGTCTAAAGGACATTAGCAAAGATTGATTCCTTTTTCGAGTAGGTAGATGGTTCTTAAGTACTTGCTCTTTCAAAATAAAAACTTTTCGCACTTACATCTTTCAAAACAAAAACTCTTCTTCAAACCCACAAACACAAAGAAAAGCAAATTTTGAAAACAATATGAGCAAGTACCTAAGAACCTGTGGATAACCACGGATAGAAAGGGTGTTAATACCTTCCCTTTCTATAATCTACCCCCCGGACCCGAGAAACATCTCAAAAAAAAGGAATTTTTCTGTGCTTTTTCCTTTCCTTGTTGGATAAAATAAAAGACGATGGTGACTCTTGCTTACCGCGACATTTTGCGAAAACAAACGCAAAACGCGAACCAACATTCCAAAAAACAGTCAGTTCTCTCCCACCGTATCACAGAACTGGCGACTCTGCTGGGTATTTTATAAGTGCCGTGTACCTTAGGATTAGATCTTTGTGTTTTCAATTGTTTGCTTTGTATGATTTATCTTTGTGGGCTTGTATCGGAGTTACTATAGATCCTAACTCGGATCTAGGGATACCCTTTAGGTGAGTAACAATAAACTGTGAGGGAACTGTACGGAGTAGACCGATACGGTTGAAGCAGTAGCTACGTTGGTGTGGCACTTTAGTCTGTACCGATATCCCTTGTGTTGGAACGAGGAGAATATGGGTCTTCTAAGGGGTCATTAAGCACCAACTGACCTTAGAACCTTTAAATTGACCAACTTGGCCATAGAACAGTAGCAGTATGCTACACTCATTGAGACTAAACTCTCGCGATGATTTCGGCCGCAAGAAAAGGTTGCTAAACTGGAATTATGACCGATTGAGGGTAGTCAGTGATATTGAGATCCTCTAGAACCCGGTTACTATTTTTAGGAAAGGTTTAAACCAACTGAACTGAAAGAGGGTAATACCTAAGCTCCTTGCCAGCCTGAAATCTAAGGGCTCTCTGTGTGACTTGTGTTCCTTTACCATGTTTGCTGTTTGTGGATACTTGTGATGTGCTTTCTATCATGACATCATGACATCATAACATTGCATACACCTTGCATTGGACTAACCTATTTCAAAGACAGGAGGGATTCATTTTTGTTCTGTTTTGTAGGTCATGATGCCTATGCGTAAGAATACCATCCAGATCAACTTTGTCCAGGTTCCCACTATGCTTAAAGATTTGATTGCAAAGATGCCTGATACTACTTCCTTCCTCAGGAGACATGGGTACCTTCTCAGTCTGGTTACCTCCAAATTGGACGAGCAGATGATGAGTGTTTTGATCCAATTCTATGATCTGTTGTACCATTGCTTTACTTTTCAAGACTACCAGTTGGTTCCCACCCTAGAAGAGTTTTCTGATCTGCTCGGTATCTCCATTCTGGAGCAGACCCCGTTTACTGGTTGGGAGAAGACCCTTAGACCAGAAGAGATTGCTTCAGCCCTGCATATGACAAAGGATGAGGTAATGGCTAATTGGGAGACTAGAAGTGGAGCAAAGGGCTTTCTGACTAAGTTCTTGGTTGGTAAGGCTAATTATTTCTGGGATAGTCTAGACTTCAAGGCATTCGAAGATAATATGGCTCTTCTGATATATGGCTTGGTATTGTTTCTGAATCCTGACTCTTTTGTTGATGTGAATACGGTGAAAATCTTCATCTCTCGTAATCCTATACCCACTCTCTTGGGTGACATTCTTCATCAGCTTTATGCTTGTACCGCCCGAAAGCGGGGAACCTTGATGTGTTGTGCTCCGTTATTGGCGAGGTGGTTTATTTCGCACCTCCCCAAATCGGTGCTGAAGAACAAAGAAGGCATGGGTTGGGCCTATAGGGTTATGTCTCTCTCTCATAATGATATCATTTGGACTCTTAAGGTTATGGACGAGGTGGCTGTGATACGGTGGAAGAACTGACTAGTGTTTTGCGTTCGTATTCGCAAATGTTTCGGTTGAGCAAGAGTCGCCACCGACTTTTTATTTTATCCTAAGAAAAGGTTAAAAAGCACAGCAAAAACCTTTTGAGATGTTTTCTTGGGTTCGGGGAGTAGATTATAGAAAGGGAAGGTATTAGCACCCTTTCTATCCATGGTTATCCATGGGCTCTTAGTTACTTGCTTAGATCACTTGCCTTTTTGTTTTCAATTGTTTTAAATGGTGTTTGAGTGTGTGGGTTTGAAGATGTTTTGAAAAGAAGCCAATGTGGTGGCAACCTTTGTAATGATCCATGTGGGGATATATACAAAGATGTACGTCTTTTGAAAAGGTTTTCATTTGTTTTTGAAAGTTATTTTGAAAGTGTAGTGATGTGTGGTTTTTGAAATAGGCAAGTGTTTTAGTTTGCAAGATTGATTCAAGTAACTAAGAGATTATCTACTCCTAAATTTCTCAAAGATTATTGCTATATCTTAACCCTTTTAACAAGTTTGTTCCACCATTGCATTTGGTGGACAATCTCATGTTAGGATGTGAAAGGGACGGGCGCGGGTCGCCGTTTAGACCATAATTGCAATGATGCTAAGTATCTTTGGGCCATTTTCTTGAGGGACTTGATCATTTGATTTGTGTTTGTTTTGCCCAAAGAGACCTAACATGCAATATGGCCCAATTTTGAAAGGCAACAAGTGGAATACCCTAGGGGGTGCAAGTGTGATTTAGTGTGTTCATTTTCATGCTTGTTTGTCTTGAGATTAGGTCATAACTATTTTTGTTGTTTTTCGCATACAAACCCTAATTCTAACATGGTATAATTAGAAAGCAATAAAGTGCGAAAATAAATTTACTAAGCTATTACAAAACCAAATATGGGAAGGGGGGTACAAATGTTCGAATGGGGATATTGACAAGTAATTTAAACCTAAAACTATTACATCAATTTTGAATATTTGCAATGTAAATAAATTGCATAATTAAATGGAAATTAAATAAATATGCAAAATGTAAAAAGAAAGTTTTTATATGTATGAGAAAAGTATGGTTTATGTAAAATAAAATAAGAAAATAAAAAGGTATTATTTTGAGTATTTTCAACTTTTAGGGCAAAAACCCTAATTTTAATCAAGATGTATATTAATTAATTAATTCACATAATATTCATCATACAAAAATAAAATAAAACATGGTATATTTGTAAAAAAAAGGCATTTTTTAGTATTAAATGTTAAAAAATAAAATATGTACATTTTTTGGTATTTTTACTCTAAGTATATTAATATATATATATATATATATATATATATATATATATATATATATATATATATATATATATATATATATATATATATATATATATATATATATATGTATATTTATATTATCCCAAATATGTATTATATATATAAATAATAATAATAATTAATTTTTTTGAAAATAGTATTTTTTATATGAAATATTTTCAGAGGGTAATATAAAATAAAAATAAAAATGAAAATATATTCACACTATTTTTTCTATTTATTCTAAATAATAATATGTATTTATTTATGTATAAACAAAAGAAATAACTAAATAAATATGCAATAAATTCAAAAAATGATGGAAAAAATATTTTTAAAATTTTAATGTGCTGAGAAAAAATAAATGAGTCAAATGAAAAAAGAAAATATCAAAAATCAATAAAAATAAAGCAAATGGGCTTAGGGGGTGTAAACCAAAAAAAAGGGGTGTGAATAAAAAAACACAAAGCAAGCCCAGCCCAATGCCACTGTCTTCAACCTCCAGCACAATGTTTGAAAATGCGCGCGCCCTGTTCTTCAATGTCCAACTCTCGATTCCTGGCTTTTTAACAAAAACTCATAACACAACAAATGTTCAGCATGAAGAGACGATTCTAACCATGTATGGAACTTGATCTAACTCTCTAAGATGAGGGAGAATTTCTCCTCCCCCAAATCCTAACCTAGTTTTTCTGCCATTTTCAAACTCCAAATTCTCTCTACTCAGGCAAAAGAAATGAAATGTAAAGATATGTACATGTTCAGGGCTATGAGTAGAACCTTGTTTCTTCACAAACTTAAGACTAAAGATACATAATAAGAGAGATACGAGTTCAAAGTTTTACCTGTGCAGTTGAACTTCTATCTGGAGAATGAGGAACTTCCAGTGCAAGGTGATGATTGGAAAAGCTTCCTTGAGGTCCAGGGATGCTGTTTCAATGCTTACTTTGTCTTGAGAGCTTCTGAATCAAGCTATAGAACTTCACCTGCAAGTCAAAAATGTGAAAATGGTGGAAGCTGTTAGAGGGATTACAGGTCAGGTTTTAGGTCATGGTTAGCTTGCATATATGCTAGGGAATGTGTATGAACTGATTTTGGCAAGAATGCTCGAGAGAAAATGAAGTTGGCACTCAAACTGCAGAGGCAACCCTGTTTTTGCAGTTTGAGGATGATTCTGAGATGGAGGGTGTTTTGGAGGTGCAAGGGTCGTGTCTTAGCTTGGTTATGTTCTTTTGAAGGTGTTTGATCAGTTTGTTCTTGTGTGTCTATGCTGAGATGAGAGTTGTTACAAGTTATGGACTTTTCTTCACACTTAAGCAACAAAATGCAACTTGGCTTTCTAGGTCAGTAGAGGACCCCCTAATGTGCTGCATAAGCTTCTCTTGATCAGTGTGTTATGCACATAATCTTGTGCCAAGCAGATTTGCTATGTACCTTCTTGATTTGCAATTGGACATAAAGCTAATCTTTTCAAAAATGGAAAGTTCACTTTATCTAGTTTAGGGTTAGTTCATCATGTAATGTCCAAATGCTTAGAATAACAACTTGGCACATTGGTTTTGCATTTAATTCTTGAGTGTAACTTGGTTTAAGGACCTGTAATCTAGCCTAAAGCAAGCTGAGTTCAAATTGCAAGATTATGAGCATGTTTTGGTTAAGAACAAAAAGTGAATTTTTGCCAACTTGTGAAATTCGAATCTCTCAAGTTATGAGGTTGTTTGATGAGTTCTTGGACATTTTGGAAAGCTTGGAATGTGTACTACAATCCATATTTGAAATGCAAATTGAAATTCCAAGTGGAAGGGTATGAAAAATGGCCTTGAAGTGGGGTAGAAAACCTTGTCAAAATAGGTTAAAATTCCACTAAGTTAAAAATGGTTTAGTGCCCTTATTCAAAAAATTGTAACTTGGGATACAAGCTTCAAATTAGAAAACTTTGTGAATCAAAGTTGTAGATTATGCAACAAGCTACAACTTTCATGTTTTGACTTTTGTTTGAATCCAAATGGATCTTGGTGAAAAGATGGGGCAAAGTTGGGAAAAAATTAGGGTTTTTCATAACTTAGAAAAATTCTAAGTTATGAAAAATTCCATTTTCTAACCCTAATTTGCATTTTGTGATTTCTTGGTGAACAAGTTTCATGATTTGGCATGTTTTGATGAAAAATGAATCTTGACTCTTGATTTTGACCAAAAAGTCAAAGTTTGACTTTTCAGTATACAGTCAAAATTGATCAATTGACTGGGAAATTCAACTGTCAACCTTGTGTACTTGGGATCTTTTGAGCTTGATGAATGTGTCAAGACCATTTCATTGAGTCCTTGAGTCCATATGTGAGCTTGATTTGCCATTGGCTAGGTCAAACAGTCAAAAATTGCCTTTGTGCAGTCAAAACCCTAAAAATGACCATTTTGCCCTTTTGGTGATCTGATCAAATTTCTTATGGAATTGTGATCCAAACTTGATCAAATGGTCCATATGAGTTCAATATGTTGATGTGGGTCAAATTTCATGAGGTTTGACTGTCAATTGGCCACAGTTGACTTTTTCCCCAATACAGGTGATTTCTAGGTCATCTGTCTAATTGACTGGGCAAAACTTGGACTCAAGACTGGAAACTTGGTGAGGATAAACTTGGGAGTCCAATATGAAACATGAAAGTCATCTTAGGCATTCTAGGTCAAAACATCCTTGGGCAAACACAAACCCTAATTTGAGTCCATAGTGCAAGGAGAAGTCTTGAGCAGAGGAAACCCTAACTGGATCTTGATCTTCAAGGGTCTTGTGATTAGAAAATGTTGAGGAAATGGGAGGGCAAATTTTGGGGTACAACAATTGCCCCTGTTCAATCTTCTTGGACCTGAAGAGTTAGATTGGCGAGTTTGCCTTTCGTGACTCGAGGGTAAAAGGAGATTGGACACTAGAGTGCCCGGAAATTTGCACTCGCATGTTGAAGTATCAGCAATGTGATGTCAGGAATGGGCTTACAGATGCCATTTGGAGAGGTGGTGGATAGGGAGATGGGCTTATAGATGCCATCTGGAGATGTGACAGAACCTTGTCGGGAATGGGCTTATAGATGCCATTTGGAAGTGTCGATCGCATAAGAGATTCCTTAGCGAGAACTTGTATATTTGAGAAAGACGGATGTTTTCCTGGCTTGTTACAGGTGTTTGATCTTCAGTCTCCTTATGCAGATATGCCCTGGCTAGATACAGGTATCGAATCTACAATTGGTTGCTCACAAATGTGCCCTGGATGGATACAGAAGTCGAATCTGGAAATAGTCGTTAATAGATGTGCCCTGGCTGGATACAGGAATCGAGTCTGGAAACGTGGTCAACAGATATGCCCTGGCTGGATACAGGAATCGAATCTGGAGATGTTGTAGTTGATAGATGTGCCCTGGCTGGATACAGGAATCGAATCTTCGAACTCTTCAGACGTGCCCTGGCTAGATACAGGAATCGAGTCTGGAAACGTGGTCAACAGATATGCCCTGGCTGGATACAGGAATCGAATCTGGAGATGTTGTAGTTGATAGATGTGCCCTGGCTGGATACAGGAATCGAATCTTCGAACTCTTCAGACGTGCCCTGGCTAGATACAGGAATCGAGTCTGGAAATAGATCACTCTCAGATGTGCCCTGGCTAGATACAGGTATCGAATCTGGAATTGTGACAGTTGAAGGTAGTTGTTTTTGGGATTGTCTTTTTCCTGAAAAGGCAAAAACGTAAGTTGTATGCAATGTCATGATGTATGATATGCATGATGTCATGATGTTCAACATGAGATGGTGTTGTATGCACTTTATCATATATGTAAGCAAGATGTATGAAAATGTGAAATGTTTATGAATGTAATTTCGTCTTAGGAAAATAAATCCTTGACGAACGGCCGGGGAGTTGCTCTGTGGAAGAGATACTTGGCCGAAGCTTTGCTGAGAGGCCTGTTGAGGACTTTAATGATGGATTCCGCTGGGGATAATGATGATAAACTCCGCTGGGGATTGAAGGAACTTGCCGAGGGCGATCTTCCGTTATTATCATTATTATTTTAACTGAGGATAACCCAGTTATAAGTCCTTGTGAGGAAATAACTCTAAATAACACTCGGGAGAGACGTCCGTGCACTATAGGGAACAAGCTTCCAGAATCTACTGGGGAGTGAGCTTTAAGACCTGCCGGGGAATGTTGTGCCTTTTCAGGATTGTCGGGGAGTCAACTCCGCTTGGGGAGAGTATTGCTGAATCTTGTCTTACTCTGCGGGACGTTGAGATGATTTGGTCACATTCTTCAGTCGAATCTACCTTGGTACCTTGGCGGACAAAACAACCAGACTGCATCAGACAACTCCACATTGCCCCTGTTTCTGATGTCACCTGTAATTAATCTTTCGTTTCATATGCGAATATTTATGAGTCAACAATTTTAATGTCAAATGCATATATCAAAAATGAACATTGGACGTTCTTCGCAAGACAAAGCAGAAAAAAGGGAAAACAATGGCAATTTGTATGGACAAGTGAATTTGTATTGATTTGAACTTTGCCTGTGAATAGGCGTTTTTGTACAAGGGGCTGACATCCTAGTAAGAGGACGCCGCCAAATAACATAGAGTTTACAATTTGAAAAAAAAGAAACCAAAACAGCTATGTGAACAATCCCACTGGGTTCCAACTCTGCTATCGCCTTTATGTCTTCGGATGTCTCATCGCTTTGCTACCTAGTTGAAGATGAAGCTGATTGGTCGATGCCGAAATCTGAGCCAGATAGTTGATGTCGAATTCTGGATGCGAAGCGATCCAATGAGACATAGTGTTACGCTTTTATCCCTAACTTTTGCCTGGACCGCCCTTTCGGGTTGTCAGTCCACCGGGATACCCATTTTTGCCCAAGTCGCCTTTTCAGGTTTTCGACTTGCCGGGTGTACAGATTTTTATTCATTTCATCCCTTATTTTTGCCCGAACCCTTTTGGTTCGCCGGGAAGCCCTTATTTTTGTCTAGGTATGTCAACCTAGCGGGTCTTTTATTTATGCGTAGTATTTTTTCACTATGTCTGCATTGGCGGGGTGAGGAAGGTCGTCACCATCCATGGTGGTTAGGATCATGGCTCCTCCTGAGAACACACGTTTAACCACAAATGGCCCTTCGTATGTAGGGGTCCATTTGCCCCGGGGATCACTTTGAGGAAGGATGATGCGTTTGATTACCAGGTCCCCAACTTGATACTCTTGTGGTCTGACTTTCTTGTTAAATGCCCTGATCATCCGTTTTTGATACGTTTGACCATGACAGATAGCAGTGAGCCTCTTTTCGTCAATCAGATTTAATTGATCAAGTCGAGTCTGGATCCAGTCATCTTCACTCAAGTCTGCATCCTTCATTATCCGGAGAGAGGGTATCTGGACTTCAATTGGCAAGACTGCCTCCATGCCATAGACCAAGGAGAAGGGAGTTGCCCCGGTTGACGTCCTTGCTGAGGTGCGGTACCCATGAAGAGCGAACGGTAACATCTCGTGCCAATCTTTATAGGTCACTGTCATCTTCTGCACAATTTTCTTGATATTTTTATTGGTTGCCTCTACAGCCCCATTCATCTTCGGCCGGTAGGGAGAAGAATTGTGGTGTTGTATCTTGAATTGTTCAGAGTTCAGTGATCATCGAATTATTGAGATTGGTACCATTGTCCGTAATGATTCTTTCTGGGACGCCGTACCGACAGATCAGATTATGCCGGATGAAACGTGCCACGACGCTCTTGGTTACTGTGGCGTAGGAAGCTGCCTCAACCCACTTCGTGAAGTAATCGATCGCCACCAAGATGAAGCGATGCCCATTGGATGCTGTCGGTCGGATCTCACCGATCATATCGATGCCCCACATTGCAAAAGGCCAAGGTGTCGTCAGGACATTCAAAGGAACCGGAGGGATATGCACCTTGTCAGCATAGATCTGGCATTTATGACAAGTTCGGGAGTGTTGGTAACAATCGGCTTCCATTGTGGACCAGAAATATCCTGCCCGAAGGATTTTCTTAGCCATGATGTGTCCACTGGAATGTGTTCCAAATGTGCCTTCATGTAATTCCATCATAATTTTCTCTGCTTCAGCCTTATCCACACAACGTAGCAGAGTTGAATCATGATTCCGTTTGTAGAGAATGTCGTTGCTGAGGAAGAATTTTGCAACAAACCTCCTCATGAACTTCTTATCATTGACAGATGCACCTTCAGGGTATTCCTGAGCTTCCAAGTACCTCTTCACCTCATGATACCAGGGTTTTTCAGTCACCTTCTCAGCCTCCAGCTCACAGCAGTACGCCGGTTCATCCAACTTCCAGATAATGATTCGGGGAGCCTCATTGTCCCACTTAACTTTGAACATTGAAGACATCGTAGCTAGGGCGTCTGCTAGCTGATTCTCCTCTCTAGGGAAGTGTTCGAAAGTTATCTCTTTAAAGTGGGGAAGCAAGGTCGACACATACTCCTTGTAAGGAATAAGATTCGGGTGTTTCGTATCCCACTCGCCTTTGATCTGATTGATCACGAGAGTGGAATCTCCGAAGACACTTAGAAATTTGATCCTTAAGTCGATTGCAGCTTGTAAACCCATGATACATGCCTCATATTCTGCCATGTTGTTGGTGCAGCTGAAACATAATCGGGCGGTGAGGGGAGTATGAGTTCCTTTGGGAGATATGATTACAGCGCCGACACCGTTACCCAAAGCATTGGAGGCTCCATCAAAATGCATAGACCATCGGGATCCTTCCTCAGGTCCTTCATCCGGTCCAGGTACTTCACAGTCAGTTACCACCATGATGTCTTCGTCCGGAAAATCAAAGTTCAATGATTGGTAATCGTCCACAGGTTGGTGTGCCAAATGATCTACCAGGACACTTCCCTTAATTGCTTTCTGAGTTGTATACTGGATGTCATATTCTGTCAAGATCATTTGCCATCTCGCTATTCTTCCAGACAGAGTGGGCTTTTCGAATATGTACTTGATAGGATCCATTTTTGAAATCAATAAAGTAGTGTGAGTCAGCATATACTGTCTCAGCCGGCGAGCAGCCCATACAAGAGCGCAGCAAGTTTTCTCAAGCAGTGAGTAACGAGACTCACAGTCGGTAAACTTTTTGCTCAAGTAATAAATAGCGTGCTCTTTTCGGACAGACTCGTCATGCTGCCCCAGCACACACCCCATTGAATTATCAAGTACTGTCAAGTATAGTATCAGAGGTCTTCCTTCCACCGGTGGCATAAGAATGGGTGGCTCTTGGAGATATTCCTTTATCTTTTCAAAGGCGGCCTGACATTCATCGTTCCAGCGTACTACTTGATCTTTCTTCAGTAATTTGAAGATTGGCTCACAAGTAGCAGTCAGGTGTGAGATGAATCGGGCAATGTAATTCAGTCGTCCCAGGAAGCCTCTGACTTCTTTCTCTGTTTTTGGAGTCGGCATCTCTTGTATGGCTTTTACCTTGGAAGGGTCCACCTGAATACCTTTATCACTTACAATGAAACCTAGCAATTTTCCGGATCTTACCCCAAAGGTGCATTTGTTGGGATTCAACCTCAGCTTGTATAACTTGAGTCGGTCAAACAACTTCCTCAGATGGTCAAGGTGCTCCTCCTCAGTTTGAGACCTTGCAATCATGTCATCAACGTATACCTCAATCTCATGATGGATCATATCATGAAATAAAGCAACCATGGCACGTTGATAGGTTGCCCCAGCATTTTTCAATCCGAATGGCATGACCTTATAACAGAAGGTGCCCCACTGAGTCACAAAGGTAGTCTTCTCCATATCTTCTGGAGCCATTTTGATTTGATTATACCCTGAAAAACCATCCATGAAGGAGAACACCTTGTGTTGAGCTGTATTGTCAACAAGGACATCAATGTGAGGTAGGGGGAAGTCATCCTTGGGGCTGGCCCTGTTCAAATCCCTGTAGTCGACACACATTCTGACTTTACCGTCCTTCTTCGGCACTGGTACCACATTAGCAACCCACTGAGGGTAAGAGGTCACTGCAAGGAACCCGGCATCAAACTGTTTCATAACCTCGGCCTTGATCTTTTCATACATCTCTGGACGCATCCGTAGGACTTTTTGCTTTACCGGAGGGCAATCTTCCTTGGTTGGTAGGTGGTGAACTACAATGTCGGCATCCAAACCAGGCATATCTTCATAGGACCAAGCAAAAATCTCCATGTAATCCTGTAGCATCTGGATCAATCGTTGCTTCACGCTGAGCTCTAGATTGGCACCAATCTTGACCTCTTTCCTATCTGTCTCAGTACCCAGGTTAATTGTCTCCACCGGCTCTTCATGTGGCTGAATAGCTCTTTCTTCCTGGAGTAGCAGTCTTGCGAGTTCACCAGGCACTTCGCAATCATCTTCACCTTCGTCTTCGGCTAAGTTGATCGGATTTTCGAAGTCATAACTGGCGGTAGCAGAGCTGTTACCAGTGAGATCTAGAGTGGATTGAAACCTGTATAAGTGAGTGTGTGTAAATATAGCTGTTTTGCAATTTATAACACAAAGGAAAAGAGCACAAGATTTGAAACGCAACAAACGTCCAATGTTTTGATTGATGATATATGAAAATGTCATACAAAAAAGCCCTCACAAATGGAGCTACGATGCCCCGGGTAGGACACCGAGCCAACAAAGTTTTAACATATTGTTTGTTACAAATTGGAAATCAAAAGAAATTAATTACTGCGAGACAAATGTGATAGGCGTAAAATCCTTTGCCGTCCAGTTGCTTGGTCCGTTGCTGGTAGTCGGGTAGATCCAACTGTCAAACTCTGCTTCCTCTACATCCTCCTCAATAGCATTCACCCTTGAGCTGGAGATAAACACCGGAGCCTTTCTGACCTTCTCCTTGCGCACAGCCCTCTGAGCCTCTACAGTAAAGCCCAGCCCAAACTTGTCGTTCTTCTGAGTGAAGTCAGGAAGCTGACCCCAGTTTGCACAATTGCCTTTCTGAACCACAGCCCGGGCATCCCTTAGGGAAGCCATCTTCAAGGAAACATTCTCTTCGACTGTTGTTTCTGCTGCTGCTGAAATTGGATGTACCTCCTCGAAATGCTGAAAGGGGGTTTCAATGAACTCCCCGTCCATCTCAATGTATCTGAAGGAATTCAAATGGCTCACCATATACTCCTCTTCTCCTTGCACAGTGATGATCTTCCCCATGACAGGGTACTTCAGCTTCTGGTGCAAGGTAGAGGTCACAGCCCCAGCTTTATGGATCCAAGGTCGACCCAGTAGACAAGAGTACGATGGACGTATATCCATCACATAAAAAGTAGAGTCAAATACTTGAGAGCCCACACGAATAGGGATGTCAACCTCTCCATGAACCATCCTTTTTGAACCATCAAAGGCCCTGACGATGATATTGCTGGGCTTCAGTTCTAGGCCTTCATAATCCAAACGGTCTAAAGCCTTTTTCGGTAGAACATTCAAAGAAGAACCAGTATCCACCAATACATGCGCTAGAGTAGTGCCCCTGCATTCGATAGAGACATGCAGGGCATCATTGTGGTCTCTTCCCTTCGCAGTCAGGTCAGCATCTGAAAAACCCAAGCCATTGTCTGCTGTCAGATTTGCTACGCAATCAGTGAACTGGACTGCAGATGTCTCCTGTGGCACATGGGCCGTCTTGAGAAATGAAATCAAGGCTTTAGCATGGGCCTCGGAGCATAGCAATAAAGAGAGCATGGAGATCTTGGAGGGCGTATGCCCCAGCTGCTCGACAACATTGAAATCACTTTTCTTTATTATTTTCAGGATCTCCTCCATTTCTTGTTGGGAGGCCTCAGCATTTATAGGTATTGGTGCCTCCATCCGGGCAGGCTCCTCTTCAATCCCTTTGCCCCGAGCATTAGATGACTCGGCGGCAGGGGAAACAACTTGATCAGCAACAGTAACAGGTACACTTGTAGGTGTTATAAGGAGGGGTCTTCGAACAGCGGGCGGTGCAATGTCAGGCGAGAAGAGCCTGCCACTGCGGGTGACCTTGGCTGGACCAGTGATATCGCAGATACTGGCGCCAGTGTCGAATTCTTGTTTGATTCCATTTACATATACGTCTGCCCCATAATGCCAGGGGACAGCTTTATCAGATACGTAGGGGAGAGGCCCCGGAATAGTAATAACCACAGGTGCAACAGTCATGATTTGAACAGGCTTCTTCGGGAGAGCCTTGATTGGATTATTGAAGATGGTAACCACAGAAACTTCTTTTACCGGAACCAACTGAACAGCAGACTTCTTAAACAGAATCTCCTTGCTATCCATTAGGCTTTGGACGCCTAACCTCAGCAAGGGACAACCAGATAGGGAAACAGCACAGAACAGGCAACCTTCACTGCAACCCGGAAATAAACCGGCCCGCAGTAGGTTCTTCTTGACAGTCCTCAGAGGGGTGACAACTTCATTTACCGAAACAGCATACAGTCCTTCCTCAATGGCATTTACTCTATGCTGGGGCATAGGAGCAGTTACAACATTTGGTCTCTCCGGCGCTTCAAACTGAATTTCCTTTGCGTCGATCAGATCTTGCACCTTGTTTCTCAAGGCCCAGCAATCATCAGTAGTGTGCCCGGGACTATCAGAATGATAAGCACACCGGGCATTTGGGTTATACTTAGGAGACGCAGTGTTGACGACCTTAGGAGCTTCTTTGAGGGTCACCAGGTTGGTGGATAACAGTTGGGGTAAAATTTGAGATAAGGTCATACTCAGTCGGGTATACTGCCTCTTGGGCCTTTTGCTTCTTTGTTGATTGTACTGCTGAGGAGCAGCAACAGGTTTTGAGATGACCAAAGCATTGACGGCTTGGCGACTTTCGGGCTTGATTTGTCTTCTAGGACCATAGACGGCACTTGCTTCTTTCTTAAACGGCCTCTTCTCAGCACTTGTGGAGGCAGCCTTTTGTATCTTGCCTGACCTGATGCCAGCTTCAATTCTTTCTCCCGTCAATATCAAATCTGTAAACCCAGCGGAGGAGTTACCAACCAAATGATTGAAAAACGGACCAGACAACGTCCCTAGAAACATATCAACCAGCTCACGATCAGTCAATGGAGGCTGCACCCTGCCAGCCAAATCTCTCCATTTTTGTGCGTACTCTTTGAACCCTTCACCCGTTCCTAGAGACATACCCTGAAGTTGGGTACGTGTAGGAGCGAGATCAGAATTGTATTGGTATTGTCTGTAGAATGCGGTTGCCAAATCTTCCCAGTGTCGGATGCTGGTTCCATCTAATTGGTAGAACCATTCAAGCTGTGACCCCGAGAGGCTATCTTGGAAGAAGTGAATCCAGAGGTTCTTATCCGCCGTATAAGGTTGGATCTTCCTTACGTACGACCTTAGATGCAGCTTTGGGCAGGAGACCCCATCATACTTGGCGAAGGCAGGCGCCTTAAACTTCTATGGAATTACTACCCCAAAAGATAACCCCAAATCTCCGAAATCCAGCCCCGACACATTCTGAATTTCCATGGCGCTTAAGCGGTCCTCCAATTGCTTGTATCTGTCAGCAGCATGTGGGTATTGTTCGTCGTTATAGTTCGTCTCGTTGTCGGAGGCTGCGGGACTAGGAGCCCCTCCCCCTTGGGGACTGTTTTTCTCAGCAGAAGAAGTGGTTGGATCAGCTTCATTATGGAGTGTGTTCCCAAATCTGCGTCCGGTGTTGAACAACGCAGTCCTCTTTTTCTTCTTCTTCTTCAGGAGTAGAGTCTTCAACTCTTGCTGACCTTGGGCTAGGCTTAGGACCATCTCTTGAAACTGTGCACTTTGGGCCTAAAGGGCCTTGATTGCTTGCTCACTGGAGGAGTCCGGATTCATGATGACTGTGCAAAATAAACAGCGAAGGAGATTAGGCAACCTGTGAAATAGGGTACCTGCTATGCATATGGTGCAATGGAATGCGTATGTTTTATGTTTTCAAAGACAAACAAGATTCAACTTTGTAGACAAAAAGGGAAACACACTTCATTAGATTAAAATTTTCAATTGTTCAACAATTTGCCCTTAGGTATTACAGGAATGAAAAATACTGGAAAGGAAATAAACTATAAAAGGAAACATCCAAAGCTCATCAATGCTCCCATGGCCTCCTCTTTTCAGTGCTGATGTAGTTGTTCAGGACCCGTTCTTCCTCCAATTGCTTAGTCAGCCTCTGGATCTTCTGTTCCTGCTCGTTGAATTTCTCCCGATAGAAATCCCGTTCTTCCTTTAGCTGCGCCCAAGATCTCTTCATGGTGTCAAAATCAGTAGGTATCTGAGGAGGGAGGACAGTTGGAGGAACCCCATCTTCAACAGGAGACTCAAGAATGAGAGGTCTAACAGCTTCGTAGGGCATACCTAACCTTTGAGCACGGATGCGGACCCATTTGCAATAGGGCTTCAATGGCAGAGAAGTCTTTGGTCCCAACTCATGTGGGTTGACTTTATGGATTCTGTCCCAGGCTCTAATGAATCCCTGGCGTAGTTTGTCACTGTCTGCCTGAAACTCAAAATGGAAGTGAGGAACCAGCATTTCATGAGGCCCATCTCCTCTGGCTCTTCCAAACTGACGGAGAGCTAAGCATGGATTGTAAAAGATTCCTCCTTGGATACCAATTAACGGAACGTTAGGGTATTCTCCGCAACGGTCAATAACAGCTACCTCATCCAAACCTCTGAGAGTCCAGGTGATGTCATTATCAGTGAGAGCCATTAACCTCCTAGCCCAACCTTTTCCTTCTTCATTCTTCAGCGCGAACTTAGGAAGGTGCGAAATAAACCACCTTACTAGCAAAGGAGCACAACACCACGGTGTTCCCCGTTTTCGAGCAGTACGAGCATAGAGTTGTTGTAGAATATCACCCAAAAGAGTGGGTACCGGATTCCGAGACATGAAGATCCTTATGACATGGATACTGATAAAAGTGTCAGGGTTGGGAAACAATACCAGACCATAGATCAAAAAGAGCCAGAATATCCTCGTACACCTTGAAGTCCAAGTCATTCCAGAAATCATTAGCCTTGCCAACCAGAAATTTGACCAAAAAGCCCTTGATCCCATTTCTAGTTTCCCAGTTGGACAATACCTCTTCTTTGGTCAAGGGGAGAATTGCAGCAATCTCTTCAGGCCTAGGAGTCTTTTCCAAACCGGTGAATGGAGTTTGTTCCAAGACAGGGATCCCAAGCAAATAAGAAAATTCTTCCAGAGTAGGAACCAGCTAGAAGTCTTGAAAGGTGAAACAATGGTACAGAGGGTCATAAAACTGGGTCAGAACACTTATCAGTTGTTGGTCCCATTTTGCAGTGATCAAGCCAAGGAGAGACCCATGTCTGTTGATGAAGGAAGAAGTGTTTGGAATCCTACCAACCAAATCCTTGAGTAAAACTGGTGGTTGAACAAAGTTGAGCCGGACAGTATTCCTACGCACGGGCATCATGATGTCCTACAAAACAGAGCAAAGATGAAACTCTTTTGTCTTTGAAATGGGTTAGCCCTTTATACAGGATGCATGCAATGGTATGATGGCATGATGCTATGATGAAGCACACCACAAGTATTCACATAGGTAAATAAGGCACACAAGTCACACAAGACACCCTTAGGTTTCAGGCCAGCATGAGTTTCAGGTATTACCCTCTTTTGGTTTTGTTGGTTAAAACCTGTCCTATCAAAAGTAACCGGGTTCTAGAGGATCTCAAATCATTGGCTACCCTCAATCGGTCATAACTCCAGCATCGCAATCTTTTCTCGCGGCCAGAACCATCTCGAGAGTTTAGCCTCAATGAGTGTAGCATACTGCTACTGTCCTAATAGCCAAGTTGGTCAATTTAGAGTTCTAAGGTTGGTTGGTGTTTAATGACCCCTTAGAAGACCTATATTCTCCCCGTTGCAACACAAGGGATATAGGTACAGACTAAGATGCCACACCAACGTAGCCACTGCTTCACCCATGTCGGTCTACGCCGGACAGGTCCCTCACAGATTATGCTACCTAAAAAGGGTATTTCCCAGATCCGGGTTAGGATCTATGAAACTCCGATGCAAAGCCCACAAATATAAAAGCAAACAAAGCAAACAATTGAAAACAAAGGTGATCTAAGCCCTAAGGTTACTCCACTTTTAAAGAACTCCCCAGCAGAGTCGCCAGTTCTGTGATACGGTGGGAGAACTGACTAGTGTTTTGCGTTCGTATTCGCAAATGTTTCGGTTGAGCAAGAGTCGCCACCGACTTTTTATTTTATCCTAAGAAAAGGTTAAAAAGCACAGCAAAAACCTTTTGAGATGTTTTCTTGGGTTCGGGGAGTAGATTATAGAAAGGGAAGGTATTAGCACCCTTTCTATCCATGGTTATCCATGGGCTCTTAGTTACTTGCTTAGATCACTTGCCTTTTTGTTTTCAATTGTTTTAAATGGTGTTTGAGTGTGTGGGTTTGAAGATGTTTTGAAAAGAAGCCAATGTGGTGGCAACCTTTGTAATGATCCATGTGGGGATATATACAAAGATGTACGTCTTTTGAAAAGGTTTTCATTTGTTTTTGAAAGTTATTTTGAAAGTGTAGTGATGTGTGGTTTTTGAAATAGGCAAGTGTTTTAGTTTGCAAGATTGATTCAAGTAACTAAGAGATTATCTACTCCTAAATTTCTCAAAGATTATTGCTATATCTTAACCCTTTTAACAAGTTTGTTCCACCATTGCATTTGGTGTACAATCTCATGTTAGGATGTGAAAGGGACGGGCGCGGGTCACCGTTTAGACCATAATTGCAATGATGCTAAGTATCTTTGGGCCATTTTCTTGAGGGACTTGATCATTTGATTTGTGTTTGTTTTGCCCAAAGAGACCTAACATGCAATATGGCCCAATTTTGAAAGGCAACAAGTGGAATACCCTAGGGGGTGCAAGTGTGATTTAGTGTGTTCATTTTCATGCTTGTTTGTCTTGAGATTAGGTCATAACTATTTTTGTTGTTTTTCGCATACAAACCCTAATTCTAACATGGTATAATTAGAAAGCAATAAAGTGCGAAAATAAATTTACTAAGCTATTACAAAACCAAATATGGGAAGGGGGGTACAAATGTTCGAATGGGGATATTGACAAGTAATTTAAACCTAAAACTATTACATCAATTTTGAATATTTGCAATGTAAATAAATTGCATAATTAAATGGAAATTAAATAAATATGCAAAATGCAAAAAGAAAGTTTTTATATGTATGAGAAAACTATGGTTTATGTAAAATAAAATAAGAAAATAAAAAGGTATTATTTTGAGTATTTTCAACTTTTAGGGCAAAAACCCTAATTTTAATCAAGATGTATATTAATTAATTAATTCACATAATATTCATCATACAAAAATAAAATAAAACATGGTATATTTGTAAAAAAGGCATTTTTTAGTATTAAATGTTAAAAAATAAAATATGTACATTTTTTGGTATTTTTACTCTAAGTATATTAATATATATATATATATATATATATATATATATATATATATATATATATATATATATATATATATATATATATATATATGTATATTTATATTATCCTAAATATGTATTATATATATAAATAATAATAATAATTAATTTTTTTGAAAATAGTATTTTTTATATGAAATATTTTCAGAGGGTAATATAAAATAAAAATAAAAATGAAAATATATTCACACTATTTTTTCTATTTATTCTAAATAATAATATGTATTTATTTATGTATAAACAAAAGAAATAACTAAATAAATATGCAATAAATTCAAAAAATGATGGAAAAAATATTTTTAAAATTTTAATGTGCTGAGAAAAAATAAATGAGTCAAATGAAAAAAGAAAATATCAAAAATCAATAAAAATAAAGCAAATGGGCTTAGGGGGTGTAAACCAAAAAAAAGGGGTGTGAATAAAAAAACACAAAGCAAGCCCAGCCCAATGCCACTGTCTTCAACCTCCAGCACAATGTTTGAAAATGCGCGCGCCCTGTTCTTCAATGTCCAACTCTCGATTCCTGGCTTTTTAACAAAAACTCATAACACAACAAATGTTCAGCATGAAGAGACGATTCTAACCATGTATGGAACTTGATCTAACTCTCTAAGATGAGGGAGAATTTCTCCTCCCCCAAATCCTAACCTAGTTTTTCTGCCATTTTCAAACTCCAAATTCTCTCTACTCAAGCAAAAGAAATGAAATGTAAAGATATGTACATGTTCAGGGCTATGAGTGGAACCTTGTTTCTTCACAAACTTAAGACTAAAGATACATAATAAGAGAGATACGAGTTCAAAGTTTTACCTGTGCAGTTGAACTTCTATCTGGAGAATGAGGAACTTCCAGTGCAAGGTGATGATTGGAAAAGCTTCCTTGAGGTCCAGGGATGCTGTTTCAATGCTTACTTTGTCTTGAGAGCTTCTGAATCAAGCTATAGAACTTCACCTGCAAGTCAAAAATGTGAAAATGGTGGAAGCTGTTAGAGGGATTACAGGTCAGGTTTTAGGTCATGGTTAGCTTGCATATATGCTAGGGAATGTGTATGAACTGATTTTGGCAAGAATGCTCGAGAGAAAATGAAGTTGGCACTCAAACTGCAGAGGCAACCCTGTTTTTGCAGTTTGAGGATGATTCTGAGATGGAGGGTGTTTTGGAGGTGCAAGGGTCGTGTCTTAGCTTGGTTATGTTCTTTTGAAGGTGTTTGATCAGTTTGTTCTTGTGTGTCTATGCTGAGATGAGAGTTGTTACAAGTTATGGACTTTTCTTCACACTTAAGCAACAAAATGCAACTTGGCTTTCTAGGTCAGTAGAGGACCCCTTAATGTGCTGCATAAGCTTCTCTTGATCAGTGTGTTATGCACATAATCTTGTGCCAAGCAGATTTGCTATGTACCTTCTTGATTTGCAATTGGACATAAAGCTAATCTTTTCAAAAATGGAAAGTTCACTTTATCTAGTTTAGGGTTAGTTCATCATGTAATGTCCAAATGCTTAGAATAACAACTTGGCACATTGGTTTTGCATTTAATTCTTGAGTGTAACTTGGTTTAAGGACCTGTAATCTAGCCTAAAGCAAGCTGAGTTCAAATTGCAAGATTATGAGCATGTTTTGGTTAAGAACAAAAAATGAATTTTTGCCAACTTGTGAAATTCGAATCTCTCAAGTTATGAGGTTGTTTGATGAGTTCTTGGACATTTTGGAAAGCTTGGAATGTGTACTACAATCCATCTTTGAAATGAAAATTGAAATTCCAAGTGGAAGGGTATGAAAAATGGCCTTGAAGTGGGGTAGAAAACCTTGTCAAAATAGGTTAAAATTCCACTAAGTTAAAAATGGTTTAGTGCCCTTATTCAAAAAATTGTAACTTGGGATACAAGCTTCAAATGAGAAAACTTTGTGAATAAAAGTTGTAGATTATGCAACAAGCTACAACTTTCATGTTTTGACTTTTGTTTGAATCCAAATGGATCTTGGTGAAAAGATGGGGCAAAGTTGGGAAAAAATTAGGGTTTTTCATAACTTAGAAAAATTCTAAGTTATGAAAAATTCCATTTTCTAACCCTAATTTGCATTTTGTGATTTCTTGGTGAACAAGTTTCATGATTTGGCATGTTTTGATGAAAAATGAATCTTGACTCTTGATTTTGACCAAAAAGTCAAAGTTTGACTTTTTAGTATACAGTCAAAATTGATCAATTGACTGGGAAATTCAACTGTCAACCTTGTGTACTTGGGATCTTTTGAGCTTGATGAATGTGTCAAGACCATTTCATTGAGTCCTTGAGTCCATATGTGAGCTTGATTTGCCATTGGCTAGGTCAAACAGTCAAAAATTGCCTTTGTGCAGTCAAAACCCTAAAAATGACCATTTTGCCCTTTTGGTGATCTGATCAAATTTCTTATGGAATTGTGATCCAAACTTGATCAAATGGTCCATATGAGTTCAATATGTTGATGTGGGTCAAATTTCATGAGGTTTGACTGTCAATTGGCCACAGTTGACTTTTTCCCCAATACAGCTGATTTCTAGGTCATCTGTCTAATTGACTGGGCAAAACTTGGACTCAAGACTGGAAACTTGGTGAGGATAAACTTGGGAGTCCAATATGAAACATGAAAGTCATCTTAGGCATTCTAGGTCAAAACATCCTTGGGCAAACACAAACCCTAATTTGAGTCCACAGTGCAAGGAGAAGTCTTGAGCAGAGGAAACCCTAACTGGATCTTGATCTTCAAGGGTCTTGTGATGAGAAAATGTTGAGGAAATGGGAGGGCAAATTTTGGGGTACAACAGTGGCCGTTATTGATCGCTGTGGGGAATACCCCAATGTTCCACTGATAGGAACCCATGGAGGAATTTCTTATAATTCGTGTTTGGCCTTACGTCATTTTGGGAGAGCCAGAAGAGAAGGACCTCATGAGCTGCTAATGCCTAGTATCATCTTTGATTTTCAAGGGGAGAGCGACGAGCAACGTCGCAGATTCATAAGGGCTTGAGATAGAGTTCACAGATCTGATCCACATGAACTGGGTCCAAAGACTTCTCTTCCAATGGAGCCATATCTCAGATGGGTCTGTATCCGTGCCCAAAAGTTGGGTATGCCATATGAAGCCGTCCTGCCTATCATTGTTGAAATTGCTAATGAAGAGGGGGTTCTTTCTACCATCCTCCATCCTTACATGCCCACTGACATTGGGGCACTGAAAAGGTCTTGGATGCAGCTGAGAGAAGAGCGGGATGCTTACCGAGAAAAGTTTAACGAGCAAGAGCAGAAGATCCAGAAGTTGACTAGGCAGCTGGAGAACAAGAGGATTCTCAGTGACTATGTCCGCACCGACAAGAAGAGACCATGGGAGCACTGATTGTCCTTTGTTTATTTCCTTTCCTGTTTTTATTTCCTTTTCAGTATTTCCATTCTTGTAACGCCTTAAGGGCAATTTGTTGAACAATTTGAATTTCAAGTTTACCTAATAAAAGTGTGTTTCATTTCTTGTTTACAAATTTGAATCTCTCGATGTCTTTGAAATCATGTCATGCGCATTTCATCCCATGCACTTCATAACAGGTATCCATTACAGGTCTCTTATCTTCTTCGCTGTTTATTTCAGCATCATGTCTGCTGAACCATCAACTGAGTAAGCAATCAAGGCCCTACAGGCCCATAATGCCCAATTTCAAGAGTTGTTCATGAATCTAGCTAAGGGTCAGCAAGATCTGAAGACCCTGATTCTGAAAGAGAAGAAGAAGAAGAAGAAGAGGACAGTCCTATTTAACACAGGTCACCGGTTTGGAAACAGGATACAGGATGAAGTTGATCTGACCGCCTCATCTAGAGGAAAAGATAGTCAAGAGGAAAGAAGGGCTCATAGCCCTGTGGTCTCCGACAATGAGATGGACTTTGACGAAGACCAGTATCCTCCGGCCGAGGATAGATACAAACAACTGGAAGACCGGTTAAATGCGATGGAAGTTCAGAAGGTGCCTGGTCTGGACTTTGGTGATCTGGGTCTATCATCTGGGGTAGTGATTCCCCACAAATTCAAGGCACCAGCCTTTGCTAAGTATGACAGAGTTTCTTGTCCGAAGCTACACCTCCAGTCATATGTAAGGAAGATTCAGTCGTACACCGCTGATAATAACCTATGGATCCACTTCTTTTAAGACAGTCTCTCAGGGACTCCACTTGAATGGTTCTATCAATTGGACGGAGCCAGTATCCACAGTTGGGAAGATTTGGCTACTGCTTTCTACAGGAAGTATCAATATAACTCTGACCTTGCTCCCACGCGTACCCAACTCCAGGGTATGTCAATGGGAACGGGCGAAGGATTCAAAGATTATGCTCATAAGTGGAGGGACCTCGCCGGAAGAGTGCAACCACCCTTGGCTAATAAGGAGCTAGTTGATATGTTTCTGGGGACCCTGTCTGGTCCATTTTTTAACCACTTAATTGGAAGCTCTTCGTCTAGGTTTACAGAGCTAATTATGACTGGTGAGAGGATTGAGGCTGGTATTAAGGCTAGTAAGATACAGAAGGGTGCCTCATCAAGCACCGAGAAGAAGCCTTTTAAGAAAGAGTCCAGTGTTGTCTATAGTTTGAAAATCCAGAATAGACCTGAACACCGCCAAGTTGTTAATGCGGTTGTTATTTCAGGACCTGCTGGTGCTCCTCAGCACAAAAATCAACAAAAGGACGAGAAACCTCGAAGGTAATTCACCCGTCTCAACATGACCTTATCCCAGATTATGCCGCAGCTGTTGAAGACCAATCTAGTGATTCCAAGGGAGTCCCCGAAGAATCCAAATACAACATCACCAAAGTATAACCCTAATGTCCGTTGTGCTTTTCACTCTGATAGCCCGGGGCATAATACAGATGATTGCTGGTCTTTGAAGAACAAAATACATGACTTAATCGATGCTAAGGAGATTGAGTTCGAGGCGCTCGAAAGGCCTAATGTTGTGACTGCTCCTATGCCCAAGCATGGAGTGAATGCTATAGATGAAGACTCGTTTGTGGTTTCCGTGAATGACATTGTTACCCCTTTGATGACTGTGAAGAAGAACCTTTTGCTAGCCAGTTTATTTCCGGGCTGTGACGAAGGTTGCCGTATGTGTTCTGTTCTACCAACCGGTTGTCATCTTTTGAAGTCAGGTATCCAACGCCTGATGGATAGTAAGGAAATTCTATTTGAGAAGACTGTTGTTCCTTTGGTTCTTGCTGAAGAAATTGTCATTATCACCATTTTCGACAATTCTTCCAAGGCTCCCTCGAGGAAGCCTGTTAGAATTACATTTGTTCCAAGAATCGCACCATTGATCATCACTGTTCCTGGGCCTATCCCCTACACCTCTGATAAAGCTGTCCCTTGGCATTACGAGGTCGATGTTTATTTTCATGGAGTTAAACAAGAGTTGGATGTTGATACTGACGTCAGTAATATTGTTGGACCTGCTAAAATTACCCGAAGCGGAAGACTTTTCTCACCTGATATCTCTCCACCAACTGCCCAAAAACCTGTTGTTATTACACCTGCCAATGTACCTGCTACCATTCCTGTTCAAGTTCCTATTCTTACCCCTGTCGCCGAGTCATCTGACACTCTAGGCAATGGGACCACTGATGAGCCTGCCCAAACGGAGGCACCAAAGACGATTACTGTTGAAGCTTCTAAACAAGAGATGGAAGAGATTCTAAAAATTATCAAAAAGAGTGACTACAATGTAGTTGAACAGCTGGGGGAAACCCCGTCCAAGATTTCTATGTTGTAACTGTTGCTATGCTCATAGGCCCATGCCAAGGCTCTGATTACATTTCTGAAGACTGCACACGCACCACAAGAGACATCAGCTGATCAGTTTAAAGATTGCATGGCCAATCTGAATGTTGATAATGGTTTGGGTTTCTCTGACGCCGACTTGACTGCTAAGGGGAAGAATCACAACGATGCCCTGCATGTCTCCATTGAATGCAGGGGCACTACTCTTGCACATGTATTGGTGGATACTGGTTCCTCATTGAATGTTTTACCTAAGAAAGCTCTAGACCGGTTGGATTGTGAAGGGTTGGAGTTGAAACCAAGCAACATTGTTGTCAGGGCCTTTGATGGGTCTAAAAGGATGGTGCACGGGGAAGTTGATATTTCGATTAAGGTTGGTTCTCAGGTTTTTAACTCTACATTCTATGTGATGGACATTCGGCCATCTTATTCTTATTTGCTGGGTCGTCCATGGATCCACAAAGTTGGGGCCGTAATCTCAACGCTCCACCAGAAGCTTAAGTACCCGGTCAAAGGGAAGATTGTGACAGTACAAGGGGAGGAAGAGTACATGGTTAGCCACCTCAACTCTTTTCGATACGTAGAGATGGATGGGGAGTTCATTGAGACCCTATTTCAGCATTTTGAAGAGGTTCCCCAGACACTGGCGTCAACTGAGGCTGTTGTTAAAGATTCTCCTATGAAGATGGCTTCCTTTAGGGATGCCCGGGCTGTTGTCGAGAAAGGTGGGTGTGCGAATTGGGGCCGACTCCCTGATTTTACACAGAAGACTAACAAGTTTGGTTTGGGTTTCACTGCAGAAGCTCAAAGGGCTGTTCAGAATGCACGGATCGGAAGACCTCCCGTGTTCATCAGCAACTCGGGAGTGAATGCCATTGAAGACGATGTGGAAGAGTCTGAGTTCGACAGCTGGATCTACCCTACAACCGACGGTGGACCAAGCAACTGGAAAGCAAAGGACTTCATCCCTATTTCTTTTGTTACCCAGTAATGAAACTTTTTGTTTTGAATTTGTAACAGACAATGTTTTAAACTTTATGGCCCGGTGTCTTACCCGGGGCATTGTGGCTTCATTTGTGGGGGCTTTATGTGTGTCATTTTCATATATCATTAATAAAAGCATTGGACGTTTCTTGCATTTCAAATCTTGCGCTCCTTGTTTTTATTTTATTATATATTGCAAAACAACTATTTTACACACACTCACATATACAGGTCTACATCCACTCTGGATCCCACTGGTAACGACTCTGCTACTGCCAGTTATGACTTTGAAAACCCGATCAACTTAGCCGAGGACGAAGGTGAAGATGATTGCGAAGTTCCTGGTGAACTTGCAAGACTGCTACTCCAAGAGGAGAGGGCCATACAGCCGCACGAAGAGCCAGTGGAATCAATGAATCTGGGTACAGAAATAGACAAAAGAGAGGTCAAGATCGGTGCAAATCTGGAGCTTAGTGTGAAACAACGGTTGATTCAGATGTTGCGTGACTACGTTGAGATCTTTGCCTGGTCTTATGAAGATATGCCTGGGTTGGATACTGATATTGTGGTTCATCGCCTGCCTACCAAGGAAGACTGTCCTCCAGTGAAACAGAAAGTCCGCCGAATGCGCCCAAAGATGTCTGAGAAAATCAAGGCTGAAGTGATGAAACAGTTTGACGCCGGTTTTCTAGCAGTTACTTCTTACCCTTAGTGGGTGGCCAACGTGGTTCCCGTGCCGAAGAAGGATGGTAAGGTTCGAATGTATGTTGACTATAGGGATCTGAACAGGGCAAGCCCCAAGGATGATTTTCCTCTACCTCATATCGATGTTCTGGTTGACAACACTGCTCAGCATAAAGTCTTCTCCTTCATGGATGACTTCTCCGGTTATAATCAAATTAAAATGGCTCCCGAAGACATGGAGAAGACAACCTTTGTTACTCAGTGGGGTACTTTTTGCTACAAGGTCATGCCTTTTGGACTGAAGAATGTTGGGGCAACGTATCAGCGTGCCATGGTTGTTTTGTTTCATGACATGATCCATCATGAGATTGAGGTATACGTCGACGACATGATTGCGAGGTCCCAGACTGAGGAGGAACACCTTGACCATCTGCAGAAGCTGTTTGACAGGCTGAAGTTGTACAAGCTGAGGTTAAACCCGAACAAGTGCACCTTCGGGGTGAGATCTGGTAAGCTACTGGGTTTCCTCGTAAGCGACATAGGTATTCAAGCGGATCCGGCAAAAGTGAAGGCTATACAGGAAATGCCAGCTCCCAGAACAGAGAAAGAAGTCAGAGGCTTCCTGGGACGACTGAACTACATTGCCCGATTCATCTCACACCTGACTGCTACTTGTGAGCCAATCTTCAAACTACTGAAGAAAGATCAAGTGGTATGATGGAACGATGAATGTCAAAACGCTTTCGAAAGGATCAAAGAGTATCTCCAAGAGCCACCCATTCTGATGCCACCAGTTGAAGGGAAACCTTTGATCTTATACTTGACAGTACTCGACAACTCAATGGGGTGTGTGTTGGGTCAACATGACGAGTCTGGCCGAAAAGAGCATGCTATTTATTACCTTAGCAAAAAGTTTACCGACTGCGAGACCCAATACTCGTTGCTCGAGAAAACTTGTTGCGCTTTGGCATGGGCTGCTCGCCGGATGAGACAGTATATGTTGACTCACACTACCCTGTTGATATCAAAAATGGATCCAATCAAGTATATCTTCGAGACGCCTGCTTTGTCCGGAAGAATAGCAAGATGGCAGATGATCTTGACTGAGTATGACATCCAATATACGACCTAAAAGGCGATTAAGGGAAGTGTGTTAGCAGACCATTTGGCACATCAGGCAGTGGATGATTATTAGTCTATGTACTTTGAATTTTCGGATGAGAATATCATATTGGTGACTGATTGTGAGACACCTGGACCGAATGAAGGACCTGAGGAAGGATCCCGATGGTCTATGTACTTTGATGGAGCTTCGAACGCTTTGGGTAATGGCATTGGCGCCGTGATCATATCTCCTAAAGGCTCTCATACTCCGTTCACCGCCCGACTATGTTTCAACTGCACCAACAACATGGCGGAGTATGAAGCGTGCATTATGGGTCTTCGAGCAGCAATTGACTTAAGGATTAAGTTTCTAAGTGTCTTCAGAGATTCCTCTCTCGTGATCAGTCAGATCAAAGGCGAGTGGGATACGAAACGCCCAAATCTTATTCCTTACAAGGATTATGTATTGACGTTGCTTCCCCATTTCGAGGAAATAACCTTTGAACACTTCCCTAGAGAGGAGAATCAGTTGGCGGACGCGCTAGCTACGATGTCTTCTATGTTCAAAGTCAATTGGGACAACGAAGCTCCCCGGATTATCATTGAAAGATTGGACGAACATGCACATTGCTGTGATATTGAGACTGAAGAGGTAGCAGATAAACCCGGGTTTCATGAGGTGGAGAGGTATCTTGAAGCTCAGGAGTACCCCGAGGATGCATCTGTTAATGACAAGAAGTTTTTGAGGAGGTTCGCAGCGAAGTTCTTCATCAGTAATAGTATTCTCTACAAGCGTAACCATGATTCGACCTTACTGCGTTGTGTGGATAAGAATGAAGCAGAAAGGATCATGGCGGAGCTGCATGAAGGTACCTTCGGAACTCATTCCAGTGGACACACCATGGCGAAGAAAATCCTTCGGGCAGGATATTATTGGTCCACTATGGAAGCTGACTGTTATCAGCATTCTCAGACATGTCACAAGTGCCAAGTCTATGCTGATAAGGTGCACGTACCTCCAGTTCCTCTGAACGTCTTAATAACACCTTGGCCTTTTGCAATGTGGGGCATTGATATGATCGGCGAGATCAGACCTACAGCGTCCAACGGGAATCGTTTCATCCTGGTAGCTATTGATTACTTTACGAAGTGGATTAAAGCAGCTTCCTTTGCTACTGTAACCAAGAACTTCGTGGCACGGTTCATTCGACACAATCTGATCTGTCGATATGGTGTACCAGAGAGGATCATTACGGACAATGGTACCAATCTCAACAACAATATGATCACCGAGCTCTGCGAGCAATTCAAGATACAGCATCACAACTCTTCTCCCTACCGGCCGAAGATGAATGGGGTTGTAGAAGCGGCTAATAAGAACATTAAGAAGATTGTATATAAGATGACAGTGACATACAAATACTGGCATGAGATGTTACCATTTGCTCTTCATGGGTTTCGTACCTCAGCACGGACGTCAACAGGGGCAACACCTTATTCCTTGGTATATGGCATGGAGGCAGTCTTGCCTATTGAAGTTCAGATACCCTCTCTTCGGATCATGAAGGATGCAGGTTTGAGTGAAGATGACTGGATTCAGACCCGGCTTGATCGGCTGAACCTAATCGACGAAAAGAGACTTACTGCTATTTGTCATGGTCAGACGTACCAAAAATGGATGATCAAGGCATTTAACAAGAAAGTTAGACGACAAGAGTATCAAGTTGGGGATTTGGTTATCAAGCGCATCATTCTACCTCAAGGTGATCCCAGGGGCAAATGGACCCCTACTTACGAAGGGCCATTTGTTGTTAAGGACATTTTATCAGGAGGAGCTATGATTCTAACCACCATGGATGGTGACGACCTTCCTCACCCCATCAATGCAAACATAGTGAAAAGATACTACGCATAATCGAAGACCCGCTAGGTTGACTGGCCTAGGAAAAAATAAGGGCTTCCCGGCGAACCAAAAGGGTTCGGGCAAAAATAAGGGATGAAATGAAAAATCTGTACGCCCGGCAAGTCGAAAACCTGAAAAGGCGGCTTGGGAAAAATGGGTATCCCGGTGGACTGAAAACCAGAAAGGGCAGTCCAGGCAAAAATTAGGGATCAACGTAACACTATGTCTCATTGGATCACCTTGCATCCAGACTTCAGTATCAACTATCAAGCTCGGACGGCACGAATCGATCTGATTCACCTTCAACCAAGTAGCAAAGTGATGAGATGCTCGAGGACATAAAGGCAATAGCAGAGTTGGAACCCGGTGGGATTATTCACATAGCTGTTTTGTTTTAGTTTTTCACAAATTGTGTAAAATCTATTGTTCGGCGGCGTTCTCTTACTAGGACGTCAGCCTCTTGTACAAAAACGCCTATTTACCGGCCAAACTTCAAAATCAATACAAATTCATTTTCATACAAATTTCAAACTGTTTTTTCTTTATCTGTTTTGTTTTGTAAAGAACGTCCAATGTTCATTTTTGATATATGCATATTGACATTAATTGCTGCTCATAAATATTTACATGCGAAACAAAAAAACGAATTACTGGTAATATCAGAAACAAGGGCAATATAATTGTCCAAGTCGTATAGTTGCTCTATCCACCAGGTACAAAGGTAGATTCAGCTGAAGAATATGGATAGGATACCTTCATTCCCCGCAGAGTAAGACAGTAATGGTAGCTCTCCCCCAGCTGAGACTTACTACTATGAACGAATCAGTAATACTCTCCCCAAGCAGAGTTGATCTACCATCAGCACTAAAAAGGGCTTGATATCCCCGACAGTCTTAATATTCCCCAACAGAGTATAAGAATATTCCCCGGCAGAATACAAGATACCCCTAGTGGAGTCAATATTTCCCCAGCACGGTCTGAAGAACTTCCCAACGGAGTTGAACCATCTTCCCCAGTAGACTCTGGAAGTTTATCCCCAGCGGAGCACAAAAATAAATCTCCCCAGCCGAGTTCAAAGGATCCTTCCCAGCAGAATTCAGAGGATTATCCCCACAAAAGTCTAACAGGGTTATCCCCAGCAAGTCGCAACTGAAAGATCATCCCCAGCGAAGTTCTTTCCTTTCACAAAATAGGAATTCAATCCTCAACGAACTCAGTATCACCAGCAACGGTAATCTATCCCCAGTAGAGTTTATCAGTGGAGTCCTCAGTAGAGCATCTCTACCCCACAGAGTAATCTCCTTATCAGTTTATTACCCAACCGAGTTATCTTCTCCTGAAGGTTTATTCTCGCGATCACCTTCGTTCACCATCCCCAGCGGAAGCGAAGAATTCAACTCTTGTCTCCAGCAGCTATCCGGGATTTATTTTCCCCAACTAAAGCATCACATTTCCATACATCATGATACATGCATATACACATAATACCACACAATCTCATTTATTTTGAGAACATCATTGCTTGATCCATATCATGCATTGCATATAACTGACCTTTACCTTTCAGGAAAGATGCAGTTAAGTTCTCATCTATGTCAAAGACCTCCTCTGGTTCAGTTAGATCGCCGCGAAGATCTCCCTGATTCATATTCCAGTTGAAGTTATTCCAAGACTTTCGTCTGGTCCAGTTAAATCGATTCCTAAATATTTTTCTGATGCCGATCCAGTCAAAGTTAATCCAAGACCTTTTCTGGTTCAGTTAGATCGCTGATAAGATCTCCCTGATTCGTATTCCAGTTGAAGTTATTCCAAGACTTTCGTTTGGTCCAGTTAAATCGATTCCTAAAGATTTTTCTGATACCGATCTAGTCAAAGTTATTCCAAGACTTTCGTCTGGTCCAGTTAAATCGATTCCTAAAGATTTTTCTGATGTCGATCCAGTCAAAGTTATTCCAAGACCCTTGTCTGGTCCAGTAAAATCGATTCCTAAAGATTTTTCTGATGCCGATCCAGTCAAAGTTATTCCAAGACCCTTGTCTGGTCCAGTAAAATCAATTCCTAAAGATTTTTCTGACGTCGATCCAGTCAAAGTTAATCCAAGACCTCCTCTGGTTCAGTCAGATCGCCGATAAGATCTCCCTGATTCGTATTCCAGTTGAAGTTATTCCAAGACCTTTGCCTGGTCCAGTTAAATCGATTCCTAAAGATTTTTCTGATGCCGATCCAGTCAAAGTTAATCCAAGACCTCCTCTGGTTCAGTTAGATCGCCGCGAAGATCTCCCTGATTCCTATTCCAGTTGAAGTTATTCCAAGACCTTTTCCTGGTCCAGTTAAATCGATTCGAAGATTTTTCTGATGTCGATCCGGTCAAAGTTAATCCAAGACCTCCTCTGGTTCAGTTAGATCGACGATAAGATCTCCCTGATTCATTTCCCAGTCGAAGTTCAGACCACCTATCAACAATCTCCAAATGGCATCTGTAAGCCTATTCCCGACATCACAATGCTGATATCACTTCATGCGAGTGCAAATTTCTGGGCACTCTAGTGTTCAATCATCTTCCACCTTTGGATCACGAAAGGCCCGAAAGCCAATCTATATCCTCAGGTTTAAGAAAATTGAACAGGGGCAGGGTTGTATGCCACTTTGAGAATGAGAATCTTCATTCTGTCGGGAATATCAGGAATTCAGGTTGTATACCACTTTGAGAATGAGAATCTTCATTCTATCGGGAATATCAGGAGCTTGGGTGTATGCCAATCTACTAGGGAAGCAAGAATGAGAATCTTCATTCAGGCATTTGGGTCAGGAGGTTGGGTGTATGTCAATCTACTGGGGTTTTAAGGATGAGAATCTTCATTCTGTTAAGGGTATCAGGAGCTTGGGAGTATGCCAATCTTCTGAGGTTTTAAGGATGAGAATCTTTATTCTGGTGCGGTATCAGGAGCTTGGGAGTATACCAATCTTCTGAGGTTTTAAGAATGGGGATCTTTATTCTGTTAACGGTATCAGGAGGTTGGGAGTATACCAATCTTCTGAGGTTTTAAGAATGGGGATCTTTGGTCTTGAGAGAAATAGAATTTTAGGAGCTTCAGTTGTCCGTTATTCTGTTGGGGCATCATCTCCATTGAATTTTGGGAACCTCGATCATCTGTTATTCTGTTGAGAAATCATCTCTGTTGAAGATGAAAGTTGGATGAACTACTATCTGGTCGTGGTCCAGGCTTCATAGATTGAATTTGATTGTATCTTTCCTGAAAGGTAAAGGTTAGTTGCATAACATATATCAAACAATGATGTTCTCAAAATAAATGAGATTGCGTTGTATGATGTCCTGATGTACGGATGTGTAATGTTTTTCAAGACGACCTCTTGCTGGGGAAAATAAATCCCGAACAGGTGATGGAGAAAAGAGTTGGATTCTTCGTCTCTAATAGTGAAAAATATAGAAGTGAATCAGAATAAACCATTGAGAGATTTATCTTGAAACAGCAAAACCCGAAATATCTTCCACTGGAATGAGAATCAGGGAGATCTTAGTGTCGATCTGACTGAGCCAGAGAAGGTCTTCAATTAACTTTGATTGGATAAGAATCAGAAAAATCTTAGAATCGATTTAACTGAGCCAGACGAAAGTCTTGGAACATCTTCAACTGGAATAAGAATCAGGGAGATCTTAGTGTCGATCTGACTGAGCCAGAGAAGGTCTTGAATTAACTTTGACTCAACTGGATGATGAAGGAATCTTTGACGACTGCTACTCCAAAAGGTGGTGAAGGAATCTTGGACGACTGCTACTCCAAAAGGTGATGAAGGAATCTTGGCCGATTACTACACCAAAAGGTGATGATAACCTTTATCTGCCGATCAATCTGCATATGTTATGAATGTAATGTAATTTTGTTTTGGAGAATAAATCCTTGACCGGTGTTGGGGAAATAAACCCATGACCACTGGTCTGCTAGAGAGGTGATGAACTTCTCGAGGGTTCTTGGATTTCTTTTCAGAAGGATTTTAGAGAGATTCGTCATTGCCCCTAGTATCAAATGTTTGTGGCACTGCCAGGAAGTTTGGATTGTACGTAACCCTTTGATGAGATTGACATTTAATGCACCAAGTGATGGAGATGGAGACTTGCCCCAGGTTACTCTGCAATTGAGAGATTTCTTGAAATCTTGACTGGACTGCCCCAGGTTAACTGGACTTTGAGAGATTTCTTGAAATCTTGACTGGACTGCCCCAAGTTAACTGGACAATGCCATGCCAAGTCCCCTTTTGATAGGAGATTTTTGCAAAGGAAGTGTCATCCCACTTGGAGTGATTTTGTTCACTGAGAGAGCTTTCGTTCATCGGAACATTCACTGTGTGAATTTCTTTGTTGTCAAACAAATAGCCATATGCAAACGATGATATTCAAATAATGCAAAGTTTATGATTGTCTTGAAATTTTGAAAAATGCGTTTTTTTAGCAGAAAACTTTCTAAAAGAAATAACCAACTCAAGATTTAGAACAAAGCCTTACAGGAGTCAGGATACCTTTTGTAACAGTATGCTTTCGAACTAACTCATGCTTCAATTAGGACTTTTGAAGGGTTGTAACGTGGCTTGGTTCACGGTTTTAAGAAACGAAGGATAAAGGCTCAAAGTATATTTGTACCCATCCGCTCTTCATGATGTTCTTCCATCTTAAACTCAGTTAATTGTGCGTTTGAACTCCAGATGAGTCTGGAACGACGTTTTGGTGAGGGTTCACACAAGTTGAATTTGTTGGAAGGCAGTCATTTTTGCAACATTTTTCATGTTGTTGAGGATTTGTAGTGACCTCTTTTTTTTTCGTTATCCCTAATTTTTGCCTGACTGTTCTTATTTTCGAGATTACAGTCAGCGGGATGCCCCAGCTTTCTTAAGCCTCCTTTGTAGGTTTTGGCTCAGTGGGCTTTTCTCTTTTTGATAGATAAGGACTGCCTATGAGATAAGGAACCATCACTGTCTTTTGGTTCCAAAGGAATGTTTTTTATGTCATTCGTTGTATTACGAAATGAGAGTTTACGGCTAAACGCGCATTTGAATTAACTGAGAGACTACCCTGCCCCAGGTTTGATTAAAAGTTTCAATTTGTGTTAAAACAGAAAACTTCTACTTCTTTGGATCGAAGGGGTTGACTAGGGATTATCTTCCTTATAACTCCAGTGTTTAGGATTTGAAAGAAACGTCTGTACATCGTCAGCAAGGTCTGTCTGAAAGCATACTGTATGAGTTTATGGCATTGTTTTCGTCATCCTCCCTCTAAAGGGTCGTAACTTTTAGCAAGAGTTAAATGTCAAAAATAGAAAGCATAATTATAGTGAAAATGAATGGATGAATTCAAGACAAACATGTGCAATGCATTAATGAAACAGAGTTTGACATCAACAGATAATTGTTTGAATAACAAAAGAAATTACAACTTGAAAATTCAAATGAAACAAAAGCCTCTTAGTTTGAACTTGTCATTTCAGGTGGAGAACCCTCAGCGGAAGATTTTCATTTGACCATCTTGTGTGAATTCCAGCGTTGTTTCTTTAACCAGATCTTGAATTTTGTTTCTCAATGCCCAACAGTTATCGGTGTCATGCCCAGGACTGTTGGAATGATACACACATCTCGCATTTGGATTGTACCCTGGGGAGGATGTTTTGGGACGACGAGGAGGGTCCCTTAATACAATCAGTTGGACTTCCAACAAGCGTTGCAACACTTGGGATAATGGCATGTTAATCTCAGTGGAGTGCGTTTCATATGTATTTTGCTCACGCCGACTATCCTGTTGATGCTGATGAGGTTGTTGTTGGGCTTGTGACCCTGAAGCAAATTGGGGAGACTTTCCCTTGACTTCTTGTCTCAAGGGAGGCTGAATGGTGACTTGATCTTCAACCTTAGTTGTTTTCCCCACTTGGTTACATCCATCCTGATGCATCTTGTTGATGAGGACCTTTAGCTCCTCTTGTCCTTGAGCCAGGTTTTGAATAAGAGCCATTTGGCCCACCAGTTGTCCCATCATCTGAATTCTCATTGTCGCCATCTCAATCTGCAGCCCTTCCAAATGATCATTCCTGATGCCGCCTGGATTCCTTATGACCATGCCCCTTGTGAGGAGAGCTTTCACTTCTTCCTGCCCCTTGGATAGGTTCAAGAACATCTCTTGAAGTTGAGCATTTTGAGCCTGGATATCCTTGATAGTCTTTTCTAGATCCATCTCTACTGAAATAAACAGTAGGAATGTAAGGAGACCTGAAAAGGGGAAACCTGTTTATGCATATGATGAATGATATGTATTCATGTATTGCATTCAAGGATTCATAAATTCAAATTTGTTGCAAACAAAAAGAACACATGTTATATTAATAAGAAGAATTTTTTAGTACATAAATGCCCCATGGGCAAAATGAATACAAAACTCTAATGTAAAAAGACGTTGCGCATCCTCTTTGGCACAATGTAAGTGTTGAGAGCCTGCTCTTCGCGAAGTTGACGGGTAAGTTCCAAAACCTTCTTCTCACTGGCGTAGAAGCTGGCTTTAAAAGTATTTCGTTCTTCCTTGAGTTGTATCCAACTCTTTTGCAAATCTTCCAATGATGTCGGCATGTCTGGATGTAAGAGGGTGTATGGAACCTCTCCTTTCGTAACAGGCTCTTTGATCATAGGCAGAAAGTAGGGGTAAGGCATCATAAGATTCTGGGCGCGGGTTCGTACCCACTTGAGATAAGGCTCAAGGGGGGTGGAATTCTTGTGTCCGAGTGTCTTACTGTCCACTTTGTTTGGCACCCTCCAAGCTCGGATAAACCTTTGTCGAAGTCCTTGAGCGTCATTGTCGAAGTCAAAAACCAAGTCAGGAATTAGCATATCATGAGGGCCATCCCTTCGGGCATACCCAAATTGTCTCAGGGCTAAATAAGGGTTGTAGGTAATGCCTCCCCTAATGCCAAGTAATGGGACATTAGGGAATTCCCCACAACAATCAATGATGATGACATTTTCTCTGGACCGAGAACACCAATGAACATCAGAATGTGTGAGGGTCATCAACCGTCGTGACCACCTTAAACCCTGCTCATTCTTCAAAACTGACTGGGGAAGGTGAGAAATAAACCACCTTGCTAGAAGAGGAGAACAGCACATGAGAACACCTCTTTTCCTCATTGTTCGTGTGTGAAATGAGTGTAGGATGTCCCCAAACGATGTAGGCACAGATTTCGAGATATGAAAATCTTGACAGCATTCACATCTATAAGCTGATCAGGGTTTGGGAACAAGACCAACCCATAGATGAGAAGTGCTACAATCTCCTCAAAAGCTTACAGATCTAGAGAATTCCAGCAGTCTTGTGTCTTCTCAAATAGAAACTTTGCCAAGAAACCCTTGACACCACTTCTGGTTTCCCAATGACCTTTGATATCAGATGGTTGCAAGTGCAAGGCTTGAGCAACATCTTCCGGCTTTGGTTCTCTTTCTGTACCGTTGTAGGATAGTTGATGGGGAGTAGGAATCCTCAGGAGTTGAGAAAATTCCTCCAAAGTAGGCACTGGTTAGTAATCAGGAAATGTGAAGCAATGGTGTAGGGGGTCAAAGAACTGGAAGAGAACTTTCACCATGTCTTCTTCAATGTTGGAGTTGACCAAGTTGAGAAGTCTACCATGTCTTTCACTAAAGAGAGAATTCTCTGGAATCTTGGAAGTAAGCTCTTTGAGTTTAGGAGGGATTCTCACAAGGTTGACCTGAATTGTTTTCCTGCGAAGAGATTCCATTACCTACAAAACAATAACAAATATGAAGATCCGAACCCTTGAAATAGTTAGTGGATGCATATGATGCTTTATGATGTTCATGATGTATGCACAAGTATATGTACAAGCAAATCACACAAGATCCTAGTTTCAGGCTTGCATGGGGTTTCATAGGTAAGTACCCTCTTGAAGTTAGTTGGCTCAACCTGTCCTATAAATAGTAACCGGGTTCTAAGGAGCTCAATATCACTGGATTATTTTCTGTGTTCATTGTTTCAGTTTAGCCACTTAACTGGCGACCGAAATATTCCAAGAAAACAACCCTCAATGAGTGTAGTATCGAGTATCTACCAACTTCGGACTGCACCAAAGCCGGTCATCTCACTACCCCTAATAAGGCCAAGATGGTCAAGTAAAGGTTCTAAGAGTTCATTAGTGCTTCATGACATCACTCAGCGGCCCCGTATTCTCTTTGAGTGACTCAAAGGCTACTGGTACCCACAAATATGTTGCACTAATATAGCTATTGCTTCAACCATGTCGGTATACCCTGCACAGTTTCCACAACGTATTGCTATTTACCTATGAATGTTTCCCAAATCCGGGTAGAGGATTTCAAGCCCAAACAATAGAACCAATTGTAAAGCAAATAAGATAAACATGCAAAGGTGATCTAAACCCTAAGGTTACTCCACTTTTAAAGTAACTCCCCAGCAGAGTCGCCAGTTCTGTGGTACGGTGGGAGAACTGACTTGAGGTTTTACGTTTTGTGTTTGCAAATGTTTCGGTTTAGCAAGAGTCGCCACCGACTTTTTATTTTATCCTAAGGAAAGGTCAAAAAGCACAGGAAAGACCTTTGAGATGTTTTCTTGGGTTCGGGGAGTAGATTATGAAAAGGGAAGGTGCAAGCACCCTTTTCATCCATGGTTATCCATGGGCTCTTAGTTACTTATTTAGATCACTTGCTTTTGCTTTTCAATTGTTTGAAATGGTGCTTTGTGTGTGGTTTTGAAAGATGTTTTGAAAAGAGGCCATCGTTGTGGCAACCTTTGTAATGATTCTTGTTTTAATGTATACAAATGTGTATTTGTCTTTTGAAAAGATGTTCAATGTTTTTGAAAGCTTTGATATGGGAAGTGTTTTGAAATTGTGTTGTGAAGTGTGTTTGAAAATAGCAAGGATGTTTTGCAAGTTTTGATCAAGTAACTAAGAGCTATCTACCCTATTTTACTCAAAGATCTTTCCTATATGTTTTTAACCCTTTTGACAGTGTTTCTTTATCATTGCATTTGGTAAACAACCTTGTATTAGGATGTTAAATGGGACAGGTGCGGGTCATCGTATAGACCATGATAGCAATTGTGTTAAGTATTTTTAGCAAATTTTTGAGGGACTAGATCATTTTTGTATAGGCAACCAGGATAGCGTCATCGAGGGACTATGATCTTTTGTTTTGTTTTTGTTTTGCCAAAGTACTCAACATGCATAACATGGCCCATTTTAAGGCAACAAGTGGATGAAACCCTAGGGGTGCAAGTGTGCATTGTGTATTGATTTTCATGCATTTTTGTCTTTGTATTAGGTCAAGCTACTTGGTTATTTTGTATTTTTGTATACAAACCATAATCTCTAATCATGGCATAATTGAAAGCATAAAATGCGAGAATTAAAAGTCTAAGCTATTACAAAAGTATCCGGGGATGGGGGTATAATTATTACGAATGGGGATGAGTCTCACAAGAATAATAATGTCCAAATATTACAACCAAATCGAATTGTCGCAATTCAATATAAAGCCATAACAAATTATAAAATAAAGAAAATAAAATAGTTATGAAATGCATGTATTTACTTGAAAATAAATAAATAAAATCTATTCTAAAAAAGAAAGATTGATTATTCTTTGTATTTTATTAATTATGTAAATAAAAAGATTAAAGGAAGAAAAATTAATTAAACAAAATTTATATTATTCTTGTATTTTTATTAATCAATAAAAAGGGTTTAAAGAAAACAAAATTAATTAAATTAATGTTCTTTATTATTTTTGTACTTTTATTAATCAATAAAAAGGTTTAAAGAAAAGCAAAATTAATTAAATCAAACTAAATGTTCTTTTTTGGTATTTTATCAAATAAAGCAAGATTATTTAATAAAACTAATTTTTTTAAGAAAATCAAAGTTTTTATTATTAGTTTTATTATTAACTTAAAAAAGAAAACAAATTAAAATAAAATGAATTAATAAAAAAAAACAAGTATTTGTTTAAACAAAAGAAAAGAAATTAAAAATAAGGATGGGCTATGGATTTATGTTGGGCCCAAAACAAAAAAAAAACTAAAAGAAGAATAAAGAAAAGTCATAATGGAGGGAGGGGGTGCGCCAGTTAGTAATCACACGGGCTTAGGGTTTGAGGGGGGCAGACAGGCCCAATGCAAGGCTTGTAACATTTGTTTTTGGGAATTAGGGTTTATGCAAATCAGGGTTTGTGCGTTTTACAGCGGCACCGCTCTCTCTCTCTCTCTCTCTCTCTCTCTCTCTCTCTCTCTCTCTCTCTCTCTCTCTCTCTCTCTCGCTTCTTCTCTTCATCTTTATCAATCTCTCGCGTTCATTCTGATACTCCCCCTAAGCCCTAGCCGTCGGAGCGCTATCCCTCACTCTCTCATCTCCTCACAATGATCCATGGCTTCAGTTGCAAAACAGTATAGTTCGTTTCTTGTTTGAGTTTTACAGTTTCATGTTTATTTGATTTTATAGCTCTGCTAATCCATTGTATTGCATGGCTTATTGAGGTGAAGAAACGTACCTTGGGGTTTTCTCTGTAACAAAAGAGAGTGGTGAGGCTTGAGGCGCTCCTTGGTGGCTAGAGGCGGAGGGGAAGAGATGACGGCGAGCTTTTCTGGTATCTTCTCTTCTGAACCTTGAATGATGATGATTCCTTCTGAAACTTTGTTGTTTTTGTTGATGATGTTCTAAAACTGGAAATGTTGATGATGATACTTATTCTGAAACCCTTTTATTGCTTCTGAAACTTTTTCCTCTCTCTTGATTTTGACTGTTGATGATGATAATAGTTTCTGAAACTCTTTTTTTTATTAGTAGCTTTTGTACAATGATTGATGATTAAACCTTGATGATAATTTGAACTGAGTTTGTTGGTTTGGATTATTTATGATGATGCTTGTAGTTCTGAAACTCTGTTGCCTCTCTCTTTGAGTTTGGTGATGACAATAGTTCTGAAATTCTGTTTTGTTTGGTTGATTTTGTTGAAACTTGTTGTTGATTATTGGTATGCCAGCTTTGGTTTCACAGTTTAGGTTTTTTTGATTGTTGCAATTTGGAATGTTGGGAAGGTTTGAAACTGATAATTTGTTTGGTGATTTTCTGTTTGATTGTTACACAGTTTTTGAGTTTAGCTTGGTGATTGTTGGTTCACAGGGTTTTCTGGTTTGAGTTGTTGTGCTAACATGCTTTGTAGTTTGTGGTTAGCAGGTTGTGCAGTTTTGGCAAGCTTTACAGGTTGTGTGATTTGTTTACACAGGGCTTTGTGATTCTTGTGAAACTGTTGGGCAGTTTCTTTGGTACTGCAGGTTTTTTGAAGTTGTTGGACAGGTTTTTGCTGTATTGGTTTTGTGATTGTACAGTTTGAAACTGCAGGTTTTGGGCTATTGTTGTAGCTTGTGCAGGTTTTGGGGTTGGTTTGTAGTTTGTTGTTAAACTGTTGTGCTGTTTGGACTTTGTAGTTTTTGTGGTTCACAGTTTTTTTGTGATTTTCTGCTTGATAACAGGTTGGAGAGTTGTGTGAACTGCTATGCAGTTTCTTGGTGTTTTTGTTTACAGTTTGGAACTGGTGTACAGTTTGCAGTTTGGCAAGCTTGCATGTTTTTGGAGATTTTGTTATGTTTGCACCGGTCTGGGAGTTTTGTTAGCTTAGCTCCCATGTTCTCCTCTTCTCTTCTGACTTTGTACTGTTATATCCTCTTTCCTTTTGCAACTTGTGACAGCCCTTTTGCCAAACTGTACACTCTCACCAAGGTGATATCTTTTCTCTCTTTCTCTCTCTATGACAAAGCAGATTTGCTTTTCCACTTTATTTTCTGAAAAGTTTGCCTATGTCTTGGGAAAATGATGAAAAAGCTATGACAAGCTTTTTGGCTTGTGATTTGGTTTACCTCCTGCATTGCCTGCTGTATGATTTTCCATGTACTTTCTGCATTGTTCAGTTTGCATATTTTACAGTTTGCATTCAGTTTGGTTACTTGACAGTTTGCCTTGCTGTTTGGTTAACTTGAAATGCTTCAGTTTGCCTTTATTTAGCACCTTGCTTTTGTTGTTTGTACTGTTTGGCGCCTGTTGCATTTGAATAATTTTTGCTTTGTTTGCATTCTTCTTTTACACTTTTTTTATTTTTCTCTTTGTGAACCAAGAAGAGCAATCTTCTTGTGATTTCAAAGAGAAGAATAAAAACATGATGAACCATAGCACTCTGATTCCAGACGGCAAACTTTAATGATGAAAATTTCCTTTTCTTTTTTATTTGAAAATTCTTTTCATATTCAATTGACTGCACTAATCCATTTTCCTTTGTGTCTTTTTCATGTGAGCACAAATTGGGTGATGACAAAGCAAAAGAAGCAGAAGACTTTGAGCATGGGAGAAATGGAGCAATGGGGATAATAGTTGTTGATACTTGTTGATGATGATAATAGTTTCTGAAACTCTTTATTTTCCCAAGTACTATAAGTTGTAAAAACCTACAATATTCAAATAATAAACTATTTTTGTATCAATCATCTGAAAAATCTTTGTGAGGCAAACTGATATCCAATAAAATCTTTTACTGTCCAATAATCTTGCCATTCTTTCTTCAAGTCTTCACTTATTCCTTTAAGATTCTCAGATCAAAATAATTGAAATTGCATTCCAACAATTCTAATACAGATAACTTAAACTTTAAGTAATCCAATAACTTTGTAGTCTCATAACCTTGCAACAGCACTCCAATCAAAATACGCATTGTATATTCCAATAAACAAACAAGCATTTCATTCCATTAACAGGCAAGCATTTTAACAGACGCACATTATCTTGGTTAACCTGGATCAGACAAAAACCTGAATGTTCTAAATGACAGTCTCAGCTCCTATCTGTTATCCAAGATAAACAAACCTTGAGAACAACCAGCAATCTTTCAATAGGCTTAAAAAAGTGTGAAAACATGTGACAGTTAATTGAATTTCTGAGAATTCAGTTTCTCCTGAGAAATGCGAGAAAAACCCTAATTCTTAATTTACTGCCATAGAAAGGTCTGTTTGATCTATTCCTCGGCCAAATCTTGAAAATCTGAGAAAACCCTAAGGTTGTGATTTCTTGTGAAAATTGGAGGGCAAATTTTGGGGTACAACATTGCAGATAGCAAGAGTCGCCACCGACTTTTCTTTTATCCAATAAGGAAAGTCTGAAATGAACAGGAAAGACCTTTCGAGATTATTTCTTGAGTTCGGGGGGTAGGTTATGAAAAGGGAAGGTATTAGCACCCTTTTCATCTGTAGTTATCTACGGGCTCTTAGTTGCTTGATAAATCACTTTCTTTTTTGTTTGAAAGTGTGTTTGTGATGTGGGTTTTGAAAGTATTTTGAAAAGGAGTGTCTTTGTAATGGTTCTCGTTTCTAAAAGAACGCGTACAAAGTGTTTTAACTTTTGAAAATGTTTCCAAGTGAAATTGTGGGTGTATAAAATGTTTTTATTGTGAGCAAGCGAGCAACTAAGAGCAATCTACCTACTCAAAAGGTATTAAACGTTCTTTCCTCCTCCTTTAGATGTTGTTATCTCACCATTGTTTTGGTAAGAAACCCCATCGTTGGATGTGAAGGGACGGGCGTTGGACGTTTTGTATAGCCATAGAAGGAAACTTATGGGACATTTTAGCAATGTCGTTTAGGGACTAGATCGTTTACCGAAGGCAACATTGAGGGTCATCGAGGGACTACGATCTTTTATCGAGGGTTTTTGCTAAAACGCCCATATTCGAGGAACATGACTATTTTCCGAAAGGCAACAAAGTGAGATTACCCTAGAGGTGCTAGTGTGCAAGTGTGTTTGATTTACATGCATTTAGTCTTTGATTAGGGTTATCCATTTATTGATTTTATCTTGCCATACATCCTAATTACTAACAATATATGAAAGCAAATAAAATGCAGAAAAATAAATCCTAAGTTATTACATCATTTTAGGGATGGGGATACATATTTACAAATAGGGATTGCAAGAATTTAAATCCTAATTATTTATTACAACCATATTAAATTGTACAATACAAGAAAAGGAAAGAATTTGTTTTGAAAATGGTTTTTTTTTTTGTCTTAATAAATCAAAAGGAAAATAATTAGTTAATAAAAATAAAATATTTTTTATGCCTTTTTTATATTAATAAAAATAATATTAATGCTGGAAATAATAAGAATAAGAAAGAAAAGGAAAAAATAAAGAAAACAGGATCAGCATGTTGCTGAAAGCAAAATGAAGGGGACCAGAAGTTCTGATGCTAGACACGATGTAGTTCAGAAAGAAACGTTAGAGAGAACCAGAAGTTCTGGATCGCTGCGCGCTGAAGTTCTGAAAGAAACGTTAGAGGAAACCAAAAGTTATGTGTTGTGTTATAACAGTGAGAAAAAAAACCTAGAAGTTTTGTGTATTGTGTTAAAACAGTGAGAAAAAACCTAGAAGTTATGTGTGTTGTGTTAAAACAGTAAGAAAGCCTAGAAGTTTTGTGTGTGTTAAAACAGTAAGAAAGCCTAGAAGTTATGTGTGTGTTAAAACAATAAGAAAGCCTAGAAGTTCTGTGTGTGTTAAAACAGTAAGAAACCCTAGAAGTTCTGTGTGTGTTAAAATAGTAAGAAGGCCTAGAAGTTATGTGTTGTGCTAAATCAGTGGGAAAGAAAACTCAGAACTTCTGTGTCGCACTTTACCTCCTTTCTTACATTAGCCAGAGCTTTTGCAACTTATTCAGTTCTTAACAACAGCAAAACAGAAAAATGAAATCACGACAGTTTATAGAAGTTCTAATTCTAATTCTGAGCCTAGTTTCCTTCAAGAAGTTCTGATCCATAAATTTTCTACTTGGGCAATGATATATATACAGTCTCAGCACTATGATATCTACATTTTAATGATGTTCTGAATGAAAAGTTCAAAGTCAGAATGACTTACCTTGAATCTGAAGTGTGTGCTTGGGACCTGAGCTGCTGCCTTTGAATGCTCTGGGGTCAACAAGAAACAGAACAAAAAATGTTGTGTTCTTTGATTCAAAACGGAGGAACAAAGGTATTGTTTTGGGAATTCTGGGTTTAAGAATGTTTGAATGTTTTCTTTTCTCTCTTTTTTTTATTTGATCACTCTCTCTTTCCAAAATCCAGTCCCTTAAACGTGTGATGGAACAACTTATTTATAGATGAGTTTGTTGTGGTTTTGGGGGGAAAACAAATGGGATTTGAACCCTTTTTGGCATAATGTTTCATTGCTTTTTAAACACAGCTTTTATGTGCTAATTTGGTGTAAATATGGGGTTTGAGAAAAATGAAGGCGTGGACTGGATCAGCAGCAATTTGGAGTGTTGTGGCAGCTGGATGCAGGACTGTGCCATAGCAGTGCAGCAGACTGTTCAAACGAGGTTTTGGGGCTTGGTGATGTTCTGATCGAAGAAGACCAGAATGAGATTCGAAGGGTGATGTTCTGATCGAAGCGCTGAAGATTCATGTTCTGATCGAAGAACACAATTTCCATATGTTATGATTAAAGAGTCATGTTCTGAATCATTTTTGCAAACTCTGACTGCACTTGTGTGAAAACTGGCCCAGGAGTTCTGAAATTATCATATTTTCAAAGTAATTTCTGACATTTGATTTCTTGATGAACCAATTTCATGTCTTAATGAAATATGATTTTTGAAGTTTGATTTTGATCAAAGAGTCAAACTTTGACTTCTTAGTATACATTTGACCACTTTGCCCTTGTGAATGGCTTTCTTGGAAAATTGTAATCCGAGACTTCAAACTTGACAGAAGCAATCCCGAGGGTCCAGGAGGATCCCTTGGGAAATGAGAGGGCAAATTTTGGGGTACAACACCAGGCATATCTTGGTATGACCAAGAAAAGATGTCCACATACTCTTTCAATAATTCAGTCAACCTGCTCTTCATATCAGGATGCAACAATACTCCAAATTTGACTTCCTTTGGATCTTCCTTTGAACCCAAATTGATTGTCTCCAACAGCTCTTTATACGGCTGAATGGCATTTACCTCACGCTCGAGAAACCGTGAAACCTCTTCTGGAATATCATCATGTTCTTCTTCTTTGGTCACATACACAGGATATTCAAAGTTGGGAGAGGGTGCAGGGTCATTGTACTCAACAGGTTTTTTAATTAATCTGTACATGTGATTTATGATTGCTTTTAGAAATTGACACATATATCAAGTGATTATGCAAATTTATTTACAGTTGTTATTTATTCAAAAAGAAAGGGTTTTTTATGATTACTATTTTCCAAGAAAAAGCAGAAAATAAAAATACAGTTTGAGAGTCAAAGACAACTTTTGTTTATGATTTTAATGATTAAAGCAAACAGATAAGCCCATACAATATTAACTTTCACCTCGGGCAGAATGAAAGCTTTTTGAAAAGATAAACAAAACAAATTACTTTGAGACATGGATGCAAGAGGGAACATCAAAAGTGACCCAGTTCTGGATTCTGACTCCAGGCGTCACATAATTCAGCATCTCCTGTTATTCTTCATCCTCCACAATAACATTAATTTCAGAAACTGTTGGGTGAAGGTATCCTCCGCTGTGGAAAATATCCTGATAGCTGCTTACAGTAGACTTTGGCTTCAAGTTTTCACCTTTTCCATTCTTCACAGAAAATCCTAATCCATCCCCGTTCTTGTTCACCGGCAGGTCAACAATCTGTCCCCACACTTTACTAGGTCCATTGCGCACAACTTGTTGAGCATCTTTGAATGAAGCCATATAATTCTCATTCTCTCTTATGTTATCAACGGATAAAGCTTGGAACTGCGTTCCAACGGCAGCTACATCTGCTTCTACAACGCTGAAAGATGATAGATGAGATATCATTAATACTTGCTCTCCATTTATAATGACCACCTTTCCTTCTTGCACGAACTTCAACTTTTGGTGCAGAGTTGAAGTGACAACCCCTGCCTCATGTATCCATGGTCGTCCCAGTAAGCAGCTGTATGCAGGTACAATATCCATGACTTGGAAAGTAATCTAGAAAAGGTGCAGGCATATGTGTGTCATACCCCAAATTTGTCCTACCCTCCTCTATATATCATCTGGCTTATGCATTTCATGCCCCTCATCTACATACCCTCCATTAGGTCATCATACACCAATAAACTTGACATGGGATCAAGGATTTTTGTAAGCTAGGGTTTCTCTATGACTGTGAAGTTTTCACTTCACTCAAACTTGATCCAACTGGTTCATTCATCAATTGTGGATTATGAAATTAAGGTTCGGATTCATGGCCATTATGAATTTTGTCTTTATTGAGTTACAAAGTTTCCCTTAATCAATATTTTTTCAAAGGTAAAATGAGTTAGAGTTTTCTTTATCCTATTGTTGCTTCAAATACAATTTGTTGTGAACATGGGGTTTAAGGCATGTAAATAAGGTTTTAGTTCAAGGATGCATTAATTATGCAAAGCTTGAGCTGCAAATGGAATTCAAAAGGGCTAAACATGGAGATAGTGATCCATTCGAATTTTAAGGCATATAATCATAGCATTATTCAGAAGGAAATGATACTAGAATCTTATTCAATTAGGGTTGTGATGGTTTGAGGCAATTTATTTAAAATGATCAATTGATTACTTGTAGCACAAGTTTTCCAAGGGACTCATCTTTTTATCTCAAGAATAAAAGCTAAAGGCTATGAATCAAAGAGAAGTAGTATGACATTGAATCATTCATGTGAAATTGATAAATCATGTACATAATGAGCTACATGGATACAAAGTCAAAAGGAGAGACTTGGAAATCTAGAAGAGAAAGATGGTTCAAAAGTGTTTCATTTAAATTCACAAAACCAATACCCTATGAATAATTACAGAACACATTAAAAAACAGAACCATATCATTACAAACATCATCGTGGCCACCATTACAAAGAAGATTACAAAGAAAGTTTACATGAAAGTGCCAAAATCTATCTATTCTAACCTTATCTCACTACTCGTTCCTCACACAACTTCATCTTCCTTTTCCATGATTCCAATCCTTTACTCAAAGACTTCAAGATTACACAAATTCTTGACCTGTATAAAATTCAAACAGAAGACACATGGCGAAGGAGGCCAAAACTAAGGCAAAGTTATCATCTTGATAAAAACTTATGTAATCCTGTTTCTGCTACTGCTAGCGGATTTTCTAGTCTTATTAACAAAAGTAATCTTGGTTTTGTGGGTAATATACCTGAACAAATGAAGCAGCTCTTGTTGAAAGAGATAATAAAACTGACGAGGGAACCTTTGACACCAATAAAACCATTGTCCTGTTTAGAAAACAAGATCAGTGAAACAGTTAATTTCACAAACCAGTAAAAGCAGTTCACAAATAAGTCAGTATACAAACTTATCAAAATTAAAAGAAAAATTAAGCCAGAGCAGTACCAAACCAAAACAGAAACTTGAATATTTGTTACAATCCAGAACAGGGCATAGGCATAATCAAACAATAATCGACAAAATGCAAAAACGAGTCAAACGCAGTAAATTATAGAAAAAGAAGAATATCAATAAAACTAGAAACGTTTTAATGCGAATCAATACCATGTTCAAAATTACAGACACGAATTCGAAAAGTTTCCAAATCTAAAAACCTAACCATTTCTGAAATTCGAAATTGCAGACAGAGTTATTAATTTCCTTTTTTTGTTACGACAAAGCATTGATTAATTTCCCTAAATCTAAAAGCTAAGAACGCTATAAAACCATAAGGGTGCAGGAGAGAGAAAAAAGGAGGGAGCGAAGAAGCAAACCACCGCAGAATTGCAACCGGCCAGTGCTAGTCACCGCACTAGAACTACTACATGCACCTCCATGCCCACCGAAGCCAAGATCCGCTCCACCGGTAGCTCCAAGCCCTCCGATCTAACTGCAACAAACCCTTCATCACAGGCCTTCTTCGCCAGATTGTCACCTCCCCGTCCTCATCACTATCCTCCGCGAACGTCGAAACCTGTAAATACAAAAGGCGACGGAGGGATTAATAGTCGAAACAAAAAACAAACACCGAAAGACGATTAGGGGGTTGTAATTTAGAGGGGGGGTTCGGTGATTTCGAGTTGTTGTCACGCCACTAGGAAGGAACCTAGGGTTTGCTGGAGAGAAGGAAGAACGATTGAAGAGATAAAAAGAAGTCGTGAGAGAGAGAGAAGAAGGAATGGAAAATGAAATAGTAAGGACGTTTCTATTTTAACAAAATAGAATTGTTGGGCCTGGCCCAGTCACTAACCTCACCCCACCCTTTATTATTTTGCTAACCAGCTGAAAATCATGCACTCCTTTGCTTATGGGTCTGAATTCAATATCTGAATTCATTCCCGGCTGTACACACCCCCTTCATTTTACTAATTCATTTTAAACGACACCCCCTCTTTAATTATTATTTTTTATATATATTCTCTTTATAAATTTATTTATATATCTTTTTATTTAATTAAATTTTTGTATTTATTTATTTATATTTTATTACTTTAGTAATTATAATTTCATATATATTATTTACTTATTATCATAATTAATTAGTGATTTTTAGACTTAATAAATGTATTGGTTTATTCATATTAAAACCTTACGTTTAAAAACAATTTTCGCGGCATAATTTAGGTTAATGTTTTATACCCGAATATTAGAACAACGTTTTCATTAAACTATAATATTTGTAAGCGACATGTGGCCAATATCTGGCCATGTGATAAGAGGGCTATATCAGACTCTTCAGCTTCATACGTCTAAAAAATACAGAAACAAACGTCAAACAACTTTTATAATAAATTAAATCAAACAATTAATTTTAAAAAAGGAATACAAAGAGTTTTTAATTAAACTTTGCGTTTAGTTCAAAATCTCAGTTATACACATTCGAACTAAGTGCGGGGAAAATTAAAACATCTGCGTAATCCGTAAAAAACACAAACAACCCCGCGAACTACGAAATGAGACTTTGATTCCTCCTAGGAGGATACGTAGGCATACGATCAAAAATCGTGGCGAGTCCCCCTGTGATACGGTGGGAGAACTGACTTGAGGTTTTTGCGTTTTGTGTTCGCAAATGTTTCAGTTTAGCAAGAGTCGCTACCGAATTTTTATTTTATCCTAAGGAAAGGTCAAAAAGCACAGGAAAGACCCTTGAGATATTTTCTTGGGTTCGGGGAGTAGATTATAGAAAGGGAAGGTATTAGCACCCTTTCTATTCATGGTTATCCATGGGCTCTTAGTTACTTGCTTAGATCGCTTGCTTTGCTTTTCAATTGTTTGAAATGGTGCTTTGTGTGCGATTTTGAAAGATGTTTTGAAAAGAGGCCATCGTTGTGGCAACCTTTGTAATGATTCTTGTTTGAATGTATACAAAGGTGTTTTTGTCCTTTTGAAAAGTTTCCAATGTTTGAAAGTAGGGTTTTGAAATTGTGTGGTGAAGTGTGTTTTAAAAATAGCAAGGATGTTTTTTGCAAGCTTGATCAAGTAACTAGGAGCTATCTACCCTATTTTACTCAAAGATCTTTATTATGTTTTTAACCCTTTTAACAGTGTTGTTTCACCATTGTATTTGGTGAACAACCTTGTGTTAAGATGTTAACGGGACAGGCGCGGGTCATCGTATAGACCATGATAGCAATGGTGTCAAGTATCTTTAGAAATTTTCTTGAGGGACTTTGATCATTTTGTTTAGGCAACTCAGACAGCGTCATCGAGGGACTATGATCTTTTTGTTTGTTTTTGTTTTGCCAAAGTACTTGACATGCAACCATGGCCCATTTTTGAAGGCAACAGGTGGATTGTAACCCTAGGGGTGCAAGTGTGCATTGAGTTTGTTTTTCATGCATATTTATCTTTGATTAGGTCAAGCTAGTTGTTGATTTTATTTGCATACAAACCCTAAGTCTAAGCATGGCATAATTGGAAGCTTTTAAATGTGCGAGAATTTAAATGCTACACTATTACAACATGATATAGGGAGGGGGTACAAATTTGAATTGGGGGTATTTGATAAGAAATTAAATTCTAAATTATTACAACCAAATCGAATGTATAGGCAATATTTAAATGTACAATAATTGAAATAAATACAAATAAATAAAAGTCAAATAAAATGTATTATGTAAAAAAGAGTTTTTATGCATGTAAAAAGTATATTTTTAATGTGAAATGTAAATAAATAAAAAAGGGTTAATTCTTATTATTTTTTGTTATTTAAGGCAAAACCCTATGTAAAAAAGAGTTTTTATGTATGTAAAAAGTATATTTTTAATGTGAAATGTAAATAAATAAAAAAGGGTTAATTCTTATTATTTTTTGTTATTTAAGGCAAAACCCTAATTCTTAAATAAATAATATTATTTATTAATTATATATAATAATATATTAATTTGTACAAAAAATAGAAGTATATTATAAAAAAAATATTTTTAGTCTGAAATATTAATAAAAGTAAAAATGTAATATTTTTATATATATATATATATATATATATATATATATATATATATATATATATATATATATATATATATATATATATATATATATATATATATATATATATATATATATATATATATATATATATATATATATATATATATATATATATATATATATATATATATATATATATATATATATATATATAAATAAAAATTAATTATTTACAAAAAATGTGTATATTCTAGAAAATATTTTCAAGTGTAAATAAAAATAATAAATGAAGATAAGTATATTTTTGTATTATTTTTGAGTTTTTAATAAAAAGGAAATAGTTTATTTATATGATTATACTAACAAAATAAAAATAAATATCAAATAAATATGAAAAGTATAGAAAATAATTTTTTGACATTTTTTATATTTGGACAAAAAATAATAATAAAGTCAGAATAAAAAATAAAAATGTCAAAATGATAAATATTCAAGTAAATGGGCCAGGGGGTGTAAACTGATCAAAGGGGTGTCAAAAGCAAAAGGAACCAGGCCCAACCCAGAATCCACTTCTTCTTCTTCCTCTGAACAAACCTGCGCGCGCTATGTACCAAACTGTAACTCCTGATTCTTTGATCTTTTGACAAAACTTATAACATGAATATTGTAGAGAATTAAACAACGAATCCAACCATATAAAAAACTTGGATTAACTCTCAAAGACCAGAGAGAATTTCTCTGACCCTAATTTCTAACCTAGTTTTTTCAGAAAGTTCATGAGTGAAATTCTCTTAGCACGATTAATGTAAATGAAAACTAAGCATATGTATGGCTTCAGGGTTATGAGTACAACATATTTTATTCACAAACCTAAGCCTAACCATTCCTAAATAGAGAGATAGAAGTCCATGAAGTACCTGTTTCAGTTGACTTCGAGCTGGACAATGTAGAAACCTTCAATGGTGTTTGAGCTTCTTTTGAGCTTGCCTGAGCTCCAAGGAAGCTTTTCCAATGCTTGTCTTGTTTTGAAACAGCTTGAATCATGCTGTAGAACTCAACCTGCAGAGCTTTGAAACAAAAATGGCAATGTGGGTTAGAGGTGTTACAGCTTGCAATGGGGGCCTGGGATAGTTCAAGTGAGTTGATTGGAAGGTGTTTGAACTATCTTGAGACAAAACGTACGATGGAATTTGGTTATGGCTTGCAAAATGCAGAACTTGCCCTGTTTTGCAGAAAAACAGTGATTCTATGTACAAGGGAGTTTGAGAGGCAAATGGGTCGTGTTTCAGGCTTGTTGGGAGGTATGGAACTTGTCTACAATGTTTGTGTAAGCTTGTCTTAACAGATATGAGAGATGGTGTATGTTTGGCAACTTTTCTTCTTTTTCAAGCAAGAGTGTGTGTCCTCCCAATGCAGGCTTGTGCAAGCCCTATATCATGCTGCACATTATGCTATTGGTTACTGGAATTAGTGGATTTGATCCTGCCTCAAAGATCTGGCCCCATGCCTCAAGGATTTGGTTTTGACATAAAGTGAAGTTTAGGCAAAAATGACATTATTGCTTTTTCCTTTTAAGGCTTAAACTAGTGTATAATGCCCTAATGACCAAGACAATACCTTAACTCAATGGATATGGATTAAATTAAGGAGTACAAATTGGTTTTGAGGCCTGTAATGGTGAACCAAGCTAGCTAGATCAGAATTGCAATTTGGTATGAACATGTATTGGCCATGGGCAAAAGTGAGTTTTTGCCAACTTCAAGCATTCGATTCTCTCTAACCACAAGGGTGTTTGAGGAGTTCTTGGACAATTTAGAAAGCTTGGAAAATGTACTATAATCCATCTTTGAAATGTAACTTGAAACTACAAGTGGAACTATGTGAAAAGTGGCCAAGAAGATGGGTCAAAATCCTGCCTAGATTAGGGCAAATTTTCTCTAAGTTAAAAGTTTTAGGTACCCTTGTTCCAAAAATCATAACTTGAGCTACAAGCTTCTTTTGAGAAAACTTTGTGAATCAAAGTTGTAGATTTTTTGATGGACTACAACTTTCATGTTTCAAGTTTTCTTTGAATCCATTTGCATCTTGGTGAAAAAATGGGACAAAGTTAGGAAAAAATAAGAAAATTCCATAACTTAGAAAATTTCTAAGTTATGAAATTTTCCCATTTTAAACCCTAATTTGCATTTTTGGGTTTCTTGATGAACAAGTTTCATAATTTGACATGTCTTGATGAAAAATAACTCTTGGCACTTGATTTTGACCAAAAATTCAAAGTTTGACTTTTCAGTGTACAGTCAAATTTTGATCAGTTGACTGAAAAATTCATCTGTCAATCTTATGCATTTGAGATCTTTTGAACTTGTTGAATGGGTCAAGACAATTTCATTAAGTCCTTGAGTCCATGTGTGAGCTTGATTTGCCATTGGCTAGGTCAAACAGTCAAAAATTGCCTTTGTGCAGTCAAAACCCTAAAAATGACCATTTTGCCCTTTTGGTGATCTGATCAAATTTCTTGTGGAATTATGATCCAAACTTGATCAAATGGTTCATATGAGTTCATAATGTTGATGTGGGTCAAAATTCATGAGGTTTGACTGTCAATTGGCCACAGTTGACTTTTTCCCCAATACAATTGATTTCCAGGTCAACTGTCCAATTGACTGGGCAAAAATTTGAATCAAGGCTTGAAACTTGGTATAGACAAACTTGTGAGTCCAACATGAAGTATTAAAGTCACTTTGGGAATTGTAGGTCAAAAACATCCCTGTGCAAACTCAAACCCTAATTTAGGTCAACAGTGCAAGGAGGTGTCTTGAGTAGAGCAAATCCTAGCTTGATCTTCAGTTCCAAGAGTCTGGTGATGAGAAAATGTTGATGAAATGGGAGGGCAAATTTTGGGGTACAACACCCCCTAACTAAAACTTAAACCTTTCCCCTAATAATAATTAAAAACCCTATTTCCTAAAAACACGCTTCTAAACCTAGTATCCTTGTGAACAAGGTAGATAAGGGGTGCCTAACACCTTCCCCTCGTTTAGAGCCGAGTCAAACCTAGAATCTCTGAAACTTTTTAGGGTTATTCCTTTATACTCCCTTCCTTTAGGGTAAAAATTAAGGGTGGAAACTCTGATAAAAAAATCAGTTGCAACAATGTGGATAGGCAGATCCACTTCCCCAATAACAGACTTCCTTGATCCATCGAAAGATTTTATAATAATACCACTTGGGTGCATGTGAGCCCCTTGATACTTCAGCTTTATCAGCGTCCTCCTCGGTATAACATTTATGGCGGGCCCATTATCAATCAGCACATTTGACAATGAATCATTTTTACAGTTCATGGATATATGGATAGCCAAATTATGATTCCTCCATTCGTCAGGAAATTCATCATCACAAAAGCTTAGGTTATTACAGGACGTATTACCTACCACATTGGTGACTTGATCTAACGTCATATCACACACCACGAAGGCTTGATCCAACACCCGCATTAAAGATTCTCTATGGGCAGCAAAATTCATCAACAATGATAGGATAGATATCTTTGAAGGAGTCTGCAACAGCTGATTTACAATTCTGTAGTCTCTCATTTTGATAATCTTAAAAATATCATCCACATCTTTCTTCAGGGTAGCACCACTGGACTCCCCTACAGCTTTCTTATTTTTAACACTTTCCATAACTTTCTTACCATTATTATCATTTCCTCAAACAACCAATGTAAATACACGACCATTGCGGGTCACTCTACTAGTCTCAACAATATTCTAGATATTAGACAAAGGTTGGATGGGAAATTCCATACCATCCTCTAAAATAGTAGCATTGTACTTGTACGGTACAGCTTTGTCTGATTTGTAAGGAACATGCCCTGGCAAGCAAATCACCACTGGGGCAACAACTGGCTTGCTACAATATTCAATCTCAACAGGGACATAATCATTAAAACAAGGCACAATTAAATTTACACCTTCTTCATAAAATTTGGGTGCCAAAGAATAATCGCCGGAGAACATATCCTCATCTAAGGAAAATAATTCATATGCAGAAGCATATTCATCATCCGATTCAACCTCAGCCAAGCAAACTTTAATCTTATTAACCTCATGGTAATCATCTGTTTGGCTTAAAACCTTTATAGTTCCATTATCCAATAACAACTGAATACCTCTTCTTACAAGGGAACATCCTCGGGAATCCATGCAGCAAACCCAGCAAGATGCATAGTGGTGCTCTACCTGACCAGCCATGTGGCAGAAAGTAGGGTGCAATTACACGAGATCATCATTCATATGGTCCACATCAAATATCTGAAACTCTAAGGGACATCCAAAGACCATGTTCACTTCTTCCTCATATTCTGCCCTAGGCCTGATTATATGGATGAGACCCTCATCCATTATCTCCTACAAATCAACCTTTATCTTATCGCAACCTTGTATATCATTATTGCAAATACCACAACCAGCATGGTCATGATAATAGTAAATAAAATTGCAAAGGTCTACATGCATCTTTACCAAGTCTCCTCTAACCAAGTTGATATCATAAATGCGGAAGTCCCCTGGACAACCAACAACCATGTTAACAGTATTCGCTCCTCCATGCTTTGGCAGAGGATTATCTTTGACATTAGGACTGACATCCTTAAAGGAAAAAAGGCCATACCTCACCATTTTATGTACCTCCGATTTCAAGGGATAACAGTTTTCCACATTATGCCCTGGTGCACCCTGATGGAAAGCGCACGTCTCATCTGCCTTATAGTACCAAGGAAAAGTTAAGGGTATAGTAGGGGGTGGTCTAGTCTGTACCAACTTTTCCCGGATCAATACTGGGAGTAACTCTGCATAACTCATGGGGATAGAGTCAAAAGCCTCTCTCCTCTGATTATGCCCTTGATTTCCTTAATGGGATAGTCTTTGATAAGCGACTGTAGTCGGAGCTGTATTAACAACTGGAGTTACTGAGGCAACCTGTTGATGGTGCTGATGATTTCTCCTAGGAGGATTATCCCTTCTCTATTGAATAATATCATTTGTCTCTCCTTCTTTATTTTTAGCAAATCCATATGATGGTTTCTTCACACTGCCAGAATTTTCACTTCTTGTCAGACGACCTTCTCTTAAAGCTTCTTCCAAACGGACGCCCATTCCCACCATCTCGGAAAAATCACTGGGTGCACTCTCCACCATTCTTTCATAATATAATTCACCTAGGGTCTTCAAAAAAATCTTTGTCATCTCTTTTTATTCCATTGGAGGAATCACCCAGGCGGATATTTCAGGCCATCTCTGTGTATATGCCTTAAATGACTCCTTGTCCTTCTAGACCATTGCCTTGAGTTGATTATGGTCAGGCACCATATGCACATTGTATTTGTACTGTCTGATAAATGTTTCACCCAAGTCATTGAAAGAATGAATTTTGGCATTGTCCAAGCTCATGTAACATTTCAACACTGCACCAGTCAAACTGTCTTGAAAGAAATGAGTCAACAAGCGTTTATCATCGATATGAGTAGACATTATCCTCACATACATCACTAAGTGAGCACGAGGGAAAGTGTTGCCCTTGTACTTTTCGAACTCTGGTACTTTGAACTTTGCAGGTATTTTCACATTTGAAACCAAACACATATCATTCACATTCTACCCAAATAGTTCTTTTCCTCTGAGGGCCTTCAACTCTTTCTGCATCTTATCAAACTGATCCTGAAAATCATCCATCCGATCATAGAACCCTAAGCTTTCACTTGGTGCAGGAATAGGGCGATACACTTCATCATTAGCAAATGGTACAACATTCACCGAGGGAGGTGCAGCATAGTGAATCTCATTTCCAGCAACAGGGGTAATATGCACCACAGAAGGTGCAGGAGAAATAGTAGCCTGGGCAAGTGGAGAAAATTGAGCATCCTGATTAAAACCTTTCGGCATAAATTTCTCTAGCATTCCCCAGGGGATAACCTTGAGGCAAACGATTCTGAATAATAACAGCTAGAGTAGCAGAAACAGGAACAGTCAGAGCTTTAGTAGTAACTATTTTCTGTTGAGGCTGAGAAAGTGGTGGTTGATTTTGAGCAGCCAGCAAATATTCCATTAGAGCAGTCAGATTGGCCATACCGGTCTTTAGAGCAGAAACTTCTTCATGCAGCTCGCGATTCTCTTGTTCTAGATTATCCATCTTCCTTCTGAAATTGGCCCGAGTATTGTATTGATGAGACAACTTTCTATATAAAGTAAAGAAGCTCAGTAAGACACCTGGATATGTATAAAAATTCAAGAAGTATGTATAATATGATTCATCATATGCAATGCATATGATTTATTTTATTATTAATATTTCAAGGAACTCAAAGATTTATAGACAATTTTGCAAATATCAAAGTAATAACACATTTGAAATACTGAAAATCACATTATAATAACTTCAAAACGAATTACATATTTTAAGTACAAGTTTCAATAATCCCAAGTACAAGATGAAGATAAAGCCTAAAAACCCTATAAAAGCAAAGCTAATGGAGATCACTCTTCACGCTGACGCTTTTCTGTGAGTCTTACGATCTGAGCCTTCAACCTCTGGTTCTCTTCCACGTATTTATTGGCGACCACTTTCCAATCATCAGAGTCGGAAGGTGAGCAACTAAGGCCCGACTGAGGCTTATAGGAAAATAAATCCTCTTGCCTTTCCATCACTTCTACAGCATAACTCTCAAGAATCTCGATCAGATCATCTTTCTCCTTCAGGTCTGCTCGGTAAGACACCTCTAAAGTATGACACTTATTCTTACAAGCTTCATTTTTCTTGCTGCATCCTAACTAAGGCAAGCTAGAGCTCTTCCATATCATCCAATAGGGGAGAAGTGGTCTTCACAAACATATCAGGCATATGTGCTTCACGGGAATATGGCATCTTTAACTAGACGGTTGTTGCTTGTACCCACTGAAGATAAGGCTCCAAAGAAACAACCCCTCTAGGTCCCAAGTCCTTCCTACTCTTCTTGTGAATATGAAGCCAAGCCTTTGCAATCTTCTCCTTAGCTTCCTTATGAAGTTCTCCCTCTTTAAGGAAGAAACCACTCAGATGAATACTATTTGGCTTATCCATCATCGGATATCCAAGATGTCGTCGTGCAAGAACAAGGTTGTAGTTAATTCCTCCCTTTGTACTAAGAAGAGGTACATTAGGGAAACTACCACAACTGTCTACAATCTCTACATTATGGTATGTCTGATGATACCAAACAATATCTGAATGAGTGAGGGCCATAATCTTTGGATCCCAACGAGGTTCCTTTCTTACATCCCAGAAAACATCAGATCGAGGCAAGTGAGAAATAAACCACTGATACAACAAAGGTGTGCAACATATGATCATCCCTCCATGATAAGAATCCTAAAGATGAATAGAATAATAAGCATCACCCGACAATGTAGGGACTGGGTTCCCAATCATGAAGATTCTGATGGCATTGATGTCCACAAATTTGTCAACATTGGGAAATAAGAACAACCCATAAGCCAGTAGAGCAAAGATAGCCTCAAAAGAAACCGTACTCTTAATTATGGAAAAATAGCGAACTTTATCCAATAAGAACTGAGCTGGTAATCCTATAATCCCTCCTTTGGTAGTCATGTGGGCTTCAACCTCAGACTTCCCCAAATGGATCAAAGCAACAATCTCATGGGATTTTGGCTCCCCCTGTAAACCAGTAAAAGGAACACGATCGATAATAGGTAAACTCAGCAAATAAGAATACTCCTCTAATGTAGGTATCAATGGATAATCATGGAAAGTAAAACATCGATACATCAGATCATAGAACTGGACCAAAGTCGAGAGAATACCCTCCTTCATCCTGAGCTTTATAAGAAAAATGATGGACCCATACTTCCTCCGAAAATCTTTAGAACTCTCGATCTCGGGTATTAGACTCATCAGCTCATCTATCTTGGGATCTTTAAAACTTTACTTTCGAATCTTTCTTTTTCCAGAATCCATGGTCAAAAGCACCTAAGATATTCACAAAGAGTCAACTTTTAAGTCCCTTGAAACAAAATGTCTTTAGAAGATGCTCATGGGTGCATGAGTGCATGATGCAACAATCACACACAAGATCACAAACATAGGGTTCATAGGTGTTTTAACCTAAAATTTTCCCTCTCATTTCTCAAGATATTTCCTACAAAGATCTTCAATGACTCAAGTTTGCGCAAGTATCGACTAGGTCAAATCATCTCCTCAATACTGATGTCTCAAATTAGGGTTCGAGTTTGCACAAGGATAATTGGACTCCTAATACTTAAAATGACTTTCATGGACCATTATGGACCCTCAATATTGCTCTTGTCAAGTTTCAAAGTCTTAGATCACAAAATCGCTCAATCAATTGATCATATGACCTAAAACTAGTTGTATTAGAAAAAAGTCGAATGTGGCCAACCTACAGTCAAACTTCAAGATTTTGGACCAATATCAACATTGAAGTCATATGTGTTGTACCCCAAAATTTTCCCTCCCATATTCTTCAAGATTTGTCAAGATCAATCTTCAAATGCTTCAAGATTCCTCAAGGGTTGCACAGTCAAAACATCCTCCTAAGACAGCTGAAATTAGGGTTTTGGTTCTCTCAGTGAATTTGAGGTTTTCAATGGGCCAATAAAGTCCCATGTGCCCATATACATTGCTAATCATCTACATGTCAAGTCTCAAGACTCACAGGGTCCAATTGCACAGTCAAAAGCCTTATTTGGTTCACAGTCAACTACAGGGGCAAAATGGTCATTTTACAATCAAAAGTCATAATTTTTGGTCAACATCTTGTTTTGAAGCCACAATCATCATTTGATCAAGTCTTGATCATGATTCCACAAGAATGGCTCAAAAATCATCAAAGATGCAAAAGTTGCTATTTTTGGACAGTAGAAAAGTCAACTGTAACTTGACCAAGGCATAACTTTTTCATGGTTCATCAGAAAAATCCCATCCAATTATAATTTTGAAGGGGATGACATTTCCTACAACTCATCTTCACATTCCAAGTCCAAGAAATGCTCTCACAAAAAGTTATCAATTTCTACATTATAGGTCAATTTCAAAAGTCAACCAAAAGGCACTTTAAGTCAAGGACCATAACTTGCGATTGGTAAATCAAAATGACATGGGACCAAAGGTATTGGTTAGAGGACTTCAAGACCTTTCCAAAATGTCCAAGAACATGTTAATAGGATCAAAATTGAGCAAGATATGCATTGGAGAAGTTGGGAAATTTTTGTGAATTTACAAAAGTCAACTTTGCCTAAAACACCTTGTTTTTGCTAATGGGCCTCAAATTCCTTCTTGAATCTTTGCCCAAGGCCTATGCACGACCCATTGAACTTAAATTGATTTATTTTCTTATTTTTAATTAATTAATTGAATTTTTATTAATATTAATTCATTTAATTCATTTAATTGTAGGAAAATTCAAAAGATATGGTTTTCAAATCTTTTGTGATGCAAATAGGCTCAGGGCAAGCTGGCAATTTCGTGCATCCATCAAAGAGGCAAAAATATCCAATTTTGGCAAGGTTTTTTAATCAAAAAGATTGAAAAATATTTGATTGGAAATCAAAGATGCAAAACATTATTCCATGGATCTTTGACCTAGTTTGTACCCTAATTCCCTTCCAACATAAATACTGAAGCAAACCCTAAAGCCTTGGACGTGCAAGTTGCTGCAAAACACCATAACCAAATTCCAAAATATCAAGAAAAAGTTGAAAACTGAAATCAACCTTCCAGCATAATTCAAAGCCTTTTCTGGATTCAAACACGTTGCTAGCATACTCAGAAACAATTTGCAATCGAAACCAAGTGTTTTACCTCAAGAAATCGCTCTACACAGTCATACGGTTTACCACTTTTTTTCAAAATCATAATCATCGATTCATGCATTTTTAACATCTTTTATTGATTGTGTTGTGTTTATAGGACTCATACGAAGCTATTAGTGTGATTGAATTGCATTATGGTGCCCTGAAACGTAAACCACCATTGTTGAATTCTAGGGTTTTCGAAGCTCTCAATTGGGGCTTTACAGCATAAGCAAAATTGGACCTTGAGACGCACATGGTTAGATTCGTCAAGGCCAGACGAATCAAACCCAACCCTCGCGCCCTATTTATATAACGCACAGAGCTAATCGCTATTTTTGCATTTTGCAGTTTGTGGGGGTTAAAAACCCCCGCTATTTGATTGTTTCTGTTACAGGCCAAGCGAAGAAGACAAGACGTGGAAGCAGGTGATTGGTCCATTTAAACATAACGCGCGCATTTGGTTGTTTTCCAGCATGATATTTGTTTTCCTTATATTATGTTTATTCGTTATTATAATAATAAAGCATGCAGCGTGGTGTAGTGGAAGAGGACGTGTCTGGCAATCAATGGGACCTGGGTTTGATTCCCAGGTCCCCCAAACCTTGTTTCTATTTTTTCTAATGTTATCTCATGTAGCTTTCCAAGAAATATTCCACCATGCAACCTCACCAATCAGCGTGCCATGTGTCCCTATGCATCTATCTAATGGTCCAGATGGAAGGACTATGATACTCTCCAGTCAACGCGTACATGGACAATCTCAGAAGTCAACAAAGGCTTTAGGCTTAATGGGCTAGGACTTGCAACTCACACCTCCCTTGGGTCCATCACCCCCCCTGGTTTTACTACTTTTTATTTTTTCTTTTCCTTTTATTTTCTTTAATAACTATTAATATCATTTAATTAACTAACAAATTAATATTTTTTAATAAATTCAGAGAATAAAAAAATGTGAATATTTTTATTAATTATTACTATTTTTATTTATTAATTTATTTTGTAAATAAATTCTAGTTAATCAAATTAGTTAAATTAGGTCAATTTTAATTCCTTTTTCTCAATAAATAAAAATTATGTAGAATTAGGGTTTGACAATTTTCAATCATATTTTCTTATTATCATTATTCTAATTTAGTAATTATTTTTTTTGTAAATAAATTAAAATTAATTAATTTAGTTAAATTAGGTTCACTTTAATCTTTTTACAATAAATAAAATTAGTTTAGAATTAGGGTTTTGTTTACTAACTTTTTAATTCCTTTTCTTTTTATTTTCATTAAAAACTTAAAAAACACAAAAAAAAACATTTTTCTTTAATTAATTAATTAATTAGGTTTAGGTTTAATTTTAATTTAATTACAAAAAAGGACCAAAACTCATATTTTTCTCAAAAAGGGTCAAAACCCTAAGGACGTCCCGATTCTATTTCTTTTTGCACATTATTCTTATTTTGATTATTTATGTAATTGTTTCCGAGGATGTAATAGTTAATTAGGATTTACCGCTTTATTTACTTTTCTCGCACTTATTTACCAAAACGGGTTTTTGTTTTTGGCGATGTATAGACCCGCGCCTTGTAATAGCGTAGATTCATATTTCCGCACTTTATTTTCTGCACTCTTAACTGTTAAAAATGCATGAAAGATTTGTATGACAAATAAAAACAACTCGTAGCTCACAAATGCATGTTCAAAGATAAATATAAACATGAAAACAACACACATGCACATGCCACTCCTAGGGTACGCCTCACTGGTTTCCTCGAACGTGGTCGTCAAGTATAGGGTGTCTTAGAGGTCGCCCTCATGTCTAAAGATCCAGTTGCCTCGAAACGGTTGCCTCGGATAAAAAGAATCTAGGACATTAGGGTTACTTCTAAGGTGTCCTACTATTGCTTCAGTGACCACACTGTCCTTATAATCGAATTGACCCGAATAACTCCAACGATGGTGCTGCCTACCTCTCAATGGTGGGATAGCACTATCTTAAGGACTCTTACACAGCCTAATTCCTTAGAGTAGGTATATTTCTCCTGGGTACTTGCTCTCTCAAAATAAACAAAACATCTCTTCGCACTGACACTTTCAAAAGTTTTTTTCAAACAAATTTTTCATACACTCTTGAGGATTGATACAAGAGTTACTTAGAAATTTTTCAAACGAAACGTTTTCAAAACCCACACACACTTGAAAAGCAAACAAATTGTTGAAAACATAAGAGCAAGTACCTAAGAGCCCGTGGATAACCACGGATAGAAAGGGTGCTAACACCTTCCCTTTCTATAAATCTACCTCCCGAACCGAGAAACATTCTCAAAGAAGGAATTTTAATGTGCTTTTGTACTTTCCATGTTGGAGAACATAAAAGACGGTGGCGACTCTTGCTTACCGCGACATTTCGCGAACCAGCTTAAAAAACAGTCAGTTCTATTTCCACCGATCACAGAACTGGAGACTCTACTGGGGATCATTTTTAAAAGTGAGGTGTACCTTAGGATTAGACCACTCTTATGTTTTCAATTGCCTGTTTTGATTGCTTTAATATTGTGGGCCTGTTTTGGGAGTTTCATAGATCTTAACCCGGATCTGGGGGATACCTTTTAGGTAGCAACAAACTGTGAGGGAACTGTGCGGGGTATACCAACACGGTTGAAGCAATTGCTACGTTGATATGGCACTTTGGTGAGTACCGGTAACCCTTGAGTCAAGTCAAGGAGAGTACGGGGCCGCCGCGTGGTGTCGTGAAGCATCAACTGACCTTAGGAACCTTACGTGACCATCCTGGCCTCTTTAGGGGTAGTGAGATGACCGACTTTGGTGCAGTCCGAAGTTGGTAGATACTCGATACTACACTCATTGAGGGTTGTTTTCTTGGAATATTTTGATCGCCAGTTCAGTAGCTAAATCAAAACAATGAACACAGAAAACAACCCTATGATATTGAGCTCCTTAGAACCCGGTTATTTTTGATAGGACAGGTTTTGAGCCCACCAACTCCAAGAGGGTAGTACCCCAAACTTCATGCTGGCCTAAACTCTTAGGGCTCGTTTGTGTGACTTGGGTGCCTTCATACTTGAACTACTTGCATACTTGTTATCTAACAACCTGAGTTCCTTGCAGGTTTTGTCTATAGTCTTTAATTGGGACTCATTACAGGGTCTACTTACATCACTCCATGCATAGCATAACATCATACCATTGCATACATCCTGCATAAGGACTAACCCATTTCAAGGATCTCAAGGGTCTGTGATGCAGGTCATGATGAACCAAATGTCTAGCAAGGGGCAAAGGGGATTTATTTTCCTCTAGCCAAGGTTGATAACTATAGTCAGGGGCTATGACCCACTCAATATGGTGAGCTTTGACTCTTGAAGAAGGACTCTCAGCAACATGAAGTTCCTTTAATCAAGCTACCGGATTCAAATTCTAACAAATTTCTCTGTTTACCCCGCGAGGTCCTTGAAAACATTGCATGCATACATACACATCATTGCATAACAGGTACTCTTTTTTACAGGTTGCTTAATCTTCTTCGTTGTTTATTTCAGCAGTCTCATCATGAATCCTGAATCATCCAATGAACAAGCTATCAAGGCCCTCTAGGCCCAGAACGCCCAGTTTCAAGAGTTGGTCATGAGCTTAGCCCAGGGTCAACAGGAATTGAAGACTCTGCTTTTGAAGAAGAAGAAGAAGAGAATTGTACCGTTCAACACTGGATGGAGGTTTGGTAATACACTGCAAAATGAGGCTGATCAAGCTACTTCCTCTGTAGGGAAAGACAGTCCCCAAGGGGGAAGGGTTCCTAGTCCTGTGGTCTCCGACAACAAGACAGATTTCAATGATGAACAGTACCCTCCTGCTGAGGACAGGTACAAGCAACTAGAGGACCGTCTGAGTGCCATGGAGATTCAACAGGTGCCTGGGTTGGATTTTGGAGATCTGGGTTTATCTTCTGGGGTAGTGATCCCACACAAGTTCAAAGCACCTTCTTTTGTGAAGTATGACGGAGCTTCATGCCCTAAGCTGCATCTCAGATCTTATGTGAGGAAGATCCAACCTTACACTGCAGACAAGAATCTATGGATCCATATCTTCCAGGATAGCCTTTCAGGGGCTCAACTCGAGTGGTTCTATCAGCTGGATGGAGCCAATATTCGTAACTGGGATGACTTGGCTACTGCATTCTACAAGCAGTATCAGTACAATTCCGACCTCGCTCCTACGCGTACCCAACTCCAGGGTATGTCACTAGGGACGGGTGAAGGATTCAAAGAGTATGCGCAAAAGTGGAGAGACCTGGCTGGCAGGGTGCAGCCCTCTGACTGACCGTGAGCTTGTGGACTTGTTCTTGGGGACCCTGTCTGGTCCATTCTTCAACCATCTGATTGGGAATTCTTCTGCTGGGTTTACAAATCTGATCTTGACTGGTGAGAGGATAGAAGCTGGTATCAAGTCTAGGAAGATACAAAAGGGTGACTCCTCGAACACTGAGAAGAAACCATCCAAGAGAGAATCTAGTGCTGTCAACGCGGTAGTTATTTCAAAACCGGCCGGTGCTCCTCAACGTCGCAACCAACAAAGGGAAGAGAGACCTAAAAGGCAGTTCACTCCCCTCAGCATGACCTTGTCCCAGATATTGCCACAGTTGCTGGAGACCAAGTTGGTAACTCTAAGAGACCCTCCTAAGAATCCCAACAGGACACCTTCAAGGTATAACCCCAACGCCCGCTGCGCTTATCACTCTGACAGCCCGGGGCATGCTACAGAGGATTGTTGGACTTTGAGGAACAAGGTTCAGGATCTGATCGATGCAAAGGAGGTCCAGTTCGAAGCGCCCGAAGCTCCCAATGTGATCAGTGCTCCCTTGCCAAAACATGGCTAGGATTGAAATTTTTTTGTTCATTCGAATGTTCAAGTTGTATTTTTCTTTGATTGTTCAAACATTGTATTCATGTCAAACGTTGTTATTTCATTAATGCATTACACATGTCTGTTTTGAAGTAATTATTTCGCGTTCACTATATGCAAACTGTTTTCATATTTTTGTGATGATCAACTCTTGATTGAAAATTCTAAGCCTCTTGAGGGAGGATGACAAAAATGATACCACAATATCTGCAGTATGCTTTTGAACCGACCCCGCTAATGAGGTACAGGCATTGTTTCAATTCCTAAACACTGGAGTCATAAGGAAGATAATCCCTCGTCAACCCCTTTGAGCCAAAGAAGTAGGAGTTTTTCTTTTCAAAAATTAAAAACCCTTAATCATAACCTGGGGCAGGGTAGTTCTCTCAGTTGATCCAAGTACACAGCGAATAGCATCAAGGAAGTCCTTCCGAGATGAAAAGACAGTGATGGTTCTGAATGATCATAAAGACAGGCAGTCATTATCTCTCAAACTAAAAGCCCATTAAGTCAAAACCTATGAAGGAGACTTACAAAAACCGGGGCATCCCGCTGACTGTAATCACAAAAAGGAACAGTTCAGGCAAAAAACAGGGATAACGAAATCAAAAAAGAAAGAGGTCCTACAAACCCTCAACAAAAAAAATTTTGACTGCCTATTCAAAATAAACTGTCAATATCCGAACCATCACCATAATATCAGGACAAAGACTCAAACAAGGTCTGACGCACGATTAGTTGAGTTTAGGATCGAAGAACATCACGAAGAGCGGGTGGGTACAAATATAATTTGAGCCTTTATCCTTTGTTTCTTAAACCGTGAACCAGGCCACGCTACAACCCTTAAAAGTCCTAGCTGAAGCATGGGTTAGTTCGAAAACATATTGTTACGAAGGTATCCTGACTCCTTAAGGCTTGCGGTAAAATAACGAGTTGACATCACATTTTACAAAATTTGCTTGTTTTATGAAAAAAACGCATTTTCAAAAACTTCAAGACAGACATAAGCTTTGCATTTTTAACATAACATTGCTTGCATATGACTATTTGTTTGAACATCATAGAAGTTCGCACGACGAATGTATAATGAACAAAAGCACCTCCAATCAAGGGGCATGGCATGATCATTGTCCATCATCTGGGGCAGTTAAGTCAAGATTCGGAGAATTTCTCAAAAGGCCAACCAGCTTGGGGCAAATCTCCGCCTGAGTCACTTGGGGCATTGGACATCAATTCCAGCTACGAATCTTGCTCGATCAAGCATCTTCTGGTAACATGGTAACACTACTGACAGTGACAACTCCCTACATCCTGAGAGCATGGACATAGTCAGAAAAAAATACTACGCATAATCAAGGACCCGCTAGGTTGACACACCTAGTCAAAAGTAAGGGCTTCCCGGCAAACCAAAAGGGTTCGGGCAAAAATAAGGGATGAAAATGAAAAAATCTGTACACCCGGCAAGTCGAAAACCTGTAAAGGCGGCTTGGGCAAAAATGGGTATCCCGGTGGACTGAAAACCCGAAAGGGCGGTCCAGGCAAAAGTTAGGGATCAAAAGCGTACGACTATGTCCCGTCATCTTGTCACTTACCTACCAGAAGAAGATTGGTCAAACGGCAGTTATCAAGGCCTCCACAGGTACCTTCTCCCGCAGAAACTGGGGCAATAAGAATGGTCCAAACTGTACAAGCTGCTCTGTCCACCAGATACAAGGTATGTTTGGCGGAAGAATGTAACCAGGATACCTTCACTCCCCGCAGAGTAAGACAAGATTCAGCCAGGCTCTCCCCAAGTAGAGTTGGTCCCCCATCAGCCCTTGAGAAGGCACCGTATCTCCAGCAAGACAACAACACTCTCCCCAACCAGAGTTAGTCTACTGTCAGCCTTAAGGAAGTTGGGTACCCCCAGAAAATCTCAACATTCCCCAGCGGAGTATACAGATGTTCCTAAGCAAGCATCCCCGACAGTCTTAATATAAGATTGTTCCCCGGAGGAATCCAGACACCCCAGTGGAGCCACTCCCCAGTGCAGTTCAAAAGTTTCCCCAGGAGAGTTGAATCATCTCCCCAGTAGATTCTGGAAGCTTATCCCTAGTAGATTCTGGAAGCTTATCCCCTGCAGAGTACAAATATCTCTCCCCGACCATGTTCAGAGGTTATTCCCCACCAGAGCTTATAACTGGGTTATCCTCAGCTAATTACTACGGAAAGATCGTCCTCGGCGAAGTTCTTCCTATCCCCCAGCGGAGTTCATCAAATCTATCAACATAACTTATCAACGGAATCCCCAGCGGAGTTATCGTCAAAATCTCAACAAAGCATCTCTTCCCAGAGTAATTCCCCGCGGAGTAATCTCTTCGCCAAGTTTATTCACCAACGGAGTCATCTTCTCCTAACGGTTTATTCTTGCACTCATCATCCCCAGCGGAAACGAAGAACTCGACTCTTCAACGTCAGCCCAGGATTCAACAAACTTCCCGGCATCCGTCAAGGATTTATTTTCCCGGACGAAAATACATTCATAAACATCACATTTTCATACATCATGATACATGCATATATGCATCATGTCATACAATCTTATTTATGTCGAGAACATCATTGCTTGATCCATATCATGCATGGCATATGACTGACCTTTACCTTTCAGGAAGGATACAATTAAATGATCAGCTATGTCAAAATAGACAAATATAGTCAAAAGAGACCAATCCAGTCAAAGAAAACAAATCCAGTCAAAAAAAATACAAATCCATTTAAATCCCAAAGGTTTTTCTGATGCTCATCCAGTCAAAGAAGACAAGTCCAGTTAAAATTAATTCCCCGTCGTTATAGACACCTGTCGTTATAGACACTCGTCGTCATAGACACCCGTTGTTATAGACACTCGTCGTCATAGACACCCGTTGTTATAGACACTCATCGTTATAGACACTCGTCGTTATAGACACTCGTCGTCATAGACACCCGTCGTCATAGACACTCGTCGTCATAGACACCCGTCGTTATAGACACTCGTCGTTATAGACACTCGTCGTCATAGACACTCGTCGTTATAGACACCCGCCATTGAAGATAACCTGTCATTGAAGACAATCTGCCATTGAAGACCACTTGTCACTGAAGACAACCTGTCATTGAAGATAACCTCGTCGTTAAAGACAACTCGTCCATGAAGACAAACTGTTAAAAGAGACAACTCGTCCAAGAAGACAAAACTTCCCCGGTGCAGTTAAATCGATTCCTAAAGATTTTATGAGATAACCTGTCAGTAGAGACAACCCGTCAACCTTTTGAAATTCCAGATTCGATTCCTGTATCTAGTCAGGGCATATTTGTGAGTAACTGATTGTAGATTCGGTACCTGTATCTGGCCAGGGCATATCTGCATGAAGAGTTTAGAGATTCGATTCCTGTATCTAGCCAGGGCATATCTACATGAAGAGATTGAAGATCAACACCTGTAATAGGCCAGGAAATTATCTTTCTTTCTCAGGTACGCAAGTTCTCGCTAAGGAATATCTTACGCGATCGACACCTCCGGATGGCATATTTAAGCCCATCTTCACTCCTATCCATCATCTCTCCAAATGGCATCTGTAAGCCCATTCCCGACATCACATTGCTGATCTTCTACTATGCGAGTGCAAATTTCTGGGCACTCTAGTGTTCAATCATCTTCCACCTTCGGATCACGAAAGGCACGCAAGCCAATCTACATCCTCAGGTCTAAGAAGATTGAACAGGGGCAACTGTTGTACCCCAAAATTTGCCCTCCCATATTCTTCAAGATTTGTCAAGATCAATCTTCAAATGCTTCAAGATTCCTCAAGGGTTGCACAGTCAAAACATCCTCCTAAGACAACTGAAATTAGGGTTTTGGTTCTCTCAGTGAATTTGAGGTTTTCAATGGGCCAATCAAGTCCCATGTGCCCATATACATTGCCAAGCATCTACATGTCAAGTCTCAAGACTCACAGGGTCCAATTGCACAGTCAAAAGCCTTATTTGGTTCACAGACAACTATAGGGGCAAAATGGTAATTTTACAGTCAAAAGTCAGAATTTTTGGTAAACATCTTGTTTTGAAGCCACAATCATCATTTGATCAAGTCTTGATCATGATTCCACAAGAATGGCTCAAAAATCATCAAAGATGCAAAAGTTGTTATTTTTGGATAGTAGAAAAGTCAACTGTAACTTGACCAAGGCATAACTTTTTCATGGTTCATCAGAAAAATCCCATCCAATTCTCATTTTGAAGGGGATGACATTTCCTACAACTCATCTTCACATTCCAAGTCCAAGAAATGCTCTCACAAAAAGTTATCAATTTCTACATTATAGGTCAATTTCAAAAGTCAACCAAAAGGCACTTTAAGTCAAGGACCATAACTTGAGATTGGTAAATCAAAATGATATGGGACCAAAGGCATTGGTTAGAGGACTTCAAGACCTTTCCAAAATGTCCAATAACATGTTCATAGGATCAAAATTGAGCAAGATATGCATTGGAGAAGTTGGGAAATTTTTGTGAATTTACAAAAGTCAACTTTGCCTAAAACACCTTGTTTTTGCTAATGGGCCTCAAATTCCTTCTTGAATCTTTGCCCAAGGCCTATGCACGACCCATTGAACTTAAATTGATTTATTTTCTTATTTTTAATTAATTAATTGAATTTTTATTAATATTAATTCATTTAATTCATTTAATTGTAGGAAAATTCAAAAGATATGGTTTTCAAATCTTTTGTGATGCAAATAGGCTCAGGGCAAGCTGGCAATTTCGTGCATCCATCAAAGAGGCAAAAATATCCAATTTTGGCAAGGTTTTTCAATCAAAAAGATTGAAAAATATTTGATTGGAAATCAAAGATGCAAAACATTATTCCGTGGATCTTTGACCTAGTTTGTACCCTAATTCCCTTCCAATATAAATACTGAAGCAAACCCTAAAGCCTTGGACGTGCAAACTGTTGCAAAACACCATAACCAAATTCCAAAAAATCAAGAAAAAGTTGAAAACTGAAATCAACCTTCCAGCATAATTCAAAGCCTTTTCTTGATTCAAACACGTTGCTAGCATACTCAGAAACAATTTGCAATCGAAACCAAGTGTTTTACCTCAAGAAATCGCTCTACACAGTCATACGGTTTACCACTTTTTTTCAAAATCATAATCATCGATTCATGCATTTTTAACATCTTTTATTGATTGTGTTGTGTTTATAGGACTCATACGAAGCTATTAGTGTGATTGAATTGCATTATGGTGCCCTGAAACGTAAACCACCATTGTTGAATTCTAGGGTTTTCGAAGCTCTCAATTGGGGCTTTACAGCATAAGCAAAATTGGACCTTGAGACGCACATGGTTAGATTCGTCAAGGCCAGACGAATCAAACCCAACCCTCGCACCCTATTTATATAACGCACAGAGCTAATCGCTATTTTTGCATTTTGCAGTTTGTGGGGGTTAAAAACCCCCGCTATTTGATTGTTTCTGTTACAGGCCAAGCGAAGAAGACAAGACGTGGAAGCAGGTGGTTGGTCCATTTAAACATAACGCGTGCGTTTGGTTGTTTTCCAGCACGATATTTGTTTTCCTTATATTATGTTTATTCGTTATTATAATAACAAAGCATGCAGCGTGGTGTAGTGGAAGAGGACGTGTCTGGCAATCAATGGGACCTGGGTTCGATTCCCAGGTCCCCCAAACCTTGTTTCTATTTTTTCTAATGTTATCTCATGCAGCTTTCCAAGAAATATTCCACCATGCAACCTCACCAATCAGCGTGCCATGTGTCCTTGTGCATCTATCTAATGGTCCAGATGGAAGGACTATGATACTCTCCAGTCAACGCGTACATGGACAATCTCAGAAGTCAACAAAGGCTTTAGGCTTAATGGGTTGGGACTTGCAACTCACACCTCCCTTGGGTCCATCACCCCCCCTGGTTTTACTACTTTTTATTTTTTCTTTTCCTTTTATTTTCTTTAATAACTATTAATATTATTTAATTAACTAACAAATTAATATTTTTTAATAAATTCAGAGAATAAAAAAATGTGAATATTTTTATTAATTATTACTATTTTTATTTATTAATTTATTTTGTAAATAAATTCTAGTTAATCAAATTAGTTAAATTAGGTCAATTTTAATTCCTTTTTCTCAATAAATAAAAATTATGTAGAATTAGGGTTTGACAATTTTCAATCATATTTTCTTATTATCATTATTCTAATTTAGTAATTATTTTTTTGTAAATAAATGAAAATTAATTAATTTAGTTAAATTAGGTTCACTTTAATCTTTTTACAATAAATAAAATTAGTTTAGAATTAGGGTTTTGTTTACTAACTTTTTAATTCCTTTTCTTTTTATTTTCATTAAAAACTTAAAAAACACAAAAAAAAACATTTTTCTTTAATTAATTAATTAATTAGGTTTAGGTTTAATTTTAATTTAATTACAAAAAAGGACCAAAACTCATATTTTTCTCAAAAAGGGTCAAAACCCTAAGGACGTCCCGATTCTATTTCTTTTCGCACATTATTCTTATTTTGATTATTTATGTAATTGTTTCCGAGGATGTAATAGTTAATTAGGATTTACCGCTTTATTTACTTTTCTCGCACTTATTTACCAAAACAGGTTTTTGTTTTTGGCGATGTATAGACCCGCGCCTTGTAATAGCATAGATTCATATTTCCGCACTTTATTTTCTGCACTCTTAACTATTAAAAATGCATGAAAGATTTGTATGACAAATAAAAACAACTCGTAGCTCACAAATGCATGTTCAAAGATAAATATAAACATGAAAACAACACACATGCACATGCCACTCCTAGGGTACGCCTCACTGGTTTCCTCGAACGTGGTCGTCAAGTATAGGGTGTCTTAGAGGTCGCCCTCATGTCTAAAGATCCAGTTGCCTCGAAACGGTTGCCTCGGATAAAAAGGATCTAGGACATTAGGGTTACTTCTAAGGTGTCCTACTATTGCTTCGGTGACCACATTGTCCTTATAATCGAATTGACCCAAATAACTCCAACGATGGTGCTGCCTACCTCTCAATGGTGGGATAACACTATCTTAAGGACTCTTACACAACCTAATTCCTTATAGTAGGTAGATTTCTCCTGGGTACTTGCTCTCTCAAAACAAATAAAACATCTCTTCGCACTGACACTTTCAAAAGTTTTTTTCAAACAAATTTTTCATACACTCTTGAGGACTGATACAAGAGTTACTTAGAAATTTTTCAAACGAAACTTTTTCAAAACCCACACACACTTGAAAAGCAAACAAATTGTTGAAAACATAAGAGCAAGTACCTAAGAGCCCGTGGATAGCCACGGATAGAAAGGGTGCTAACACCTTCCCTTTCTATAAATCTACCTCCCGAACCGAGAAACATTCTCAAAGAAGGAATTTTGCTGTGCTTTTGTCCTTTCCATGTTGGAGAAAATAAAAGACGGTGGCGACTCTTGCTTACCGCGACATTTCGCGAACCAGCTTAAAAAACAGTCAGTTCTATTTCCATCGATCATAATATGCATCATTCGATCAAGATGGGACCACCGTTTTCCAAGAAAATCGTTCAAATTGTCAAAAGGGCAAAATGGTCAAAGTTAGGGTTTTTACCGAGAATGACCAATCTTTGACTTTTGACCTAGTACACGACTTATTGGTTTGGAATATTGATTTCAAGAATCTAAATATGTCATTTTGACTTAATCGCATATTTCAATTCATCTCCCAATATCAGTGGATTGATAGACGAAATTCGATCAACTGGTGGAAAAGTCAATTGTACACTAAAAAGTCAAACTTTAACTTTTTGACCAAAATTGAGTCCCAAAAATCGCATTTCATCAAGACATCCAAAATATGAAATTTGATCATCAAAAATCAAGAGAGTCAAAAATCCAACTTTGCAAGGCTTAGAAATTTTTCTAAGAATTTGTATACTTGTTAATTTCATTGCTTCATGACATCTTTTCACTATAATTCAAGATCTTACAAATAATTCAAGGTGTTACAAATAATTTAAGTTATTACAAGGTTGCATTTTTGCAAGATTACAAACCCTAAGCTTTATCTTGTTTGAATTTTTCCCTTTGACTCAATGTCCAAACTTTGTCACTATGTTGTCCACAAAACAGACTTGTATCATGCTACAAATTTTGTTGCCCAAGAAAGCCCAAAACCATGTCAAAAACAGTTTGTTGTACTGCTATAAAAACAACCTTGCACCAAGTTGCCACAACACTCTAAAACTGCTGCAAAATAGCCCTGCTATGCTACCACTAACCCGGTCCAAGCCTGTATTGTCTCAGCCCCATATTTGCACAGAATTAGAACATAAGAGCTATATCAAAAAGAAATGGAACAGTATACCCAAACAGTTCAAAAACTTATTTGTTTCCCTCCTAAATCTCAATCAAGTCCATCTACAAATAGACTATTTCACAACACACAAAGGGCGGGTTTTTAGAGAGAAAAAAGAGAGAACAAAAAAAAACAACATTCTTTGTAAACTCTGCTCATTCACAAAAGACCCTTGCTCATACTCATCTTTATTCTCATTCACAAAAACAGAACCTCAACCCATTATTCCATCTTACAAACTCTCCCATAAACCAACCAGCCAAACACTTCACATCATATAGAGATTGTTCAAACATAAGAACAGTTTATGTGGTGCCATTATCTTCCCCTTCCAAACACAAAAAAATAGTGTTGTACAACTTGACTAGGTTGGTATGGTTCAAAAAACCTTGAACAACTTCCTGGAGGTTCACTAAGGCCCTCACAACTTCTTGAAAAATATTCAGACTCAAAACACTAAGTGCAGTCTCAAGGTAAGTCTTCTTGACTTTGCATTTTACATACATCACTAATGATTCATTCTTGAAGATAAAATGTAGTAATCATTGCCCCTTTGAGTTAACCATTTGCTTTCTATTCATTTTTTATCAATCATATGCTGTGAACTGACCTGTATACACAATAGAATAATGTTAGAGGCAAAAAAGTTGCAGCATGAGTCGACACATACTCACACGAGTCAATTTATTCTAGTGACAAAACAGGGTATGAGTCGACACATGGCCTTATGCATTGACTCATAATGTTATCTAGGCCCCAAAATAGAAGGATGAAAGGTGCATGAGTCGATACAAAACGCGTATGCGTCGACACAAATAGGTGCATGAGTCAACACATCCCATTATGCGTCGACTCATACTGAGTTGATTTTATTTTACAAGAGCAAGAAAAGTTATGTGTCGATGCATAGCAGCATTGTATCGACACATAATAGTTCAAAATGCAATTTTTCTTTCTTTTTACACTGCCTTTACATTTTTCACAGATTTTCTTCATTATTGTCCAACTATTCGATATGGTTATAATAATTAGACTTTTACTTCATCCCCATTTGTAAAATTGTATCCCCATCCCCTAATGATGTAACATCATAGGATTTTAATTTCCGCAAATTTATCGTTTTTTCATATAATTGTTAGTAATTAGGGTGTGTATGGAAAGATAAAATCAATCGTTAAAAACCCTAATCTCAAAGACAATGCATGCAATAAAAACACAATTCACACAAGCACCTTTAGGGTAACCTTGCTTGTTGCCTTAAAAATAGTTATGTCCCTCGAATATGGGCGCTTTAGCAAAGACCCTCGATAAACAAAAAATATTGTAGTCCCTCGATGATCTTCGATGTTGCCTTCGGTAAAATGATCTTAAGTCCATACAAAAATTGCTAAAGCTTCTCATACGTTGCCTTTTATGACTATACGATTGAGCCACGCCCGTCCCTTCATATCCAATGATGGGGCTTCTTACCAATCAATGGTAAGATAGCAACATCTAATAGAGGAGGAAAAGAATAAAGACCATTTGAGTAGGTAGGACGCTCGTAGTTTCTTGCTCACCAAACTAAAAACCGTTTTCACACTCACACTTTCAAAACATCTTCAAAAACAAACATATCTTTGAACTATTTTCAAAACCAACATTTTATATGCATTCTTATAGAGACGAGAATCATTACAAAGTTTGCCGCAATAAAGGCATTTTCAAAATATTTTCAAACTTACACCAATCACAAACACATTTCAAACAAATCATTTTCAAAGTGATCAAGCAACTAAGAGCTCGTAGGTAACTACGGATGAAAAGGGTGTTAATACCTTCCCTTTTCATAACCTACCCCCCGAACTCAAGAAAAATTCTCGAAAGGTATTTCCTGTTCTTTTCACCCTTTCCTTTATTCAATAAAAGAAAAGTCAGTGACGACTCTTGCTATCTGCAACAATTGCGATCAAACACAAAACACCCAAGTCAGTTCTCCCACCATATTACAATAGGTTCAACGTCACGAGCATGAGTTTGAATGTACTACCCATAAGGTATGACCTAAAAGTTTATCACCTTTCAAACAAGGTTCTAGAGGTTCCCAGAGTTTGCATCCTTCCTCCAGATATTACCAACGTCCTAATTGACTCGGTAATTAGTAATATTCTCAAGAAAAACTCGTCCGAGCGTAGTATCATGTGACAACCATTTCCAGATTACTCCGTCATAGCTTCCGCACTACATCTAAAAGGCCAAAATGGATTAAAGGTTCTATAGTCCTCAGTTTCAGCAGGCTGCTAAGTCGAAAGCAGCATGTCTTCCCGATTACTCAGTAAACGACACTACAATCAAAGGGGACTCCACTGAGTGGGGGATATCATGCCTCCTTTTTTGGGATTACTCCCTCAAAGTTAACATGACTATACCATCCATCCTATCTTAAGTTTTCCCAAGTCGGGTATAGGACTTATGAGAAATCACCAAGCACCCTGAGAACCAGGAAAATCTAGACAAACATATATACAACAAATAATAGCACATACACAAATATAAACAAATATAGGCTCAACCCACTTAGGGATGGACCAACAAGAGGTCAATCTTTCCCCAGTGAAGTCGCCATTTTTCTGTAGCGGTAGAAATATTGAGACTAAGCCATTGGATTGACTTGACTCGCACAGATCAAATAAAAATCTCCATCGCGCTTTATTGTTTCCAAAGGAATGGGAAAAGAGAGAATAAACTTAAAAAAAGGGGGGGAGATAATCTAAGTTCGAGGGTTGGTTATGCAAAGCGAAGGTATTAGCACCCTAAACATCTACGGCACTCCGCAGGAACCTCTTTGAAAATTTGTGTATTTTGACTATAAATGTTGTATAAAAAATGGATTGTGGAGATGAGAAAAAGAAGTATTTTTTATGATTTTTTCACCCGCCGCGGTTGCGAACCTTTAGTGCCTATGTACCACCTTTCATGCAATAGGGGATCAGGGTACACGTAGTTCACCTTTAAAAATTTTAAAACACAAGCGTGTTGGTTTAATTTTAAGAGACAAGACATTACCGTCTTATCCGAGTGAAGAACATACTTACTACCCACAATTATGAGAAAGGAGAATTTGCGTCTTCTCAAAGTGGAGGATATGGCTTGGATTTTAAAAATCAACAAAGCTTCGCTCAACACCCAAGTGTAAAATATCTTACTTCACTACATATCGTAGAAGTATAGTAGTTCGCATCACTGCAAAGATTGACAAGAGTCTAATCTTTTGAGAAAATTTTAAAGTAAAAAAAACCAAAGTGGCAAAATGGTTTGAATGAAATTGATTGACTTTTAATCTTCTCACAAAAATGTCAAGGTATTATTAAAATGATTAAAGTTTGATTAAGAAAATATTTTAAAAATACATGGACATAAGTCCAACTTTATTATGAAAGCGGTTCAAGTTCAAAAACAAGAAGAGTTTTACAAAGGAGGGAGAAGATTTTTGATATTAAAGAAGATGGGAGGAGATGAAGGGACTATCCTAAGGCATAAAGTAAAAAGTTAGGGGAAAAGAACCGTCTAACCAACAAGAAGCCAATACTTGACTGTGATCGGTGGAAATAGAACTGACTGTTTTGGAATGCTGGTTCGCGTTTGCGTTTAGCAAAATGTCGCGGTAAGCAAGAGTCGCCACCGTCTTTTATTTTCTCCAACAAGGAAAGGACAAAAGCACAGCAAAATTCCTTTTCGAGATGTTTCTCGGTTCGGGAGGTAGATTATAGAAAGGGAAGGTGTTAGCATCCTTTCTATCCGTGGTTATCCACTGGCTCTTAGGTACTTGCTCACTATGTTTTCAAAAATGTTTTGCTTTTCTTGTGTTTGTGGGTTTTGAAAAAGTTTGTTTGAAAACTTCGATTTAACTCTTGTATCTGTCCTCAAGAGTGTATGAAGTGTTTGTTTGAAAACTTTTGTAAGAAAAGTGTAGGTGCGAAAAGTATTTTTGTTTTTGAAAGAGCAAGTACCTGAGAACCTCTACCTACTCAAAAGAAATTAAGCTGTGTAAATTTCCTTTTGACAGTACTATCCCACTATTGAGAAGTAGGTAGCACCGTCGTTGGAGTTTCTGGTCAATTCGATTATATGGACATGTGGTCACCAAAGCAATAGTAGGACGCCTTAGCGGTAACCCTAATGTCCTAGATCCTTTTTATCCGAGGCAACCGTTTCGAGGGAACTTGGATCTTTAGACAGGAGGGCAACCTCTAAAACACCCTATACTCAATGACCACGTCGAGGCAACCAAGTGAGGCGTACCCTAGGAGTGGCATGTGCGAGTGTGTCAAGATTCAGTTTATGTTATCTTTGTACATGTTATGGTGAGCTACGAGTTGATTTTAATTTCAGAGATAAGTCTTGTCATGCATAGCCTAGTTAACATACATCTAACAGTTAATAGTTGCGGAAAATAAATCTACGCTATTACAAGGCGTCGGGTATTTACATCGCCAAAAACAAACCCTTGGAAAAAGTAAATTGCGGAAAATAAATGAAAAGCGATAAAAAGTCCTAATTAAAGCTATTATATCCTCGGAGCAATTATATAATAATGATCAAAAATTAATAAACAAACATACGCGCGAGAGAAAATTGAATCGGAGAAGTTCTTAGGGTTTTGACCCCTTTTTGAGAAAGAAAGAAGTTTTTGTTATTTGGCATTTAATTAAATTAATCCTAAAACTAATTAATTAATAAAATAAAAAAAAAAAGATATTTTTGAGTTTTTTTATGTTTTTTAGGAAATAAATAAAAAATAAAATGATTAAAAGTCAAGAACCCTAATTCTACATTAGTTTTAGATTATTGCAAAAATGTAAAAATTAACCTAATTAAAACTAAGTTAGTTAATTATATTTATTTACAAAAATAATAAATTAAGGGTGAAATTAATAAATAATAATAAAAAATATTATATTTTAGTTTTCTGAGTTTATTATGAAAAAATTAATTTGGTTAATTAAGTAATAATAATAATTAATAGTAAAATAATTAAATGAAAAAAATATAAGAAGAAAAAAAAAAGAATAACCCAGGGGGTGTTGGCCCAATTAGGAGGTGTTTTTGCAATTTCCAGGCCCACTGACTCAAGCCTGTTTTGACTTTCCAGGATTCCCTGCACGCTCATTGACTGGGGATTATGGTGCTCTCTTACTCACATCCACTGAATCTACGCCTGAAGCCACATGGCGCTTTGACATTTGAGATGCATGGTGGGCTACTTTTGGAAACCAACATGTGATTTTGTAAAGAAAAATGAAATAAACGTTTTGGGGGACCTGAGATTCGAACCCAGGTCCCAATGATCATATGCACGCGTCCCTGTCACTCAGCCAGCTTGCTTAATTCATTAGTGGGATACAAAGCAATTATTATATTTGAAAACAAGTCAATATGTTGTAGAATAAAAAACACACGCGCGCTTTTTCAAACTGTCCAATGACATGCTAACACCTCATCATCTTCTTCGTTGTACCTGCAAAAACAATATTAGATAGCGGGGGTTTTTAACCCCCACTAAACAGTGCAACGAAAAATAGCGATTAGCCCCACAGGGTATATAAATATTTCGCGAGGGGTTGGTTTTATTCGTCTTGGTCTCGTGATCTCAACCATATGTCTTATGAGCCCTAATTTTGCCTGGTTCAGAAAGCCCCAATTCCAAAGCATAAGAACCCTAGAAATCGTTCATGGCATCTTTGGATTCAGAGTGTTATAGTTCAATTAAACGATACCATTAGCTTCGTATGGTTCCTAGCAACACAAATCAATCAAGAAAACACGTTAAATATGCATGATTTAAGAGTTACGATTCTGGAAAAAAATGGCAAACCGTGGTTCTGTAGGTATCGATTCCTTGAGCCTTAATGCTTGATTTTGATTGCAGTTTACTCCTGGGACCTCCTGCAAGGTGTTTGAATCAACAAAACCTTTTGAATCGCCCTAGAACGCCAAAGTCAGTTTTCAATTTTCTTGGAATTTTTCAATATGCTATGGCTTTTTTTCTGCAGCTTTTTCACGTTCTTTTAGGTTAGGATTTGCCTACATATATAGGGCAATTGAATTAGGTCAAAAGCTTGAACAAAAATCCATTGCATTGATGCTTGAATCCTTGATTGGAAATCAAATCTTTTTTATTTTTCATGATTGGAAAATGTTGCCAAATTTGGAGATTTTGTATCTTTGACTTGGTTCTCGAAATTGCCAGCATATATTGACCATATTTGCTTCACAAAAAGATTGAAAAATCAAATCTTGCATTTTCCTACAATTTAAATTAATTAAATGAATTAATATTAATTAAAAATCCAATTAATCAATAAAAATAAGAAAATAAATTCAATTAAGCTTGATGGGTCGTGCATAGGTCATGGATGAAGTTTCAAGAAGATATTTGAGGCCCATTAGCAAAAATAAGGTGTTTTGAGCAAAGTTAACTTTTGCAAATTCATGAAAATTTCCCAACTTCTCCAATGCATATCTTGCTCAATTTTGATCATATGACCATGTTCTTGGACATTTTGGAAAGCTCTTGGAGTCCTCTAACCAATGCCTTTGGTCCCATGTCATTTGGATTTACCAATCTCAAGTTATGTCCTTTGACTCAAAGTGTACTTTTGTTAACTTTTGAATTTGACCTATAATGTAAAAATTGATAACTTTTTGTGAGTGCATTTCTTGGACTTGGAGTGTGAAGATGGATTGTAGGAAATGTCATCCCCTTCAAAATGAGCATTGGATGGGATTTTTTTGATGAACCGTGAAAAAGTTATGCCCTGGTCAAGATACAGTTGACTTTTCTGCTGTCCAAAAATAGTAACTTTTTGCATCTTGATGATTTTTGAGCTATCCTTTTGGAATCATGATCAAGACTTGATCAAATGATGATTGTGACCTCAAAATAAGATGTTGACCAAAAAATCTGACTTTTGACTGCAAAATGACCATTTTGCCCCTGCAGGCGACTGTGGGTCAAATGAGGCTTTTGACTGTGCAAATTGGCACTGTGAGTCTTGAAACTTGGCATGTAGGTGCTTGAGATTGTATATAGGCCTATGAGACTTGATTGAACCATTGAAAATCCAAAATTCCTTGAAAGAACCAAAACCCTAATTTCAGCTGTCTTAGGAGGTGATTTGACTGTACAATCCTTGAGCAATCTTGAGTAATTTGAAGATTATTCTTGTCAAACCTTGAAGAATATGGGAGGGAAAATTTTGGGGTACAACAGTTGCCCCTGTTCAATCTTCTTAAACCTGAGGATGTAGATTGGCTTGCGTGCCTTTCGTGATCCGAAGGTGGAAGATGATTGAACACTAGAGTGCCCAGAAATTTGCACTCGCATGGTGTAGTATCAGCAATGTGATGTCGGGAATGGGCTTACAGATGCCATTTGGAAAGATGATGGATAGGAGGATGGGCTTATAGATGCCATCTGGAAATGTAACAGAATCTTGTCGGGGATGGGCTTATAGATGCCATCTGGAGATTGTTTGTTGCATTGTAACTTGGTAGGTTGAGAGAAGGAACCTGTGTAGGGTTGCCTGACGATGAGTCCATGTAAACTGTATCTGAAAGAGAGGGAACCGGTGTAGGGTTGCTTCATGATGGTCAAGTAGATAGTTGTCCTGTCTGGTTTCAGGTATTAATCTCTGACCTGAGAAAGAAAGATAGTTTTCCTGGCTTGCTACAGGTTTTGATCTTCAGTTTCTTTATGTAGATAACTTTCCTGGCTAGTTACAGGTATAGATCTACAATCAATCGTCCACAGATATTTCCTGGCTAGTTACAAGTGTTGATCTGGAACTTAAGAAAGGTTGGTCGAGGAGATAGTTGTCCTGGCTGGTTTCCGGTGTTAATCTCTGACCTGAGAAAGAAAGATAGTCTTCCTGGCTTGTTACAGGTATTGATCTCCACTCTCTTTATGTAGATAAATTTCCTGGCTAGTTACAGGTATAGATCTACAATCAATCGTTCACAGATATTTCCTGGCTAGTTACAGGTGTTGATCTGGAACTTAAGAAAGGTTGGTCGAGGAGATAGTTGTCCTATCTGGTTTCAGGTATTGATCTCTGACCTGAGAAAGAAAGATAGTTTTCCTGGCTTGCTACAGGTATTAATCTTCAATCTCTTCAATGTAGATAACTTTCCTGTCTGGTTTCAGGTATAGATCTACAATCAGTCATCCATAGATATTTCCTGGCTAGTTATAAGTATTAATCCGGAACTTAAGAAGGCTGGCTGATGAGATAGTTTTCCTGTCTGGTTTCAGGTATTACTCTCTGACCTGAGAAAGAAATATAGTTTTCCTAGCTTGCTACAGGTATTAATCTTCAATCTCTTCAGTGTAGATAACTTTCCTGTCTGGTTTCATGTATAGATCTACAATCAGTCGTCCACAGATATTTCCTGGCTAGTTACAGGTGTTTATCTGGAACTTAAGAAAGGTTGATGGTAATCATCTTTTGATTGAATCTGGAATAAGTATCAGAATGTCGCCATATTTAGGTCACATTTGAACTGTCTCTGGAAGAAATCTGGAATAAGTATCAGAATGTCGCCATGTCTGGGTCGCATCTGAACTGTCTCTGGAAGGAATCTGGAATAAGCAATAGAATAGCATCCGTGTCTGGAGCATCTCTAAGTTGTCTTTAGAAGTTTGAATCTAAATAAGCAATAGAATAGCATCCGGGTCTGGAGCATCTCTAAGCTGTCTCTGAAAGGAAATCTGAATATGAAATAGAATAGCATCCGGGTCTGAAGCATCTCTAAGCTGTCTCTGAAACGAAATCTGGAATAAGTATCGGAATGTCGCCAAATCTGGGTTACATCTGAACTATCTCTAGAAGGAAATCTGGAATAAGTATCGGAATGTCGCCATGTCTGGGTCACATCTGAACTATCTCTAGAAGGAGTCTGGAATAAGTATCAGAATGTCGCCATGCCTGGGTCACATCTGAACTATCTCTAGAAGGAGTCTGGAATAAGTATTAGGATGTCGCCATGCCTGGGTCACATCTGAACTATCTCTAGAAGGAGTCTGGAATAAGTATCAGAATGTCGCCATGCCTGGGTCACATCTGAACTATCTCTAGAAGGAGTCTGGAATAAGTATCAGAATGTCGCCATGCCTGGGTCACATCTGAACTATCTCTAGAAGGGATGATGATCTTTATCTGTTGATTGATCTTTCCTGAAAAGGTAAAGAGTTAGTTGTATACAATGTCATGATGTATGAGTTGCATGATGTCATGATGTTCTCAAAAATAACTGAGATTGTGTCGTATGATGCGTATGCCTATCATGATGTATGAGGATGTGATGTTTTTAGCTGGGGAAAATAAATCCCAGATTGCTGCTGGATAAAAGAGTTGAATTCTTCGTTTCCGCTGGGGATGATGAATGAAGCTGATTGCAAGAATAAACCTGTAGGAGAAGATGACTCCGTTGGGGAATAAACCTGTTAAAGAGATTACTCTGCGAGGAATTACTCTGTGGGGAAGAGATGTTCTGCTGAGATTTTAACGATAACTCCGCTGGGGATCCCGTTGATAAGCTCTATTGGGGATTTTGATGATGAACTCCGCTGGGGGATAGAAAGAACCTTGCTGGGGATGATCTTTCAGCTGCAACTTGCTGAGGATAACCCAATTAGACTCTGGTGGGGATAACCTCTGAATTTGGCTGGGGAGAGATATTTGTACTCTGCAGGGGACAAGCTTCTAGAATCTAACTGGGGAAGATGATTCAACTCTGGCGGGGAAGCTTTTTTAGACTGCGCTGGGAAATGGCTCCACTGGGGGTATCTTGTATTCCGCCGGGGAACATTCTTATATTTCGTTGAGGAATATTAAGACTGCCGAGGATGCTTGCTGAGGAATATCTGTATACTCCGCTGGGGAATATTAAGACCTACTGGGGATACCCAACCTTTTTAGGGTTGATGATAGACCAACTCTGCTTGGGGAGAGTATTGCTGATTTGTTCATAGTTGCAAGTCTCGGTGGGGAGAACTACCATTACTGTCTTACTCTTGGGGAGTGAAGGTATCTTGGTCATACTCTTCAACTGAATCTACCTTGTACCTGGAGGACAGAGCAGCTTGTACAGTTCGGACAATTCTTATTTCCCCAGCTTCTGTGGGAGAAGGAGGCCTATGAGGTACCTGATAACTGCCGATTGACAAATCTTCTTCTGGTAGGCAAGTGACGAGATGACGGGACATAGTCGTACGCTTTTGATCCCTAACTTTTTCCTGGACCGCCCTTTTGGGTTTTCAGTCCACCGGGATACCCTTTTTTGCCCAAGCCGCCTTTTCAGGTTTTCGACTTGCCGGGTGTACAGATTTTTTTTATTTTCATCCCTTATTTTTGCCCGAACCCTTTTGGTTCGCCGGGAAGCCCTTATTTTTCCCTAGGCCAGTCGACCTAGCGGGTCTTTGATTGCGTAGTATTTTTTTACCATGTCCACGCTCTCAGAGTGTAGGGAGTTGTCACTGTCAGTAGTGTTGTGTTGCCATACTACCAGAAGATGTTTGATCATGCAAGATTCGTCGCTGGAATTCATGTCCAATGCCCCAAGTGATTCAGACGGAGATCTGCCCCTGGCTATTTGGCATCTTGAGAGATTCCTTGAATCTTGACTTGACTGCCCCAGATGATGGACAATGGTTATGTCTTCCCCTTGGTTGGAAGTGTTGTTCCACTTGAGGTGATCTTTTTTTATTGAAAAGGTTTTTGTTCACAAGATATTCATCGTGAGAATTTCTCTGTTGTTCGAACAAATAGTCATATGCAAACAATGTTATTTTAAGAATGCAAAGCTTATGTCTGTCTTGAAGTTTTTTGTAAATGCAGTTTTCAATAAAACTAGTGAATTTTTGTAAAATGTGATGTCAACTCAGGATTTTACAGCAAGCCCTACAGGAGTCAGGATACCTTTGTAACAATATGCTTTCGAACTAACCCATGCTTCAGCTAGGACTTTTTAAGGGTTATAACGTGGCCTGGTTCACGGTTTAAGAAACAAAGGATAAAGGCTCAAATTTTATTTATACCCACCCGTTCTTCGTGATGTTCTTCGATCCTAAACTCAGCTAATCGTGCATTAGATCTTGTTTGAGTCTTTGCTCTGATATTGCAGTGGTGGTTCGGATACTGACAGTTTATTTTGAATAGGCAGTCATTTCTTTTTTTTGTTGAGAGTTTGTAGGACCTCTTTCTTTTTGATTTTATTATCCCTGTCTTTTTGCCTGAACTGTTTCTTTTGTGATTACAGTCAGCGGGATGCCCAAGTTTTTGTAAGTCTCCTTCATAGGTTTTGACTTATTGGGCTTTTATTTTGAGAGATAATGACTGCCTGTCCTGACGATTATAGGGAACCATCACTGTCTTTTTGTCTCGGAAGGACTTCTTTGATGCCATTCACTGTGCACCTGGATCAACTGAGAGAACTACCCTGCCCCAGGTTATAATTAAGGGTTTTAATTTTGTGAAAAGAAAAACTCCAACTTCTTTGGCTCAAAGGGGTTGACTAGGGATTATCTTCCTTATAACTCAACTGTTTAGGATTTGAAACAATGCCTGTACCTCATCAGCGGGGTCTGTTCAAAATCATACTGTAAAGATCGTGATATCGTTTTCGTCATCCTCCCTCAAAAGGCTTAGAATTTTTTTAATCGAGAGTTAAACATCACAAAAAAATGAAAGCAATTTGAATATAGTGAATACGAATGGATTGATTCAAAACAGACATATGCGATGCATTGATAAAGTAACAAAGTTTGCCATGACAATAATTGTTTGAATAAGCAAAGAAAAATACAACTTGAAAATTCAAATAAAACAAAAGCCTTCAACGATTGGGCATAGGAGCAGTGATTATGCTTGGAGTCCCTGGAGGGTCAAACTGGATTTCTTTGGCATCAATCATATCTTGAACTTTATTCTTCAGGGCCCAACAGTTGTTTGTGTCATGTCCCGGACTGTCAGAGTGGTATGCGCACCTTTCATTGGGATGATAGGTAGGAGCGGAAGTGTTTGGATTCCGGAGAGGAACCCTTAATGTAATCAGCCCTGCCTTCAACATTTGTTGTAGCGCTTGAGTCAGTGACATGTTGATCTTAGTGAATTGTCTCTTAGGTGTGCCCTCCTTATGTTGATGCCCCTGTCTTTGTTGAGCAGGCATAGGATTAGAGATCTGGGTTGCTCCTACATGTTGATCATGACGACTCTTTTGACCATACACAGCATTGGACTCTTTCTTCCTATTGTAGGGCTTTTCTGAGCATCAGAAGGTGTAGCTTCTTGAATCTTCCCGCTTTTGATTCCAGCTTCAATTCTTTCCCCAGTCAAGATAAGGTCTGTGAACCCGGCTGAAGAGTTTCCAATCAAATGGTTAAAGAATGGACCAGACAGGGTCCCCAGAAACATATCAACCAGCTCACGATCAGTCAAAGGTGGCTGCACCCTTCCGGCAAGGTCTCTCCATTTTTGAGCGTACTCTTTAAATCCTTCACCTGTCCCTAGTGACATACCCTGGAGTTGGGTACGCGTAGGAGCGAGGTCAGAATTATATTGATACTGCTTATAGAACGCAGTAGCCAAATCTTCCCAGTTACGGATACTGGCCCCATCCAGCTGATAGAACCATTCGAGTTGAGTCCCTGAAAGACTATCCTGAAAGAAATGGATCCACAAATTCTTGTCAGCGATGTAAGGTTGGATCTTCCTTACATACGAACGGAGGTGCAGCTTTGGGCAGGAGGCTCCGTCGTACTTGGAAAAAGCAGGTGCCTTGAACTTATGGGGAATCACCACCCCAGAGGATAAGCCTAGATCTCCAAAGTCCAACCCGGGCACATTCTGTATCTCCATAGCACTTAAGCGGTCCTCCAACTGTTTGTACCTATCCTCAGCAGGAGGATACTGTTCCTCATCATAATCCGTCTCGTTGTCGGAGACCACGGGACTAGGAACCCTTCTCACTTGTGGACTGTCTTTTCCTACAGATGAGGTAGTCAGATCAACCTCATTCTGCAGGCCGTTCCCAAATCTGCGTCCAGTGTTGAACAAGACGGTCCTCTTCTTCTTCTTCTTCTTCAGAATCAGGGTCTTCAACTCCTGTTGACCCTTGGCTAAGCTCATAACCAACTCTTGGAACTGGGCGTTCTGGGCCTGGAGGGCCTTGATAGCTTGTTCAGTGGAAGGTTCAGTAGACATGATGATTGCTAAAATAAACAGCGAAGAAGATAAGTGACCTGTAAAAAGGGTACCTGTTATGCAATTATATGTATGATATATGTATGCAATGTTTTCAAGGATCTCGTGGGGTAAACAAAGAAACTTGTCAGAATTTGAATCTGGTAGCTTGATTGAAGGAACTTCATGTTGCTGAGAGTCCTTCTTCAAGAGTCAGGCTCACCATATCGAGTGGGTCAAAGCCCCTGACTCGAGTTATCGTGTTTTGATCTCCAAACAACCTTGGCTAGAGGAAAATAAATCCCCTTCGCCCCTTGCTAGACATTTGGTTCATCATAACCTGCATCACAAGCCCTTGAGATCCTTGAAATGGTTAAGTAAAATGCTATGGCATGATGTTATGATGTTATGTACAGGTATGCAAAAGTGTGAGGTGTAAGTAAGCCCTGCAATGAATCAGGACTGTAAACAAAACCTGCAAGGAACTCATGTTGTCAGATAACAAGTATGTGCAAGTAGGTCAAGTTTGAAGGCACACAAGTCACACAAAGAGCCCTTAGATTTTAGGCTAGCATGGAGTTTAGGTATTACCCTCTTGAAGTTAGTTGGCTCAAAACCTGTCCTATAAATAGTAACCAGGTTCTAAGGAGCTCAATATCATTGGATTGTTTTCTATGTTCATTGTTTTGATTTAGCCACTTAACTGGCGACCAAAATATTCCAAGAAAACAACCCTCAATGAGTGTAGTATCGAGTATCTACCAACTTCGGACTGCACCAAAGTCGGTCATCTCACTACCCCTAAAAAGGCCAGGATGGTCAAGTAAGGTTCTAAGGTCAGTTGATGCTTCGCGACACCACGCGGCGGCCCCGTACTCTCCTTGACTTGACTCAAGGGTTACCGGTACTCACCAAAGTGCCACATCAACGTAGCTACTGATTCAACCATGTTGATATACCCCGCACAGTTCCCTCACAGTTTGTTGCTACTTCTAAAGGGTATCCCCAGATCCGGGTTAGGATCTATAAAACTCCGATACAAGCCCACAATATTAAAGTATTCAAGGCATACAATTGAAAACATAGTGATCTAATCCTAAGGTACACCTCACTTATTAATTCCCCAGCAGAGTCGCCAGTTCTGTGATCGGTGGAAATAGAACTGACTGTTTTGGAATGCTGGTTCGCGTTTGCGTTTAGCAAAATGTCACGGTAAGCAAGAGTCGCCACCATCTTTTATTTTCTCCAACAAGGAAAGGACAAAAGCACAGCAAAATTCCTTTTCGAGATGTTTCTCGGTTCGGGAGGTAGATTATAGAAAGGGAAGGTGTTAGCACCCTTTCTATCCGTGGTTATCCACGGGATCTTAGGTACTTGCTCACTATGTTTTCAAAAATGTTTTGCTTTTCTTGTGTTTGTGGGTTTTGAAAAAGTTTGTTTGAAAACTTCGATTTAACTCTTGTATCTGTCCTCAAGAGTGTATGAAGTGTTTGTTTGAAAACTTTTGTCAGAAAAGTGTAGGTGCGAAAAGTATTTTTGTTTTTGAAAGAGCAAGTACCTGAGAACCTCTACCTACTCAAAAGAAATTAAGTTGTGTAAATTTCCTTTAGACAGTACTATCCCACTATTGAGAAGTAGGTAGCACCGTCGTTGGAGTTTCGGGTCAATTCGATTATAGGGACATGTGGTCACCAAAGCAATAGTAGGACGCCTTAGCGGTAACCCTAATGTCCTAGATCCTTTTTATCCGAGGCAACCGTTTCGAGGCAACTTGGATCTTTAGACAGGAGGGCGACCTTTAAAAAACCCTATACTCAATGACCACGTCGAGGCAACCAAGTGAGGCGTACCCTAGAAGTGGCATGTGCGAGTGTGTCAGGATTCAGTTTACGTTATCTTTGTACATGTTATGGTGAGCTACGAGTTGATTTTAATTTCAGAGATAAGTCTTGTCATGCATAGCCTAGTTAACATACATCTAACAGTTAATAGTTGCGTAAAATAAATCTACGCCATTACAAGGCGTCGGGTATTTACATCGCCAAAAACAAACCCTTGGAAAAAGTAAATTGCGGAAAATAAATGAAAAGCGATAAAAAGTCCTAATTAAAGCTATTACATCCTCGGAGCAATTACATAATAATGATCAAAAATTAATAAACAAACATACGCGCGAGAGAAAATTGAATCGGAGAAGTTCTTAGGGTTTTGACCTCTTTTTGAGAAAGAAAGAAGTTTTTGTTATTTGGCATTTAATTAAATTAATCCTAAAACTAATTAATTAATAAAATTAAAAAAAAAGATATTTTTGAGTTTTTTTATGTTTTTTAGGAAATAAATAAAAAATAAAATGATTAAAAATCAAGAACCCTAATTCTACATTAGTTTTAGATTATTGCAAAAATGTCAAAATTAACCTAATTAAAACTAAGTTAGTTAATTATATTTATGTACAAAAATAATAAATTAAGGGTGAAATTAATAAATAATAATAAAAAATATTATATTTTAGTTTTCTGAGTTTATTATGAAAAAATTAATTTGGTTAATTAAGTAATAATAATAATTAATAGTAAAATAATTAAATGAAAAAAATATAAGAAGAAAAAAAAAGAATAACCCAGGGGGTGTTGGCCCAATTAGGAGGTGTTTTTGCAATTTCCAGGCCCACTGACTCAAGCCTATTTTGACTTTCCAGGATTCCCTGCACGCTCATTGACTGGGGATTATGGTGCTCTCTTACTCACATCCACTGAATCTACGCCTGAAGCCACATGGCGCTTTGACATTTGAGATGCATGGTGGGCTACTTTTGGAAACCTGCATGTGATTATGTAAAGAAAAATGAAATAAACATTTTGGGGGACCTGGGATTCGAACCCAGGTCCCAATGATCATATGCACGCGTCCCTGCCACTCAGCCAGCTTGCTTAATTCATTAGTGGGATACAAAGCAATTATTATATTTGAAAACAAGTCAATATGCTATAGAATAAAAAACACACGCGCGCTTTTTCAAATTGTCCAATGACATGCTAACACCTCATCATCTTCTTCGTTGTACTTGCAAAAACAATATTAGATAGCGGAGGTTTTTAACCCCCACTAAACAGTGCAATAAAAAATAGCGATTAGCCCCACAGGGTATATAAATATTTCGCGAGGGGTTGGTTTTATTCGTCTTGGTCTCGTGATCTTAACCATATGTCTTATGAGCCCTAATTTTGCATGGTTCAGAAAGCCCCAATTCCAAAGCTTAAGAACCCTAGAAATCGTTCATGGCATCTTTAGATTCATAGTGTTATAGTTCAATTAAACGATACCATTAGCTTCGTATGGTTCCTAGCAACACAAATCAATCAAGAAAACATGTTAAATATGCATGATTTAAGAGTTACGATTCTGGAAAAAAATGGCAAACCGTGGTTCTGTAGGTATCGATTCCTTGAGCCTTAATGCTTGATTTTGATTGCAGTTTACTCCTGGGACCTCCTGCAAGGTGTTTGAATCAACAAAACCTTTTGAATCGCCCTAGAACGCCAAAGTCAGTTTTCAATTTTCTTGGAATTTTTCAATATGCTATGGCTTTTTTTCTGCAGCTTTTTCACGTTCTTTTAGGTTAGGATTTGCTTTCATATATATATATATATAGGGCAATTGAATTAGGTCAAAAGCTTGAACAAAAATCCATTGCATTGATGCTTGAATCCTTGATTGGAAATCAAATCTTTTTTATTTTTCATGATTGGAAAATGTTGCCAAATTTGGAGATTTTGTATCTTTGACTTGGTGCTCGAAATTTCCAGCATATATTGACCATATTTGCTTCACAAAAAGATTGAAAAATCAAATCTTGCATTTTCCTACAATTTAAATTAATTAAATGAATTAATATTAATTAAAAATCCAATTAATCAATAAAAATAAGAAAATAAATTCAATTAAGCTTGATGGGTCGTGCATAGGTCATGGATGAAGTTTCAAGAAGAGATTTGAGGCCCATTAGCAAAAATAAGGTGTTTTGAGCAAAGTTGACTTTTGCAAATTCATGAAAATTTCCCAACTTCTCCAATGCATATCTTGCTCAATTTTGATCATATGACCATGTTCTTGGACATTTTGGAAAGCACTTGGAGTCCTCTAACTAATGCCTTTAGTCCCATGTCATTTGGATTTACCAATCTCAAGTTATGGCCTTTGACTCAAAGTGTACTTTTGTTGACTTTTGAATTTGACCTATAATGTAAAAATTGATAACTTTTTGTGAGTGCATTTCTTGGACTTGGAGTGTGAAGATGGATTGTATGAAATGTCATCCCCTTCAAAATGAGCATTGGATGGGATTTTTCTGATGAACCATGAAAAAGTTATGCCCTGGTCAAGATACAGTTGACTTTTCTACTGTCCAAAAATAGTAACTTTTTGCATCTTGATGATTTTTGAGCTATCCTTGTGGAATCATGATCAAGACTTGATCAAATGATGATTGTGACCTCAAAATAAGATGTTGACCAAAAAATCTGACTTTTGACTGCAAAATGACCATTTTTCCCCTGCAGTTGACTGTGGGTCAAATGAGGCTTTTGACTGTGCAAATTGGCACTGTGAGTCTTGAAACTTGGCATGTAGGTGCTTGAGAATGTATATAGGCCTATGAGACTTGATTGAACCATTGAAAATCCCAAATTCCTTGAAAGAACCAAAACCCTAATTTCAGTTGTCTTAGGAGGTGATTTGACTGTACAATCCTTGAGAAATCTTGAGTAATTTGAAGATTATTCTTGTCAAACCTTGAAGAATACGGGAGGGAAAATTTTGGGGTACAACAGTTGCCCCTGTTCAATCTTCTTAAACCCGAGGATGTAGATTGGCTTGTGTGCCTTTCGTGATCCGAAGGTGGAAGATGATTGAACACTAGAGTGCCCAGAAATTTGCACTCGCATGGTGTAGTATCAGCAATGTGATGTCGGGAATGGGCTTACAGATGCCATTTGGAAAGATGATGGATAGGAGGATGGGCTTATAGATGCCATCTGGAAATGTAACAGAATCTTGTCGGGGATGGGCTTATAGATGCCATCTGGAGATTATTTGTTGCATTGTAACTTGGTAGGTTGAGAGAAGGAACCTGTGTAGGGTTGCCTGACGATGAGTCCATGTAAACTGTATCTGAAAGAGAGGGAACCGGTGTAGGGTTGCTTCATGATGGTCAAGTAGATAGTTGTCCTGTCTGGTTTCAGGTATTAATCTCTGACCTGAGAAAGAAAGATAGTTTTCCTGGCTTGCTACAGGTATTGATCTTCAGTTTCTTTATGTAGATAACTTTCCTGGCTAGTTACAAGTATAGATCTACAATCAATCGTCCACAGATATTTCCTGGCTAGTTACAGGTGTTGATCTGGAACTTAAGAAAGGTTGGTCGAGGAGATAGTTGTCCTGGCTGGTTTCCGGTGTTAATCTCTGACCTGAGAAAGAAAGATAGTCTTCCTGGCTTATTACAGGTATTGATCTCCAGTCTCTTTATGTAGATAACTTTCCTGGCTAGTTACAGGTATAGATCTACAATCAATCGTTCACAGATATTTCCTGGCTAGTTACAGGTGTTGATCTGGAACTTAAGAAAGGTTGGTCGAGGAGATAGTTGTCCTGTCTGGTTTCAGGTATTGATCTCTGACCTGAGAAAGAAAGATAGTTTTCCTGGCTTGCTACAGGTATTAATCTTCAATCTCTTCAATGTAGATAACTTTCCTGTCTGGTTTCAGGTATAGATCTACAATCAGTCGTCCACAGATATTTCCTGGCTAGTTACAGGTATTAATCCGGAACTTAAGAAGGCTGGCCGATGAGATAGTTTTCCTGTCTGGTTTCAGGTATTACTCTGTGACCTGAGAAAGAAAGATAGTTTTCCTGGCTTGCTACAGGTATTAATCTTCAATCTCTTCAGTGTAGATAACTTTCCTGTCTGGTTTCAGGTATAGATCTACAATCAGCCGTCCACAGATATTTCCTGGCTAGTTACATGTGTTGATCTGGAACTTAAGAAAGGTTGATGGTAATCATCTTTTGATTGAATCTGGAATAAGTATCAGAATGTCGCCATATTTGGGTCACATTTGAACTGTCTCTAGAAGGAATCTGGAATAAGAATCAGAATGTCGCCATGTCTGGGTCGCATCTGAACTGTCTCTGGAAGGAATCTGGAATAAGCAATAGAATAGCATCCGTGTCTGGAGCATCTCTAAGTTGTCTTTAGAAGTTTGAATCTGAATAAGCAATAGAATAGCATCCGGGTCTGGAGCATCTCTAAGCTGTCTCTGAAAGGAAATCTGAATAAGCAATAGAATAGCATCCGGGTCTGGAGCATCTCTAAGTTGTCTCTGAAAGGAAATCTGGAATAAGTATCGGAATGTCGCCAAATCTGGGTCACATCTGAACTATCTCTAGAAGGAAATCTGGAATAAGTATCGGAATGTCGCCGTGCCTAGGTCACATCTGAACTATCTCTAGAAGGAGTCTGGAATAAGTATCAGAATGTCGCCATGCCTGGGTCACATCTGAATTATCTCTAGAAGGAGTCTGGAATAAGTATCAGGATGTCGCCATGCCTGGGTCACATCTGAACTATCTCTAGAAGGAGTCTGGAATAAGTATCAGAATGTCGCCATGCTTGGGTCACATCTGAACTATCTCTAGAAAGAGTCTGGAATAAGTATCAGAATGTCGCCATGCCTGGGTCACATCTGAACTATCTCTAGAAGGGATGATGATCTTTATCTGTTGATTGATCTTTCCTGAAAAAGTAAAGAGTTAGTTGTATGCAATGTCATGATGTATGAGATGCATGATGTCATGATGTTCTCAAAAATAACTGAGATTGTGTCGTATGATGCGTATGCCTGTCATGATGTATGAGGATGTGATGTTTTTAGCTGGGGAAAATAAATCCCAGATTGTTGCTGGAGAAAAGAGTTGAATTATTCGTTTCCATTGGGGATGATGAACGAAGCTGATTGCAAGAATAAACCTGTAGGAGAAGATGACTCCGTTGGGGAATAAACCTGTTGAAGAGATTACTCTGCGAGGAATTACTCTGTGGGGAAGAGATGTTCTACTGAGATTTTAACGATAACTCCGTTGGGGATCCCGTTGATAAGCTCTATTGGGGATTTTGATGATGAACTCCGTTGGGGGATAGAAAGAACCTTCCTGGGGATGATCTTTCAGCTGCAACTTGCTGAGGATAACCCAGTTAGACTCTGGTGGGGATAACCTCTGAATTTGGCTGGGGAGATATATTTGTACTCTGCAGGGGACAAGCTTCCAGAATCTAACCGGGGAAGATGATTCAACTCTGGCGGGGAAGCTTTTTTAGACTGCGTTGGGAAATGGCTCCACTGGGGGTATCTTGTATTCCGCCGGGGAACATTCTTATATTTCGTTGAGGAATATTAAGACTGTCGGGAATGCTTGCTGAGGAATATCAGTATACTCCACTGGGGAATATTAAGACCTACTGGGGATACCCAACCTTTTTAGGGCTGATGATAGACCAACTCTGCTTGGGGAGAGTATTGCTGATTTGTTCATAGTTGCAAGTCTCGGTGGGGAGAACTACCATTACTGTCTTACTCTTGGGGAGTGAAGGTATCTTGGTCATACTCTTCAACAGAATCTACCTTGTACCTGGAGGACAGAGCAGCTTGTACAGTTCGGACAATTCTTATTGCCCCAACTTCTGTGGGAGAAGGAGGCCTATGAGGTACCTGATAACTGCCGATTGACAAATCTTCTTCTGGTAGGCAAGTGACGAGATGACAGGACATAGTCGTACGCTTTTGATCCCTAACTTTTGCCTGGACCGCCCTTTTGGGTTTTTAGTCCACCGGGATACCCTTTTTTGCCTAAGCTGCCTTTTCAGGTTTTCGACTTGCCAGGTGTACAGATTTTTTTAATTTTCATCCCTTATTTTTGCCCGAACCCTTTTGGTTCGCCGGGAAGCCCTTATTTTTGCCTAGGCCAGTCGACCTAGCGGGTCTTTGATTGCGTAATATTTTTTTTACCATGTCCACGCTCTCAGAGTGTAGGGAGTTGTCACTATCAATAGTGTTGTGTTGCCATACTACCAGAAGATGTTTGATCATGCAAGATTCGTCGCTGGAATTTATGTCCAATTCCCCAAGTGATTCAGACGGAGATCTGCCCCTGGCTATTTGGTATCTTGAGAGATTCCTTGAATCTTGACTTGACTGCCCCAGATGATGGACAACGGTTATGTCTGCCCCTTGGTTGGAAGTGTTGTTCCACTTGAGGTGATCTTTTTTTATTGAAAAGGTTTTTGTTCACAAGATATTCATCGTGAGAATTTCTCTGTTGTTCGAACAAATAGTCATATGAAAACAATGTTATTTTAAGAATGCAAAGCTTATGTCTGTCTTGAAGTTTTTTGAAAATGCAGTTTTCAATAAAACTAGTGAATTTTTGTAAAATGTGATGTCAACTCAGGATTTTACAGCAAGCCCTACAGGAGTCAGGATACCTTTGTAACAATATGCTTTCGAACTAACCCATGCTTCAGCTAGGACTTTTTAAGGGTTATAACGTGGCCTGGTTCACGGTTTAAGAAACAAAGGATAAAGGCTCAAATTTTATTTATACCCACCCGTTCTTCGTGATGTTCTTCGATCCTAAACTCAACTAATCGTGCATTAGATCTTGTTTGAGTCTTTGCTCTGATATTCCAGTGGTGGTTCGGATACTGACAGTTTATTTTGAATAGGCAGTCATTTCTTTTTTTTGTTGAGAGTTTGTAGGACCTCTTTCTTTTTGATTTTATTATCCCTGTCTTTTTGCCTGAACTGTTTCTTTTGTGATTACAGTCAGCAGGATGCCCTAGTTTTTGTAAGTCTCATTCATAGGTTTTGACTTATTGGGCTTTTATTTTGAGAGATAATGACTGCCTATCCTGACGATTATAGGGAACCATCACTGTCTTTTTGTCTCGGAAGGACTTCTTTGATGCCATTCATTGTGCACCTGGATCAACTGAGAGAACTACCCTGCCCCATGTTATAATTAAGGGTTTTAATTTTGTGAAAAGAAAAACTCCAACTTCTTTGGCTCAAAGGGGTTGACTAGGGATTATCTTCCCTATAACTCCATTGTTTAGGATTTGAAACAATGCTTGTACCTCATCAGCGGGGTCTGTTTAAAAGCATACTGTAAAGATCGTGATATCGTTTTCGTCATCCTCCCTCAAAAGGCTTAGAATTTTTTTAATCGAGAGTTGAACATCACAAAAAAAATGAAAGCAATTTGAATATAGTGAATACGAATGGATTGATTCAAAACAGACATATGTGATGCATTGATAAAGTAACAAAGTTTGCCATGACAATAATTGTTTGAATAAGCAAAGAAAAATACAACTTGAAAATTCAAATAAAACAAAAGCCTTCAATGATTGGGCATAGGAGCAGTGATTATGCTTGGAGTCCCTAGAGGGTCAAACTGGATTTCTTTGGCATCAATCATGTCTTGAACTTTATTCTTCAGGGCCCAACAGTTGTTTGTGTCATGTCCCGGACTGTCAGAGTGGTATGCGCACCTTTCATTGGGATGATAGGTAGGAGCGGAAGTGTTTGGATTCTGGAGAGGAGCCCTTAATGTAATCAGCCCTGCCTTCAACATTTGCTGTAGCGCTTGAGTCAGTGACATGTTGATCTTAGTGAATTGTCTCTTACGTGTGCCCTCCTTATGTTGATGCCCCTGTCTTTGTTGAGCAGGCATAGGATTAGAGATCTGGGTTGCTCCTACATGTTGATCATGACGACTCTTTTGACCATACCCAACATTGGACTCTTTCTTCCCATTGTAAGGCTTTTTCTGAGCATCAGAAGGTGTAGCTTCTTGAATCTTCCCGCTTTTGATTCCAGCTTCAATTCTTTCCCCAGTCAAGATAAGGTCTATGAACCCGGCTGAAGAGTTTCTAATCAAATGGTTAAAGAATGGACCATACAGGGTCCCCAGAAACATATCAACCAGCTCACGATCAGTCAAAGGTGGTTGCACCCTTCCAGAAAGGTCTCTCCATTTTTGAGCGTACTCTTTAAATCCTTCACCCGTCCCTAGTGACATACCCTGGAGTTGGGTACGCGTAGGAGCGAGGTCGGAATTATATTGATACTGCTTATAAAACGCAGTAGCCAAATCTTCCCAGTTACGGATACTGGCCCCATCCAGCTGATAGAACCATTCGAGTTGAGTCCCTGAAAGACTATCCTGAAAGAAATGGATCCACAAATTCTTGTCAGCGGTGTAAGGTTGGATCTTCCTTACATACGACCGGAGGTGCAGCTTTGGGCAGGAGGCTCCGTCGTACTTGGCAAAAGAAGGTGCCTTGAACTTATGGGGAATCACCACCCCAGAGGATAAGCCTAGATCTCCAAAGTCCAACCCGGGCACATTCTGTATCTCCATAGCACTTAAGCGGTCCTCCAACTGTTTGTACCTATCCTCAGCAGGAGGATACTGTTCCTCATCATAATCCATCTCGTTGTCGGAGACCACTGGACTAGGAACCCTTCTCTCTTGTGGACTGTCTTTTCCTACAGATGAGGTAGTCAGATCAACCTCATTCTGCAGGCCGTTCCCAAATCTGCGTCCAGTGTTGAACAAGACGGTCCTCTTCTTCTCCTTCTTCTTCAGAATCAGGGTCTTCAACTCCTGTTGACCCTTGGCTAAGCTCATAACCAACTCTTGGAACTGGGCGTTCTGGGCCTGGAGGGCCTTGATAGCTTGTTCAGTGGAAGGTTCAGTAGACATGATGATTGCTGAAATAAACAGTGAAGAAGATAAGTGACCTGTAAAAAGGGTACCTGTTATGCAATTATATGTATGATATATGTATGCAATGTTTTCAAGGATCTCGTGGGGTAAACAAAGAAACTTGTCAGAATTTGAATCTGGTAGCTTGATTGAAGGAACTTCATGTTGCTGAGAGTCCTTCTTCAAGAGTCAGGCCCACCATATCGAGTGGGTCAAAGCCCCTGACTCGAGTTATCGTGGTTTGATCTCCAAACAACCTTGGCTAGAGGAAAATAAATCCCCTTTTCCCCTTGCTAGACATTTGGTTCATCATAACCTGCATCACAAGCCCTTGAGATCCTTGAAATGGTTAAGGAAAATGTTATGGCATGATGTTATGATGTTATGTACAGGTATGCAAAAGTGTGAGGTGTAAGTAAGCCCTGCAATGAATCAGGACTATAAACAAAACCTGCAAGGAACTCATGTTGTCAGATAACAAGTATGTGCAAGTAGGTCAAGTTTGAAGGCACACAAGTCATACAAAGAGCCCTTAGATTTTAGGCTAGCATGGAGTTTAGGTATTACCCTCTTGAAGTTAGTTGGCTCAAAACCTATCCTATAAATAGTAACCAGGTTCTAAGGAGCTCAATATCATTGGATTGTTTTCTATGTTCATTGTTTTGATTTAGCCACTTAACTGGCGACCAAAATATTCCAAGAAAACAACCCTCAATGAGTGTAGTATCGAGTATCTACCAACTTCGGACTGCACCAAAGTCGGTCATCTCACTACCCCTAAAAAGGCCAGGATGGTCAAGTAAGGTTCTAAGGTCAGTTGATGCATCGCGACACCACGCGGCGGCCCCGTACTCTCCTTGACTTGACTCAAGGGTTACCGGTACTCACCAAAGTGCCACATCAACGTAGCTACTGATTCAACCATGTTGATATACCCCGCACAGTTCCCTCACAGTTTGTTGCTACTTCTAAAGGGTATCCCCAGATCCGGGTTAGGATCTATAAAACTCCGATACAAGCCCACAATATTAAAGTATTCAAGGCATACAATTGAAAACATAGTGATCTAATCCTAAGGTACACCTCACTTATTAATTCCCCAGCAGAGTCGCCAGTTCTGTGATCGGTGGAAATAGAACTGACTGTTTTGGAATGCTGGTTCGCGTTTGCGTTTAGCAAAATGTCACGGTAAGCAAGAGTCGCCACCATCTTTTATTTTCTCCAACAAGGAAAGGACAAAAGCACAGCAAAATTCCTTTTCGAGATGTTTCTCGGTTCGGGAGGTAGATTATAGAAAGGGAAGGTGTTAGCACCCTTTCTATCCGTGGTTATCCACGGGATCTTAGGTACTTGCTCACTATGTTTTCAAAAATGTTTTTCTTTTCTTGTGTTTGTGGGTTTTGAAAAAGTTTGTTTGAAAACTTCGATTTAACTCTTGTATCTGTCCTCAAGAGTGTATGAAGTGTTTGTTTGAAAACTTTTGTCAGAAAAGTGTAGGTGCGAAAAGTATTTTTGTTTTTGAAAGAGCAAGTACCTGAGAACCTCTACCTACTCAAAAGAAATTAAGTTGTGTAAATTTCCTTTAGACAGTACTATCCCACTATTGAGAAGTAGGTAGCACCGTCGTTGGAGTTTCGGGTCAATTCGATTATAGGGACATGTGGTCACCAAAGCAATAGTAGGACGCCTTAGCGGTAACCCTAATGTCCTAGATCCTTTTTATCCGAGGCAACCGTTTCGAGGCAACTTGGATCTTTAGACAGGAGGGCGACCTCTAAAACACCCTATACTCAATGACCACGTCGAGGCAACCAAGTGAGGCGTACCCTAGGAGTGGCATGTGCGAGTGTGTCAGGATTCAGTTTATGTTATCTTTGTACATGTTATGGTGAGCTACGAGTTGATTTTAATTTCAGAGATAAGTCTTGTCATGTATAGCCTAGTTAACATACATCTAACAGTTAATAGTTGCGGAAAATAAATCTACGCTATTACAAGGCGTCGGGTATTTACATCGCCAAAAACAAACCCTTGGAAAAAGTATATTGCGGAAAATAAATGAAAAGCGATAAAAAGTCCTAATTAAAGCTATTACATCCTCGGAGCAATTACATAATAATGATCAAAAATTAATAAACAAACATACGCGCGAGAGAAAATTGAATCGGAGAAGTTCTTAGGGTTTTGACCCCTTTTTGAGAAAGAAAGAAGTTTTTGTTATTTGGCATTTAATTAAATTAATCCTAAAACTAATTAATTAATAAAATAAAAAAAAGATATTTTTGAGTTTTTTTTTATGTTTTTTAGGAAATAAATAAAAAATAAAATGATTAAAAATCAAGAACCCTAATTCTACATTAGTTTTAGATTATTGCAAAAATGTCAAAATTAATCTAATTAAAACTAAGTTAGTTAATTATATTTGTGATCGGTGGATCTGGAACTGACTGTTTAACGCTGGTTCGCGAAATGTCGCGGAAGTAAGAGTCGTCACCGTCTTTTATTTTCTCCAAATGGAAAGGACAAAAGCACAGAAAAATTCCTTATAGAGATTGCTCTCGGTTCGGGAGGTAGGTTATAGAAAGGGAAGGTGTTAGCACCCTTTCTATCCATGGTTATCCATGGGCTCTTAGATACTTGCTCATTTGTATTTTCAAAAATGTTTGTTTGCTTTTCAACTGTGGGTTTTAAAAAGTTTCTTTGAAAATTCCAGTTCGACTCTTGTATCAGTCCTCAAGAGTGTTTGAAAAATTGCTTTCGAAAGCTTTTTGAAAAGGTGTCGGTGTGAAAAGTATTTTTGATTCGTTTTGAAATTAGAGCAAGTATCTACGAGAACCTACCTACCCTAAGGAATTCGTCTGTGTAAATGTCCTTTAAAGTAGTGCCATCCCACCATTGAGAGGTAGGTAGCACCACCGTTGGAGGTGTTCGGGTCAATTCGAGGTTCGGGACATGGTGGTCACCAGAGCAATGGGAAGACACCTTAGAAGCTACCCTCATGCCAGGTTCCCGGATCATGAGGACTTACTAAGACATCCTCTACTCGACGATCACCTTTCGAGGCAAGGCAACAGTGAGGCGTACCCTAGGGGTGGTGTGTGATTCGTGTGTCGTTTTCATTTGTATTTATCTTGTCATGTCAAAGTGATCTATCGTTTGTTTTTATTTGTTGTCATTCATTCTTGCATGCCTTGATTAACAGTTAAAAGTTGCGAAAAGTAAAATTCTAAACTATTACAAAAGGCGCGGGTCCACATCGCCAAAATTTCCAGAACCCGATTTGACAGAAAATAAAGAAATAATGAAAAATAAAGTGCGAGAAATAAAAGATGTTACATGGCCTTGGGAGAGATACATAAATATTATAAAGAAATAAAAATAAATATGCGAATTGGAATTAAAATTGAAACGAGGGCGTTGGACCCTTTTTAACTAAATTATATTAGACGATTATTAAATTAACAAAATTAAAAGGAAAAGAAATATGTTTTTTTGGTATTTTTATATTTTATGATTTTTATTTTATTATGAAAACATGTTAAAGTTTAACCTAAAATTAACCCTAATTAATTTACATGCAATTTAATTACAAAAATAAATATTTAATATTTAATTATTATAGAAGAAAAGAAAAAGGGATGAAAAATTAATTAAACCCTAGTTCTACCAATTTTAAATTAATTAAGAAAACATTACAATTAAACCTAATTTAATAACTAAAATTAATTAATGCAATTTATTTACAAAAATATGACATTGAATAAAAATATTAATTTTTGTCCTTTTATGATTTTTTTGTGTTTTATATTATTTGTGAAAATATTAAATTAAAAAAACAATAATTAAAAGAAAGTAAAATAATGAAAATAAAGAAATAAAAAAAGTTTGCAAACCTAGGGGGGGTCTGCCCCCAAATTGTGAGGTGAAGCCCATCAATTTTGAGCCCAAATAAGTCTGGTCTGATTGACTTTCCAGGAAGTATGCACATGCGTTGACCAACATCCATCATGCTCTTCCAATTAGAACCCTATGATCCATCTCAATAGGCACGTGGACGGACTGATGTTGAGGATGTATGATGCGTCTTCACACTGAAACTGCACACAAGTATTAAAGAAAAAATAATATGAAAGGGGGGTGGGGACCTGGGATCGAACCCAGGTCCTATGGTTTACCAATGCCACGCTTCACCACTGCTCCACTTTATTTTCTTTGTATATTATATAATAAGCAATCAATATAAAACAAAACAAACGCGTTAGTGGATTCTTGGCGCGAACTTTCAAACGGACCAACCGCTGATAGCCACCTAAGCGTCTTCCTCGTTGGCTTGTTTTTTCCTGAAATACAACAAACATAGGCAACAGTTTTGAACCGTTCTAACAGGCATCATTAGATAAAATAGCGAATAGCACATGGGCATGTATAAATTGTTCGGACTAGGGCCATTAGAATCGTCTCTCTCTCACGATTCCAACGACGTATCTCTCATGGCCTAATTGTTCCAGGTTTGAAAACCCCTAAATCAATTTCCACGGAACCCTAATATGCTCTCATGGTGGATCCTTCGTTTTAGCATGAAACTCCAATCAAATTACGCAGGTAGCTTGCAAACATCATTCTAAACACAAAAACAACAATGAAATATGTTAAAAACGCATGAATGGTGGAAAACGATTTTGGAATTTTTTCTTACCAACTTCAATGGTGATTTCGTGTTTTCTTGAGTATGGGACTTAGGGAATGATTGGAAAACGTTCTATGATCCTCAAGGAAGCTAATGGAACAACTATTTGGCCCTGAATCGTCCTAGAACTTGTTTTTCAGATTTGACTTTTCTTGATAAATTTCAAGTTTGCATATGGCTTCTCCTGCGCAGCTTAGGGTCTAAAGGCACGAGGGTTAGCTTGCTTGTATATGTATGAATGATTTAGGGTTGAAAACTTGATCAAAGAATCCTTGAATTGATTGTGCAATATTTGATTTTTATGGCATTAGTTTTTCAATCTTTTTCATGCAATTTGATATCAAATCATGACAAAACCTTCCAAAAATGATTATGCACGAATCTTGAGTGTCCAATGAGAGTATTTTCTGCACAAAAAGATTTGATTTCATTAGTTTAGTATTTTTTCATATTTTATTTAGTTTAAATGAATTAATTGTAATAAAAAATTCAAATAAATAAACAAAAATAATAAAAAGACTTCCCTTTGGGCCAAATGGTCGTGTGCATGTCTTGAATGATGAATTGTGGAAGAAAAAGAGGCCCATTAGCAATTTTAGGTCATTTGAATCAATGTTGACTTTTCAAAATATCTAAAAATTTCCCAACTTCCACAAGGCATAACTTGCTCAATTTTTAAGATTTGCTCATGTTCTTGGACATTTTGGAAAGTTATTTGAGTCCTCTAACAAATTCCTTTGGTCCCATGTCATTTTGATTTACCAATCTCAAGTTATGGCCTTTGACTTAAAGTCCCTTTTTGTTGACTTTTGAAAGTGACCTATAATGTTGAAATTGATAACTTTTTGTGAGAGCATTTCTTGGACTTGAAGTGTGAAGAGGAGTTGTAGGAAATGTCTTTCTCTTCAAAATGAGCTTTGGATGGAATTTTTCTGATAATCCATGTGAAAGTTATGCCCTGGTCAATTTACAGTTGACTTTTTCAACTGTCTAAATAAGGAAACTTTTGCATCTTGATGATTTTTGAGCCAAGCTTTGAGAATCATGATCAAGCATTGATCAAATGATGTTTGTGGCTTCAAAATGAGATGTTGACCAAAAATTTGAACTTTTGACTGCCAAATGACCATTTTGCCCCTACAGTTGACTGTAGTGCAATTAGGGTTTTGACTGTGCAATTTTGTGCTGAAAGTCTTGAAACTTTGTATGAGGATGCTTGACCATGTTTATAGGCATGTGGGACTTGATTGGACCCTTGGAAACTTCATTTTCTTGATCAGAACCAAAACCCTAATCTTGACTGTTAGGAGGCCCTTGAACTGTGCAACCCTTGGGGAATTTTGAAGCTTTGACTTGGCAATTTCTTGAAGAATATGGGAGGGAAAATTTTGGGGTACAACAGTTGCCCCTGTTCAATCTTCTTAGACCTGAGGATGCAGATTGGCTGACGTGCCTTTCGTAATCCGAGGGTGGAAGATGATTGAACACTAGAGTGCCCAGAAATTTGCGCTCACATAGTAGCAGTGATGGTGGAAATGGGCTTATAGATGCCATTTAGAGATTGATGAATAGGATGATGGGCTTATAGATGCCATCTGGATGTTGATCGCGTAAGAGATTCCTTAGCGAGAACTTGCGTGCCTGCAAAAGAAAAATGAGTACCTGACATGTTGCAGGATCTGGTTTTCAGATGCTTTGTATAGATGTGTCCTGACTGGTTACAGGAATCAGATCTTCGAATTCTTCAGACGTGCCCTAGTGAGATACAGGAATCGAGTCTGGTAATGTTAGTCTCCAACGGATACACCCTGGCAGGATTCAGGTATCGGATCCTCGAACTCTTCAAACACACCCTGGCAGGATACAGGAATCGAATCTGGTAATGTTAGTCTTCAACGGATACACCCTGGCAAGATTCAGGTATCGGATCCTCGAACTCTTCAGACACACCCTGGCAAGATATAGGAATCGGATCTGGTAATGTTAGTCTTCAACGGATACACCCTGGCAAGATTCAGGTATCGGATCCTCGAACTCTTCAGACACACCCTGGCAAGATACAGGAATCGGATCTGGTAATGTTAGTCTTCAACGGATACACCCTGGCAAGATTCAGGTATCGGATCCTCGAACTCTTCAGACACACCCTGGCAAGATACAGGAATCGGATCTGGTAATGCTAGTCTTCAACGGATACACCCTGGCAAGATTCAGGTATCGGATCCTCGAACTCTTCAGACACACCCTGGCAAGATACAGGAATCGGATCTGGTAATGCTAGTCTTCAACGGATACACCCTGGCAAGATTCAGGTATCGGATCCTCGAACTCTTCAGACACACCCTGGCGAGATACAAGAATCGGATCTGGTAATGTTAGTCTTCAACGGATACACCCTGGCAAGATTCAGGTATCGGATCCTCGAACTCTTCAAACACACCCTGGCAAGATACAGGAATCGGATCTGGTAATGTTAGTCTTCAACGGATACACCCTGGCAAGATTCAGGTATCGGATCCTCGAACTCTTCAGACACACCCTGGCGAGATACAGGAATCGGATCTGGTAATGTTAGTCTTCAACGGATACACCCTGGCAAGATTCAGGTATCGGATCCTCGAACTCTTCAGACACACCCTGGCAAGATACAGGAATCGGATCTGGTAATTGGTCATCAACAGATACACCCTGGAAAGATTCAGGAATCGGATCTTTAGTTGCGACCATTGATGGGAATCATTTTTGTACTTTTGTCCTGAAAAGACAAGCGTTAGTTGTATGCGATGTCATGTGGTATGACATGCGAAATGCCCTCTGAATACGTGAGATTGTATGTTCATGATACGTACATGCATGCTATAATGTATGAAGATGTTTATGAATGTATTTTTCGTCTAGGAAAGTAAATCCTTGACGGGTGCCGGGAAGTCACTCCTGGGCTGATTTTTGGAGGATAGATTTTGCTTTCGCCGGGGATGATAGCTGCAAGAATACCGGTAGGAGAAGATAACTCCGTTGGGGAATAAACTTGGCGAATGGAATAACTCTGCGGGGGGGAAGTACTCTAACGATCTTGTTGGGAAGCAATACTCTGTGGGGAGAGAGATACTTTGCTGAGTTGTTGATGATAACTTGCTGGGGATATCTTTGCTGTGTTGGAAGTGTTGATAGACTTCACTGGGGATAAGAAAGAACTGCGTTGACGACGACCTTTCCGTGGCTTTTGGCTGAGGATAACCCAGTTACATCCTGGTAAGGGAATAACTCTTTGAATAAAGCCGGGAAGCACGTTCGTGCTCTGTGAGGATAAGCTTCCAGAACCTACTGGGGATAAGCTTACTGCTTGGGGAGATGGATTCCAACTTTCCTGGGGAAACTGGATTGGACTCTCTTAGGGAAGTTTGAACTGCATCGGGGAAGTGACTCTTTTGAATATTTGATATACCGCCGGGGAACAATCTTTAGGCCAAGATTGCCGGGGATGCTTGTTAAGAATACATATGCTGCTGGGGAGATGTTGAGATCTACTGGAGGATACCCAACTTCCTTAAGATTTGATAACTTTGCTTGGAGAAGAGTGCACTGACTTGCTGGCTCACTCTCTGAGGAATTAACGTGTCTGGTTATGTTCTTTAGCTGAACCTACCTTGGTACCTTGGAGGACAGAACAATTAGATTGCTTAGACAACTCTTTTATTGCCCCTGTTTCTAATGTTACCTGTAGTTAATTCTTTGTTTCGTATGCAAATATTTATAAGTTAGCAAGTTATTGTCAATGCATATATCACAAATTGAACCTTGGACGTTCTTCGTAAAACAAAACAGAAAAAGAAAAACAATTGGCACTTTTAACTGAAAAGTATATTTGTATTGATTTTTGAATGGCCTGAAAATAGGCGTTTTGTGTACAAGAGGCTGATGTCCTAGTAAGAGAATGCCGCCGAACAAAAGAGTTTATACAAATTTGTACAAAAGAAAATAAAACAGCTGTGTGAAATGAATGATCCCACTGGGTTTCAACTCTGCTATTGCCTTTATAACTCCGAGCGTCTCATCACTTGATGACCTAAACGAAGACGAAGCTGACTGATCGATGCCGTCTGAGCTTGATGTAGATACCGGATTCTGGATGCAAAATGATCCGATGAGACATAGTATTACGCTTTTATCCCTAATTTTTGCCTGGACCGCCCTTTCGGGTTTTCAGTCCACCGGGATACCCATTTTTGCCCAAGCCGCCTTTTCAGGTTTTCGACTTGCCGGGTGTACAAATTTTTTTCATTTCATCCCTTCATTTTGCCCGAACCCTTTTGGTTCGCCGGGAATCCCTAATTTTTGCCTAGGCATGTCAGCCTAGCGGGTCTCTTTTTTCATGCGTAGTATCTTTTTACTATGTCTGCATTGGCGGGGTGAGGAAGGTCGTCACCATCCATATTGGTTAGAATCATGGCTCCTCCTGAGAACACATGTTTAACCACAAATGGCCCTTCGTACGTAGGGGTCCACTTGCCCCTTGGATCACTCTGAGGAAGGATGATTCGCTTGATTACCAGATCCCCAACTTGATATTCCTGTGGTCTGACCTTTTTGTTAAATGCCCTGATCATTCGTTTCTGGTACGTCTGACCATGGCAGATAGCAGCAAGTCTCTTTTCATCAATGAGGTTTAGTTGATCAAGTCGTGTCTGGATCCAATCATCTTCGTTCAGATTTGCATCCTTCATTATCCGGAGAGAGGGTATTTGCACTTCGATCGGTAAGACTGCCTCCATACCATAAACCAAAGAGAAAGGAGTTGCCCCGGTTGACGTCCTAGCCGAGGTACGGTACCCATGTAGAGCGAAAGGTAACATCTCGTGCCAATCTTTATAAGTCACTGTCATCTTCTGCACGATTTTCTTGATGTTTTTATTTGCTGCTTCTACAGCCCCATTCATCTTCGGTCTGTAAGGAGAAGAATTGTGGTGCTGTATTTTGAACTGCTCGCAGAGCTCAGTGATCATCTTGTTATTCAGATTGGTACCGTTATCTGTAATAATTCTCTCAGGGACGCCGTATCGACAGATCAGATTATGCCGAATGAACCGTGCCACAACAGTCTTGGTTACCGTAGCGTAGGAAGCTGCTTCGACCCACTTTGTAAAATAATCAATCGCCACTAGGATGAAGCGATGCCCATTAGAATGTTGGTAACAATCAGCTTCCATTGTGGACCAGTAATACCCTGCCCGAAGGATCTTCTTTTCCATTGTATGTCCACTGGAATGTGTACCAAAGGTCCCTTCATGTAGCTCTTCCATGATCCTTTCTGCTTCAGTCTTATCCACACAACGCAATAAGGTTGAATCATGGTTTCGCTTGTACAAGATGCCGTTTCTAAGGAAGAACTTTGCTGCGAACCTTCTCAGGAACTTCTTATCATTGATAGAGGCACCTTCAAGGTATTCCTGAGTTTCCAAATATCTCTTCACCTCATGGTACCAAGGCTTCTCAGTCACCAATTCAGTCTCGAGATCACAACAGTATGCCGGTTCGTCCAGTTTCCAGATGATGATCCGGGGAGCCTCATTATCCCATTTAACTTTGAACATAGAAGACATTGTAGCTAACGCGTCCGCCAACTGATTCTCTTCTCTTGGGAAATGTTCAAAGGTTATTTCTGTGAAGTGGGGGATCAAGGTCAACACCCATTCTCTGTAAGGAATAAGATTCGGATGTTTCGTATCCCACTCTCCTTTGATCTGATTGATCACCAGAGCGGAATCTCCGAAGACACTCAGAAACTTGATCCTTAGATCGATCGCAGCTTGAAGACCCATGATGCACGCCTCATACTCCGCCATGTTGTTGGTACAGTTGAAACATAGTCGGGCAGTAAGTGGAGTATGAGTACCTTGAGGGGATATGATGATGGCGCCGATACCGTTACCCAAAGCGTTGGAGGCTTCGTCAAAGTGCATAGACCATCGGGATCCTTCCTCAGGTCCTTCATCCGGTCCAGGTACTTCACAATCAGTCACTATCATGATGCTTTCGTCCGGAAACTCGAAGTTCATTGACTGATAGTCATCTACGGCCTGATGTGCCAAGTGGTCTGCCAGTACACTTCCCTTGATGGCTTTCTGGGTTGTATATTGAATGTCGTATTCTGTCAAGATCATTTGCCATCTTGCAATTCTCCCAGACAGAGCAGGCTTTTCGAATATGTACTTTATAGGATCCATCTTTGAGATCAACAAAGTAGTGTGAGTCAGCATATACTGTCTCAGCCGGCGAGCAGCCCATACCAAAGCGCAGCAAGTTTTCTCAAGCAGTGAGTATCGGGTCTCACAGTCGGTAAACTTTTTGCTAAGGTAATAAATGGCATGCTCTTTTCGGCCAGACTCGTCATGCTGCCCCAGCACACACCCCATTGAGTTGTCAAGCACTGTCAGGTATAATATCAGAGGTCTCCCTTCAACCGGTGGCATAAGGATAGGTGGTTCTTGGAGATACTCCTTGATTCTGTCAAAAGCAGCCTGACATTCATCATTCCAACGTACTACCTGATCTTTCTTCAGCAGCTTGAAGATTGGCTCACAGGTAGCAGTCAGGTGTGAGATGAAGCGAGCAATGTAATTCAGGCGTCCTAAAAAGCTTCTGACCTCTTTCTCCGTCTTGGGAACTGGCATCTCTTGAATAGCTTTGACCTTGGCAGGGTCCACTTGAATTCCCTTGTCACTTACAACGAAGCCTAGCAACTTCCCAGATCTTACCCCGAAGGTGCACTTGTTCGGGTTCAATCTCAGCTTGTACAGTTTCAACCGGTCAAACAACTTCTGCAGATGATCTAGGTGCTCTTCCTCAGTCTGGGACCTTGCGATCATGTCGTCCACATACACTTCTATCTCGTGATGGATCATGTCATGAAATAAAGCAACCATGGCACGCTGGTAGGTTGCCCCAGCGTTTTTTAGTCCGAAAGGCATGACCTTGTAGCAGAAGGTGCCCCACTGAGTAACAAATGTAGTCTTTTCCATGTCTTCAGGTGCCATCTTGATCTGATTGTAACCTGAAAAGCCATCCATGAAAGAAAACACCTTATGCTGAGCTGTATTATCAACAAGGACATCAATGTGAGGTAGGGGGAAGTCATCCTTGGGGTTGGCCCTGTTCAGATCCCTGTAGTCGACACACATTCTGACCTTACCGTCTTTCTTAGGTACCGGCACCACATTAGCAACCCACTGAGGGTAAGAAGTCACTGCAAGGAACCCAGCGTCGAACTGTTTCATAACCTCGGCTTTAATCTTTTCAGACATCTCTGGACGCATACGGCGGACCTTTTGCTTCACCAGAGGGCAGTCTTCCTTAGTTGGCAGGTGATGGACCACAATGTCGGTATCCAACCCGGGCATGTCTTCGTAGGACCAGGCAAATATCTCCATATAATCATGTAGCATCTTAGTCAACCGTTGCTTCACGCTGAGCTCTAGGTTGGCACCAATCTTTACCTCTTTCCTGTCTGCCTCAGTACCCAAGTTTATTATTTCCACTGGCTCTTCATGTGGTTGAATTGCCTTCTCTTCCTGAAGTAACAGTCTTGCAAGCTCGCCAGGCACTTCGCAATCATCTTCACCTTCGTCTTCGGCTAAGTTGATCGGATTTTCGAAGTCATAACTGGCAGTAGCAGAGTCGTTACCAGTGAGATCCAGAGTGGATTGAAACCTGTATGAGTGAGTGTGTGTGTAAATACAGCTGTTTTGAAATATATGTAAAGGAAAGAAAGACAGGAAAGGAGCATAAGATTTGTAATGCGAAAAAACGTCCAAGATTTTCATTTATGATATATGAAATGACAATTTATATGCCCTCACAAATGAAACCACGGTGCCTCGGGTAAGACACCGGACCATAGAGTTTATTTATTGTTTATTACAAATAATAAAACAAAGAAGTTTATTACTGCGTAACAAAAGTAACAGGAGTATGGTCTTTGACAATCCAATTGGTCAATCCGCCTTCGGTTGTCGGGTAGATCCAGCTATTGAATTCTGCTTCATCCACTTCATTGTCTTCCCCAACAGCATTCACTCCTGGATTTGTAATGAACACAGGAGGTCTTCTGGTCTTCGCCTTCCGCATAGCTTTCTGACCCTCTGCAGTAAAACCCAGTCCAAATTTGTCAGTTTTCTGTGTAAAGTCTGGAAGCCTGCCCCAGTTAGCACATTCACCTTTTTGAACCACAGCCCGGGCATCCTTTAGGGAAGCCATCTTCAAAGGAACATTCTCTTCTACTGCTGTTTCTGCTGCCGCTGAGATTGGAAGCACCTCCTCGAAATGCTGAAAGGGGGTTTCAATAAACTCCCCGTCCATCTCAATGTATCTGAAGGAATTCAGATGGCTTACCATATACTCCTCCTCTCCTTGCACAGTGACGATCTTCCCTCTGACGGGGTACTTCAGCTTCTGGTGCAAGGTAGAGGTCACTGCCCCAGCTTTATGGATCCAAGGTCGACCCAGTAGACAAGAGTACGATGGACGGATATCCATCACATAAAAAGTAGAGTCAAACACCTGAGAGCCCACGCGAATAGGAATATCAACCTCTCCATGAACCATCCTTTTTGAACCGTCAAAGGCTCTGACGATGATATTGCTGGGTTTTAATTCCAGGCCTTCACAGTCCAAACGGTCTAAAGCCTTCTTTGGTAGAACATTCAAGGAAGAACCAGTATCCACCAATACATGTGCCAGAGTAGTGCCCCTGCATTCGATAGAGACATGTAGGGCATCATTGTGGTCTCTTCCCTTCGCAGTCAGGTCAGCATCTGAGAAACCCAAGCCATTATCCGCTGTCAGATTTGCTACGCAGTCAGTGAATTGGACAGCAGATGTTTCCTGTGGCACATGGGCCGTCTTGAGAAATGAGATCAAGGCCTTAGCATGGGCCTCGGAGCACAGCAATAAGGAGAGCATGGAGATTTTGGAGGGCGTGTGCCCCAGCTGTTCCACAACATTGAAGTCACTCTTCTTTATAATTTTCAAGATTTCCTCCATCTCTTGTTGGGAGGCCTCAGTAGTTATAGGTATAGGTGCCTCCATCTGGGCAGGCTCAACTTCAATTCCTTTGCCCCGAGCATTGGATGACTCGGCAGCAGGAGAAACAACTTGATCAGCAACAGGAACAGGTACACTTGTAGGAGTTATAAGGAGGGGTCTTCGGGTAGCAGGCGGTGCAATGTCAGGCGAGAAGAGCCTGCCACTGCGGGTAACCTTGGCTGGGCCAGTGATATCACAGATACTGGCACCAGTGTTGAATTCTTGTTTGTTCCCATTCACATACACATCTGCCCCATAATGCCAGGGGACAGCTTTATCAGATACGTAGGGAAGAGGTCCCGGAACAGTGATAACCACAGGTGCAACAGTCATGATTGGGACAGGCTTCTTCGGGAGAGCCTTGATTGGATTATTGAAGATGGTAACCACAGAAACTTCTTCTACCGGAACCAACTGAACAGCAGACTTCTTAAACAGAATCTCCTTACTATCCATTAGGCTTTGGATGCCTAACTTCAGCAAGGGACAACCAGATAGGGAAACAGCACAGAACAGGCAACCCTCACTGCAACCCGAAAATAAACCGGCCAGCAGTAGGTTCTTCTTGACAGTCATTAAAGGAGTAGCCAGATCATCCACAGAAACAGCGTACACTTCTTCATCGACAGCATTTACCCCATGCTGAGGCATAGGAGCAGTCACCACATTCGGCCTCTCAGGCGCTTCGAACTGTATCTCCTTCGCGTCGATAAGGTCTTGCACCTTATTCTTTAATGCCCAACAGTCATCAGTGGAATGCCCCGGGCTATCAGAATGATAAGCACAACGAGCATTTGGGTTGTACTTAGGAGATGTAGTATTTGCAAACTTCGGAGCCTCTCTGACGGTTACTAAGTTGGTTGAGAGCAACTGTGGTAAGATCAGCGACAAAGTCATACTCAAACGGGTGAATTCCCTTCTGGGTCTCTCAGCCCTTGGTTGGTTAGTTTGCCGAGGAGCGGCGGCAGGCTTTGCAATCACCAACGCGTTGACGGATTGGCGGCGCTCTGGTTTGTCTTGCCTTCTAGGCCCATACACCACACTGGCCTCTTTCTTGAAGGGTTTCTTCTCAGAACTTGTAGATGCACCCTTTGGAATCTTACCAGACTTCAACCCAGCCTCAATTCTCTCTCCAGTCAGAATCAGATCAGTGAACCCTGCAGACGAATTCCCGATAAGATGGTTGAAAAATGGCCCAGATAGGGTCCCCAAGAACATGTCTACCAACTCCCGATCAGTCAACGGAGGCTGCACTCTGCCTGCCAGGTCCCTCCACTTCTGAGCGTACTCTTTAAAACCTTCACTTGAACCTAACGACATACCCTGGAGTTGGGTACGTGTAGGGGCAAGGTCGGAATTATATTGATACTGCTTATAGAAAGCAGTAGCCAACTCCTCCCAGTTACGAACCTTGGTCCCATCCAGCTGATAGAACCATTCGAGATGAGTCCCTGAAAGACTCTCCTGGAAGAAGTGGATCCATAAATTCTTATCCGCTGAGTACGGTTGAATCTTCCGAACATAGGACCTGAGATGTAGCTTGGGACAAGACGCCCCGTCGTACTTAGTGAAAGATGGTGCTTTGAATTTACGAGGAATGATCACACCAGTAGACAAACCCAAATCTCCGAAATCCAGCCCAGGTACCTGTTGTATCTCCATAGCATTCAACCTGTCTTCCAACTGCTTGTAACGGTCTTCTGCCGGAGGATATTGCTCTTCATCAAAATCAGTCTCGTTGTCGGAGACTACCGGACTAGGACCTTTTTCTGCTTGAGGAGTACTATTGCCAATGGAAGAACCAGCCTCTTCATTCTGCAAAGTGTTGCCAAACCTTCGGCCCGAGCTAAACAGAACAGTTCTTCTCTTCTTCTTCTTCTCCTTCTTCAGGAGCAGAGCTTTCAGCTCTTCTTGGCCCTGAGCCAAACCGTTGATTAATTCCTGAAATTGCGCATTCTGCGCCTGAAGAGCTTTGATGGATGTCTCAGTTGATGATGAGTCAGGATTCATGATGCTGAAATAAACAGCGAAGAACGGTAAGCAACCTGAAAAGAGGAAAACCTGCTATGCACATGATGAATGGAATGCGTATGATTTATGTTTTCAAAGACAATCGGGAATCAACTTTGTAAACAAAAAGGAACACACTTCATTAGATTCAACTTTGAAACTGAAATTATTCAACAGGTTGCCCTTAGGCGTTACATGAAAGGAAATACTGAAAAGGGAAATGAAACTATAAAAGAACATCCGGAGCTCCTTATTGATCCCATGGTCTTCTCTTCTCAGTATGGATGTAGGCATTCAGAGCTCTCTCATTCTCCAACTGTTTTGTCAGCTTCTGGATCTTTAATTCCTGCTCGTTGAACTTTTCCCGGTAAGAATCCCGCTCTTCTCGCAGTTGCGACCAAGATCTCTTCAATGTCTCATAATCAGCAGGTATCTGAGGAGGAAGGACAGTTGGTGGAACACCATCTTTGTCAGGACACTCAAGAATGACGGGTCTGACGGCTTCATACGGCATACCTAACTTCTGAGCACGGATGCGAACCCATTTATGGTAGGCTTCCATAGGTAAAGAAGTCTTTGGCCCTAACTCTTGTGGGTCAGCTTTATGAACTTTGTCCCAAGCCTTGATGAACCTACGACGCAGCTCGTCACTATCCACTTGAAACTCAAAACTGATGTGAGGCACCAACATCTCATGGGGACCTGCTCTTCTGGCTCTTCCGAACTGACGGAGTGCTAGACATGGATTGTAAGAGATCCCTCCTTGGGTACCAATCAGAGGAACATTAGGATATTCCCCGCATCGATCAATGACAGCTATCTCATCCAAACCTCTGCAAGTCCAAATGATGTCTTTATCGGTGAGAGACATTAACCTGTGAGCCCAACCTCTTCCTTCTTGGTTCTTCAGTACGAACTTAGGGAGGTGCGAAATAAACCACCTCACCAACAAAGGGATACAACACCATAGGGTTCCTCGTCTTCGGGTAGTACGAGCATGAAGTTGTTGCAAGATGTCACCCAAGAGAGTGGGCACAGGATTCTGAGACATAAAGATCCTTATGGCAGTGACATTGATGAAGTTATCAGGATTAGGAAACAGGACTAACCCATAGATTAAGAGAGCCAAGATGTCTTCATATGCCCTAAAGTCCAGGTCATTCCAGAAACTGTTAGCTTTACCGATCAGAAACTTGGCCAAGAAACCCTTAACTCCGCTTCTAGTCACCCAGTTGTCCATTACCTCTTGATGTGTCAAGGGAAGAGCTGCAACAACATCCTCAAGCCTGAGGGTCTTTTCCCTACCAGTAAAGGGAGTCTGATCCAAGATAGGGATACCAAGCAAATCAGAGAACTCTTCCAGGGTAGGGACCAGCTGGAAGTCTTGAAAGGTGAAGCACTGGTACAGAGGGTCATAGAACTGGGTCAGAACACTCATCAACTGTTGATCCCGCTTTGCAGTGACTAAACTGAGAAGAGATCCATGCCTCTGGATGAATGAAGTGGTATTTGGAATTCTGCTAACCAACTCATCAAACAACTCCGGTGAACGAACAAAGTTGAACCGGATAGTATTCCTTCGCACAGGCATCATGATGTCCTACAAAACAGAGCAAAGGTGAAACCCTCTTGTCTTTGAAATGGTCAGTCCTTATGCAGGATGCATGCAATGCTCATGATGTTATGATGTTATGATAAAGCACACCACGAATAGATACAAAGGCAAACATGGTAAGGCACACAAGTCACACAAGGCAAGCCCCTAAAGTTTAGGCCAGCATGAGGTCTAGGTACTATCCTCTTTCAGTTTGTTGGTTCATACCTGTCCTATCAAAGTAACCGGGTTCTTAGAGGATCCCAATATCATTGACTACCCTCAATCGGTCATAACTCCAGCATCACAATCTTTTCTTGCGGCCAGAACCATCACGAGAGTTTAGCCTCAATGGGCGTAGCATACTGCTACAATTCTAATGGCCAAGTTGTGTCATTTAAGGTTCTAAGGTTGTTGGTGCTTAATGACTCCTCAGAAGACCCATATTCTCCTCGTTGCAACACAAGGGATATCGGTACAGACCAAGGTGCCACACCAACGTAGCCACTGTTTCACCTGTGTCGGTCTACGCCGGACAGGTCCCTCACAGCTTATGCTACCTAAACAGGGTATCCCCAGATCCGGGTTAGGATCTATGTAACTCCCATGCAACCCACAATAATAAAGCAGACAAGTCAATACAATTGAAAACACAGTTATGAACTACCCTAAGGTACACCTCACTTTAAGTTTACTTCCCCAGCAGAGTCGCCAGTTCTGTGATCGGTGGATCTGGAACTGACTGTTTAACGCTGGTTCGTGAAATGTCGCGGAAGCAAGAGTCGCCACCGTCTTTTATTTTCTCCAAATGGAAAGGACAAAAGCACAGAAAAATTCCTTATAGAGATTGCTCTCGGTTCGGGAGGTAGGTTATAGAAAGGGAAGGTGTTAGCACCCTTTCTATCCATGGTTATCCATGGGCTCTTAGATACTTGCTCATTTGTGTTTTCAAAAATGTTTGTTTGCTTTTCAACTGTGGGTTTTAAAAAGTTTCTTTGAAAATTCCAGTTCAACTCTTGTATCAGTCCTCAAGAGTGTTTGAAAAATTGCTTTCGAAAGCTTTTTGAAAAGGTGTCGGTGTGAAAAGTATTTTTGATTCGTTTGGAAATTAGAGCAAGTATCTACGAGAACCTACCTACCCTAAGGAATTTGTCTGTGTAAATGTCCTTTAAAGTAGTGCCATCCCACCATTGAGAGGTAGGTAGCACCACCGTTGGAGGTGTTCGGGTCAACTCGAGGTTCGGGACATGGTGGTCACCAGAGCAATGGGAAGACACCTTAGAAGCTACCCTCATGCCAGGTTCCCGGATCATGAGGACTTACTAAGACATCCTCTACTCGACGATCACCTTTCGAGGCAAGGCAACAGTGAGGCGTACCCTAGGGGTGGTGTGTGATTCGTGTGTCGTTTTCATTTGTATTTATCTTGTCATGTCAAAGTGATCTATCGTTTGTTTTTATTTGTTTTCATTCATTCTTGCATGCCTTGATTAACAGTTAAAAGTTGCGAAAAGTAAAATTCTAAACTATTACAAAAGGCGCGGGTCCACATCGCCAAAATTTCCAGAACCCGATTTGACAGAAAATAAAGAAATAATGAAAAATAAAGTGCGAGAAATAAAAGATGTTACATGGCCTTGGGAGAGATACATAAATATTATAAAGAAATAAAAATAAATATGCGAATTGGAATTAAAATTGAAACGAGGGCGTTGGACCCTTTTTAACTAAATTATATTAGACGATTATTAAATTAACAAAATTAAAAGGAAAAGAAATTTGTTTTTTTGGTATTTTTATATTTTATGATTTTTATTTTATTATGAAAACATGTTAAAGTTTAACCTAAAATTAACCCTAATTAATTTACATGCAATTTAATTACAAAAATAAATATTTAATATTTAATTATTATGGAAGAAAAGAAAAAGGGATGAAAAATTAATTAAACCCTAGTTCTACCAATTTTAAATTAATTAAGAAAACATTACAATTAAACCTAATTTAATAACTAAAATTAATTAATGCAATTTATTTACAAAAATATGACATTGAATAAAAATATTAATTTTTGTCCTTTTATGATTTTTTTGTGTTTTATATTATTTGTGAAAATATTAAATTAAAAAAACAATAATTAAAAGAAAGTAAAATAATGAAAATAAAGAAATTAAAAAAGTTTGCAAACCTAGGGGGGGTCTGCCCCCAAATTGTGAGGTGAAGCCCATCAATTTTGAGCCCAAATAAGTCTGGTCTGATTGACTTTCCAGGAAGTATGCACATGCGTTGACCAACATCCATCATGCTCTTCCAATTAGAACCCTATGATCCATCTCAATAGGCACGTGGACGGACTGATGTTGAGGATGTATGATGCGTCTTCACACTGAAACTGCACACAAGTATTAAAGAAAAAATAATATGAAAGGGGGGTGGGGACCTGGGATCGAACCCAGGTCCTATGGTTTACCAATGCCACGCTTCACCACTGCTCCACTTTATTTTCTTTGTATATTATATAATAAGCAATCAATATAAAACAAAACAAACGCGTTAGTGGATTCTTGGCGCGAACTTTCAAACGGACCAACCGCTGATAGCCACCTAAGCGTCTTCCTCGTTGGCTTGTTTTTTCCTGAAATACAACAAACATAGGCAACGGTTTTGAACCGTTCTAACAGGCATCATTAGAGAAAATAGCGAATAGCACATGGGCATGTATAAATTGTTCGGACTAGGGCCATTAGAATCGTCTCTCTCTCACGATTCCAACGACGTATCTCTCATGGCCTAATTGTTCCAGGTTTGAAAACCCCTAAATCAATTTCCACGGAACCCTAATATGCTCTCATGGTGGATCCTTCGTTTTAGCATGAAACTCCAATCAAATTACGCAGGTAGCTTGCAAACATCATTCTAAACACAAAAACAACAATGAAATATGTTAAAAACGCATGAATGGTGGAAAACGATTTTGGAATTTTTTCTTACCAACTTCAATGGTGATTTCGTGTTTTCTTGAGTATGGGACTTAGGGAATGATTGGAAAACGTTCTATGATCCTCAAGGAAGCTAATGGAACAACTATTTGGCCCTGAATCGTCCTAGAACTTGTTTTTCAGATTTGACTTTTCTTGATAAATTTCAAGTTTGCATATGGCTTCTCCTGCGCAGCTTAGGGTCTAAAGGCACGAGGGTTAGCTTGCTTGTATATGTATGAATGATTTAGGGTTGAAAACTTGATCAAAGAATCCTTGAATTGATTGTGCAATATTTGATTTTTATGGCATTAGTTTTTCAATCTTTTTCATGCAACTTGATATCAAATCATGACAAAACCTTCCAAAAATGATTATGCACGAATCTTGAGTGTCCAATGAGAGTATTTTCTGCACAAAAAGATTTGATTTCATTAGTTTAGTATTTTTTCATATTTTATTTAGTTTAAATGAATTAATTGTAATAAAAAATTCAAATAAATAAATAAAAATAATAAAAAGACTTCCCTTTGGGCCAAATGGTCGTGTGCATGTCTTGAATGATGAATTGTGGAAGAAAAAGAGGCCCATTAGCAATTTTAGGTCATTTGAATCAATGTTGACTTTTCAAAATATCCAAAAATTTCCCAACTTCCACAAGGCATAACTTGCTCAATTTTTAAGATTTGCTCATGTTCTTGGACATTTTGGAAAGGTCTTTGAGTCCTCTAACCAATTCCTTTGGTCCCATGTCATTTTGATTTACCAATCTCAAGTTATGGCCTTTGACTTAAAGTCCCTTTTTGTTGACTTTTGAAAGTGACCTATAATGTTGAAATTGATAACTTTTTGTGAGAGCATTTCTTGGACTTGAAGTGTGAAGAGGAGTTGTAGGAAATGTCTTTCTCTTCAAAATGAGCTTTGTATGGAATTTTTCTGATAATCCATGTGAAAGTTATGCCCTGGTCAATTTACAGTTGACTTTTTCAACTGTCCAAATAAGGAAACTTTTGCATCTTGATGATTTTTGAGCCAAGCTTTGAGAATCATGATCAAGCATTGATCAAATGATGTTTGTGGCTTCAAAATGAGATGTTGACCAAAAATTTGAACTTTTGACTGCCAAATGACCATTTTGCCCTACAGTTGACTGTAGTGCAATTAGGGTTTTGACTGTGCAATTTTGTGCTGAAAGTCTTGAAACTTTGTATGAGGATGCTTGACCATGTTTATAGGCATGTGGGACTTGATTGGACCCTTGGAAACTTCATTTTCTTGATCAGAACCAAAACCCTAATCTTGACTGTTAGGAGGCCCTTGAACTGTGCAACCCTTGGGGAATTTTGAAGCTTTGACTTGGCAATTTCTTGAAGAATATGGGAGGGCAAATTTTGGGGTACAACAATATTTATTTACAAAAATAATAAATTAAGGGTGAAATTAATAAATAATAATAAAAAATATTATATTTTAGTTTTCTGAGTTTATTATGAAAAAATTAATTTGGTTAATTAAGTAATAATAATAATTAATAGTAAAATAATTAAATGAAAAAAATATATGAAGAAAAAAAAAAGAATAACCCAGGGGGTGTTGGCCCAATTAGGAGGTGTTTTTGCAATTTCCAGGCCCACTGACTCAAGCCTGTTTTGACTTTTCAGGATTCCCTGCACGCTCATTGACTGGGGATTATGGTGCTCTCTTACTCACATCCACTGAATCTACGCCTGAAGCCACATGGCGCTTTGACATTTGAGATGCATGGTGGGCTACTTTTGGAAACCTGCATGTGATTATGTAAAGAAAAATGAAATAAACGTTTTGGGGGACCTGGGATTCGAACCCAGGTCCCAATGATCATATGCACGCGTCCCTGCCACTCAGCCAGCTTGCTAAATTCATTAGTGGGATACAAAGCAATTATTATATTTGAAAACAAGTCAATATGCTGTAGAATAAAAAACACACGCGCTTTTTCAAACTATCCAATGACATGCTAACACCTCATCATCTTCTTCATTGTACCTGCAAAAACAATATTAGATAGCGGGGGTTTTTAACCCCCACTAAACAGTGCAACGAAAAATAGCGATTAGCCCCACAGGGTATATAAATATTTCACGAGGGGTTGGTTTTATTCGTCTTGGTCTCGGGATCTCAACCATATGTCTTATGAGCCCTAATTTTGCCTGGTTCAGAAAGCCCAAATTCCAAAGCTTAAGAACCCTAGAAATCGTTCATGGCATCTTTGGATTCAGAGTGTTATAGTTCAATTAAATGATACCATTAGCTTCGTATGGTTCCTAGCAACACAAATCAATCAAGAAAACACGTTAAACATACATGATTTAAGAGTTACGATTCTGGAAAAAAATGGCAAACCGTGGTTATGTAGGTATCGATTCCTTGAGCCTTAATGCTTGATTTTGATTCCAGTTTACTCCTGGGACCTCCTGCAAGGTGTTTGAATCAACAAAAACTTTTGAATCGCCCTAGAACGCCAAAGTCAGTTTTCAATTTTCTTGGAATTTTTCAATATGCTATGGCTTTTTTTCTGCAGCTTTTTCACGTTCTTTTAGGTTAGGATTTGCTTGCATATATATAGGGAAATTGAATTAGGTCAAAAGCTTGAACAAAAATCCATTGCATTGATGCTTGAATCCTTGATTGGAAATCAAATCTTTTTGATTTTTCATGATTGGAAAATGTTGCCAAATTTGGAGATTTTGTATCTTTGACTTGGTGCTCGAAATTGCCAGCATATATTGACCATATTTGCTTCACAAAAAGATTGAAAAATCAAATCTTGCATTTTCCTACAATTTAAATTAATTAAATGAATTAATATTAATTAAAAATCCAATTAATCAATAAAAATAAGAAAATAAATTCAATTAAGCTTGATGGGTCGTGCATAGGTCATGGATGAAGTTTCAAGAAGAGATTTGAGGCCCATTAGCAAAAATAAGGTGTTTTGAGCAAAGTTGACTTTTGCAAATTCATGAAAATTCCCCAACTTCTCCAATGCATATCTTGCTCAATTTTGATCACATGACCATGTTCTTGGACATTTTGGAAAGCTCTTGGAGTCCTCTAACCAATGCCTTTTGTCCCATTTCATTTGTATTTACCAATATCAAGTTATGGCCTTTGACTCAAAGTGTACTTTTGTTGACTTTTGAATTTGACCTATAATGTAAAAATTGATAACTTTTTGTGAGTGCATTTCTTGGACTTGGAGTGTGAAGATGGATTGTAGGAAATGTCATCCCCTTCAAAATGAGCATTGGATTGGATTTTTCTGATGAACCATGAAAAAGTTATGCCCTGGTCAAGATATAGTTGACTTTTCTACTGTCCAAAAATAGTAACTTTTTGCATCTTGATGATTTTTGAGCTATCCTTGTGGAATCATGATCAAGACTTGATCAAATGATGATTGTGACCTCAAAATAAGATGTTGACCAAAAAATATGACTTTTGACTGCAAAATGACCATTTTGCCCCTGCAGTTGACTCTGGGTTAAATGAGGCTTTTGACTGTGCAAATTGGCACTGTGAGTCTTGAAACTTGGCATGTAGGTGCTTGAGAATGTATATAGGCCTATGAGACTTGATTGAACCATTGAAAATCCCAAATTCCTTGAAAGAACCAAAACCCTAATTTCAGCTGTCTTAGGAGGTGATTTGACAGTACAATCCTTGAGCAATCTTGAGTAATTTGAAGATTATTCTTGTCAAACCTTGAAGAATATGGGAGGGCAAATTTTGGGGTACAACATTGACATAATGAGTCAATGTAGAATTCTCATCCTTTAGATTGAAACAAAGCAAATAAATATACTAAACCTCTTAAGAAACCAAGCTTCAATTGCATTAAGTCTTCACAAAAATTGGGCTGAGTAACGATTGTATACAGATGAATTCCAGATCACAGACAAAGCATGTAATCACAATAACTTTCATACAAAAAAAACAAACAACCCAATGTCATGGGGTAAACCCCAAGAACTCCAGATAAAATAACAGTTGAGGTCACAAGGTCTCAAGGTAGGTTAAGGTCTCAAATCCTAAGTCCAAGAAGTCCATAACTCCAAAATGCCAAGGATAGTAACCAAGTAGTCCAAGTAAAATTAAAGTTTTTTAGGGTTCAAGTAGATTATTAAGTATCTCCAAAAAAGAAATGAAAAGCTCAAATGAGCAAAATAAAAATGACATAAAAGAAAAATTCTCAAATGAGCAAAGATGAAAATAGCATGAAATGTAAATGCTAAAATAAATGTGCTTAAAGTAAAAGCATAAAATAAAAGCATAAAATAAAATCAATTGTTAGAAATTAGAGGTTAGTTGAATGACCATCTTGAAACTTGCATTTGAAACTCATTAGAAGATTGATAAAACCAAAGCCTTTCAACAACAAGTTTCATTTGCTTTTTGTTAAGTATATCATCCATTCAAAATTCTCAAGGCAACAATAAATGATCAATAATGTTTAAGTGATTCACTTTGACCAAAGTTTATGAAGATTCATTAGAGGATTGATAAGATCAAAGCCTCCTAACAATGAATCTCAAAGTTATTGGATCAAAGGATTCAAATCAACATAATTGGGCTTACAAACATGAGTTTGGGCCACGAATGATCATTTCTCAAATCGGGACAAAATTTAGCACAATGTTAAGCAATCGTAAGTGGACTTATATAGAAGTCGCACCTATTTTGAGGCTGGTCAATAGCAATTTATGTGTCATATGCTTGGAGAGATGATATGTACATCATCCTCTAACAACATATGACACAATAAGAAGGGGATAAGATGAAGAGAGACGGGAGAAGAATTAAACCACATTTGAACCAAAAAAACAATCAAACTATTATTAAAATCATTCATCCATTTTTATAGAGTTATACTCAACACCATGGATCCAATGATGTTAATAAAGCTCATGATAAAAATTTCATATTCCAAGATCAGCCAGAATATATACAAAAAATAAAATTGTATTTAAAATAAAGAAAAAGGTTTTTAAAAATGATTTTAAAATGAAAATAAGAGGGGAAATGGCAATTATGTTCAAATCAACCAAGAAAAATAAAATGAGGCCATAGAAAAATCAGAAATATACTCAAATGTTTATATAAAATTTTTGGTAATTTTTTAAAGTCAGAAACTATTTTTAAACTAATTAAAATTGCTCTAATAATTAGAAAAAAGATAAAAAATAGTAGAAGTCAAAATAAAATTCTAAAGAAAATTCAGAAGGTCGGAAATAATGGAAATGATGTTGATGAATTTTTTCAGAATTTAAAAATGTTCAAAAGTATTTTTTAAGTAATTAAAAACAAACCAAAACAAAGAAAAATTATAAAAAATATCAAATCTAAAAATAAAATTATGAAAAAATAAAATTCAGAAAGAGAATATTTAAAAATATTTTTGTGAATTTTTTCATAATTTTTGAACAAGAAATGAATTTTCTATGATTTTTTAAAGTTTAAAACAATTTAAACATAAAAATCAGAAATAAAAATAAAGTCAAAAAAATGTGGACCAATGGATGAGAGTCAAAACGTGTTAGTAACCTAATCCAATGGATCAGACGCGTTGTGCATATCATGGTCTTTAGTAGAATAAACACAAGATCATTAATTAAATCAGATTTTTGAAAAATAAGCGTGGCACGCTTTCATTGGTTGTTATATGACATGTTGGTCATCTTTAACCTCTAGCCAACGAAATCTGTAGGTTTCAAAAACTGTAAAATTAGAAGACGAGACATGTACCATTCGCTTCGTCTCTTCAAGACAATTCCAATGGTACCTTCGCGAAAAATTTATATAAGTTGTAGCTCAGTCGTTTTAGAAGAGAAGTTTTGAGAAGGGATTTGAAATTTCATGGTCAAAACATACTTCCAGTTGAAAACAATTGTTGCGACTAGAATCAGGATGATGAGAGCTTCATAATAGTATCCAAGTTTGAGAGAATTGGTGAAGGAATCTACCTATTGAAGTTAAGTTGCAGAGCTCTGAAACTTGACATGACTAGCACGGTTCAGGGAGTTTTAGAGCTTAATTCTTCTTCTGTTAGCTTCAGTGAGGTTCAAGGAAGATGAATTGACAAAGAAAAATGATTGAGAAAGGCTATAAGAGCAAATTTGAAGTTGTAGAAATTTTGGTTCAGGAGGGAGTTTGGCAGGGTGATTCTGGTTCTCTAAGCTTGAGAAAATGAATGAGATATGACCCTCTATATATAGGGAAGCCGATTGAATGTTCAAGCGTGTAAAATGATGAAGTTTGGAGGGAAATCGTGTGAACCTGATACACGAATAAGGTGCGATCTGTTTTGCATCAAAACTCATCCAATCCTTGTGTTTTAAGGCTCTAATCCACTTTGGCAAGTTGGTTAAACATATTTAGATCAAAAACGCATGCTAATTTTATGTTTAGAAGCCAAAACATGAATTTCAAATTCTGACTTATGAAGAAACTTCAGTTTCAAGTTACCAAATTCAAATCAATGGCATTCTCAGCTCAAGGATTCTTAGGACATGATTCTTAAAGCTTTAGAAATATGAGATCACAAGCTTTAAAATGTGTAAAGAATAACATCAAATGGATGCTTGAGCTGAAAATTGTGATGAGTCAAAGTTGAGAAAAAGAGGTTGACTTTCTATACTTAGAAAATTTCTAAGTTTTTTCATCAAAAATGACTTATAATGTCTTGCATCCAAACATGGCCTTCCACTTGAAATTTACTCTTGACCAAAAAATATGGCATGAAGTAGATCTCTTGAATGGAATTTTGAGACTTGAACCATTTAAAAACTCCAAAAATTGAGATATTTATGACTTGTTGAAGTTGGAAAAAATTCATGAAATGACCTATAATCTTTTGCATCCTTAGGGCATCTTCCATCCATTTTCACACTTTGCACTTAAAAGAAGGGTTGAAGTCCATATATTTAAGATCATTATGGAAAAAGAATGGGATAAAGGAGATAAAAATTGACCAAGTTATGATCTTTTGAAGTCACATAATTGAATTTGATGATCCATCTAGAAGACTTGTAATCTTTCTTCATCATTAGGTACCTTCCACATAAAATTTCCTTGAAAATTTTGAAGTGATTTGTTGATAACCCTTTAAAGAGAAGGATGTCTTTGGAATAACTCAAAATACCAAAATATGGGCAAGATATACCCCTTTGAAGTTCAAAACCCCAGCTCCTAGAGCAACAAGATACCTTAGAAATCATTTTACAATTTTGATCAATTTTCTTGCACAAATAGTTTTTTCATATAAATAGAAGTTGTTGAGGATGATAATGAGGAACCATAACAACCATAATAACTTAGAAATATTGATAATTGATGGAGATATGCACTTGTGATCAATGAATCAATAACTTGTCCAATTAGGTCAAACTTCTTCAATTAACCCTTGTACCTTTGAACTATTTTTGACAACTTGAGGCGTGATGAATTATAATAGACTTTGTCATGATATTACTTCAAAATATATTCAATAATGAAGCTTGAATCTCAATGAAGCTTTGTTGAATAAGGCATGGGAATAAACTAATGAACCTATGGATCAACTTGTTAGAATGTGTTGTGCTTTCACCTATGATATCAACAATTAGGGCAAATATACATTGTATTTATTAGTTAAAAGTTAATCAAAACATAGATGACAACAAGATACATATCAAGGTGCTTGGTTATTCCCCATTGACAAAGCTAAAGATAAGGAGAAGAGCCAAACCCTAGTGTATGATCTTGTTGTGATTGAGTTGATATGATATGATAGAGGAATTTTAGGGGTAAAAATTTGGGTACAACATTCACGAACTATGAACCATTGTTGAAAACAATGATATCGAGGAGACCAAAACGACATATTATATTCCTCCAATAAAACCGCCCTACCCTTTCTGTTGTGATCTGGGGTATGGTCTTAACTTCCACCCATTTGGTGAAGTAATCCAGAGTCACTATAAGAAATTTCATTTTCTAGGTTGCTAGAAGAAAAGGGTAGAGAATGTAAGATCCCCACTTGTAAAAAGGCCAAGGAGAAAGTACCGAATACAATAACTCGGCTGGAGAGTGTATGAAAGGATCGTAAATATGACATTTCTCACACCGATTCATGAATCACACACAATCTTGTAGCATGCTCGACTAATAATACTTAACCCTGACTATCTTTCCAGATAATGTCCTTCCTCATACATGACTTCCATAAACTCCTTCACACACTTCTTTCATTATAAGTCTGACTTCTTCAGCAATACATCTCAGCATTGGAGAGGATCTGCCCATTTTGTATAGTTGGTCATCTACCATGAGGTATCATGAAGATATCCTCTTTATGTTCCAGGATTCAGCCTCCTCGTCTGCTAACTTGTCTTGAGTACAATATCATATGATGGGTGTCATCCAGCCCCTTGCATTTTCCAAAACCATGTTCTCCTAAGCTTCTGTGCTTAACACATCCAAGGTTTTATTAATTACCATTCTATTCAATTCGGGTCCTTTAGTGCTGGATAAACAGGTCAGTAGATCGGCTCTGACGTTTTCATCTTGGGGAATTTATGATATTTCGAATTTTGTGAACCCCTTAGGTAGTTGTAGAACTCGATGTAGGTATTTAAGTAACACTGGATCCTTTGTCAGATAACTTCATGTGATTTGGATAGAAATAAATTATGAATCAGTGTGCAATAATAAATGGGTAACCCCGACCTCTTTAGCTAATCTCAGACCGACGATCATAACTTTATATTCTGCTAGATTATTGTTGGCCTGGAAATTAAAGAAGAGGGACTATTCTAGCACCAACTCCCATGATCCTTCTAATAATATTCTTGATATGCTACCCTTGAGATTGGACGATCCATCTACTAACATAATCCATTACTTTGATGAGTCTTTTAAAGTAGGTGTAAAGTAGGTGAACTCGGTTTTATGCTAGCACCTGAGATTTGATGTTATTCCTGGCCGTGACATGGTGTAATACTTTGAAAATTCTACAGCCAAAGATACCATCCTACCTTCCAGATTCAGCTTCTTCAAAATCAACTTTTTGGGATAATTCATCTTGACGATAATAGGATGTCCCTAAAAATAATATCTAAATTTCCTAGTGGTGATCACTACTGCAAGAGCTAACAGTTCGATCTTTTGATAGCATATCTCAGCTCTTTTGAGAACCTTGTTGACAAAGTAAACCAGTCTTTCACCTTAATTAATATCTTGAACCAACACAAAACTGATAGCTTTCTCTGAGACTGCTAAGTATAATATGATAGGTGAGTTTTCCTTTGGACAGACCAAGATTGGTGGGGTGGATAGGAAGTTCTTCAACTCCATAAACGCCTTCTCACATTCTTCTATCCATTCAAACTTTGTTGACTTCTTGATAGGAGCGAAGAAGTGGACAGACTTATCACAAGCTTAATACAAAAAGCGATACAGGGCGACCAATCTTTCGATCAGCTGTTGAAATTCCTTGATTGACGTCGGGATACTCATATCAATAATCATATGACCCTTGTCTCTGTTAGCCTCTATTCTCTTACGTATTAGCATGAAACCCAGAAACTTGTCAGCTTTTACCCTGAACATGCACTTGTCTTGATTAAGCCTCATGTTAAACTTCCTTACTGACTCAAATGTCTCTTCCAAGTTTTTGACATGGTCCCTCTCCCCTGGGGTCTTGATCACCATGTCATCCACATATACTTCCAAGTTTCTCCTTATTTATGATGAAAACACCATATCCATTATCCTTTGATACGTAGCTCCGACACTTTAAGGTTGAATGGCATCACCTCATAGTAATAATTGCTTTTATTGGTCATGAACGTCATTTTAATTGCATCAAATGGGTTCATTATTATTTGGTTATAGCTTTAATAGGTATCCATAAATATGAGCATACAAAACCCAAATTCCTTACATCAATGATTATGTCGATGTGTGGCAAAAGATAAGGATCCTTTGGGCATGCCTTATTTAGGTCGGTTAAATCTACACACACGCGCCATTTTTCAGAATTTCTTTTCCACCATGACGATGTTGGATAACCAGGTGGGTCATTTTATTTCCTAGATAAATCGAGCCTTCAAAAGCTTTCCTACCTCCTCTAAAAGTACCTTTATTTTTTCTTCTCTATCTTTATGCTTCCTTTGTTCCACGACTTTCAATGCTGGATCAAGAGAAAGGTGATGACATACGATATTTGGGTCGACGTCAGGCACGTCTAAGGGTTTCCCAGCGAAGAGGTCGATGTTGTCTCTTAATATCTTCATGATGTTTTCCTCTTCTTCTTGAGATAATTCTGAACCTATATGCGTGGTATGAAACCCCACAACACTGATCTGCACCTTTTTTAGTCCTCTAATGGGTACTAAACTATCAACTGTAGGGTTCTCGAGGGTCAAGGTCGACAATGTTCACCTATAGAGGATCTTCAGCTGTTGAATGAACCTGTTGAGCCCTCTTATTCAACTTTAGGTTATCCTTGTAGTATTTCTGCACTAGCCCCTGATCGCCTTTGATTACCCATACACGCCCATTGTTTATAGGGGTATTTCATGGTAAGGTAGAGAGTGGATAATGTGGTTTAAAGAACATTGAACTATGGCCTTCTAATGATGATGTTAGATGGTGAGGATGCATTTACTATCAAGTTTAACACCATAAACCCCACACATAAAATATCATATAATTTAATTATAAATGCAACCTCGTAGGGTGTCAGACACATAAAAAACACACATCTTGCTCCATAACTTGTGTTTCAACATAATAGTTTCAAAAACACACATTTATAATTGAGATGTTTATACGACACCCAACATATCTGATTCATACATGGCATTTTTACACGACATCCAACTCGTCTGGCCGGTATCACATATTAATGTAATAATACATTAATAACCTATCATCGCATGCTCACTTCCATTTTAAAGTATCATCGCAGCGGAATTATCATCAACAATTATGAAAGATAATGAAGGTAATGATATTTAGTCTCTACCTCCAACTTTAATAACAACATAAGAGAGTTATAACCAATCAAATCAACAACTTAAGAATACTCAAAAACAGAATTAGTCTTATGACTTCAACATAAACATATCATAAAATTAAAACAAGCGTTCCCAGCCCAATGTTACATAATCAGAGCAAGACGCTACTAAATAAAGCGATAAACTAAGAAGTAACTTTATGAGTTGGATTCTACTTACTTCAACAATAATACTCCTAAGTATCTGCACAATGCCCATGTAAAGGAAACATTCAAACATAAGGGTGATAATTCTTTTCAATAATAACAATATAAAATATAAGGTAGAGCACAACATCTACACAATCATGCACCATAACATAACATATTCTAACACCCAAATCATGATCAATATCATACACAATAACACCTCAACAATAATCAACATGAATCAACACATCATCATGAATCATTGGACAATATAACACCAATAAAATATGCAATGTGACACCAATGCAATGCATTAAACAACTGAATCAACATTTATATGGTACAAAATTATGAACACACTAGTTCATTTCACTCCATGATCCCTACCACAGGATCAATTCCCTCTTGAAACTGAAGCACACCAAATCGCTACCATCACCATAGATAACACTTCACTAATCCCCCATATAGGAATTAGCTACTCGCACTCGATCCATCACCCTAGGATCGAGGCTCACAAAAAAGAACTGTAGTTCAGAAAACATGAGTGCATGGGCTCTCAACATGCAACAACAACACATACACATTGGCCCCTCTTCTGACAGTGTAAATCACCAACATCATAATCAGCATAAACATATCATGTATATATTCCGACATGCATTATCATTAATAACATTATCACAACAATATCATAAACATCACATCATAACAACATTATCAACAAATAGTCATGTTCAATACTACATCAACCTCACAACAACATCATCAACATCTTAACAACATTATCATAAGATTATCAACATAACAACATCATTATCACACAACATTATCACAACAATGCAACGATTCACTTAACCAATAAATTTATTAACATAGTAGGAATATAAATAATATTTAAACATTTCAGCTATCACTATTATGTTTTAGCTCTGAGTATTAGCTTCTTAACACTTCGAATGAGGCGTCATTTGGACTTACGGATCAATAGTTATGGCCAAAATCGTCGAAAATACTACTTAGGCCAAAACAACAATTTCTCAAAATTTGGCTTAGTGCAACCGATTGCGCTATAATGACAATCGATTGTCACCTTATGGATTTTGCTACTATTTTTCTCAAAAATCACATTTCTAGGCCATTCAATCGATTACTTCAACCATGCAATTGATTAACACTTATTTTGTTTTAGTTTTTACATGTCAGCAATCGACTGCACCGATACTGCAATCGGTTACACTGGGCAATTTTTCCAAAAATTCTTTGTTTCATTGTTACACAACTTGTTTCACTTTAAACCTTCTTCATATTAAACTAGTCCCAAATTCAACATTTTAAATTACACCAATTCCAATTCTAATAACACTAACACATTAATCTCTTCATAATGAACATAAATCCACCAAAATTTTCATGAATCAATCACCTAAGATCAGACCCTAAAACACCCAACTCACATCAATTTCAACATGATTAAAAAAACACAACAACAACATACACCTTTAGAATTCATATCATGGCATATAAAAAACAGTTTTAATCATCAATTATTTCACAACACTCATCTTCAATCAAAGAGAATTAAACCATATTGTACTCTTCCATCATACCCCTATTATTGAACCAGATTCTCACTCTTACCTTGGATTACCCTAGAAACATTGAATCTTTCTGCTTTGATAGAATCATCTCTTCCTAAACTCATACCCTCTTCTCTTTGCACTTGTTTTTGCCCTACCTTTTTCTCTAATTCTTTTCACGTACTGTAAAAGTGTCTTCTAACTCTAACCTCCTTTTTATAATAACAAAATCCCTTAGTTTTGGATTTCCCAATTTTATCCTCACTTACACATACAAACTTCCTACTTTTCCCTTACATATTACCACAATCATCATATTGCCCGTACTTCCTCATAATTCCATTTATTTTACTATTAAATCTAGTAATTCAATATTCTAACAATATTATTATTTCAATTAAATAAATCTACTGAAATTACTTTTATTTAATTATTTAAAATTCTAAATAATTCAAATCAACTTTAACTCTCTCTCTCTCTCTCTCTCTCCTCTCTCTCTCTCTCTCTCTCTCTCTCTCTCTCTCTCTCTCTCTCCTCTCTCTCTCTCTCTCTCTCTCTCTCTCTCTCTCCTCTCTCTCTCTCTCTCTCTCTCTCCTCTCTCTCTCTCTCTCCTCTCTCTCTCTCTCTCCACCCCCACCTTGAGCATACATACCTCCACAACTACACAACAATGAATGAAATCCTATAAATTCATAATAATTCAATTAAAAATCACAAATTAATTTATTGAAATAAACTAATTAAAAATAGGGTGTTACAACTCTCCACCACTTAAGAAATTTTCGCCCTCGAAAATTACCTTAAGTGAACAAATTCAGATACAAATCTCTCATCTGACTCTCAAGCTCCCAAGTCACGTTCCCATAAGCTGGTCCTCCCCAAGCTACCTTCACCAAGGTTATCTCTTTATCATGTAACTTATTCACTTCCTGATCTTCTATCTGTATGGGTGATGCCTCAACAATCATGTTATTTTTCACATGTACATCATCAACTTGGATCACATGAGATAGATTCAAAATGTATCTCCTCAACTGAGATACATGAAACACATCATGATGATTAACAAGTGTTGGTGGCAAAGCAATCTGATAAACCATTTCTCATATCCTCTACAAAATATGGTAGGGACCGATGAAACACTGAGTGAGCTTTCGAGACTTTAAAGCCCTACCAACACCAGTGACAAGGGTAACTCTCAAAATCACATGGTAGCTCTTCTGGCGACTCTTAGAAGCTTTCATCTTCTCCTGAATCACTTTAATCTTCTCGGTGGTTTGTTGGACAATCTTAAGTCCAATCACCGCACTCTCTCTTGACTCATACCAACAAAGACATCATACACCTTCTACCATACAACGCCTCGTACAATGTCATTTCAATACTCGAATGAAAACTGTTGTTGTAGATAAATTCAATCAACAGTAGAAAACTATCCCAAGTTTCTCCTTTTTCTAGCACACTATCCTCAATAAGTCTTCTAAGGATTGTATAGTCCTCTCTGTATGACCACCTTTCTGTGGATGATAAGCAGAACTCAGACGTAACTTTGTATGTAAGGCTTTTTGTAAACTTTCCTAGAATCTCGACGTAAACCTCAGATCTCTGTCAGATATAATACCTGATGTAATTCCATGCTAACTGACAATCCTCTCGATATACAGGTCTACTAACTTCTCCAACGGATGATTAAGTCGAAACAAAATGAATTGAGTTGACTTAGTCAACCTATTCATAATAACCCAAATTATGTCACAAACTTCCAATGTCCTTGGAAATCCAGACACAAAGTCCATCAAAATGTTGTCTCATTTTCCACTCAGGAATATACAACAACTGCATCAAACCTGACAACTTCTGATGCTCAACTTTTGACTTTTGGCAAGTCATACACGCATACACAAATTCAACAACCTCCTTTTTTATTCCAAACCATCAAAATATCTTATTCAAGTCTTTATACATTTTAGTAGTACTACGATGAATACTCAGACCACTTTTGTGTCCTTCCTCAAGAATACTCTTCTTAAGACCAGACACATCAGAAACACAAACTCTATCTATGAATCTGATCACATCATTCTCATTAATTATGAATTCACCACCTTGACATTGATTGATTAAAGTTAATAGATCCACCAGTCTCAAACCACCTCTCTGACCTTCTCTAATCTCTTCAAGAACATTATTAGTAAGATTCAGCATACCCAGATTCATACTATGCGGCGTGACTTCACAAACTAAACTCAAATCTCTATATTCTTAAATCAAATCCAACTTTTTCTCCATCAAGGTCGACATATACAATGTCTTTCGACTCAAGGCATCAACTGCTACATTTACTTTTTCGGGATGACAATTCAAACCAAAATCGTAGTCTTTCAACAACTCAAGCCATCTTATAAACATCACAATACATTACAAAAGATTCAGTTGGAATCAACATGATTAACACTAGAGCCAACGTCAACCTCTTCTTAAGCTCTTGGAAAGTCTCTCCACACTTAACATCCCAAACATATGTTTGACTCTTCTTAGGTAACTGAGTTAATGGAAAGGCCAACTTAGAGTAACCTTCAATAAATCTATGATAAAAACCAACTAGCCCAAGAAAACTTTGAATTTCGGTGACATACTTTAGAGTCTCCCACTGCAACACAACCTCGACCTTCGAAGGATCAACAACAATACCTCCACTAGAAATCACACAACCGAGGAAACTCATCTCTCATAACCAAAACTCGCACTTGGACAACTTAGCATACATTTTCTCCTCTTTCAATAGTTCCAATACAACTCTCGGATGCTCGACATACTCTTCATTAGTCTTTGAATAAATTAAAATATCATCAATAAACACTACCATAAACTTATTAAAATGCAGATGAAAGACTTTTGAAATTCTGGCTGCAGATACTCAATGTCACGTTCAATGTTATGACACCGTATCTGACTTTCTATAAGACAGTAAATACAAAAACAGTAAAGAACACAGTCAATTGTTTACCCAGTTCAGTGTGCAACAACACCTACTCTGGGGGCTACCAAGCCAGGGAGGAAATCCACTATAAGAGATATTAATTCAGGAATAAACCAACCAGTTTATCTCCTTCACTTAAGACCTACCCAATGCAACTTCAATCTAAGTATAACTTAAACCTGAGTTCCTACTCACTCCCCCTCAATCACAGCAGTGATACTTAAAACAATTGACTAATGATTTAATGAAGACACTCTTCAAAACATACACTTGATTATGCTTCACAGCTTTTTAATCAAGCAACACAAACACTCTTGCTTCACAGCTTTGAGTGATACATAAACCTAACTTGACTTTGCTTCAAAGCTTTAGTCAAGAGACACAAAACACTCTTGCTTCAAAGCTTTGAGTGATACAAAACCCTTACAATTAAAACCTATTCCAAGTCACTTATCACAATGATACTTGCTTGGATTACAATAGTTAAAACTATACAGCTTCTAAATGATCTTCTGTCAAAAGGGATAAATTCCAAACAGCAGCCCTGTTGAATATATAGCAGCTGCTTCTTCAGTTAGGGTTTCCACAAAAAGCTAGGGTTAATTCCGTTTGACCTTAAGACTTGGTCACAGGACTTTATCAACCAGGTTAGGGTTGAGCTAGGTTAACCCCAAGACCACGAGAGATTCTGTTCTGGAAAGACTGAGTCATTTTCCTGAAAAAACTCAGAATTAACCAAACTGCATAACTGTTAGTTCAGAACAGGATGTCTTAACATTTGTTATGACATCTGAATTCTTGTTTACTGATTTTGGTAAATGTGATCATTTTGCAAAATTCTCAGATACACACTCATAAACAGCAGCACCTGTATGACATTATTTTTCTGCAAAGGTACCTAATAAATCAGTACCTAATAGACTAGAATGTTATGACATCAGTCATGACATTCACACACCTGGTTTTACCAAAAATGCATGCCAATAACTAAACAATTACAAACTCCCCCTTTGGCAGATTTTTGTCTAAAGCCCCTAAGCAATCAGAGATAGATAGCAGCAGAATAAATATGACTGCAGAAAAATAGAATGTCTATCAAGTAATTGACCACAGAATAATATCTCCCCCTCTTTAGCCACAAATGGGCCAAAGATACATGTTCTTAAATGTTTATACAGTCATCCATAAAAAGTAATAAAAACAACAACTAAAATCTGAACACACTTGCAAACTCCACCAGGGACCAGCAACAACTCCACCAACCTTTAAGCACTGTCCCCTTCAGAGGAGCTAGTTTCTTCAGTATTGAGTTGATCTTCAGCAACACCCTCTTCCCTTCTGTTTCCTTCAGCTTCCTCCTTTTCTAACCTGGCAATTAGGTTTTCTAGGGTCTTTTTCCTAGTCTCCAGCTCTTTGCATGTCTCTTTCAATACAGCTATAACATCAGATGTTTTGGACTGAGTCTTTACAAATGATGTCTCAGCTGATGTTATGACAATATCAGGAGCATGAGATCCCTGAAATAGCTTGTAGTGTAACCCAAGAGCAGGAGCTCTTTTGCAAGCAGTATCTCTTGCCACCAGGATATCAGGGTACTGTGCAAGGATAATTCCACACAGGAGGGAGGGAAAGGCAATAGGGCCTTTGACAGCAAAGCTACCAGCATGTTTTAGAGTTTGTTCAAAAATATACCTGCCATAGTCAAATTCAGTCTTGGTTCCCACAACATAAATAAATCTCCCCAATCCTGTGGAGATAGTAGATTTATGGTTTGTAGGGACCCAGTTGGCTGCACCAATCTTGTGCAGGATGGCAAATTTCATGCTTAGTTTGCTGGCATTCAGCTTGCCTTTCAAGGGCCAGCACTTGACTTGTCTTGCTGTGATGGTTTGACAAACTTCATTGTCAGTGACTTCCAGTTCAGGGCAATCCTCATTTGATCTTCCAAGAAATTTGTTAATTTTTGATGGAGAGAAATTAACCCTTCTTCCTCTAACATAAACACATTCAAAGTCAGCTGACCTTCCATCAGCACATTCATCAGACAAGTTCACTATAAATTCCTTGACCAGATTTTCATAGCACTTGGTAAATTTTACCACAGTCTTCATCAGTCCAGCAGCTTTGATCAGGTCCATGATTTCCTTGCAATCCATGGCATCATTGTTTAGTTCTCTTTCTAAAGCTATTCTCTTCAAACAAACATACTTCCATCTGTTGGCATTGTCAGGATGGTGAAAAGAGATGTTATCTGTTGGGACTTCAGGAACTCTAGCAATTTTGCTGGAAGGGAGTTTCCTTCTGATAGAAATTTCTTCAGCCTCAATTTCAAATTCTGATTCCTCATCAGAATCAGAAGACTCAGGTTCTTTTCTCTTCTTTGTAATTGGTTGTCTACCAGTATGCACTTGGGCTTTCACCTTCCCTTTGGACTGACCAGTTTTCACAGATTCTACCCCAGTTTTGCCTTCAGCCTTGGATTTCTTATTAGCAGGTTTCTCTTTGGTCATACATTGTGCAGCATTCTGATTACCCTTTCTTTTCATCATTCTCCTAGCTATGCTAGGGTTTACATTGGCAATTAGATCATTGTCTGAGTATTCCTCATCCACATCAATGACAGGTGGATCAACAGTCTTCTCTGAAGGGTTCTGAATGTTGTCATTTGGTGTCACAACATTCTCAGAGACATCTACATTTGCTTCAACATTTGGGCTTGCTGATTCTTGATTTAATGGGACAGAAATCCCCGGTACAGAGTGGTTTTCGCTTAGTATTCTTGTAACAAGCCTAGCAATTGCTTGATGTACTTGAGCTGATCCTTCCCTATTTGGTACAGAGGAAGAAGGATGAGAAGGATTACCAGAAGCAGTAGCTTGAGCTCTTCCTGCATGCCTAGTTCTCAGCTTTTTGACTTTGGAGGGGTCAGTTGCCATTTCTCTGAGAGGAGTGATCTCCAGGACTTCAGAATCTATGCATGTGGTGATTGCTCGAGAATCTTGGTCAGATGATGAAGACGAAGTGGTCGCCTTGGTTGAAGATGATGTTTGAGACATTTTGATTGACTTAGAGCACCAGTAGCAATTTGAGAGAAAACTTTGATTGAGAGAAAGGAATAGGTTGCAAAGTCGAGAGAGGTAGGAGGCAAACGAGAGTCTATTCAACTTCTTAATAATTTTGAAAGAACTGGAAAAACATATGATTAACCCACTAAAAATAGTCTTAACAAAAATAACTCCTTCAACCCTTGCTTTAAGCAAAATTAATTGCTATAATTTCTCATGTTGGCAAATACCCATCTTGCCCCTCAAGTTTTCAAGTTGATTTCCATCAAGAGCCTTGGTAAACAAATCAGCCACCTGTAGCTTAATGACACCATGTTCCAGTTTAATTGTCTTCTTCTCTACAAGGTCAATGTGCTTGGTCCTGCTATGCTAAATAGGGTTCTTGGAAATATTGATTGTATTCAGATTGTCACAATACAATGTCACAACATCTTGTGAGACATTATACTCAGTGAGCATCTGTTTTGTCCATATAATTTGAGAACAGCTACTACCAGCTGCAACTATTTTAGCACAGAGTTGAAAAGGCAATCTTTTGACATGAATCATAGCTCTGGAAGATTCCTGTATGATCCTATTTTTCCTTCTGTCAACTCCATTTTGATGAGGAGTTATAGGAGAAGAGACTTCATGACTCATTCCTTATGAGAAACAGAATTTATTAAACTTGTTGTTTCCAAATTCCTTGTCATGATCACTTCTGATTCTGACAATACATCCTTCTTTTTGAGTTTTCTTGCACTGTTCTCTAAAAACTTCAAGGTTATTCACCACATCATAGATATATCTCTTTTTACCAAGCCTTTCAATTTGATGTTCACCACAAACCCTCCTTTTATCAATTTGCAGTCTTGGAATCCTTCTGACTGCTTCCATAGAGATAGTTCTTTTCATTCTTCTTAGATGAAGATGGCCAAGTTTATGGTGCCACAGTTTCATCTCTTTTTCTTCTTTGGTAATAGAACACATAGTGGAGTTATTAGTTTTCTCAGGCTGCCACAAGTAACAGTTATCTTTAGATCTGATTCCTTTCATTACAACTTCTAGTTTTTCATTAATTACTATACATTCAGATTTTGAGAAGTTGGCCTTGAATCCTAGATCACATAATTGACTGATACTAATGAGATTAGCAGTCAGGCCTTTTACCAATAATACTTCATTCAGATTTGGAACTTCAGGGCAGTCCAAATTACCAACTCCTTTGATTTCACCTTTAGCACCATCTCCAAAGGTCACATAACTAGTGGTGTGAGGTTTAACATGATTGAGAATGTTCTTTATTCCAGTCATGTGCTTAGAGCACCCACTGTCAAAGTATCAGCCTTCCTTTGCAGAGACTCTCAGGGAAGTGTGGGCTATCAGGGCAGTAGCCTTTTTCTTCCATTGAGGAGTATGTGGTACCCTTTTTGACTTAGGTTTAACACCTGATTTTTGATTAGGGTATCCATGCAATTTGAAGCAGAAAGGCTTTATGTGGCCATACCTCCCACAATGATGACATCTCCATCTTTGGTACCTTTTCTTCATATGTCTCTGTTCCTGATGTTGAGAGTTGTGTTGAGACATCTGCTTTGACATTTGTTTATTAGACGTGATCTTCTTGTCTGCACCTGATTTCTTTGCTGCCACAAATCCTAGACCAGACTTGTTTCCCACAGTTTGTCCAACCTAAAGGATTTCTTCCAATTTGTCTGTTCCATTTGTCAGCATCTTGACAGATTTGGTCATCTGGTTTAGTTTTGAGTTCAGCATTTGAACTTCCCTTTCTAGATGACTTATAGTTTCAAGGTCTGCCCTTTTTTCAGCCTCCAGCTTTATGATGAGTTTTGATTGTTTCTCATTTTGCACACAGACTTCAGTACTTCTGATACACAATTTCTTGTAAGTATCAGCCAGTTCTTCAAATGTTACTTCCTCATCACTAGTGTCACTTTCAGAGGTACAAACACCAGTTAGTGCAGTAACTAGTTTGGCAGATTCTTCTTCAGAATTACTTTCTGAATCATAGTCAGACCAGGTAACAGTCATTCCTTTCTTTTGTTTCTTAAGAAAGGTAGGACATTCAGCTCGAATATGCCCATATCCTTCACAACCATGGCATTGAATTCCTCTCCCTTGATTTCCCTTCTCTTCTGACCTTGGTCTTCTGCTGGAACTGTCAATGTCAGAGGGGATGTTATGAACATTCGACCTTGACTTTGGATCTATTCTTTTGATAAGTTTGTTGAATTGTCTTCCAAGCATGGCTATAGCTTCTGAAATATTTTCTTCTTCATCCTCCTTGTTTTCAACATCAGTGTTGGATACAAGTGCTATGCTCTTGTTCTTCTTGTCACCATTTTCAGTGATCCCCATCTCAAAAGTCTGAAGAGACCCAATAAGTTCATCCACTTTCAACTTGCTGATGTCCTGGGCTTCCTCTATGGCTGTTACCTTCATTGCAAATCTTTTAGGCAAGGATCTGAGAATCTTTCTCACCAATTTTTCTTCTGACATCTTTTCTCCCAATGCTCCTGAGGTGTCGGCAATCTCCAAGATGTTCATGTGAAACTCATGAATGGTTTCATCTTCCATCATTTTTAGATTCTCAAACTTGGTAGTCAACATCTGAAGCCTTGACATTTTTACTTTGGAAGTGCCCTCATGGGTAGTTTTGAGAGTGTCCCAAACTTCCTTGGCCAGTTCATATTGATGTACTAGTCTGAATATGTTTCTATCAATTCCATTGAACAAGGCATTTAAAGCTTTGGAATTACCCAGGGCTAACTCATCTTCTTCTTTACTCCAATCTTCCTCAGGCTTCAGACTGATTGTCCCATCTTTCTCAGATATGGTGGGATGGTTCCATCCTTTGTCAGCAGCTCTCCAAGCCTTTTTGTCCAGAGATTTTAAGAAGGCAATCATACGAGGTTTCCAGTAGTCATAATTTGTTCCATCCAGAATGGGTGGTCTATTTCCAAAAACTCCTTCTTTGTCCATAGTGCCAGAAAGTGATATCCCTAGATCTCACCCAGTAATACAGGCAGGGTGCCTGCTCTGATGCCAATTGAAATTCTGGCTGCAGATACTCAATGTCACGTTCAATGTTATGACACCGTATCTGACTTTCTATAAGACAGTAAATACAAAAACAGTAAAGAACACAGTCAATTGTTTACCCAGTTCAGTGTGCAACAACACCTACTCTGGGGGCTACCAAGCCAGGGAGGAAATCCACTATAAGAGATATTAATTCAGGAATAAACCAACCAGTTTATCTCCTTCACTTAAGACCTACCCAATGCAACTTCAATCTAAGTACAACTTAAACCTGAGTTCCTACTCACTCCCCCTCAATCACAGCAGTGATACTTAAAACAATTGACTAATGATTTAATGAAGACACTCTTCAAAACATACACTTGATTATGCTTTACAACTTTTTAATCAAGCAACACAAACACTCTTGCTTCACAGCTTTGAGTGATACATAAACCTAACTTGACTTTGCTTCAAAGCTTTAGTCAAGAGACACAAAACACTCTTGCTTCAAAGCTTTGAGTGATACAAAACCCTTACAATTAAAACCTATTCCAAGTCACTTATCACAATGATACTTGCTTGGATTACAATAGTTAAAACTATACAGCTTCTAAATGATCTTCTGTCAAAAGGGATAAATTCCAAACAACAGCCCTGTTGAATATATAGCAGCTGCTTCTTCAGTTAGGGTTTCCACAAAAAGCTAGGGTTAATTCCGTTTGACCTTAAGACTTGGTCACAGGACTTTATCAACCAGGTTAGGGTTGAGCTAGGTTAACCCCAAGACCACGAGAGATTCTGTTCTGGAAAGACTGAGTCATTTTCCTGAAAAAACTCAGAATTAACCAAACTGCATAACTGTTAGTTCAGAACAGGATGTCTTAACATTTGTTATGACATCTGAATTCTTGTTTACTGATTTTGGTAAATGTGATCATTTTGCAAAATGCTCAGATACACACTCATAAACAGCAGCACCTGTATGACATTATTTTTCTGCAAAGGTACCTAATAAATCAGTACCTAATAGACTAGAATGTTATGACATCAGTCATGACATTCACACACCTGGTTTTACCAAAAATGCATGCCAATAACTAAACAGCTACAACTTTGTTCATATACTCCACAAACACACCAGGAGCATTAGAAACTCCAAACGATATCTCTGAATACTCATAACAATCGTACCTCATTCAGAATGCAACCTTCAGAATATCTCCAGCCTTAACACGAATCTGATGATATCTCGACCTCAAATTAATCTTGATGAAGACACAAGAACCTACTAATTGATCCATTAAACCATAAATCCTTAGGAGGGGATACTTGTTGTTGATAGTGACTTTATTTAGCTACCAATAGTCGACACACAAACACATACTATCATCTTCCTTCTTTACCAACAACACTGGTGCATCCCACGACAAAACATTAGGACGGATGAACTTCTTCTCAAGAAAATACTCTAGTCGCTTCTTTAATTCACTTAACTCTGCAGCAGACACCCAATACGAAGCCATAGACACTAGACTCGTACATGGTATTAAGTCGATTGTGAACTCTACCTCACGCTCTGGCGCCAAATCGTTGATGTCTTCAGGAAACACCTCTAGAAATTAACAAACAATAGGAAACCCACTAACTACTCCTTTAATCTTAGTATCCATGAAGCCAACACCATAAACATCACCACTCCATTCTCCACCGACTCACCTACTTGCTTAGAATATAAAAATAACTCTTCACCTTGGTCGAACTTACATTCACGCTTTGGAGGAAACTTGTAGATATCTTTGGGAAAAATATCAGGAAATACACACCACTGGCATATCATTAGCCGTCAAATTGCTTTCTACTATCCAAGAAGAAAACATCAATAATAACTGATCATTTTCCCTCAAAGATATCCCAACTTGACCGACAAGTAAGAATATCAACTCCACGCTCTATTCGAGTTCGAGAAACAACACAACTTCAACAATGCTTGCACCTTTACAATTAGCAGCACATCGGACCAACACTTTACACCTGAAACATATCAGAGAATAAAAATATTATCTCCAACTTGTTTCAATCCCATTCCCGTAGATAATTGGTTAGAAAAGTAGTAAGTACTGACAGTGTTTCACATACATGTCGCATACCGAAGAACTAACAACAATATATAACTTGGCCGAATGAATCGACCTGCTCTGATACCACTAATGTAACACCCTAACCCCCGCACATGAAACATAACATAATTTAATTATAAATGCATTCACGTATGATGTCACACACATCAAAAAGACATATCCTGCTACATAACACATGTTTCAACATAATAGTTTCAAAAACACACATTTGAAATTGGGATATTTACACGACACCCAACACATCTGATTCATACCTGGGATGTTTACTCAACATCCAACTCGTGTGACCAGTATCACATATTCATTTAATAATACATTAATAACCTATCATCGTATGCTCACTTCCATTTTAAAGTGTCATCGCATCATAATTATCATCAACAATTATGAAAGATAAGGAAAGTATTGATATTTAGTCTCAACCTCCAACTTTAATAATAACATAAGAGAGTTGTAATCAATCAACTAAACAACTTAAGAATACTCAACAATATAATTAATCTTATGACTTCAACATAAACATACCGTGAAATTAAAACAAGTGTTTTCAATCCAATGTTACATAATCAGAGCAAGACACTACTAAATAAGCGATAAACTAAGAAGTAACTCCGTGAGTTGGCTTCCACTTACTTCAGCAATGTTACTCTTGAGTATCTGCATGATACACATGTAAAGGCAATATTCAAACAAAAGAGGTGAGATTTCTTTTCAATAATAACAGTATAAAATATAAGGTAGAGCACAACATCTACACAACCATGCACCACAACATAACACATTCTCACACCCAAATCATAGTCAACATCATATATAATAACACCTCAACAATAATCAACATGAATCAACATATCATCATAAATCATTGAACAACATAACATCAATAAAATATGCAATACGACACCAATGCAGTGTATTAAACAATTGACTCAACATGCATGTGGTACCAAATTATGAACACACAGGTTCATTTCACTCCATGATCCCCATCATATGATCGATTCCCTCTTGGAACCGGAGCACACCAAATTCGCTATAATCATCATAGGTAACACTTCACTAATCCCCCATAATAGGAATTAGCTACTCATATATAATCCATCACCATAGGATTAAGGCTCACAAAAAAGAACCGAAGTTCAGACAACATGAATGCATGGGCTCTCAACATACAACAACAACATATATACATTGGTCCTTATTTTGACCGTGTATTCCAACAACATCATAATCGCTAATCATGTATATATTCAGACATGCATCATCATTAACATATCATGTATATATCCAGACACGCATCATCATTAACAACATTAACACAACAACATCATCAACATCACATCATAACAACATCATTAAAAAATATGCATGTTCAACACTACATCAACCTTACAACAACATCACCAACATCTTAAAAATAGTATCATAACAATATCAACATAACAACATCATTATCACAACATTGCAATGATTCATTTAACCAAACATATAAACCAATAACTTAATCAATATATTAGGCATATAAATATTATTTAAACATTTCAATTATCACTATTATGTTGTATCTTTGAGTGTTAGCTTCTTAACACTTCAAACGAGGCATTATTTGGACTTACAAATCAAAAGTTATGACCAAAATCGTCGGAGAACACTACTTAGGCCAAAACAACAATTTCTCAAAATTTTGGCTTAGTGCAACCGATTGCACTATAATAACAATCGGTTGTCATATTATAGATTTCGCTCAAAAATCATGTTTTTGGGCCATTCAATCTATTACTTCAACCATGAAATTGATTAACACTTACTTTGTTTCAATTTTTACGTGCATGCAATCAATTACACTGAGACTATAATCGATTGCACTGGGCAATTTTTCCAAAAATTCTCTATTTCACTGTTACGTAATATGTTTCACTTTAAATCCACTTCATACTAAACCAGTCTCAAATTAAACAATTTAAATTACACCAATTCAACTTTTAATAACACTAATCACTTCATAATGAACATATATCCACCAAAATTTCCATGAATCAATCACCTAAAATTAGACCCTAAAACACCCAACTCACATCAATTTCAACATAATTCAAAAACACAACAGCATATCAACATACACATTTAGAATTCATATCATGGCATAAAAAAACAGTATCAATCATCCATTATTTCACAACATTCATCATCAATCAAAAAGAATAAATTCTACTCTACCCTTCCATCATATCTCTATTATTGAACCAAATTCTCACTCTTACTTTGGATTATCCTAGCAGCAATGAATCTTTCTAGTTTATAGAATCCTCTCTTCCCAAACTCCTAGCCTCTTGTCTTGCACTTGTTCTTACCCTATCTTTTTCTCTGATTCTTTTCAAGTATTATAAAAAGTTCATTCTAACTCTAACCTCCTTTTTATAATAACTAAATTCCTTAATTTTGGATTTCTCAACTTTATACTCACTTACTTACACAAACTCCCTACTTTGCCCTTACCTATTACCACAATCCCCATAACGTCACACTTTCTTATAATTCCATTTAGTTTACTATTAAATCTAATAATTCAATATTCTACAAATATTATTATTTCAATTAAATAAATCTACTAAAATTACTATTATTTAATTATTTAAAATTTTAAATAAATTACAAATAATCTAAATCAACTCTAACTCTCTCTCTACACCCACGCCTCGGGCATACATACCTCCACAACTACACAACAATGAATTAAATTCCATAAATTCATAATAATTCAAATAAAAATCACAGATAAATCGATTGAAATAAATTAATTGAAAATAGGGTGTTACAACTCTCACCCACTTAAGAAATTTTCGCTCTAAAAAATTACCTCAAGTGAACAAATTCGGATATGAATATCTCATCTGACTCTCAAGCTCCTAAATCACGTTCTCACCAGTTGGTCCTCCCCAAACTACCTTCATCAAGACAATCTCTTTACCACGTAACTGTTTCACTTTTCGATCTCCTATTCATATGAAGGATGCCTCAATAGTCATGATTTAGGTTTATTCTTCCGTGTTTTTCTACATTACATCTGAAGGATTTTAAGGATTCAAATTGGACTACCTATTCCACCTCCTAAAAATTCATTATTGTGTTTTTGTAGATTAGATAAGTGATTATCTAATTAATTGGCATTTTAAGAAATAAGCCATTGTTCCTAAATCGTCCTCAAATGCTCAATATACGGCCTTAGCTACTACAACTTGTGAAATTTAATGTCTCAATTTCTTGCTTCAAGATGTTTTAGTTCATTTTCAATTTCTAGCTCTAGTCTACTATGATAGCCAATTTGATCGTCGCAAGCTTTTTTGTTTCATCTCAATCTTATCATCTCTTTCAATCAACTAATTGACTTCCTAACCAAGAACTTGAGATTCCATCTTTCCAACGACTACTTTTTAAATTAGACATAATTGATATACATACTTCAATTTACATGAATACTAATAAAAGACATGTGCGTCCATACGAATAAAAGCATTTATATCTTAAATTATTTATTTGAAATAGAATAAAAGTTAATGAAAAATTTAGACATGAAAAGATTAAATCATAGTAAAGACAAATTATACTCTAAAAGAGAAGAAAATGTTAGTGTAATATACCTACATTTACAATAGAAGCATGAGTTAAATTTTAAATAAGTGAAAGGAAAAGAAAATAGGAAAAAAACATGAAATTGTAAAATAAGTAACAATATTATGGAAAAAAATTTTGAAGACTACATTAATTGTTTGAGATAATGGATTCTTGTTGATTAGTTTTGGTTGTGCCGTTCAATAATCTCCGATATTAGTTTAACAACGGAGGTGCATATCAATAATCCTCCTAAAATTTCACTATTGTTGTTACCGGTAGATGGCATCTGTTTGTCAACCCCTAGTTTATAAATTGAACATTTAGTTGTTTAGATATAGAGATTATAAGTAATTTTTCAATAAAAAGTTACTATTTTTAGTGGCTTTAACATGTGCAATATTGCTTTTGTTAGACAAACCCTAATTGTAAAAATAAGAATACAGCAACATTATATTATACAAATTATGTTTCAGAAATATTCAATATCTAAAACTCAAATAATTAGGATTATTAATATTTTTAGAAGGTATCATGATTAGTTTGAACATATAAGCAAAATTGGCACATAGTTTTGAAACACAATTTCGCTCAATAAATCATAATTCCGATTAAAAGGGAAAACATATTTTAGATTATTAGTTTCCTTTTACGATTCAAAACTTTAGAGTTTATGATAAACAAATTATTCATTTATTCTTAATGATTCAGGCTAGTAATTTGATGGATGAACAAAATCACTAAACATATTGCCAACAATATTACTTTTTTGTTGTTGTAAATCAAACATAAATAAAATCCCAGATAAATTTTAAAAAAACATTAGCACAAAATAGACGCAATCAACTATTAAATAATTTTTCCTAAGAATCCAGTTATTTTGCTTGCGATTGCTCTCTAAAAGAAATACATGAATCTTTTATGTCAGAATTAATGAAAATGAAAAGAATTTAATAATCATCAACACTTAATTTATATAAAAATAATAATTATATTAATACTACTACTTTAAGAAATAATAGTTTTTACAAGATTGGAGAAAGCCAAATGAATCCCATTCATGTGTGCCACAAATGAGATTTGCAAGATCCCCGTCACAGTTTCTTCTTCACTCGAAAATTATAATTGGATTGAAAATAATCTACAGCCTTTATTTGTTTCATATTGTCTGAATGTTAAATATGAAAACAAATATGAAACCAAAACTCTCTAAATTTATTGTTGGAAACATAGCTGTTCGAATAAAAATGTACAGTAAGAGAGCATTAAGGACAAATAGCATGAAATTCAAAATGAATAGTTAAACATAGATACATTAAATTAGATATTCATTTGAGTAGTTAACTTCAAACAAACCTCTGTGCTGAAGATGAGATGCTAAAATCTTTTTGATATACCTCATAGCCCCATGATTCATCTTCTGTCTTGAAAAATTGTATCATTATTTGACAACGCGCGCGAATCAAAACCTGTAACTTTAACAGATCACGAGGGAACCTAAAATGCATTCAAGGTACATTAGTTCAAGTATGTTAACTTTTAAATAACCAGCAAGAAGATCAAATTTCAATTAGGTATAGCTTTAAATCTTATTGAACTCTAAAAAATCAGATTAAGCACACCAGATTGAAATGTAAAAATACTCGGAGCAAGCAAGCACACCAGAGTCCAGAATTAAAAACATAAACATTCAAAAATACATAACCAAACTTAATACTGAAAACATCTAGTGAAAAAACAGAACAAATCAAACCAAAAAACACACCTAAAATAAATTATTTATGGAAGACAAGATTTTCGATTTCATAATTTGTTTTACCTGGGTTCGCAGATCTGTTTCATCACCGTATTGCCCCACCACCGTAGTTTACAGATCTGTTTCACCACTCTACTTCTCCACCACTGTAGTTCGTAGATCTGTTTCACGTTTCGACATCATTGGTAGCTCTCTCTTTTATCGCTATCAAGAGAGAAAGGAGGATGTTGAAGGGAGAAAATGTTATAAGCGCAAATTTATTTAATGGTATAGTATATTCTTAGTTAAGTAGTTGATTAGGATCAAAATAAAAGTAGGTATCTTGCTTCACAAGTTAACCAAAATTGGCGTTAGTATGTATTAGCTAGTTATGAATGTTGCTAACGATCTATTTATATCTATTAAATTTAATGCTTCAAATTATCTTAGGCTATCTTACATGCTATTAACACGAACTTCTTCCAAAATAATTCACGTCATTCTATTAGCTTATGTGTACAATTTCTACTAAATCACCAATCAAAAACTCATTTATTTACCAACACCTCTCCTCACATTCTTTGACTCTTCCCATAACTAATATTATATATTAAAATAATAAAAATTTAATCATAATATATTAACTAAAAATAAGAATCCACTTTTAAGTATTTATAAAGTCATTCAGTCATAATTTTCAATTGTTATGATGAATTATAATTTATTTTATTTGTATTAACAATATTATATGAAAATAAAATTGCATATATTTTAATATAATTTATTTGAATATTATTATAAATATTTATTTTTTTAATACACTACAAGAAAAAGCTGATTTAGCTTGGAGCAAATGGTTAGGGGTTAAGCCCCTAGCTAAACTTACCATTAGCTTAGAGTAATCTTCTGTCTAAATAACATAAAAAAAGAAGATTTAAAATTTGGTGTGGCTAGGAGCTCCCCGTAGCTAAATTTTAGGAGGGAATTTTAAAATAAATCTATTGGACGCTTGCGAGGGAGTGACACGTGAGAAAAATGAAAAATATTTAGCGAGGGGGCATCACCTCACCATACATAATAGCCGTTGGTCATTTGCGAGGGGTGATCACCTCGCCAGAAAAATTGTACTTTTGCGAGGGGCTAACCTCAAGTCCACTTTCACATCACATCCTGTTATGCTCCATCTCTGAACTGGCTTACATGTTGCAGTGTGACAACAATTGTTGGCAGCTAGCGAGGAATTAGCCCCAAATCAAGTTTGGTACCATTTGGCAGCTAGCGGGGAGCTAGCCCCAAGCCAAGTTTGGTACCGTTTGTCAATTACGTATTATAACTTCTTGTTTCTCTTTCGTTTTACAATTCTTCTTCCAACCTCTCTCAATTTCTTCTTCTGCAACTCTCTCAACTTCCTCTTCTCCTTCATTTTTTTCTCCATTAATACTATATTTTACTCTATTTGAAAGCTTTATTTTTTTATTTCAAAGGTAATAAAATTATTTCTATATGTTATTTAAGATATATATTGTTATATTAATTTATAAATTCTAATTTTTGTTGGATTAAATTCGTAGCTATTTATTATATTTTTCTCCATTAACACTAGTTTTGTTTAATAAAACTTCATTATAAGGTATGTAATTTATTTTATTTTTTTATTGAAATTTTTTCTGAATTATATGTTAAATTTAGATAAATTAAACTGGTTTAGGTATGTATTAGATTTAGTTGATATAATTAGGTATGTTAGATTTAGTTTATATATATATATATATATATATATATATATATATATATATATATATATATATATATATATATATATATATATATATATATATATATATATATATATATATATATATATATATATATATATATATATATATATATATATATATATATATATATATATATATATATATATATATATACTAGTTTTGTTTTAATATACTATATTATATTAAGTTAATTGTTATTCTGAAAATACATTATATTTTTTTATATTTTTTTTATTCCAAAAATACATTATATATTATATATTTTATTATATTGAATAGTATATTAAAACAGTTTATATTTTTTTTATTTCAAAAATATATTATATATTATATATTTTATTATATTAAATAGATTATTAAAACAATTTATATATATTAAATTTTTTATTCTGAAATATATTATATATTATATATTTTATTATATTAAAGCAGTTTATATATTTAATTATATTAAATAATTTATATATTATATATCATAAAAACAATTTATATAAAAACGTATATTTAATTTATATAAAAAATATCAAATATTTAATTAATCTAAATAATAATATATTTAGTTTATAGAAAAAATAGTATATTTAATTTATATCTAATTTAAGTATTTAGTATATTTAGTAAATTTTTAGTTTAAATAAAACATAATATATTTAATTTATATAAAAAAAATAGTTTATTTAGATTATAAATAGTATACTTAGTTATTTTAGAAAACATTATATTAAGTTTATATAAAAAAAGTATATTTAGTTTATATAAAGTATTATAAATATTAGTTAATCTAAATAATAGTATATTTAGTTTATAGAAAAAAACAGTATATTTAATTTATATCTAATTTAAATATTTAGTATATTTAGTAAATATTTAGTTTAAATAAAACATAATATATTTAATTTATATAAAAAACAATTTATTTAGATTATAAATAGTATACTTTGTTATAATCTTGATGTTATGAAAATTGAGAAGAATTTTTTTGATAATGTATTTAACACGGTGATGGATGTTCAAGCCAAGACAAAAGATAATGAGAAAGCTAGAAATGATTTGAAACTTTTGTGTAATCGAAAAGAGTTACAGTTGAAACCTCAACCAAATGGAAAATTGTTAAAACCCAAGGCTTGTTACACTCTTACTCCCCAAGAAGCAAAAACAGTATGTCGGTGGTTAAATGAGTTAAAAATGCCTGATGGTTATTCTTCAAACCTGGCAAGATGTGCTGACGCAAAAACTAGAAAGTTGCATGGAATGAAAAGTCACATGTTTTCATAGAACAATTGCTTCCAATTGCATTCAGTTCACTTCCTTGCCACATGCTTAATCCACTAACTGAGATCAGTCAATTTTTCAAAGACATATGTGCGTCATCTTTAAGAGTAGACGACATAATCAAATTGGACCAAAATATTCCTATTATTCTCTGCAAATTGGAGCAAATATTTCTGCCAGGTTTCTTTGATTCTATGGAGCATCTCCCTGTGCATCTCGCTTATGAAGCTTACCTTGGTGGACCTATTCAATACAGATGGATGTATCCATTTGAACGTTTCATGGGTGATTCAGAGCGATCAGTGAAAAACAAGGCAAGAGTTGAGGAATCAATATGTGCACATGACTTGCATCGCGAAACATCAAATTTTTGCTTCCATTATTTCAATCACATGATGTTGAGTCCAAGAATCATAAGGAACGAAGTTCACTTTATTGAAAGAAGTCAATTCACCTTATCTGTTTTCGGTCGTCCTGGTCATTCAGTCGGAAAAACAAGTGATCATTGGTTGTCTAAAATAGAAATGCAATCTGCTCATGTTCATGTGTTGATTAATTTCCATGAAGTCAAATCATATCTTGAGTAAGTATATATATTAAATTACGTATATATTTATTACCTTTGAAATATCTTATTCTCTAACCTATTATTATTTTTGAAATAGGGCATTTAGTACCAACTATTTCCAAAGCACAGGCGAACAACCATCGATTGGTTACACTCATGCCAATTTTCCTGCATGGTTCAAACAACAGCTATCACTCATTGTTGCACCAAGTCCTGAAATAATCCATTTGAAGAGTTTGTCTGAAGGCCCTCATCAACGTGCAAATCAATGACATACATACTTTGTAAATGGATATAAATTCCACACTAAATCATGGACAGAAGGGAAGAAAACAATAAATAGTGGTGTAGTTGTAAAAGGAATTACAGAAGATGGTGAGGACGACTTCTATGGTGTTATCACACATATTTACGAGTTGGTATATAATTATATGGACTCCGAAAACAGAGTTGTCTTGTTTTATTGTGACTGGTATAATCCATATTCTAGAGGAACAAAAATAGACAAAAAATACAACATTGTTGAGGTTCGAATGGACAGGAAGTACAAAGAGTATGACCCTTTCATAATGTCACATAATGCTAGGCAAGTTTATTATGTACCTTATGCTTCCATTCAACCACGAAAACGAGGATGGTGTGTTGCAATCAAGTCTAACCCAATAGGTCATACTGAAACTAGAGATGTAATAGAGGATGTTGCATTCCAAGATGATGAGATTTCACCTGTCAATGGAGACATTGAAATTGAGGAGATTGCAACCTTGTGTGGTACTGCAGTTGAGGGTCAAAAAGTTGACACTACTATTTTATTGACACCTGTGGAAGAGGAGCATGAAGAGTCAGGAGAGTCTGAAGACTATAATAACATATCTGATGAAGATAGTGAAGATGAGCATGAATGATGATTACACTACGCCAAAAGTGATTTTTAACAGCGCATATTAGACAACGTTTTTATACAAAAGCGCTGCTATAAGTGAATTTAAAAAAAACACAGAAACTGTATAAAATAATTAGTAAAAGTGCTGCTAAAAATATGACCTTAGACAACGCTTTTAAAAAGTGCTGCTAAAGTATTGCTTTAGAAAGCGCTTTATCAAAAGCGCTGGTAAAGGTCCACTTTAGACAGCGCTTTAAGAAAGCGCTATCTAAAGTCATAAAAAATTTAAAAAAAAATCAGAAAAACGCTGCTAAAGGTCCATATTAGTCAGCGCTTTTAGAAAGCGTTGTCTAAAGCCATATAAATGAAAATTAAAAAATAGAATCAGTGTATACTGTTTCTATTTCACAGATTCACGAACAGAAAGTGTAACCCTTTCCCTCCTTGAACAGAAAGCGTAAACCCTTTCACTCTCCTTGAACAGAAACCGTAAATCCTTTACCGTCGTACCATCCCCCCTCCGTCCTCCACCGTCTCTCTCGGTTGTCCTCCACCCACACCGGTCGGTTCTCAAGGTAGGTTCGTTCTTGAAAATGTATTTATTCCCATTGATGTCCAAACTGAGTTATCCTCCTATTGATAATATACTATGCTAACATCTAAGACATTATCCTCCTATTGATGTCTAAACTGAGTTATATGTATGCATTTTGATTTTTGGGTTCTTGGTAGGGCTTGATATATAACAGCAACACTTTTAGCATTTAGCATTATTGCATTTTCTTTTGGTTCTTTGTTTTGGAATAAAAAAGATGATATATATGATGGGTTTTTTTGTTATTTTAATTGATTTCTGAATTGTTTATCATGTTTATATTCTCCATGAACTAGTATTTTTTTACTAGTATTTTGAACCTATATATACAACTTGTTTTTGATGATCCCTTTGTATTGGTGTAGTTAGTCGAAGACCATCACCGATTCGAAGAACATCAAAGCCGCATCATCTGCTGTCGACACCAATAGCCCATTTTCTTTCTTTGGTAAGTCAAGTTCAAATTCTATCTGTATCGATCAATTAAAAAACACAATTGTTTTTATATAGATATATTTATTTTTAGTCCATATTATTAACTCAAGAAATAAATTTCTAAAAATAATTCGTTTAATTTAAACAAAAAGAGAATAATCTGTTTATAGTGTTCTTGTTTACTTGAATAAGTAGAAAAAATGGATAAAAAATGGATGTTTGCCGATCGATTGTCACAAGAGTACGAGAGTGGGGTATTAGAATTCGTTAATTTTGCTGTTGAACACGCCAAAGACCCCAGTCGAATGAAGTGTCCTTGCTTGGGTTGTTGTTATGTGGGTCAGGTTAACGCAGATGGATTGAAATCGCATTTACTAATGCATGGAATTGATAGAAGTTATACGTGTTGGATATTTCACGGTGAAAAAAGTAATGACAATGTTGAACTGGGGAAGAAAATTAATACGGCCTATGCTTCAGACGACAAGGACACAGATACATACGATTTTGATCGAGTCGAAGAGATTGCAGATGCACTTGAAGAAGATCTTCAGGATTGTCCCAAAATGTTTGAGAGATTGGTAAGCGATGCAGAGAAACCATTGTATAAAGGTTGCACTAAATTCACAAGATTGTCTGCGGTATTAAAGTTGTACAACTTAAAGGCGGGCAATGGATGATCAGATAAAAGTTTCACAGAGTTATTAGCCCTTATGAGAGATATGCTTCCGGAGGATAATGTTCTTCCTAATCGAACCTATGAGGCCAAAAAAATGGTGTTCTCTATTGGCATGAGCTATGATAAGATACATGCTTGTCCAAACGATTGCGTTTTGTTTCGAAATGAATATGCATCCTTAAATGAGTGCCCTAAATGCGGTTTGTCTCGATATAAGAAAAAATTGTCTCCAGCAAAAGTCTTATGGTATTTTCCTATAATTATGAGATTTAGGCGCATGTTTCGTAGTGAAACCGATGCAAGACACCTTACTTGGCATGCAGATGAAATAATTATTGATGGAAAGTATCGACATCCGACAGATTCACCACAGTGGTCGAAAATTGATAATGATTATCCTGATTTTGGAGAAGAAGCAAGAAACCTTCGCTTGGCTTTATCTACTGATGGAATAACCCGTATGCTCTTCAAAGTATCTCACATACCACATGGCCTGTGATTTTTATGATTTATAACCTACCTCCATGGCTATGTATGAAGCGTAAGTACTGTAATTGCAAGCTTCTCAAGTCATGTTTAAAGCATTGGTTTTGATGAAGACAACATGGATATCAACATTCAAAGGATGTGCAAAAAGTTTATCAATATCATATAAAACCTTGTTACAAGTCTTGAAGATTAGAAGAAGAATTATTAAAGAAACAACAAATGTCAAAAGATATAAATAATTCTTAAACTTGAATATAGATGTTCACAAATATGCATTCATAATCATATACATATCCCACATTTTTAACAATAAGAAAAACTATGTTTGAGATCTTTTTCAAAAGGATTTTTTGAAAAATAAACCTTCAGGAACCAGTTCCTACCTAACAGGGAACCGGGTTCCAAACTTGTTCAAAAATCACTTCCCTGGAATTTGTACCAGGAACCGGGTTGTACCTATAGGGGAACCGGTTCCTGCGTGTTTTTTTTTGAATTCTGGGTTATAACGTTCACTAAGAACCGGGTTCTACCTGGGTCAGAACCGGTTCCCAGCGAACCAGTACAAATTTTCTTTTGTTTTTTGAACATAATTCAAATGGTATTCTTTCATGATTGCATTGCATCTTTTCATATCAAATGGCATGAATGAAGAGGTATTTGTGACATTATAAATTGTGCAGATTTTCAAATTCAAATAACCTTCTTCAATTAACAATTTTCATCATTCAAATTTGCATATTCTTACAAACTTTCAAGTGTTCTTACAAATCATAAATTTTGTGAAACTTGCCATATACATTTTCATTAAGAAATCATTACAAGTTTCATACATTCATTGTGAACATTTATAATCATTGCTTGAGAATTGTTTCTTTCTTGAAGAAGAAGATCAATCAAAGATTGATAGTGCTCTCCATCTCTTTCAAATAAATCATTGTATTACAAAAAGAAAGTATTCGCTTACTATCCAGGATTGTTGGAAGTAAGTGTTGTGATTTGAAGAGGATTGTTCTTCATTCACATTAGTGTTTGTTTGACCTTAAAGGTGTTAAGAACCTTTGGTCACCCTATAGGTTAGATAGTAAGCATAGGCTGTACAATCATTCTAAACTATAGTGAAATCTCTTTTGTGTTGGAAAGGGGACTGGATTACTCTCGGATTGTGAGGGGAACCAGGATATATCGCCGTATTCTTTACTTTTCCGCTTTTATTGTTTTCATCACCATAATCAAGAAAAGATAAGATATAGTCAAAAACCTTCAAACTCTTAACCACAAATTACTACAAGTATTCTCATAAAACCGAATAAATTTTTATATACCTAATTCACCCCCCCTCTTAGGCACTCTTAGACTTACAATTGGCATCAGAGCAAGTTATAGGTAACTTGTTCCTAAAGATCCAGAATGGCTTCCGCAAATCAAAATCTGGTTTTCAAAGATGGTGGTAGTAACAACAAGCCTCCATTGTTTTGTGGTGAATACTTTGACTTTTGGAAAATTCGCATGAAGGTTCATCTTGAAGCGCAAGGAGAAGAAATATGGAATGCTGTTGAGAATGGTCCATTTACTCCGGTGTGTGTTGTCAATGGTGTTGGGTCATCAAAGCCTAAAGCATCATGGGATGACGATGACAAGAAAAAAGTTCTCTTTGACAAAAAGGCAATCAATATTCTCCAAAGTGCTCTTAGTATGGATGAATTTTTCCGAGTATCGGCATGTACAACGGCAAAGGAAATTTGGGATACTCTTGTAGAAACTCATGAAGGAACCGCCGAAGTCAAAAGGTCTAGATTGAACACTTTGAGTCAAGAATATGAATTATTCAGAATGCTGCCCGGAGAATCCATCCTTGACTTGCAAAAGATATTCGCTCACTTGACAAACCATTTGAAGGCACTCGGTAAGACTTTAACTAACGATGAATTAAATCTTAAAGTGCTTAGGTCTTTAACTAGGGAATGGCAACCAAAAGTGACGGCAATATCCGAAAAGAAAAGCCTAGCAACTATGACTTCCGCAACACTTTTCAGAAAGCTTCAAGAATATGAGACGGAACTTGGAAGGCTTGAAAAACATGAGAATCATGAGAAGAAATCCAAAGGCATTGCTTTGAAAGTTGATTCAAAAGAAAGTCAAGATAAAGATGCATCGGAGGAAGATGAAAACTTCTTGCTTCTTGTAAAAAGGTTAGGAAAATATTTTGGTCATAAAAATAATCTTCATAATGCTAACTTTGTCAAAAGAAAGAAATTTTATAAGCATAAAGATAAAGAAGCCTCCACATCAACACAAGATGTCACATGCTATGAATGTGGAAAGCAAGGTCACATAAAGCCGGATTGTCCAAAACTCTCCAAGAAAAATGGATTCAAAGGCAAAAAGGAGTTCAAGAACAAAAGGGCTTATGTTGCATGGGAAGATAATGAGATAAGTTCTTCATCCGATTCGGATAGTGACGAAAGTGCAAATCTAGCATTGATGGCTTCACATCACTCCGACGATGAAGAAGAGGTTAGTAATGAATTTAATCTTTTTGATGATGATGTTCAAGGTGCAATTGATGAACTCTTGAAAGAATGCAAAAGTTTATACAAAAAGGTGTCAAAACAAGAAAACGAACTTCTAATTTGTCTAGAAAAAATTGACACCATGACTAAAGATTTTGATCTTCAAAAACAAAATTTTATTAAAGAAAAGGAAAACTTTGCATGCTCCAAGTGTGAATCAAATGTCTTTCAAATTGTTCAATTGAAAAGAGTCATTGAACGATATGAAAAAGGACAAATAGGATTGGAAGGATTACTAAGCCAACAACGTTATCCAAATGATAAAAGAGGTCTTGGTTATGTGAATACTAAGAAACCAAGTAACAATCCCACTTTTTTTGTAAAGGCTAGTAATAGTTCCAATCCCAAGAAAGTAGAAAAGAAGCAAGTTGTTCATAATCATCAAAAGAAAAAGGCTAATGTATCTAAAAGAAAACAAATTCCTAGATACAAGAGCAAATTTGTTCCAAACTGTTTTTACTGTGGTATTATTGGACACACACCCAATGCATGCTATATTAGAAATTTCAGTATGGCTAGTGGACATTATGCATGGGTAAAAAAGGGAACTAACTATAAAGGACCCAAGGCAACTTGGGTACCTAACAAGAAATAATTTGTTTTTGTAGGTATGCTTGAAATCCACATCAAATGTTTGGTATCTTGATAGTGGATGTTCAAAGCATATGACAGGAGATGTACACCAATTTTCATATCTAGTACATAAAGCCAAAGGGTATGTCACCTATGGAGACAACACCAAAGGAAAGATACTCGGCGTTGGAATAGTTGGCACACCTCCATCCATTCAAATTAAGGATGTTCTCTATGTTGAAGGATTAAAGCACAACCTTCTTAGCATAAGTCAACTTTGCGATAGAGGGTTCAAGATCAAATTCAACAAAGAAGAATGCCTTATTATGGATGAGGCAACCAATGAGGTAAAACTCAAAGGTAAAAGAATTAATAATATATTTATGATTTCCCTTGATGATCCATCCTTGAAGGTAAAATGTCTCATGGCAAACAATGATGATTCATGGCTTTGGCACAAAAGGATTGCTCACATTCATATGGAACACTTGAATAAACTAATCAAGCGTGATCTTGTCATTGGTTTGTCTAAGAGAAAATTTGTCAAAGATAGACTCTGTGATGCTTGTCAAAAAGGGAAACAAACAAATAAACTTTCAAACCAAAGAATGTGGTTTCAACAACAAGACCACTTCAATTGTTACACATGGATCTCTTTAGTCCATCAAGAACAAAAAGCTTCGGAGGTAATGTATACGCTTTGGTTATTGTTGATGATTTTTCTAGATATTCTTGGACTTTGTTTCTTGTGCAGAAAATTGATGCCTTTAAAGCTTTTAAGAAGTATGCTAAGCAAATCCAAAATGAAAAATCACTAAAGATTGTATCCATAAGAAGTGATCATGGTGGAGAATTCCAAAATGCACAATTTGAAGAATTTTGTGAAGAACATGGTATCTCTCATAATTTTTCAGCACCTAGAACTCCACAACAAAATAAAGTAGTTGAAAGAAAGAATAGGTTTCTAGTGGAACTTGCAAGAACAATGCTTAGTGATGCAAATCATCCTAAATATTTTTGGGCGGATGCGGTTAGTACGGCATGTTATGTTGGAAATCGAGTTATCATTAGACCTATAATAAAGAAGACTCTATATGAACTCTTCAAAGGAAGAAATCCAAATATTGCTCACTTCCACATTTTTGGATGCAAGTGTTTTGTTCTTAACAATGACAAAGACAATCTCGGTAAGTTTGACGAGAAATCCGACGAAGGTATATTTCTTGGTTATTCTCTTTCTAGTAAAGCATATAGAATTTATAATAAAAGAACTTTAACTATTGAAGAATCTATGCATGTATCTTTTGATGAAACTAACACCTCTAAAGAGGAAGTAGTTGTGTGTGATGATGATGATCCTATAGATTTACCCCCGGAAGAACTTTCAAATGATCAAGTTGTGAAATCACCGGAAAATCAAGAAGACATTGTACAACAAGATTCAAACATCAATGATCTACCAAAAGAATGGAGAACTCATAGAGACCATCCTATTGACAAAATTATTGGTGACATTAGCCAAGGAGTATCAACAAGATTAAATCTAAAAGATGCTTGCTTAAACATGGCATTTGTTTCTCAAATTGAACCTACCAAAGTTGATGAAGCCTTAGGAGATGATCAATGGATTATTGCTATGCAAGAAGAATTAAATCAATTCGAGAGAAATCAAGTTTGGGAACTTGTTCCTAGACCAAGTGGTAAACACATCATAGGTACCCGATGGGTGTTTAAGAACAAACTTGATGAGAATGGTCTAATTGTTCGAAACAAAGCAAGGTTGGTTGCCCAAGGCTACAATCAAGAGGAAGGAATCGACTTTGAAGAAACATTTGCTCCGGTTGCAAGGTTAGAAGCTATACGTCTTTTACTTGCTTATGCTTGTTCATTAAATTTTCAGCTTTTTCAAATGGACGTCAAAAGTGCATTCTTGAATGGATACATCAATGAAGAAGTCTATGTCAAACAACCTCCGGGATTTGAAGACTTCAAACATCCTACACATGTCTTTAAGTTGAGAAAGGCTCTTTATGGCTTAAAGCAAGCACCAAGAGCATGGTATGATAGACTTAGCAATTTTTTGTGTGAAAAAGGTTTCGAAAAGGGTAGGGTTGATAAAACTTTGTTCATTAAGAAAATCAAAAGTAACACTTTATTGGTTCAAGTCTATGTTGATGATATCATTTTTGGATCGACTAACAAAGAAATGTGTGAAGAATTCTCATTGATGATGCAAGGAGAATTCGAGATGTCTATGATGGGAAAGATGAACTACTTTCTTGGACTACAAATCAAGCAACTAAAAGATGGAATCTTCATCAACCAATCTAAGTATTGCAAAGAATTATTGAAAAAGTTTGATATGGACAATTGTAAAGCAATGAATACTCCAATGGGCTCCAGTACATATGTTGATCAAGATGAATCTGGTACTCCAATTGATATTACAAAATACCGAGGTATGATTGGTTCCTTATTGTATTTGACGGCAAGCCGTCCTGACATAATGTTTAGCGTTTGTCTTTGTGCTCGCTTTTAAGCAAATCCAAAGGAATCACACCTCATGGCAGTTAAATGGATCATGAAGTATCTCAAAGGAACAACCAATGTCGGCTTATGGTATCCTAAAGGTAGTATTTGCACTTTAATTGGTTATTCTGACGCGAATTATGCAGGTTGTAAAACTGATCGTAAAAGCACAAGTGGTACTTGTCACATTATTGTAAATGCATTAGTATCATGGGCTTGTAAAAAGTAAGCATGTGTTGCTCTTAGCACGGCCGAAGCAGAATACATAGCAGCGGGTAGTTGTTGTGCACAAATTCTTTGGCTCAAGCAACAACTCCATGATTACGGACTTGATCTCGGATGCATTCCTCTTCGATGCGACAATACAAGTGCTATCAATATTACAAAGAATCCGGTCATGCATTCAAGAACCAAACATATAGATATTCGACATCATTTTCTCCGTGATCATGTACTTCAAGGAGATGTCGAAGTCACTTTTGTGGATACTCATAACCAACTCGCAGATATCTTCATAAAACCGCTTGCTCGAGAACCATTCTTCAAAATCCGAAGAGAACTTGGTATTTTGGATGAAGGTGATCTCTAAATGTTTCTCATAAGGTACACGTCTTAATTTTTCTTCAAAAAAATTTATGTTTCAGTACACTCTGCTTCTACTCCTTCTTTTATATGTTTTTATTTGATAAAATATGTGTGGTTGTGTTTAAAATTGTTTGTGTTTTTTAAATGAATTTGTTTCACTCTTTTTCCCCATCCTTTTTGATGTTAACAAAGGGGGAGAAGAATATGCATATGTGTTGTTTTGTTTCAAAGAAATTGCAGGCAAAAATAACTATCATAAAACTCACTCCAAAATTCAAAGAATCATGGACTTAGGGGGAGCATACAATTTAGGGGAAGCCTTGCATTTGCTTAACATTTTTGCTACACAAAACAACATAAACATTTCAAGAATTGTTTTCAAGACTTGGTTGTCATCATCAAAAAGGGGGAGAATGTAATTCCAAGCTTCTCAAGTCATGTTTAAAGCATTGGTTTTGATGAAGACAACATGGATATCAACATTCAAAGGATGTGCAAAAAGTTTATCAATATCATATAAAACCTTGTTACAAGTCTTAAAGATTAGAAGAAGAATTATTAAAGAAACAACAAATGTCAAAAGGTATAAATAATTCTTAAACTTGAATATAGATGTTCACAAATATGCATTCATAATCATATACATATCCCACATTTTTAACAATAAGAAAAACTATGTTTGAGATCTTTTTCAAAAGGATTTTTTGAAAAATAAACCTTCAGGAACCGGTTCCTACCTAACAGGGAACCGGGTTCCAAACTTGTTCAAAAATCACTTCCCTGGAATTTGTACCAGGAACCGGGTTGTACCTATAGGGGAACCGGTTCCTGCGTGTTTTTTTTTAATTCTGGGTTATAACGTTCACTAAGAACCGGGTTCTGCCTGGGTCGGAACCGGTTCCCAGCGAACCAGTACAGATTTTCTTTTGTTTTTTGAACATAATTCAAATGGTATTCTTTCATGATTGCATTGCATCTTTTCATATCAAATGGCATGAATGAAGAGGTATTTGTGACATTATAAATTGTGCAGATTTTCAAATTCAAATAACCTTCTTCAATTAACAATTTTCATCATTCAAATTTGCATATTCTTACAAACTTTCAAGTGTTCTTACAAATCATAAATTTTGTGAAACTTGCCATATACATTTTCATTAAGAAATCATTACAAGTTTCATACATTCATTGTGAACATTTATAATCATTGCTTGAGAATTGTTTCTTTCTTGAAGAAGAAGATCAATCAAAGATTGATAGTGCTCTCCATCTCTTTCAAATAAATCATTGTATTACAAAAAGAAAGTATTCCCTTACTATCCAGGATTGTTGGAAGTAAGTGTTGTGATTTGAAGAGGATTGTTCTTCATTCACATTAGTGTTTGTTTGACCTTAAAGGTGTTAAGAACCTTTGGTCACCCTATAGGTTAGATAGTAAGCATAGGCTGTACAATCATTCTAAACTATAGTGAAATCTCTTTCGTGTTGGAAAGGGGACTGGAGTACTCTCGGATTGTGAGGGGAACCAGGATATATCACTGTGTTCTTTACTTTTCCGCTTTTATCGTTTTCATCACCATAATCAAGAAAAGATAAGATATAGTCAAAAACCTTCAAACTCTTAACCACAAATTACTACAAGTATTCTCATAAAACCGAATAAATTTTTATATACCTAATTCACCCCCCCCCCCCCCCCCCCCTCTTAGGCACTCTTAGACTTACAAGTACATGATGTTATTTATGTTAATATCTGGGCCTAAACAACCAGGGAATGACATAGACGTATACTTGACACCTTTGATCGAAGATTTAAAGATTTTATGGAAGAATGGGGTGGAGGTTTATGATGGATATAGGAAACAAAGTTTCAATTTGAGGTCGATGTTGTTTGGCACAATTAATGATTTTCTAACATACAGGAATCTATCTGGGTATAACATTAAATGTCAACGTGCATATTCTGTTTGTGAAGATGGAACCGATACGACACATTTGGAACTTTGTCAGAAGAATGTGTTTCTCGATCATCGTAGATTGTTACATTCTAAACATCACTATCGTGCATGGAGAAAAGCATTCAATGGAGACACCGAACAACTTAAAGCTCCACCTGCATTGTCAGGTGACCAAATTTTTGAAAAGGTGAAAGATATGTGTACTCAGTTTGGCAAGCCTTTTGCGCATACGGTTGTCAAAGGTGGGTGGAAGAAGAGATCGATTTTTTTTAATTGCCATATTAGAAGTCTCTGTATGTGAGAAATTTTCTCAATGTTATGCATATTGAAAAAAATGTATTTGAAAGTGTTATTGGTACGTTACTCAATATTAAAGGAAAGTCTAAGCATGGCCTTAAAGCAAGGGAGGACATGTTAAAGATGGGAATACGAACTGAACTAGGACCCGTGAAGAAAGGAAGTCGAACATATCTACCACCTGCTGCTTTTACTCTATCTAGAAAGGAGAAAAAGATATTATGTAAGTTTCTAAGTGAAGTTAACATTCTAGAAGGATACGCTTCATATATTAGAAGACTTGTGTCTATGAAAGACCTCAAGTTAAAGAGTTTAAAGACACATGATTGCCTTGTTATAATGGAGCATTTTCTACCAATAGATATATGTTCTGTTTTTCCAGATAAAGTAAGGAGTGCGATAACTAAGTTGTGTTTTTTCTTTAGGTCAATTTGTAGTAAGGTGATTGATCCTGAGATCTTACCAGCATTGCAAAAAGAAATTGTTATTACTTTGTGTGAGCTTGAAATGTATTTTCCTCCCTCGTTTTTTGACATAATGGTACATCTAGTTGTTCATCTTGTGAAAGAGACACAGTTGTGCGGCCCAACTTATATGATATGGCTGTACCTTGTTGAACGTTATATGAAAGTATTAAAAGGGTACGTGAAAAACCGAAGTCGCCCAGAGGGTTGTATTGTTGAGCGATACATTGTTGAAGAAGCGGTTGAGTTTTGTACTGAATATTTGTCCAAAGTTCAATCCATTGGACTCCCCAAAAGTCATATTTTTGAAAAAAAGGAAGGTAAAAGATTAATTGGAAATAAAATTGTGACAGTATCAAAAGATGAACGGGATCAAGTGCATCTGTATGTTCTGCACAATGACAGTGAGGTTGAGTCATATGTTGAAATGCATAAGGATGTACTTTGAGGGTTAAATCAGAATAGAAATGAAAATTGGATAGTACGGGATAACAATCAAAGTTTTATACCATGGTTTAAGGATCATATTTTTTCAAAGCTTCATTCAGATCTCGCTTCAATAACATAAAGGTTGAGATGTTTGGCATATGGTCCAAGTTTGCATGTGTTGTCCTATAGCGCATATGCAATTAATGGATACACATTCTATACCAAATAACAAGATGATAAAAGTACTATTCAAAATAGTGGTGTCACCGTGCTTGCTGAAGCAATTCACATTTCAAGTATGAAGGACCTAAACCCCAAATATGCAAATTTGTCATATTTTGGGTTTATCGAGCATATTTGGGTGTTTGATTACGAGAAGTTTCAAATTCCTATATTTGGTTGCAAGTGGGTAAGTAGTGGTGGCATACGAATGGATAAGTCAAGATTTTTGCAAGTGGATCTTAATAGGGAGGGGTACAAAGATGAGCCTTTTATTCTAGCCTCTCAATCTAAACAAGTGTTCTATGTCACTGACCCGGCGAGTACAAAATGGTCTATAGTGCTTTTATCTAACAAAGTGGTTGATGATAACGGTGTAGCCCAAGGTGATATTGATGATGAGAATGAGTCATGTATTAGACGGAATGAGTCGTATATTATAAATGATCAAGATGAGAATATTATAGCAGATGAATCATATATCAGAAATGATCATAATGAGGGAATTTGGATAAATCCATCCGTCCGCATTGTTAAGAAACAAGTAATTCATGTTCCAACCAAGAAAAGAAAGAGATGTTAGTGAAAGAGGTAGCATATTAAAATGTTTATGTTTATGTTTGTGTTTACGTTTAAGTTTATGTTTATGTTAATTTTTGGCATTGTCATTTTATATATATTTAAATGACTATAGAATTTTATATTGGGTTTATGTTTATGTTTATTACAGGTTAGATGGCTACTAATGACGATCACCCACGTGATGATTCTGTACATGATGGAGATAAGGCCGTTAGTAAAACGGAAATGGAATATAGACGAGGAATAACAATAATGAAGAGAATAATTCGGGATAGAGACCAAGGCATAAAGTATGATGTGCATTGGAGTCAAGAAGGCCAACTAATTGAGCCTAACAGTTCAACGTTGATGAGTTATCTCGGTTCAGTGGTAAGGAGAGAAATTCCAATTACATGTGAAGATTGGAGAGCAAGAGTGTTGGACAACGCTAAAGATAAAATATGGAGTGAGATACATGTATCACATGTGATGTTATTTGTTTTTAATGATGATTATGTCTCTAAATTACTTATACTAACGCACTTTGTGTATGATTTTCGTAGAGGTCGTTCATCATTGAGGATACCAGGAGAGATTATATTCTTAAATTGGCCAGGAAACTACATAGAGGGTTTAGAGCTTTCTTGTCAAACAAGTCTCTTAGGGATGCGGATAAATTTTTTTTTGATGCAGAGCTTCCAAAGAAATATGCAGATTTGATTATAGCTGAAGAATGGGAAAATTTTAAATCCAAAAGAAATACCCAAAAATTTGAGAGTTTAAGTGTCGTAAATCGGCAACGAGCATCAAGTCCAGCATATCCATACAGAAAAGGGCGTATGGGATATGCACGCTGTTGTACCCCAAAATTTGCACTCTCATGTATCAAGGACTTTTAGAATTACTTCAGTCAAGTTTCAAGCCTTAGACCACATTTTCAAAGAAGAATCATTCAAAATATCAAAAGGGGACAAAATGAGCAAAATCGGAGTTTCAGCTGGAAAGAGTCAACCGGACACTAAAAAAGTCAAACTTTGACTTTTGATCAAATTTGGGTCCCAAAAATCACATTATGTCAAGACATCCAAAAAAAATGAAATTTGATCATCAAAAATCAAGAGAATAAAAAATCCAACTTTGTAAGACTTTGAAAATTTTCTAAGTATTTTCTATACTTGGTTCATTTGCCTCATGGCATTTTGCCACAATTCCAAATAATTCAAAATGATGCAAGTAATTCAACTTATTACAAAGTGGCATTTTGGAAAAATTACAAATTCTAAAACTATGACTTGATTGAATTCTCTCAAAAGACCTTGTCACAATGTTTTTGCCCTTGACATAATGTGCATGAAATATTCCACAAGACCAAATTTGTGACATGCTACAAATCATACTGTCCAAGATTGAACAAAATGTGATATGCCACATTGTCACAACACCCCATGCTGCCCTGCAAGAAAGCTTGTGTTATGCTGCACCCCAAGTATGCATGCTGCCCAATACAGTCCAAAACTGCTCTATGCAGTCTGCCCAAGCCTGCATCATAACAACCCCAAAATTGCACCAAAATGGCAAAGGAAAATTGTGGGAAGAAAGTGTCAAAACAGTAGGAAAAAACAATTCAAATCACTTATGTGGTATCCCCCCTAAACCACGGTCAAAAAAGTCTACAAAAGGGGACTGTCTCATAAGACAAAGGTGGTTGGAAAAAAATTCTAGAGGTTGGATTTTTTAGAAGAGGATTGAGAGAGAAAATAGAGAGTTTTATTGAGCAAAAAAATAGTATTCTTGTTAACCTTGACTGACTTTTCAAAATCAAATCTGTTCTTGTCCAAAACAGAAACCCAATCCATCACTCCACCCTACAAACTCTCCCCTAAACCAAACATCTCCTCACCTACAAAGACTGTCCAAACATAAAAAGCAGTCCCTGTAGTGCTATCCATCGCCACCTTTAAAACACCAAAAACATCACAGTACAACCTAACTTATTTTCAACAACCCGGAGTAGCTTTCTGGAGATTCATTGAGGTCATCATAACATTTGGAAAAGCATTCAGATTTAAAATGGCCAGTGCATCCCAAAGGTAAGTCTTCTTGACTTGACATCTTTAAATACATCATTAATGATTTGTTGTTTTGAGGATAAGATGTAGTATTTTATTATCGCTTTGAACTAATCATTTGCTTATGTTTTAGGCTTATTCAATCATGTGTTATTTACATTTATCCATCATATGCCATAAACTAACATGTATGGTCAGTAAAACAATGTTTAAGGCAGGAAAATGTAGCACGTATCGACACATATCCTCATGTGTCGACCCATCCTAGTGAAAAAACAGGGTATGAGTCGACACGTAACCCCCATGCATCGACCCATACTGATTTCAAGTGACAAAACAGAAGCTGGAAAAGTCTATGAGTCGATACATACGCGTTTCGCATTGATGCAAGAAGGTGTATGAGTCGACACATCCCATTATGTGTCGACTCATACTGAACTGATTTTGTTTTACAGGAGCAAGGAAAAGCTATGTGTCGATGCATAGCAGCATGGGTCGACACATAGCAGTTCAAAATGAATTTTTCCTTTTATTTTACACTGTTTTTACATTGTTTTCATTATCATTCGATATGGTTGTAATATTTTAGTTTCTACTTCATCCCCATTGTTAAATTGTACCCCCATCCCCCTAAAGTGATGTAATAGCTTAGATTTTACTTTCCGCATTTTACTTGCTTTTCATATATTGCTAGTAAATAGGATGCATGGCAAGATAAAATCAACAAATAGATGACTTTCAAATACAAGATAAAATGCATGCAAACTAACACACTTGCACACTAACACCTCTAGGGTAATCTCATTTTGTGGCCTTTCGGAAAATAGTCATGTCCCTCGAACATGGGACGTTTTAGCAAAGACCCTTCGATGAAAAAAGGATCGTAGTCCCTCGATGATCCTCGATGTTCCCTTTGCTAAAACGATCTAGTCCCTAAATAACATTGCTAAAACGTCTCATAAGTTGCCTCCTATGACTATACAAACGTCCCAACGTCCGTCCCTTCACATCCAATGATGGGACTTCTTACCAAATAAATGGTAAGATAGCCACATCTAAACGAGAAGGAAAAGCACATTTAGGACCTTTCGAGTAGGTAAATTTGTTCCTAGTTACTCGCTTGCTCATGACAAAAACATTTTTACACACCAACATTTCCATTTCTAAAACATTTTCAAAAATATAAAACATTTTGTATACGTTTGTTGTACCCCAAAATTTGCCCTCCCATTTCCTCAACATTTTCTCATCACAAGACCTTTGGAGCTCAAGATCAAGTTAGGGTTTGCTCTGCTCAAGACTCCTCCTTGCACTGTTGACCCAAATTAGGGTTTGTGTTTGCACAAAGATGTTTTGACCTAAAATTCCTAAGATGAATTTCATGCTTCATGTTGGACTCCCAAGTTTATCCATACCAAGTTTCAAGTCTTGATTCCAAACTTTGCCCAGTCTATTGGACAGTTGACCTAGAAATCAACTGTATTGAGGAAAAAGTCAACTTTGGTCAATTGACAGTCAAACCTCATGATTTTTGACCCACATCAACATTATGAATTCATTTGAACCATTTGGTCAAATTTGGATCACAATTCCACAAGAAATTTGATCAGATCACCAAAAGGGCAAAATGGTCATTTTTAGGGTTTTGACTGCTCAAAGGCAATTTTTGACTGTTTGACCTAACCAATGGAAAACCAAGCTCATATATGGACTCAAGGACCCCATGGAATTGTCTTGACATGTTCAAAAAATTCAAAAGATCCCAAATGCACAAGATTGACAGATGAATTTTCCAGTCAATTGATCAATTTTTGACTGTATACTGAAAAGTCAAACTTTGACTTTTTGGTCAAAATCAAGTGTCAAGATTCATTTTTCATCAAAACATGCCAAATTGTGAAACTTGTTCACCAAGAAATCAAAAATCACAAATTAGGGTTTGAAATGAAGAATTTTCATAACTTAGAAATTTTCTAAGTTATGAAAATCCCTAATTTTTTCCTAACTTTGTCCCACTTTTTCATCAAGATGCATTTGGATTCAAACAAAAGTCAAAACATGAAAGTTGTAGTCCATTGCAAAATCTACAACTTTTATTCACAAATATTCCTCAAAATAAGCTTGTAGCTCAAGTTATGATTTTTGGAACAAGGGTGCAAAACATTCTTAACTTAAAAAAATTTTGATCTATTCTAGGCAGGATTTTTGCCTAACTTCATGGCAACTTTTCACATGCTTCCACTTGGAATTTCAACTTGAATTACAAAGATGGATTGTATTACACATTCCAAGCTTTCCAAAATGTCCAAGAACTCATCAAACAACCTTGTGGTTAGGGAGAATCGAATTTGGCAATATAGGCAAAACTCACTTTGCTCATGGCCAATTTTCATGTTCATACACTTAGGCATTTTTGAACTCAGCTTGCACTCCTAGATTACAGGCCTCAAATCTCATTTACACTCATAAATTCAATGCTATTCCATTGTGCCAAGACATTATTTTGCTCATTTGGTCATTACATGGAAGTTTAAGCCATAAATGGAAAAAGCATTTTATCTATTCTTGAAAAGATTAACTTTATGTCAAATTTGCAATCCAAGTAGTACAAGGCAAATCTCTTTGGCACAAGTTATTGAGCTAATCCCACTGATCAAGGGCAAGTTTAGCAGCACATTAGAGGGGCCTAGAGGAGCCTGTACCAGCACTTGGCATTTTGACTTACATTACAAGAAACTTGGCATTTTGTAACACCAACACACATTGCTGCAACCACAAGCTTAGACAAACTTCTTGAGCATCTTCCAAACATCCAACCTGACCTGAAACACGAGCCTATCACCTTCAATATCTCCCCATTCACAGAAACACCATAAAACTGCAAAAATAGGGCATAAGCTGCAGTTTGACTCCCATAGTTCAATCCACTCGTGCATTTTCATCCAAACCAGTTCAAACACATTCCCTACCATCCATACAAACTGTCCCAAGCATTGGAAGCAGACTATAACACCTCTAACCAGTTTTGCCATTTTCACTTTTCTCTCTTGCAGGTTGACTTCTGCAGCTTGATATAACAAGATTCAAAGCACACCAAGCATTAGAATAGCATCCCTGGACATCAAGCAAGCTATACAAATCCTTACCTTGCCTTAAAATTACCTCCATTGCCAAGCACGATCCAAGCTGAACAGGTAAGTTCATGGATCTCTATCTCTTAATCTAGGAAGAGTTAGGCTTAGATTTATGAATGAAAAATGTCATGCTCATGGCCCTGAAACTATACATATCTTCACTTTCCATTTATATTGCGTATGTTGAGAGTATTTTGAATCTGAACATTGATAAAAACTTAGGTCAAGAATTAGGAATGGAGAAATTCTCTCTCATTTCTGAGAGTTAGGTTAAGTTTTTTATATGTCTGGATTCGTGGTTCAATGCTTGACATTTTTCATGTTATGAGTTTGTGTTGAAAATCAAAGAATCAAGAGATAGCAAGCAGGGAAGAAAAGGCGCGTTTTTTCAAATGTTGTTGTCTGAAGGTTGAAGACAACCTTTCATGGGCTGGGCCTGTGATTTTTCTTCTTTTTACACCACATCCTCACATATGCACCCCCTTGGCCCATTGCATTTTATTTTTATTATTTTTGACTTTTGATTTTTGTTTCTGATTCATTTATTTTATTTAAGCATGAAAAAATATTAAAATTATTTTTCTCACATTTTTACATTTTTATTTGATATTGATTTTATTTTATTTAGTTTTGTACATAAAATAAACATAATACTTTTATTTAAGATAACTAAAAACAATGCAAATATTTTTACTTTATGATTTTATTTTATTTTACCCTTTTGAAAACATTTTATAAAAAAATATACTCTTTTTTTTTGTAAATATTAAATACTTAATTTTTGTATATATTTAATATATTTGATAAATAATACTTATATATTTATTAGTATATTTAGGTTAAAAACATAGAAATTAATACATTTTATTTTTATTAATATTTTGACCTCAAAAATACCTTTTTTTACAATATACCTTCTTTTATTTATTTTTTGTACATAATTAATAAATATTACATATATTAAATAATTAATACCTTTTATTGATAAAATTAGGGTTTTTACCCTAAATACATAAAAATACCAAAATTAATTCATTTTATTTTTGTTCATTTGACACATAAAAAATACTTTTTTTTCATACATATAAAAAACCATTTTTTGCATCTTACACATTTATTTATTTTTATTCAATTGTTGTATATTAAATAGTTTGTATAATTCAATTTGGATGTAATAGTTTAGGTTTAATTTCTTGCTAAAATATCCCCATTTGAATATTTGTACCCCCCATCCCATATATTGTGTTGTAATAACTTAGGGCCTTTTATTTTTCGCATTTAAAATCTTTTTAATTATACCATGATAGAATTAGGGTTTTGTATGCAAAATTAACCAAAAATAGTTTGACCTAATTTAAAGATAAACAAGCATGAAAATGGACAACACTAATCACACTTGCACCCCTAGGGTACTCCACTTGTTGCCTTCAAATAATGGGCCATATTGCATGTTAGGTATCTTTGGCAAAAACAAAACAATCAAATGATCATAGTCCCTCGATGACGCTTTCGAAAGTTGCCTAAAAAATGATCAAGTCCCTTAAAGGAAGAATTGCCCAAAGATACTTGGCACCATTGCAATCATGGTCTAAACGACGACCCACACCCGTCCCGTTAACATCCTAACACAAGATTGTCCACCAAATACAATGGTGGAACAAAATTGTTAAAAGGGTTAAAACATAGCAAAGATCTTTGAGAAATTTAGGGTAGATAGCTCTTGGTTATTTGCCAACTTGCAAAACAAAAACCCTTGCCTATTTTCAAAACACACTCCACAACACTTTCAAAACAACTTTCAAAAAACATTGAAAACTTTTCAGAAAAAACATACACCTTTGCATACATCCCAACATGGATCATTACAAAGGTTGCCACCACATTGGCCACTTTTCAAAACATTTTCAAAACCCACACACCAAGCACCATTTCAAACAATTGAAAGCACCATTTCAAACAATTGAAAGCACCATTTCAAACAATTGAAAATCAAGGCAAGTTGATCTAAGCAAGTAACTAAGAGCCCATGGATAACCATGGATAGAAAGGGTGCTAATACCTTCCCTTTCTATAATCTACTCCCCGAACCCAAGAAAACATCTCAAAGGTTTTTGCTGTGCTTTTTAACCTTTCCTTAGGATAAAATAAAAAGTCGGTGGCGACTCTTGCTCAACCGAAACATTTGCGAAAACAAACGCAAAACCCAAGTCAGTTCTCCCACCGTATCACAGAACTGGCGACTCTGCTGAGGATAATATTTTAAAGTGGAGTAACCTTAGGGCTTAGATCACCCTCTTGCATGACTAATTATTTGTTTTGATTGCTTTACATCTTGGCTCTCTTGTTTGGGTTTGCAATCCTACACCCGGATTTGGGGAAACATTCATAGATAGCAATACGTTGTGGAAACTGTGCGGGGTATACCGACATGGTTGAAGCAATAGCTATATTAGTGCGACATATTTGTGAGTACCGGTAACCCTTGAGTTCAATCAAGGAGAGTACGGGGCCGCTGAGTGATGTCACTAAGCACTAATGACCTAGAATGTTACTTGACCATCTTGGCCTTTCATTAGGGGTGGTGAGATGACCGGCTTTGGTGCAGTCCGAAGTTGGTAGATACTCGATACTACACTCATTGAGGGTTGTTTTCTTGGAATATTTTGGTCGCTAGTTAAGTGGCTAAACCAAAACAATGAACAATGAAAACAATCCCGTGATATTGAGCTCCTTAGAACCCGGTTACTATTTATAGGACATGTTTTTAAGCCAACTACACTCAAGAGGGTACTTACCTATGAAACCTCATGCAAGCCTGAAACTAGGGTTTGGTGTGAATTGCTTGTACATATGTTTGTGCATACATCATAAACATCATAAAGCATCATATGCATACACTAACCATTTCAATGGTTTAGATCTTCATCTTTGTTCTTGTTTTGTAGGTCATGGAAATTCCTCGCAGGAAAACCATCCAAGTCAACCTTGTGAGAATCCCTCCTCAACTCAAGGAGCTCACATCAAGAATTCTGGAAAGCTCTCCCTTCAGTGAAAGGCATGGTAGATTGCTCAGCTTAGTCAGCACCAACATTGAAGAGGACATGGTAAAGGTGTTGTTTCAATTCTTTGACCCCCTTCACCACTGTTTCACATTCCCCGACTATCAATTGGTGCCCACTTTGGAGGAATTCTCTCAACTCCTGAGAATTCCTATCCTTAATCAACTACCTTTCAACGGTACGGAAAAGGAACCAAAGCCTGAAGATGTTGCTCAAGCCCTACACTTGCAACCATCTGACATCAAGGGGAATTGGGAAACTAGAAGCGGTGTCAAAGGCTTCTTAGGAAAATTCTTGTTTGAGAAGGCACAAGAGTGTTGGAATTCATTGTACCTACAAGCCTTTGAAGAAATTGAGGCCCTCCTTATCTATGGGTTGGTCTTGTTCCCAAATCCTGACCAGCTTGTAGATGTTAACGCCGTCAAAGTCTTCTTATCCAGAAATCCAATACCAACATTGCTTGGGGACATTCTTCACTCATTTTACACACGAACAATGAGAAATAGGGGTGTTCTCATGTGTTGTACTCCTCTCCTTGCAAGGTGGTTTATTTCGCACCTTCCACAATCTGTCTTGAAGAATGACCAAGGCCTAAGGTGGTCACAACGGTTGATGACCCTTACTCACTCTGATGTACATTGGTGTTCTCGGTCCAGAGAAAATGTCATCATCGTCGATCATTGTGGGGAGTTCCCTAATGTTCCATTGCTTGGCATTAGAGGAGGCATTACCTACAACCCTTGTCTAGCTTTGAGACAATTTGGATATGCACGGAGGGACGGACCTCATGACATGTTGATTCCTGATTTAGTTTTTGACTTCGACAACGATGCACAAGGACTTCGCCAAAGATTCATCAGAGCTTGGAGGATGCCTAACAAGGTTGACAGCAAGACACTGGGGCACTAGAACTCCATCCCTCTTGAGCCTTATCTCAAGTAGGTACGAACCCGAGCCCAGAGTCTAATGATGCCTTATCCTCATGTTCTCCCTGTGATTAAAGATCCCGTTAAGGAAGGAGAGGTTCCCTACACCATCCTATATCCTGACATGCCTACATCGTGGGAGGAGATGCAGAAGAGTTGGATCCAACTCAAGGAGGAACAGAACACTTTTGAAGCCAGCTTCTATGCCAGTGAGAAGAAGGTTTTGGAGCTTACCCGCCGACTCCATGAGGAAGAGACCCTCAACACCTACATCGCACCAAAGAGGATGCACAACGTCTTTTTACCTTGAGAAGTCTTTGTAATATTTTGCCCATAGGGCATTTATGTACTGACAAATTTCTTCTTATTAATATGACGTGCGTTCTTTTTGTTTGCAACAATTTTGAACTTTCTAAACCCTTGAATGCATTGCATACATAAGCATACCATTCATCATGTGCATAAGCAGGTCTCCACACCAGGTTTCCTTATCTTTCTGCTGTTTATTTCAGTAATATGGATCTCGAATAGACAGTCAAGGACTTGCAGTCTCAGAACGCACAGTTTCAACAACTCCTGATGACCTTGGCTAAGGGTCGGGAGGATCTGAAAGTCCTGCTGGGGAACAAAGACCAAGTGAAAAAGAAGAAGAAGAGAGTCGGGGTGGCTACCCTGGGGAGAAGGTTTGAGGGTGAGGCCAGAAGGGTTCTTGAATTTCCTTCCACATCCGAAGAAGAAAACAGTAAAGGAAAAGGGGCTGCGGTACCTTTCGAATCCGAAGCTGAAGAAGAAGAGGCTGAAGAAGACAAAGACTACTCAGAGCAACAATACCCGCCCGCCGATGATAAGTACAAAAACTTGGAAGACAGGTTGGCAGCTATGGAGCTGTAGAGAGTTCCCGGTTTGGATTTCAAAGATTTGGGATTAATTGCTGGAGTTGTGATCCCCCCGAAGTTCAAAGTACCAATTTTTGCAAGATATGACGGGCTGTCTTGCCCAAAAATGCACCTAAGGTCATATGTCCGAGGAATCCAACCTCACACATCTGACAGAAACCTTTGGGTACATTTATTTCAAGATAGCCTGTCTGGCACTCAGCTAGACTGGTTTTACAAGCTGGAAAGGTCGGAGGTACGTAGTTGGGAGGATCTGGCAGCTGCTTTTTATCGCCAATATCAGTATAACTCTGACCTGGCACCAACCCGTACTCAGCTACAGAGTATGGGAATGGCCTCAGGTGAGGGATTTAAGGAATATGCCCAGAAGTGGCGCGATCTGGCTGGAAGGGTGCAACCGCCTCTTTCTGATAGAGAACTTGTTGATATGTTCCTTGGGACCCTGTCTGGTCCATTATTTAATCATCTGATCGGTAGCTCTTCCTCGGGGTTTACCGAATTAATTCTGACTGGCGAGCGGGTAGAAGCCAGTATCAAGAATGGGAAGATTCAGAAGGATGCCTCTGCATCTACAATTGCTAAGAAATCATTTCCAGCGAAGAAAGAAACAGTTGTCGTGTATTCTCAAAGAGGAGCAGGAAGAAGTGAGCGCCGGCCGACTGTGGTGGCCGTAATGATCCAAAATCCACCAAACGATCAGCCTCGCAATAACCCGTCCAAACCTAAACAGCAATGGGGAGAACGACCACCACGGCAGTTCACCCGCATTAATATGACGCTCGCGCAAGTTCTTCCACACTTGTTAAAGTTGAATCTCACAAATATCAAAGAAGCGCCGAAAAATGTGAATACGACCTCACCAGCTTACAATGCCAATGCCAAATGCGCCTACCATTCCGATAGCGTCGGACATGACACAAATAATTGTTGGGAGCTGAAAAATAAAATTCAAGACTTGATAGATGCCAAAGAGGTGGAGTTCGATGCTCCAGAGAAACCGAACGTGATATCTGCTCCGATGCCGAAGCACGGTCAAAATGTCCATGCTATTGAGGAGGATTTGTATGTTTCTGATGTCAGTGACCTGATAACTCCGTTGTTAACCGTCAAGTTAAATCTGTTAAAGGCCGGGATTTTCCCGGGATGCAAAGAAGATTGTTACTGTTGTTACTCTCTGCCAATTGACTGCCCGTTACTGAAGAAAGGCATCCAAGGCCTGATGGACAGTCAACAAATTCTGTTTGAAAAAGTTTCTGCTATTCCGACCCCTACTGAAGATGTTTCAATTATCACCATTCACGCCAATCTTTCCAAGGCCGTCAGAAAGCCTGTTAAGATTACATCTGCTACAAAGTCTGTTCCTCTGAAGATAACTATGCCAGGGCATGTCCCCTACAGTTTTGAAAAGTCAATACCATGGAATTACGGTGGAGAAATCTACTACCATGGTATTAAACAAGTTGAAATAACCGAAGGAAGCTCTGATGAAGAGGATGCCAGCATTGGAAACATTGCCAGCACAAGCAAGATCACCCGAAGTGGGAGAATATTTTCTCCAGAGATTGCCCCCCCAAAGGCAATCTTTGGACCCTCATCTGCTGCCGAAGTTATTCCTGCACCAATAAAACTTTCTGCTAGAACACCATTGATTGAAGATGCTGCTGTCCCTGTTGTTGTCCCTCCAACTTCTGCTGATAAGGGTAAAGGGATCCAAGATGAGCTCGTCAGGACGAGAGCTCAACCTTTGGTCATCCCGGAAACCTCTAAGAAAGAGATGGAGGAGATCTTGAAGATAATTAAAAAGAGTGATTATGACGTGGTAGAGCAACTGGGGAAAACCCCCTCGAAAATCTCCATGTTAGCATTGCTACTTTGTTCAGAGGCGCACGCCAAGGCACTGATAAAATTCCTGAAGACAGCCCATGTACCCCAGGAAACCTCTGCCGACCAATTCCAAAACTGTGTAGCCAGTCTTACAGCAGACAACGGTTTAGGTTTCTCTGATGCTGACCTAACCTCGAAAGGAAGAAAACACAACGACGCATTACATGTGTCAGTAGAGTGCCAAGGGACTACTCTGGCCCATGTTCTAGTCGACACGGGTTCTTCTCTGAACGTGCTGCCTAAGAAGGCCCTCGACCGTTTAGACTGTGAAGGCTTGGAGTTAAGGCCAAGTAATATCATTGTAAGGGCATTTGACAGGTCAAAGAGAATGGTACATTGGGAGGTAGACATTCCCATTAAGGTTGGTACAGAGGTGTTCCCCTCAACTTTCTATGTGATGGACATCCGTCCGTCATACTCTTGCTTATTGGGGAGACCATGGATACACAATGCTGGGGCAGTCACCTCTTCCCTACATCAAATGTTGAAGTACCCTATCAAGGGAAAGATCGTAACCGTCCACGGTGAAGAGGAGTATATGATCAGCCACCTGAACTCTTTCCAATATGTAGAGGTAGAGGGTGAATTCATTGAGATGCCATTCCAGCACTTCGAAGAAGTCTCTCCTGAAGTGGAAGTAGCAAAAGTGGTAGCTGAGGTACCAAAGCAGATGGCCAGGATGACATCTCTAAAATACGCGAAGGCCGCAATAAAGGAGGGGAAGAGCTGAACATGGGGGCAGTTGCCGGACATTCCCCACAAAACAAACAAGTTTGGTTTAGGATTCACTGCTGCGGGGCAGAAAGCTATGCGCCGCTCAAAGGTTGAAAGAACACCCATCAAGATCTCTCCTTATGGGATCAATGCTTTAGAAGTTGAAGACGAAGAGGTCAACATTGAAGATTGGATCTACCCAACCATCGAAGGGGGACTACGCAACTGAGAGGCAAAGGACTTTGTCCCCATTACTTTTATTAATCAGTAATTATCTGTCAAACATTTCCTATGGTCTGTAATAATTTCTTTTGAACAATCCGTACACTACTTTTTCACCTCATGCCTTGCCCGGGGCATGTAGGTCCATTTGTAAGGGTTTTGATTATCTTCATATCTATATGCCATGTTTAATGATTCATTGGACGTTTTTCATCGATAAACTGCTGTGTTCATTTTCCTTCCTTTTTGCATTTTTTGTTTAAAGATGGCTATCCCTTACACACACCCACGCTCACAAATGCAGGTACCCATCCACTCTGGATTCTACGGGTGACTATTCTGCTATGTCCTTCAATAACTCTGAAGATCTGGTCAATCAGGCTGAGTATGAAGATGATGAAGGTTGTGAAGTACCAGGGGAACTAGCCAGACTTCTACAGCAAGAGGAAAGGGCCATCTTACCTCACGAAGAGTCGTTGGAAACTGTCAACTTAGGAACAGAGGAAGACCGGAAGGAAGTACAAGTGGGTGCCAATCTGGAACCAAGTGTCAAGGAGCGCCTGATACAGCTGTTAAATGAGTACGTTGAAATCTTTGCCTGGTCTTACAAAGACATGCCGGGTTTAGACACAGACATCGTGGTTCACCGTCTCCCTACAAGAGAGGATTGTCCACCGATAAAGCAAAAGGTCCGCCGAATGAGGCCCGATATGTCTGAGAAGATTAAGGAAGAAGTGATGAAACAATTCAACGCTGGCTTTCTGGCTGTTACATCCTATCCACAATGGGTTGCTAACATCGTGTCAGTTCCTAAAAAAATGGCAAAGTCAGGATGTGTGTAGACTACTGAGATTTGAATAGGGCCAGCCCCAAAGATGATTTTCCGCTACCGCACATTGATATTCTGATTGACAATACGGCTCAGCACAAAGTGTTTTCCTTCATGGATGGATTCTCGGGCTACAATCAAATTAAAATGGCCCCCGAGGACATGGAGAAAACAACCTTTGTTACACAGTGGGGCACTTTCTGTTACAAGGTAATGTCGTTCGGACTGAAGAACGCAGGGGCAAATTATCAACGCGCCATGGTAGCTTTATTTCATGATATGATACATCATGAAATCGAAGTTTACGTAGACGATATGATAGCTCGGTCACAAACAGAGGAGGAACACCTTGAACATCTAGAAAAGCTGTTTGCCCGGTTGAAAGAGTACAAACTCAGGCTGAATCCAAGTAAGTGTACTTTTGGAGTTAGGTCTGGTAAACTTCTAGGGTTTATTGTCAGCAACAAAGGCATTGAGGTCGATCCAGCAAAAGTGAAAGAAATACAAGAGATGCCTGCTCCCCGTACTGAAAAGGAGGTTAGAGGGTTCTTGGGGCGCTTGAACTATATTGCCAGATTCATCTCTCATCTGACTTCTACCTGTGAGCCAATTTTCAAATTATTAAAGAAAGATCAGGTAGTCGAATGGAACGACGATTGCCAAGTTGCTTTTGATAAGATCAAGGAGTATTTGCTAGAACCTCCTATTCTGATGCCTCCCATCGAAGGAAGACCATTGATCATGTATCTAACCGTCTTGGATAACTCAATGGGGTGTGTGTGATACGGTGGGAGAACTGACTTGAGTTTTGCGTTTGTTTTCGCAAATGTTTCGGTTGAGCAAGAGTCGCCACCGACTTTTTATTTTATCCTAAGGAAAGGTTAAAAAGCACAGCAAAAACCTTTGAGATGTTTTCTTGGGTTCGGGGAGTAGATTATAGAAAGGGAAGGTATTAGCACCCTTTCTATCCATGGTTATCCATGGGCTCTTAGTTACTTGCTTAGATCAACTTGCCTTGATTTTAAATTGTTTGAAATGGTGCTTTGTGTGTGGGTTTTGAAGATGTTTTGAAAAGAGGCCAATGTGATGGCAACCTTTGCAATGATCCATGTTTGGATGTATACAAAGGTGTATGTCTTTTGAGAAGTTTTCAATGTTTTTGAAAGTTGTTTTGAAAGTATTGTTTTGAAAGTGTTGTGGAGTGTGTTTTGAAAAATAGGCAAGGGTTTTTATTTTGCAAGTTGGCATGTAACCAAGAACCATCTATCCTAAATTTCTCAAAGATCTTTGCTATGTTTTAACCCTTTTAACAATTTTGTTCCACCATTGTATTTGGTGGACAATCTTGTGTTAGGAGGTTAACGGGACGGGCGCGGGTCATCGTTTAGACCATGATTGCAATGGTGCCAAGTATCTTTGGCAACTTTTCCTTTAAGGGACTTGATCATGTTTTAGGCAACTTTCGAAAGCGTCATCGAGGGACTATGATCATTTGATTGTTTTGTTTTTGCCAAAGATACCTAACATGCAATATGGCCCATTATTGAAGGCAACAAGTGGAATACCCTAGGGGTGCAAGTGTGATTAGTGTTGTCCATTTTCATGCTTGTTTATCTTGAAATTAGGTCAAACTATTTTTGGTTAATTTTGCATACAAAACCCTAATTCTAACATGGCAAAATTAGAAAGCTTTTAAATGCGAAAAATAAAAGGTCCTAAGTTATTACAAAACAATATGTGGGATGGGGGGTACAAGTGTTCAAATGGGGATATTTTAGCAAGAAATTAAAATCTAACTATTACATCCAAATTGAATTATACAAATTATTTAATATACAACAACTAAATAAAAATAATAAATATGCAAGATGAAAAAATGATTTTTATGTGTATGTAAAAAGTATTTTTTATGTGTTAAATAAACAAAAATAAAATGAAATAATTTTTGGTATTTTTATGTATTTAGGGTAAAACCCTAATTTTATAAATAAAAGGTATTTATTATATAATATATGCAATATTTATTAATTATGTACAAAAATTAAATAAAAGAAGGTATATTGTAAAAAAAGGTATTTTTGAGGTCAAAATATTAATAAAATTAAAAATGTATTAATTCTTTGTATTTCTCTAAATATATTAATAAGTATACATGTATTTACATTATTTATTAAATATATATTATATGTACAAAAATAAAATATTTAATATATAAAAAAGTATATTTTTATTATAAAATGTTTTCAAGAGATAACATAAAATAAAAATCAAAAATAAAGTATGTTTATATTATTTTTTTAGTTATTTTAAATAATAGTATATTTCTATTTATTTATTTACAAACTAAATGAAACAAAATAAATGTCAAAAAATGCAAAAAAAATGTGAAAAAATATTTTTAAGGTTTATTTATATTTAGACAAAAATATCAAAACAAAATCAGAAGGAAAAAAATCAAAAATATCAAAGATAACTCAAAATGGGCCAGGGGGGTACATGTGGAATGCAAAGGTGTGAAAAGTAACACAACTCAGGCCCAGCCCATGAAAAGGTTGTCTTCAACCTCTGAACAAACAAAACAGAGTAACACGTGATCCTTGCTATCTCCTGATTCCTGGACTTTTAGCACAAACTTACAACATGAAAGATGTTAAGCATCAAGCCACGATTCCATACATATAAAAAACTCAACTTAACTCTCAGAAATGAGATAGAATTTCTCCATCCCTAATTCTTAACCTAAGTTTTTGTCAATATTCAGATTCAAAATACTCTCAGCATATGCAATATAAATGAAAAATGAAGATATGTATAGCTTCAGGGGCATGAGTAGAATATTTTTCATTCACAAACTTATAGCTAATTCTTCCTATATTGAGAGATAAAAGTCCATGAACTTACCTGTTCAGCGTGGATCGTGCCTGACAATGGAGGTCCTTTCAAGGCAAGGTGAGGATTGGTATAGCTTGCTTGAAGTTCAGGGATGCTATTCCAACCTTTAACTTGCTTTGAAACCAACTGAATCAAACTATAGCAATCCACCTGCAAAACAGAAAATGTGAAAATGGTGAAGTTGGTTAGAGGTGTTACAGGTCGCGCCCAAGGCTTGGGATAGCTTGCATATGTGATATGGAATGTGTATGAACTGGATTTAGCAAGAATGCACGAATGGATTGGCTTATGGAAGTCCAACTGCAGAGGTCACTCTGTTTTCTGCAGTGGGAGGGTGTTTTGAGGTTTGATGATGTTTGGAAGGTCTTTTGTTCGTGCCTTAGCTCTGTTATATTATTTGGAAGATGTACAACAACTTTGCTTAAGCTTTTTTATGCTGAAATGAGAGTTGGTGTCTAATATGCAAGTTTCTTCACACTTAAGCAAGAAAGTATCAACTTGGTTTCTAGGCCAGTACAAAGCCTCTATCTATGCTGAACATTTGAGTCTTGATTAGTGGGATATGCCTATGCCTTTGTGCCTCAAAGATCTGCATTGTACCTCATAGATTGCAAAGTTGACATAAAGTAACACTTTACAAAAATGGATAATATGCTTTTTCTTATTAAGGCTTAATCTTGTATGCAATGCTTAAACACATAATGCAAGGCTTGAACACAAGGGGTTTGCATTAAATTTATGAGTGTGAATGGGATAAAGGACCTGTAATCCATCTTAGAGCATGCTGAGTTCAAAATGCAAGGTTATGGACATGTAAATTGGTCATGAACAAAGTGAGTTTTTCCCAACTTGCCAAATTCGATTCTCCCTAACCATGAGGTTGTTTGATGAGTTCTTGGACATTTTGGAAAGCTTGGAATGTGTACTACAATCCATCTTTGTAATGCAAATTGAAATTCCAAGTGGAAGCATGTGAAAAGTTGCCATGAAGTTAGGCAAAAATCCTGCCTAAAATAGGTCAAAATTTCTCTAAGTTAAGAATGTTTTGCACCCTTGTTCCAAAAATCATAACTTGAGCTACAAGCTTCTTTTGAGGAAACTTTGTGAATCAAAGTTGTAGATTTTGCAATGGACTTTCATGTTTTTACTTTTGTTTGAATCCAAATTCATCTTGATGGAAAAATGGGGCAAAGTTAGGAAAAAATTAGGGATTTTCATAACTTAGAAAAATTCTAAGTTATGAAAATTCTTCATTTTAAACCCTAATTTGCAATTTTTGATTTCTTGATGAACAAGTTTCATAATTTGGCATGTGTTGATGAAAAATGAATCTTGACACTTGATTTTGACCAAAAAGTCAAAGTTTGACTTTTCAGTATACAGTCAAAAATTGATCAATTGACTCGAAAATTCATCTGTCAATCTTGTACATTTGGGATCTTTTGAATTTGTTGAACATGTCAAAACAATTCCATGGGGTCCTTGAGTCCATATATGAGCTTGGTTTGCCATTGGCTAGGTCAAACAGTCAAAAATTACCTTTGTGCAGTCAAAACCCTAAAAATGACCATTTTGCCCTTTTGGTGATCTGATCAAATTTCTTGTGGAATTGTGATACAAACTTGACCAAATGGTTTATATGAGTTCAATATGTTGATGTGGGTCAAAAATTATGAGGTTTGGCTGTCAATTAACCACAGTTGACTTTTTCCCCAATACAACTGATTTCTAGGTCAACTGTCCAATTGATTGGGCAAAGTTTGGAATCAAGACCTGAAACTTGGTATGGATAACCTTTTGAGTCCAAAATGAAGCATGAAAGTCATCTTAGGCATTTTAGGTCAAAACATCTTTGTGCAAACACAAACCCTAATTTGGGTCAACAGTGCAAGGAGGAGTCTTGAGTAGAGGAAACCCTAACTGGATCTTGAGCTCTAAGGGTATTGTGATGAGAAAATGTTGAGAAATTGGGAGGGAAAATTTTGGGGTACAACAGTTGCCCCTATTCAATCTTCTTGCACCTGAAGAGCTAGATTGGCAGGTTTGCCTTTCGCGTCTCGAAGGTAAAAGGAGATTGGACACTAGAGTGCCCTTAAATTTGCACTCATCAGAACAATGGATATGGGAATGGGCTTAGAGATGCCATTTGGAGATGGGCTTAGAGATGCCATTTGGAGATGGGCTTAGAGATGCCATCTGAAGGGTGACAGAACCTTGTCGGAAATGGGCTTAACGATGTCATCTGAAAGGTTTGTTGAACCGTAGTGCGACGGGTCCGAAGAATGAGAATCAAAATGGTATCCGTGTCTGGAATGTACTTGAACTACATCTAAGGACTGAGTTTGTATGAGCAGAAGAATGGCCTCCGTGTCTGGGGCGTATCTGAGCTGTAACTGTGTTTGAAGTGTAGAACGAATATCAGAATGACTGCTGTGTTTGGAGGGTATCTGTATTGTATCTGGGTAACAGAGAAACATCTGTATGGAGCAATTGCATGCTGGGGACAAATTCTGAATGAGTGACAGAATGGCAACCATGTTTGGAGCGTATCTGGACTGTATCTGAAGTTGAAAGTTGTATGAGTAGCAGAATGACTTCCGTGTCTGGAGTGTATCTGAAATTGAAAGTTGTATGAGTAGCAGAATGACTTCCGTGTCTGGAGTGTATCTGAAATTGAAAGTTGTATGAGTAGCAGAATGACTTCCGTGTCTGGAGTGTATCTGAAACTGTAATTGGGATCTAGATAAATGACAGCATGACTTCTGTGGCGAACGCACTGGAGAGGATCAAGCTGCTGTTGTAAGGGTCAGAATGGTATCCGTGTTTGGAATGCATTGGACCTTGAGGTGGATAAATGAATCTGAATGAGAGATAGAATGGTTGCCGAGTCTGGAGCGTATCTAGTCCGTATCTGATTGCTGTAGTCCGAGTGAGTAGCAGAATAACCGTCGTGTCTGAGGTGTATCCATACTGTATCTGACTTGAGATTCTGAATGAGTAATAGAATGACCGCCGTGTCTGGGGTGTATCCATACTGTATCTGAATAATTGTTAATGATAGCCTTCTAATTTTATCCTGAAAAGGGTGAAATGTTAGCTAAAACATAAAGTTATGTTGCATGATATGTATGATGCAAAATATGTTATATCAATGTTTATGATATGAATGTAGATGAATGCGTATGTAAGCCGACGAGCTGTCTTGCTGAGGATAGATGAATCCTGGAGATAAAGAATCCTGACTGCTGCCAGGGAAAGACAAAAATCTTGATTGCTGAGGATGAGACATCCTTGCCGACTACTGCTGGAGAAAAAGGAGTTTGGGTTGTATACCAATCTTCTGGGGATTCTTGTCTTGTGGAGATCTTCACTGGAGAACATCTGATTATCCTGTGAGGCACTGAGAATGAACCTTCATTCTGCTTGGGGAATACAAGATCTTCAATCGTTGAGGGATCTTAGGGCCACTGCTGGAGAACTGGCATTCCTTGGGGATTTGCGGGGAATGAGAACTCCTGGGGATCTCTACTGGGGAAGTTTAGAATCTGATAGACTCATGTTGGAGAGGTATGATTGAGAATTTTCAGTTTGGTTGCAGATATCTCTGTGGGGAGAAGTTTCACTAGCCTGGTTCAGCTGGGGATTGATGGCAGGGAATCTTAGCTCCGCTGGGGATTGGATTTTTAGATTTTTATGGCTCCACTGGGGATTCTGAAACTTGACTCTGAGGGGAATCGAGTTCTGGAAGGCCCTCTGGCTGGGGAATTTGGAATTTAACTCTGCTGAGGATTCCTTCTGAAAGGGTATCAGGATATCTACTTGTATCTTCAACCTATTAGTAATCATCTTTCTTGATTCATAAGGAAATGATTATGTTCAAATGCATATGCCTATTTAACAAAACATTGGACGTTTCTCAAATAAAACATAAGTGCAAAAGAAAAGAGAAAAGGAAAACAACGCAAATTTCTGTACTTGGAAAAGTATTTGTATTAACTTTCTATAAGTATATTTGTACAGAGGAGACAGTCATCCTAGTAAGAGGATGCCGTCGTAAAAATTGAAAAATTTATACAAAAGAAAGATGGCTATGTGAAACAATTCCATGGGATTCCATTCTGCTATAGCCTCCACAACTCTGAATATCTGTCCATTCAATGCTTCGTCTGCCGATGACTGGATTGATTAGAAGCTTGGAGCTGGTTGATGAAGAGATTGTCCTTAAAGTGATCCGACGAGACATAGTCATACGCTTTAATTCCCTAACTTTTTCCTGAATCGCCCTTTCGAGTTTTCGATCCACCGGGAAACCCCTTTTTGCCCAAGCCGCCCTTTCGGGTTTTCAACTTGCCGGGTGTACAGATTTTTTTGTTTTATCCCTAATTTTTGCCTGAACCGCCCTTTCGGGTTTTCGATCCATCGGGATGCCCATTTTTTTTGCCCAAGCCGCCCTCTCCGGTTTTCGACTTGTCGGGTTATTTTATGCGTAGTATTTTTTGACTATGTCTGCGTTCGCAGGGTGCGGCAAATCGTCGCCGTCCATGGTGGTTAGAATCATTGCACCACCAAAAAATATGCTCTTGATCATAAATGGTCCTTCGTATGTAGGAGTCCATTTGCCCCTGGGATCACTTTGCGGCAGGATAATCCGCTTGATTACGAGATCTCCGACTTGATATACTTGACGTCTGACTTTCTTGTTGAAGGCTTTGATCATCCGTTTTTGATACGTCTGACCATGGCAGACAGCAGCGAGTCGCTTCTCGTCGATCAAATTGAGTTGATCAAGTCGGGTTTGAATCCAATCATCTTCACTCAAACCAGAGTCCTTCATAATCCTTAAAGAGGGAATCTGAACTTCCATGGGCAAGACAGCTTCCATGCCATATATCAAAGAAAATGGGGTTGCCCCGGTCGAAGTACGTGCCGTCGTACGGTATCCATGTAGAGCAAACGGTAACATCTCATGCCAGTCCTTGTAAGTGACTGTCATTTTCTGAATGATCTTCTTAATGTTTTTGTTCGCAGCTTCAACAACACCGTTCATCTTCGGCCGATAGGGAGATGAATTGTGATGATAAATCTTGAAATGTTCGCACAATGCGGTGATCATAGAATTATTCAGATTTGTACCGTTGTCTGTGATGATCCTGTCTGGAACACCATACCGGCATATGAGGTTTTGCTTGATGAAGCGGGAAACCACATTTTTAGTAACAGAGGCGAAAGAAGCTGCCTCGACCCATTTGGTGAAGTAGTCAATGGCAACCAGGATGAAGCGATGTCCGTTGGAAGCCGTGGGCTTGATCTCTCCAATCATGTCAATGCCCCACATTGCGAATGGCCAAGGAGCTGTCAGCACGTTGAGAGGAACCGGAGGAATATGAATCTTGTCAGTGTAGACTTGACACTTGTGGCAAGTACGGGAGTGCTGATGGCAATATGCTTCCATGGTAGACCAGTAATAGCCTGCCCTTAAGATCTTTTTAGCCATAGTATGCCCGCTCAAATGGGTGCCAAATGTACCGCTGTGCATCTCTGTCATGATTAACTCCGCTTCAGCTTTGTCAACACATCGGAGTAAAACACAATCATGGTTGCGCTTATAGAGGATGCCATTGCTCAGGAAGAACTTGGCATCAAATTTCCTTAGGAACTTCTTGTCATTTACGGAAGCTCCTTCGGGATATTCTCTAGTCTGGAGATACCTTTTGATTTCGTGAAACCAGGGTTCTTCCACTACTTCTTCGGTATTAATCTTGTGACAATGTGCAGGTTCATCCATTCGCTCGATGGTGATTTGGGGAGCCTCGTTATCCCAGTTGAGTTTAAACATAGAAGACATTGTTGCCAGAGCATCTGCTAGCTGATTCTCTTCTCGCGGGAAATGCTCGAAGGTAATTTGCTCGAAATGAGGCAACAATGTTAGGACATGTTCTTTGTATGGGATAAGATTAGGATGTTTGGTATCCCACTCTCCTTTGATTTGACTGATAACCAAAGCCGAGTCCCCAAATACGATCAAAGATTTGATCCCCAAGTCTATAGCAGCCTTGAGACCAAAGATGCAAGCTTCATATTCCGCCATGTTGTTTGTGCAGCTGAAGCAGAGTCGAGCCGTGAAAGGAGTGTGACAACCTTCCGGGGAAATGAGTACCGCACCGATACCGTTTCCAAGTGCATTTGAAGCACCATCAAAGTACAGGGTCCATCGGGATCCCTTTTCGGGTCCGTCATACGGTCCGTTACCTTCAATGTTGTCCAAATTCATGATGTCCTCGTCTGGGAAGTCAAATCTCATGGTTTGATAATCTTCGATAGCTTGATGAGCTAGATGATCAGCTAGTACACTCCCTTTTATAGCTTTTTGGGTGGTGTACTGGATGTCATATTCAGTTAGGATCATTTGCCATCTAGCTATTCTTCCAGATAAAGCTGGCTTCTCGAAGATATACTTGATAGGATCCATTTTGGAAATCAAAAAGGTGGTATGAGTCAGCATATACTGCCTTAGTCGGCGAGCAACCCATACCAAAGCGCAGCAAGTTTTCTCGAGCAGTGAGTAGCGAGTCTCACAGTCGGTAAACTTTTTGCTAAGGTAATAAATAGCATGCTGTTTTCGACCAGACTCATCATGCTGGCCCAAAACACACCCCATTGAGTTATCCAAGACGGTTAGATACATGATCAATGGTCTTCCTTCGACGGGAGGCATCAGAATAAGAGGTTCTAGCAAATACTCCTTGATCTTATCAAAAGCAGCTTGGCAATCGTCGTTCCATTCGACTACCTGATCTTTCTTTAATAATTTGAAAATTGGCTCACAGGTAGAAGTCAGATGAGAGATGAATCTGGCAATATAGTTCAAGCGCCCCAAGAACCCTCTAACCTCCTTTTCAGTACGAGGAGCAGGCATCTCTTGTATTGCTTTTACTTTTGCTGGATCGACCTCAATGCCTTTGTTGCTGACAATAAACCCTAGAAATTTACCAGACCTAACTCCAAAAGTACACTTACTTGGATTCAACCTGAGTTTGTACTCTTTCAACCGGGCAAACAGCTTTTCTAGATGTTCAAGGTGTTCCTCCTCTGTTTGTGACTGAGCTATCATATCGTCTACGTAAACTTCGATTTCATGATGTATCATATCATGAAATAAAGCTACCATGGCACGTTGATAAGTTGCCCCTGCGTTCTTCAGTCCGAACGGCATCACCTTGTAACAGAATGTACCCCACTGTGTAACAAAGGTTGTTTTTTCCATGTCCTCGGGGGCCATTTTAATTTGATTGTAGCCCGAGAATCCATCCATGAAGGAAAACACTTTGTGCTGAGCCGTGTTGTCAATCAGAATATCAATGTGCGGCAGCAGAAAATCATCTTTGGGGCTGGCCCTATTCAAATCCCGGTAGTCTACACACATCCTGACCTTGCCATCTTTTTTAGGAACTGGCACGATGTTAGCAACCCATTGTGGATAGGATGTAACAGCCAGAAAGCCAACGTTGAATTGTTTCATCACTTCTGCCTTAATCTTCTCAGACATGTCGGGCCTCATTCGACGGATTTTTTGCTTTATCGGTGGACAATCCTCTCTTGTAGGGAGACGGTGAACCACGATGTCTGTGTCTAAACCCGGCATGTCTTCGTAAGACCAGGCAAAGATTTCAACGTACTCATTTAACAGCTGTATCAGGTGCTCCTTGACACTTGGTTCTAGATTGGCACCCACTTGCACTTCCTTCCGATCTTCCTCTGTTCCTAAGTTGACAGTTTCCAACGACTCTTCGTGAGGTAAGATGGCCCTTTCCTCTTGCTGTAGAAGTCTGGCTAGTTCCCCTGGTACTTCACAATCTTCGTCATCTTCATACTCAGCCTGATTGACCAGATCTTCAGAGTTATTGAAGGGCATAGCAGAATAGTCACCCATAGAATCCAGAGTGGATGGGTACCTGCATTTGTGAGCGTGGGTGTGTGTAAGGGATAGCCATCTTCAAACAAAAAATGCAAAAAGGAAGGAAAATGAACACAACAGTTTATCGATGAAAAATGTCCAATGAATCATTTAACATGGCATATGGATATGAAGATAATCAAAACCCTTACAAATGGACCTACATGCCCCGGGCAAGGCATGAGGTGAAAAAAGTAGTGTACGGATTGTTCAAAAGTAATTATTACAGACCAAAGGAAATGTTTGACAGATAATTACTGATTAATAAAAGTAATGGGGACAAAGTCCTTTGCCTCCCAGTTGCGTAGTCCCCCTTTGATGGTTGGGTAGATCCAATCTTCAATGTTGACCTCTTCGTCTTCACCTTCCAAAGCATTAATCCCATAAGGAGAGATCTTGATGGGTGCTCTTTCGACCTTTGAACGGCGCATAGCTTTCTGCCTCGCAGCAGTGAATCCTAAACCAAACTTGTCTGTTTTGTGAGGAATGTCCGGCAATTGCCCCCATGTGGAGCTCTTCCCTTCCTTCATTGCGGCCTTCGCGTCTTTTAGAGATGCCATCCTGGCCATCTGCTTTGGTACCTCAGCTACCACTTTTTCTACTTCCACCTCAGGAGAGACTTCTTCGAAGTGCTGGAATGGCGTCTCAATGAATTCACCTTCTACCTCTACATATCGGAAAGAGTTCAGGTGGTTGATCATGTACTCCTCTTCACCGTGGACGGTTATGATCTTTCCCTTGATAGGGTACTTCAGCATTTGATGTAAGGAAGAGGTGACTGCCCCAGCATTGTGTATCCATGGTCTCCCCAATAAGCAAGAGTATGACGGACGGATGTCCATCACATAGAAAGTTGAGGGGAAAACCTATGTGCCAACCTTAATGGGGTTGTCTACCTCCCCATGTACCATTCTCTTTGACCCGTCAAATTCTCTTACAATGATATTACTTGGCCTTAACTCCAAGCCTTCACAGTCTAAACGGTCGAGGGCCTTCTTAGGCAGCACGTTCAGAGAAGAACCAGTGTCGACCAGAACATGGGCCAGAGTAGTTCGTTGGCATTCTACTGACACATGTAATGCATCGTTGTGTTTTCTTCCTTTTGAGGTTAGGTCAGTATCAGAGAAACCTAAACCGTTGTCTGCTGTAAGACTGGCTACACAGTTTTGGAATTGGTCGGCAGAGGTTTCCTGGGGTACATGGGCTGTCTTCAGGAACTTTATCAATGCTTTGGCGTGCGCCTCTGAATAAAGTAGTAATGCTAACATGGAGATTTTCGAGGGGGTTTTCCCCAGTTACTCTACCACGTCATAATCACTCTTTTTAATTATCTTCAAGATCTCCTCCATCTCTTTCTTAGAGGTTTCCGGGATGTCCAAAGGTTGAGCCCTCGTCCTGACGAGCTCATTTTGGATCCCTTTACCCTTATCAGCAGAAGCAGGAGGGACAACAACAGGAACAGCAGCATCTTCAATCAATGGGGCTCTAGCGGAAAGTTTTATTGGTGCAGGAATAACTTTGACGGCAGATGAGGGTCCAAAGATTGCCTTTGGGGGGCAATCTCTGGAGAAAATATTCTCCCACTTCGGGTGATCTTGCTTGTGCCGGCAATGTTTGCAATGCTGGCATCTTCTTCATCAGAGCTTCCTTCGGTTATTTCAACTTGTTTAATACCATAGTAGTAGATTTCTCCACCGTAATTCCATGGTATTGACTTTTCAGAACTGTAGGGGACAGGCCCTGGCATAGTTATCTTCAGAGGAACAGACTTTGTAGCAGATGTAATCTTAATAGGCTTTCTGACGGCCTTGTAAAGATTGGCGTGAATGGTGATAATTGAAATATCTTCAGTAGGGGTTGGAATAGCAGGAACTTTTTCAAACAGAATTTGTTGACTGTCCATCAGGCCTTGGATGCCTTTCTTCAGTAACGGGCAGTCAATTGGCAGAGAGTAACAACAGTAACAATCTTCTTTGCATCCCGGGAAAATCCCGGCCTTTAACAGATTTAACTTGATGGTTAACAGCGGAGTTATCAGGTCATTGACATCAGAAACATACAAATCTTCCTCAATAGCATGGACATTTCGACCGTGCTTCGGCATCGGAGCAGATATCACGTTTGGTTTCTCAGGAGCATCAATCTCCACCTCCTTTGCGTCTATCAAGTCTTGAATTTTATTTTTCAGCGCCCAACAATTATTTGTGTCATGTCCGACGCTATCGGAATGGTAGGCGCATTTGGCATTAGCATTGTAAGCTGGTGAACTGACGTGGTGGTCGTTCTCCCCATTGCTGTTTAGGTCCGGACGGGTTATTGCGAGGCTGATCATTTGGTGGATTTTGGATCATTACGGCCCCCACGGTCGGCCTGCGCTCACTTCTTCCTGCTCCCCTTTGAGAATACACAACAGCTGTTTCTTTCTTCGCTGGAAATGATTTCTTAGCAATTGTATATGTAGAGGCATCCTTCTGAATCTTCCCATTCTTGATACCGGCTTCTACCCGCTCGCCAGTCAGAATTAATTCAGTAAACCCCGAGGAAGAGCTACCGATCAGATGATTAAAGAATGGACCGGACAGGGTCCCAAGGAACATATCAACAAGTTCTCTATCAGAAAGAGGTGGTTGCACTCTTCCAGCCAGATCGCGCCACTTCTGGGCGTATTCCTTAAATCCCTCACCTGAGGCCATTCCCATACTCTGTAGCTGAGTACGGGTTGGTGCCAGGTCAGAGTTATACTGATATTGACGATAAAAAGCAGCTGCCAGATCCTCCCAACTACGTATCTCCGACCTTTCCAGCTTGTAAAACCAGTCTAGCTGAGTGCCAGACAGGCTATCTTGAAAGAAATGTACCCAAAGGTTTCTGTCAGATGTGTGAGGTTGGATTCTTCGGACATATGACCTTAGGTGCATTTTTGGGCAGGACAACCCGTCATATCTTGCAAAAATAGGCACTTTGAACTTTGGGAGGATCACAACTCCAGCAATTAATCCCAAGTCTTCGAAATCTAAGCCTGGAACTCTCTGCAGCTCCATAGCTGCTAACCTTTCCTCCAAACTCTTGTACTTGTCATCAGCCGGCGGGTATTGTTGTTCTGAGTAGTCTTCGTCTTCTTCAGCCTCTTCTTCTTCAGCTTCAGATTCGGAAGGTACCGCAGCCCCTTTTCCTTTACTGTTTTCTTCTTCGGATGCGGAAGGAAATTCAAGAACCCTTCTGGCTTCACCTTCAAACCTTCTCCCCAAGGTAGCCACCCCGACTCTCTTTTTCTTCTTCTTTACTTGGTCTTTGTTCCCAAGCAGGGTTTTCAGATCCTTCTGACCCTTAGCCAAGGTCATCAGGAGTTGTTGAAACTGTGCGTTCTGAGACTGCAAGTCCTTGACCGTCTGTTCGAGATCCATCTTACTGAAATAAACAGCAGAAAGATAAGGAAACCTGGTGTGCGACCTGTTTATGCACATGATGAATGGTATGCTTATGTATGCAATGCATTCAAGGATTTAGAAAGTTCAAAATTGTTGCAAACAAAAAGAACGCACGTCATATTAATAAGAAGAAATTTGTCAGTACATAAATGCCCCATGGGCCAAATATTACAAAAACTTCTCAAGGTAAAAAGACGTTGTGCATCCTCTTTGGTGCGATGTAGGTGTTGAGGGTCTCTTCCTCATGGAGTCGGCGGGTGAGCTCTAAAACCTTCTTCTCACTGGCGTAGAAGCTGGCTTCAAAAGTGTTCCGCTCCTCCTTGAGTTGGATCCAACTCTTATGCATCTCCTCCCACGATGTAGGCATGTCAGGATATAGGATGGTGTAGGGAACCTCTCCTTCCGTAACGGGCTCTTTAATCACAGGGAGAATATGAGGATAAGGCATCATTAGACTCTGGGCTCGGGTTCGTACCCACTTGAGATAAGGCTCAAGAGGGATGGAGTTCTTGTGCCCCAGTGTCTTGCTGTCAACCTTGTTAGGCATCCTCCAAGCTCTGATGAATCTTAGGCGAAGTCCTTGCGCATCGTTGTCGAAGTCAAAAACTAGGTCAGAAATCAACATGTCATGAGGGCCGTCCCTCCGTGCATATCCAAATTGTCTCAAAGCTAGACAAGGGTTGTAGGTAATGCCTCCTCTAATGCCAAGTAACGGAACATTAGGGAACTCTCCACAACGATCGACGATGATCACATTTTCTCTGGACCGAGAACACCAATGTATATCAGAGTGAGTAAGGGTCATCAACCGTTGTGACCACCTTAGGCCTTGGTCATTCTTCAAAACAGATTGTGGAAGGTGCGAAATAAACCACCTTGCAAGGAGAGGAGTACAGCACATGAGAACACCCCTCTTTCTCATTGTTCGAGTGTAAAATGAGTGAAGAATGTCCCCAAGCAATGTTGGTATTGGATTTCTGGATAAGAAGACTTTGACGGCGTTGACATCTACAAGCTGGTCAGGATTTGGGAACAAGACCAACCCATAGATAAGGAGGGCCACAATTTCTTCAAAGGCTTGTAGGTCCAATGAATTCCAACACTCTTGTGCCTTCTCAAACAAGAATTTTGCTAAGAAGCCTTTGACACCGCTTCTAGTTTCCCAATGCCCGTTGATGTCAGATGGTTGCAAGTGTAGGGCTTGAGCAACATCTTCAGGCTTTGGTTACTTTTCCGTACCGTTGAAAGGTAGTTGATTAAGGATAGGAATTCTCAGGAGTTGAGAAAATTCCTCCAAAGTGGGCACCAATTAGTAGTCGGGGAATGTGAAACAGTGGTGAAAGGGGTCAAAGAATTGAAACAACACCTTTACCATGTCCTCTTCAATGTTGGTGCTGACTAAGCTGAGCAGTCTACCATGTCTTTCACTGAAGGGAGAGCTTTCCGGAATTCTTGATGTGAGCTCCTTGAGTTGAGGAGGGATTCTCACAAGGTTGACTTGGATGGTCTTCCTGCGAGGAATTTCCATGACCTACAAAACAAGAACAAAGATGAAGATCTAAACCCTTGAAATGGTTAGTGTATGCATATGATGCTTTATGATGTTTATGATGTATGCACAAACATATGTATAAGCAATTCACACCAAACCCTAGTTTGAGGCTTGCATGAGGTTTCATAGGTAAGTACCCTCTTGAGTGTAGTTGGCTTAAAAACCTGTCCTATAAATAGTAACCGGGTTCTAAGGAGCTCAATATCACGGGATTGTTTTCATTGTTCATTGTTTTGGTTTAGCCACTTAACTAGCGACCAAAATATTCCAAGAAAACAACCCTCAATGAGTGTAGTATCGAGTATATACCAACTTCGGACTGCACCAAAGCCGGTCATCTCACTATCCCTAATGAAAGGCCAAGATGGTCAAGTAAGGTTGTAGGTCATTAGTGCTTAGTGACATCACTCAGCGGCCCCGTACTCTCCTTGATTGAACTCAAGGGTTACCGGTACTCACAAATATGTCGCACTAATATAGCTATTGCTTCAACCGTGTCGGTATACCCCGCACAGTTTCCACAACGTATTGCTATCTATGAATGTTTCCCCAAAATCCGGGTGTAAGATTTACAAACCCAAACAAAAGAGCCAAGATGTAAAGCAATCAAAACAAACAATTAGTCATGCAAGAGGGTGATCTAAGCCCTAAGGTTACTCCACTTTTCAATATTCCCCAACAGAGTCGCCAGTTCTGTGATACGGTGGGAGAACTGACTTGAGTTTTGCGTTTGTTTTCGCAAATGTTTCGGTTGAGCAAGAGTCGCCACCGACTTTTTATTTTATCCTAAGGAAAGGTTAAAAAGCACAGCAAAAACCTTTGAGATGTTTTCTTGGGTTCGGGGAGTAGATTATAGAAAGGGAAGGTGTGATACGGTGGGAGAACTGACTATGGTTTTGCGTTTGTATTCGCACTTGTGCGGTTGAGCAAGAGTCGCCACCGACTTTTTATTTTATCCTAAAGGAAAGGTTGAAAAAGCACAGCAAAAACCTTTTGAGATATTTCGTGGGTTCGGGGGGTAGATTATGAAAAGGGAAGGTATTAGCACCCTTTTCATCCATGGTTATCCATGGGCTCTTAGTTACTTGGTTTTTTAGATCACTTGCCTTGATTTTTCGATTGCTTGAAAATGGAGTGTGTGTGTGTTTTGAAAATGTTTTTGAAGAGATGCCTTGTCTTAGGCGACCAATGTATTCGACTCGTGTTTGAGTGTTTTACAAAAGTGTGTATCTTTTCGAAAAGATGTTTCAAAATGTTTTGAGAGTTTGTTTTGAAAGTGCTTGTGGAATGTGGTTTTTTGAAAAGAAGGCAAGTGTTTTTGCAAGTTGATCTCAAGTAACTAAGAGTTTTGTCTACCCCTATTGTACTCAAGGGTTTTCTCTATGTTTTCAACCCTTTTTAACAATTTTGTTCCACTATTGAATTTGGTGGACAATTTTGCGTTTAGGAAGTTTAACGGGACGGGCGCGGGTCATCGTATGGACCATGAATGCAATGATGCCAAGTGTCTTTGGCAATTTGCTTTGAAGGGAATATGATCATTCCGTTTTAGGCAACATTCGAAAGCGTCATCGAGGGACTTATGATCATTTGAACTTGTTTTGCCAAAGATACTCGACGTGCAAGCATGGCCCATTTTGGAAGGCAACGTGTGGGATTACCCTAGAAGGTGCAAGTGTGATTGTGTATTGATTTCATGTATTTGTCTTGTATTAGATTATCTAGCGTTTGATTTTATGTACATGCAAACCCTAGGTCTAACCATGGTATAATTGAAAGCGGTAAATTGCGAAAATGTAAAGTCTACGCTATTACAAATAGTATCCGGGAGTGGGGGTACAATATTCACAAATGGGGATGAGACTTATAGTATCCAATAAGTTACAACCAAATCGAATTTGCGATCAAATGTAAATAACGTATACCAATGTATAAGATAAACAAATGTGTATAGGAGCCATGTAAATGTATTGTGTAAGTGTACAAGTATATGCGTACGTAATTATTTACAGGTGCGACAATGTGAATTTAAGAAAGTATTGTTAAGTATTTGTTTTGACCTAAAGAAAAATTAAATGTTTATTTAACTTAATTAATGATCTTGTATTTTTTAATATGTATGAAAAGAATGTTTTAATGAAAAGAAAAATATTCTAAGTTTGAAAATTATTATTTTTCATTTGATATAAGAAAGTATCTTTGTATTATTAGTAAGAATATTTGAATTAAAAGGAAAAAAAAGTGTTTTCAATTTTAATTATATGATGTAAAAAAATGTATTTTTGTTATTTATGTACAAAAAGAGAATATTTTAATTAAATGTTTAAAATTTAAATTATGCAAAAATGTATTTATCTATTATGTACAAATAGAAAATTTTAATTAAAGAAAAAGAAAAATGTTTTCAATCTTAATTATATTGTGTAATAAAAATATATTTTAATTATATTTTTCGTGTTTAATATATTCAAAGAACATTTAAATTAGATGTTTTATATTAATTAAATTATGTATATAAAAAAGTATTTTTAAGTATTTTAGTATTAATGTAATAAATATATTAAGTTAGAAAAAAAATATATGGTTTAAAAAAATATTATATAAAAGGGTTTGTATTAATTTATTAACAAAATAATCTTGTTTTATAAAAAAAATGGTTAAGAAAAGAACTGGTTTTATAAAAAGAAAAGAGGCTAAGGCTTTTGAATGGGCCCTTGGGAGGTTGAAACGGGCAAGGCCCAGAAATGCAGACAAACGTTTTTTAGGGTTGATTGTTTTGTTTCAGTTGAAACACGTAGGGTTTGTGCAGCGACGGTGTTCGTTCGTTCGTCTTTTTTCCATTGATTCAAAGCTCTGACCTTCTCGCCCTAGCCACCGTGCCATCTCCTCCTCCATGGGTCATTCACGTTAGGTACAGAAGTGTGTTTTCGTTTAGAATTTCATTTCGTCTTACATGCCATGTTTTTTTCATTTATTTGATTTTTGCTTACTGATTTACGCGAGGTTTTGAAGAAAGAATGAAAGAGATTTTACCTTTGTGAAGGAGGAGGAAGGAGGCACTTGGAGGCTTGACGAGCGGAGGGTTTGCGCGATGAGGTTGATTTTTTGGTGAACCTGGTATTTCTATACTCTTTATCTTTTTGCCATTTGAGGGTTTTATGATGAACTGAACTGAAAACCCCTTGATATCTTCTTTATCTCTTCTCCTTGTTGGCTCGTTGTTTACTTCTGTCGCCTCTGAGTTGCCTTTAACACTTGCCTTTGAATGTCTTTGAATGTCTTCTGTTTATGTTGCCTTGAGTGTTGGCCTTTGAGCGTTTTTCCTGTGATGAGGAACTTCTGAGGCTTAGGGTTTATTTGATTCTTTTTCTCTTCTCTTCCAGTTTCCTTGAGTTGCCTTATGAATATGCTTCTTCCTTGACTGTCTCTTTGTTGCCTTATGCGCTTGCCTATGCTTCTTCCTTGCCCAAGGATGAACCTAGGGTTCTGAGGGCCCTGAAGGTACGCTTGAAACGCTTGAGTATGCTTGATGCCTTGTTTCTGACTGTGCTATTGTTGAAACACTTTGTCTGCTTGTTAAGGTTGACTCTTCGTGTATACTTGATGCTTCGTGTATTGGCCTATGATGAGGGTTCCTCTGAGGCTTTGTGTGGGCTTTGATGTTTTGAAAGGTTTGGAACAATTTTTAGCTTAGGCTTGAAGCTGGACTGGGTTGGTGTTTTGAGTAGGTTTGTAAGGCTTGACAGGATTAATGGCTATTTGTTTGGATAGTTTATGGTTTAGACTGATGCAGGTAAGGCTTCTGCAGGTCTTGCGCAGGTTATGCTTGCAGGTTTAAGGTGTTTGATAGTTTTGTTTGTTTTCTTCAGACAGGTTGGGTTCTTGAGGCTCAGCAGGTTTGAGGATTTATTAGGCCATTGCAGGTTTAGTTTATGCAGTAGGCAAGTCTTGGTAATGGTTAGGACAGGTTTTTGTGAGGTTTCAGCAGGTTAATGGCATTTTAGGATTAAGGCTTATGCTTCTTGGTTTACAGTAGCTTGATGGTGTGTTTTGGCCTTTTTGATAATTGCAGGTTATCTGGTTTTGTTAGGCCATTGCAGGTTTATGCTTCAGCTGGTAAGATCTTTGACAGGTTTCAGGTTGTTATGGTTTAGGCCATTAGCATTTGGTTTAGGCTATTAGCATTTGGTTTCAGGTTTTGCATCCGCAGGTTAGGCTTGTGTTTGAAACTTAACAGGTTTATGCTGAGGCTTGACAGGGTTTTTGTGTTTTTGTTTCAAGGCTTCAGGCCGGTATGATGCTGAGGTGAACTTGTTTTTGTTGTGGTAGCTTTTTGTATGTGTTTCTATCTTCCTGCCTAAAGCCTAAAAACCTGCTCTCTTATCTCTTTCCTTCTTTCTCTCTCAGTACAGTTGCATTATAATAATGTTTTTGCTGTACTTTCTGAAAGGGCCATCTGTTGGGAAATGATGAAAGTGAGATTTATTGCTTGCATAATAGTTTTCCTCTGCATATTGTCTCTTCTTTTTGACAGCTTGATATCTTTGCCAAATCTTCTTTATTGACAGCTTGGATACCTTTGTGCAGTTTGACACTTTTGACAGAAAGTTGAATTTGGACTTTTTTAGTTTGGTTTGGACCTGCTTCTGAACCATGCAGTTTGACAATTTGAATTATGCAATTTGACTTTTGTGCATTCATATTTTAGCAAATAAAACTCGTCCCTCTTTGTGAACCGGGAGAAATCCCGTGATTTGCAGAGAGGGTTAACTGATCCCAATCAGTGGCCCTTAATGATGACTGTAATTTTATCTGTCTTTTCAATTCAATTTAATTGTTATTTGACTCTTCTCTTTTCTTCTTGCAGATGAATAATTGAATGGAGGGGAGCAAAGTGAAGAATGAAGAATTAGAAAAAATAGGATAGTTTTCTTTTTTATTTAAATTTAAATTAATGTAAAATCATTGCTTGTAATTAAATTATAAACAATAATTGTACAAATAATTCAAGAATAAATAAAAGTCTTTATTATCCAATCAATTCTATTTCCTTCTTTTATTGTTTATTCATTTATTTAAAATTCTTTGAATTAAAATAATTGAAAAATAAATTCCAATTACTTAATTTTAGAATAATAAATAGTTTAAATAAACAAAGCTTTAACAAATTGATCAGTTAAACCTGGTACCTCTAATATCCAAAGCAAAGCAACAGTTAATCAAAACACCGATCAGGCGCATTCCCTCTTCACTGATTTTCAACAAACACTGTAAATCCAAACTGCGTATATCTTTTGATTGGTTCAATCAAACGAACGTGAATTCAAACCAACTGCCCTCTTTTACTGATTAAATCAAACAATGCGGATTCAAACCAAATCTCGGAATGTCTTGCAAAGCACTGTAGAATTCAAATCCTTCTGGGAACGTGCCCAAAAACCCTAATTCCTGATTAAATTCCAAAGAGCGTTCGCCTGATCAAAGTTGAGCCAGAATCAACCAAAACCATAAGCCAACTGTGTGAAACAATCCAGAGCCCTGAAAATCAATAAAACCCTAATTGTATCCTGACTGACGAGAAAAGTCTGTTTGACCGATTCTCGAGCCAGTTTGAAAGATCATGAAAAGCCTGAAGTTGTTATTTCATGTGGAAAAATGCGAGGGCAAATTTTGGGGTACAACAGAAGGTATTAGCACCCTTTCTATCCATGGTTATCCATGGGCTCTTAGTTACTTGCTTAGATTAACTTGCCTTGATTTTCAATTGTTTGAAATGGTGCTTTGTGTGTGGGTTTTGAAGATGTTTTGAAAAGAGGCCAATGTGATGGCAACCTTTGCAATGATCCATGTTTGGATGTATACAAAGGTGTATGTCTTTTGAGAAGTTTTCAATGTTTTTGAAAGTTGTTTTGAAAGTATTGTTTTGAAAGTGTTGTGGAGTGTGTTTTGAAAAATAGGCAAGGGTTTTTGTTTTGCAAGTTGGCAAGTAACCAAGAACTATCTATCCTAAATTTCTCAAAGATCTTTGCTATGTTTTAACCCTTTTAACAATTTTGTTCCACCATTGTATTTGGTGGACAATCTTGTGTTAGGAGGTTAACGGGACGGGCGCGGGTCATCGTTTAGACCATGATTGCAATGGTGCCAAGTATCTTTGGCAACTTTTCCTTTAAGGGACTTGATCATGTTTTAGGCAACTTTCGAAAGCGTCATCGAGGGACTATGATCATTTGATTGTTTTGTTTTTGCCAAAGATATCTAACATGCAATATGGCCCATTATTGAAGGCAACAAGTGGAATACCCTAGGGGTGCAAGTGTGATTAGTGTTGTCCATTTTCATGCTTGTTTATCTTGAAATTAGGTCAAACTATTTTTGGTTAATTTTGCATACAAAACCCTAATTCTAACATGGCAAAATTAGAAAGCTTTTAAATGCGAAAAATAAAAGGTCCTAAGTTATTACAAAACAATATGTGGGATGGGGGGTACAAGTGTTCAAATGGGGATATTTTAGCAAGAAATTAAAATCTAACTATTACATCCAAATTGAATTATACAAATTATTTAATATACAACAACTAAATAAAAATAAGAAATATGCAAGATGCAAAAATGATTTTTATGTGTATGTAAAAAGTATTTTTTATGTGTTAAATAAACAAAAATAAAATGAAATAATTTTTGGTATTTTTATGTATTTAGGGTAAAACCCTAATTTTATAAATAAAAGGTATTTATTATATAATATATGCAATATTTATTAATTATGTACAAAAAATAAATAAAAGAAGGTATATTGTAAAAAAAGGTATTTTTGAGGTCAAAATATTAATAAAATTAAAAAATGTATTAATTCTTTGTATTTCTCTAAATATATTAATAAGTATACATGTATTTACATTATTTATTAAATATATATTATATGTACAAAAATAAAATATTTAATATATAAAAAAGTATATTTTTATTATAAAATGTTTTCAAGAGATAACATAAAATAAAAATCAAAAATAAAGTATGTTTATATTATTTTTTTAGTTATTTTAAATAATAGTATATTTATATTTATTTATTTACAAACTAAATGAAACAAAAAAAATGTCAAAAAATGCAAAAAAAATGTGAAAAAATATTTTTAAGGTTTATTTATATTTAGACAAAAATATCAAAAGAAAATCAGAAGGAAAAAAAAATCAAAAATATCAAAGATAACTCAAAATGGGCCAGGGGGTACATGTGGAATGCAAAGGTGTGAAAAGTAACACAACTCAGGCCCAGCCCATGAAAAGGTTGTCTTCAACCTCTGAACAAACAAAACAGAGTAACACGTGATCCTTGCTATCTCCTGATTCCTGGACTTTTAGCACAAACTTACAACATGAAAGATGTTAAGCATCAAGCCACGATTCCATACATATAAAAAACTCAACTTAACTCTCAGAAATGAGATAGAATTTCTCCATCCCTAATTCTTAACCTAAGTTTTTGTCAATATTCAGATTCAAAATACTCTCAGCATATGCAATATAAATGAAAAATGAAGATATGTATAGCTTCAGGGGCATGAGTAGAACATTTTTCATTCACAAACTTATAGCTAATTCTTCCTATATTGAGAGATAGAAGTCCATGAACTTACCTGTTCAGCATGGATCGTGCCTGACAATGGAGGTCCTTTCAAGGCAAGGTGAGGATTGGTATAGCTTGCTTGAAGTTCAGGGATGCTATTCCAACCTTTAACTTGCTTTGAAACCAACTGAATCAAACTATAGCAATCCACCTGCAAAACAGAAAATGTGAAAATGGTGAAGTTGGTTAGAGGTGTTACAGGTCGCGCCCAAGGCTTGGGATAGCTTGCATATGTGATATGGAATGTGTATGAACTGGATTTAGTAAGAATGCACGAATGGATTGGCTTATGGAAGTCCAACTGCAGAGGTCACTCTATTTTCTGCAGTGGGAGGGTGTTTTGAGGTTTGATGATGTTTGGAAGGTCTTTTGTTCGTGCCTTAGCTCTGTTATATTATTTGGAAGATGTACAACAACTTTGCTTAAGCTTTTTTATGCTGAAATGAGAGTTGGTGTCTAATATGCAAGTTTCTTCACACTTAAGCAAGAAAGTATCAACTTGGTTTCTAGGCTAGTACAAAGCCTCTATCTATGCTGAACATTTGAGTCTTGATTAGTGGGATATGCCTATGCCTTTGTGCCTCAAAGATCTGCATTGTACCTCATAGATTGCAAAGTTGACATAAAGTAACACTTTACAAAAATGGATAATATGCTTTTTCTTATTAAGGCTTAATCTTGTATGCAATGCTTAAACACATAATGCAAGGCTTGAACACAAGGGTTTTGAATTAAATTTATGAGTGTGAATGGGATAAAGGACCTGTAATCCATCTTAGAGCATGCTGAGTTCAAAATGCAAGGTTATGGACATGTAAATTGGTCATGAACAAAGTGAGTTTTTCCCAACTTGCCAAATTCGATTCTCCCTAACCATGAGGTTGTTTGATGAGTTCTTGGACATTTTGGAAAGCTTGGAATGTATACTACAATCCATCTTTGTAATGCAAATTGAAATTCCAAGTGGAAGCATGTGAAAAGTTGCCATGAAGTTAGGCAAAAATCCTGCCTAAAATAGGTCAAAATTTCTCTAAGTTAAGAATGTTTTGCACCCTTGTTCCAAAAATCATAACTTGAGCTACAAGCTTCTTTTGAGGAAACTTTGTGAATTAAAGTTGTAGATTTTGCAATGGACTACAACTTTCATGTTTTGACTTTTGTTTGAATCCAAATTCATCTTGATGGAAAAATGGGGCAAAGTTAGGAAAAAATTAGGGATTTTCATAACTTAGAAAAATTCTAAGTTATGAAAATTCTTCATTTTAAACCCTAATTTGCAATTTTTGATTTCTTGATGAGCAAGTTTCATAATTTGGCATGTTTTGATGAAAAATGAATCTTGACACTTGATTTTGACCAAAAAGTCAAAGTTTGACTTTTCAGTATACAGTAAAAAATTGATCAATTGACTGGAAAATTCATCTGTCAATCTTGTACATTTGGGATCTTTTGAATTTGTTGAACATGTCAAAACAATTACATGGGGTCCTTGAGTCCATATATGAGCTTGGTTTGCCATTGGATAGGTCAAACAATCAAAAATTGCCTTTGTGCAGTCAAAACCCTAAAAATGACCATTTTGCCCTTTTGGTGATTTGATCAAATTTCTTGTGGAATTGTGATCCAAACTTGACCAAATGGTTTATATGAGTTCAATATGTTGACGTGGGTCAAAAATCATGAGGTTTGGCTGTCAATTGACCACAGTTGACTTTTTCCCCAATACAGCTGATTTCTAGGTCAACTGTCCAATTGACTGGGCAAAGTTTGGAATCAAGACCTGAAACTTGGTATGGATAACCTTGTGAGTCCAAAATGAAGCATGAAAGTCATCTTAGGCATTTTAGGTCAAAACATCTTTGTGCAAACACAAACCCTAATTTGGGTCAACAGTGCAAGGAGGAGTCTTGAGCAGAGGAAACCCTAACTGGATCTTGAGCTCTAAGGGTATTGTGATGAGAAAATGTTGAGAAAATGGGAGGGAAAATTTTGGGGTACAACAGTGTGTTTTGGGCCAGCATGACGAGTCTGGTCGAAAAGAGCATGCTATTTATTACCTTAGCAAAAAGTTTACCGACTGTGAGACTCGCTACTCACTGCTCGAGAAAACTTGTTGCACTTTGGTATGGGCTGCTCGCCGACCAAGGCAGTATATGCTGACTCATACCACCTTGTTGATTTCCAAAATGGATCCTATCAAGTATATCTTCGAGAAGCCTGCTTTATCTGGAAGAATAACTAGATGGCAAATGATTCTAACTGAGTATGACATCCAGTACACCACCCAAAAAGCAATAAAAGGGAGTGTACTAGCTGACCATCTAGCTCATCAAGCTATCGAAGATTATCAAACCATGAGATTTGACTTCCCAGATGAGGACATCATGAATTTGGACAACATTGAAGGTAACGGACCGTATGACGGGCCCGAAAAGGGATCCTGATGGACCCTATACTTTGATGGTGCTTCAAATGCACTTGGAAACGGTATCGGTGCGGTACTCATTTCTCCAGAAGGTTGTCACACTCCTTTCACGGCCCGACTGTGCTTCAGCTGCACAAACAACATGGCGGAATATGAAGCTTGCATCTTTGGTCTCAAGGCTGCTATAGACTTGGGGATCAAATCTTTGATCGTATTTGGGGACTCGGCTTTGGTTATCAGTCAAATCAAAGGAGAGTGGGATACCAAACATCCCAATCTTATCCCATACAGAGAACATGTCCTGACATTGTTGCCTCATTTCGAGCAAATTACCTTCGAGCATTTCCCGCGAGAAGAGAATCAGCTAGCAGATGCTCTGGCTACAATGTCTTCTATGTTTAAACTCAACTGGGATAACGAGGCTCCCCAAATCACCATCGAGCGAATGGATGAACCTGCGCATTGTCATGAGATTAATACTGAAGAAGTAGTGGAACAACCCTGGTTTCACGAAATCAAAAGGTATCTCCAGACTAGAGAATATCCCGAAGGAGCTTCCGTGAATGACAAGAAGTTCCTAAGGAAATTTGCTGCCAAGTTCTTCCTGAGCAATGGCATCCTCTATAAGCGCAACCATGATTGTGTTTTACTCTGATGTGTTGACAAAGCTGAAGCGGAGTTAATCATGACAGAGATGCACAGCGGTACTTTTGGCACCCATTTGAGCGGGCATACTATGGCTAAAAAGATCCTAAGGGCAGGCTATTACTGGTCTACCATGGAAGCAGATTGCCATCAGCACTCCCGTACTTGCCACAAGTGTCAAGTCTACGCTGACAAGATTCATATTCCTCCGGTTCCTCTCAACATGCTGACAGCTCCTTGGCCATTCGCAATGTGGGGCATTGACATGATTGGAGAGATCAAGCCCACGGCTTCCAACGGACATCGCTTCATCCTGGTTGCCATTGACTACTTCACCAAATGGGTCGAAGCAGCTTCTTTCGCCTCTGTCACTAAAAATGTGGTTGCCCGCTTCATCAAGCAAAACCTCATATGCCGGTATGGTGTTCCAGACAGGATCATCACGGACAACGGTACAAATCTGAATAATACTATGATCACCGCATTGTGCGAACAAAAACATTAAGAAGATCATTCAGAAAATGACAGTCACTTACAAGGACTGGCATGAGATGTTACCGTTTGCTCTGCATGGATACCATACGACGGCACGTACTTCAACCGGGGCAACCCCATTTTCTTTGGTATATGGCATGGAAGCTGTCCTGCCTATGGAAGTTCAGATTCCTTCTTTAAGGATTATGAAGGACTCTGGTTTGAGTGAAGATGATTGGATTCAGACCCGACTTGATCAACTCAATTTGATCGACGAGAAGTGACTCGCTGCTGTCTGCCATGGTCAAACGTATCAAAAGCGGATGATCAAGGCCTTTAACAAGAAAGTCAGACGTCAAGTATATCAAGTCGGAGATCTCGTAATCAAGCGGATTATCCTGCCGCAAAGTGATCCCAGGGGCAAATGGACCCCTACATACGAAGGACCATTTGTGATCAAGAGCATATTTTCTGGTGGTGCAATGATTCTGACCACCATGGACGGCGACGATTTGCCGCACCCTGCGAACGCAGACATAGTCAAAAGATACTACGCATAAGATAACCCGACAAGCTGAAAACCCGAAAGGGCGGCTTGGGCAAAAATGGGCATCCCGGTGGACCGAAAACCCGAAAGGGCGGTTCAGGCAAAAATTAGGGATAAAACAAAAAAAATCTGTACACCCGGCAAGTCGAAAACCCGAAAGGGCGGCTTGGGCAAAAAGGGGTTTCCCGGTGGATCGAAAACCCGAAAGGGCGATTCAGGCAAAAGTTAGGGAATTAAAGCGTATGACTATGTCTCGTCGGATCACTTTAAGGACAATCTCTTCATCAACCAGCTCCAAGTTTCTAATCAATCCAGTCATCGGCAGACGAAGCATTGAATGGACAGATATTCAGAGTTGTGGAGGCTATAGCAGAATGGAATCCCATGGAATTGTTTCACATAGCCATCTTTCTTTTGTATAAATTTTTCAATTTTTACGACGGCATCCTCTTACTAGGATGACTGTCTCCTCTGTACAAGTATACTTATAGAAATTTAATACAAATACTTTTCCAAGTACAAAAATTTGCATTGTCTTCCGTTTCTCCTTTCTGTTGCACTTATGTTTTATTTGAGAAACGTCCAATGTTTTGTTAAATAGGCATATGCATTTGAACATAATCATTTCCTTATGAATCAAGAAAGATGATTGCTGATAGGTTAAAAGTACCAATAGATATCTTGATGCCCTTTCAGAAGGAATCCTCAGCAGAGTTAAACTCCAAATTCCCCAGCCAAAGGACCTTCCAGAACTCGATCCCCCTCGGAGTTAAGTTTCAGAATCCCAGTGGAGCCTTAGAAATCTGAAAATCCAATCCCCAGCGGAGCTAAGATTTCCTGCCATCAATCCCCAGCTGAACCAGGCTAGTGAAACTTCTCCCCACAGAGATACCTGCCACCAAACTGAAAATTCTCAATCATACCTCTCCAGCATTAGTCTATCAGATTCTGAGCTTCCCCAGTAGAGATCTTCAGGAGTTCTCATTCCCTGTAAGTCACCAAGGAATTCTAGTTCCCCGCAGTAGTCCTAAGATCTCCTCAACAATTGAAGATTTTGCATTTTCCCCAAGCAGGGTGAAGGCTCATTCTCAGTGCCTCACAGGATAATCAGATGTTCTCCAGTGAAGATCTCCTCAAGACAAGAATCCCCAGAAGATTGGTATACAACCCAAAGCTCCTAATTCTCCAGCAGTAGGCAACATGGATGTTTCATCCTCAGCAATCAAAATTCTTGTCTTCCCCTGCAACAGTCAAAGATTCACTTCCCCGACGGCAGTCAAGATCCTTTATCTCCAGGATTCATCTATCCTCAGCAAGACAGCTCTTCGGCTTACATACGCATTCATTTACATTCATATCATAAACATTGATATAACATATTTTGCATCATACATATCATGCAACAAAACTTTGTGTTTTAGCTAACATTTCACCCTTTTCAGGATAAAATTAAAAGGCTATCATTAACATTTATTCAGATACAGTATGGATACACCCCAGACACGGCGGTCACTCTACTACTCATTCGAACTACAACAATCAGATACGGACTAGATACGCTCCAGACACGGCAGCCATTTTATCTCTCATTCAGATTCATTTATCCACCTTAAGGTTCAATGCATTCCAAACACGGATACCATTCTGACCCTTACAACAGCAGCTCGATTCTCTCCAGTGCGTTCGCCACGGAAGTCATTCTGTCATTTATCTAGATCCCAGTTACAGTTTCAGATACACTTCAAACACAAAAGTCATTCTATTACTCATACGGATCTCAATCCTAGTTACAATTTCAGATACACTCCAGACACGGAAGTCATTCTGTTACTCATACAACTTTCAACTTCAGATACAGTCCGGATACGCTCCAAACATGGTTGCCATTCTGTCACTCATTCAAAATTTCCCCCCAACACGCAGTTGCTCCATGCAGATGTTTCTCTGTTACCCAGATACAATACAGATACACTCCAGACACGGCAGTCATGCTGATATTCGTTCTACACTTCAAACACATTTACAGCTCAGATACGCCCCAGACACGGAGGCCATTCTTCTGCTCATACAAACTCAGTCCTTAGATACAGTTCAACAAACTTTCCAGATGGCATCTTTAAGCCCATCTCCGACAAGATTCTGTCACCCTTCAGATGGCATCTTTAAGCCCGTCTCCAAATGGAATCTCTAAGCCCATTCCCATATGCATTGTTCTGACAAGTGCAAATTTAAGGGCACTCTGGTGTCCAATCTCCTTTTACCTTCGAGACGCGAAAGGCAAACCTGCCAATCTAACTCTTCAGGTGCAAGAAGATTGAACAGGGGCAACTGTTGTACCCCAAAATTTTCCCTCCCATTTCCTCAACATTTTCTCATCACAAGACCTTTGGAGCTCAAGATCAAGTTAGGGTTTGCTCTGCTCAAGACTCCTCCTTGCATTGTTGACCCAAATTAGGGTTTGTGTTTGCACAAAGATGTTTTGACCTAAAATGCCTAAGATGACTTTCATGCTTCATGTTGGACTCCCAAGTTTATCCATACCAAGTTTCAAGTCTTGATTCCAAACTTTGCCCAGTCTATTGGACAGTTGACCTAGAAATCAGTTGTATTGGGGAAAAAGTCAACTGTGGTCAATTGACAGTCAAACCTCATGATTTTTGACCCACATCAACATTATGAATTCATTTGAACCATTTGGTCAAATTTGGATCACAATTCCACAAGAAATTTGATCAGATCACCAAAAGGGCAAAATGGTCATTTTTAGGGTTTTGACTGCACAAAGGCAATTTTTGACTGTTTGGCCTAACCAATGGCAAACCAAGCTCATATATGGACTCAAGGACCCCATGGAATTGTCTTGACATGTTCAACAAATTCAAAAGATCCCAAATGCACAAGATTGACAGATGAATTTTCCAGTCAATTGATCAATTTTTGACTGTATACTGAAAAGTCAAACTTTGACTTTTTGGTCAAAATCAAGTGTCAAGATTCATTTTTCATCAAAACATGCCAAATTGTGAAACTTGTTCACCAAGAAATCAAAAATCACAAATTAGGATTTGAAATTAAGAATTTTTATAACTTAGAAATTTTCTAAGTTATGAAAATCCCTAATTTTTTCCTAAATTTGTCCCACTTTTTCATCAAGATGCATTTGGATTCAAACAAAAGTCAAAACATGAAAGTTGTATTACATTGAAAAATCTACAACTTTGATTCACAAAGTTTCCTCAAAAGAAGCTTGTATCTCAAGTTATGATTTTTGGAACAAGGGTGCAAAACATTCTAAACTTAGAAAAATTTTGACCTATTCTAGGCAGGATTTTTGCCTAACTTCATGGCAACTTTTCACATGCTTCCACTTGGAATTTCAACTTGAATTACAGAGATGGATTGTAGTACACATTCCAAGCTTCCAAAATGTCCAAGAACTCATCAAACAACCTTGTGGTTAGGGAGTATCGAATTTGGCAATATAGGCAAAACTCACTTTGCTCATGGCCAATTTTCATGTTCATACACTTAGGCATTTTTGAACTCAGATTGCACTCCTAGATTACAGGCCTCAAATCTCATTTACACTCATAAATTCAATGCTAGTCCATTGTGCCAAGACATTATTTTGCTCATTTGGTCATTACATGGAAGTTTAAGCCATAAATGGAAAAAGCATTTTATCTATTCTTGAAAAGATTAACTTTATGTCAAATTTGCAATCCAAGTAGTACAAGGCAAATCTCTTTGGCACAAGTTATTGAGCTAATCCCACTGATCAAGGGCAAGTTTAGCAGCACATTAGAGGGGCCTAGAGGAGCCTGTACCAGCACTTGGCATTTTGACTTACATTACAAGAAACTTGGCATTTTGTAACGCCAACACACATTGCTGCAACCACAAGCTTAGACAAACTTCTTGAGCATCTTCCAAACATCCAACCTGACCTGAAACACGAGCCTATCACCTTCAATATCTCCCCATTCACAGAAACACCATAAAACTGCAAAAACAGGGTATAAGCTGCAGTTTGAATCCCATAGTTCAATCCACTCGTGCATTTTCATCCAAACTAGTTCAAACACATTCCCTACCATCCATAAAAACTGTCCCAAGCATTGGAAGCAGACTGTAACACCTCTAACCAGTTTTGCCATTTTCACTTTTCTCTCTTGCAGGTTGACTTCTGCAGCTTGATATAGCAAGATTCAAAGCACACCAAGCATTGGAATAGCATCCCTGGACATCAAGCAAGCTATACAAATCCTTACCTTGCCTTAAAAGTACCTCCATTGCCAAGCACGATCCAAGCTGAACAGGTAAGTTCATGGATCTCTATCTCTCAATCTAGGAAGAGTTAGGCTTAGATTTATGAATGAAAAATGTCATTCTCATGGCCCTGAAACTATACATATCTTCATTTTCCATTTATATTGCGTATGTTGAGAGTATTTTGAATCTGAACATTGATAAAAACTTAGGTCAAGAATTAGGAATGGAGAAATTCTCTCTCATTTCTGAGAGTTAGGTTAAGTTTTTTATATGTCTGGATTCGTGGTTCAATGCTTGACATTTTTCATGTTATGAGTTTGTGTTGAAAATCAAAGAATCAAGAGATAGCAAGCAGGGAAGAAAAGGCGCGTTTTTTCAAATGTTGTTGTCTGAAGGTTGAAGACAACCTTTCATGGGCTAGGCCTGTGATTTTTCTTCTTTTTACACCACATCCTCACATATGCACCCCCTTGGCCCATTGCATTTTATTTTTATTATTTTTGACTTTTGATTTTTGTTTCTGATTCATTTATTTTATTTAAGCATGAAAAAATATTAAAATTATTTTCTCACATTTTTACATTTTTATTTGATATTGATTTGATTTTATTTAGTTTTGTACATAAAATAAACATAATACTTTTATTTAAGATAACTAAAAACAATGCAAATATTTTTACTTTCTGATTTTATTTTATTTTACCCTTTTGGAAACATTTTATAAAAAAATATACTCTTTTTTTTGTTGTAAATATTAAATACTTAATTTTTGTATATATTTAATATATTTGATAAATAATACTTATATATTTATTAGTATATTTAGGTTAAAAACATAGAAATTAATACATTTTATTTTTATTAATATTTTGACCTCAAAAATACCTTTTTTTACAATATACCTTCTTTTATTTATTTTTTGTACATAATTAATAAATATTACATATATTAAATAATTAATACCTTTTATTGATAAAATTAGGGTTTTTACCCTATATACATAAAAATACCAAAATTAATTCATTTTATTTTTGTTCATTTGACACATAAAAAATACTTTTTTTTCATACATATAAAAAACCATTTTTTGCATCTTACACATTTATTTATTTTTATTCAATTATTGTATATTAAATAGTTTGTATAATTCAATTTGGATGTAATAGTTTAGGTTTAATTTCTTGCTAAAATATCCCCATTTGAACATTTGTACCCCCCATCCCATATATTCTGTTGTAATAACTTAGGGCCTTTTATTTTTCGCATTTAAAAGCTTTCTAATTATACCATGATAGAATTAGGGTTTTGTATGCAAAATTAACCAAAAATAGTTTGACCTAATTTCAAGATAAACAAGCATGAAAATGGACAACACTAATCACACTTGCACCCCTAGGGTACTCCACTTGTTGCCTTCAAATAATGGGCCATATTGCATGTTAGGTATCTTTGGCAAAAACAAAACAATCAAATGATCATAGTCCCTCGATGACGCTTTCGAAAGTTGCCTAAAAAATGATCAAGTCCCTTAAAGGAAGAATTGCCCAAAGATACTTGGCCCCATTGCAATCATGGTCTAAACGACGACCCGCGCCCGTCCCGTTAACATCCTAACACAAGATTGTCCACCAAATACAATGGTGGAACAAAATTGTTAAAAGGGTTAAAACATAGCAAAGATCTTTGAGAAATTTAGGGTAGATAGCTCTTGGTTATTTGCCAACTTGAAAAACAAAAACCCTTGCCTATTTTCAAAACACACTCCACAACACTTTCAAAACAACTTTCAAAAAACATTGAAAACTTTTCAGAAAAAACATACACCTTTGCATACATCCCAACATGGATCATTACAAAGGTTGCCACCACATTGGCCTCTTTTCAAAACATTTTCAAAACCCACACACCAAGCACCATTTCAAACAATTGAAAGCACCATTTCAAACAATTGAAAATCAAGGCAAGTTGATCTAAGCAAGTAACTAAGAGCCCATGGATAACCATGGATAGAAAGGGTGCTAATACCTTCCCTTTCTATAATCTACTCCCCGAACCCAAGAAAACATCTCAAAGGTTTTTGTTGTGCTTTTTAACCTTTCCTTAGGATAAAATAAAAAGTCGGTGGCGACTCTTGCTCAACCGAAACATTTGCGAAAACAAACGCAAAACCCAAGTCAGTTCTCCCACCGTATCACAACGTTCTTATAGAGACGAGAACCATTGCAAAATATCTTTCCAAAAACCACTTTCCACAACACAATCCACAAACATGTCTTTGAACTATCTTTTGAAATAAAACTTTGTATGTGTTCTTATAGAAACGAGAACCATTACAAAGATATTTTCAAAACACTTTCAAAGCCCACATCACAAAGCACATTCAAACAAAAGCAAGTTGATCTAGCGAGTAACTAAGAGCCCGTGGAAAACCATGGATGAAAAGGGTCCTAATACCTTCCCTTTTCATAATCTACCCCCCGAACTCAAGAAAACATCTCTAAAGGTCTTTCCTGTGCTTTTTCACCTTTCCTTTTTGGATAAAAGAAAAGTCGGTGGCGACTCTTGCTAAACCGCAACATTTGCGAACATAAACGCAAACTTCAAGTCAGTTCTCCCACCGTATCACAGAACTGGCGACTCTGCTGGGGAATATAAAAGTGGGGTTACCTTAGGGTTAGATCATATTTACTTGCTTTCATTTGTTTTATTTGTATGCTTTTCATTTAGTTCACTGTTTGGGCTTGCTTTGATCCTCCACCCGGATCTGAGACACCTTTTTAGGTAAATAGCAATAGATTGTAGAAACTGTATGGCGTAGATCGATATGGTTGAAATAATAGCTATATTAGTGTGACGCATTTGTGGGTACCGGTATCCCTCGTTGTGAATCGAGGAGAATACGGGGCCGCTGAGTGGCGTCATGAAGCACTAACGGACTTTAGAACCCTAATTGAACAAACTTGGCCATTATGACGTAGTGAAATAACCGGTTTTGGTGTAGAGCTGAAAATTGGTTGATACTCGATACTACACTCGTTGAGGCTAGACTTTTGGGATATCTCGACCGCAAGAAAATATTGATTATGCTGAGACAATGCCTAAGAGAAAGGTCAGTGATATTGAGATCCCTTAGAACCCAGTTACTATTAACTAGGACAGGTTTGAGCCAACTAAACTTCAAGAGGGTACTTACCTATAAAACCTCATGCAAGCCTAAAACATAGGGATTTATTTGCTTTGAGTGTATATATTTGTACATAACATCATAAACATCATAAGCATCATGAGCATGCTCACTAACCATTTCAAGGATTTAGAAGTTTATCTTTGTTTTTGTTTTGTAGGTCATGAATTCTGTCCAAAGAAACACCATCTGAATCAGCTTTGCAAAAGCACACCCTCAGCTTCAAGAGTTAGCCTCAATAGTTCCTGAGGATTCTTCTTTTACCAAGAAATATGGTCGACTCCTCAGTTTGGCTACAACCAGTTTCCAAGAAGAGATGATCTGTGTACTATTCTAATTCTTTGATCCCATGCATCATTGTTTCACTTTCCCAGACTATTAGTTGGTACCTACACTGGAAAAGTTCTCTCTACTCTTAGGGGTTCCCGTGCTTGATCAAATACTGTTCACTGGTCTAGAAGGGATTCCAAAACCTGAAGTCATCGTTGAAGCCTTGCATATGAAGAGAGCTGACATCATAGCCAATTGGGAGACAAGAAGCAGGGTTAAAGGTTTCCTAGTCAAGTTTCTATTGGAGAAGGCTCGTTCGTTCTGGGACGACATGGATTTCCAAGCTTTTGAGGACGTCTTGGCTCTTCTCATTTATGGTTTGGTTCTGTTCCCCAACTCGGACCAATTCATAGATGTTAACGCCATCAAAGTCTTTCTCTCTCGCAATCCCGTACCTACCTTACTAGGAGACATCTTGCATTGCCTTCATACCCACACCATGAAGAAAAGAGGTACTCTTTTGTGTTGTATTCCCCTACTCGCTAAGTGGTTCACTTCACACCTACCTCAATCAGCATTGAAGAACAAGCAATGGCTGACATGGTCTCAAAGGATGATGTCCCTCACCCATTCTGACATCTGTTGGTGTTCGAGATCCTTGGAAGAAGTCTCCATCATTGACCGCTGTGGGGAATTCCCTAACTTACTTCTGCTTGGTATTAGGGGAGGTATCACCTACAATCCCTGCTTAGCATTTCGATAGTTTGGGTATTCCCGAAGAGACGGCCCTCACGAGATGGTCATTCAAGGTCTGGTGTTCGACTACGAAAAAGAAGACCAAGGTTACTGACAGAGGTTTACACGAGCTTGGAGAATGGTGAACAAGGTGGACAGTAGGACTTTAGGAAACAAAAACTCTATCCCTCTCGATCCTTATCTTAGGTGGGTGTGAGCTCGTGCTCAGAGTCTCGTAATGCCTTACCCTTTTGTCCTCCATGTTATCATAGAGCTTGTTGTTGAAGGAGACATCCCATACACCGTCCTTCATCCTGATGTTTCTACCTCTCTCGAAGACTTGCAGAAAGCTTGGGTTCAGTTGAAGGAAGAGCGAGACACCTTTGAAGCCCAGTTTTACGCCAGTGAGAAGAAGGTTTTGGAACTCACCAAGCTGCTTCATGAAGAGCGGAATCTGAACGCCTACATTGCTCCAAAGAGGATGCATTCAGCCTTCTTGTCTTAGGAGTTTTTGTTGTATTCTTGTTCCTTTCATTGTAAGCCCGAAGAGGCATGATGTATTCAAAATTGGATTTAATATAACGTGTTTTGTTTTTGGTTTTAACAAATTTAAATCTCTAATTTCCTTGAAATCATTTGCATATTGCATCTTCATTCATCATAACATCATACAGATTTCTCATAACAGGTATCCTTATCCTTCTACTGTTTATTTCAGTGAGATGGATGTTGAACAGACAGTGAAATATATTCAGGCGCAGAACGCCCAGTTTCAACAAATGCTCTTGACTCTGACCAAAGGACAAGAGGAGTTGAAGACTCTACTGGCCAAAGAGAAGAAGAAAAAAGCGAAGAAACCAACCGGTGTTGTGATCATGGGAAGAAGGTTCAAAGGTCAAGTCAGGCGGACTTTGGACTTTGCAACATCATCGGGTGAAGGAGATAATCAAGGAGACGGAACCCAGGAAGTGAACAATGACCCAGCATCCGAGGAAGAGGAAGAACCTGATTACTCTGAGGAGCAATATCCTCCTGCTGATGATAAATACAAACAACTAGAGGATCGTTTGAATGCTATGGAGATTCAGAGGGTACCCGGATTGGATTTTGAAGAACTAGGACTTATCTCAGGGGTTCTCATCCCATAGAAATTCAAGGTCCCCACTTTTTCCAAATACGACAGTGTATCTTGCCCAAAGCTACATCTAAGGTCATACGTCAGAAATATTCAACCCCATACGGCTGATAAGAATATGTGGGTGCATTTCTTCCAAGAGAGTTTGTCAGGGACGCAGTTAGATTGGTTATATCAATTGGAAGGGACCAATGTTCGTAATTGGGAAGATTTGGCTGCCGCCTTCTACAAACAGTATCAGTACAATGCTGATTTAGCTCCAACACACTCGTAATTGCAAGGCATGTCCATGGGAACAGGTGAAGGTTTCAAAACCTATGCTCAAAAATAGAGGGATCTCGCAGGAAGAGTCCAACCCCCTCTATCTGACAGAGAATTAGTGGATATGTTCCTAGGCACCTTGTCCGATCCATTCTTAAACCACCTGATGGGAAATTCCTCGGCTGGATTTACTGAACTAATCATGACTGGTGAGTGGTTCGAAGCCGGTATAAAAAGTGGCAAAATTCAAAAAGATGCATCCTCAAGCACGATGAAGAAATCCTTCACGGGTAAGAAGGAGGCCAGTGTCATTTATAACTCAAGAGATCAGAGCAGAGCAGGTTATCATCCAACGGTAAATGCTGTAATAATACCTAGGCCCGCGGTCGCCCTGCAATGCAACAATCAGCAAAGGGTGGAAAAACCACAAAGGTAGTTCACCCGGATCAACATGACATTGGCAGAGGTTCTACCCCATCTGTTGAGATCCAACTTGGCAACTTTAAAAGAGGCTCCCAAGAATCATAATACCTCTTCTCCTTGTTACAATCCAAACGCTAGGTGCGCCTATCATTCTAGGAGTCCTGGTCATGACACAAATGATTGTTGGACTCTAAGAAATAAGGTACATGACCTGACTGAAGATAAGGAGATTGAGTTCGACGCTTCGGAGAAGCCCAATGTCATAACATCTCCCATGCCTAGGCACAACCATGGAGTTAACGCCATTGATACTAATCTATTTGTAACCTCGGTGGACGAAGTTTCCACTCCTCTGTTGACTGTTAAGAAGAATTTGCTGTTGGCCGGTTTATTTCTGGGTTATGGTGAAGGCTGCCACATATGTTCATTCCTACCTTCTGGTTTCCATTTGCTGTGGTCAGGTGTTCAATGCCTGATGGACAGTAAAGAAATTTTGTTTGAGAAAACTCTGGTTCCCGTTATTCCATTTGAAGACATTGCTATTATAACCATTTCCGCCAATACTTCCAAGGCCTCCTCGAGAAGACCTGTTAGGATTACACCCGCTACGAGAGTTGCTCCGCTGATAATCACATGTCCTGGTCCTACCCCGTATGCCTCAGACAAAGCCGTCCCTTGGCATTATGGTGTCGATATTTACTATCATGACGTTAAAAAAAGCTTGAAGGCCGAAGAAGTTGATCCTGATGTCGGTAACATTGTTGGGACCAGCAGGATTACTAGAAGTGGAAGGGTTTTCTATCCTTAGATTTCCCCTAAGACTGTCAACAAGCCTATTATCATTCCATCTGTTGTTCCTGCTATCACATCAACTACTATTCTTGTTCTCACTCTAGTTGTCGCCCCTGTTGATAAGTCATCTGAGGTTCGTGGCAAAGAAGTGGTAGGTGAGCCTGCCCGGACGGAGACACCTAGAAAGATTGTTGTGGAGGCCTCTAAGCAAGAGATAGAGGAAATTTTGAAAATAATCAAGAAGAGTGACTACAATATGGTCGAACAATTGGGGCAGACCCCCTCAAAGATATCCATGTTATCCCTACTGTTGTGCTCCGAGGCCCATGTGAAGGCTTTGATTGGATTCCTCAAAACTGCACATGTGCCGCAAGAGACTTCAGCTGATCAATTCAAAGATTGCGTGGCTAGCCTGACTGGCGACAATGGGCTGGATTTCTCAGATGCTGACTTGACACACAAGGGAAGAAAGCATAATGATGCTTTGCATCTCTTGATTGAATGTAGGGGCACCATTATGGCTCATGTGTTGGTGGATACCGGGTCTTCACTAAATGTCCTGCCTAAGAAGGCTCTCGACCGACTAGACTGTGAAGGTTTGACTTTAAAGCCTAGTAACATTGTGGTAAGGGATTTTGACGGATCAAAGAGAATGGTGCATGGGGAAGTGGACATCCCTGTCAAGGTAGGCTCTCAGACGTTCGAGTCCACCTTCTATGTGATAGACATCAGGCCATCATACTCCTGTTTGTTGGGTCGTCCTTGGATCCACGAAGCTGGGGCTGTCACTTCTACATTTCACCAGATGCTGAAGTATTCGGTGAAAGGAAAGATTGTCACAGTACAAGGTGAAGAGGAATACATGGTGAGCCACCTCAATTCCTTCCGCTATGTAGAGATGGACGGAGAATTTATAGAGACTCCTTGCCAAAACTTTGAAGAGGTTCCCCAGATTTTGGCGTCAACTGAGACCACTACCAGTACCAAATGTCCTATGAAGATGGCTTCTCTCAGGGATGCAAGAGCAATAGTTGAAGAAGGCAGGAATACCGATTGGGGACAACTTCCTGAGTTTATTCACAAAACTGACAAGTTTGGCTTGGGCTTTACTTCAGGAGCTCAGAGGGTTGTTCGACGCGCTCGAGTTGGAGGACCTCCCCTATGCATCAGCAATCGAGAGGTCAATGCTATTGAAGATGATGAAGGAGACTCTGATTTCGACAACTAGATTTACCCGACTACCAACGGTGGACCGAGTAATTGGACAACCAGAGATTTCATACCAGTTTCTTTTATTCCGCAGTAATTATCTTATTTGTTTTTAAATTTGTAATGAACAATTTAAACTTTATAGCCTTGTGTCTTACCCGAGGCACGATGGCTCTATCTGTGAGGGTTATTATGTGTCATCTCATATATCATCAATGAAACATTGGACCTTCTTTTTATACAAATTTCACACTCTCTGTTTTTATTTTTTGTCTTTGTTTTATCAATACAGATATGCTCTTACACACACTTACATATCAAATTGCAGATCCATATCCACTCTGGATCCCATTGATAACAATCCTGCTATTGCCAGTTATGACTTTGAAAATCCGATCAACCAAGTCGAGGACGAAGATAAGGACGATTGTGAGGTACCTGGAGAACCTGCTAGACTGTTACAGTAGGAAGAGAGGGCTATACAACCTCATGAAGAGCCAGTTGAGACAATAAACTTGGGTACAGAAATAGACAGAAAAGAGGTTAAAATAGGTGCAAATTTGGAGCTTAGCGTCAAACAGAGGTTGATACAAATGTTGCACGACTACATTTAGATATTCGCCTGGTCCTATGAAGACATGTCTGGTTTGAACACTGATATTGTGGTACATCGCTTTCCGACTAAGGAAGACTTCCCTTCAGTTAAACAGAAGGTCCGCTGTATGTGCCCTGAAATGTCAGAGAAAATTAAGGCAGAGGTCATGAAGCAGTTCGACGCGGGATTCTTAGCTATCACCTCTTATCCGCAGTGGGTTTCTAACGTTGTTCCAGTACCTAAGAAAGACGGAAAGGTACGGATGTGTATGGATTATAGAGATTTGAACAGGGAAAGCCCCAAAGATGACTTCCCGCTTCCCCACATCGACGTTCTGGTTGATAATACCGTGCATCATAAAATCTTCTCCTTCATGGATGGTTTCTATGGCTATAACCAAATCAAGATGGCTCCTGAAGACATGGAGAAGACAAACTTCGTTACACAGTGGGGCACCTTCTGCTACAGGGTGATGCCTTTCGGTTTGAAGAATGCTGGGGCAACCTACCAGCAAGCCATGGTCGCTTTGTTCCATGATATGATTCACCATGAGATTGAAGTTTATGTCGACGACATGATAGCCAGGTCTCAGACTAAGGAAGAGCACTTTGATCATCTCCAAAAGTTATTCGACAGGTTGAAAACATACAAGTTGAGGTTGAATCCGAATAAGTGCATCTTCGGGGTAAAGTCTGGTAAGCTTCTAGGTTTCATCGTCAGTGACAAAGGTATTCAAGTAGACCCTGCAAAGGTAAAAGCTATCAAGAAATGCCAGCTCCTCGTACAGAGAAGGAAGTTAGAGGTTTCTTGGGACGCCTGAATTATATCGCCAGGTTCATTTCACATCTGACTGCTACTTGTGAACTAATCTTCAAACTTCTGAAGAAAGATCAAGTGTTAAAGTGGAATGATGAATGCCAGACCGCTTTCAAAAGAATCAAGGAATACCTACAAGAACCACCAGTTCTGATGCCTCCAGTTGAAGGGAGACCTTTGATATTGTACCTGACAATATTAGACAATTCAATGGGGTGTGTGTTGGGGCAGCATGATGAGTCTGGCCGAAAAGAGCATGCAATATACTACCTTATAAAAAAGTTTACCGACTGTGAGACACGATACTCACTGCTCGAGAAAACTTGTTGCACTTTGGCATGGGCTACACGTCGACTGAGACAGTACATGCTGACTCACACCACTTTGTTGATATCTAAGATGGATCTGATCAAGTACATTTTCGAGAAGCCCGCTCTCTCTGAAAGAATAGCAAGGTGGCAAATGATCTTAACCGAATACGACATACAATATACAACCCAAAAAGCAATAAAGGGGAGTGTATTGGCTGATCATTTGGCTCATCAGGCCGTGGATGACTACCAGTCCATGAATTTTGAGTTCCCGGATGAGAATATCATGCTAGTAACCGATTATGAAGAATCTGGACCGGATGAAGGACCTGAGGAAGGATACCAATGGTCAATGTACTTTGATGGAGCCTTAAATGCATTGGGCAATGGCATCGGCACTGTAATCATATCTCCTGAGGGTTGTCATACTCCGTTGACTGCCCGATTATGTTTCAACTGCACCAACAATATGGCAGAGTATGAAGCCTGCATCATGGGTATTCGAGCTGCCATTGACCTAGGGATCAAGTTCTTGAGTGTATTCGGGGATTCTGCTTTGGTCATAAGTCAGATCAAAGGCGAGTGGGATGCAAAACATCTGAATCTCATCCCGTACAAAGAGCATGTACTGACGTTGCTCCCACACTTCGAGGAGGTAACCTTTGAACATTTCCCACGAGAGGAGAATCTGTTGGTGGATGCGTTAGCTACCATGTCTTCCATGTTCAAAGTCAAGTGGGACAACGAAGCTCCCTGAATCACCATTGAAAGGTTGGATGAACCGGCACACTACTGTGAAATCGATATCAAAGAGGCAATAAACAAACCATGGTTTCACGAAGTCAAAAAGTATCTCGAAGCTCAAGAGTATCCTGAAGGGGCATCTGTCAACGATAAGAAGTTTATGATAAGATTCACTGCAAAGTTCTTCCTCAGTAATGAAATCCTCTATAAACGCAACCATGACTCTACCTTACTGTGGTGTGTAGATAATGGTGAAGCAGAGAAGATCATGACAGATCTACATGAAGGTACCTTCGGAACCGATTCCAGTGGACACACCATGGCTAAGAAGATCCTACGGGCAGGATACTATTGGTCCACTATGGAAGCCGATTATTATCAACACTCTTGAACTTGCCATAAGTGCCAAATCTACGCTGATAAGGTGCATGTGCCTCCGGTTCCTCTGAACGTCTTGACAGCTTCATGGCCCTTTGCAATGTGGGGCATCGACATGATCGGAGAAATCAGGCCTACCGCTTCCAGTGGATATCGCTTCATCCTAGTAGCCATTGATTACTTCATGAATTGGGTTGAAGCAGCCTCTTTTGCCACGGTAACTAAGAACATGATGGAGCGGTTTATCCGACATAATCTGATCTGTCGATATGGTGTGCCAGAGAGGATCATTACTCACAATGGTACGAATCTCAACAACACAATGATCACCGAGCTCTATAAACAATTCAAGATACAGCATCACAACTCTTCTCCCTACCGGTCGAAGATGAATGGCACTGCTGAAGCAGCTAACAAGAATATCAAGAAGATTGTACATAAGATGACGGTGACATACAAAGACTGGCATGAGATGCTACCATTCGCTCTTCATGGGTACCGTACCTCAGCACGGACATCGACAGGGGCAACACCCTACTCTCTGGTATATGGCATGGAGGCAGTCCTGCCCATTGAGGTTCAGATTCCTTCCCTAAGGATTATGAGAGATGCAGGCTTGAACAAAGACGACTGGATCCAATCCTGGCTTGATCAGTTAAATCTAATCGATGAAAAGAGACTTACTGCTATCTGTCATGGTCAGACGTATCAAAAGAGGATGATCAAGGCTTTTAACAAGAAAGTTAGGCGTCAAGAATACCGAGTCGGAGATCTAGTGATCAAACGCATCATACTGCCGCAAGGTGACCCCAGGGTAAAATGGACTCCCACATACGAAGGGCTATTTGTGGTAAAGAACATTTTCTCAGGTGGAGCCATGATCCTGACCACCATGGATGGTGACGACCTTCCTGACCCTGTCAATGCAGACATAGTGAAAAGATACTACACATAATCAAAGACCTGCTAGGTTGGCTGGCCTAGGCAAAAATAAGGTTTTCCCGGTGAACCAAAAAGGTTCGGGCAAAAATAAGGGATGTAAATATATAAAAAAATCTGTACACCCGGCAAGTCGAAAACCTGAAAAGGCGACTTGGGCAAAAAAAGGGTATCCCGGTGGGCCGAAAACCCGAAAGGGCGGTCCAGGAAAAAGTTAGGGATGAAAAGCGTATCACTATGTCCCATTGGATCACCCTGCGGCCTGACTTCAGTATCAACTGTCAACGGCATCAATCAATCTAATCAGCTTCGGACAAGCAGCAAAGTAAGGAGACACTCGAAGGCATAGTGGCAATAGCAGATTTGAAACCCAATGAGATTATTGCACATAGTTGTTTTCTTTTAGTTGTACACAATATTGTATATCTTTCATTTTTATGGCAGCGTTCTCTTACTAGAGCGTCAGCTTCCTTGTACAAAAACGCCTGTTATAGGCCAACTTCAAAATTAATGCAAGTCATTTTTACAAAACTATTTTGTTTTTCTTTTTCTATTTTGTTTTTGCAAGAACGTCCAATGATTTATTCTTGACATATGCATTTGAATATGATTGCTATTCACAAATATTTTCATAGAAACAAAAGACAATTGCTCATAACTTAGGAAACAGGGACGGAAGATCAGAAATATCAAAATCGATAGTTATTTTGTCCAGCAGGGACCAGGGCAAAGACAGCTTTGAAGCACAGTCATCAGAACATGTGACCTCGTGACATCTATATTCCCCACAAAGTAGAGGTAATCAAGGCATCGATACCAGTTCTCTCAAAACGAGAAGTAATCTCCCAAGCCGAGGGTCATCCAGAAACCCGACACCTATGTCCCCAGTCAAATTTCATAATCACGGTTGGATCACCATAAATTTTCAACTCCCCAAGCAGAGTTTATTTCTCTGGATACAGGAGCTCAATCCTCGACAGAGCCCATTACTTCAGTTATTGGAAATTCACCTTTCGAGTTGTTGCCCGCAGAGTTATTCTCAAGCAAAGTCTCTCCCCGACAGAACATTCGTAAATAAGGGGCAAATCCTCAGCATGGTCACTCCCATCATCCTCAGCAGAAGTACAAGAGCCCCGGTTCTCTACAACAGTCAGGAATTCTATTTTCTCCAGCAGCAGTCAGGGATTTATTTTCCTGGACTCGGATATGTCACAACTGCCATGCCCATACATCATGACATGCGCATACATGTCACATACATCATAATCTTATTTATTTTGAGAACATAATCACAATGCATTTCGTGCATCACATATAACTAACCATGTTATCTTTTCAGGAAAGATGGTTATCACCAACAATTTTAGCAGTTATACACGTCATATCTGCAGACAACCAAGGGAAAATCAGTTCCCGAAACCAAACGGGTCAACCAATCTACATGATCACGAAGTAACCCTACTATCCAGGTTCCTTCTCACAACCCTACTACCCAGGCTTTCATCACGAAGTAACCCTACTATCCAGGTTCCTTCTTACAGCCCTACTACCCAGGCTTTCATTTCAAAGTAACCTTACTATACAGGTTCCTTCACAAGCCCTACTACCCAGGCTTTCATCACGAAGTAACCCTACTATCCAGGTTCCTTCTCACAACCCTACTACCCAAGATTTCATCACGAAGTAATCCTACTATCCAGGTTCCTTCTCACATCCCTACTACCCAGGCTTTCATTTCGAAGCAACCCTACTATCCAGGTTCCTTCACAAACCCTACTACCCAGGCTTTCATTTCAAAGTAACCTTACTATCCAGGTTCCTTCACAAGCCCTACTACCCAGGCTTTCATTTCGAAGAAACCCTACTATCCAGGTTCCTTCACAAGCCCTACTACCGAGGCTTTCATTTCAAAGTAACCTTACTATCCAGGTTCCTTCACAAGCCCTACTACCCAAGCTTTCACTTTGAAGAAACCCTACTATCCAGGTTCCTTCTCACAAGCCCTACCACCTAGGCTTTCATTTCAAATTAACCCTACTACCCAGGTTCCTTCTCACCGTCTTCCTATCCAGGATTTCATCTCGAAGTAGCCCTACTATCCAGGTTCCTTCCCTCTTGTCTCCAGACAACAACTTATAACATTGTAGGGCCTGGACCCGACCAGAAACGGTCGATTTCACATTCCCCAGCAAGCCACTGTACAGCCTGGACCTCGACCAGGTATACGTTCTACTTTCACCTCCTCATCCAAGAGATAATTCCCCAGTGGAGTAACGGACAACCGAAGCTCCTAAACTTTACTTCCCAGGACATAAATCGACATTCCCCGGAAAAGTCCTCCTCGGCAGTAGGAACGAGACTTCTCGCCAAGGAATCCCTTATGCAACCAATCTTTTCTGGATGACATCTGCAAGCCCATCTCCGATAATTTCCCATCATTTCTCCAAATGGCATCTTTTGAGCCCATTCCCTACACAATCAACCACCATATCGTCGAGTGAAAATTTCTGGGCACTCTAGTGTTTAATCATCTTTCGCCTTCAGATCACGAAAGGCAGACCAACCAATCTACATCCTCAGACTTAAGAAGATTGAACAGGGGCAGCTGTTGTACCCCAAAATTTGCCCTCTCATGTCTCAAGGACTTTTAGAATTACTTCAGTCAAGTTTCAAGCCTTAGACCACATTTTTTAAGAAGCATCATTTAAATTATCAAAAGGGGGCAAAATGAGCAAAATCAAAGTTTCAGCTGGAAAGAGTCAACCGGACGCTAAAAAAGTCAAACTTTGACTTTTGATCAAATTTGGGTCCCAAAAATCACATTATGTCAAGACATCCAAAAAATGAAATTTGATCATCAAAAATCCAACTTTGCAAGACTTTGAAAATTTTCTAAGTATTTTCTATACTTGGTTAATTTCATTTGCCTCATAGCATTTTGCCATAATTCAAAATGATGCAAGTAATTCAAGTTATTACAAAGTGGCATTTTGGCAAAATTACAAATTCTAAAACTATGTCTTGATTGAATTCTCTAAAAAGACCTTGTCACAATGTTTTTGCCCTTGACATAATGTGCATGAAATATTCCACAAGACCAAATTTGTGACATGCTACAAATCATACTGTCCAAGATTGAACAAAATGTGATGTGCCACATTGCCACAACAGCCCATGCTGCCCTGCAAGAAAGCTTGTGCTATGCTGCACCCCAAGTATGCATGTTGCCCAATACAGTCCAAAACTGCTCTATGCAGTTTGCCCAAGCCTGCATCATAACAGCCCCAAAATTGCACCAAAATGGCAAAGGAAAATTGTGGGAAGAAAGTGTCAAAACAGTAGGCAAAAACAATTCAAATAACTTATGTGGTTTCCCCCCTAAACCACAGTCAAAAAAATCTACAAAAGAGGAATGTCTCATAAGACAAAGGTGGTTGGAAAAAAATTCTAGAGGTTGGATTTTTTAGAAGAGGATTGAGAGAGATAATAGAGAGTTTTGTTGAGCAGAAAAACAGTATTCTTGTTAACCTTGACTGGTTTTTTAAAATCAAATATGTTCTTGTTCAAAACAGAAACCCAATCCATCACTCCACCCTACAAACTCTCCCATAAACCAAACATCTCCTCACCTACAAAGACTGTCCAAACATAAAAAGCAGTCCCTGTAGTGCTATTCATCGCCACATTTAAAACACCAAAAACATCACAGTACAGCCTAACTTATTTTCAACAATCTGGAGTAGCTTTCTGGATATTCATTGAGGTCATCATAATATTTGGAAAAGCATTCAGATTTAAAACGGCCAGTGCAACCCAAAGGTAAGTCTTCTTGACTTGACATCTTTTCATACATCATTAATGATTTGTTTTTTTGAGGATAAGATGTAGTATTTTATTATCCCTTTGAACTAATCATTTGCATGTGTTTTAGGCTTATTCAATCACGTGTTATTTACATTTATCCATCATATGCCATAAACTAACATGTACGGTCAGTAAAAGAATTTTTAAGGCAGGAAAATGCAGCACGTATCGACACATATCCTCATGTTTCATTCCATCCTAGTGAAAAAATAGGGTATGAGTTGACACATAACCCCCATGCATCGACCCATACTGATTTCAAGTGACAAAACAGAAGCTGGAAAAGTCTATGAGTCGATACATACGCGTTTCTCATCGATGCAAGAAGGTGTATGAGTCGACACATCCCATTATGTGTCGACTCATACTAAACTTATTTTATTTTACAGGAGCAAGGAAAAGCTATGTGTCGATGCATAGCAGCATGGGTCGACACATAGCAGTTCAAAATGCATTTTTCCTTTTATTTTACATTGTTTTCATTATCATTCGATATGGTTGTAATATTTTAGTTTCTACTTCATCCCCATTGTTAAATTGTACCCCTATCCCCCTAAAGTGATGTAATAGCTTAGATTTTACTTTCCGCATTTTACTTGCTTTTCATATATTGCTAGTAAATAGGATGCATGGTAAGATAAAATCAACAAATAGATGACTTTCAAATACAAGATAAAAGGCATGCAAACTAACACACTTGCACACTAACACCTCTACGATAATCTCATTTTGTGGCCTTTCGGAAAATAGTCATGTCCCTCGAACATGGGACGTTTTAGCAAAGACCCTTCAATGAAAAAAGGACCGTAGTCCCTCGATGACCCTCGATGTTGCCTTCGGTAAAACGATCTAGTCCCTAAATGACATTGCTAAAACGTCTCATAAGTTTCCTTCTATGACTATACAAACGTCCCAACGTCCGTCCCTTTACATCCAACGATGATACTTCTTACCAAATCAATGGTAAGATAGCCACATCTAAACGAGAAGGAAAAGCACGTTTAGGACCTTTCGAGTAGGTAGATTTGTTCCTAGTTACTCGCTTGCTCACGTCAAAAACATTTTTACACACCAACACTTCCATTTCTAAAAAAATTTCAAAAAGATAAAACATTTTGTATACGTTCTTATAGAGACGAGAACCATTGCAAAATATCTTTCCGAAAACCACTTTCCACAACACAATCCACAAACACGTCTTTGAACTATCTTTCGAGAAAAAACTTTGTATGCATTCTTATAGAAACGAGAACCATTACAAAGATATTTTCAAAACACTTTAAAAGCCCACATCACAAAGCACATTCAAACAAAAGCAAGTTGATCTAGCGAGTAACTAAGAGCCCGTGAAAAACCATGGATGAAAAGGGTGCTAATACCTTCCCTTTTCATAATCTACCCCCGAACTCAAGAAAACATCTCTAAAGGTCTTTCCTGCGCTTTTTCACCTTTCCTTTTTGGATAAAAGAAAAGTCGGTGGCGACTCTTGCTAAACCGAAACATTTGCAAACACAAATGCAAACTTCAAGTCAGTTATCCCACCGTATCACACACGCTTACAACAATCTATTGTAAGTATCTATAAATTGCAAAGTATTTATAATATATGCACACTTATATTTGATCATGTTATTTGGCTTAATGTGTAGCTAACAAAGGAGAATAGTTCTGAAACATCTCTTTCGGAACACATTTTATGGAAGGAAGCATGTGTGTGCAAGGATGGAGTTGTTGAAGAAAAAGTTCAACAAATTTTCGAGAGATGTGTAAGTATAACATTATTTATTTAATTATATCATATTTTTATTTATTTAATTACATCATTCTTTTATTAACATATAATTCTTTAATTACAATATTTATATGAATTTCAGGAGACTCTTTCCAGGTCTATACCTCCAGATGAAGATAATGATTGCAGGAGAATACTCTCACGAGCATTAGATATTCGTGAGTATTCTGGTCGGGTGAGGGGTAAGGGATTTGGGATCACTCCAACATCCTTGAAAAAAAAATCAAAACAAAAGCTCCAAGCAATAAAGAACTTCAGGAGAAGTTGGAAAAGTTACAACAAGAAGTTTATGAGCTGAGAAAGCAAAAGGAAATAGATCAAGCTACAGGTTTTAAAGATACTAGTGACAAAGGTAGTATCAATGGTAACTTTGGACAAAATATTCCCGAGGTAATTATATACCATATTTATAAATTATATAACCATATTTATTAATTATATAACCATATTTATTAATTATATAACCATATTTATTAAATTATAGGGCATTTCCCAGTGTCAACTCTATTTGTCGGCACCGACTTATCGGATGGTTGGCAAGGGAAAAGTGTATAATACTTAGAGAGAAATTCTTCACCATAAACCGCTCCCAGGTGGATTTTTGAAAGTATCGGTCGATGTTGTTTTAGAGGGACGTGCGTTGTTACCACTACCTGACGATGTGGCGGATGCAATATTGGTGGCAGATGCAATAGGATCGTTTATTGCATGGCTGTCAAGCCTCGTTTGCATAGATAATGAAGTATGCTTAAAATCGTTTACTATTCAAATTTTTTAAGGCAATTATACTTACATTTTGTTTACATGGTAATGTTAGACTCCAACAAAATCCATTCCAAAAGATAAGGGGATTAGGCGGGAGACCGAGTCAATTGCATCAAATGAGGTACAACAGAATTATATGATATTTATGCTATGAGAATGCTAATTTGTGATTTTATACTTTCCATAACTAATTATATGATAACTAGATTCATGCTAAAGAGACTGCACAAGTCAGTAGGGGTAAGGCGCCTGAAATTAGCAATATTTCCACACAAAAAAAGAATGTTGCTAAGAAGACTGTGGCTAGCAAAAAAACTACTGCTCAGTTCAGGTCATGCCTTCGGACATATTTAGGAATTACAGATATTCCGGATGGTGGTACCCGCCTTATACCTATGAGTGCAGACATCTTTGGTTTTGAATACCTGGAAGCAATTGGTAGAGAGGATATGGAGCAAATTTTTAGACATTTGGAATTAGGCCTCGGTGTTATCGGTATATACATCAGGTATACTCCGATCAACTTTGTTTAATTAGATGAACAATTTAATCCCTCATTTCAATGAATATAGTATAATGTTAATGATGTTTTAATTTAAGGTTTATGTATGACAACACCGTGCACCCGCATGGATTAGAAGCAAGATTTGGCTTCTTAGCTCCCAACACTGTCAATTCAGGGTTAATTGTAACGAAACCAGATGATGTCATAGCATATGTACTCGGTTTATTCGTGGCCAGCAAAGATACTGAGAAGTTGTTCTTTTTGCCATATAATACTGGCAACAGGTTAAATTTTCATCCTAACTTGATCTATTATAATTTTCCATTTTTGGCCATTGTTTAATCTTTCTTTAATCTTACAGTGGACACTTATTATTGGTTGCGATTAATCTTATGAGAGAAACTGTGTATTATCTAGATTCGTTATACAATGATTGTTCAACATATCCCGATTTGAAATAGATGATTGACACGTAAATTTTTCGCTCCCAAAGAGATATTCAAGTTTATGTTTATGTTTATGTTTATGGTCAACATATCTGGATTTGTGTTTATGTTTATGTTTCTATGTGAGATTATTCTAAACAGCCGTTTATATTTTGTTATAGCATTCTACTAGCTTTTCGCTCCCAATGAGATATTCAAGTGCCAAAAAATAGAGCCAACAACGTTACATGGATCAGAGTGGAGGTATATTTTCACAAAGAGATATTAAGTTTTGATTACATTAGTGATGATACTTGATAAAAAAATTTAAGGGGTATATCCTGATATATATTCATATTTTCTTTCCATGTGTAGTGTCCTTGCCAGCGTAACTGTATAGATTACGGCTATTTTATATTGAGGTTTATGGAAGAAACTATTCTTTTGGATCGATTAGAGATTCCATCCACGGTATGGATTTCTAACTTAGGAATTACATACTATTTTCATATTTTGTGTTTCTCATAAAATGACATATTATTTTAACTAAATCACATACTATGTTATATTATTATATATGTAGTACTTTGAGGAATTCAATTGTACACATTACTCAAAAGATCAATTGGATGAACTTATAGAGGAATGGTGTCAATTCATTATCGGGTTGAGAATTTTATAAGCTAAGGTATATTGTCTTATTTCCTTTGATGAGAACTTTCGAGTTTTGAGTATAAATTAAATTCGAATAAAGTGCAACGTTAACATTATCATGTTATGAATTTAGATCATTTGGTTTTTTTCCAGGTTTATAGGTGTATGTGTAGAAGATAGAGCTAAGATATTCATGTTGTTGTTGTTTCATGAGAATTCTCGAAGATAGAAAGATGTACAAATGTAACATCAATTTTGAATTTTAGGATTTTTAACTTGTATCATAAATTTTGTAGTTGTTGTTGTATATATTATCAATTTATATATATGTGTAATTTTTATATATGCATATTTTATTGGAATGAAGCTACCAAATATGGTGAAAACCTGGTTCAAATATGGTTAAAATTCTGATTAAAATGCATTATATATATTGGACAGCGCTTTTGTAAGTCAAAATAGATATTTTATTTATAAAAAACCGTGACCAATAGACAGCGCTTGAGGAGAAAAGTGTTGTAAAAACTCAAAAATAAGCGCTTCCTAAAGTGTGAAAGTGCTGTCTAAAGTGGGCGAATAGACAGCGCTTTTAAAGAAAAGCGATGTCTAAAGCCTAACTTAAAAAATAACAAAGCATTGTCTAAAGCAAAAGCGCTGCTAAAGGGGTATATAAAAAGCACTGTCTATTCTAAAAGCGCTGTCTAAAGTGGGCATAAGAAAGCGCTTTTACATTGAAAAAAAGCGTTGTCTTTTCTTTTAGCAGTGCTGCTTTAGGCAACGCTTTAAAGCGATGTTAAAAGCCTAAAAAAGCGATGTATTTTCCCTTTTTTGTAGTAGTGTTAATTTGTGTAATATTAATTTGTTTAATATAATTTGTGTAATATTATTTTACTCGTGTCTAACAACTCTTGGGTAATAATATTATTCTTGCCTGAATTATTATATATTATTCTTGTAAGTTTAGTGTATCAATTATTTTATGTTCGTCTTTTAAAACAGAAAAAAAATGCCACTCCAACATGAAGATAAGGGTAAGACTCCAATAGATAAAGCCTCGCCGCAATCGATCGAGGTATATTATAGAAGAGGTTCCTGACACAGCTAACCTTATTTCTATGCCACAATCGAGTCAACAACCACATCGTCCTCTTATGAATCCCACTTCACCATAATGCATCCTACTCTACCACATATGCATCCCACTCCACCATCGATGCATCCTACTCTACCACATATGCATCCCACTCCACCATCTATGCGTCCCACTCCACCATCTATGCATCCTTCTCCTTCTATATTCACAGACCTACTATCAACACCTTATTCTACATTTCCTGACATTTCCCCCTCACCTCCATATCTACTATAGATCCAGCATTTATGCAGTATATGGATCCAGATGGTGGATCTAGGACGTCACATTTATCACCCATGCATTATCCACACGAGGAGCAGGGTGATGATGATGACCATGCAGAGCAGGTTGTTCAGGACGAGGCTGAACAAGAGCATAGGAATGCACGCATTTTAAGAAATGTGCCACACGTGATTAGGAAGAGGAATGGACGATTTGTCATTCATCCAGAGGGATCATCGTAAGTGTTTATGTTTAAATTATAAATTTTAGTTGTTCGTTTATAATTAATACTAACTCATATTTTGGTTGCTTAAATTTTATCCATCACATCAGGCAGCAGCTTGCATCACTGAGATCATTAAAGAAAATTATAACAAATTTTGGCCTACGTATGGTGTAGTTGATGGTGATGAGAGGGAGGCTTGGTTTAGGTTATTTCAGGTATAATCAACTTTGTTTAATCTTTTTGATCTTTTTTACCTTTATTAAAGTAATTCACTCAATCACGATTATAACTTTATTTCATATTTTTTGAAGGAGAAATGTTGTTGGGACCCTAGAGATGATATCCAAATAAGAGATAATTTTAACATTAAATGTGCTCAACGGTTTTCTGAAACGATGAGGCGTGTTAGAATTACTTGGGAAAATAAATACTTGCGTCCCCGTTGGACAAGTCTAGATGTATTTGAGCAGCTTATTGTCCATTGGAATTCTGATTCCTTTAAGAGTACATCTGAAAAGGCCAAGAAAAATAGAGCCTCTAAAGTTGGCGGCTGCAACTACGCCTATGATAGTATTAGTATTACTGATGTTGCACGGAGAATGGTAAATTTAATTATTTTGTAATTAACTTAACGGTTTTAGATTATGTTATAATTATTTTTTATGTCACCTACTTAGCGTGATGAGTTGGGTAGAACTCCGCTTCTTAATGAGCTCCATAAAGAGACTCATCTCAAGAAAAATGGGGAGTTTGTTGATGAGCGCTCAAGAAAAACTCAAGTAAGTTTTCCTTAAACTTAGTCATTTTATTTATTTATTTTGTGTGTAGCTGTTTACCGTGGAAATTGGTAAACAACCGCTGATCTTCCAAAAGGTTACTTATTTGGTGACTCGCAGGATCGATCAGATTGATCCTAAGACATGGTTGATTTTTTGGGGTTTGACTAAATCTAATGATGATTAATGCCAGTAAAGTAAAGACACTTTATGTAAATTGCATGAAGAAAAGCTTGATAGAATAAATGAAAGCGTTAAATAAAAGGCTTCGACGGAGATGAGTAAATGAAAGGCAATAAAGTGCTTGAATATAAAAGACTTTGATTAATTTAAATGGTGTTTCACACATACATTCTCAATAATTCTTTCGCTCACACTGGGTACTTGAATCTAGATGAGTGACTTGTATATAATGATGAACACACGCGAAAAATACGTGAACAACTAGTATTTATACTAAAACACATCTTAAGTAACCGTTGGGCAGTTACGTCGCTTCGAGATGACACCACATGGCACGCTCACAACATTCGACGCTCCTGATCTTGGCACGTTGCATTTGGTAACTGCTGGGAACTGTTTTCCCTCCAAACATTCGAATCTCAAACCGTTCCACCCTGGGCATCAGATACCTTTGTCGAGAAGTTCCTTCGACGTCGAAGGTAACAAGATTCCCACTTAAAAGAAACTCTCTAAGTACCTTGCCATTTTCTGATGAGCATTCGACAGGATCAGCTGGTCGAAACCTGGAAACTCTTCAAACTCATAATTAATGGTCTATATTGATAACAAACAAGGGTGTCGAATTTAGGAGCCAACAAATTGCCCCCCACGAATGCCTTATTTCGACGCTGAAAAGAAAAAGGCATTCTTTGAGATTCCACCCGACACCTGTCCTTCATTCTTAGCCACAGATTAGCTCGTGCGCTTTTCGTCTCCTACAAACCAACTGACAATCCCAAAAAGCCATCATTCCAACTGTTCCTAAGACGTCACTTCAGTAAGGCGTTTGGCATGCCCAATGTTTTTTCACAGATTGTCATCATGACAATTCCCCGAAATCGAGGACGCACGCTGCACCGTTTCCATTCTGCAGAACGACTACATCAGCAAATGAGCGCCACGTGCCCCACTATTGTCTGAAACATTAAATGACCTCGAGTTTTGTGATTTTCCAATCACTATAAATAGTGCTAAGTGCCCCTCGTGGGACTTTTCACGCTTTCTTCATCCAAGCCTTAATATTGAACAGAAATTTCTGCAAAAAACTTTGTTCTTCATCCATCTTCATCTCAACCCAAAAAATGGCTTCAGGTTCTCGTTCTTCCAATGTCCCCAGTTCTAACACTCCCTCTAAAACTGCCCAACCGAAAATCTTTTCAACTGTTCCAACAGTTAACTCCAAAGGAATGCGAAGGGTTCCCGAACCCTTGGGAACTGCTGAGCGTGAGACTTACTCTTCTCAACTGCTGATTCCTGTTGGATACTCCAACCAGGTTTTCGCCATGTCTGGTCCTCTATCTGCATGCATTGCTGACCCAACGAAGATCAAGAGCTTCTTCCCAGTGCTTGAGGCACTCAAGCCCGTCGGGTGCTCCAAAAAGGCTACAGACGACAACGAAGATCCTGCAAAAGAAAAGATATATCTTCGTTTCTTCAACAGAGGGGTTAGGGCTTTTAGGTCTAGCCCTAGCCTTACACCAGACTACAACGCTTGGCTCGACAAGATGGAAAAAAGCCAGGCTTCGATTTGGAAGAACATGGGGATTTATGACCTAGTCATGCTGTCGAAGACTGGTCTCAACTACTCCCCTGAAATGCTGGTAGCTTCTTTGCTATTTTGGGACTATACTCACTTCACCTTCCACCTGCCTTGTGGAATGGTAACACCCACTCTCTTCGACGTGGCTGCCATTACCGGTCTTTGACCAACTGGGGATTACTTTGACCCAGAGGAAATGTCTGAAGACCAGATTGGGTTTTCAGCTTTATCTTGGAGTTATACTCCATTGTTGACCAAGTCTCTGCGGACTATAGACGTCAAAGGGGGTTCAACAGCCAGCTCGAAGCACTACATGGCAAGAGTTCTTCTGCCTGGACCGAGGTAGCTGAAACAACTTCTCGAATTGCAGAATTGTCGAAACAGAAGACATCCAAGCAGGAGGAAATCGACGCCATAGATCGAGATAACGCCTCTATAAAGGCGCAGATCGAGGAGTTGGAGGCCAAGTTAAATGTTAACACCAAGCGCAAAGAGGAGCTCCTTTCGACTGTTTCGGACGCAGAGAGCCAAGCTGAAGTTACACGAGGCTTAGAGTTCGCTAAGAAGGCCCAAGCCCTTGATGACCAGATTGCCAAACTTTCTCAGGCGACTGCCTTGTGTAACAAACGGCTGGAGTTGCAGCAGGCCAAGTATCTTCGACTTAAAGCTTCTATCCCTTTCTAATTTGCTCAGCAACTTATTAACCATGTACTGTAATATTTGTAAGACAATGAAACCATTTTGGCTAATCACTATATAATTTTCCATTTTGGCTTTTTATGGTTAATTTGGTCATTAATTGCTATTTATTTTGATCTCTTGGAGCATAGGTTTATATTTTTTCAAATATTTGTCGTTTACTCTCAAGAGTCTTTTATCTTCGCCTAACTCTTCAACCTCATAAGCTCCACCAGAAAAAATTTGGATAATTCTGAACGGTCCTTCCCATTTGGGTGACCATTTTCCCATGCTTCGATCCCTTCGATCCATGGGGAGAATCACCTTCCAAACTAATTCTCCAGGCGAGAATGCCTTAGGTTTTACTTTTTTATTGTAAGAGTCTTCCACTCTTTTCTTCTGAATTCTCAGTAGGTCGAGAGCGCGTAGTCTTTCCTCGTCTAAATCTACTAGTTCGTCTAACATCATATCCCAATAAACCTCAGAGGGAATATCATGATGTCTCTGAACCCTTGCTGATTGAAGACAAATTTCCGCTGGCAGTACTGCGTCATGACCGAAAGTTATCCGATATGGTGTTGTACCTATGGCTTCTTTTGGGGACGTTCGACAGGCCCACAAGATCTGGTCTAACGTCTTATGCCAATTTTTTGGCTTCTTTCCTACATGCTTTTTTATCAGGCCGATCACTATTTTATTCGCTGCTTCGACTTGACCATTTGCCTGTGCATAATAAGGTGTTGATGTTAGGAGTCTAAAGCCTGTTTCTTGAGCGAATTCCTGCATCTTTCGACCAGTAAACACTGATCCTTGATCAGTCGTTATAGTCTCAGGGATTCCAAATCTGAAGATAATGTTCTTTTGAATAAATTCAATGACATTTTCTTGGTCTGCATTGACTAAAGGAATAGCTTCGATCCATTTAGTGAAATAATCAATGCCTACCAGTATATACTTCTGGCTCTTTGATGATGCTGGTCGAATCTCTCCAATAAGATCCAACGCCCATCCTCTAAAAGGCCAAGGTTTCACTATTGAGTGAAGTTCGCTTGCTGGTACATGTTGGATGCCCGTATGGACTTGACATTCCTGGCAACCCTTCGCGAACTCAACACAATCTTTCAAGATGGTGGGCCAGTATAGTCCTTGTCGAAACAACAACCATTTCATCTTATGGCCTACTTGGTGAGCCCCACATGCTCCAGCGTGCATAGTCGAAAGGGCTATGTATGCTTCAGTTTTGCTTAAGCACTTTAGCAATACTCCTTCAGGCGTCTTTTTAAATAACTCATTACCCATGAGTACGTAACTCAACGCCCTATATTTTATTTTTCGTTCTGTCAAAGCTGCTGGATTTTGTAGATAATCTACAATGGGTTTCCTCCAATCTTGCTCTGACAAATTGTCTATGAACGATATTTCAAAGTACCTTTGATCAGCATACCCTAGTCTTGTCGATTTCAAATCTGTTGGGGACAGGCTAGTTGCTTTTATTTTTTCTCGAACTTTGATTGCTCTTTGTAATCTCGTTTTTGAAATTTTGTACCCAGATGCAATTTGTGCCAAATCATTGGCTACTTGATTTTCCAATCTAGGTATGTGTCGAATGTTGACCACTTCGAATTTTTTCAATAAACGATTTGTTATCACAAAGTACATAATAAGATTTTCTCTTATGCACTTATATTCTTTTGTGACTTGCTTAATGACTAACTCTGAGTCTCCCATTATTTCGACTCGAGTTGCCCCCAATTCCAACAATATCTCAAGGCCAGTAATTAGAGCTTCGTACTCAGCCTCATTGTTCGAACAAGTACCTGATATCTTGTACTTGAATGTTGTTGGAATTTTTTCTGGAGAAATAATCAAGACCCCTACTCCTGTTCCATCTTTATGGCTGGAACCATCGAAGTAGAATTTCCAAGGCTCTATCTCCACGTAATTTATATTCTCAACCTGAATTGAGTGGTCGACTATAAAGTCTGCTACCACTTGCCCTTTTACTGCCCTAAGAGGTATAAAGGTCAATGAGTACTCAGTTAATGCTAGCGCCCACTTGCCAATTCGGCTGTGCAGGATGGGTTTCGACAAAATGTATTTGAAAACATCAAAATGAGACGAAACGTACACATCAACTGGTTTTATATATTGTTTGAGATTTGTACAAGAGAAATAAAGACATATACATAATTTTTCAACTTCGCTATATCTAGTTTCTGCATCGTTAAAAACTCTACTAAGATAGTAAATGGGTCTTTCGACTCCATTTTCATCTTCTTGGGCTAACATGCTTCCCAAAGTTTTGTCGGATGCAGCTATGTACAATCTCATACTCCTGTTGCCGCAAGGAGGCACCAAAATAGGTGGCTTGGTGAGATATCCTTTGATTTTGTCGAAGGCTTCTTGTTGCTCTTGCCCCCACTCGAATCTTTCCTTATTCAATCGAAGTAAGGGTGAGAAGGCTTGAGCTTTTCCACTTAGGTTAGATATGAATCTCCTTAAGAAATTTATCTTGCCCAGCAGAGATTGCAGTTCCTTTTTGTTCGCTGGCGCTTTCGCTTCCAAGATTGCCTTCGTCTTGTTCTGGTTGATTTCGATTCCTTTCTTGTGGACGACGAAGCCCAAGAAATATCCAGCTTTTACACAGAACGCACACTTCAAAGGGTTCATTTTCAGACCATGTTCTCTCATTCTTTCAAATGATTGTCGAAGGTGGTCTATATGGTTCTTCCTGGAAACAAATTTTACAACAATATCATCAATATACACTTGCATAAAAGTGTTAATAAAATCATGGAAGATAGAATTCATCGCTCGCTGATATGTTGCCCCAGCGTTCTTTAGGCCAAAAGGCATCACTACCCATTCGTAAGTGCCTAAAGCCCCGGGGCATCAAAAAGCTGTTTTCGACACATCTTCTTCGGCAATGAAAATTTGATTATATCCTGAATAACCATCGAGCATGCTCAGGTACTCATGGCCAGCGGCAGAATCGACTAGCATTTCCGCCACAGGCATAGGATATTCATCTTTGGGTGTAGCAGCATTCAAATCTCTGAAATCTATGCATACCCTCAACGTGCCGTTTTTCTTAATCACTGGCACAATGTTTGCAATCCATTCGACATACCTCGTAGCTCGTATGAATTTGCACTTCAGCAGTCTTTCGACTTCTGTTTTGATCTTCGACAGTATTTTTGGAGCGAATTGTCTTGGACTTTGCTTGACTGGCTTCTTCCCAGGTTTGATTGGCAACTGAAGTTCTACCAATCCTCTGTCGAGACCAGGCATCTCGTCGTAATCCCATGCAAAGCAGTCCTTGAACTCCTTTAACAAATGGATCACTTCAAACCTGAGCTCTGGGTCTATTTTTGCGCTAATGTAAGTTGGCTTTTTCTCTAACCCTTCGCCCAAGTTGATTTCTTCTAAAGGATCCTGTGCTAACATTTTGATGTTGTTCGCCAGGGGGTCCTTTTCGAATCCCAAAGGCTCATCGTCGTAGATGGCGTCGAGCCTTTGCTCCTGCATTCCTTCTGGCATGATATCAGGAGGTTCTGGGTCGAAATCCTTTCCAGGACCTGCAGAAGGTAGCTCTTGATCATTGGCCTGAGTGGCCATATATTTTACTTTGGCTTCGAGAGCCGTTATCATCCTTGTTTCGGCTACATAAGCCGAAATTCGCTGCAGTGATTGTGACTCAGTCATTATCACTGAATTCGCTTCCCCAACCAGTTGGCTGGATGTCAGTTAGCCCACTGAAATCAATGTGGGACAAGTCTTCTCTGTCCCATTGAAAACCATGCTCAGGGTGTAGGTACAAGGAACAAAAAGCATTTGGCGCTGGCGCCAAGTCGAAGTCAGGTGATGGGCATGGCCCAATGTGAGCCAAATTTTTGTCGAAGTCAGCTCTCCCTAGGTGATTTACTTCGCCCAAGTAATAGCTCTGATCCGTTTCTATATTTTCGACCATTCCATCAGGACGCCATAGTATCAACCTTTGGTGCATTGATGATGGTACTGCTCCAACACCATGTATCCATTCTCGGCCCAATAAAAGATTATAATTTGGTTTGGCCGATATGACCATAAACATAGTTGGTCGAAGGATGGATCCTACTTTGAAGTCTAGTTGGATCACACCCATAATGAACCCTATTCCGCCTTCATAATTCGACAGGACCATGTTGTGAGGCTTGATGTTTTCATCACTCTTGCCTATTTTTCTCAGCATAAAGTGAGGGATGATGTTGATGGTTTCCCCACAGTCCACCAAGATCTTATTTACGGTGGCTTCTTCGAGTTTTGCCCTTATGAATAAAGGCTTGAGGTGATTTTTCATCGCCTCAGTAGGTGGTTCGAAGAAACCATTTTTCTCTTCAGTACCGCCATTATCCATGACGAAGTAGCATACTGGCCTATGCTTGGCCATTTCTTGTTCGACTTCCCAATCGTTCGATTCGACCTCCATCTGGCGGTTGAACTCTCTTGGCAAAACTGAGACTATGTTCACCATGATATATAGGGTGTCATCAGACTCAGAGCCATCTTCGTCATCAACTTCGCCCTGGTTAGGCCATACCAGTCTATTGGTCACTGGTTGCCTTTCCATAGGCTTTCTCTGCTTTCTCTGAGGGACATTTGAACTCGATTCTGGCTTTGGTTCATTGGTAGCTTCCCTCTCAGCCTTTCGCCGCCTCTGGTATCTTCTCCATTAGGATCGAGACATGGGATTCTTTCCCTTGTAGTTACTTGATACCTGGGTCACTTTAGAGGCGACAACCTGAGGTTCTTTCTTGTGTGTCAAAGATGAACCTCTTGGCACTTCGAAGGAGTGCCACCTTTCTTCGCTCGGTCTCTTTCGACCTGATGTTTTATACCACGTATCAACTGGCACATTGGTTGGAGGCTTGAAAGTCAGTGGCCTCTTCTCTTGATTTGAACCCTTTTGGTAGGTTCTTCTGGGGTCATGTCGAATATCAACACCTTCCCCTCTTTTGTTTGCTGCTCTTACACCTTGGATGTGTTCAGCAGCTTTCTTGTCGAAAATCGAGCTGCATCGAGGACACAACATCACTTCTGACTTCTTCTTCTGGCATCTTTGCAGGAAATCTGCCAGATTTTCGTTTTCCCGAGGGAAAGCCGTTTTGTTTGCCTACTCTTGCCTAATGGCCTCCTCTGATGCTTTTGATTCAGAGATTTCGACCATGTTGACATTCATGGTGTCTTTGGTGGCAAGAGTCATCTGCTTCATCTGGGCCTCCAGGTCCTCTGTCTGGCCTTGGACTGCAGCCAAGTAGGAACTGGGTTTTGCTCCAGATTTTGGGGCTCCAACTGTCTCCAGTTTTGGGCCTTCAACAGCTTTTTGGACTGCTTCGATTGTTTTTCTAGAAAGATTCCCAGAAAAACTGCCAAAGATTGGCATGTTGGCATGATCCTTGGTGACTTCGACCATAGTTATTCCTGGCCTTTACACCTGACTTCTGGACGCCTCGATTACATTCACCTCTGAAGGTTCAGCATAATGGGCTTCAGCCTGCAAAGGGTTAGAGTCCACAGTCATGGGGATCTTATCGGCAAATTTCAACCTCCCTTCTTCGATAGCATCTTGCACGAGATTCCTGAAAAGAAAACATTGAGATGTTTTATGGCCCAGAAAATTATGATATTTACAAAAGCCTCTTTTCTTTCTTTGATCAAGAGGAGGCACTTTTACCCCTGGGGGTACTATCATTTGGCCATCTTTTACAAGTAAGTCAAAAATTTCATCACATTTTGTAATATCAAAACTGTAAGTCTTTTTGGGGAACCTATCGTTGGCCCTTTCAAGACCAGTGGGGTTTTTTCCACTTGAGGGGACTAGTAGTTTGCAAGAGTATGGTGGCCCTTGTTTTAACTCCGCTAAATCAACCTCGCTTTCTTCGACGGTTATAGTTTCATCGAAGGTTTCTGGATCTTCATCGTCCATTTCGACATATGCTATCCTTTCTCTTTTATGAGTTTTTGTCGCCTTGGCTTTTTCAGCTTTAAAGCGTTCTACCTGTCGAACCCTATCGGCCAATTGGGCCATGTCTCTCAGGTATTGAGTGTCTAATTTCTTCCTAATGGAATAATCTAAACCTCCTGCGGCTATTTCGACTAACTCATGTTCTGGCACTTGCGTAAAGCATCTTGCTTTGAGCAACCTAAACCTATTTAGATATTCGTCTATAGGTTCAGTGAATCGCCTCTTTACACTGGCCAATTCTTTCAGGCTTATCTTGGTTTGTCCCATGTAGAATTGCTCATGGAACAATCTCTCCAACTGGGTCCAATGGTGGATCGAATTGGGGGGAAGAGTTGTGAACCAAGTAAACGCGTTCTTTGTTAGGGAACTTGGGAAATACTTAATCCTCAGGTTTTCGTTGTTTGAAATCTCTCATGCTTCAATCAAGTATCTCGCCACATGTTCGACAGTGGATTCTGTCGTGTCCCCTGAAAATTTAGTGAACTTAGGGACTTTACATCTAGGAGGTAAGTCTGTTTGTAACACATATTCTGACAGTGGGGATGTAAAGTTGGGCCTACGGAAGCCCGTATTCATCCCATTTTGCGTCATGATTCTTTCGATCATGGCTGTCAAGTTATTTTCCAAACCCATATTCTGGTATTGGATATGTTGAACTACTTCGTCAGCATTTTGGTTTCTATTGACTATCCTTACTTCCGGAGCTATGACCCTAGGTTCTTCGACCCCGGGTTGTTCCAATCGCGTCCTAAGGTTTTCTTCGACAGGCTGCTGGACTTGGTTAATAGTGGTTTCTTCCTCTAGAAGTATACCTTGGTTTCCCCTCATCTGTGCCCTTTGGGGATGTCGAATAGGTTGGGGTACCCCAAAAAAATCGGCCAGACGCGCCATTTGCGCTGTCATCTGCTGATTCGACTGGGTGGTATTTTGTATTAGAGGATTTAGCACTGTGCTTAAAGTTTGTGCCAACATTCGAACCATATCATGGTTGCTTTCGTCCATTTGCTGCCTCAAGACTGCTGTCGAGGCATTCGTAAGGCCATGCGCTACTTGGGACGTTCCTCCTAAGAGTTGGGTCCTACCCCTGTTCTCCATACCAACTCCGGAACCTTGGAGTGGCGAAGAGGCGCTCACTAAAGGGTCTGAAAAAGTGGACGCAGCATTCGTCAGGCTAGCCAATTCAGAAGTTGGCATGCCATAGAGTGGTTCTCGATTTAGACCGACTGTCGAAAATCCTGGGGGAACATAAGGCCTAGTTCCTGGGTTTCCCCTTGGTGGGGGAGTTCCCAAAGGCATTCTGGGGCCAGTGAATGGAGGTAATGGCCCCGTTTGTGTGACCGTTACTGCTGGTGTTGAACCAGCGGTTACCGTTTCACTTGCGGTTGGGATAACCGTTGTTCCCGCATTTGTTTGTGGGATTTCGCTATTGTTTGGCGGATTCGCCATCACTTCTCTTCTTCTCCTAGTATTGGTATCGTTAGTGTATATTCTACCACTTCTCAATAACATGCAATACTTCTCGAAAAAGATGATATTTTGTATAAATACGGTTAACCTTAAAAATCAACACAAGGTCCCACTGGGCGTGCCAATTTGTTTACCGTGGAAATTGGTAAACAACCGCTGATCTTCCAAAAGGTTACTTATTTGGTGACTCGCAGGATCGATCAGATTGATCCTAAGACATGGTTGATTTTATGGGGTTTGACTAAATCTAATGATGATTAATGCCAGTAAAGTAAAGACACTTTATGTAAATTGCATGAAGAAAAGCTTGATAGAATAAATGAAAGCGTTAAATAAAAGGCTTCGACGGAGATGAGTAAATGAAAGGCAATAAAGTGCTTGAATATAAAAGACTTTGATTAATTTAAATGGTGTTTCACACATACATTCTCAACAATTCTTTCGCTCACACTGGGTACTTGAATCTAGATGAGTGACTTGTATATAATGAGGAACACACGCGAAAAATACGTGAACAACTAGTATTTATACTAAAACACATCTTAAGTAACCGTTGGGCTGTTACGTCGCTTCGAGATGACACCACATGGCACGCTCACAGCATTCGACGCTCCTGATCTTGGCACGTTGCGTTTGGTAACTGCTGGGAACTGTTTTCCCTCCAAACATTCGAATCTCAAACCGTTCCACCCTGGGCATCAGATACCTTTGTCGAGAAGTTCCTTCGACGTCGAAGGTAACAAGATTCCCACTTAAAAGAAACTCTCTAAGTACCTTGCCATTTTCTGATGAGCATTCGACAGGATCAGCTGGTCGAAACCTGGAAACTCTTCAAACTCATAATTAATGGTCTATATTGATAACAAACAAAGGTGTCGAATTTAGGAGCCAACAGTAGCATAATTTGAATTGCAATAACACCTACTCTTTTTAATAGGAGGAGTGTGAAAAACAATTTGCCCTAAGATTATCAGAGCATCCTGAATATACACCACCTCCGTCGGGATTTCCCACTGATCCTAGTCTGAGTTTTCAGACTTGGTATGATGTATCTCGTGGGAAGAAAAAAAAGGGAGAGTGTATGGTGCTGGAGGTCTCGCCAAAAAAATTCGGCGGCGTGATAGGAGTTTCAGAATGAAAATTGATGAGTGAAGGATCATCGACTCAACCTTCACTTACCCCAGACATGATGGAAAATGTGAGATCATTAGCGCATTCTGAGGCTGCTCGTGAAGTGGAAGCGAGAAATGCTTAAATAGAAGAATTGAAGAAGAGATAAAGAGAAATGGAGGAAGAAATGAGAAGAAAAACTAGAGAATATGAGGAACCTATGCGTATTTTTCAACAGTTTATGTAACAATTTAGAGGGCGTGATAATCAAGGGCAAAATGACAATGAAGACAATAACACCGATGAAGAAAATTAATCTTTATCAATAACACTTTTTATTTATAATTATAAACAATGTTCTTGTAATATTTTAATTTTAATTCAGTATTTTATTAATATAATATTAATTATAAATTATATTATTTATTATATTTAAAAATATATTACTAATATTATTAATATTGAATTTTTTATTTTATTAAATTATAATTATGAAATTCATTGATTATAAATATAATAATAATAATAAGAAAACAAAATATTTACGTTTATAATTTAAAAAATAAATTTTGATTTTTAGCTTCGGATAAATTCCCTAGCTAATGTCGCTTTCGGAGCACCAACATGATATTTAGCTAGGGGTAAAGTCCATAGCCAATGTACAATCAAATTTTGCCTTTAGCGAGGGGTTTAGCCCCAAGTTAATTGGCTAGGTGCTTAACTCCTCACCACTTGTCTACGACCAGCGATTTAACTAGGGGGCATAACCTCTCACAAATATTGATTTTGTGAAGTATTTTTTCGACTTAGTGAAGAGTTAACCCTCTAAATAAAGGGATTTTTTCTTGTGGTGATATAACATAGTAAACAATCAATATAAAAATAAATAAAAGAGATCATTTTGCATTGAGATTATTTTGCACATCATTTTATTCATGTTAATAATTAATTATATTTATTATTTTTAATAATCAAATTTATTTTTCTTAAATTATAAATAATAAACTTAAATTTTGTATTATTAACATTATCATTGAAAATTGAAAAAGGCATACGAATAATAATTATATTATTTTATTTTAGAACAATAAAAAATTCATACGTATAATAATTTTTCCTATATATTAATATCACATAATAAAAAGTTAAAAATAAAATATTTTCTTATTATAAATACTTTAAATATGTGTATTATTGTTATTATTGTTTTATATAATTATTACTATAAAAAATATTTATAATCAATATTATTAAAAAAATAAATTTAGTCTCAGTAAAAAATCATATTTATTTGTAATATTAATAAAAGAAATCGAATGTTTATAAAAAATATACAATAAATTATATTTAACGTTTTTCCAATAAAATTCAATAACGAAAATAGTAAACATTTTAAATTTTTATTATTAACATTATTACTTAAAAATTGAAAAATATATATGAATAATAAAGATGATATTCTATTTCACTTGAACCTTAAAATACATAATACATATAAAATTTAATTCCAAATATTAATAGGACAAATTGAAATATTACAAAAATAAACTATGATTTTTTATAAATTCTTTAATAAAGATGTATATTATTATTATTATTATTATTATTATTATTATTATTATTATTATTATTATTATTATTATTATTATTATTATTATTATTATTAATAATAATATTTATACCATTTTTAAAAAATATAACACATGATATATTGACACTGAATAAAATAAACTATTTTTAAAATCATGAAAGATAACGATTGAATTGATGGACTTGAAATAATTACATATTTAATTATTCATTATTTCAATTTTTTATAATTAAAATTTAATTAAAATTTAATTATATACTTCAACTCTTAACCATTACATATAATATTTATTTATTATTATTATTACAATTATATTTATTTGTATTACATGATACAAATAATTCTGTTAAGTTTGTTACTTAACAGTTAGTTAAGTTTGTTACAGTTAGTTAGTTAAGTTTGTTACTTAAACAGTATATATAATACTGTCTTGTACATTCCAAAAGTAATAGAATACAATGAGCTTATTCCAAAATTAACATGGTATCCGTTTGAAATTTCTTTTCCGCGCCTTTCCTTTTCCTTTCATCTTCTTCGCGCCTTCTTCTTCCTTTACTGCATCTGCTTGATTATGGCGCTTCCTTACTCTGATTTTGCTACCAATCCTTCCAATCCTTACTACATGCATCCTAATGAGAATCCTTCTCTTGTTCTTGTTCAACCTGTTCTTGATACCAAGAACTACCAGATCTGGTCTAGATCGATGAAAGTGGCTCTTATCTCCAAGAACAAGATCAAGTTCGTTGATGGCACTCTTTCTCTTCCGCCTATCTCCGACTCTCTATACGAACCTTGGCTGCGATGTAACAATCTCGTCCTCTCATGGCTTCAACGCTCGATTTCTGAGGAAATTGCAAAATCTCTTCTCTGGTATGATCGTGCTTCTCTTGTATGAAAAAGTTTGGAAAATCGTTTTTCTCAGGGAGATATTTTTCACATTGCTGACATTCAAGAAACTGTTGCTCGTCTTCAACAAGGAACTCTCGATATCTCTTCGTTCTTCACGAAATTGATGACACTTTGGGAAGAAATCGAGAACTTCCGGCCAATTCGTGATTGTACTTGCGCTATACCGTGCTCCTGTGGTGCTGCTTCAGACTTACGTAAATTCAAAGAACAAAATAAAGTTATCAAGTTCTTGAAGGGCCTTGGTGACCAATACGCTCATGTTCGCTCGCAGATTATGTTGATGACCCCACTACCAACTCTTGATAATGTGTTTAATCTGGTTCTTCAACAAGAACGTCAATTCAACCTTCTTTCACCTTCTGCTTCTTCGATTGAGTCTCAATCGTCTGTGAATCACCTCTCTCAAGCACCTTCTCGTTCTTCTCACAACCCTGGTCGTGGTCGTGGCCATGGTGGCCGTGGAAACCGACTATGTACTCATTGCAACTGCACCAATCACACCATTGAGACTTGTTTCATGAAACATGGCTATCCCCCTGGATTTCAACAACGCAAGCCTCCTACATCTGTGGGGAATTATGTTGATTCTACAGTAAACTCGATTCAAGATGCTGCTTCTCCTCAACTTGAGGCATTATCTTCCTCTGCTTCCACATCAAACACCAGTCCAAGTGCTTTGTCTATGATTCAAGAGCAATACACTCAGATTCTGCAGCTCCTCCAACAATCTAATTTGTAATCTCCTTCACATCCCTCGATTAATTCAGTTTATACTGCTAATTCTATTTCCCATACCTCTCCTCATACTTCCTCTGGTAAGAATTCCTCGAATCTTCCTTGTCATAACTGGTGGATCATTGACACAGGTGCCACTGATCACATCACCCATATCTTTGCCAGTTTCCTTTCCACATACCACATTGCACCTAAATCTATGACAATGCCTAATGGTGACTCTGTCACTACAACTATTGCTGGTTCAGTTTTACTATGTGATTCACTTGTCCTTCACAATGTTTATTACTTTCCTTCATTTCATGTCAATATTATTTCTGTCACCACTCTTTTTGACTCCAGTTTATATGATGTGAAATTTTCCCCTAATTGCTGTCAAATTATGCAGTTGTCCCAATCCAAGATGACTGGATTTACAGCTAGGAGGATTGGCAAATTGTATGTTCTTGATGCCACCCCACCTAAGGCCATCTCTCCCACATCTGGCTCTGTCAACACCTCCTATTCTCCCTAATTAGAACCTGCTAAACACGATCCTGCTACTATTTGGCATCTTAGGCTTAGACACTTAAGTCCTTACATACACAAATGTATTTCCTCTCAATTTCCTTTTGTCACCTACAATGACAATCATAAGCCCTGTAATACTTGTCATTTGGCTAAACAAAAACATTTTCCATTTACTCACAGTAATACTAAGTCTGCTTCCATCTTCGATTTACTTCATGTCGATATTTGGGGCCCTCTTTCCACACCTTCCATATGTGGCCACAAGTATTTTTTAACCCTCGTAGACGATTACAGCAGGTTTACTTGGACAATTTTTATGGCCAACAAAAGTGAAACCAGAAACCATTTAATTCACTTCATATCCTTTATCGAAACTCAATTTAACAAGAAACTCAAGTGCATTCGTAGTGATAATGGTCCTAAGTTTCTCATGACCACTTTCTACCTTTCTAAAGGAATCATTCATCAAAGGTCTTGTGTGGAAACGCCTCAACAGAACGGTATCGTGGAAAGAAAATATCAACACATTTTGAATGTTGCCCGTGCCCTCTCTTTCCACTCTCACCTCCCTCACAACCTTTGGCACCTTTCTATACAACAGGCCATTCATATTATAAACCGTCTTCCCACTCCTCTTTTAAACAACCACTCTCCCTACCAAAAACTCCATTCTACTCCTCCCAGCCTTAACCATATGAGAGTCTTTGGTTGTCTTGCCTATTCTTCGACCTTGCTTAACCATCGCACTAAATTTGAACCAAGAGCAAGGAAATCCATTTTTCTTGGCTACAGGGAAGGCACAAAAGGCTACCTTCTCTATGATCCTATCACACATGAATTTTACATTTCAAGGAATGTATTCTTTTATGAAACTGTGTTCCCTTTTGCATCCATCCCACCTGCACCTAATCCTATAATTCCTACTCCTGACCCTCCTTCCCTTGATTCACCTGATATTTTCACCAACATTCCACCCATCTCACCTCCACCATCAAATGAACCTTCCTCTCCTACCTCTCTCCCCCAGCCAGATTCTCCCACTAACCTCTCTTCTTCCTCAAATGACACTAACAACTCCTCTTGCCCCTCCCCTCCTGTGCCAACCGGAAAATCCAATCGAAATATTAAACCTCCAGCTTATCTATCTGATTATCACTGCAATTTGTTATCCCCCATGCTGCCAGCATCTGACTCAGGTTCCTCTAACTACCCTCTCTCTTCTGTATTATCTTATAGACAATGTAGTCCTGATCACAAATTATTTTGTCTATCCATAAGCTCTTTCACAGGACCCAAAATCTATAAACAAGCCTGCAAGTTTGATTGTTGGAACAATGTTATGAAATCTGAGTTAGATGCTCTTGAATCTACAAATATTTGATCTGTTGTTGATTTGCCTGCAGGCAAACAATCGATTGGTTGCAAATGGGTCTACAAAATCAAGCATCATGTTGATGGATCCATCGAACGATACAAGGCCCGTTTGGTAGCAAAAGGATATACTCAGCTGGAGGGTGTGGATTATTTCGACACTTTCTCACCTGTTGCGAAGCTTACTTCTATTCAAACCCTTCTCTCAGTGGCTGCCATTAAGAATTGGCACTTGGAACAACTCGACGTCAACAATGTCTTCCTTCATGGTGATCTACATGAGGAAGTGTATATGGATCTGCCTCCTGGATTCCTGTGAAGGAAAATTGCGATCAGAAAAGCGCAACGGAATTTAAAATTTTCCTTTAGCGATCCTTACGAATGAACATGGTCAGTGATAGAAATATTTACCTCTTGTGGCGATTCGGACCTTTGATGTTGTGATCACGAGCGTTGATGAAGAACAACGCCTCTACTCAGTCCACACGAACAGATCGCTTCCGGTCACAGTGCTAGCTGATCACGAACGGAAACCTTGAGTGAGAGAGAGAATCAAAAACGAAATTGCATCAAGTGAAATTACTTCATCACAAGGGATCTATTTATAGAATCACTCGTGTGGGCTATAAGCTAAAAGCCCAATTAAGGCTATAAGCTAAAAGCCCAATTAAGCTTATGGACATCATACCTTATGATGTACCATATATCACTTATCCACGTGGTACCTTACCACTTTCCGTATTACACTTAAGTGCACCGTACCTTACGGTGTTCCTTATTTATTCTATCTCTTATCAACTTGTCCTTATGTGTGTGACCCTGTAGGTTTTCGTGACGTTGGCAATTATATTAAATCACACATTTAATATAATAAACAGTGAGCGGTATCTAGCAACACATCACTATTACCCAAGTCACGAAAATGTCATGTGATCTGACCAAACCTTTTCCGTGATAATATTTGTGTTGTACAATTACTCTTTTGCCCTCATGTCTATATTGAACACAAGGCATACACTGTGTCACCCTTGTCCAGTTCAATATTGGGCCCTTAGACATTTATCCTGTTATGCAGGATGAGCAAATTCCATCTAGGTCACTCATGTCCCTTAGCATGCTTTGTGAAGTACCCATCAACCGTCTTTATAGTCATCCAGTTACGGATGACGTTTGATCAGCAATAAAGTACTTGACTCTACATCTAGGGTCCATAGTGGTTTCAGGTCGAAGGGTGGTATACACCATTATCATCATGAGAATAACTTATGACACTTTGCATAACATTCTATGTAGTATTCTCATAGCGGGTCAATCCAGTATAAATATTACTCCTAATATTCATACCTATGTCAAGACTTGATAACTCCTTATCTATGATCCATGAGATATGATCATCAATTTATCTTAATAATAATCTTAATGCTTTAATGTTATCCCACTTCACATTAAAGCTTGACTACGGATACTTTAAGAATAGTGTCTTATGTTTAATGGGATCTCATGATTAAGTCACACTTAACATTTCATTAAACAAATAAACCATTCTAGGGACTTTATTATTTTGGAAATCAAACATAATAAAGAAATGCCTTTTATTATTAATAAATAATTCGATACAAGTACCAAAAGTATTGGCCTCTAGGGCTTACACCAACAATCTCCCACTAGCACTAGAGCCAATCAGGCATACCCCTAATACCCATAGATCTAGTATGTCCATCATGCTTCAGCTGCGCAAGAGGCTTTGTTAATGGGTCAGCAACATTGTCAAGTGTAGGTACTCTGCATATTTTCACATCTCCCCTATCGATTATCTCTCGAATGAGATGATAACGCCTAAGTATGTGTTTGGATCGTTGGTGAGATCTAGGCTCCTTAGCTTGTGCGATAGCACCATTTTTATCACAATAGAGATCAATGGGATCCACAATGCTATGGACTATGCCAAGTTCACTAATGAACTTATTGATCCAAACAGCTTCCTTTGCTGCAGTTGAGGCAGCAATATACTCAGCCTCGGTTGTAGAATCAGCAACTGTATCTTGCTTTGAACTTTTCCAGCTCACAGCGCCACCATTTAAACAAAACACATAACTAGATTGCGATCTAAAGTCATCCTTATCTGTCTGGAAGCTAGCATCAGTGTATCCAATTACAGCAAGCTCTTCCTGACCTCCATATATCAAGAATGAGTCCTTAGTCCTTCTCAAGTACTTAAGGATATTCTTGACAACTACCCAATGAGCATCACCGGGATTAGACTGGTACCTACTCGTTGCACTTAAAGAATACGAGACATCTGGTCGAGTACATAGCATGGCATACATGATAGATCCTATTGCAGATGCATATGGAATCTTATCCATGCGATCCCTTTCTTCCTTACTTGAAGGGGATTATGTTTTTGACAGACACATGCCATGTTGCATAGGTATGAATCCTTTCTTGGAATCATGAATATTAAAGCGTCTCAACACATTTTCTATGTATGTACTCTAACTTAGGCCAAGCAGTTTTTGTGACCTATCTCTATAGATCCTGATTCCTAATATATAGGCTGCTTCACCTAGGTCCTTCATTGAAAAGCATTTCCCTAACCAAGTCTTCACTTGTTGCAAGGTAGGGACATCGTTTCCAATGAGTAATATGTCATCTACATATAATATCAGGAATACGATCATGCTCCCACCAACCTTCTTGTAGACACAAGGCTCATCTTCATTCTTGATGAATCCATATTGTTTTACTGTTTCATCAAAACAAAGATTCCAGCTTCTGGAAGCTTGCTTCAATCCATAAATTGATCGTTGTAACTTACATATCTTTTGGGCTTCTTCTGGTATGTCAAACCCTTCAGGTTGTGTCATGTACACATCCTCAAGAAGATTCCCATTAAGGAAAGTAGTTTTGACATCCATCTGCCATATTTCATAATCATGATATGCAGCGATAGCAAGTAAAATCCGAACAGATTTAAGCATTGCAACTGGTGAAAAGGTTTCATCATAGTCAACCCCATGAATTTGTTTATAGCCTTTTGCAACCAGTCTTTCCTTATAGGTATGTACCTTACCATCCATGTTAGTCTTCTTTTTGAAGACCCACTTGCATCCTATAGGGTTAACTTCTATAGGAGGCTCTACCAAGGTCCAAACCTGGTTTGTGTACATGGAATCCATTTCAGATTTCATGGCTTCTAGCCACTTCTCGGACTCAAGACCAGTTATGGCCTCTTGGTAGGTCACAGGCTCATCTTGATCCATGAGTAATACATCACCCTGATCACTTATGAGATATACATATCTCTCAGGTTGTTGACGTATCCTGCTTGACCTACGCTGGTCTTGTTCTACTTGAGCAGGTTTCTCTTCCACAACTACTTGTGTTTCCTGCTCTAATTCCTCCATAGGTGTATCAATGCTTTGTGGTTCTTGAATTTCTTCAAGCTCTATTTTCCTCCCACTGATTCTTTTGGAAATAAAATCCTGTTCCAGAAAAACTCCAGTTCGAGCGACAAACACTTTTCCCTCAGAAGGATTGTAGAAGTAATACCCTCTTGTTTCTTTAGGATACCCCACAAATAAGCATTTGTCAGATTTGGGCTCAAGTTTAGTTGAAATTTGTCGTTTCACATAAACTTCGCAACCCCAAATCTTCATGTAAGACATATGTGGTTTCTTACCACTCCATATCTCATACGGTGTCTTCTCAACCTTTTTGGATGGAACTCGGTTAAGTGTGTAAGCTGTAGTCAATAGTGCATGTCCCCAAAAGGAGTTCGGAAGATCGGCGTGACTCATCATGGATCGGACCATGTCTAACAAGGTTCGATTTCTTCTCTCAGATACACCATTCCATTGTGGTGTTCCGGGAGGAGTAAGTTGGGATAAAATCCCACATTCCTTTAGATGGTCATCAAACTCTAGGCTTAAATATTCACCGCCTCGATCTGATCGAAGAACTTTAATATTCTTACCTAGTTGGTTTTGTACTTCATTCTTGAATTCCTTGAATTTTTCAAAGGTTTCAGATTTGTGTTTCATTAAATACACATAACCATATCTACTGAAATCATCAGTAAATATGATGAAGTATTGAAAACCTCCTCTGGCTGGTATGTTCAGTGGTCCACATACATCAGTATGTATGAGGGCTAAAAGATCATTAGCCCTTTCACCCTTTCCTGTGAATGGGGACTTTGTCATCTTTCCAATTAAACAAGATCTGCATGTCTCATATGATTCATAATCAAAAGAGTCCAAGAGTCCATCTTTATGGAGTTTGGAAATGGGTTTCTCATTTATGTGGCCTAAGCGACAGTGCCAAAGGTAGCTTGGATTTAACTCATTAGGTTTAATCTGTTTAGTATTAATGTTATAAATTGGCATTTCAAGATCAAGGACATATAGTCAATTGTTCATTTGTGCAGAAGCATAGAATATATCATTCAAATAAATAGAGCAACAATTGTTCTTTATTATAAATGAAAAACCAAACTTGTCCAAACAAGAAACGGAAATAATATTCCTACTAATTGCAGGTACATAATAACAGTTCTCTAACTGAATTATTAAACCACTAGGTAAAGTCAAAACATAAGTTCCTACGGCTAAAGCAGCAACCTTTGCTCCATTTCCAACTCGTAGGTCAACTTCACCTTTTGCCAAATCTCTACTCCTTTTTAGCCCCTGCACATTAGTACAAATGTGAGAACCACATCCAGTATCTAATACCCATGATGCAGAAGTAGATAAATTAATTTCAATAACAAAAATACCTGAATTTGAAGTCCTTACTCCATTTTTCATATCTTCCAAGTACTTTGGGCAGTTTCTCTTCTAATGGCTGGTCTTACCGCAATGGAAGCAAGTGCCCTCCTTTGCTATGCCTCCACTAGGCTTCAAAGCAGGAACAGTAGGTTTAGGCTTGGCAACTTCCTTGCCTTTCCCTTTACCAACCTGCTTGGTAGGCCTCTTGTTCAGCTTCTTTCCATTACTGACCATCATAATGGACTTCCCTTTTGTCTTCATATTCTGCTCAGCAGTTTTCAACATGCTAAGCAATTCTGGAAGACTCTTATCCATGTCATTCATGTTGAAATTCATGACAAACTGATTAAAGCAATCTGGCAACGATTGCAAGATAAAATCAGTTGCAAGTTCCTTTCCAAGCGGAAACCCTAACCTTTCAAGGTTCTCCACATACCCAATCATTTTGAGTACATGGGGACCTACAGGGTTTCCCTCAGATAACTTGCTGTTAAAAAGGGCCTTTGAAACCTGAAACCTCTCATTTCTTGCCTGCTCTTGATAGAGCATTTTCAGATGTCCGATCATATCGAACGCTGACATGTTCTCGTGTTGCTTTTGCAACTCCGAGTTCATAGTAGCTAGCATGAGACAAGCGGCTTCGTTAGCATCATCAAAATGCTTCTTATAAGCTTCTCTTTCTGCCTTAGGTGCCGAACTAGGCAGTTCCTCTTTAGGAACAGGTGTCTCCAAGACATACAGCTTCTTATGGTGCTTGAGGACAATCCTCAGATTTCGGTGCCAATCCAGGAAATTTGTCCCAGACAATTTTTCCTTATCTAGGATTGGTCGCAAAATATGGTTGTTTGTTGTCATGGTAATCTACAAAAAAATGAAAATATAAGTATCATTAAAACAACATATTTAATTAGGCCTTTAATCAAATATGCTCCCACTATTTTACTCAAACCAAATGACCCTCATCATTTGATTCGGAAAATCCCGTTGGAAGACTTTCTAGTGGGTCGAGATCCATATTTCACTTCGTTCTAAGTCAGCGTTAGGCTGATTACACAAAACTAGGTTATTTAGGTAGGAACTCCTTCCAATTTTATCTCATACAACTCTCGAATATTTTCAGTTGGGTGAATAACTCCTTATTCTAATTCATCATATGAATCATTCCTAACTCTTGCTTCTAAACATGTATAATCTTATTATAATGTGTTTAGTTAAGTTTGACCCATTGTTTTAGCAGTTGGATATTACAATTATCCCATCGCACCTTACTAATATAGAACATGCACCTCGCGTAGGCGAAATCTACATTGTTCGATACTAGTCTTGATGAGTTCTAAAACTTGGAAAGCATGAACTTAATATTTAACTTGAGGGATTTTGTTATTAGTTTGATCTCACCGGCTTAACATGCAATTCGTCTCTCTCATGCATCAACATACAAGCACATGCATCAATATACATAAAAGGATACAGTTATGGCCCCTAGCGCAATTGTTCTCCCAAGCCAATGAGAGAACCTAAGCTAACCTAATAACGATCTAAACTTCTCCAAGCAAGATCTCCAAGGTTATCCTCCTTTGATATTGTATTCTTCTCTTTCTTCATAACATTACATTACATAAAAGAAACTCGTTTTACATACGAGGGAGTGAGATGAGAAAAGAAGTTACATCAAGAATTTTTAGAGAGAGGCACGACACGCAGGCCGTATTTTACAATCCCAAAACAAAATAAAGGAAAAAAAAACTAAGGCCATAACTGTTCACCACAAGACAATAATAATAAACACACTTTTATTATTAGTTTAAATTTTGTTAATTAAAAAAAAGGCAAATTAAATTTCGACGATTGATCACACTACGCAGAGTTAGCCGGGGGTTCCGCTGCCCGGCTAACTTTGTGCATTCACAACCCTAATCGCATAACTCTGCAACAACACAACCCTTGTGTCGTCATGAACCCTAATGCAACAGTTTCATGCTGTCAAACACATTTTGATTGATAATTCAATATGATTAATCACATGCCATTGCTTCACCATACTAATGTCGGATTCCGAAGCATATGAACAGTGATCGGTCAAAGGAATAACAACCATCAAGTGTTTGAATGAACGAAACAGAAACAGTATATCCCATATACCATCGTTGCATCAGATTTACTTATATCATATATAAAAGTGATCGATATTATTTGTGTAACCTATGGACGATCGATGTATCGCTGCTTCACCATACTAATGTCGGATTCTGAAGCATAGTCAACATCAATCATCCAAATCGTACACAACATATGCCAAATTTAATTACTCGTTTATTATTCAATTCATTCTGGTTTTAATCGAATCAAAACAAAAAATATAGAACATAAACAACTATCAGATCCATGGTTTCGTAAGTGGCTCTGATACCACTGAAGGAAAATTGCGAACAAAAGCGCAGCGGAATTTAAAATTTTCCTTTAGCGATCCTTACGAATGAACATGGTCAGTGATAGAAATATTTACCTCTTGTGGCGATTCAGACCTTTGATGTTGTGATCACGAGCGTTGATGAAGAACAACGCCTCTACTCAGTCCATACGAACAGATCGCTTTCGGTCACAGTGCTAGTTGATCACGAACAGAAACCTTGAGTGAGAGAGAGAATCAAAAACGAAATTGCATCAAGTGAAATTGCTTCATCACAAGGGATCTATTTATAGAATCACTCGTGTGGGCTACAAGCTAAAAGCCCAATTAAGGCTATAAGCTAAAAGCCCAATTAAGCTTATGGACATCATACCTTATGATGTACCTGTAATTGCAAGCTTCTCAAGTCATATTTAAAGCATGTGTTTTGATGAAGACATGGACATCAACATTTCAAGGATGTGCAAAAAGCTTATCAACATCAAATAAAAGTCTTGAAGATTATTGAAGATTATTGAAGAATTATTGAAGAATCATCAAATGTCAATATGGTATAAATAATTCTTAAAATCTTGAATATAGATGTTCACAATATGCATTCATCAACATATACATATTCCATAATTTTAACATCAAGAAAAACTTTGTTTGAAATATCTTTCAAAAAGTATTTTTGAAAATAACCCTTTAGGAACCGGTTCCTCCCTAACAGGGAACCGGGTTCCAGCTTTTCTCAAAAAATATGTCCCTGGATTTTGTACCAGGAACCAGGTTGTACCAATAGGGGAACCGGTTCCTGCGTGATATTTTTGAATTCCAACTTACAACGTTCACTAAGAACCGGGTTCTGTCAGTGTCGGAACCGGTTCCTAGCGAACCAGTGCAGCTTTTACTTTGTTTTTTGAACATTTTTCAAGTGGTATCTTTTCATGAATGTATTGCAACTTTTCATATGAATTGGCATGAATGAAGAGGTTCTTACAACTTTATAAAATGCAGATTTTCTTATTTCAAACAATGCTTCAATTTTCATATTAACAAAAACCTTCTTCATATTAACAATTTTCTCTTTCATTCATTTTGAACATAAACTTTCATGTGTTCATAATTTTGTGAAACTTGCCATATACACTTTCATTATCATTACAAGTTTCATACATACCTTGTGAACATTTATATACATTGTTGAGAATTGTTTTTATCTTGAAGAAGAAGATCAATTGAAGATTGATAAAGCTCTCCATATACTTCAAACTAAATCATTGTATTACTTAAAGGTTTTTCCCTTACTATCCAGGATTGTTGGAAGTAAGTGTTGTGATTTGAAGAGGATTGTTCTTCATTCACATTAGTGTTTGTTTGGTCTTAAAGGTGTTAAGAACCTTTGATCACCCTATAGGTTAGATAGTAAGCATAGGTTGTACAATCATTCTAACTATAGTGAAATCTCTTTCGTGTTAGAAAGGGGACTGGAGTACTCTCGGATTGTGAGGGAAACCAGGATATATCACTGTGTTCTTTACTTTTCCGCATTTATCGCTTTCATCACCATAATCAGGAAAAGATAAAGATATAAACAAAACCTTCAAACACTTAACCAAAATTACTACCAAGCATTCTCATAAAACCGAATAAATTTTATAAGACCTAATTCACCCCCCCCCCCCCCCTCTTAGGCACTCTGAGACTTACAGTACCATATATCACTTATCCACGTGGTACCTTACCACTTTCCGTATTACACTTAAGTGCACCATACCTTACGGTGTTCCTTATTTATTTTATCTCTCATCAACTTGTCCTTATGTGTGTGACCCTGTAGGTTTTTGCGACGTTGGCAATTATATTAAATCACACATTTAATATAATAAACAGTGAGCGGTATCTAGCAACACATCACTGTTACCCAAGTCACGAAAATGTCATGTGATCTGACCAAACCTTTTTCGTGATAATATTTGTGTTGTACAATTACCCTTTTGCCCTCATGTCTATATTGAACACAAGGCATACATTATGTCACCCTTGTCCAGTTCAATATTGGGCCCTTAGACATTTATCCTGTTATGCAGGATGAGCAAATTCCATCTAGGTCACTCATGTCCCTTAGCATGCTTTGTGAAGTACCCATCAACCGTCTTTATAGTCATCCAGTTACGGATGACGTTTGATCAGCAATAAAGTACTTGACTCTACATCTAGGGTCCATAGTGGTTTCAGGTCGAAGGGTGGTATACACCATTATCATCATGAGAATAACTTATGATACTTTGCATAACATTCTATGTAGTATTCTCATAGCGGGTCAATCCAGTATAAATATTACTCCTAATATTCATACATATGTCAAGACTTGATAACTCCTTATCTATGATCCATGAGATGTGATCATCAATCTATCTTCATAATAATCTTAATGCTTTAATGTTATCCCACTTTACATTAAAGCTTGACTACGGATACTTTAAGAATAGTGTCTTATGTTTAATGGGATCTAATGATTAAGTCACACTTAACATTTCATTAAACAAATAAACCATTCTAAGGACTTTATTATTTTGGAAATCAAACATAATAAAGAAATGCCTTTTATTATTAATAAATAATTCGATACAAGTACCAAAAGTATTGGCCTCTAGGGCTTACACCAACATCCTGCCCCCTGCTTCTTCGACCAACGAAGTTTGCACTTCTTCGACCAACGAAGTTTGCACTTCTTTGACCAACGAAGTCTGCACTTCTTCGACCAACGAAGTTTGCACTCCTTCGACCAACAAAGTTTGCAAATTGCATAAGTCATTATATGGCCTGAAGCAGGCTAGCAGACAGTGGTTTTCGAAATTGTCCACTGCCCTTATTTCTCTTGGCTACTCATATTCTTCTACTGATCATTCTTTTTTCACAAAATCACATGACTCTTCTTTTACTGCCTTATTAGTCTATGTTGATGATATTGTCTTAGCCGGTAATGATTTACAGGAAATCAAATATGTCAAATGCTTCCTTGATTCCACTTTCAAAATCAAGGACCTTGGTAGGCTAAAATATTTTCTTGGTCTAGAAGTTGCCAGATCAACTCACGGCATTTTTCTCAATCAGAGAAAGTACGCTTTGGAATTGCTCGAAGACAGTGGCTTATTGGCTACTAAACCTTGCTCTACTCCCTTTGATTCCTCCTTGAAGCTTCATGATGATAACTCACCACCTTTCGAAGACGTCACAACTTATCGAAGGCTTGTTGGAAAACTTCTATATCTGACTACCACCATACCTGACCTTGCATTCATCGTTCAACAGCTCAGCCAATTCATCTCACATCCTATGCAAGTTCATCATTCTGCAACAATTCGAGTACTCAAGTATCTCAAAGGTGCTCCTGCCAAGGGTTTGTTCTATTCATCTTCCTCTTCACTCAAACTCTCTGGCTTCGCAGACTCAGATTGGGCAAGTTGCCATGCTACCCGCAGATCCGTAACTGGATATTGTGTGTTCCTTGGCAATTCCCTCATATCCTGGAAATCCAAAAAGCAGTCTACAGTATCCAAATCAAGTTCAGAAGCGGAATACAGGGCCTTGGCAAGCTTGACTTGTGAATTGCAATGGTTGCAGTATTTGTTCAAGGATCTCCACATCTCCTTTGATCAACCTAGCTCAGTCTATTGTGACAACAAAAGTGCTATCTACCTTGCTCACAACCCCACCTTCCATGAACGGACAAAACATATCGAAATTGACTGTCACGTCATTCGTGAGAAAATCCAAACTGGTCTCATCCACCTTTTACCAGTTTCTTCTGCTGCTCAATTGGCGGATGTTCTCACCAAGTCTTTGGCAGCTCCCTCTTTCGATTCTCTTGTTTCCAAGCTTGGTCTATTAAACATCCATAGTCCAGCTTGTGGGGGGCTATTACATGATACAAATAATTCTGTTAAGTTTGTTACTTAACAGTTAGTTAAGTTTGTTACAGTTAGTTAGTTAAATTTGTTACTTAAACAGTATATATAATATTGTCTTGTACATTCCAAAAGCAATAGCATACAATGAGCTTATTCCAAAATTTATTCCAAAATTAATAATTTGTCCGTTTGAAAACATGACATTGGAAAAGACATACACTATAGGCATAGAAAAGTGATACAAACACATTCTCCTATGTAAACAACATCCTCTGAACTTTTTTAATAACACATTATATCAACAATTATATTCATTTTATATTCATACTATCAGAAGTAACAGAAAATTTAATTTTAAATCTTAACACCAATCATGAAGATTGGTTACTTCGAGTCAGAGTGGTTGGATTGCGGGACGTTTATATACGATGAAGAACAAAAGTTCACAGAAATGATTTTATTAAATGAGAAGGTAATAACTCTTTATTCATAATATTGTATTTCATCACAAAATATACTATTTATATTTTAAATGTTTAACATTATTATTTTTTATTACAAATTTATGATTTTAATATTTTATTTCTATATTTTTAATATCGTATACCATAATTTAGAGAATTGATCCGAGAGGAGAAGTTATATACCATAAAAATCTAAAAATAATTTTACTAAATGAAACATACAAATTAGTCGCAGGCTTAAAAAATGCATGTTTTTTGCAAACGACTGATGTAATAAAAATTCAAGACTTAGACTCCACAATTCCACGCTATCTTTTTGAATTTGTTACCTTCAATAATTTCAGAAAAAGTTGGAGACAATAATGTTCTATCTAGTAGTGTTATACACAATTTACCCTACAACAATATAAATTATATTATATAATTTTATTCATATTTTTTTTCAGATATAATTGGAGTCCTTCATGCTCTTGGACATGAAGAATATGTTTACGTACAAGGAAAACCTACAAAAAATTCCTAGACTTCAATTAAAACTACAAGAATAAGATTTCAACTACACATATTTGCTCATTCATATATTCACATATAAATTAAGTTTATTAAATTAAAATTAATCTAATCATTATTAACATAATTTATTCATAGAATGAAATTGTTAAGGTCACGTTGTGAAAAAAAATAGCTATTCAATTTGAAAGTTTGATGACAAATCAACTAGAAAAAATCACAATTGTTGCAATTACCTCTACAACCGTGAAAATGTTTAGAGATAACTATATATTTATGCGCTATAAATATTCTATTTACTCATAAGGATTACCATTTTCACAAATAAATTTAAATTCTTATTCTGCAGATGAATACTACTCAAATTTACATCAATCTAGAAATTCCAGAATTCCAACACCTAAATAAGTAATGTATCCATCGAATATATTTTATATGTTTACTAACCTTTATAAATTATCATTTTTAGATAACTAAATTTTGAGCTTTGGGTCTTTCTCTATTTCTTTTAATTTTGTATAAACTACATAGTAAATGAAAATGAAATGATCAACTAGAAATAAAAGAGATTTCAATCACTTGTTTTCAAATATGATATTTCAAAAGAGAATGACTCAAAATAGAACTACAATTCAAAATATAATGACAACGACATGAGAGTCAGATACTCATATACACTATATATTTTATTTGAAAACTCTTTTTTAAATACAATTCTAAAATTATTTTATTTACCAATTTTTCTAACTTTTAAATATAGGAGGTTCTCTTCATAATTTAAGCAACTATAAATTAATTTGATGATATATTTGGATGACATTACATTGAATGTGAAAAATATCTAGAAAAACTTAAACAAGAAGGTCATGAATTGAAATGTCTTTCATGTAAAACACCTTCCAAATATCCAAAATCAAGATTAGACATTTACAATCATAAACCGTCTTATTAAAAAAATTATTATTAAAATAATATAAAAAACATGTAATCACAAATTCAAGATAATGTTGAAAGTGTCAAATGAAAAGACTAAAACGACTTTGACATTGTTTGATCAAGAGAGACAAAAGCTATTTATTTAATACAACAGTTCAAATGATCTTGCAACAACAAACTAATACGTCTACACCATCAATACTACAAAACCTTTGTCATCGTACACTTATTTTTGAAATAAAATTTTCTGAAAAAAAACATAAAAGAAGGGTAACAAATCTACACAATATCACGAGCATTTATACCAATCATTATTCTACAGGAACCAATTCTGAAAACACCTATTAAACAAGTAATTTAATTTGTACTACAATCACACAAATATACTAACAACTTTATGAATACTAATAATATACTTATTACAAATAGGAGTCCATATCACCCCAATGATTATAAATAAAGAAGATCACCAAGAAAAAGAAGAAGAAGAATAAAAAGGAGGAGGAGAAGAAGAACAAAAGGAAGAAGAAGGAAAAGAAGAAAAAGAACTTAGAAGAGGAAACGATGATGACAACATCAATAGTAAACCATACAAGAAAAGAAAACCAAAAAGTCGCAGTGCTAAACGAAAACTAATCATAACATCATCGGATGATGAAAAACATATCAATGGAAATTCAAAAAATAATAGTAGCAACAATGAACTTTAGATATTATTCTTTGACGACGAGTCAATTCTCATACATAAATTAAAGACTAAAAAACCCATCAAAACAAAACAAAAGAACAACAAATCCTCATCTAAAGAAAAATCTACAAGAAACCACAAAAATTTATCTCAATTTTAAAGACTTCTTTCATGTTTTAACATTTAATTTGATGTCTATCTTTACAATTTTATTATTTATAAATATATTACTTTTCAAGTAAAATTAAACTATTTTCTTTTGTTATGGTTATCTTATTATTTATATAATATATTTTTTAAAATAAATAATAACTACCATAAATATAATTTTATTTTATTTCAATAACTTCTATTTACTACCCATACAATTCCTATTCTAGTTAGTTTGTTAAATCTTGTCATTCTTTTTTTTTTGTTGTCATTCTTTTTTTTTGTTGTTAAATTGATCCTTGCATAAATACAACCATTGTACTCCCTCCTCTTAATAAATCAATGAATATTCTATTTTCATATGCATGAATTCATTTTCTCTATATTTTTGAACAATTCCGATATCCAACAAATTGTTTTTTATTAATTTTTTTCTTCTAAATAGTTAAACAAAATAATACATTTAAATATTTTTTAATTAGTTTTAATAATTAAAATTAAATTGATAAAAGATTAATTGCTTAAACGGTTGTCTTAATTTAAGACACGTGATAAATTCTTTAAATATAACATATAAAATCAATTTAAAAATATGTATTATGTAACTTAACTTTTAAACTTTTGTGAATTAAAAAAAAATTCTACCTTTAAAAAAATTATAACTATTGATCAGATTTTATTTATTTCACAGTCGAGCTCCAAATTACTATGATCTCTTTCTCCTAAAAATCGGAGGGTTCAAAGATATTATAAGAGATGTTGTAAATATTATATTCAAAGTTAAGATAATTATATAGTAGTGATTGACGATACGTGTAAAAGGAAAAGTCAAATATAATTTTTTATGAGTGGTGTAAAAATTCACTTCATTTTTTTAAAATGTGATTTACTTTTCATTGTCATGTGAATTTTTATAATCAGATTTAAATACCCCTAATACTCCTATTTAAAAGCAAAAGTTAATTATGAAAAACAAAAACAAAAAACTATAATTATTTAATTGACATAATATTTTAAAATAAACACTATAATTACAAGCTAACAAGACCGTGTTTTATATCAAAGTTTTCTTGAAAAAAAAATTATATTTTATATATGTTTTTATATATTCATGAGTGATATTATGATAATAGTATTTATCTATTGTTTGATAATTGATAGTCAATAGAGTAATTTTTTTTGGGACAGTTCTATATTGAGTTGGGGCCGCACAATACTTGAAATTGAGGTGACAAGTATATTTGTTTCTGAATCAGAAGAAATCGAAGTCGGTGAATACGAAGGAAAATATAGAGCACGTGAGTGGGCCCTCTACAACAAGTTCCGTACGGCAAAAACTCATGAAATTTGAGAGGCTTTCATATTACCAATCTTTATTTTGTTGTTTACATGTTAACTTCTTCGCATGTTGTTCACATTTCAACTTTGAACATGCTTGTCTGGCTTGTATTTTTTGGCCAGTGGTTTTGTCTTTGCTTGTTTTGTAAACATTTGAAGGAGCATCTCATGTACGGTGCATGTTTATTTTGTGAGTTTGGTAGTTGGTACGGGAATAAGAGGATTTGTGATCTTCTTTTGTATGATTTGATTTGCACTTTGTTTTGGCATCATTTAGTTTGGTAGTTAAATTTGCTTATATATGACACTAACAAGACAATTTGTCATATATCTTCAATACTAACTAAATAAATTTTATATACCTTAATACATGTTTTTAATATATGATACACCACATATCTAAGAGTATGTTGTGTCAACAAATTTGTATTAATGATCTCATATACCACCTTCATGAAAATAAAAATTACATGAAGTGTATAAAAGTCCATCCAATCTATAAATAAGAGATTTACCTCATATACGATTACACAATTAATTCATTCATATTGACCCATATGCTACCTGATAGTAGATTGTTTAACTTAGACATATAAGTATTATTTTTTACAAGTGGGACCCCCTTTTTATTTGTTAGTAAACTTTAATGTTTTTATAAATTTTTTTATTAAATAAGGTAGTAGGAAGGTTAAGAACTAAATATAATTTGGAAGGTCAAAGAGTTAGTAGGTTATGATAATTTTTATTAGTAGCAGTGATCTTTCTTAGAATTGTAGAAGTCATTGGGTCTATATAAAGACTGTGATCGGTGGATCTGGAACTGACCGTTTAACGCTGGTTCGCGAAATGTCGCGGTAAGCAAGAGTCGCCACCGTCTTTTATTTTCTCCAAATGGAAAGGACAAAAGCACAGAAAAATTCCTTAAAGAGATTGCTCTCGGTTCGGGAGGTAGATTATAGAAAGGGAAGGTGTTAGCACCCTTTCTATCCATGGTTATCCATGGGCTCTTAGATACTTGCTCATTGTGTTTTCAAAAATGGTTTGTTTGCTTTTCAACTGTGGGTTTAAAAAGTTTCTTTGAAAATTCCAGTTCGACTCTTGTATCGGTCCTCAAGAGTGTTTGAAAAAATGCTTTCGAAAGTTTTTTTGAAAATGTGTTGGTGTGAAAAGTATTTTTGCATTTGTTTTGAAATTAGAGCAAGTATCTAGAGTCGTCTACCTACCCTAAGGAATTCGTCTGTGTAGATGTCCTTTAAAGCAGTGCCATCCCACCATTGAGAGGTAGGTAGCACCACCGTTAGAGGTGTTCGGGTCAATTCGATTTTTAGGGACATGGTGATCACCAGAGCAATGGGAAGACACCTTAGAAGCTACCCTCATGCCAGGTTCCCGGATCATGAGGACTTACTAAGACATCCTCTACTCGACGATCACCTTTCGAGGCAAGGCAACAGTGAGGCGTACCCTAGGGGTGGTGTGTGCGATTCGTGTGTCGTTTTCATTTGCATTTGTCTTGTCATGTTAAAGTGATCTACGCTTGATTTTATTTAAGGCCATACATTCTTTCATGCTTTTGTTTAACAGTTTAAAAATATTTGCGGAAAAGTAAATCTAAAACTATTACAAATGGCGCGGGTCCACATCGCCAAAATTAAACCGGACCCGATTTGACAGAAAAATGAATAAAGCAAATAAAAGTGCGAAAAGTAAATGTTACAACGCTTTGGGAGAGATACATAATTATTTAAGCGAAATAAAATAAACATGCGAAATTAAACAATTAAGTCGAAAGGAGGGCGTTGGACCCTTTTGCAAAAAATTAAGATTAATAAGAAATTAAAAATTAAAAGAGAATGCTTTTTTGGTATTTTGTATTTTGAGATTTAATAGAAAAAAAATTAATTTAATTAAAATTGAAGGCAAACCCTAATTCTAATGGCTTTTAAATTTGTTATGGAAGTACTAAAATTTAACCTAAATTAAACCTAAGTTTTTTATGTACAATTTAATTATAAAAATAAATAAATAAATAATATTATGATGAAAAAAGGAAAAGTTAAAAGGAAATAAAAATTAACTAAACCTAATTCTATATTTTTTATATTTTTGTTAAAAGAATTAAAATTAAAGCACCTAATTTAAATTAATTTACATACAATTTGCTTATAAAAATAATTAAATTATTTATTATATTTTTTCCATCTTTTCTGATTTTTATGAGATTTTTGTATTTTTGGTAAAAATAATTCATTAATTCAAACAAATAAAGAAAAGAAAATAGCTATTGAAAATAAAATATGAAAAATATAGAGAAGGCAAACCAGGGGGGTTCAGGCCCCAATTGTGAGGTGTTGATTCAAGAGTTCTGGCCCAATAAGCTTGAAATTCGTTGACTTTCCAAGCCACGTATAGGACCTCTGACTAGGGCTTATGGTACACCTCTGATCATGGCTCTCTGATTAATTCTCTTAGGCACGTTGACGTTGGATTCGGTGGGTGTATGATACACTTTCACTATTGAGCCTGCACATGAATTTGTATTGCAAAATAATAGAGAAAATAACGTAGACCTGGGACTCGAACCCAAGTCTTGGATGTGAACGCTATCAACGCCTGCCAGCTGAGCCACTACAACACGTTTGATATGTTAATAACAAATAAATATTATAAAAAGAAAACGAAGAGTTAGTGGATCCAACGCGCGAAAGTTTAAATCAGCTAATCATATGTTGCCAACACATCGTCTTCTTCGCACAGTTTTTATTTTTCTGAAACTAGAACTCATAGGCCACGGTTTTGCACGCGTCCTCTTAGGCCGGTTTCCAAGAAATAGCGATTAAGCCATCTCTAAACATAAATTAGGCGCGAGAGTCCTGTTTTCTTCGTCTGAACATGCTGAATCTAATGGTGGTACTGTGGTGTCCCAATTTTGCTTTGTGTGGAAACCCCTAATTCAACAACCTGCAAACCCTAAAAAATCGAACATGGCATATTCTTGTATAGCTCACAAAAACACAATTAATTCATCCAGTTAGCTTCAGAACACGTTATTCAATATAAATGCATACTCAAAATGCCATGAAAACGCTTAAATCTGGAAATACGAATTTGAAAAATATGAGAGAAAAGTGGATTTCTGTATACCAATTCAACGCGTTAGGATTGATGTTCTTGATTGAAATACGTTCTATATTGCTCAAGGAAGCTAATGAGATAGGTGTTAGGCCTTGAATCACTTTGTAACCTTGTTTTCAGAATTTGAGTTTCTTGATAAAAATCCAAGTTTGTCAATGGCCTTGGAGCGCAGCTTTCAGTCTCCTATGATTAGGTTTTGATTCATGCTTATGTACTGTGGCTATTAGGTTAACAAAAGTAGAACAAATCCATGGCATTGATAGTTTTCAATATTTGATTTTTCACCATTATGTTTCATATCTTTTTCACATGGTTTTTGTATCAATTATGCTCAAATCAAACCAAATCTTTCCTAATTAGCCTATGCACGAAATCTTGATGGCAAAACATGCATGAAAAGATTTTTTAGGTCAAGTTATATATTTTCCACATATTTAAATAATTTAAATGAATTAATATAAATAATAATTCAAATAAATAGATAAAAAATGAGAAAATACTTCCCTTTGGGCCAAGTGGTCGTGCATATGCTTGGAATGATGAATCATGGAAGAAAAATGGGCCCATTAGCAATTTTAGGTCATTTGGATCAAAGTTGACTTTTCAAAATATCCAAAATTTCCCAACTTCCACAAGGCATACCTTGCTCAATTTTTAAGATTTTCTCATGTTCTTGGACATTTTGGAAAGGTCTTTGAGTCCTCTAACCAATGTCTTTGGTCCCATGTCATTTTGATTTACCAATCTCAAGTTATGGCCTTTGACTTAAAGTCCCTTTTTGTTGACTTTTGAAAATGACCTATAATGTTGAAATTGATAACTTTTTGTGAGAGCATTTCTTGGACTTGAAGTATGAAGATGAGTTGTAGGAAATGTCTTTCTCTTCAAAATGAGCTTTGGATGGAATTTTTCTGATAATCCATGTGAAAGTTATGCCCTGGTCAATTTCAGTTGACTTTTTCAACTGTCCAAATAAGGAACCTTTTGCATCTTTGATGATTTCTGAGCCAAATTTTGAGAATCATGATCAAGCATTGATCAAATGATGTTTGTGGCTTCAAAATTATATGTTGATCAAAAATTTGAACTTTTGACTGTCAAATGACCATTTTGCCCCTACAGTTGACTGTAGTGCAATCTAGGGTTTTGACTGTGCAATTTTGAGCTGAATGCCTTGAAACTTGATATGAAGATGCTTGACCATATTTGTAGACATATGAGACTTGATTGGGCCTTTGAAACCTTCCATTTCTTGATCAGAACACAAACCCTAGTTTTGACTGTATAGGAGACCTTTGCACTGTGCAACCCTTGGGGAATTTTGTGACTTGGCTTGGCAATTTCTTGAAGAATATGGGAGGGCAAATTTTGGGGTGCAACAGTTGCCCCTGTTCAATCTTCTTAGACCTGAGGATGCAGATTGGCTGACGTGCCTTTCGTAATCCGAGGGTAAAAGATGATTGGACACTAGAGTGCCCAGAAATTTGCGCTCACATGTTAGCAGTGATGGGGGAATGGGCTTATAGATGCCATTTGGGGGTTGATGAATAGGATGATGGGCTTATAGATGCCATCTGGATGTTGATCGCGTAAGAGATTCCTTAGCGAGAACCTGCATACCTGCAAAAGGAAAAATGAGTACCTGACACGTTGCAGGAGCTGATTTTAGATGCTTGGTATAGATATGTCCTGACTGGTTACAGGAGCTGAGTCTGGAGCTTCAAAAGATGATGAATGAACCAGGTATGGTTACTGCCTTAGCATGAATGGTAAGAGAACCTTGGGTGATTTTAACTTCAACAACGCTCGTTGAGAAAATCTTGGTGGGAAATACCATCTTCGCAGGATCGGGACGAGAACCATAGGCCATTATAATCTGAAAGGGAATCACCTCACTCGCCGTCGGAGAGGGAATCATAGGAAAAGGAATTGTCACCTCACTCACCGTCGGAGAGGGAACCATAGGAGACTATCACCTCACACTCACCGTCGGAGAGGGAAACATATGAAAAGGACTTACCACCTCACTCGCCGTTGGAGAGGGAACCATAAGAGACTATCACCTCACACTCACCGTCGGAGAGGGAAACATCTCAAAAGGACTTACCATCTCACTCGCCGTTGGAGAGGGAACCGTTTGAAAAGGAATGATCGCCTCACTCACCGTCGGAGAGGGAACCATCTGGGATAACTTCTACTGAGTCTTCATCAGAAAAATCCGTTGGGAGTCAATTTAGCTGGACTAGAGAAAGCCTTTGACTGGATAAGCATCAGGAAAATCTTAGGGTTGATTTGACTGAACCGGACAAGGTCTTGAAATATCTTCAACTGGAATAAGTGTCAGAACGTCGCCATATCTGGTTTACATCTGGACTATATCTGGAAGGAGATCTGGAAGCAGCATCAGAACGTCACCATATCTGGGTCATATCTGAAACTATATCTGGAAGGAAATCTGGAAGCAGTATCAGAACGTCACCATCTCTGGGTCATATCTGAAACTATATCTAGAAGGAAATCTGGAAGCAGCATCAGAACGTCGCCATATCTGGGTCATATCTGAAACTATATCTAGAAGGATATCTGGAAGCAGCATCAGAACGTCACCATATCTGGGTCATATCTGAAACTATATCTGGAAGGAAATCTGGAAGCAGCATCAGAACGTCACCATCTCTGGGTCATATCTGAAACTATATCTAGAAGGAAATCTGGAAGCAGTATCAGAACGTCGCCATATCTGGTTCACATCTGAACTATATCTAGAAGGAAATCTGGAAGAAGTATCAGAACGTCGCCATATCTGGTTCACATCTGAACTATATCTAGAAGGAAATCTGGAAGCAGTATCAGAATGTTGCCATATCTGGTTCACATCTGAACTATATCTAGAAGGAAATCTGGAAGCAGTATCAGAACGTCGCCATATCTGGTTCACATCTGAACTATATCTAGAAGGAAATCTGGAAGCAGTATCAGAACGTCACCATCTCTGGATCATATCTGAAACTATATCTAGAAAGAATTGCGATAGTTTGATAGTAGTCATTTTTGTATTGATCTTTTTCCTGAAAAGGCAAAACATAATTGTATGCAAAATCATGATGCATGAACTGTATGTCTTCAAAATTAATGAAGTTCGTGTAGTATGATGCATATGCATGCTATAATGTATGAAGAGTTGATGTTTTGGAATGTATATTTTCGTCTAGGAAAATAAATCCTTGACGGGTGCCGGGAAGTCACTCCTGGGCTGTTGTTTGAAGAATAGATTTTGCTTCCGCTGGGGATATTGGTTGCAAGAATACCGGTGGGAGAAGATAACTCCGTTGGGGAATAAACTTGGCAAATGGAGGATTCTGCAGGGAGAAAAGATACTCTAGTGACCATGCTGAGAAGCAATACTCTGTGGGAAGAGAGATGCCTTGCTGAGTGTTGATAATAGTTTGCTGGGGATACCCTTGTTGTGCCGGAAGTATGAATGGACTTCGCTGGGGATAAGAAAATTTCGTCGAGGGCGCTCTTTCCATAGCTTTTGGCTGAGGATAACCCAGTTATATCCTGTTAAGGAAATAACTCTTTAAATCAAGCCGGACGACGCGTTCGTGTTCTGCGAGGGGATAAGCTTCCAGAATTTACTGGGGATAAGCTTACTGCTTGGGGATATGAATTCCAATTTTCCGGGGGAACTTGGATTGGACTCTCGGGGGGAGTTTTGAACTGTGGGGAAAGTGATTCCTTTACGGAACCTACCCTGATACCTTGAAGGATAGAACAATCAGATTGCTTAGACCACTCTTTATTGCCCCTGTTTCTATGGGGGAGGCACTTGTGGGATGCGGATAGTTGTTGATGGACAAACCTTCTTCTGGTAGACAGATGGCAGGACATAGTCATACGCTTTAATCCCTAATTTTTTCCTGGACCGCCCTTTCGGGTTTTCAGTCCACCGGGATACCCATTTTTTCCCAAGCCGCCTTTTCAGGTTTTCGACTTGCCGGGTGTGCAGATTTTTTCATTTCGTCCCTTCATTTTGCCCGAACCCTTTTGGTTCGCCGGGAAGCCCTTATTTTTGCCTAGGTATGTCAACCTAGCGGGTCTTTGATTGTGCGTAGTATTTTTTCGACTATGTCCGTGCTTTCAGAATGTAGGGAGTTGCCCCTGTTAGAAGTGTTTTGTCATGCCACCAGAAGGTGCTTGATCAAGCAAGATTCGTGGCTGGAATGCCCCAAGTGACTCAGGCGGAGATTTGCCCCCAGGCTATTTGGTCTTTGAGATATTCTCCGAACCTTGGCTTAATTGCCCCAGATAATGGACCATGGTCATGTCTGCCCCTTGATTGGAGGTACTTCTGTTCATTAGGCATTCGTCGTGCGAACTTCTATGCTGTTCAAACAAAAAGTCATATGCAAACAAAGTTATGTTAAAAATGCAAAGCCTATGTCTGTCTTGAAGATTTTGAAAATGCATTCTTTTTTCCATAAAACAAATGAATGTTTGTAAAACGTGATGTCAACTCCATATTTACCGTAGGCCTTCAGGAGTCAGGATACCTTTCGTAACAGTATGCTTTCGAACTAACCCATGCTTCAGCTAGGACTTTTAAGGGTTATAACGTGGCTTGGTTCACGGTTTAAGAAACAAAGGATAAAGGCTCAAATTATTTGTACCCACCCGCTCTTCGTGATGTTCTCCAAACCTAAACTCAGTTGATCGTGCGTTAGACCTTGCTTGAGTCTTGGCTTTGATGTTCCAATAATGGTTCGGATGTTGACGATTTCTTTTGAATAGGCAGTCATTTTGTTTTTGTTGAGGGTTTGTGAGACCTCTTTCTTTTTGATTATCCCTATTTTTTTTGCCTGAACTGTTTCCTTTTTGGAATTACAGTCAGCGGGATGCCCCAGTCTTGTAAGTCTCCTTCATGGGTTTTGACTTAATGGGCTTTTCATTTTTTTATTTATTTATAGTGACTGCCTGCCCTTCTTGATTATTCGGAACCATCACTGTCTTTCTCCATTTTGTAAGGATTTTTGGTGCCATTCGTTATGCACTTGGATCAACTGAGAGAACTACCCTGCCCCAGGTTATGATTATGGGTTTTGATTTTTGAAAATAAAAACTTCTACTTCTTTGGCTCAGAGGGGTTGACGAGGGATTATCTTCCTTATAACTCCAGTGTTTAGGAATTGAAACAATGCCTGTACTTCATAAGCGGGGTCTGTTCAAAAGCATACTGTAATGATCGCGGTATCGTTTTCGTCATCCTCCCTCAAGAGGCTCAGAATTATTAACCAAGAGTTGATCATCAGAAAAAATATGAAAAGAATTTTGAATATAATGAAAACAATTGTATTAATTCCCAAAACAGACATATGCGATGCATTGATAGAATAAAAGAGTTTGCTATGACATTAATTGTTTATATAAGCAAAGAAAAATACAACTCGGAAATTCACATAAACAAAAGGTCTTCAACGATTGGGTAACGGAGCAGTGATTATGTTCGGAGTCTCAGGCACTTCAAACTGAATCTCCCCGGCGTCGATCATGTCTTGAATTTTGTTCTTGAGAGGCCAGCAGTTGTCCGTAGTATGCCCCGGGCTATCAGAATGATATGCGCACCTATCGTTGGGATGATAGTTAGGAGCCAAAGTGTTCGGATTCCGAAGGGGAGCCCTTAAGGTGATCAGCCCTGCCTTCAACATTTGTTGCAGTGCTTGATCCAGCGACATGTTGATTTTGGTGTACTGTCGTTTCTCCTTTCGCTGCTGCCCCTGTCCTTGTTGAGCAGGTCCGGGATTGGAGATCTGGATTGCCCCTGCCTCATGACGGCTCTTTTTACCGTGCACAACATTGGATTCTTTCTTTCCATGATGAGGCTTTTTATCAGAAGGTGCAGCCTCTTGAATTTTCCCAGACCGGATGCCAGCTTCTATTCGCTCTCCAGTCAAGATAAGATCTGTGAATCCAGCAGACGAATTCCCAATTAGGTGGTTGTAGAACGGACCAGACAGGGTCCCCAAGAACATATCGACAAGTTCCCGATCAGTCAGAGGTGGTTGTACCCTTCCAGCAAGATCCCTCCATTTCTGCGCATACTCTTTAAAACCTTCACTTGATCCTAACGACATACCCTGGAGTTGGGTACGCGTAGGAGAAAGGTCGACATTATATTGATACTGCTTGTAGAAAGCAGTAGCCAACTCCTCCCAGTTACGAACCTTGGTCCCATCCAACTGATAGAACCATTCGAGATGAGTCCCTGAAAGACTCTCCTGGAAGAAGTGGATCCACAAATTCTTGTCCACCGTATATGGTTGAATCTTCCGAACATAGGACCTGAGATGTAACTTGGGACAAGACGCCCCGTCATACTTGGTAAAGGATGGTGCTTTGAACTTCCGAGGAGTAATCACACCAGTTGACAAACCCAGATCTCCAAAATCCAGCCCAGGTACCTGTTGGATTTCCATAGCATTCAGCCTATCCTCCAACTGTTTGTACTTGTCTTCGGCAAGAGGGTATTGCTCGTCGTTGAAATTTGTCTCATTGTCAGAGACCATTGGGCTGAGAATCCTTTCCTCTTGATGACTGCTTTTCCCCACAGATGGAGTTGTCCTCTCAGTTTGAATCTGCGGTGCATTCCCAGATCTGCATCTAGGGCTGAACAAAACAGTCCTCCTCTTCTTATTTTCTTTCTTCAAGAGCAGAGCCTTCAGATCTTGTTGCCCCTGGGTCAAATTCATGATCAGCCCTTGGAACTGGGCGTTCTGAGCCTGGAGGGCCTGGATAGTGTGTTCGGTTGAAGATTCAGGATTCATGACAATCGGCTGAAATAAACAGCGAAGAAGGGTAAGCAACCTGTCCAAGGGGTACCTGCAATGCAATGAGATGTATGACATGCATGTAATGTTTTCAAGGACCTCGCGGGATAAACAGAGAAATTGTTAGAGTTGAGAACCGGTAACTTGATTGAAGGAACTTCCTGTTGTTGAGAGTCCTTCTTCAAGGGTCAAAGGCTCACCATATCCAGTGGGTCATAGCCCCTGACACCCTTGGCTAGAGGAAAATAAATCCCCTTTGCCCCTTGCTGGGTAATTGGTTTATCATGACCTGCATCACAAGCCCTTGAGATCCTTGAAAAGGGTTAGGATGTATGCAATGGTATGCAATGGTATGATGTCATGCTATGCATGGGATAACGTAAGTGACCCTGTTATGAGTCCCCATTAAGGACTATAAACAAAACCTGCAAGAACTTAGTATACTTTGTTACGAGTCCTAATTAAGGACTATAAACAAAACCTGCAAGACTTAGTAACCCTGTTATGAGTCCCAATTAAGGACTATAAACAAAACCTGCAAGACTTAGTAACCCTGTTATGAGTCCCAATTAAGGACTATAAACAAAACCTGCAAGACTTAGTAACCCTGTTATGAGTCCCAATTAAGGACTATAAACAAAACCTGCAAGTAGTCCATGTGTCAGATAACGAGCATGCAAGTAGTCAAGTACGAAGGCACACAAGTCACACAAGAGAGAGCCCTTAAGGTTTAAGGCCAGCATGAGGTCTGGGTATTACCCTCTTGAAGTTGGTGGGTTCAACCTGTCCTAATCAAAGTAACCGGGTTCTAAGGGTCCCAATATCACGGGATTGCTTTCATTGTTCATCGTTTCGATTTAGCCACTGAACTGGCGACCGAAATATTCCAGGAAAGCAACCCTCAACTGAGCGTAGTATCGAGTATCAACCAACCTCGGACTGCACCAAAGTCAGTTATCTCACTACCCTAAAGAGGCCAAGATAGTTCAATTAAGGTTCCTAAGGTCTGTTGATGCTTCACGACACCACGCGGAGGCCCCGTACTCTCCTTGACTGAACTCAAGGGTTACCGGTACACACCAAAGTGCCACATCAACATAGCAGACTGTTTCAACCATGTCGGTATACCCCGCACAGTTCCCTCACAGCCTTGTTGCTACTTTCTAAGAAGGTATCCCCAGATCCGGGTTAGGATCTATAGAACTCCCAAGCAACCCACAATTTAAAGCACACAAAGCAATACAATTGAAAACACAGTGATCTAGCCCTAAGGTACACCCCACTTTAAGTATTTATCCCCAGCAGAGTCGCCAGTTCTGTGATCGGTGGATCTGGAACTGACCGTTTAACGCTGGTTCGCGAAATGTCGCGATAAGCAAGAGTCGCCACCATCTTTTATTTTCTCCAAATGGAAAGGACAAAAGCACAGAAAAATTCCTTAAAGAGATTGCTCTCAGTTCGGGAGGTAGATTATAGAAAGGGAAGGTGTTAGCACCCTTTCTATCCATGGTTATCCATGGGCTCTTAGATACTTGCTCATTGTGTTTTCAAAAATGGTTTGTTTGCTTTTCAACTGTGGGTTTAAAAAGTTTCTTTGAAAATTCCAGTTCGACTCTTGTATCGGTCCTCAAGAGTGTTTGAAAAAATGCTTTCGAAAGTTTTTTTGAAAATGTGTTGGTGTGAAAAGTATTTTTGCATTTGTTTTGAAATTAGAGCAAGTATCTAGAGTCGTCTACCTACCCTAAGGAATTCGTCTGTGTAGATGTCCTTTAAAGCAGTGCCATCCCACCATTGAGAGGTAGGTAGCACCACCGTTGGAGGTGTTCGGGTCAATTCGATTTTTAGGGACATGGTGATCACCAGAGCAATGGGAAGACACCTTAGAAGCTACCCTCATGCCAGGTTCCCGAATCATGAGGACTTACTAAGACATCCTCTACTCGACGATCACCTTTCGAGGCAAGGCAACAGTGAGGCGTACCTTAGGGGTGGTGTGTGCGATTCGTGTGTCGTTTTCATTTGCATTTGTCTTGTCATGTTAAAGTGATCTACGCTTGATTTTATTTAAGGCCATACATTCTTTCATGCTTTTGTTTAACAGTTTAAAAATATTTGCGGAAAAGTAAATCTAAAACTATTACAAATGGCGCGGGTCCACATCGCCAAAATTAAACCGGACCCGATTTGACAGAAAAATGAATAAAGCAAATAAAAGTGCGAAAAGTAAATGTTACAACGCTTTGGGAGAGATACATAATTATTTAAGCGAAATAAAATAAACATGCGAAATTAAACAATTAAGTCGAAAGGAGGGCGTTGGACCCTTTTGCAAAAAATTAAGATTAATAAGAAATTAAAAATTAAAAGAGAATGCTTTTTTGGTATTTTGTATTTTGAGATTTAATAGAAAAAAAATTAATTTAATTAAAATTGAAGGCAAACCCTAATTCTAATGGCTTTTAAATTTGTTATGGAAGTACTAAAATTTAACCTAAATTAAACCTAAGTTTTTTATGTACAATTTAATTATAAAAATAAATAAATAAATAATATTATGATGAAAAAAGGAAAAGTTAAAAGGAAATAAAAATTAACTAAACCTAATTCTATATTTTTTATATTTTTGTTAAAAGAATTAAAATTAAAGCACCTAATTTAAATTAATTTACATACAATTTGCTTATAAAAATAATTAAATTATTTATTATATTTTTTCCATCTTTTCTGATTTTTATGAGATTTTTGTATTTTTGGTAAAAATAATTGATTAATTCAAACAAATAAAGAAAAGAAAATAGCTATTGAAAATAAAATATGAAAAATATAGAGAAGGCAAACCAGGGGGGTTCAGGCCCCAATTGTGAGGTGTTGATTCAAGAGTTCTGGCCCAATAAGCTTGAAATTCGTTGACTTTCCAAGCCACGTATAGGACCTCTGACTAGGGCTAATGGTACACCTCTGATCATGGCTCTCTGATTAATTCTCTTAGGCACGTGGACGTTGGATTCGGTGGGTGTATGATACGCTTTCACTATTGAGCCTGCACATGAATTTGTATTGCAAAATAATAGAGAAAATAACGTAGACCTGGGACTCGAACCCAGGTCTTGGATGTGAACGCTATCAACGCCTGCCAGCTGAGCCACAACAACACGTTTGATATGTTAATAACAAATAAATATTATAAAAAGAAAACGAAGAGTTAGTGGATCCAACGCGCGAAAGTTTAAATCAGCTAATCATATGTTGCCAACACATCGTCTTCTTCGCACAGTTTTTATTTTTCTGAAACTAGAACTCATAGGCCACGGTTTTGCACGCGTCCTCTTAGGCCGGTTTCCAAGAAATAGCGATTAAGCCATCTCTAAACATAAATTAGGCGCGAGAGTCCTGTTTTCTTCGTCTGAACATGCTGAATCTAATGGTGGTACTGTGGTGTCCCAATTTTGCTTTGTGTGGAAACCCCTAATTCAACAACCTGCAAACCCTAAAAAATCGAACATGGCATATTCTTGTATAGCTCACAAAAACACAATTAATTCATCCAGTTAGCTTCAGAACACGTTATTCAATATAAATGCATACTCAAAATGCCATGAAAACGCTTAAATCTGGAAATACGAATTTGAAAAATAAGAGAGAAAAGTGGATTTCTGTATACCAATTCAACGCGTTAGGATTGATGTTCTTGATTGAAATACGTTCTATATTGCTCAAGGAAGCTAATGAGATAGGTGTTAGGCCTTGAATCGCTTTGTAACCTTGTTTTCAGAATTTGAGTTTCTTGATAAAAATCCAAGTTTGTCAATGGCCTTGGAGCGCAGCTTTCAGTCTCCTATGATTAGGTTTTGATTCATGCTTATGTACTGTGGCTATTAGGTTAACAAAAGTAGAACAAATCCATGGCATTGATAGTTTTCAATATTTGATTTTTCACCATTATGTTTCATATCTTTTTCACATGGTTTTTGTATCAATTATGCTCAAATCAAACCAAATCTTTCCTAATTAGCCTATGCACGAAATCTTGATGGCAAAACATGCATGAAAAGATTTTTTAGGTCAAGTTATATATTTTCCACATATTTAAATAATTTAAATGAATTAATATAAATAATAATTCAAATAAATAGATAAAAAATGAGAAAATACTTCCCTTTGGGCCAAGTGGTCGTGCATATGCTTGGAATGATGAATCATGGAAGAAAAATGGGCCCATTAGCAATTTTAGGTCATTTGGATCAAAGTTGACTTTTCAAAATATCCAAAAATTTCCCAACTTCCACAAGGCATAACTTGCTCAATTTTTAAGCTTTTCTCATGTTCTTGGACATTTTGGAAAGGTCTTTGAGTCCTCTAACCAATGTCTTTGGTCCCATGTCATTTTTATTTACCAATCTCAAGTTATGGCCTTTGACTTAAAGTCCCTTTTTGTTGACTTTTGAAAATGACCTATAATGTTGAAATTGATAACTTTTTGTGAGAGCATTTCTTGGACTTGAAGTATGAAGATGAGTTGTAGGAAATGTCTTTCTCTTCAAAATGAGCTTTGGATGGAATTTTTCTGATAATCCATGTGAAAGTTATGCCCTGGTCAATTTCAGTTGACTTTTTCAGCTGTCCAAATAAGGAAACTTTTGCATCTTTGATGATTTCTGAGCCAAATTTTGAGAATCATGATCAAGCATTGATCAAATGATGTTTGTGGCTTCAAAATGATATGTTGATCAAAAATTTGAACTTTTGACTGTCAAATGACCATTTTGCCCCTACAGTTGACTGTAGTGCAATCTAGGGTTTTGACTGTGCAATTTTGAGCTGAATGCCTTGAAACTTGATATGAAGATGCTTGACCATATTTGTAGACATATGAGACTTGATTGGGCCTTTGAAACCTTCCATTTCTTGATCAGAACACAAACCCTAGTTTTGACTGTATAGGAGACCTTTGCACTGTGCAACCCTTGGGGAATTTTGTGACTTGGCTTGGCAATTTCTTGAAGAATATGGGAGGGCAAATTTTGGGGTGCAACAAAGACCAAGAGTGTATTTTATTTTACAAAATAGAAGTTATAAAACTTTGCCTCTTTCTCTAAACAGTTCATTCGAAGTCTACTCCTGTTCTTACAAATTGGCATCAGAGCTCATGGCAAACATGATGAATCAAATGTTGTTGCCACGACTAACGAAGTCAAATTACAAAAACTGGAGTATCCAAATGAAAGCTCTTCTTGGATCTCTAGACGCGTTGGATGTGACCAGTGATGGCTTTGAAGAATCAACAGAAGTTGAGGGATATACGGCAACTCAAACTAAGGCGTTGAAAGAGACGTGATCGAAGGACAAAACGGCATTATACATGTTGTTTGAGGCTGTAGATGAATCAGGCTTCGAAAAGATTGTTGGTTCAACTACGTCGAAACAAGCATGAGACACGTTAGAGAGAATGTTCAAAGGAGCAGATCGAGTGAAGAAAAATCAACTCCAAACTCTTCGTAGCGAATTAGAGGGGATACAAATGAAGGATACATAAACTGTATCTGACTACATCACACGTGTGCAAAAGGTGGTGAACCAACTCACCAGAAATGGCGAAACAATAACTGATGCACGAGTTGTTGAAAAGATCTTGAGATCTTTAACAAACAAATTTGAGAATATTGTGTATGCAATAGAAGAGTCGAAGGACCTTTCGACGCTCTCAGTCGAAGAACTCGCTGGTTCTCTCGAAGCACATTGTTGTACCCCCAAAATTTTCCCTCAAAGATTTTTCTCACAAAATTTCTACTAAGTCAAGGATGCACAAATTTGCTTCGATTAGGCATCTATCTTCCTTCGAGCAAACTTGATTCAAGGGTTTCGATTGAGCACCTGACCTCCTTTAAACTTGCTTAAAATTCCCAAGCTTCGATTGAAGCATTGGCCTTTTGCTTGCTTACTTTATACAAGCTTCGACTGGGCATTTGTTTCCCTTTGAAATAGTCTCCTTCGATTAAAAAGGGAAGGGCCTCCTGTTGGTGTCCTTCGATTCAAAAGTTAGTGGCTTCCCACTGGCTTCTTTTGATTAAGAAGGCAATGACCTCCTGAAAGCTTCTTTTGATTCAAAGCAGGTACCTTCTGCATGCAAGCTTCAATTACACCAATGACCCCTTACAAGCTGGCTTTTGGTGCACATGGCAATGGCCTCCTGCAGCTTTCCTTCGATTCAGAAGGTGTTGGCTTCCTACTGGTGCCCTTCGATTTAGAAGACAAGTGCCTTCTCTACGCTTGCCTTCAATTCATAAGGCAAAAACTTCCTTCATGCCAGCAGGCACAAGGCAATGGTCTCCTGCAGCTTTCCTTCGATTCAGAAGCCAATGGCCTTCTGAAAGATTTTCTTCAATTCACAAGGCAGACACCTCATGCATGCAAGCTTCGATTCCACCCTTGAAAACCTTCAACACACATAGTTTCTGCACTATGATATACGTGGGTGTTCCATTCAAAGGATATACCTTGTTGACCCATTCGAAGAAATTGCAAGTGATGCATGTGGTCCCTTCAAAAGAACACACACATTGGTTCAAAATTAAGGATACACAAACGAAGGACACTTTGGGTGGAAGCAAATATTATTGTCTGAAAATAGGTTCTAGTCGAAGGATGGATCTAGTTGGTCAAAACAAAAGATAAATATTCAAAGATGCTTGCTGGTCAGAGTCCTATGTGCTGAAAGTCCAAGCCTGCTACACTGGCCATAACGCTCCAAAACTGCTGCACAGCAGTCCTGCTACGATGTTCCTATATTTGTACCAATTTGGCATACAAATATTTCACCTCGAAGACTACAACAGCAACATACCCAATTTGTTCAAATTTCTTTTGTTTTACCTCCTAAACCTCATCCAACTTCATCTATAAATAAGAGGTTCCATAACACATCTAAAAGGGGGGATGGACAACACATCTGGGGGATTTTTGATAGCTGGAGAAACTTTGGTTGTGTGAAAAATCATCAAATACTTAACACACTCTCAAACCCAGAATCAAAAGACCACACACTTGTTTCTATTCCTTTTGAATCCAACACTAGAAACACAACACTTGTTTCTTTTCTTTTTCGAATCCATAAGCAACCCAACACCTGATTCCTTATTTCGAATCCAGCATTAGAAACACATCACTTGTTTCTTTCTTTCGAACCCAAAAGCATCCAGGGGAGTAACTCAAGGTCCATCACACACATTCCAGCTTCAAGCAAGGTAAGTCACTCTGACCTTAACCCTTTCGTTTCAAGCATGTAAATAACATTTGTTCACTTTTTATTTCTGTCTTTTCGATTGCATGCTTTTCTTGTCCAAGTATATGTTAGAATTAACCTGTACAGACTCAAATGAAAGAAAAGTCATGTGAATCGAAGCCTTAGGCTTCACCCCTTACTGCTTCATAGTGGTAAACCAAACGAAAGGACATGTAGTATGAATCGAAGGGTGCACACTCACATTGACTTCCAGGCCCAATCGAAAGTATTGTACCCCAATTTTTGCCCCCAAGATCCCTTCATCATACCATATTGTTTCAATCACAACAAGATCACATTAGGGCTTTTGGTTCTCCTCCCTATCTTTAGCTTTTCTCTTTGAGGAATCACCAAGCACCTTAACTTGTTTTTCTTTTGTGATCATGCATGTTTTGTTTTGACTTTCCTTTTAATTTAATAAAATTCAATGTTGGTTTGTTTATTTGTTAATAATGTAGGTAAAAGCAATGTGGCTTAGCAAGTTGATCCATGGGTTCATGAGTTTATTTCCATGCCCTGGTAAATAAAGCTTGAGAAATTCAAACCTCACCATTGAAGTTATGTTATAAGAAATGGCATGGCAAGGTTTATCTTGGTTCACCACATTGTAAAGTTATCAAGATTGATTCAAAGGTACAAGGGGTTGATTGAAGAAGTTGTCATGTTTGGACAAGACTTTGTTCCCATTGGTCACAAGTGCATATTTCTCTCAATTCTCAAGATATGGAAGTGGTTTGGTGGCTATGAGTTCTCATTATCATCCTCAACCACTTCTATTTACAAAGAAAAAGTTTTGGTATAAGAAGGTTGTTCAAAATTGTCAAAGTTCCTCAAAGCATTTTCTTGATCTAGGAGCTAGGGTTTTGAACTTCCAAGAAGTATATCTTGCTCATATTTTGGTATTTTTGAGTGATTCCAAATACATCCTTCTCTTAAAAGGGTTACTAACAAATCACTTTAAAAGTTTCAAGGATTTTTCATGTGGAAGAAGCTTGATGATGAAGAAATATTACAAGTCCTCCAGATGAACCCCCAATTTCTCATCTGTGACTTCAAATGATCATAACTTGGTCAATTTTTATCACCTTGATCCTAATATTTTTCCAAAATGATCTTGAGGATGTTAAATCAATTCCTTCTTTTATGTGAAAAGTGAGAAAATGGAATGAAGATGCCCTAAGGATACAAAAGATTATAGGTCATTTCATGATTTTTTTGCCAACTTCAACAATTAATAACTCTCTCAATTTTTGGATATTTTGAATGGTTCAAGTTTCAAAATGTCATTCAAGAGGTCTATTGCATTCCATCTTTTTTGGTCAAGAGCAAATTCCAAGAGGAAGGCCATGTTTGGATGCAAAAGATTATAGGTCACTTTTGAAGAAAAACTTGAAATATTTCTAAGTATGGAAAGTCAACTTCTTTTTCCCAACTTTGAATCATTTCAACTTTCAGCTCAAACATCTATTTGATTCCATTCTTTTCCCATTGCAAAGCTTGTAACCTCATCTTTTTAAAGCATCCAGAATCATGCCCTAAGACCCCTTGGACTGAGAATGCCATTGATTTGAACTTGGTAACTTAGAACTGAAGTTTCTTCAAAAGTCAGAATTTGAAATCCTTGATTTAGCTTATAAACACATTGTTTCTGCACATTTTTGTTTCTAAACATGTTTAGTGAACTTCCAGAAGTGATTAACATAGCAAAACGTGTGTTTTGGATGAGTTTTGATCAATATAGAAGCCACACTTTTCTTGTTGCAACTTCACACGATTTCCCTCCAAACTTCATCATTTCACACGCTTGAACATTCCATTTGATTCCCTATAAATAGAGGGTCATCCCCCATTCATTTCCTCAAGCTTGAACATCCAGAATCACCCTGCCAAACTTACTCCATAACTCATTTTTCTGTAACTTCGAAATCAGTGTTCAAGCCTTTTTCAATCCAATTTTTCTATCAATTCACCTTCCTTGATCTTCTCTAAAGCTAACCATACAATTACCTTCAAGAATCGTGACCTATATTGATCGATAGAAGTCCAGTTTCAGAGCTCTGCAACTCAACTTTAGTAGATAGATTTCTCCATCAATTCTTCGAAACTTTGATATCATTATGAAGCTCTCATTGCCCTGGTTCTAGTTGCAACACTTGCTTTTATCTGGAAACATGTTTTGACCATGAATTTTCAAATCCCTTTTCAAAACTTCTCTTCCAAATTGCTTGAGCTACAGTTTATATAAATTTTTCGCGAAGGTGTGGTTGTCTTCATCTTGAAGAGACGAAGCGAATGACATAGGTCTCGTGCTCTAATTTTATAGATTGAGCAACCTGGTTTTGGAACTGGCTGGAGGTTGAAGATGACCAATGTGTCATCTTCCAACCAATAATGGCGTGCCATCTGTTTTTTTTTAAATCTGATTTAATTAATGATTCAGTGCTTTATTCACTAAAGTCCATAACATGCACAACGCGCTAGGTCCACTTGATCTGTTTACTGACGCGTTTTGACATTGATCAGATGGCCCATAGATTCGATCTAAGCGTTGCTTACTTCTCCCCGCCTTTATGGCGGGCACGCAGATTTGCTGTCGAATTCACCGGTTTCCTGTAATTTGCAGGTAAATGGCCGACAATCCCGAGTCCTCGGGGCATAATGACATCGAGGATACAAGAACAGCAGAAGAGACCATTACCCTGGTCGACACCGTCGACGACCCCACGCTGGACTGGGTGGGTGCTGATCCCCGGGAAATAGCTTCGGTGTATAGCCATCGCAACAGACAAGCTTATATCATCGTCGAGTACGACAATAATCAAGAAGGATTTCAATGGAACTTTAAAATAATAAGGTCGGCGAGGGATGCTCGCATCTGCTCGGAGTACACCCAAGATGCGTTCCCCATGTACGAGATCATGTTCAGGGATCTTGGTCTTCGGTTGCCCTTCAATGACTTCCAGGTCGGGGTTTTCAACCATCTGAACCTGGCCCTCTCCCAGCTTCACCCCAACGCGATTTCCTTTCTCCGGGCATTCGAGCTAACTTGTCGTTTCCTGAGAATTGGGGCGACGATTCCCTTGTTCTTTAGGGTTTTCCACCTGCAACGACAATCCCGAGTAGGGAAACATAGTTGGGTGTCCCTTAAGCAGTCGAAGAGACTGTTTAGGATGTACATGGACTCGGTGAGAGATTTTAAAGACAAATGGTATATACTGCATCCGTCCACCCAGACGACCCTAGATTCTTTGTTCGAACCAGCCATTGTGGTCGACGAGGATGGGGAGCCCTGTTTCGATGTCGAGGGTAATCCCGAGGTCGGGCGGATTTCCAGGTTTCCCATTCATTGGTGCTCGGGTCATTATGACCATGGTCCCGGGCACTATCATACTCCTACCGGGGGTATGAGTGTCGAGGATGAAGAGGCTTATGTTGTCCTAACAAGTTTTTTGATGGCTTCTTTCCCGCTCGGTGGGTCACTCGGGAAGGGGACGAAATTCTTGACGAGGATGGCTACCCGAAGTTCGAGGCGTGCTGTGATACGATGGGAGAACTGACTTGAGGTTTTGCGTTTGTTTTCGCAAATGTTTCGGTTGAGCAAGAGTCGCCACCGACTTTTTATTTTATCCTAGGGAAAGGTTAAAAAGCACAGCAAAAACCTTTGAGATGTTTTCTTGGGTTCGGGGAGTATATTATAGAAAGGGAAGGTACTAGCACCCTTTCTATCCATGGTTATCCATGGGCTCTTAGTTACTTGCTTAGATCAACTTGCCTTGATTTTCAATTATTTGAAATGGTGCTTTGTGTGTGTGGGTTTGAAAATGTTTTTGAAAAGAGGCCAATGTGGTGGCAACCTTTGTAATGATCCATGTTGGGATGTATACAAAGGTGTATGTCTTTTGAAAAGTTTTCAATGTTTTTGAAAGTTGTTTTGAAAGTGTGTTGTGATGTATGGTTTTGAAAAATAGGCAAGTGTTTTTGTTTTGCAAGTTGGCAAGTAACCAAGAGTTGTCTACTCCTAAATTTCTCAAAGATCTTTGCTATGTTTTAACCCTTTTAACAATTTTGTTCCACCATTGTATTTGGTGGACAATCTTGTGTTAGGATGTGAACGGGACGGGCGCGGGTCATCGTTTAGACCATGATTGCAATGGTGCCAAGTATCTTTGGGCAATTTTTTCTTAAAGGGACTTGATCATTTTTTAGGCAACTTTTGGAAGCGTCATCGAGGGACTATGATCATTTGATTGTTTTGTTTTTGCCAAAGATACCTAACATGCAATATGGCCCTTTATTGAAGGAAACAAGTGGAGTACCCTAGGGGTGCAAGTGTGATTAGTGTTGTCCATTTTCATGCTTGTTTATCTTGAATTTAGGTCAAACTATTTTTGGTTAATTTTTGCATACAAACCCTAATTCTAACATGGCATAATTAGAAAGCTTTTAAATGCGAAAAATAAAAGGTCCTAAGTTATTACAACACAATATATGGGATGGGGGATACAAATGTTCAAATGGGGGTATTTTGACAAGAAAATAAATTTAATTATTACATCCAAATTGAATTATACAAATTAATTAATTGCACAATAATTAAATGAAATAAAATAAATATGCAAAATGCAAAAATGGTTTTCATATGTATGTAAAAGAGTATTTATCATGTGTCAAATAAACAAAAATGAAAATGAATTAATTTTGGTATTTTTGGTATTTAGGGCAATACCCTAATTTTATAAATAAAAGGTATTTATTATATAATATATGCAATATTTATTAATTATGTACAAAAAATAAATAAAAGAAGGTATTTTGTAAAAAAAGTATTTTTGAGGTCAAAATGTTAATAAAAATAAAATGTATTAATTCTTTGTATTTTCCCTAAATATATTAATAAATATATATGTATTTACATTATTTATTAAATATATATTATATGTACAAAAATAAAATATTTAATATTATTAAAAAAAAAGTATATTTTATGTAAAATGTTTTCAAAGGTAAAATAAAATAAAAATCAGAAAATAAAAGTGTTTGTATTATTTTTTGTTATTTTAAATAAAAGTATCTATATTTCTTTATTTACAAAACTAAATAAAGCCAAATAAATATCAAAATAAATGCAAAAACATGGGAAAAATAATTTTAATATTTTTTATGCTTTGTCAAAAATAAATAAGTCAGAAACAAAAATCAAAAGTCAAAAATAATGAAAATAAAATGCAATGGGCCAAGGAGGTGCAAATGTGAAATGCAGTGGTGTGAAAAGGAAAAACAAATCTCAGGCCCAGCCCAAGACTCTGCCTTCTTCAACCTCCAGCATCCTTGTACAACCAACATACGCGTTTCTGCTATCTCATGATTCTTGGACTTTTAGTACAAACTCACAACATGAAAAATGTTAAGCATCAAGCCACGATTCCATACATATAAAAAACTTAACTTAACTCTCAGAAATGAGAGAGAATTTCTCCATCCCTAATTCTTAACCTAAGTTTTTGTCAACATTCAGATTCAAAATACTCTCAGCATATGCAATATAAATGGAAAATGAAGATATGTATAGCTTCAGGGCCATGAGTAGAACATTTTTCATTCATAAACCTAGAGCTAACTCTTCCTATATTGAGAGATAGAAATCCATGAACTTACCTGTTCAGCTTGGATCGTGTCTGGCAATGGAGGCACTTTCAGGGCAAGGTGAGGATTGGTACAGCTTGCTTGAAGTTCAGGGATGCTATTCCAACCTTTAACTTGCTTTGAAACCAAGTGAATCAAGCTATGGCAATCAACCTGCAAAACATAAAAAGTGAAAATGGAAAATGGTGTTAGGGATGTTACAGGTCGTGTCCAATGCTTGGGACAACTTCAGTGGGTGGTAGGGAAAGTGTTTGCAAAGATTTTAGATAAAACGCACGAGGGGAAATGTTTATGGAAGGAAAGTTGCAGGGATGCCCTGTTTTTGTGCAGTACAATGGTGTTTTGAGGTTTGATGAGGTTTGGAAGGTGTTTTTGTCATGCCTTAGCTCAATGATGTTGTTTGGGATGTGTCTAATAACTTTGCTTTAGATTGTGTTGGCAGAAATGAAAGTTGGTCTAAGTTATGTTAAGTTACTTCTCACTTAAGCAAGAAATGGCAAGTTGGTTTTACAAGCTTGTGCATGCCCCTCTAATGTGCTGCAACCATCCACCTTGATCAGTGTGATATGCTTCTGAACTTGTGCCCAAAGATATGGCCTTGTACTTCTTGATTTTCAAACTTGACATAAAGTTCTACTTTACAAAAATGGATAAATCACTTTTTCCAATTATGGCTCAATCTTGTATGCAATGCTTAAACACACAAGATAAGACTTAAACATGAAGGATTGGCATTAAATTTATGAGTGTGAATGAGATAAAGGACCTGTAATCTAGCTTAGAACATGCTGAGTTCAAAAATGCAAAGTTATGAACATGTAAATTGGCCATGAACAAAGTGAGTTTTGCCCATATTTCCAGATTCGATTCTCCCTAACCACAAGGTTGTTTGATGAGTTCTTGGACATTTTGGAAAGCTTGTAATGTGTACTACAATCCATCTTTGTAATGCTAATTGAAATTCCAAGTGGAAGCATGTGAAAATTGGTCATGAAGTTAGGCAAAAATCCTGCCTAGAATTGGTCAAAATTTTTCTAAGTTAAGAATGTCTTGCACCCTTATTCCAAAAATCATAACTTGAGATACAAGCTTCTTTTTAGGAAACTTTGTGAATAAAAGTTGTAGATTTTGCAATGGAATATAACTTTTATGTTTTGAGTTTTCCTTGAATCCAAATGCATCTTGATGAAAAAATGGGACAAAGTTAGGAAAAAATTAGGGATTTTCATAACTTAGAAAAATTCTAAGTTATGAAAATTCTTCATTTCAAACCCTAATTTGTGATTTTTGATTTCTTGGTGACCAAGTTTCATAATTTGACATGTTTTGATGGAAAATGAATCTTGACACTTGATTTTGACCAAAAAGTCAAAGTTTGACTTTTCAGTATACAGTCAAAAATTGATCAATTGACTGGAAAATTCATCTGTCAATTTTGTGCAATTGGGATCTTTTGAACTTGTTGAACATGTCAAGACAATTCCATGGGGTCCTTGAGTCCATATGTGAGCTTGGTTTGCCATTGGTTAGGTCAAACAGTCAAAAATTGCCTTTGTGCAGTCAAAACCCTAAAAATGACCATTTTGCCCTTTTGGTGATCTGATCAAATTTCTTGTGGAATTTTTGATCCAAACTTGATCAAATGGTCCATATGAGTTCATAATGTTGATGTGGGTCAAATTTCATGAGGTTTGACTGTCAATTGACCACAGTTGACTTTTTCCCCAATACAACTGATTTCTAGGTCAACTGTCCAATTGACTGGGCAAAGTTTGGAATCAAGACTTGAAACTTGGTATGGATAAACTTGGGAGTCCAATATGAAGCATGAAAGTCAACCTAGGCATTTTAGGCCAAAACATCTTTATGCAAACTCAAACCCTAATTTGGGTCAATAGTGCAAGGAGGAGTCTTGAGCAGAGGAAACCCTAACTGGATCTTGAGCTCCAAGGGTCTTGTGGTGAGAAAAATGTTGAGGAAATGGGAGGGAAAATTTTGGGGTACAACAGTTGCCCCTGTTCAATCTTCTTGAACCTGAAGAGTTAGATTGGCAAGTTTGCCTTTCGTGACTCGAGGGTAAAAGGAGATTGGACACTAGAGTGCCCGGAAATTTGCACTCACACGCTGGAGTATCAGCAATGTGATGTCGGGAATGGGCTTATAGATGCCATTTGGAGAGATGGTAGATAGGAGGATGGGCTTATAGATGCCATCTGGAGACGTGACAGAACCTTGTCGGGAATGGGCTTATAGATGCCATTTGGAAGTGTTGATCGCGTAAGAGACTCCTTAGCAAGAAATTACGTACTTTGAGAACGGAAGATGTTTCCTGGCTTGTTACAGGTGTTGATCTTCAGTATCTTCATGAAGATATGCCCTGGCTAGATACAGGTATCGAATCTACAATTGGTTGTTCACAGATGTGCCCTGGCTGGATACAGGTATCGAATCTGGAATTGTCATCTACAGATATTCCCTGGCTGGATACAGGTATTGAATCTGGAATTAGTTGCTCACAGATGTGCCCTGGCTAGATACAGGAATCGAATCTGGAATTGCAAAGAGTTGGTAGAGATAGCTTTCCTGGCTGGATACAGGTGTCATCCTCTGACCTGAGAATGAAAGATAACTTCCTGGCCTGTTACAGGGGTTGATCTTTAAACCGTTCATGCAGATATGCCCTGGCTAGATACAAGTATCGAATCTACAATCAATCACTCACAGATGTGCCCTGGCTAGATACAGGAATCGAATCTGGATTTGTGATATTTGATAGTAATCATCTTTTGGATTGATCTTTTTCCTGAAAAGGCAAAACATCAGTTGTATGCAATGTCATGATGTATGAGATGCATGATGTCATGATGCTCAAAATGAGTTAGTGTTGTATGCACTTTGTCATGTATGTAAACAGGATGTATGAAATATGAAATGTCTATGAATGTATTTTTGTCTTAGGAAAATAAATCCTTGACGACTGGCTGGGGAATCAAACCCTGGGTTGATGTTGAAGAGAAGAGTTCTTCGTTTCCGCTGGGGATGATGGTTGCAAGAATAAACCGATAGGAGAAGATGACTCCGTTGGGGCATAAACTTGTTGGAGAGATTTACTCTGAGGGGAATTACTCTGTGGGAAGAGATAGTTCACTGAGGCTTGGATGAGAGCTTCGCTGGGGATTCTGCTAATAAGTTATGTTGGAGAATTTGATGAACTCCGCCGGGGGTAGGAAGAACTTCGCCGAGGACGGACTTTCCTGTGGTAATTAGCTGAGGATAACCCAGTTATAAGCCCTGATGGGAAGTAACTTCTGAATAAAGTCGGGGAGAGTCGTTCGTACTCTGCAGGGGATAAGCTTCCAGAATCTACTGGGGATATGGATTCCACTCTCCTGGAGAAATTTTTTTAGACTGTACTGGGGTGTTGGTATTCCGCCGGGGAACAATCTCATATTAAGACTGTCGGGGATGCTTGTTGAGGGATGTCTATACTCCGCTGGGGATTGTTGAGGTCTTCTGGGGATACCCAACTTCCTTAAAGCTGACAGTAGACTAATTATGCTTGGGAAGAGTATTGCTGACTTGCTAGGGGAATATTGTGCCTTTTCAGGGCTGATGGGAGACCAACTCTTCCTGGGGAGAGTAATGCTGAACCTTGTCTTACTCTGTGGGGGAGTTGAGGTAGCTTGGTCATGTTCTTCAGTTGAACCTACCTTGATACCTTGGCGGATAAAGCAACCAGACCGCTTGGTCACTTCAAAATTGCCCCCTGTTTCTGATGTCACCTGTCCTTAATCCTTTGATTCGTATGTAAACATTTATGATCCAGCAATTTAATGTCAAATGCATATATAAAAAATGAGCATTGGACGTTCTTTGCAAAACAAAACAGAAAAAGGAAAAACGATGGATAATTTGTCTAAAAAATTGAATTTGTATTGATTTTGAAATTTGCCTGTAAATAGGCGTTTATGTACAGGAGGTTGACGTCCTAGTAAGAGAACGCCGCCGAATAACATAGAGTTTATACAATTTTGAAAAGGAAACAAAACAGTTATGTGAAAACTAATCCCACTGGGTTCCAACTCTGCTATCGCCTTTATGTTTTCAAACGTCTTATCATTTTGCTGCTTAGTTGAAGATGAAGCTGATTGATCAATGCCGAAGTCTGAGCCCTGATAGTTGATGCCGAATTCTGGATGCAAGGTGATCCAATGAGACATAGTATTACGCTTTATCCCTAACTTTTGCCTGGACCTCCCTTTCGGGTTTTCAGTCCACCGGGATACCCATTTTTGCCCAAGCCGCCTTTTCAGGTTTTCGACTTTCCAGGTGTACAGATTTTTTTTCATTTCATCCTTTATTTTTGCCCGAACCCTTTTGTTTCGCCGGGAAGCCCTTATTTTTGCCTAGGTGTGTCAACCTAGCGGATCTTTAGTTCATGCGTAGTATCTTTTTACTATGTCTGCATTGGCAGGGTGAGGAAGGTCGTCACCATCCATGGTGGTTAGAATCATAGCTCCTCCTGAGAAGATATGTTTAACCACAAATGGCCCTTCGTACGTAGGGGTCCATTTGCCCCTGGGATCACTTTGAGGAAGAATGATGCGCTTGATTACCAGGTCTCCAACTTGATATTCTTGTCGTCTTACCTTCTTGTTAAATGCCCTGATCATCCGTTTTTGGTACGTCTGACCATGACAAATAGCAGTGAGCCTCTTTTCGTCAATTAGATTTAATTGATCAAGCCGAGTCTGGATCCAGTCATCTTCGCTCAAGTCTGCATCCTTCATTATCCAGAGAGAGGGTATCTGGACTTCAATAGGCAAGACTACCTCCATGCCATAGACCAAGGAAAAAGGAGTTACCCCTGTTGACGTCCTTGCTGAGGTGCGGTACCCATGAAGAGCAAACGGTAACATTTCGTGCCAATCTTTGTAGGCCACTGTCATCTTCTGCACAATCTTCTTGATATTCTTATTTGCTGCTTCTACAGCCCCATTCATCTTCGGCCGGTAAGGTGAAGAGTTGTGGTGCTGTATCTTGAATTGCTCGCAGAGCTTAGTAATCATCTTGTTGTTAAGATTGGTACCATTATCCATAATGATCCTCTCAGGTACACCGTATCGATAGATCAGATTGTGCCTAATGAACCGTGCTACGACGTTCTTGGTTACAGTAGCATAGGAAGCTGCTTCAACCCACTTCGTGAAGTAATCAATCGCTACCAGAATGAAGTGATGCCCGTTGGATGCCGTCGGTCTGATTTCGCCGATCATATCAATGCCCCACATTGCAAAAGGCCAAGGTGCCGTCAAGACGTTCAGAGGAACCAGAGGAATGTGTACCTTATCAGCATAGATCTGGCATTTATGACAAGTTCGCGAATGCTGATAACAGTCGGCTTCCATTGTGGACCAGAAATATCCTGCCCGAAGGATTTTCTTTGCCATGGCATGCCCACTGGAATGTGTTCCAAATGTACCTTCATGTAGCTCTGCCATGATCTTCTCTGCTTCAATCTTATCTACACAACGCAGTAAGGTTGAATCATGGTTTCACTTGTAGAGAATGCCATTGCTGAGGAAGAACTTTGCTTCAAACCTTCTCAGGAACTTCTTATCATTAATAGATGCGCCTTCGGGGTATTCTTGATCTTCCAAGTACCTCTTCACTTCATGATACCAGGGTTTTTCTGTTACCTCTTCGGCCTCAAGATCACAGCAATATGCAGGTTCGTCCAATTTCCAGATAATGATCCGGGGAGCCTCGTTATCCCATTTGACTTTGAACATAGAAGACATCATAGCCAACGCGTCTGCTAACTGATTCTCCTCTCTTGGGAAGTGTTCAAAAGTTATTTCTTCGAAGTGGGGAAGCAATGTCAATACATACTCCTTGTAAGGAATAAGATTCAGGTGTTTCGTATCCCACTCGCCTTTGACCTGATTGATCACGAGAGAGGAATCTCCGAATACACTCAGAAACTTGATCCTCAAGTCGATTGCAGCTTGAAGACCCATGATACATGCCTCATACTCCGCCATGTTGTTGGTGCAGTTGAAACATAGTCGGGCAGTAAGTGGAGTATGAGTGCCTTTAGGGGATATGATCACAGCGTCGATTCCATTACCCAAAGCGTTTGAGGCTCCGTCAAAGTGCATAGACCATCGGGATCCTTCCTCAGGTCCTTCATCCGGTCCAGGTACTTCACAATCAGTTACTACCATGATATCTTCGTCTGGGAATTCAAAGTTCAATGACTGGTAATCGTCCACCGGTTGGTGTGCCAAATGGTCGGCCAATACACTTCCCTTGATTGCTTTTTGAGTCGTGTAATGGATGTCATATTCCGTCAAGATCATTTGCCATCTTGCTATTCTTCCAGACAGAGCAGGCTTTTCGAATATGTACTTGATTGGATCCATTTTTGAAATCAACAGAGTAGTGTGAGTCAACATATACTGTCTCAACCGGCGAGCAGCCCATACCAGAGCGCAGCAAGTTTTCTCGAGCAGTGAGTACCGAGTTTCACAGTCGGTAAACTTTTTGCTCAGGTAATAAATGGCGTGCTCTTTCCGGCCAGACTCGTCATGCTGCCCCAGCACACACCCCATTGAGTTGTCAAGTACTGTCAAGTATAAGATTAGAGGTCTCCCTCCAACCGGTGGCATAAGAATGGGTGGTTCTTGGAGATACTCTTTGATCTTTTTGAAAGCAACCTGGCATTCATCGTTCCAATGTACCACTTGATCTTTCTTCAGTAGCTTGAAGATTGGTTCACAGGTAGCAGTCAGATGTGAGATGAATCGGGCAATGTAGTTCAAACATCCTAGAAAGCCTCTGACTTCTTTCTCTGTCTTAGGAGTTGGCATCTCTTGTATGGCTTTCACCTTGGCAGGGTCCACTTGAATACCTTTGTCGCTTACAATGAATCCTAGCAATTTTCCAGATCTCACCCCAAAGGTGCACTTGTTCGGGTTCAACCTCAGCTTGTACAACTTCAGACGATCAAACAGCTTCCGTAGATGGTCAAGGTGCTCCTCCTCAGTTTGAGACCTTGCAATCATATCGTCGACGTATACTTCTATCTCGTGATGGATCATATCATGGAATAAAGCAACCATGGCACGTTGGTAGGTTGCCCCAGCATTTTTTAACCCAAAAGGCATGACCTTGTAGCAAAAGGTCCCCCACTGAGTGACAAAAGTGGTCTTCTCCATGTCTTCAGGAGCCATCTTGATCTGATTATAACCGGAGAAACCGTCCATGAAGGAGAACACTTTATGCTGAGCAGTATTATCAACCAGAACGTCGATATGAGGCAGAGGGAAATCATCCTTGGGGCTCGCCCGGTTCAAATCCCTGTAATCAACACACATTCAGACCTTACCATCCTTTTTCGGCCCTAGAACCACGTTGGCAACCCACTGAGGGTAAGAAGTTACAGCTATAAACCCGGAATCAAATTGTTTCATAACCTCAGCTTTGATTTTCTCGGACATCTCTGGACGCATACGGCGGACCTTCTGTTTTACCGGAGGGCAGTCTTCCTTGGTAGGCAGGTGATGAACCACAATGTCAGTATCCAACCCAGGCATGTCTTCGTAAGACCAGGCAAAGATTTCCACATAGTCATGCAGCATCTGAATCAACCGTTGTTTCACACTGAGCTCTAGATTGGCACCAATCTTGACTTCCTTTCTGTCTGTCTCAGTACCCAGATTTACTGTTTCCACTGGATCTTCATGTGGCTTAATGGCCCTCTCTTCCTGGAGTAGCAGTCTTGAAAGTTCACCAGGCACTTCGCAATCATCTTCACCTTCGTCTTCGGCTAAGTTGATCGGATTTTCGAAGTCATAACTGGCAGTAGCAGAGTCGTTACCAGAGAGATCCAGAGTGGATTGGAACCTGTATAAGTGGGTGTGTGTAAATATAGCTGTTTTGCAATATGTAACTGTAATCGGTGGATCTGGAACTGACTGTTTAACGCTGGTTCGCGAAATGTCGCGGAAGCAAGAGTCGCCACCGTCTTTTATTTTCTCCAAATGGAAAGGACAAAAGCACAGAAAAATTCCTTAAAGAGATTGCTCTCGGTTCGGGAGGTAGGTTATAGAAAGGGAAGGTGTTAGCACCCTTTCTATCCATGGTTATCCATGGGCTCTTAGATACTTGCTCATTTGTGTTTTCAAAAATGGTTTGTTTGCTTTTCAATTATGGGTTTTAAAAAGTTTCTTTGAAAATTCCAGTTCGACTCTTGTATCGGTCCTCAAGAGTGTTTGAAAAATTGCTTTCGAAAGCTTTTTGAAAATGTGTTGGTGTGAAAAGTATTTTTGAATTTGTTTTGAAATTAGAGCAAGTATCTACGAGAACCTACCTACCCTAAGGAATTCGTCTGTGTAAATGTCCTTTAAAGTAGTGCCATCCCACCATTGAGAGGTAGGTAGCACCACCGTTGGAGGTGTTCGGGTCAATTCGAGGTTCGGGACATGGTGATCACCGGAGCAATGGGAAGACACCTTAGAAGCTACCCTCAAGCCAGGTTCCCGGATCATGAGGACTTACTAAGACATCCTCTACTCGACGATCACCTTTCGAGGCAAGGCAACAGTGAGGCGTACCCTAGGGGTGGTGTGTGCGATTCGTGTGTTGTTTTCATTTGCATTTATCTTGTATATGTTATTGGTGTTCTACGCTTGTTTTTATTTTTGTCCATACATTCTTTCATGCCATTATTTAACAACTAAAAATTGCGAGAAAAGTAAATTCTAAGCTATTACAAATGGCGCGGGTCCACATCGCCAAAATTAAACCAGGACCCGATTTGACAGAAAATAAAGAAATAAAAGAAAAGTGCGAGAAAATTAAAAGGTTACATGGCCTTGGGAGAGATACATAAATATTTACACGAAATAAAATAAATATGCGAATAAGAATTAAATCGAAACGAGGGCGTTGGACCCTTTTTGCAAAGTTAAACTAATGAGGAATTAATTAATTAAAAAGAAAGAAAGAACTTGTTTTTTGGTATTTTTTAGTATTTTAGGATTTAATATGAAAAAAGAATTAATTAAAATAAATACTAACCCTAATTCTAATGGCTTTTAATTTATTAAGAAAACATTGAATTTTAACCTAAATTAACCCTAATTTTTATATACAAATTTAATTATAAAAATAAATATTTAATTATTTAATTATTTATGAAAGAAAAATAAAAAGGATGAAAAATTATTAATTAAACCCTAATTCTATGTTTTTTTTATATTTTTTATTAAAAGAATTAAAATTAAAACCTAATTTAAAACTAATTTTATTTATATACAATTTATTTATGAAAATACTTAAAATAAAATATTTATTATATTTTTGCTCTTTTCTGACTTTTATGTGTTTTTTATATTTTTTGTGAAAATAATTAATTAATTGATTAAACACAATAATTAAAATAAAATAGAAATAATGAAAAAAGAAAATATTTTAAAATGGCAAACCTAGGGGGTATCAGTCCCCAAAGTGGAGGTTCAGTCCAAGAATTCTGGCCCATTTAGCATGGCCTTGTTGATTTTTTTCTGGGAACATACACATGCGTTGACTTGGATCCATGATGTTCTCTAACTCTCAGCCTTGTGATTGATCTTAGGATGGACGTGGCAAGCCTGATTTGGAGGTGTATGGTGCGCTCCAGTCTTGAAACTGCATGGGAATATGAATTGCAAAATAATATAGGAATAATGAAGACCTGGGGCTCGAACCCAGGTCATGTACGTTATCAACAGCTGCACCTACCACTGGACCAATTCATGCGCTTTGTATATAATGTAATAAACAAATAATATCAAACAAAGCCAAGGCGTTAGTGGGTTAAAGCGCGCAAATTCAAAAGAGCCAATCATGGCTGGCCACCACATCATCTTCTTCATGGACTTTGTTTTTCCTGAAATACACAAACAATGAGCAACGGTTTTCAAACGTTGCTATAGGTCATCTATGGAAAAATAGCGAATGACCCTATGATGCTCATAAATTGAGCGCGAGTATGGCTTCTTCTTCGTCCAAGTGCGCTGATCATGACCATGGTACTGTGGTTTGCTAATTTTATAGGACCAAGAAACCCCCAATTCGAAATCCTGTGAACCCTAAAAAAACAACAATGGCATCTAGGCATATAATGCGTAAAACTTCAATTAAAACATATGATTAGCTTGCAAACTTTATTATAAACACAAACATAACAATAAAACATGTTAACAATGCATGTATGATAGAAACCGATTCAGAATTTTTCTTTACCAACTTCAATGGTGATCTTGCATTTTCTTGAGTATGGGGCTTGGGGAATGATTGGAATATGTCCTATAATCCTCCAAGAAGCTAATGGAACAAGTTTGGAGGCTTGAATCAACCTGCAAGTTAGTTTTCAGAATTGAGTTTTTTAGACAAAATTTCAAGTTTGTGAATGAATTTCTAGCGCAGCTTGATGGTTTTTTTGATTAGGGTTGTGATCTATGCTTATGTAGGAATGAATTAGGTTAAAGAAATCAAACAAAAAGCTTGGCATTCATGACTTTGAAAGATTTGATTTTTAAGATCTTTTTTCAAATATTTTCCATGTGTTTTTGTACAAATCATGATCAATTCTCTCCAAATCTTTCCCTATTTGAATATGCACGAATTATTGAGTAGATTTTATGCAAAAAAGGATTGTAAAACTTAGGTTAAATATTTTCCATGTATTTAATTTGATTTAAATGAATTATTATAAATAAAAATTCAAATAAATAAATAAAAAATGAAGAAATACTTCCCTTTGGGCCAAGTGGTCGTGCACATGCTTGGATGATGAATTGTGGAAGAAAAATAGGCCCATTAGCAATTTTAGGTCATTTGAACCAATGTTGACTTTTCAAAATATCCAAAAATTTCCCAACTTCTACAAGGCATAACTTGCTCAATTTTTAAGCTTTTCTCATGTTCTTGGACATTTTGGAAAGGTCTTTGAATCCTCTAACCAATGTATTTGGTCCCATGTCATTTTGATTTACCAATCTCAAGTTATGGCCTTTGACTTAAAGTCCCTTTTTGTTGACTTTTGAAAATGACCTATAATGTAGAAATTGATAACTTTTTGTGAGAGCATTTCTTGGACTTGAAGTATGAAGATGAGTTGTAGGAAATGTCTTTCTCTTCAAAATGAGCCTTGGATGGAATTTTTCTGAAAATCCATGTGAAAGTTATGCCCTGGTCAATTTACAGTTGACTTTTTCAACTGTCCAAATAAGGAAACTTTTGCATCTTGATGATTTTTGAGCCAAGCTTTGAGAATCATGATCAAGCATTGATCAAATGATGTTTGTGGCTTCAAAATGAGATGTTGACCAAAGATTTGAACTTTTGACTGCCAAATGACCATTTTGCCCCTACAGTTGACTGTAGTGCAATTAGGGTTTTGACTGTGCAGTCTTGTGCTGAAAGTCTTGAAACTTGATATGAGGATGCTTGACCATATTTGTAGGCATGTGAAACTTGATTGGACCTTTGGAAACTTCATTTTCTTGATCAGAACAAAAACCCTAATTTTGACTGTTCAGGAGGCTCTTGCACTGTGCAACCTTTGGGGAATTTTGAAGCATGGCTTGGCAATTTTTTGAATATGGGAGGGCAAATTTTGGGGTACAACAGTAACAAAGAAAGAAAAGGAGCGCAAGATTTTGAAATGCAACAAACGTCCAATGTTTTGATTAATGATATATGAAAATGTCATACAAAAGCCCTCACAAATGAAGCCACGGTGCCCCGGGTAGGACACCGAGCCATAAAAGTTTCAACATATTGTTTGTTACAAATTGAAAACAAAAGAGTTCATTACTGAGTGACAAAAGTAACAGGTGCAAAGTCTTTGGCAGTCCAGTTGCTTGGTCCACTGTCGGTTGTTGGGTAGATCCAACTGTCAAATTCTGATTCCTCCACGTCGTCTTCAATAGCATTCACTCCCGGGTTGGTGATGAACACAGGAGATTTTCCAATTCTTGCTTTGCGAACAGCCCTCTGAGCCTCTGCAGTGAAGCCCAAACCAAACTTGTCGGTCTTCGGAGTAAAGTCAGGGAGTCGGCCCCAGTTTGCGCATTCACCCTTCTCAATCACAGCCCGGGCATCCTTTAAGGAAGCCATCTTCAAAGGAGGGTCTTCAATCACAGTTTCAGCTGATGCCAATGTCTGAGGCACCTCTTCAAAGTGTTGAAAGGGGGTTTCAATGAATTCCCCATCCATCTCTATGTACCGGAACGAGTTAAGGTGGCTGACCATATATTCCTCCTCCCCTTGAACTGTAACAATCTTTCCTCTGACTGGGTACTTAAGCTTTTGATACAGTGTGGAGGTCACCGCTCCATCCTTATGGATCCATGGATGACCCAACAAACAGGAATAGGATGGACGGATATCCATCACATAGAAAGTTGAATCAAAGACATGCGAACCAACCCTGATTGGGATGTCAACTTCACCATGTACCATCCTTTTCGAACCGTCAAAGGCTCGGACAATAACGTTACTAGGCTTGAGCTCCAAACCCTCACAATCTAACCTGTCTAAGGCCTTCTTGGGTAATATATTCAAAGAAGAACCGGTGTCTACCAACACATGGGAAAGAGTAGTGCCCCTGCATTCAATAGAGACATGCAGGGCGTCATTATGGTTCTTTCCTTTTGCAGTTAGATCGGCGTCAGAGAAGCCCAAACCATTATCGGCAGTCAAGTTGGCCACACAATCAGTGAATTGATCAGCAGACGTTTCTTGTGGCACATGGGCCGTCTTCAGGAAGGAGATCAGGGCCTTGGCATGGGCCTCTGAACATAACAACAGTGATAGCATAGAAATTTTTGATGGGGTGTGCCCCAACTGCTCAACAACATTGAAATCACTTTTCTTGATAATCTTGAGGATCTCCTCCATCTCTTGCTGGGAGGCTTCAACAGTGGTTGTCTTCGGCGCCTCCGTCAGGGCAGGAAAATCAGCAGCAATCCCTTTGCCCCGAGCATCAGAGGACTCGGCAGCAGGGGTAGAAACAGGAACTTGATTAGGAGGGGGAACATGCACACTTGCAGGTGTGATGATAAGGGGTTTCTGAATAGCTGGCGGCGCAATATCTGGTAAAAACAGCCTACCACTGCGAGTAATTTTGGCAGGCCCGATGATGCTACTGACACCAGTACTTGTATCAAACTCTTGCTTTACTCCAAGAACATAAACATCTGCCCCATAGTGCCATGGGACAACTTTGTCGGATGTATAAGGGAGGGGTCCTGGAACAGTGATGATGATAGGAGCAATCTTCTGAGTGGACATGATTTTGACAGGCTTCTTTGAAGGAGCCTTGGGAGGGTTGTTGAAAATAGTAACGATAGAAACTTCTTCGGCAGGGACAGCAGGAACAACAATCTTCTCGAACAAGATTTCTTTGCTATCCATCAGGCTTTAGATACCTGATTTCAGCAAAGGACAACCAAAAGGAAAAACAGCACATAGAAGGCAATCTTCACCACATCCCGGAAATAAACCGACCAGCAACAGATTCCTTTTAACAGTCGATAACGGAGTAACAATCTCTTCCACAGAGGCTACATATCGGTCTTCTTCCACATCATTCACTCCATGCTGGGGCATGGGAGCAGTCACAACATTGGGCCTTTCGGGCGCCTCAAACTGTATTTCCTTAGCATCAATAAGGTCTTGAACCTTATTCCTCAGAGCCCAACAATCGTCCGTAGTATGCCCGGGGCTATCAGAGTGATAAGCGCAACGGGCGTTGGGGTTGTACTTTGGAGAGGCTGTGTTCACCACCTTCGGAGCTTCCTTGACAGTTACCAGATTGGTTGACAGTAGTTGCGGCAAAATCTGAGACAGGGTCATGCTAAGCCGAGTGTACTGCCTCTTAGGCCTCTCACCCCTTTGTTGATTATACTGCTGAGGAGCAGCAGCAGGCTTTGAAATTACCAATGCATTGACAACTTGGCGGCGTTCCGGTTTAACTTGTCTTCTGGGACCATAAACAGCACTAGCTTCCTTCTTGAAAGGCTTCTTCTCAGTACTTGCGGAGGCACCTTTCTGTATCTTCCCTGACTTGATACCAGCTTCTATCCTCTCACCAGTCAAGATCAAATCTGTAAACCCAACAGAAGAATTACCGATCAGATGATTGAAGAATGGACCAGACAGGGTCCCTAGGAACATGTCAACAAGTTCACGGTCAGTCAAAGGAGGCTGCACTCTGCCAGCTAGGTCTCTCCACTTTTGCGCATACTCCTTGAATCCTTCGCCCGTTCCCAGTGACATACCCTGAAGCTGGGTACGCGTAGGAGCGAGGTCAGAATTGTACTGATACTGTTTATAAAATGCGGTAGCCAAATCTTCCCAGTTTCGGATAATGGCTCCATCCAGCTGATAGAACCATTCAAGTTGAGACCCTGAAAGGCTATCCTGAAAGAAATGGATCCATAGGTTCTTGTCTGCAGTGTAAGGTTGGATCTTCCTTACATATGATCTGAGATGCAGCTTAGGACAGGAAGTCCCGTCGTACTTTGCAAAGGCAGGCGACTTGAACTTGTGTGGGATCACCACCCCAGAAGATAAACCTAAATCTCCGAAATCCAACCCCGACACATTTTGAATCTCCATGGCACTTAAACGGTCCTCTAGTTGCTTGTATCTGTCTGCAGCAGGAGGGTACTGTTCATCGTTGTAATTCGTCTCGTTGTCGGAGACCGCAGGACTAGGAGCCCTTCCCCCTTGGGGACTATCTTTCTCTGCAGAGGAAGTAGCCTGATCAGCCTCATTATGTAGTGTATTCCCAAACCTCCGTCCAGTGTTGAACAACGCAGTCCTCTTCTTCTTCTTCTTCTTCAAGTGCAGAGCCTTCAACTCTTGTTGACCCTGGGCTAAGCTCATGACCAGCTCTTGAAACTGGGCGTTCTGGGCCTGGAGGGCCTTGATAGCTTGCTCGTTGGATGATTCAGGATTCATGATGACTGTTCAAATAAACAGCAAAGAAGATTAAGCAACCTGTGGAAAAAAGGGTACCTGTTATGCATATGATGCGATGAGATGCGTATGATTTATGTTTTCAAAGACAATCGGGATTCAACTTTGTAGACAAAAAGAAACACACTTTATTAGATTCGATCTTTTAAATTGTTTAACAACCTGCCCTTGGGCATTACAAGAATGAAAATACTGAATAAGGAAATGAAAACTGTAAAATAAATCTCCTAAGCTCATCAGTCCTCCCATGGCCTCCTCTTCTCAGTACGGATATAGTCATTCAGGATCCGCTCTTCCTCTAATTGCTTAGTCAGCTTATGAATCTTCCGTTCTTGTTCGTTGAACTTTTCCCGATAAAAATCCCGTTCTTCCTTTAGCTGTGCCCAAGATCTCTTTAGTGTATCAACATCAGTGGGTATCTGAGGAGGGAGGACAGTTGGAGGAACCCCGTCTTCATCAGGAGATTCAAGAATGATAGGTCTGACAGCTTCGTATGGCATACCTAACTTCTGAGCACGGATGCGGACCCATCTGCAATAGGGTTCCAATGGTAGAGAAGTCTTTGGTCCCAACTCATGTGGGTCAGCTTTGTGAATTCTGTCCCAAGCCTTAATGAATCCATGGCGTAGTTTGTCACTGTCTACCTGAAATTCAAAATGGAAGTGGGGAACCAACATCTCATGAGGCCCTACTCTTCTGGATCTTCCAAACTGACGAAGAGCTAAACATGGATTATAAGAGATTCCTCCCTGGGTACCGATCAATGGAACATTAGGGTATTCTCTGCAACGATCAATAACAGCTACCTCATCCAAACCTCTGAGAGTCCAAGTGATGTCATTATCAGTGAGAGACATTAACCTATGAGCCCAACCCTTTCCTTCTTCATTCTTCAGCACGAACTTAGGAAGGTGCGAAATAAACCACCTCACTAGCAAAGGAGCACAACACCATGGAGTTCCCCGTCTTCGGGCAGTACGAGCATAGCGTTGTTGCAGGATATCACCCAAGAGAGTGGGTACAGGGTTCCGAGACATGAAGATCCTTATGGCATAGATATTGATGAAGGTATCAGGATTTGGAAACAATACCAGACCATAGATTAAAAGAGCCAGAATGTCTTTGTACGCCTTGAAGTCTAAGTCATCCCAGAAACTATTAGCTTTGCCAACCAGAAATTTAACTAAGAAGCCCTTAACTCCACTTCTAGTTTCCCAGTTAGCCATCACCTCTTCTTTGGTCAAGGGAAGGACTGCAGCAATCTCTTCAGGCCTAAGAGTCTTCTCCCAACCAGTGAATGGAGTCTGTTCCAAAACAGGGATACCAAGCAAATCAGAGAATTCTTCCAGGCTAGAGACCAGTTGGAAGTCTTGAAAGGTGAAGCAATAATACAGGGGATCATAAAACTGGGTCAGGACACTTATCAGTTGTTGGTCCCACTTTGAAGTGATCAACCCAAGGAGAGAACCATGCCTCTTGATGAAGGAAGTAGTGTTTGGAATCCTACCAACCAAATACTTGAGCAAAGTAGGTGGTTGAACAAAGTTGAGCCGGATAGTATTCCTATGCACGGGCATCATGATGTCCTACAAAACAGAGCAAAGATGAAACCCTCTTGTCTTTGAAATGGGTCAGTCCTTATGCAGGATGCATGCAATGGTATGATGGAATGATGCTATGATGAAGCACACCACAAGTATTCCCAAAGGCAAGCATGATAAGGCACACAAGTCACACAAGACAACCCTTAGGGTTTAGGCCAGCATGAAGTTTAGGTATTACCCTCTTTTAGTTTCGTTGGTTAAAACCTGTCCTATCAAAAGTAACCGGGTTCTAGAGGATCTCAATATCATTGACTACCCTCAATCGGTCATAACTCCAGCATCACAATCTTTTCTTGCAGCCAGAACCATCGCGAGAGTTTAGCCTCAATGAGTGTAGCATATTGCTACCATTCTATGGCCAAGTTGGGTCAATTTAAGGTTCTAAGGTCGGTTGGTATTTAATGACTCCTTAGAAGACCCATATTCTCCTCGTTGCAACACAAGGGATATCGGTACAGACCAAGGTGTCACACCAACGTAGCAACTGCTTCACCCATGTCGGTCTACGCCGGACAGGTCCCTCACAAATTATGCTACCTAAAAGGGTATTCCCTAGATCCGGGTTAAGATCTATGAAACTCCGATGCAAAGCCCACAAATATAAAAGCAAACAAAGCAAACAATTGAAAACAAGAGTGATCTAAGCCCTAAGGTTACTCCACTTTTAAGTAATCCCCAGCAGAGTCGCCAGTTCTGTGATACGGTGGGAGAACTGACTTGAGGTTTTGCGTTTGTTTTCGCAAATGTTTCGGTTGAGCAAGAGTCGCCACCGACTTTTTATTTTATCCTAAGGAAAGGTTAAAAAGCACAGCAAAAACCTTTGAGATGTTTTCTTGGGTTCGGGGAGTAGATTATAGAAAGGGAAGGTACTAGCACCCTTTCTATCCATGGTTATCCATGGGCTCTTAGTTACTTGCTTAGATCAACTTGCCTTGATTTTCAATTGTTTGAAATGGTGCTTTGTGTGTGTGGGTTTGAAAATGTTTTTGAAAAGAGGCCAATGTGGTGGCAACCTTTGTAATGATCCATGTTGGGATGTATACAAAAGTGTATGTCTTTTGAAAAGTTTTCAATGTTTTTGAAAGTTTTTTTGAAAGTGTGTTGTGATGTGTGGTTTTGAAAAATAGGCAAGTGTTTTTGTTTTGCAAGTTGGTAAGTAACCAAGAGTTGTCTACTCCTAAATTTCTCAAAGATCTTTGCTATGTTTTAACCCTTTTAACAATTTTGTTCCACCATTGTATTTGGTGGACAATCTTGTGTTAGGATGTGAACGGGACGGGCGTGGGTCATCGCTTAGACCATGATTGCAATGGTGCCAAGTATCTTTGGGCAATTTTTTCTTAAAGGGACTTGATCATTTTTTAGGCAACTTTTGGAAGCGTCATCGAGGGACTATGATCATTTGATTGTTTTGTTTTTGCCAAAGATACCTAACATGCAATATGGCCCTTTATTGAAGGCAACAAGTGGAGTACCCTAGGGGTGCAAGTGTGATTAGTGTTGTCCATTTTCATGCTTGTTTATCTTGAATTTAGGTCAAACTATTTTTGGTTAATTTTTGCATACAAACCCTAATTCTAACATGACATAATTAGAAAGCTTTTAAATGCGAAAAATAAAAGGTCCTAAGTTATTACAACACAATATATGGGATGGGGGATATAAATGTTCAAATGGGGGTATTTTGACAAGAAAATAAATCTAATTATTACATCCAAATTGAATTATACAAATTAATTAATTGCACAATAATTAAATGAAATAAAATAAATATGCAAAATGCAAAAATAGTTTTCATATGTATGTAAAATAGTATTTATCATATGTCAAATAAACAAAAATGAAAATGAATTAATTTTGGTATTTTTGGTATTTAGGGCAAAACCCTAATTTTATAAATAAAAGGTATTTATTATATAATATATGCAATATTTATTAATTATGTACAAAAAATAAATAAAAGAAGGTATTTTGTAAAAAAAGTATTTTTGAGGTCAAAATGTTAATAAAAATAAAATGTATTAATTCTTTGTATTTTCCCTAAATATATTAATAAATATATATGTATTTACATTATTTATTGAATATATATTATATGTACAAAAATAAAATATTTAATATTATTAAAAAAAAATATATTTTATGTAAAATTTTTTCAAAGGTAAAATAAAATAAAAATCAGAAAATAAAAGTGTTTGTATTATTTTTTGTTATTTTAAATAAAAGTATCTATATTTCTTTATTTACAAAACTAAATAAAGCCAAATAAATATCAAAATAAATGCAAAAACATGGGAAAAATAATTTTAATATTTTTTATGCTTTGTCAAAAATAAATAAGTCTGAAACAAAAATCAAAAGTCAAAAATAATGAAAATAAAATGCAATGGGCCAAGGAGGTGCAAATGTGAAATGTAGTGGTGTGAAAAGGAAAAACAAATCTCAGGCCCAGCCCAAGACTCTGTCTTCTTCAACCTCCAGCATCCTTGTACAACCAACACACACGTTTCTGCTATCTCATGATTCTTGGACTTTTAGCACAAACTCACAACATGAAAAATGTTAAGCATCAAGCCACAATTCCATACATATAAAAAACTTAACTTAACTCTCAGAAATGAGAGAGAATTTCTCCATCCCTAATTCTTAACTTAAGTTTTTGTCAACATTCAGATTCAAAATACTCTCAGCATATGCAATATAAATGGAAAATGAAGATATGTATAGCTTCAGGGCCATGAGTAGAACATTTTTCATTCATAAACCTAGAGCTAACTCTTCCTATATTGAGAGATAGAAATCCATGAACTTACCTGTTCAGCTTGGATCATGTCTGGCAATGGAGGCACTTTCAGGGCAAGGTGAGGATTGGTACAACTTGCTTGAAGTTCAGGGATGTTATTCCAACCTTTAACTTGCTTTGAAACCAAGTGAATCAAGCTATGGCAATCAACCTGCAAAACAGAAAAAGTGAAAATGGCAAATGGTGTTAGGGATGTTATAGGTCGTGTCCAATGCTTGGGACAACTTCAGTGGGTGGTAGGGAAAGTGTTTGCAAAGATTTTAGCTAAAACGCACGAGGGGAAATGTTTATGGAAGGCAAGTTGCAGGGATGCACTGTTTTTGTGCAGTACAATGGTGTTTTGAGGTTTGATGAGGTTTGGAAGGTGTTTTTGTCGTGCCTTAGCTCAATGATGTTGTTTGGGATGTGTCTAATAACTTTTCTTTAGCTTGTGTTGGCAGAAATGAAAGTTGGTCTAAGCTATGTCAAGTTACTTCTCACTTAAGCAAGAAATGGCAAGTTGGTTTTACAAGCTTGTGCAGGCCCCTCTAATGTGCTGCAACCATCCCCCTTGATCAGTGTGATATGCTTCTGAACTTGTGCCCAAAGATATGGCCTTGTACTTCTTGATTTTCAAACTTGACATAAAGTTCTACTTTACAAAAATGGATAAATCACTTTTTCCAATTATGGCTCAATCTTGTATGCAATGCTTAAACACACAAGATAAGACTTAAACATGAAGGATTGGCATTAAATTTACGAGTGTGAATGAGATAAAGGACCTGTAATCTAGCTTAGAACATGCTGAGTTCAAAAATGCAAAGTTATGAACATGTAAATTGGCCATGAACAAAGTGAGTTTTGCCCATATTGCCAGATTCGATTCTCCCTAACCACAAGGTTGTTTGATGAGTTCTTGGACATTTTGGAAAGCTTGTAATGTGTAATACAATCCATCTTTGTAATGCAAATTGAAATTCCAAGTGGAAGCATGTGAAAATTGGTCATGAAGTTAGGCAAAAATCCTGCCTAGAATAGGTCAAAATTTTTCTAAGTTAAGAATGTCTTGCACCCTTATTCCAAAAATCATAACTTGAGCTACAAGCTTCTTTTGAGGAAACTTTGTGAATCAAAGTTGTAGATTTTGAAATGGACTATAACTTTTATGTTTTGAGTTTTCCTTGAATCTAAATGCATCTTGATGAAAAAATGGGACAAAGTTAGGAAAAAATTAGGGATTTTCATAACTTACAAAAATTCTAAGTTATGAAAATTCTTCATTTCAAACCCTAATTTGTGATTTTTGATTTCTTGGTGACCAAGTTTCATAATTTGACATGTTTTGATGGAAAATGAATCTTGACACTTGATTTTGACCAAAAAGTCAAAGTTTGACTTTTCAGTATACAGTCAAAAATTGATCAATTGACTGGAAAATTCATCTGTCAATTTTGTGCAATTGGGATATTTTGAACTTGTTGAACATGTCAAGACAATTCCATGGGGTCCTTGAGTCCATATGTGAGCTTGGTTTGCCATTGGTTAGGTCAAACAGTCAAAAATTGCCTTTGTGCAGTCAAAACCCTAAAAATGACCATCTTGCCCTTTTGGTGATCTGATCAAATTTCTTGTGGAATTGTGATCCAAACTTGATCAAATGGTCCATATGAGTTCATAATGTTGATGTGGGTCAAATTTCATGAGGTTTGACTGTCAATTGACCACAGTTGACTTTTTCCCCAATATAGCTGATTTCTAGGTCAACTGTCCAATTGACTGGGCAAAGTTTGGAATCAAGACTTGAAACTTGGTATGGATAAACTTGGAAGTCCAATATGAAGCATGAAAGTCAACCTAGGCATTTTAGGCCAAAACATCTTTATGCAAACTCAAACCCTAATTTGGGTCAATAGTGCAAGGAGGAGTCTTGAGCAGAGGAAACCCTAACTGGATCTTGAGCTCCAAGGGTCTTGTGGTGAGAAAAATGTTGAGGAAATGGGAGGACAAATTTTGGGGTACAACACGTGCCCTATCAATACCAAGGCGCTCGTTAAATGTCAATCCTACGGGCATGCCGTAGATCTCCTAGGTTTCTTGCTTTTGCTATTATTGTTATTCCTTTTTAATTTCCTTTAATCATACATAGCTAACCCTGGTTCGCTCTCCTTGTAGGTCACATGGAGGAACGTCGTGAAAGGTTGCTAAAGTTGACCCAGGATAAGAAGATAAGTAAGAGACTGGTGAGACCGTAGTAGGCCACGCGAATGGGCCCGCCTGCTGATTCGGGCAGAGAAAGATCCAGTGGGACCTCGGGTTCTCCCGACGTCGAGCGCCAAACTGCGCTGGTCAGCAGGAAGAGGTGTCGGCCAGAGGACGGAGCGTAAACTACTGATGACCCTGTAGCTGCCCGAGATTTTGGCTTACCGCCTTGCTTTATGGAGAAGGACTTCTTTAAGGGGTTTCCCCTGACCGTGTCTGACAACAAGACCGACATCATCAAGCGGCTCGACAAGGAAGGTCGGAGGAAACACCTCGCCGCTAGCATGGTCGAAGTGGTGAAAATGGCCGAGATGGTTGTGGTCCTTGCAGGGGAAGGATCAGATTCTACGGACCGGGTTAGGGAGCTGGAATCGGAGAAGGCGGCTCTTACGGCCAAGTCTCGTAAGTTGAAGGTGGCCCTCAAACGGTCCGAGGAGATGTTCCATGAACAGGCTGGCTTGCTGTCGAGGGAGAAGGAGAAGGCCGAAAAGGCCCTTGAGGAGAGGGATTGCCTCCAACTCGACAAGGAATGACCGGAGAGTGACAACAAACGGTTGTCAAGGGAGATTGAGGAGATGAAAGCTTCTATGCTTCCTGCCGATGACGAGCCAGAGGAGATAGCCGCTTTGCGTACGCGCTCGGATTTTGTTGCTTGCATCCACCTCCTCGAGTCAGATTGCGTTGGCGCTTTGGCCGACGAGTTCGAGAATGCGGTGAGTCAGCTGTCCGTGCTAAATCCGAGCCTGAACACCGAAGGGGTTGGAGTTCTGTCCCAGATTATCGATGGCCAGGTTGTGCCTCCTCCCGACTCTCCTGATGTGGACGTCAGTAATCCGGGGAATGATTAACATCTAGTTATTGTTTGGGTCTGCGTGCCCGTATATTGATTTTATTTATTTTGGGGGCCTGCGTGCCCGTGTTTTTTTTTGGGCCTACACGCCTGTGTTTATTCTTGATTTCTTTGGGCCGTCGTACCATGGATTGTAATTTTGAACATCGTCGGCCTTCATGGTCGGTACACTATTAATCCGTTTTGTGCTTGTTTTTTTGATAGATGCTTTTGTTTGCAATTATCTGCTAGTATCTAGGCATATGCTCGATTGTTATTTTCATAACGAACACTTTGATAAAGTTTGTGCTCGAGCGGAGATATCCTCTCGACCCCCGTGATGGTTTGACGCATTTCGAAATGTGTCGATTGTGCGGAGTGGAGTCCGCATGTCGGGCGTATGACCTAGATCGGGGTCCTACGCTCGCGGCGTGAACTACCCATCGCGAGCTGGGTGTTCTGCCATGTGGGTACTTCGACAGTGGAGCTCGATCGAGGTGTCCCTGCCGGGCATTGGCGTTCGGCTTATTGGGTGAACAATGGTATGCCCCTCGGTGGTTGGTAGGTCGGGTCCGTACCTCGACTCGCCTATATGGTCAAGACTTTCCCTTTGTTGGCTAAGGGTGAATGTTCGACGGCAAAAGTCCACAGTGGTTGAGGGCTTTAGCTATAGTACTATTTCAGCTTAACATCATTCCAAGGTCGTGGTAGTGGTTCTCCGTTTAACTGCTCGAGATAATATGCTCCGGTGCTTGTAGCGCCTTGGACGCGGTAAGGTCCTTCCCAGTTTGCGGCCAATTTCCCTTCGCGGGATTCTTTCTGGTTTCTTCACAAGACTAGGCTGCCGACCTGGAACTCGCGTATGATGACCTTGTTGTCGTGACGCAGGGCTACTCGTTATTTCAAAGTGGCCTCGCACAGGGCTGCCCCCGATCGAATTTCCTCGACCAGGTCGAGCTCGTCCCTAAGGGCTTCGTCGTTAATTTCTTCGTCAAGAGGCATCTCTGTCCGCCTGGAGGGTTCCCTGATCTCTATGGGGATAACGGCCTCAGTGCCATATGTTAGTCGAAATGTGGTCTCGCCCATCGTCGAATGGGGTGTGGTGCGGTAAGCCCATAGGACGCTATGTAGTTCCTCGACCCACCCCCTTTTTGCTTCGCCCAGTCTGTGCTTAAGTCCTCACAGGATGACCCTGTTGGCGGCCTCGGCTTTCGCGTAGGTTTGAGGATGCTCGACTGAGGTGAAATGTTGTTTGGTACTGAGTTTGGCGACGAAGCTTCGGAAGCCTTGGTCGGTGAATTGGGTACCGTTGTCTGTGATCAGCGCCTTCGAGATTCCAAATCGGGCGAGGACATTTCGTTTGTAGAAGCGGAGGATGTTGTGGGAGGTGATTTTTGCAAAGGCCTCAACCTCTACCCACTTCGTAAAGTAATCCACGGCCACAATGAGGAACTTTTTTTGGTACGTTCCTTGTACGAATGGTCCGAGGATATCTATCTCCCACCAGGCAAATGGCCACGGGGATGACAGTATATTCAGCTCGCGTGGGGGAACGAGATGCATGTCGGCGTGCTTCTGGCACTTGTCGCATCTCTTGACGTGGTCTTTGGCGTCCTATTGCATTGTCGTCCAGTAGTACCCTGCTCGCAGAGCCTTACTTGCTAGGGACTTGCCACCCATGTGCTGGGCGTTAATACCCTTGTGTATTTCCCGTAATACCTCGGGGACTATGGATTCGTCGATGCACTTAAAGATTGGGATGGAAAATCCCCTGCGATACAGTTTGTGCTCGATCACCACGTAGGAGCACGCTCGTCGTTTGGTCGCGGCTGCCTCTGTTCGGTCTGGAGGGAGTTCGCCCTTTGTCAGGAAGTTGAACACCGGGGTCATCCAGCACGAACTGTCTCCGATGGAGTTCACCTCGAGCGGGATCGAGGTTTTTTCGATGCTCGGGCGGGATAGGGATTCTTGTATGACGGGTTTTTTCCCACCATTCTTTCTCGTGCTTGCGAGCTTCGAAAGTATATCGGCCCTTGTGTTTTGCTCGCGCGGGACGTGCGATATTTCTGCTCGGTCGAACTTCTTCATGTACTCTCTGACTAGGTTCATGTATTCAATGAGGCTGTTGTTTTTAGCTTGGTAACCTCCTTGGACTTGGGAAGTGACGAGTTGAGAGTCAATGAAAATTTGTACTTCACGGGCCCCTAGGTCCTCGGCTAGCCTCAGTCCTGCGAGTAGGGCCTCGTATTCTGCTTGGTTGTTTGAAGTTGGGAAGGAGAGGGTGAGTGAGTGCTCGATCACCACACCTTCCTCGTTCTCTAAGAGGATCCATGCGCCGCTTCCGGATGAGCTGGACGCTCCGTCGACGAAGATGATCCACTTGTGCTCTTTCCCTAGGGGGATTGTGAGCGGTCATTTCTGCAACGAAATCGGCCAAAGCCTGTGCCTTTAGGGATTTCCTGCTCTCGTACTGAATGTCGAACTCAGAGAGTTCCAAGGACCACTTCAACATTCGACCTGCCATGTCTGGTCGACCTAAGAGCTATTTCACTGGCTGGTCAGTTTGTACTATGATCGTGTGCACGAGGAAATAGTGTCTGAGTCTCCTCACCACGTTGACGAGGGCTAGAGCTACTTTCTCTATCTGTTGGTATCTGACCTCGGGCCCTTGCAGCGCTTTGCTCGTGAAATAGATGGGTTTTTGTCCGTCGATCGTCTCACGAATGAGGGCCGCGCTGACGGATTCGATCGAGACAGCCAGGTACAAGAACAAAGGTTCCCCGTTGATGGGTCGCGATAACACGGGCGGTTGAGATAGACTTTGTTTGAGATGGAGCAATTCCTGCTCACATTCCTCGGTCCATTCGAAGGCTGCTTCTTTGCGAAGGAACTTGAAGAAGGGGAGGGCGTGCTGAGCGGATCTCGCAACAAAACGGGATAACGAGGTGAGCATGCCGTTCATGACTTGTATGGATTTTTTCGATGTGGGTGTGGGGAGGTCAGAGAAAGCCCGACATTTGTCGGGGTTGGCTTCAATTCCTCGTTCCGTCAGGTAGAAGCTGATAAATTTTCTGGCCTTGACCCCGAATATGCACTTCTCGGGGTTAAATCTCATCTTGCATCGCCTCGCTTGAGCAAAGACTTCTTTGAGGTGAGCAGAATGGTCGGTGTCTACTCGAGATTTGACGATCATGTCGTCCATATACACCTCGAGCATGTCTCTGATTTGGTTATGGAATACTTTGTCCATCATAAGTTGGTATGTTGCTCCTGCGTTTTTTAGACCAAAGGGCATTACGTTGTAGTAATAGTTGCCCGAGCTGGTCATGAAAGCAGTGCAATGCTTTTCACTCACGGCCATTGGGATTTGGTTATAACCTGAATAGGCATCCATAAATGACAGTATTTTATAACCTGCCGAGTTGTCGACCACCTGTTGTACCCCAATTTTTGACCTAAGATCCCATTTTTATTTTTTGCATTTTTAAACATAAGTCAAGGTCACAAAATACGGTCGGTTTTAACCTCTCACCTTCGAGCTTTGACTATGCGAAGATTGTCAAGTGTTTTGAACATTTTTAGCCCATGTATCACTAATTTCTAATCGCATACAAAGGTGTATGTTCATGTTTTCTTTTGCTTCATGTGCAGAGACAGGTCTGAATCAAGAGCATCTGGTGTCGCGCCTCAATTAAGGTTTTGAGTCTCCCAAGCCAGAAGTACGGTTGATTGTGGATTCTCGAAGACTGATTCATCAAGGCACACCGTTGCACCCTAAATTTCGCCCCTAATATTTTTTCAGTCGCACATTCATACCATATTTTGTTATTTGGTCACAATCATTAGTAAATATCTTCATTCATCACATTTTGCATCATTAGTCGTATTTAAGTTGACCAGAAAAAGTCAGTTAAAATCAAAGTTTGCATCGTCTTTCAGTTGTAAAATACCCGACATTTCACTTCATTCATTTTTATCTGCTTACTATTTTCTTGCACTGCTCCAAGTTGTTTATATGTCGATAATAAAATATTTCGGTTTTATAGACAGACTGTTAAAAGCGATTCGACACTATGTGGGAAAGTAGCGAGAAAATATTTCAAGTTTTCACCTTTTACCGATCATTTTATGAATCTGCGATTCGCGTAGATTATGACGGTATGCTCGCTTTATTTTTTCGGTACAGTTCGAAGTCTCGTTGTTAACCTTAAACGTCTGTTTAGTCTGATATTTTTATTATTATTTTATTTTTGATTTTTGACTTCTTGAATATTTTTTCTTTAATCTTTGTGACATGTAGTTTATTTTAATGTGTTCATTTTATTTTTTCGGATAAATTTTCGTCCGTTTTTTATCGTTTTCGGTCATTTTGGGTCTTTATTTTTTATTCAGAAAAATTCAAAAAAAATTATTTTAAATTAAATTATTTTTTATACTTTTAGATTTTCATTTCATTTTTATCATTTAAGGTCTTTTTTTTCATAAAAAAAATATATTAAATACACCTTGCTTTATTCCTATTGGTTAATAGCATAATTTAAGGATTGATACAGATTGAATAATTTTGAACGGTTCTGATTAATTTTGAAATCAATTTTTCATTTTTATTTTCCTATATAAAGCTTCTTTATCTCTTTGTAATTACACACACATCACAAAACAAAAACTCTTGAACTTCTTTCACTTTTTAACCTTAAGCTTCACATTCTTACACTTTTTCTTCTTCTCTATCTTTGTATTTTACACTTCCACATTATCTCTCTCTTCTCATCTTCAAACTCCATTGAAACTTAGATGCTACATTGATTAGATCCGAGCTTTTTACCCAACCCATTATCGTTTTTAGCCTGAAAAAGAGTCATGGGTGGTGGTAGTATTAGAGAATCATGGTGTTTTTGTAAAAGGGTTTTCAAGTCGGCAGATGGTGACAATGAGGGCACCTCGTCTTCATCAAACAACAATGTCGTAAAAAACAAGAGATCAAGGACAAAGCTCGGTTGCTGCCGCCAACACTGCCGAAGAGGAAAACATGAATATCAACTCTAATGCTGCACATATACAGGGGATTCCAACTTTAATTTTGTTATATACATATTTTATAAATTATTGAATTATTAGGTTTTTATTTAGTTTTTTTATTAATAGTTGATTAGGACTTTAGAATTTAATTTAGGCTTATTGTTTCATTTTTTTAGGCCCAACCGCTTTTACTACTCCCCCTCTAATAATTATTAGTTATACCCTCTCAATTTGTTTATTTTAAATGATAATTAGTTTAGTTAATCTAGTTATTTGTAGATTTAATTAAACAACTATGTTTTAGTTAACTAGATAATCTTAATTATTTAGATTAATTTTAGACTTAATTTAATAACTTTAGAATTTTAATTTAATTAGATATAAATTAGTAATGTTAGAACCTTTAATTAGTTTAGGTATATTTTGATAACTTAAAAATTTTAATTTGTTTAGATCTATTTTATAACTTTAGAACTTCCAATTAGTTTAGATATATTTTGATAACTTTAGAATTTTAATTTAATCTTAGAATTTTAATCTTTAATTTAGAATTAATTTAGTTTTGATTTAAGTTAGTAATTTTATTATTAATATAGGTTAGATTAAGTTAGTAATTTTATAATAAATTTAGTTTATACTTAAACTAGTTTAGATGTAATTTAGCAACTTTAGAATTAATTTAGTTTAGACCTAATTCGGTAATATTAGAGTGTTAATTTATTTTAGATCTAATTTAATAACTTTCGAATTTTAGTTAGTAACTTTAGAATTTTAATTTAGTTTTAGTTAATAACTTCAAAATTTTATTTAATTTAGTTAGACACTTTAGAATTTAAGTTTAGTTTACTTAGTAACCTTAGAATTTCAAATTAGTCTAGATAATTTTTTAATTACACTTTTCTTTTATTCATGATTCTTCTTGGTCCATTCATTTAGTTTCTTACAATTTATCTTGTTATCTACCTTGTTCGTTTCTCGTGGATTTTAACTATTTATGATTTCTTACTCGAATATTAGATCTACCCGCTTATGATTAATTCCAAGGGAAATGTTTCAACTCAGCTGACTTCATGTCATCAAATACATCTTCTACAATCGTGCGAATAGCCTCATTCATTTTTTTTTGCTTGTTTACTATTTTTCCAAACTTAAGATAATTTTCCCAAAAGACTCCATTTTCAAACTCATACCTTTTAAGTCAAAACTTCGACATTAGGTTATCACATCTTCAAAATCTCGCCAACACCTATTTTTAGCCAAACGAACCATTTTAATCAAACAAACAATTTTAACCAAAAAACAGATTTTTTAAAAGGTTCCTGCGGAGTACCGTAGATGCAGTGGGTGTTAATACCTTCCCATTGTATAACCAACCCCCGAACTCTCGATCTGTTTTCAAAATGCATTGTATTTTCATTACTTTTAAATATTATCATACGTTGCATATTTTAGGGTTTTATTTCGCTCTTTTCCCTTTTCCTTTGGAAATAATAAAGCGCGGTGGCGACTCTTGCTTTTGCGAGTCAAGTTAATTAATAGCTTGATCTCCGATTTTCACCGCTACAGAATTGGCGACTCTGCTGGGGAAGATTGACCTCTTGCTGGTCCATCCCTAAGTGGGTTAAGCCTAATTTGTTTTATCTGTTTTATCATTATTTGATTGTTTGATTATATGTATATATTATGATTATTTGGGTGTTGATAATATTTACAAAGGACAAGTCCTATACCCGGATTAAGTTACACTTAGGAATCGGACGGGCGGTATAGTCATGTTAACTTTGAGGGAGTAATCCCGAAGAAGAAGGCATGAGATCCCCCACTCAGTGGAAGGCCCTTTTGAACGTAATATTTGTTTACCGAGTAATCGGGAAGACATTATTATTTTCGACCTGGGAGCCAGAGAAGCTGGGAACCGTAGAACCCTAACCCATCTTGGCCTTTTAGGTGTAGCGCGGATATTATAACAGAGTAATCCGGAAGTAATTGTTACGCAATGCTACGCTCGGATGAGTTTCTCTTGAGAATATTGCTGATTATTGAGTAATCAAGACGTTGGTAATATCCGAAGGAGGAATGTAGACTCCGGGAACTCTTAGAACCTTGTTCTACAGGTGTGATTAAACCGTTAGTACATACCTTAGGGGTGTTCCTTACCTTGACTCCATGCTCGTGACGTTGAACCTTTCGACTTTATTTGTGACCTTGCTTGTGGTTGTTGCATAGCCATGCATTCATGCATCCATAAAACCCTTTTCACTTGACTTTGAAGGAATTTGGAGGTCTTTCTTTGTAAACATCACAAGTTTCGTCAAGCTCAATGGATCTTGGGTGTTGATAGGGAGAAAACCCTAATCCACCAAAATGGATGATTGATCTTGATGATAACTTGATCAATGTTTGGAGCCAATTTAAAATTCATCTTCTATCTTCATACTTTGATGTTTACAACTTAATATCTTGAGTTCCTTGAAAATCAAATAAAAACTCTCTTTTGCATATCATACATCATTCTACATTTATTTGTTTCACTTTCAAAGGTCTTTTTCTGAGTCTTATTTTTCCTTTGGTCTCACCAGTACAACACTAACGCTAAGAGAACAATGGAGAATATCAAGCAAGAGATTTCTGAACTCCGCAGAGAGGTGACTAATTTGAAAGCTGGTATGGATCACTCAACTGTTTTGGTTGAAATTTTGGTTGCTTCCCAAGTCAATCCTTCTAAGAAGGAGGAAGCGATGATAAAAGTATTCACTAATTGTCATTCAAGGATGTTGGTTTTGAAGTTCAAATCAAGCACGTGCCGAAGAGTAAACACGATTGATGGTCACTTTGAGTTTTGAAGGATGTTTTCGGTGATTCAAGTCCAGATGGAAAGCCTTCCCAGATTATTAACTTATTTCTTCTCTTTGTAATTTTTCTTGTTTATCAAAACATTGTTTGCATGTAAGAACTTGTTTGCATCTGAATGATTATCTTAATACAATGGGTATGTTTGTCTTGAAGAAATTAATTCGTTTCACTCATATTTGTTTTCAAATTTTAAATTTATTTTTGCATTATGATACCAACTTGTTGCCCATTCTCTTGCCTAGGCAGAGATTGAAGGGAGGATGATGATCTAAATAACACAAAATCTCTGTTTGTTTGCTTTTGGATAAAATCTTGCTGATGATGTACAGGCATTGTTTCAAATCCCTAAACACCGGAGATATAAGGAAGATAATCCCTTTCTAACCCCTTTTGAGCCTTTGAAGCAGAAGTTTCTTTTCTATACGAAAAAAAAACCTTGAATTTTAACCTGGGGCAGGGTAGTTTTTAGTTAATCTGACTGAGTGTTCAAAATTCATAAGGAAGATGTTTTTTGAAGAGAAACTACGAGGGCTATCCTTCATGTATAATGAATCTAGAGGATGTGGAACCACAATGTTAACCCTCATTGATCAAGAAACGAGGCAATCACAATCCTCTCAACAAGCAAATGCAAGCTAATGTCACACATTTTGTTCAAAAGTCAAAAATCAAGAGAAAAAAAAAAGAAAAAGCCTGCTAAGTCAAAAAACATGAAAACGTGTGACTTAGGCAAAATTAAGGCATCCCGCTGGACTATCAATTCAAAAGAATTAGTTCAGGAAAAAGTTAGGGAAAATAAAGGATTGCAAAGAAAAGGACTGCAAAGAAAAGTCCTCAGCAAAGAACAAATTGGTGACTACAAACACGAAGACATAAGGGTGGTTTCTACTCCGAAAACCTCGTCGTTTCCTTAACCGTCACAAAATCCTTTTGAGAGATGAACGCACATGTTGAATTAACTGAACATAGGATTGGAGAATATCATGAAGGGGGTGGGCACCAAATATTTTGAGCCTTAAATCCTTTTTTCTAAAACCATGAACCAGACCATGTTACAACCTTCAAAAGTACTAATTGAAGCAAGGTTATTTTGAAAGCATACTTCAATGAGATAGTGTTCCTGACTCCCATGAATGTTCTAAATAGTTATGTTGGTATCATATGTTTTTCCTATACAAAAATAAATGGTGCTTTAACTCGCAAAATTTGTGCGATATCTTTCACAATCTTCAAGACTTACATAACTGTTGCATTAGAATTTTCATTCTCATTGTAAACTTTTTCTAACTGCAAAACATTTGTTTGATATCAAGGAAGCTCACATAAGCACCAGTGATGAGTTTATTCTTTTAAGGCCTGAAACTATGTTGAGTAATTGGCGGATCACGTCAAGAAAAATCATATCCATGGGCATGTCACCTGAAGACCGTAAGCACGAACATGTTGCTTCTCCCAGTTAATGCTTTTCCCAACTTGTTTGCTCGTTTGGGGCAAAAATTCGAAGACTTTGTTGTGCTGACTACAGTCAATCCGGGGCAATCACGTAGAGATTTGATGAATCTCTCTAAGAGTTTGAAGACACCAGAGCATGGTGAATGCCAGGTCTTTTGTAAAATCCCCTTGAGACGATTTCTCCTCATCAACCATATAGCTCGGGGCATTTTAGAGGTGAAGCTATTCGCAAGAATTGTCGTGCATCACGCAGCTTATCAGCAGTAAACTTGGGGCATCCAAAATTAGTCCCAGGGGCAATCCAGATTTGTCAAGATATGTTTTGCACACATTATCAGAGGGTGGTGTTCCCAGTATCTCTAGCTAAGCATGACTTTTTCCAGCTGAAACATTGTTTGTGTTGTTATCCTTTCAATGGATTGTCGACAATAGAAGACTGGACTTTGGGTTTTCTACCTGAAAATATCTTCCTCTCCAAAGAGATTTAAGCCTTGTAAAAGGACTTTGCTCCAATGATGGCTTTTGTTTTCTATCTCCAGTAATGTTACCATCCTGTTGAGATTAGCCGAGTGTCGAGTTGTACTGTGATGTCTTATCATTTTCTGTCTATCTCCCCTGTCTGTTTTGTCAGCATATGCATGACATTCATTCGTTCATTCACACTTGCATCATGCATGCACAGTTGTATTTGTTGATGTCTTTGAGTACGTATACCTTGGTTATGTCTATTCAAATAGCGTATTTGATCTTTCCAAATAGAGTGTCAACTTAAGCAGAAAGTGCGCCTCTTTTCTAATTCCCCACTGAGTTAACTCTCGTGGAAGAATCTTGCTTTAGCTTTCCTTTTCCATCTCTGGATAGGATAAATCCCCATTTGAGTTGTTTCCTCATTGGGTGGAGTCTTGTTTGACTATTTTCTCTCCAGTTTATTCCTGGATTGAGCTTTGTCTCTTGTGAACGATACCCTGTGGATCTCTCTAGGCTGTGAAACCTAGATGGAGAGTGCATTTATTTTGCAACGTAAATACTTGGTCTCCTCAAGAAGGATTTATTCATGGTTCCCCATTGAAGATGAACTTTATTCCCCAGCAGTGTTATCACAACCTTCTTCTGGAATATTGACATGACAACAAGCGACTGACTCTTTATTTGAGCAGTTTGATTATTTCTGATTTCTCTACGACAAATGGCGGTCTCTTCATGAGCAGTTTGTCCATCCTCGATGAAATTATTGATTCTCACCTCCAGTAATATCTTCATGATATTTTATGGGTATCTTTGAGAAAACAGCAAGCGGCAGTCTCTTCATGGACAACTTGTATGTTATCAACACTTTTTTGAAAACGGCAAGTGGCGGTCTCTTCATGAGCAGCTTGTACGGAAAACGGCAAGTGGCAGCTTCTTCATGAGCAGCTTGTACGTTAGTATTTTTGGAAGACAGCAAGTGGCAGCTTATCTATTTGAGCAACTTGTGTGTTATTGTTCCCTTGAAGACAACAAGTGGCAGCTTCTTCATGAGCAGCTTGTGGGTTATTGGCAACAAGTGGCAGACTCTTTATGAGCAGCTTGTGTGCTTTGATATTCTTTGAAGACAGCAAGTGGCAGCTTCTTCATGAGCAGCTTGTGGGTTATTGGCAACAAGTGGCAGACTCTTCATGAGCAGCTTGTGTGCTTCGATATTCTTTGAAGACAGCAAGTGGCAGCTTCTTTATGAGCAGCTTGTGGGTTTTTGGCAACAAGTGGCGGACTCTTCATGAGCAGCTTGTGTGCTTTAATATTCTTTGAAGACAGCAAGTGGCAGTCTCTTCATGAGCAGCTTGTATGTTATTGACACCTTTGAAAGGAAGCAAGTGACGGCCTCTTTATTTGAGCAGCTTGTGTATCCCCAACAATAATGTCTACTCAGCAAATGGCACCCCTTCGGAAAAGTCCCGTGGGGAAGTTTGTTATTTTATCCTTTTCAAGCGATATCTTGGTTAAAGAAGAAATGTGTTACCGTTCTTGGTAAAATTCAGAAATCAGAGATGTTTATCTCCAGCCACAGTGCTGATGTCAATCATTTTGTTTGCCAGTCTAAGTACTGATGTCAATCATTTCTTTTTCCAGTCTTCGTACTGATGTAAATCATTTCTTTTCCAGTCTCAACACTGATGTAAATCATTCAAGAGTCTCTCATTTGAAGTCTATGACTTTGTTTCCCCAGTGGAGTTACAACCTCTTCCTCTGTGGGATTACTGTATAATGTGCTTGGTTTCTCCAGCATAGTCTGTCTCATATGGCGTCATTCCCCATAAAATTCAGAGCATTACATTCATATCATATCATGAACATAATCGCGGTATCTTAAGGCCAAAAATTGTGTATTCTATATTTAAGTCCCTTCAATCTCGTCGAAATGAAGATCCCAATCTTCATATCTCCAGATAGAAGAAACTTAAATAGGGGCAACTGTTGTACCCCAATTTTTGACCTAAGATCCCATTTTTATTTTTTGCATTTTTAAACATAAGTCAAGGTCACAAAATACGGTCGGTTTTAACCTCTCACCTTCGAGCTTTGACTATGCGAAGATTGTCAAGTGTTTTGAACATTTTTAGCCCATGTATCACTAATTTCTAATCGCATACAAAGGTGTATGTTCATGTTTTCTTTTGCTTCATGTGCAGAGACAGGTCTGAATCAAGAGCATCAGGTGTCGTGCCTCAATTAAGGTTTTGAGTCTCCCAAGCCAGAAGTACGGTTGATTGTGGATTCTCGAAGACTGATTCATCAAGGCACACCGTTTCACCCTAAATTTCGCCCCTAATATTTTTTCAGTCGCACATTCATACCATATTTTGTTATTTGGTCACAATCATTAGTAAATATCTTCATTCATCACATTTTGCATCATTAGTCGTATTTAAGTTGACCAGAAAAAGTCAGTTTAAATCAAAGTTTGCATCGTCTTTCAGTTGTAAAATACCCGACATTTCACTTCATTCATTTTTATCTGTTTATTATTTTCTTGCACTGCTCCAAGTTGTTTATATGTCGATAATAAAATATTTCGGTTTTATAGACAGACTGTTAAAAGCGATTCGACACTATGCGGGAAAGTAGCGAGAAAATATTTCAAGTTTTCACCTTTTACCGATCATTTTATGAATCTGCGCTTCGCGTAGATTATGACGGTATGCTCGCTTTATTTTTTTGGTACAATTCGAAGTCTCGTTGTTAACCTTAAACGTCTGTTTAGTCTGATATTTTTATTATTATTTTATTTTTGATTTTTGACTTCTTGAATATTTTTTCTTTAATCTTTGTGACATGTAGTTTATTTTAATGTGTTCATTTTATTTTTTCGGATAAATTTTCGTCCGTTTTTTATCGTTTTCGGTCATTTTGGGTCTTTATTTTTTATTCAGAAAAATTCAAAAAAAATTATTTTAAATTAAATTATTTTTTATAATTTTAGATTTTCATTTCATTTTTATCATTTAAGGTCATTTTTTTTCATTAAAAAGAATATTAAATACACCTTGCTTTATTCCTATTGGTTAATAGCATAATTTAAGGATTGATACAAATTGAATAATTTTGAACGGTTCTAATTAATTTTGAAATCAATTTTTCATTTTTATTTTCCTATATAAAGCTTCTTTATCTCTTTGTAATTACACACACATCACAAAACAAAAACTCTTGAACTTCTTTCACTTTTTAACCTTAAGCTTCACATTCTTACACTTTTTCTTCTTCTCTATCTTTGTATTTTACACTTCCACATTATCTCTCTCTTCTCATCTTCAAACTCCATTGAAACTTAGATGCTACATTGATTAGATCCAAGCTTTTTACCCAACCCATTACTGTTTTTAGCCTGAAAAAGGGTCATGGGTGGTGGTAGTATTAGAGAATCATGGTGTTTTTGTAAAGGGGTTTTCAAGTCGGCAGATGGTGACAATGAGGGTACCTCGTCTTCATCAAACAACAATGTCGTAAAAAACAAGAGATCAAGGACAAAGCTCGGTTGCTGCCGCCAACACTGCCGAAGAGGAAAACATGAATACCAACTCTAATGCTGCACATATACAGGGGATTCCAACTTTAATTTTGTTATATACATATTTTATAAATTATTGAATTATTAGGTTTTTATTTAGTTTTTTTATTAATAGTTGATTAGGACTTTAGAATTTAATTTAGGCTTATTGTTTCATTTTTTTTAGGCCCAACTGCTTTTACTACTCCCCCTCCAATAATTAGTAGTTATACCCTCTCAATTTGTTTATTTTAAATAATAATTAGTTTAGTTAATCTTGTTATTTGTAGATTTAATTAAACAACTATGTTTTAGTTAACTAGATAATCTTAATTATTTAGATTAATTTTAGACTTAATTTAATAACTTTAGAATTTTAATTTAATTAGATATAAATTAGTAATGTTAGAACCTTTAATTAGTTTAGGTATATTTTGATAACTTAAAAATTTTAATTTGTTTAGATCTATTTTATAACTTTAGAACTTCCAATTAGTTTAGATATATTTTGATAACTTTAGAATTTTAATTTAATCTTAGAATTTTAATATTTAATTTAGAATTAATCTAGTTTTGATTTAAGTTAGTAATTTTATTATTAATATAGGTTAGATTAAGTTAGTAATTTTATAATAAATTTAGTTTATACTTAAACTAGTTTAGATGTAATTTAGCAACTTTAGAATTAATTTAGTTTAGACCTAATTCGGTAATATTAGAGTGTTAATTTATTTTAGATCTAATTTAATAACTTTCGAATTTTAGTTAGTAACTTTAGAATTTTAATTTAGTTTTAGTTAATAACTTCAAAATTTTATTTAATTTAGTTAGACACTTTAGAATTTAAGTTTAGTTTACTTAGTAACCTTAGAATTTCAAATTAGTCTAGATAATTTTTTAATTACACTTTTCTTTTATTCATGGTTCTTCTTGGTCCATTCATTTAGTTTCTTACAATTTATCTTGTTATCTACCTTGTTCGTTTCTCGTGGATTTTAACTATTTATGATTTCTTACTCGAATATTAGATCTACCCGCTTATGATTAATTCCAAGGGAAATGTTTCAACTCAGCTGACTTCATGTCATCAAATACATCTTCTACAATCGTGCGAATAGCCTCATTCATTTTTTTTTGCTCGTTTACTATTTTTCCAAACTTAAGATAATTTTCCCAAAAGACTCCATTTTCAAACTCATACCTTTTAAGTCAAAACTTCGACATTAGGTTATCACATCTTCAAAATCTCGCCAACACCTATTTTTAGCCAAACGAACCATTTTAATCAAACAAACAATTTTAACCAAAAAACAGATATTTCAAAAGGTTCCTGCGGAGTACCGCAGATGCAGTGGGTGCTAATACCTTCCCATTGTATAACCAACCCCCGAACTCTCGATCTCTTTTCAAAACGCATTGTATTTTCATTACTTTTAAATATTATCATACGTTGCATATTTTAGGGTTTTATTTCGCTCTTTTCCCTTTTCCTTTGGAAATAATAAAGCGCGGTGGCGACTCTTACTTTTGCGAGTCAAGTTAATTAATAGCTTGATCTCCGATTTTCACCGCTACACCACCATATCTATGTTGGTAAAGGAAATTCATTTTTTGGGCATGCCCGATTGAGATCAGTATAATCAACACACATTCGCCACTTTCCATTATTTTTCTTGACAAGTACAACATTTGACAGCCAGGTTGAATACCGGGCTTCGGAAATAAAATTTGCCTACAAGAGGTCTTTTACAGCTTTTTCAGCAGCCTCCGTTTTCTCCAGAGACTGCTTGCGTCTACGTTGTACTACTGCCCTAGCGGCTAGATCTATGGCGAGGCGATGACAGGCGACCTCGGGGTCGAGTCCGGGCATCTCTGTGGCGCTCCACACGAATAGGTCCGCATTCTCGCGCAAGCAGGCTTTGATTTTCTTCCTTGCCAAGTCGGGGAGGCTGGTGCCGATCTTCACTCCTTTGCTTGTGTCCTCGCCAAGAGGGACGAGTTCGAAGTCCCCATCCGGAATTGGTCGAAGGGGGACTTGCTCACCGCTAGGAGGTTCATCCTGGTCGAAGCAGGTGTCCAGGGATATTGATTCAACCTCTGGAGGGGCTCTCTGCTCTTCTACCTTGACAAGCTCTATCCTCCGAGGTTCTGGTCGTGTCGTTGCAGCTCTCTTGGCGGGCCTTGTATCAGTGTCGACCGTATCGCGTCCCTTGGATGCCGCATTAAAACACCTTCGGAAAGCTGCAAGGTCCCCTTGGATAGTGGCGACCCGTGCCCTCTTGGTGTAAAACTTCATCTTCAGGTGGACGGTAGAGGGAACCACGGTCAATTGCGCCAGTTTCGGCCTTCCCAGAATGCAGTTGTAGAGGGAAGGGCAATCAATGACGAGGAAATGCACCTTGACTTGCCTCGTTGATGTATCCTCGCCAAACGTGACCATGATCTCGATGTATCCACAAGTTTTGGAAGTCGAGCCATTAAAGCCCTGCAAGTCTGACCCCATGTAAGGTGAGAGGTGTGAGTCGTCGAGTTGCAGGGTTCAGAATAGTTGGCTGTACATTACGTCGAAGAAACTCCCTTCATCGACGAGGATGCGGTGTACGTCAAAGTTGGCCATTCTCGCTCTTATCAGCAGAGGAATGACCGCGTTGGGGGCCCTTCCGGGGAGCTCTTCAAGATAAAAGGGGATAGGTTACGACCTACCCTTTACCTTTTCAAAGGTCACCGTCTGAGGAGGTGCCGTGTCGACCAATTCGTCCAGCTTCCTCTTGGATGAATTTATGGTCAGGTCGTTGAACCCTCCACCATTGATGACCATGGCGGAGGGAAAGTGCTCCCACCTGCTGTGCATCGACAGCGGTTCTTGCATGTGTTCGGGGACATAGAAGTTCTCGGGTCTGGTGACGGAGAAGGCGGTTTAGATGGGGACCGACTCGTCAGATGGTCGGGCATCCTCCTCTGTTTCTCTTGTCTCACGGGCGTCGCGACGAGGAGCGTCGTTTCTCCGGTACTGGGTGAGTCTCCCCCCTTTTATGAGGGTCTCAATGGCGTCCTTGAGGTGGACGCGATCTTCAATCAGATGGCCATGGCTCCTATGGTACTGACAGTATTTGCTTATGTCCACCCCGGGCTTGGCAAGAGCTAGTCGGGGGCACTTGACGCCGCTATCTTTGAAATCTGTATTGGCACACTCCGCCAAGATGCGCTCGCGGGAAGTTGTGAGCGGAGTGTACTCTGTGAAATGCCCCTAAACCCCCCTCTGTTCTCGGACGTCCCAGGGTTTGTCTTCTTTCCTCTTTTCCCCGGTTCGTCGTGGAGGGATGGCTTCTTGGCGCGGGTTACTACTGGATCCGCGAGTCTTGGGGTCACGGGCTATATTGGCCGCTTCCCTTTCCTTGTAGTCCATGTAGGCCCTGGCCTTCTCGAGGAGAGTGTCGAATGTTCGGGGCGGTTCGATGCCCACAACTTTCCTGAATTCTGTGCCGGGGAGGAGGCCCCTCTCCAGCAGGTATCTCTTCATGTGGTCCACACAGGGGACCTGGATGGCTTCGCGGTTGAAGCGGTTGATGAATTCTCTCAAGGTCTCATCCTGCCTCTGGACGATGGCATCTAGCGCCGCTTCGGTCTTTGGATGACGCTGCGACGCAGTGAACGAGCTAATGAATTGGGTTTTTCAAGTTTCTCCACGAGGTGATTGACCCCGGGGAGAGACCCTTGTACCAATCCGTAGCCGCTTTCCTGAGGGTCGTGGGGAACAACCGACATTTGATTGGTCCCCCGACATTATGGTAGTGCAGCATAACTTCAAACTCGTCTATGTGATCGACCGGGTCGGCGATTCCATCATATTATTTCAGGTGTGGAGGCTTCTCCATGCCCGGGGGAATGGGCGCCTCCATGATGGCTTGTGATAGGGGACCGCGGGGGTCGTCCTCATCACTTCGCTCCGGGGAGAGGGACGGGGACCTGATGTATTGTCGGTTACGACGGCCCTAATCGTGCTGGGCGTTCCTCGAGCGATGTGTCCGTTAACACGTTCCTCCATGTCTGTCTCCAGGATGCCTTCATTCTTGCCGTGAAGGGCCGTGGTCACACCCTCCGGCTTCAATGATTGGCTCTCTCTCCAAGGAGGGTCGCCGCCCTGGTGGTAGGGGCGACAGGCTTCGGGAGATGCCCCGGTCTTGTCTCTGCGGGGAAGATCAGAGACGTTCCTCCATTCTTCTAGGAGGTGGGGATTGAGGCCTCCTGTGTCTCATCGGGGGACTTCGTTCCTCCTCTAGTGCTCTCAGTCTTTCCCCTTGGGCAAAGATGAGGTAGTTGGTCTGGTTGATTACCGCGAACAGTGCCCTGGTCGTGGCGTCTGCCCCGGTGGGGACAGGAACTTCATGGAATTGAGCGGCTAGATGGTTCAGGGGAACCAAATTATCTTCTTCGAGTCGAGGGGGGACTGATGAAGATGAAGTCGTGGCTCCATCCCGGTAGTTGGAGATTCCTAGGATGTTGCCGCCGAGAGCAGTGACATGGGCTGTGACGCCGGAGTTGTTGTCGGCGAGGTTATTGCTGGCCTCGATGACACATGCGTTCTGGTTGTCCTGAGTTTGGTCAGCCATGACGGTGGAAGATGGTTTTAGCTTTGGTCTTTGAAATTTTGTAAGACGAGGGAGCTTAGATTCCCACAGACGGTGCCACTGATCTTACCTGATCAGAATTGGACCGTCACAACTGGTTCGAACTGGATTTGAAAGAGATGGGGGGGGGGGAGGGGTACCTACAAGACACTCCGATGATAAAGTGAGAGACAGAATGAGCAGGTGAATTTTATATATGTGCATAATAAATGAATACCTGAACCTCTTGAAACAGAGGGTATTTATAGCCCCCAGCGCTGGGCCAAGGTCCCTTTATTGGGCCGACCAAAACTGACCCAACAAAGGGACTGCCAGGTTCTGCATGAGTAGTGGGGACCTGCACGTGGTCCCCTTCCTGGATAATGCTCTACGAAGAATAAGGAAGAACGAAGACGCGATCTTCCCGGAGCTCTAAGGACTCCGAAGCACCCGGAGGGACTGAGTCTGCCATACGGGGAGGATGCTCGAGCAAGGCTCGAGTTGGGGTGTCCTTGGTCGGGGACACCTCTTGTTGCGGGCAGCAGTGGGCATAGTTGTTGTGGCCCGTGACTGGGTATGCTCGGGGGATCTGGTTCCCAGCATAGCTCGAGGCACGGTTTGGATCTGGGCCTTACTTGTGTTTTGGGCCAAGGGTAGGCCCAGTCCAGAACAATTTATATTTTAAAACATTTTAAAAACCTTTTTTAATATATGTATTAAATGTAATATTATTTTGTGATTATTTTCTGGCTGATCTTGGGTTGAATTTTTTATCATGAACTTTATTAACATCATTGGATCCATGGTGTTGAGTCTAACTCCACAAAAAATGGATGAATGATTTTAATAATAGTTTGATTAAATTTTAACTCAAATGTGATTTGTATATTCTTCCTCACCCTTCTTCATCTTATCCCTTTCTTATTGCACTAAGTGTTATTGGAGCATGATCTCTATATCATGTCTCATAACAAATGGTGCATAGATTGCTATTGACGGACCTCAAAATAGGTGCGACTTCTATATAAGTCCACTTACGATTGCTTAACATAACGCTAAATTTTATCCCGATTTGGATAAATGATCTTTCGTAGCCCAAACCTATGTTTGAAATCCCAAGTATGTTAATTTGATCTCTTTGATCTAATAATCTTGAGATTTATTGTGTGGAGGCTTTGGTTCTACCAATCCTCTAATGGATCTTCATCAATTTTTGTCAATGCTGATCACTTAAACATCGTTGATCATTACATGTTACTTTTGAGGATTCCAAATGGATGATATACTTGACAAAAAGCAAATGCAACTTGTTATGTGGAGGCTTTGGTTCTACCAATCCTCTAATGAGTTCCAAATGCAAGTTTCAAGATGGTCATTGTAATACGGTGGGAGAACTGACTTGATTGTTTTACGTTTGATTGCAAATGTTGCAGTTAGCAAGAGTCGCCACCGACTTTTCTTTTATCCAAAAGGAAAGGTGAAAAAGCACAGGAAGACCTTTGAAATTGTTTCTTGAGTTCGGGGGGTAGATTATGAAAAGGGAAGGTATTAGCACCCTTTTCATCCATGGTTTTCCATGGGCTCTTAGTTACTTGCTAGATCACTTGCTTTTGTTTGAAATTGTGCTTTGTGTGGTTTTTTGAAAGTATTTTGTAAAGAGGCCATTGTTTAGGCAATCTTTGTAATGATTCTCGTTTGTAAGAATGTATACAAAGATGTTTGGCTTTTTGAAAATGTTTTCAATGTTTGTAAGATGTTTGGAAATATGTGTGTTTGTTTTGAAAATAGCAAGGATACTTGTTTGAAATGGAGCAAGTAACTAGAAGTAATCTACCTACTCAAATGTCTTCCTTGTTCATTTTCTTTTCCTTTGATATTGTTGTCTTACCATTGATTTGGTAAGCAACCCTATCTTTGGATGTAAACGTGATGGGCGTGGGTCATCGTATAGCCATGATTAGCAATGTTGCAAAGTATCTTAGCATTTTTGAGGAACTAAGATCATTTTGTAAGGCAACTTTGGATAGCGTCATCGAGGGACTATGATCTTATATTTGTTTGTTTTTCTAAGATACTTCACATGCGTAATATGGCCATTTTCGTATAAGGCAACCAAGTGGAGTAACCCTAGGGGGTGCTTGTGTGCAAGTGTGTTATTTTCATGTTTGATTTTGTCTTGGATTAGAGTTTTCTATTTGATTGTTTTTATCCTTGCCCTGTACTTCGTCTTCTTCCTCTAGCTAGCCGGACCACCTGTATCTCTCTCATTTCTCCATGAAAATGGAAACTCCAAACATGAAAATGATAGTATTTCTTCCCACGATTTCAACCATATAACTCATGTAAACTAAAAGTCAAAGATCAAAGCTAATTTTACTGGCCCTAATTTTAAACCTAAATTTTACAGAAATTTCAAATCCAAAATTCTCTACACACAATGAATATAAATGAAATCTATGAACATGGTTGGCTTTAGTGCAAGGATATCTACATTTTACTTTTACAAATCGAAACCAAAGGATGCTTGTATGAAGAGATAGAAGTTAGAGTTTTTACCTCTTTCAGTTGAGACCGTGAATGGAGTTTGAGCAAGTTTTGAGAAGGCCTGAGAATCTGTTTAGCTTTCCTGGACCTCCCTGATTGTGTTCCAATCCTTACTTTGCCTTGAAAGTTCCTGAATCTCCCTACTCAAGTCAACCTGCAAGCTGAAATTGCAAAAATGGCAGACGGAGAAGGAGGAGTTACAATGAGGGGATAATGGTCTGGAACACTTAGATATGATGTATGTTAAGTGTTTAGGTGGTTAAAACTTAAAACACACGAGTGGTTTTTGAGATTGCTATGCAAGGTGCAAAACTGCAAGTTATGGCAGGTTTTCAGTGGTATAGAGTTTGGGAGAGTTTCTGAGCTTTAGCCATCGTATCCTAAGTCACGATACATTTTTGTATATGTATAGAAAAGGTTAGACATTAAGCTTCCTCAAGATTTCTGAGTTATAGCCTTTTGGCTCTATTGCTTGTTTTTGAAGAAAAGTGAGGAGACAAGTCTCTATGTGCTTGTAAAGACTGATCTGAGTTGGTACAGGTCTTAGACACATTGCTTTTGGTTTATAGGGTTTGTGTGTGCAGAAAGAACAAGTGCAAAGCTTAAGGAGTTGACAATTGCAAAAGTTGTGCTTTATCAAAATGGAAATGGCAACTTTGTGCCATTTATGGAATTGTAGCTTGGACAAAGGCTCTAATGCTTGGATTAAAGCTATATCAGTTGTGTAAACATTTTATTATGGAGTGAGAAACAAGTTTGAGGCCTGTAAATCAAGGATTATGCAGCCTAGGTTTGAATTTGATTTTTGGTTCATTATGAAATGGCTTGAAATCAAAGTGAGAAATTGCCAACTTCATCTCTTCGATTCTCCCTACTCAAGAATGATCTCAAGGAGTTCTTTGACATTTTGGAAAGCTTGTAATGTACTATATAACTCATCTTTGAATTGTTTTCCAAGAGTCATCTTGGAACTAGGTGAAAAGTTGCCATGAAGTTAGGTTAAAAACCTGCCTAAATTAGGACAAAATTTCACTAAGTTATTTTAGTTCATGAGCATGTATTCACAAAATTATATCTTGAGATCCAAGAATCTTTAGTAGAAATTGTGTGAAGAAAAGTTGTAGATTTCATGGAGATATAAAACTTTCATGTTGAGAACTTTCTCTGAATCATCTTGTATCATGGTGAGAATTTGACTTAACTTTGAGAAAAAATAAGAAATTTTCTATACTTAGAAAAATTTTTAAGTTAAGAAATTTCACATTTCAAAACAAAATCTTCAATATTTGATTTCTTGATGAACAAGTTTCACATTTTGACATTTTTTGATGAATTGTGGTCTTTGTTACTTGATTTTGACCAAAAAGTCAAAGTTTGACTTTTCAGTATACAGTTGACTTTTGATCAGTTGACTGAAAAATTCATCTGTCAATCTAATAGATTTGCAATGTTTTGAACCATGTCATTAGGTCAAGATGATGCAATTGAACTCTTGAAATCATTCTTCAAACCAATTGATCATTTGCTAGGTCAAAAATCAGAAATTGCCCTTTCTCAGCCAAAACCCTAATTTTGACCATTTTGCCCTTTTGATGATTTGATCAAATTTCTTGAGGAATTATGGTCTAATTTTTTTTATCAAATGATACATATGAGTCTAAAATGTTGATGTGGATAAAAAATCATGAATTTTGACTGTAGATTGGCCATGGTTGACTTTTTCCCAAATACAACTGATTTTTAGGTCAACTGATCAATTGACTGATCAAAAATATGATTTAAAGCTAGAGACTTGGCATGAGTAATCTTGGGGGTCCCTAATTATCCTTGAAAGTCATATGAATCATTGATAGTCTAAAAATCTTTATGCAATCTCAAACCCTAATTTTGGGTCATTAGTGCATGATGAGATGTCTTGAGCTGGTCAAGCCCTAATCCAGTCTTGAGTCCAAAAGATCTTGTGAGAAAAATCTTGATAAATGAGAGGGCAAATTTTGGGGTACAACAGCTGCCCCTATTCAATCTTCTTATACCTGAAGAGTTAGATTGGCGAGTTTTGCCATTCGTGACTCGAAGGTGAAAGATGATTGGACACTAGAGTGCCCAGAAATTTGCACTCAACGATGTGTGGTTGAGGGAATGGGCTTAAAGATTCCTTTTGGAGAGGTGATATAATCTTGTTGGAGATGGGCTTGTAGATGCCATCCAAGAATACTTGTTGAATTGTAATTTGTAAGCTGAAAGAATGAGTATCGGAATGGCGTTCGTGTCTGGAGCGTATCTGAATTGTATCTGAAAGTTGAATCTGAATGAGTATCAGAATGGCATATGTGTCTAGAGCATATCTAAACTGTATCTGAAATTTGTATCTGAATGAGTATCAGAATGGCATCCGTGTATGGAGCGTATCTAAACTGTATCTGAAAGTTGCATCTGAATGAGTATCAGAATGGCGTCCGTGTCTGGAGCGTATCTGTACTGTATCAAGATTGCATATTGTTAATGGTAGTTGTTAATCTTATCCTGAAAAGAGTAAAATGTTAGCTAAAATACAAAGTTATGTTTGCATGAAATATATGATGCAATGTATTTGCTTTATCAGTGTTTATGATATATGGATGCAATGTATGTGTATGTGAACTAATTTTCTACATTGTTGTTTGATTGAGGAAAATAAATCCCTGAATTCCGCTGAAGATATGTGAATTTTCATGTCTTGAAGTTGAAGTACTGATGAACTTTTGTTGAGAGAAGTAAAATTTGTTGTGAGGGCAATGCCATGTACTGCTTGCAAGATCTGTTAGGGAGTCCCGAAAAATTCGACGACTTTTGCTAGGGATTGACAACTGGGAACTTTGTTCTGCTGGGGATTTAAATGACGTATTGTAGGGGATTACTTATGGAATAGCCTAGATACATTTTCCTATTCTTTCAACCTATCAGTAATTGTCTTTCCCATTTTGTTTATTTGTAAACAGTAATCATGTTCAAATGCATATGTTCAACAATGAATCATTGGACGTTTTTGTAAACAAAACACAAGCGTAAAGAAAAAGGAAAATAGTTTTTGCACTTTCAAAGGGATATTTTGTATTGACTTTGAATAAGTATTTTGTACAAAGGGGAAAAACATTCCAGTAAGAGAATGTTGTCGTACAACAAGAAAAATTTGATACAAAGAAAGATAGCTATGTGTAATAATCCCATGGGGTTCCCATTCTGCTATAGCCTTCGTATGTATGAGAATCTTGTCTATTTTTGTCTTGTCTGAAGATGACTGAATTGATCAGAACCTTTGAGTTTGTCAATGGAAGCCAAAGTTTGTCCGTCAAGTGATTTGATGGGACATAGTCATACGCCTTAATTCCCTAACTTTTGCCTGGACCGCCCTTTCGGGTTTTAAGTCCACCGGGAAACCCTTTTTTTCCCAAGTCGCCCTTTCGGGTTTTCAACTTTCCGGGTGTACATGTTTTTTTATTTTATCCCTAATTTTGCCTGAACCTTTTTGGTTCACCGGGACGCCCTTGTTTTTCTTAGGTGTGTCAACCTAGCGGGTCTCTTATGCGTAATATCTTTTGACTATGTCCGCGTTTGCAGGGTGTGGCAGGTCATCACCATCCATGGTGGTCAAGATCATTTCCCTACCGGAGAATATGTTTTTGATTACAAATGGTCCTTCATAGGTAGGAGTCCATTTGCCCCTAGGATCACTTTGTGGCAAGATGATACGTTTAATCTCTAGATCCCCAACTTGATATACTTGGCGTATGACTTTCTTGTTGAAAGCCTTGATCATCAGTTTTTGATACATTTGACAATGGAAAACAGCAGTAAGTCTCTTTTCATCAATCAAATTCAGTTGATCAAGTCGAGTCTGGATCCAATCGTCTTCGTTCAACCCTGCATCCTTCATTATCCTCAGGGAGGGGATCTGAACCTTAATAGGCAAGACAACCTCCATGCCATAAACCAAAGAATAGGGTGTTGCCCCGGTTGATGTGCGAGTCGTGGTACGCTAACCGTGGAGAGCAAACGGTAACATCTCATGCCAGTCTTTGTATGTGACTGTCATTTTCTGTATGATCTTCTTAATGTTTTTATTTGCAGCTTCGACAACACCATTCATATTTGGCCGATAGGGAGAAGAATTGTGATGCTGAATCTTGAATTTCTCGCATAATGTGGTGATCATAGTGTTATTGAGATTTGTACCATTGTCAGTGACGATCCTTTCTGGGATACCATACCGGCAAATAAGGTTTTGCTTGATGAAGCGGGCAAAAAAATTCTTGGTAACGGAAGCGAAGGAAGCTGCCTCCACCCATTTTGTAAAATAGTCAATGGCCACTAGGATGAAGCGATGTCCATTGGAGGCTGTCGGCTTGATTTCCCCAATCATATCAATTCCCCACATAGCAAAAGGCCAAGGAGCCATCAAGACATTCAGAGGAACCGGGGGTACATGTACTTTATCGGTATAAATCTGGAACTTATGACAAGTTCGAGAGTGTTGATAGCAATCTGCTTCCATGGTAGACCAATAATAGCCTGCCCGTAAGATTTTCTTCGCCATCGTATGCCCACTAGAGTGGGTGCCAAAAGTACCTTCATGTAATTCAGCCATGATCTTTTCAGCTTCCACCTTATCCATGCACTGAAGCAAAATGGAGTCATGATTGCGTTTGTACGGGATGCCATTACTAAGGAATAATTTAGCAGAGAATCTCCTTAAGAACTTCTTATCATTGATTGAAGCTCCTTCTGGATATTCTTGAGCCTCGAGATACCTCTTGACTTCATGAAATCAAGGCTGGTCCACTACCTCTTCAGTATTAATCTCGTGACAGTGTGTTGGTTCATCCATTCGTTCGATGGTGATCTGGGGGGCCTCGTTATCCCAATTAAGTTTAAACATAGATGACATTGTAGCTAGAGCGTCTGCTAGCTGATTTTCTTCTCGCGTGAAATGCTCAAAGGTAATCTTCTCAAAATGTGGTAGCAATGTCAAAACATGTTCTTTATAAGGGGTAAGATTAGGGTGTTTGGTGTCCCATTCCCCTTTGATCTGACTAATGACCAAGGTTGAGTCTCTGAATACATCCAATGATTTGATCCCCAAGTCTATGGTAGCTTTGAGACGAAAGATACACGCTTCGTATTCCTCCATGTTGTTCGTACAATTGAAGTAAAGTCTGGCGGTGAAGGGAGTATGACACCCTTCTGGAGATATGATTATAGCACCGATACCATTACCAAGTGCATTGGATGCTCCATCAAAGAACAGGGTCCATCGGGATCCTTGTTCAAGTCCGTCATATGGCCCGAATTCTTCACAGTTGTCTAATGTTATAATGTCTTCATCCGGGAATTCAAACTTCATGGACTGATAGTCTTCTACAGCTTGGTGAGCAAGGTGAACAGCCAACACACTGCCCTTTATAGCTTTCTGGGTAGTATACTGTATGTCGTATTCTGTCAGGATCACCTGCCATCTAGCTATTCTCCCAGAAAGAGCAGGCTTTTCGAAGATGTATTTTATCGGATCCATCTTAGATATCAATAAGGTAGTATGAGTCAGCATATACTGTCTTAGCCGGCGAGCAGCCCAAATGTGCACTTGTTTGGATTCAACCTCAGCTTGTACTTCTTCAGTCTCTCAAACAACTTTTGTAAGTGATCAAGATGCTCTTCTTCTGTTTGCGATCTGGTTATCATATCGTCTACGTAGACCTCTATTTAATGATGTATCATGTCATGAAACAAAGCTACCATGGCGCGCTGATAGGTTGCCCCAGCATTCTTCAATCCGAATGGCATTACCTCGTAGAAGAAAGTGCCCCACTGTGTGACAAATGTTGTTTTCTCCATGTCCTTAGGTGCCATTTTGATTTGGTTGTAACCTGAGAATTCGTCCATGAAGGAAAACACTTTGTGTTGTGCCGTATTGTTAACTAGGATATCGATGTGGGGGAGTGGAAAATCATCCTTAGGGCTTGGCCTATTCAAATATCTATAGTCCACACACATTTGTACATTGCCATCTTTTTTAGGTACGGGAACAATGTTGGCAACCCATTGAGGGTAGGAAGTGACAGCCAAAAATCCAGTATTGAATTGCTTCATGACCTCCGCTTTAATCTTTTCTGACATATCAGGTTTCATGCGGTGAACCTTTTGTTTCACTGGCGGACAATCGTCTCTTGTAGGCAGACGATGTACCACGATGTCTGTATCAAGTCCTGGCATGTCTTCATATGACCAGGAAAAAACTTCAACATAATCGTGTAACAACTGAATCAGACGCTCCTTGACATTGGGTTCCAGATTGGCACCCACCTTGACCTCATTTTTATCCTCCTCAGTACCCAGGTTGATCGTATCCACAAGTTCCTCGTGAGGCTGAATGGTTCTTTCCTTTTGTTGTAGCAGTTTGGTAAGTTCCCCTGGTACTTCACAATCTTCCTTACCTTCGTCTTCGGCTTGGTAGATTAGATTCTCAGAGTCACGAAAGGCCATAGAAGTATCGTTACCCATGGGATCCATAATGGATGGATACCTGCATTTGTGAGTGTGGGTGTGTGTAAGGGTATAGCTATCTTTAAAAGAAAATAAAATGTAAAATAAAAACAATGAGAAAAAAAAGTTTGTATGCGAAAAAACGTCCATGATTCATTAATGTCATATGAAGATGAAATAATAACCCTTACAAATGGACCATTGTGCCTTGGGCAAGACATAAGGTTTTAAGAGTGCGAATTGTTTTTGAATATTACAGATCCAACAAAATGTAAAGATAAATTACTGTGGGATAAAAGTTATTGGGACGAAGTCTCTAGCCTCCCAATTACTGAGTCCTCCATTGACAGTCGGAAAGATCCAATCCTCCAGGTTGCAATCATCTTCACCATCTTCTACCGCGTTGACCTCATGGTTGCTAATCTTTAAGGGTGGCCCTCCAGCACGGGCACGGCGTACAACCTTTTGAGCACTTGAAATGAAACCTAGGCCAAACTTGTCAGAATTATACGGGATATTCGGAAGCTTCCCCCAGATGGTGCATCCACCTTCCTCTACTACTGCTTTGGCGTCCTTCAGAGATGACATCCGGAGTGGAGGCCTTGTGATCTTCGGAATCTGGGACGCAGTCTTGGTCCCTGCTACCTCTTTGGGGACCTCTTCGAAGTGTTGAAATGGAGTTTCAATGAACTCGTCGTCCAATTCCACATATCTGAAGGAATTGAGATGGATGATCATGTATTCTTCCTCTCCATGGACAGTGATAATCTTTCCTTGAACCGGATACTTCAGCATCTGGTGTAATGTAGAGGTAACAACGCCAACATTATGGATCCATGGTCGTCCTAGCAGACATGAGTAAGAAGGGAGAATATCCATTACATAAAAGGTTGAATTGAAAGTTTGAGTTCCAACCTTTATGGGGATATCCACCTCCCCGTGTACCATCTTCTTCGAGCCATCAAATGCTCTTACTACTATGTTGCTTGGCTTTAACGTCAGTCCCTCGCAGTCAAGTATGTCAAGAGTTTTTTTCCGGTAAAACATTCAAAGATGAGCCAGTGTCCACCAAGACATGGGCCAAAGTTGTGCCTCTACATTCTACAGAGACATGTAATGCCTCGTTGTGCTTTCTTCCCCTTGGTGTCAGATCAGCATCCGAGAAGCCTAGGCCGTTATCCACTGTCAAGCTAGCCACGCAGTCTTGGAATTGATCAGCAGACGTCTCTTGAGGCACATGGGCTATTTTTAGGAACTTCACCAAGGCTTTCACATGTGCCTCAGAACATAGTAGTAATGCCAGCATGGAGATCTTGGAGGGAGTTTGCCCCAATTGTTCAACTACATCATAGTCGCTCCTCTTTATAATTTTTAAAATCTCCTCCATTTCTTTCTTAGATGTCTCGGGGATAGTCAGCGACTGAGCCTTCATCTGGACAGGCTCTACTTGAATACTTTTTCCTTGAGTTTCAACAGCAGGAGTGTTGGTAGGAATGACAATAGGGGTTGTAACGGCTTCGTCAATAGGAGCATTTGCAGAGATGATTATGGGTATGAGAGTAACCTTTGGAACAGCCACGGGTCCATAAACTGCCTTTGGGGGGGGGGGGGGAATTCTGGAGAAAAGATCCTACCGCTTCGGGTAATTTTACTAGTTCCGGCAATATTGCTGATGTCAGAATCTTTCTCTTCAGAGTTTATCTCTTCGGCAGCCGACCAGTCTTGTTTGATGCCATGGTAGTAAATGCCCCCTCCCTAATTCCAAGACACAGTTTTGTCTGATACACATGGGACTGGCCCAGGCATTGTGATTATTAGAGGAGTTACTTTCGGAACCGATGTAATTCTAACGGGTCTTTTGGTGGAGACCCTGGAAGAATTGGTGGAGATGGTAATGATTGAAACATATTTAACAGGAACAGGTGAAACAAGAGTACTTTCAAACAAAATCTCTTTGTTATCTATCAAGCGTTGAATGCCTGTTTTCAACAAAGGGCAATTAGTTGGTGAGGATAAGCAGAGATGGCAGTCTTCATTATAGCCCGGGAACATACCGACTCTCAACAAGTTTATCTTAATGGTTGGAAGTGGAGTCATGAGTTCATCAACTGTGGTAACAAACATATCTTCTTCAATAGAATTGGTGTTGTGACCATGTCTGGGCATAGGAGCAGAAATGACATTTGGCTTCTCGGGCGCATTAAACTCAATTTCTTTTGCTTCAATGAGGTCTTGTATTTTGTTTTTCAAGGCCCAACAGTTATTAGTATCGTGACCAGGACTTTCAGAGTGATATGCGCAACGAGAATTGGGGTGATAATGAAGGGATGTTGTGTTGGGGTTTTTCGGAGCTTCTTTCAAGGTTTCCAAATTGGATCTCAAAAGATGCGGTAATACTTGAGACATAGTCATGTTAATTCTGGTGAATTGTCGGACTGGCCTCTCCACCCTTGGTTGATTACTTCTTTGTTGATCAAATGTAGGCTTTGGAATCATAACAGCCCCCACCATGGGTCGGCGTTCGGACCTCTCTTGGTTTCTTTGCAGATATACAGCAAATATCTCTTTCTTCCCGATAAAAGGCTTCCTTACAGCTGTAGAAGAAGATGAATCCTTCTGAATCTTTCCACTTTTTATGCCAGCTTCCACCCTCTCTCCGGTTAGTATTAATTCAGTAAAGCCTGCAGATGAACTTCCGATTAAATGGTTGAAGAAGGGGCCAGATAAGGTGCCTAAGAACATGTCCACCAATTCCCTTTCAGACAGAGGGGGTTGAACTCTTCCAGCCAAATCTCTCCATTTTTATATGTAATCCTTGAAACCTTCATTGGAAGCCATGGACATACTCTGGAGTTGAGTACGGGTAGGCGCCAAATCGGTATTGTATTGATATTGCTTGTAGAAAGATGCGGCAAGATCTTCCCAATTGTGGATGTTGGCTCTTTCTAGTTGGTAAAACCAGTCGAGTTGTGTTCCAGACAGACTGTCTTGGAAAAAATGCACCCACAAGTCTTTATCAACGGTGTGGGTTTGGATTTTTCTCACATATGATCGGAGATGCATTTTAGGGCATGACACTCCATCATATTTTGCAACCATAGGCACTTTGAATTTCGGAGGAATCACAATCCCCGACACTAGTCCCAATTCCTCAAAGTCTAAGCCCGGAACCTTTTGTATTTCCATCGCACTCAAACGCTCTTCGAGATGTCTGTACTTGTCATCAGTTGGAGGATACTATTCCTCAGAGTAGTCTTCCTATTCTTCCTCCTCTTCTTATGATTCTGACGGGACGGATGTTTCCTTACCTTTCCCTTCTCCTTCACCGAAAGTTGTTGTGAAGTTCAAAGTCCTTCTTTTTTGTCCCTGAAATCTTCTCCCCATGTTTAAGACTCCAGTTACCTTCTTTGTTTTCTTTTTCCTCTCCTCAACTAGCAGAATCTTCAATTCTTCTTGCACCTTGGCTAAGGTCATGAGCAACTGTTGAAACTGCGTGTTCTGAGCTTGGAGATCTTTCACTGTTTGCTTGATGTCAATCTTAATAAAATAAACAGTAGAGAGATGAGGATACTTGTTGCAAAAAGACCTGTTTATGTTATGATGAATGATATGTGCATATGCAATGTTTTCAAGGATTTTGAAGATTCAAGTTCGTTTTAGACAAAAAGAAACACACGTTATATTAATAAGATAAAGTTTGAGTACATCAATGCCCCTTGGACAAAATAATACAAAACTCTAAGATAAAAAAGTAGTGCACATCCTCTTTGGTGCAATGTAGGCATTCAGGGTCCGCTCCTCATGAAGTAGCCTAGTGAGTTCCAAAACCTTCTTCTCTCTTGCGTAGAATTGGGCTTCAAAAGTATCTCGCTCTCCTTTGAGTTGTATCCAATCCCTTTATAAGTCTTTAAGAGATGTAGGCATGTCAGGATGTAGGATAGTGTATGGAACATCTTCCTCCTTGACAGGCTCAATGATTACCGGGAGAATGGAGGGGTAAGGCATCATAAGACTTTGACCACGGGTTCGTACCCATTTGAGGTAAGGCTCAAGAGGTATGGGATTCTTGTGCCCCAAAGTCTTGCTATCCACCTTGTTTAGCATCCTCCAAGCTCGGATAAATCTCTGGCGAAGACCTTGATCATCGTTGTCGTAGTCGAATACCAAACCTTGAATTAGCATCTCGTGCGGGCCATCCCTTTGGGCGTAACCAAATTGTCTTAAGGCTAAACAAGGGTGGTAGGTGATGCTTCCATTAATGCCAAGTATAGGGACATTAGGGAATTCTCCACAACGGTCAACAATGATAAAATTCTCTTTAGATCGGGAGCACCAATGAATGTCTTAATGTCTGAGCGTCATTAACCTTTGTGACCACCTTGAACCTTTCTCATTCATTAAGAATGATTGGGGAAGATGAGAAATAAACCATATTTCCAGGAGATGGGTGCAACACATAAGGACACCTTTTTTCCTCGTTGTGCGAGTGTGAAAAGAGTGTATGATATCCCCTAGCAATGTAGGCACCGGGTTGCGTGACATGAAGATTTTGACGATGCTCACATCTATGAGTTGGTCAGGATTGGGAAACAAGACCATCCCATAGATAAGAAGAGCCACAATTTCTTCAAAGGCTTGCAAGTCTAAGGAATTCCAACAGCTTTGGGCTTTCTCAAACAGGAACTTTGCTAAGAAGCCTTTGACACCACTCCTAGTTTCCCAATGAGTCGTGAAATCAGATGAGTGCAAGTGTAGAGCTTGAGCAATCTCTTCTGGCTTTGGGTCTCTTTCCGTACCGTTGAAAGGTAGTTGATTGAGAATGGGAATCCTCAAGAGTTGGGAGAATTCTTCCAAAGTAGGCACAAGTTGATAGTCGGGAAATGTGAAGCAATGGTGCAAAGGATCAAAGAACTAAAAGAGCACCTTCATCATATCCTCATTAGTGTTAGAGGTGACCAAGTTGAGTAGGCGACCATGCCTCTCGGTAAATGGAGAGTTTTCAGGAATCCTTGAAGCTATCTCCTTAAGTTGTGGAGTAATTCTTACAAGGTTGACTTGAATAGTTTTCCTGCGAAGTGAATCCATATCCTACAAAACAAGAACAAAGATGAATCTCAAAAATCCTTGAAATGGTTAGTGGATGCATATGATGTTCATGATGTCCATGATGTTATGTACAATTATGCATATACAAGCAAAGCAAAAAAGTTCTTAGTTTAGGCTTGTATGGGGTTTTATAGGTAACTACCCCCTTGAAGTTAGTTGGCTTAAACCTGTCCTAGTAATAGTAACCGGGTTCTAAGAAGCTCAATATCACTGGATTGTTTCCTTGGTCATTGTTTCAGCTCAAGCCTCTTTAATAGCGACCAAAATACCTCAAGAAACCAAACCTCATTGAGTGTAGTATCGAGTATCTACCAACTTCGGACTGCACCAAAGCCGGTCATCTCACTACACCCTAAAGGCAAAGTTGGTCAAGTAAAGGTTCTAGAAGTTCATTAGTGCTTCATGACATCACTCAGCGGCCCCGTATTCTCTTTGATTAACTAAAAGGCTACCGATACCCACAAATATGTCGCACTAACGTAGTTATTGCTTAGACCATGTCGGTATACCCCGCACAGTTTCCACAACGTATTGCTACTTACCTATAATGTATCCCAAATCCGGGTAGAGGATTTAAACCCAAACAAAGAACCATAATGTAAAGCATACAAATCAAACAATGTAAGCAAGTAAATGTGATTTATCCCTAAGGTAACCCTACTTTTAGAATTTTCCCCAACAGAGTCGCCAGTTCTGTGATACGGTGGGAGAACTGACTTGATTATTTTGCATTTGATTGCAAATGTTGCGGTTAGCAAGAGTCGCCACCGACTTTCCTTTTATCCAAAAGGAAAGGTGAAATAGCACAAGAAATACCTTTGAGATTATTTCTTGAGTTCGGGGGGTAGATTATGAAAAGGGAATATATTATCACCCTTTTCATCCATGGTTTTCCATGGGCTCTTAGTTACTTGCTAGATCACTTGATTTTGTTTGAAATTATGCTTTGTGTGGTTTTTTTGAATGTATTTTGTAAAGAGGCCATTGTTTAGGCAATCTTTGTAATGATTCTCGTTCGTAAGAATGTATACAAAGATGTTTGTCTTTTCGAAAATGTTTTTAATGTTTGTAAGATGTTTGGAAATGTGTGTGTTTGTTTTGAAAATAGCAAGGATACTTGTTTGAAATGGAGCAAGTAACTAGAAGTAATCTACCTACTCAAATGTCTTCCTTGTTCATTTTATTTTCCTTTGATATTGTTGTCTTACCATTGATTTGGTAAGCAACCCTATCTTTGGATGTAAACGGGATAAGCGTGGGTCATCGTATAACCATGATTAGCAATGTTGCAAAGTATCTTAGTATATTTGAGGGACTAAGATCATTTTGTAAGGCAACTTTGGATAATGTCATCGAGGAACTATGATCTTATATTTGTTTGTTTTGCTAAGATACTTCACATGCGTAATATGGCCATTTTCGTATAAGGCAACCAAGTGGAGTAACCCTAGGGGGTGCTTGTGTGCAAGTGTGTTATTTTCATGTTTGATTTTGTCTTGGATTAGAGTTTTCTATTTGATTGTTTTTATCTTGCCATACAAACCCTAATTACTAACATGTTATGTAAAAGCGATAAATTGTGTAATTTAAATATCACTACGCTATTACAATATTTTGTGGGAGGGGGTATACAAAGTACGAATGGGGATTGCAATAATGTAAATCTAATTAATCTATTACAACCAAATCAAATTTATACGAGTATTGAAATAAATAATGTACAAGACAATTTAAATATGCAAGGATATATATAAATGTAAGAAAAAGATTTTTGTTTTGTTCTTTATGTGAAAAAGAGTTTGAATCTAAGCCTAATAGATAAACAAAATTGAACTTAAATTAAATAAGAAAGAAAAAATCATTTTTAAAAAAGGTTTTTGATTAACCCTAATTTTAATTTGTCAAAAGAAGATAAATTTCTTTAAGTATTTTATATATTTTTTGTCTTGAAAATAATAAATAGTATTTATGAAGTATTTTGGTCCTTTTATATGTTAAAATAAATATTTATAAGTGTGAGAAAAAATAATAAATATTCACCCTTATTCTATTTTTTAATTTACAAGTTTATTAAGAAAAATAGTTAATGTATAATTAAATAAAAAATATTTTTTTATGAGAAAATAAAATAAAATAAATAAAATATAATATTTATCATTTTTAGGTTTTTTATGATTTCTAATATTTAAGAAAAATATATTTAATGAAATAAAACAAAATAAAATAAATAAATAAATGAAAATAGTTGGGCCATGGGTGTTGCAAGAAAAAAGGAGGCAGGAGGTTAGCAAAAAAACATAGGGCCCAATGTGCTGAGCTCATGCTGCAAACAATCAAAAAATGATGAAAAATGTGGAAAAATGCAAAAAGGCAGCGCCAAGGCTCGAACCTGTGACCTTAGGCATTTCTGCGCGTTGTCTTACCACTGGGGTGGCTGTACATCCGTTAGTTCAAATAAAAACAAAAATACATAACATGAATCACTTCCTTGCCCTGTACTTCGTCTTCTTCCTCTAGCTAGCCGGACCACCTGTATCTCTCTCATTTCTCCATAAAAATGGAAACTCCAAACATGAAAATGATAGTATTTCTTCCCACGATTTCAACCATATAACTCATGTAAACTAAAAGTCAAAGATCAAATCTAATTTTACTGGCCCTAATTTTAAACCTAAATTTTACAGAAATTTCATATCCGAAATTCTCTACACACAATGAATATAAATGAAATCTATGAACATGGTTGGCTTTAGTGCAAGGATATCTACATTTTATTTTCACAAATCGAGACCAAAGGATACATGTATGAAGAGATAGAAGTTAGAGTTTTTACCTCTTTCAGTTGAGATCGTGAATGGAGTTTGAGCAAGTTTTGAGAAGGCCTGAGAATCTTTTTAGCTTGCCTAGACCTCCCTAAGTGTGCTCCAATCCTTACTTTTCCTTGAAAGTTCCTGAATCTCCCTACTCAAGTCAACCTGCAAGCTGAAAATGCAAAAATGGCAGATGGAGAAGGAGGAGTTACAGTGAGGGGATAATGGTCTGGAACACTTAGATATGATGTATGTTAGGTGTTTAGGTGGTTAAAACTTAAAACACACGAGTGGTTTTTGAGATTGCTATGCAAAGTGAAAAACTGCAAGTTATGGCAGGTTTTCAGTGGTAGAGAGTTTGGGAGAGTTTTCGAGCTTTATCCATCGTATCCTAAGTCACAATAAATTTGTGTATATGTATAGAAAAGGTTAGACATCAAGCTTCCTCAAGATTTCTGAGTTATAGCCTTTTGGCTCTATTGCTTGCTTTTGAAGAAAAGTGAGGAGACAAGTCTCTATGTGTTTGTACAAGCTTGATCTAAGTTCGTACATGTTTTAGACACATTGCTTTTGGTTTATAGGGTTTGTGTGTGCAGAAAGAACAAGTGCAAAGCTCAAAGAGTTGACAATTGCAAAAGTTGTGCTTTATCAAAATGGAAATGGCAACTTTGTGCCATTTATGGAATTGTAGCTTGGACAAAGGCTCTAATGCTTGGATTAAAGCTCTATCAGCTGTTTAAACATTTAATTATGGAGTGAGAAACAAGTTTGAGGCCTGCAAAGCAAGGATTATGTAGGCTAGGTTTGAATTTGAATTTTGGTTCATCATGAAATGGCTTGAAATCGAAGTGAGAAATTGCCAACTTCATCTCTTCGATTATCCCTACTCAAGAATGATCTCAAGGAGTTCTTTGACATTTTGGAAAGCTTGCAATATGCTCTATAACTCATCTTTGAATTGTTTTCCAAGATTCCTCTTGGAACTAGGTGAAAAGTTTCCATGAAGTTAGGTAAAAAACCTGCCTAAATTAGGGCAAAATTTCACTAAGTTATTTTAGTTCATGAGCATGTATTCACAAAATTATATCTTGAGATACAAGCATCTTTAGGAGAAATTGTGTGAAGAAAAGTTGTATATTTCATGTAGATCTAAAACTTTCATGTTGAGAACTTTCTTTGAATCATCTTTTATCATGGTGAGAATTTGGCTTAAAGTTGAGAAAAAATAAGAAATTTTCTATACTTAGAAAAATTTCTAAGTTAAGAAATTTCACATTTCAAAACAAAATCTTCAATCTTTGATTTGATGAAAAAGTTTCACATTTTGACATGTTTTGATGAATTGTGGTCTTTGGTACTTGATTTTGACCAAAAAGTCAAAGTTTGACTTTTCAGTATACAGTTTACTTTTGATCAGTTGACTGAAAAATTCATTTGTCAATCTAATGGATTTGCAATGTTTTGAACCTTGTCATTAGGTCAAGATGATGCAATTTAACTCTTGAAATCATGCTTCAAACCAATTGATCATTTGCTAGGTCAAAAATCAAAAAATGCCCTTTCTCAGCCAAAACCCTAATTTTGACCATTTTGCCCTTTTGATGATTTGATCAAATTTCTTGAGGAATTATGGTCCAATTTTGATCAAATGATACATATGAGTCTAAAATGTTGATGTGGATCAAAAATCATGAAGTTTGACTGTAGATTGGCCATGGTTGACTTTTCCCCCAATACAACTGATTTTTAGGTCAACTGATCAATTGACTGATCAAAAATATGATTCAAAGCTTGAAACTTGGCATGAGTAATATTGGGGTCCCTAATTTTCCTTGAAAGTAATATGAAGCATTGATAGTCTAAAAATATTTGTGCAATCTCAAACCCTAATTTTGGGTCATTAGTGCATGATGAGATGTCTTGAGCTGGTCAAGCCCTAATCCAGTCTTGAGTCTAAAAGATCTTGTGAGAAAAATCTTGATAAATGAGAGGGAAAGTTTTGGGGTACAACAGTCATCCAACTAAGCACTAATTATTAAATTGTTTTTACTTTATGCTTTTATTTTTATGCTTTATGTACCATTTACTTTAAGCATTACATTTCATGCCTTTTTTTTATTTTGCTCACTTGAGCATTTACTTTTTTGTCATTTTTATTTTGCTCACTTGAGATTTTCTTTTCTCTTTTAAGACACCTAATAATCAACATGAACCCTAAAAAACCTTTAATGATACTTGCACTATTTTGTTACTATCCTTGGTATTATGGAGCATTGGACTTCTTGAACTTAGGATTAGAAACCTTGACCTATGTTGGAGACCTTGTGGCCTTAATGAATATTTTGTCTGGAGTTCTTGAGGTTAACCTCAAGATATTGGGTTGTTTGTTTATTTTGTGTGCAGGTTATTATGATTACATTCTTTGTTTGTAATATGGAATTCACCCGTATACAACCGTTACTCTGCCCAATTTTTGTGAAGACTTAATACACTTGAAGTTTGGTTCTCTCAAGAGGTCTAGTATCTTTTCTTGCTTGGTTTAAATCCAAAGAATATCAATTCTATCTTGAATCATAATGTCAAGTATTTGATTCTTTTTGGTTAGATGGTTCTTATCCCTAGCTTTTACCTTATGCTTTAGGATAGTCTCTTCTTCTCCTCCCATCTTCTTTAATTTCAAAAATCTTCTCCCTCCTTTTGAAAACTCTTCTTGTTTTTTTAAAAACTTGAACCACTTTCATAATAAACTTGGACTTATGTCCATGCATTTTCAAAACATTTTCATAAATAAACTTCAATCAATTTAATAATACCTTGACATTTTTGTGAGAAGACTAAAAGTCAATCAATCTCATTTCAAACCATTTTGCCATTTTGGCTTAAAATCTTTCTCAAAAGATTAGACTCTTGTCAATCCTTGTAGTGATGCAAACAACTATACTTCTAAAATATGTAGTGAAGAGAGATACTTTCCACTTGAGTGTAGAGTGAGGCACTGTTGATTTTAAAATCCAAGCCATATCCTCCACTTTGAGATGATGCAAATTCTCCTTTCTCATGATTGTGGGTAGTAAGTATGTTTTCCACACGGACAGTGACGATGATGTCTTATATTATAAAATTAATCAACACACTTGTGTTTTAATTTTTTTTAAAGAGGAACTATGTGTACCCTGATCCCCTATTGCACGGAAGGTGGTACGTAGGCACTAAAGGTTCACAACCGCGGCGGGTGCAAAAATCATAAAAAATATATTTCTTTTCTCACCTCCACCATCTATTTTTATATAACATTTTATAGCCAAAATATACAGATTTTACAAAGAGGTTATTGCGGAGTATCGTAGATGTTTAGGGTGCTAATACCTTCCCTTTGCATAACCAACCCCCTTACCTTGAATCTTTCCCCCTCTTTTTGGGTTACTCGCTCTTTTCCCATTCCTTTGGAATCAATAAAGCGCGGTGGGCGATTTTATTTTGATTTGTATAAGTCTAGTCAATCCAATGGCTTAGTCTTAAACATTTCTACCGCTACAGAAAAAATGGCGACTTCACTGGGGAAAGATTGACCTCTTGCTGGTCCATCCATAAGTGGGTCGAGCCTATCTTTTTTTATATATTTATGTGTGCTATTGTTGTTTATGTGTTATATGTTGTATATATGTTTGTCTGGATTTTACTGGTTTGTAGGGTGCTTGGTGATTACTTATAAGTCCTATACCCGGACTTGGCAAAAATTTAAGATATGACAGGCGGTATAGTCATGTTAACTTTGAGGGAGTAATCCCAAAAAAGGAGGCATGAGATCCCTCACTCAGTGGAGGTCCCTTTGACTGTAGTGTCATTTACCGAGTAACCAGGAAGACATACTGCTTTCAACCTGGGAGCCTACTGAAGTTGAGGACCGTAGAATACCTAACCCATCTTGGCCTTTTAGGTGTAGTGCGGAAGCTATGACAGAGTAATCCAGAAATAGTTATTACGCAATACTGTGCTCGGACGAGTTTTTCTTGAGAATATTACTAATTACCGAGTTAATCGGGAAGTTGGTACTATCCGAAGGAAGGATGTAGACTCTGGGAGCCTCTAGAACCTTGTTCGGAAGGTTATAACTTTTAGACCATACCTTATGGGTAGTACCTTCGACCTCATGCTCGTGACGTTGAACCTGTGAACCCTATGTTTGTGATCTTGTGTGTGATTGTTGCATCATGCATCCATGCATTCATAAGCATCTTTTGAAGAAATTTTATTTCAAGGGACTTGAAAGATGACCATTTGTGAATATCTCAGGTACCTTTTGACCATGGATTCTGGAAAAAGAAAGACCGGAAAATACAATTTCAAAGATCCCAAGATAAATGGGTTAATCAGTTTAATTCCCGAGATTGAGTGTTCTGCAGATTTTCAGAAGAAGTATGGATCCATCATTCCTCTCATGAAGCTTAGGATGAAGGAGGGTATTCTCTCGACCTTGGTCCAGTTCTATGATTTGATGTATCATTGATTTACTTTCCCCGACTATCAGTTGATGCCTACACTAGAGGAGTATTCTTATCTATTAGATTTACCTATTACTGATCGTGTTCCTTTTACTGGTTTGTAGGGTGAGACAAAACCACATGAGATTTATGCTTTGATCCATCTGGGGAAGTCTGAGGTTGAAGCCCATATGACTACTAAAGGAGGGATTAGAAGATTACCATCTCAGTTCTTATTGGAGAAAGCTCGTTACTTTTCCAGGATGAAGAGTGCAGTCGCTTTTGAGGCCATCTTTGCTCTACTTGCTTATGGGTTGTTCTTATTTCCTAATGTGGATAAGTTTGTTGACGTTAATGCTACCAGGATCTTCATGATTGGAAACCTAGTTCTTACATTATTTGGTGATGCTTATTATTCTATCATCTTCGGAAATCTTATTATGGGGGGGATGATTATCTGTTGCACGCCTCTGTTGTACCAGTGGTTTATTTCTCATATGCCTCAGTCTGATGCTTTCTGGGATGTCAGGAAGGAACCCCATTGGGCTCCTAAGATCATGGCACTCACTCACTCGGATATTGATTGGTATCATCGGGCTTACCAGGATGTAGAGATTGTCGACAGTTATGGTAGTTTTCCCAATGTGCCTCTTCTTGGTACAAAGGGAGGAATTAACTACAACCCTGTTCTTGCACGACGACAGCTTGGTTATCCGATGAGGGATAAACCAAATAGTATTCATTTAATTAGTTTCTTCTTGAAGGATGGATAAGACCACAAGGAAGCTAGGGAGAAGATTGCGAAGGCCTGACGTCACATTCATAGGAAGAGTAGGAAAGATTTGGGACCTAAGGGAGTTGTTTCTTTGGAGCCTTATCTTTAGTGGGTCCAAACGAGAGCTATTCAGTTGAAGATGTCGTACTCTCGAGAAGCACCTATGTCTGATTTGTTTGTGAATACCACTCCTCCCATATTGGATGATGTGGAAGAGCTACAACTTTCTTTAGTCAGGATGCAATAGGAAAAGGATGCTTGGAAGAATAAGTGCCAAACTTTAGAGATTTCCTATAGAGCAGACTTGAAGGAGAAAGACGACTTGATTGAGATTCTTGAGAGTCGGGCTGTAGAGACCATGGAGAGGCAAGGGGATTTATTTTCTCCTAAACCTCAATCAGATGCTAGTTGCTCACTTCCTGATTTAGATGATTGGAAGGAGGTTGCCACCAGATATGCGGAAGAAAACCAGAGGTTGAAGGCTCAGATTGCCAGGCTTACAGGGAAGCGCCAGCGTATAGAGTGATCTCCATCAACTTTAATTCTTAGGGTTTTAGACTTTATTTTCATCTTGTACTTGGGATTATTGAAACTTGTAATCCATTTTGAAGTTATTATAATAAAATTTTCTCAGTATTTCAAATGTGTTATTACTTTGATATTTGCAATGTGTCTATAAATCTTTAAGTCCCTTGAAATATTAATAATAAAATAAATCATGTGCATTGCATATCATGCATCATACTGCACATATTTCTTGCATTTGTTATGCATATCCAAGTGTCTTACCAAGCTTCTTTACTTCGTTCAGCAAGTTGTCTCACCACTACAATACTCGAGCTAATTTCAGAAGGAAGATGGACAATTTAGAACAAGAGAATCGCGAGGTGCGCAAGGAAGTTTCTACTCTGAAGGCTGGCATGGCCAATCTTACTGCTCTGATGGAATCTCTGGTGGCTGCTCAGAATCAGCCACCGAGTGCTCAACCTCAACAGACAAGGGTTACTACTGAAGCTACGACTGTTCCTGTGTCTGCTACTCCAACTGTTGTTTAAAATTGCATGCCTCAAGGTTGTCCCTGGGGAACGCCAGAGAACTGTGTGCCTGAAGGTTTCAATCTTGGTCCTCAAGATACTCCAGTTGTTCAGACTACTGTTACTCCTACACCTCCTGTGGTGCATGTTGCTCCTGTTGCGCCTCCTTCGGTGAATATGGTCCCATTTGCTAATGATGATATGTGTCGTCCTTTTCCTCCACCAAGTGAAGACTTGGGTCTCTATGATAAAATGGATGATTTTTAAGAGCAGTTTGACAAGATGCAGAGAGAGATGAAGACCCTAAGGGGAAAGGAATTGTTCGGGCAGAATGTGAATGATTTATGCTTGGTCCCGAATGTCAAGATACCTGCGAAGTTTAAAGTCCCAGAATTTGAGAAGTACAAGGGCAACACTTGCCCTCGTGCTCATCTTGTGATGTATGTAAGGAGAATGTATACCCATACTGATGACCAATGTCTGTTGATTCACTTTTTTCATGATAGTTTGACTGGTGCTACGCTGAAGTGGTATATGAGTTTAGACAGCGTCAATATCCATACTTTCAATGACTTGGGAGAAGCATTTATCAGACAGTACAAATACAACATGGACATGACGCCTGATCATGATCAACTCAGGGTCATGGTCTAGAAGGATAGGGAATCATTCAAAGAATATGCACAGAGATGGCATGAGGTGGCCGCCCAAGTGATTCCTCCCATGAAAGAGAAGGAGATGACTAGGATTTTCTTGAAGACTCTGGGTGCTTTCTACTACGAGAGGATGGTAGTGAGTGCGCCAAGTGATTTTACTGAAATGGTAGGCATGGGTATCCAATTAGAAGAGGTTGTAAGAGAGGGCCGTCTAACAAAAAGTGAAAGTTTCAGAAGTATGAAGAAGCCATCCTATGGGTTCGCCAAAAAGAAGGAAGGAGATACAAACGTTGTCATGCAAGAAAGGAGGGTTAATCCTTCTAGAAGAAATTATCAACGTCATCAACAAGTCACCTCAGTGGCTCCAATTGTTGGCGTAGCTCTAACTACCGTTTCTTATCAGAGACCATCCCATCAGGGGAATCAAGGGTATAATTAGATAAGTGATAGTTATGACCCTATTCCTATGAGTTATATAGAATTACTCTCAGTGTTAATTCAGAAGATGTTGGTTCAGACTCGACCACCTCCCGTTGTACCATCATCATTGCCTTGGTATTACAAAGCTGACCAAACATGTGCTTTTCATCAGGGAGCACCAGGGCACAATGTTGAGAACTGCTATCCTTTGAAGACTGAAGTACAAAAATTGGTGAAGTCTGGTATCTTATCTTTCAAAGATGTTGGCCCTAATGTGAAAGATAATCCTCCACCAAAGCATGGAGGAGAAAATGTTGTAAACATGGTGGCCGGTTGTCCAGGCGACTTCCAAATTTTTGATGTTAATTTGGTTAGGGGGAATTTGGTGAAAATGCATGCAGACCTCTGAATTTAGCTACTATGCGCATGACCATGTTGGTTGTGCTATTTGCAGTACAGGTATACATCGTTGTGACAAGATAAAGGCTGATTTGCAAGAGATGATGGATGAGGGCCTCATCCATATAATTAGGCCTAGGGAAGAGTATGAAGAGGAAGTAAACATGGTTTCTAGATTTCCTGGAGAGTTCAAAATCTTTGATGTGGAATATATGAATGAGGATATTGTACAATTGCATGCTACTTTCTGCCACATGGTTGGCCATGTAGAACATCAATATAGATCTTACCGAATTTGCTGCCGGGACTCCCAAGGATGTCCAATTGTAAGGAAAGGTGTTCAGTTGTTGTTGGATAATGGAACCATCAAGGTTACAGGTCAAAGTGATGATTACCATGAAGTTAATGTGATTGAGGTTTGTTTGGATGAAGAAGAGTCAGATGATGAGTATGCCTCCGCAGATGAGTTCTTCTCCTCGGATGAAGATTTATTTTCCAAAGATGACTCTGTAATGATTGAATGTGTTGAAGATTGAGTAAATTTTATTGTGCCTTTCAGTGCACCTACTCATTTTTAAGTTGAATATCATAGCAAGCCATCTATTACTCCATTGGTGATTAGTTTGCCGGGTCCCATCCCCTACAAGTCAGATAAGGATGTACCCTACAAATATAATGCTACAATTTTAGAGGATGGTGTGGAAGTTCCCATCCAGCCAATGCCTAATGTTGGAAATATTGTTGAGACTAGCAGAGTGACCCGTAGTGGTCGTTTATTTGCACCAGTTGTTCGTGGAGATGTTTGTACTGGAAAGAAAATTATTGAAAATGTTGAACCCAAGAAGGCAGTGGGTGAATCTAGTAGAGCTACGCTAGAAAAAGAGGTGGACGATATTTAGAAGATAATCAAGATGAGCGACTACATAATTGTAGATCAACTACTGCAGAATCCTTCAAAAATATCTATCTTGACTTTATTGATGAACTCCTCTGCTCACAGAGAATCTTTGGTGAGGGTATTGGACCAAGCTTTTTTGGAAAGTGATATGCTTGTAGATCAATTCAGTAGTGTAGTAGGGATTATTACAGCGTGTAACAACCTGATTTTCTACAACGATGAACTTCCCGATGAAGGAAGGAATCACAATTTGGCACTCCACATCTCTATGAAATGCAAGAATGATTCATTATCCAATGTGTTGATTGATAATGGATCCTCATTGAACATTATACCAAGGAGCACACTTATGAAGTTAAAATATCAAGGAACGCCCATGCGCCCAAGTGGCATTATTGTGAAAGCGTTTGATGGATCAAGGAAATCTGTTATTGGTGAAGTGGACTTGCCTATTCATATAGGCCCACATTTGTTTCAGATTACTTTCCAGGTTATGGATATTGTACCCGCTTATAGCTGCTTGTTGGGACGGTCGTGGATACATGAGGCAGCGGCTGTCACTTCGAATTTGCACCAGAAGTTGAAGTTTGTGCGTGAAGGAAAAGTGGTAATTATAAATGGAGAACATGCATTATTGATATCTCATTTGTCCTCTTTTAGCATTATGGAGGCAGATGAAGCTGCTGTTGGAACCCAGTTCCAAGCTTTGCCCATTGATAACATAATAGGAAATGAGAACTCTATAGCTTCGTTTAAGGATGCACAATGGGTTGTGCATAAAGGCTGTAGTGATGTATGGGGATAGATCGTTGATCCACTTGTAAACAAGAATAGAGTTGGCTTGGGGTTCTCTGTGAAGAATGATAAAGGTAAGAGCATGAAGCCTAAATCTGCTGCAGGCAAGTATCAAGATATCTTTTGTAGCGGGGCTTATCTCGATCCAACTGTTTCCAGGATTAATGCCATTGTGGAAGATGAAGCAGAGCCAAAAATTCCAAATTATGTGACGCACAGAGTTAGGGTTCAGAACTAGATCACCATTGATGTTCCTTCTTGCATACATGTTTCAAAGTAATTTGTTTTGTTAATATTTTTAAAAAGCTTTCACTCTGCCCAAGGTGAAAGTATTAATACTGTATGAGCTTATTTGTTTGCTGTGAATTTTAAAATCAATAATAAAAGTTGTCTTTGTTTCCCAAATTGTGTTTTTATTTTTTTCTTTTTCTTGGAAAATGGTAATAAAAAAAAACCTTTCAAAATAAATGATAATTGAAATTCAATCTGCATGATAACTTGTTATATGTGTCAGTTTCTAAAAGCAATCATAAATCATATGTGCAGATTAATTAAAAAACTTGTTGAATACAATGATCTTGCACCCTCTCCCAACTTTGAATGTCCTGTGTATGGGGCCAAAGAAGAAGACTATGATGAGATTCTAGAAGAGGTCTCACAGTTGCTTGAGCGCGAGGAGAATGTCATTCAGCCATATAAAGAGCCATTAGAAGTAATCAATTTGGGTTCCGAAGAAGATCTGAAGGAAGTCAAGATTGGAGCATTGCTGCATCCTGATGTGAAGAGCATGTTGATTGAGATGTTGAAAGAGTATGAAAATATTTTTGCTTAGTCTTATCAAGATATGCCTGGTCTAAATACAAATATTGTAGAGCACCGTTTGCCGCTAAAGCCAGAGTGGCCGTCAATCAAACAAAAGTTGCGAAGAACTCACCAAGATATGACAATGAAGATTAAAGAGGAAGTTCTAAAGAAGATTAATGTCGGTTTTCTTGTGACATCAGTATACCCTTGGTGGATTTCTAATATTTTCCCAGTACCGAAGAAAGACGGAAAAGTTCTCATGTGCGTAGATTACAGAGATCTAAATAAAGCTAGTACAAAAGATTATTTTCCATTGCCACACATTGATCAGTTAGTGGATAGCACAACAAAATTCAAAGTTTTCTCGTTCATGGATGGATTTTCCGGGTATAATCAAATAAGGACGGCTCTTGAGGACATGGAAAAAACAACATTTATCACATCCTGGCGAACATTCTGTTACAGAGTGATGCCCTTCGGGTTGAAGAACGCTGGTGCAACGTACTAGAGGGTTGTGACAACCCTATTCCATGATCTGATGCACAAAGAAATTGAGGTATATGTCGATGATATGATTTCTAAATCCTAGACTGAAGAAGGGCATGTAGAATATTTGTTGAAGTTGTTTCAGCGTTTGAGGAAGTATCGTCTCCGCTTGAATCCAAATAAATGTACCTTCAGTGTTCGGTCAGGGAAATTGTTGGGTTTCATTGTTAGCCAGAGAGGGATTGAAGTTGACCCTGATAAAGTCAAATAAATTCAAGAAATGCCAGCGCCGGGAACTGAAAAGCAAGTCAGAGAGTTCCTCGGGCGTTTGAATTATATTTCCATATTCATTTCCCACATGACTGCAACGTGTGAACCGATCTTTAAGTTGTTAAAGAAAGATCAAGGTTGTGTATGGACAGATGACTGCCAAAGGGCATTTCAAAGTATTAAAGAATATTTGCTTAAACCTCCTATCTTGCTACCTCCTAGTGAAGGAAGACCATTGATTATGTATCTGACAGTGTTAGATAATTCCATGGGCTGTATTCTGGGACAATAAGATAAAACGGGGAAGAAAGAGTATGCCATTTATTATCTCAGTAAAAAGTTTACTGATTATGAGTCACGATATTCCATGCTGGAAAAGACATGTTGTGCTCTGGCCTGGGCGGAAAAATGTTTGCGGTAGTATATGTTGAATCACACTACTCGGTTGATCTCAAAAATGGATCCAATCAAGTACATTTTTGAAAAGCCTGCTCTTACTGGAAGAATTGCCCGTTGGAAGATGCTGTTATCTGAATATGACATTGAATACCGCACTTAAAATGCTATTAAAAGCACCGTGTTGGCGGATTATCTTGCTCACCAACCAGTTGATGATTATCAGTCTGTGAAGTATGATTTCCTCGATGAGGGTGTGATGTTTCTGAAAGTGAAAAATTATGGTGAACAACTGCCCGAGGAAGGTCCTGATCCTGAATCTCGTTGGAGTATGATATTTGATGGAACTGTGAATGCTTATGGTAAAGGAATTGGTGATGTGATTGTGACTCCACATGGATCACACATTCCTTTTACTGCAAGGTTGACGTTTGATTATACTAATAATATGGCAGAATATGAAGCTTGCATCATGGGTCTCGAGGAAGCTATTGATCTCAAAATTAAAGTTCTAGATATGTATGGAGATTCAGCTTTGTTAATAAATCGGATTAAAGGAGAGTGGGATACTCGTCACCCCGGCTTGATCCCTTACAAAGATTATGCTAGAAGATTGTTACAATTCTTTAAAAAATTTGAATTCCATCCCATCCCTAGAGATGAAAATCAAATGGCGGATGCTTTGTCAACTCTGGCTTCTATGTATCAAGTAAATACTTGGAATGATATACCTCGAATTATAGTTCGGCGACTGGATAGGCCTGCTCATGTGTTTACAACAGAAGAGATAGAAGATGAGAAACCTTAGTATTATGATATCAAGCATTTTCTCCAGACTCAAGAATACCTGATTGGTGCTTCAAATAAAGATAGAAAGACATTGAGAAGATTAGATGGAAGCTTCTTCCTCAGTGAAAATGAGTTGTACAAGAGAAATTATGACATGATCTTGCTCAGATGTGTGGATAGACACGAAGCAGACATATTGATGCATAAGATTCATGAAGGTTCATTTTGGCACTCATGCCAATGGACATTCGATGGCTAAAAAGATGCTAAGGGTAGGTTACTATTGGCTGACAATGGAATCTGACTGTTACAAATTTGCAAAGAAGTGCCATAAATGTCAGATTTATGCGGACAAGATTCATGTGCCTCCAACACTTCTCAATGTTATTTCTTCCCCATGGCCTTTCTCTATGTGGGGTATTGACATGATTGGAATGATAGAACCAAAAGCTTCGAATGGACATCGTTTTATCTTGGTAGCAATTGATTACTTCGCCAAATGGGTAGAAGCTGCTTCATATGCTAATGTTACTAAGCAGGTGGTTGTGCGCTTCATTAAGAATAATCTTATATGTCGGTATAGTGTGCCGAGCAGAATTATCACCGACAATGGCTCGAATCTGAACAACAAAATGATGACAGAACGTTGTGAAGAATTCAAGATTGTCCATCACAATTCATCTCCGTACAGGCCGAAGATGAATGGGGTTGTTGAAGCTGCTAATAAGAACATCAAGAAGATCATCCAGAAGATGGTTGTTACTTATAAAGATTAGCACGAAATGCTCCATTTTGATTTACATGGATATCGGAAATCTGTCCGCACTTCAACAGGAGCAACCCCATTCTCCCTTGTGTATGGAATTGAAGAGGTACTCCCAATCGAGGTTGAGATTCCCTCTTTGCGTGTGATAATGGAAACCAAGTTGTCAGAGGCTGAATGGGTCCAGGACAGGTTTGACCAATTGAATTTGATCGAAGAGAAGAGAATGGCAGCTTTGTGTCATGGGCAGTTATATTAGAAGAGAATGAAGAAAGCTTTTGATAAGAAGGTCAAACCTCGTGAATTAAGAGAAGGCGACCTCGTGTTCAAGAAGATCAGGTCTTTTAATGCTGATTCTAGGGGCAAGTGGACTCCCAATTTTGAAGACCCATACGTTGTCAAGAAAGCCTTCTCTAGCGCTGCATTAATTCTTGAAACTATGGATGGCAAGGAGTTCCCATGCCCCATGAATGCTGATGCAGTCAAGAAATACTTCGCCTAAAGAAATAAAAGAACAGCTCGCTAAGTTAAAAACTCGAAAGGGCGGCTTAGGCAAAAGTTAAGGACTTTCTTGGCAAGTAACTACATCAGACAAGACTTGATCATTAAAGCAACAATCTTCTTGGGTCCTCACCATACTTCAACAGAAGCTGCTTGTTGTACCCCAAAATTTACCCTCTTTTCATACACGGATATTATTGGTTTTATGGTTATGGAACAAAGGTATATTTATCAAGCTTCTTCAGGTTACAAGTGACTCTTATTTCGCCAATGGATGTTCTCAGAGTATTTTTCGTGCTGAAGATCGGTTCTCTGTTTTGCAATGATTCAGGGTTCAAAGATTCACAAGTCCAACCCGGCGTGTCATATTCAGGTGTTCGTTCGCCAAGATATCTCTGATAATGTATTCTCAAATTCAGGTTCGACTCAAGAGTCAATTCTTTAAAGAAGGTCTCCGAATGTGTGAGTTTTCTCGAAGAAATGTGGTGAAAAAGTATGTTGAAAGTGCAGTTTTTACGCACTAAAAAATTCATAACTTGAAGATCGTGGCTTGTTTTGAACCTGTTCCAGTGGCCAAAATTTCGTCTTGACGTCATCTACATTTTCATCTCTCACGGCTGGAAGCCAATTTCGATCAGAAGGTCTTCAAAAATGCGGATTTATCAAGTATTTTCGTACAGAAAATTTGTGATAGAAGTTTATTTGCGTCATGTTCAGAAAATCATAACTTGGTCGATTTTCATCGTATCGAGCTGGTTCCGGCGCCAAAATCTCACAAATTGAGTTGGCTAAGTTTTCACAGGAGGTATTGAGTTCAAACGGTATCCAAAAGGCATTCGTTTTTTACTTAGAGTGCGCGTGACGCGCTGAAAATCTTGAATGCTGAATATTATTTCATCTGGGTCGAAACTTCGAAAATTCATAACTCAGTCAATTTTTATCGGATTGGCCCCATCTTTTTACACAAGGTCACTGACTCAGAGATCTACAACTTTGCTTCTAGAGTCGAGAACGGGTTATGCTCCGATCAATAACAGTTTTTTATTGAAGAACGTGTCAGAGTTGACACTGGAGCCCAAAATAAGTTTGTCTGAGCCAAAACTTCAAAAATTCATAACTAATTTACCGTTTATCCGATTGAGCCTATTTTCGTACAGGAGTTAGTTCTCGATGTCGGCTATATTTTGTTTTCACATTTTAACTTAAAAAATAGCACTTAAGCCCCTGCGATTTAGCCTAGAACGTGACGGACTCAAGAGAATAAAAATATGCACTATTGCTTGTGGTTATTGGAGGCCCAATTTCACATTCAAAGCCCATTTTTTTCTCTAATTTCCATTATATAATCTCATTCTTTTCAAACAAACAACACGATAAAAACAACTTTTGCCACAACCCTGTCAAAATATTAAATTCTTTCAAGAACCCTAAAAACCTTGAAATCCTTATTACAAATCCCCATCTCACTACAAACAAGTCATCCTTGTTACAAACCCACATCTCACTACTTCTCCAGTAAGGATAAGGCTGGTTTGATCTCCATGATCAAAAGGGTGTAGAAACACTCATACATGCCATATCAGTTTTAACATTAAAAAAATTTCATATATTTATTTTCTTTGTATTTCATGATATAGTAACTTATTTAATGTGTTCATGAGATTCAACACTGCAGATTTAGACATGGTCCCATGTAGGTTTATCACAAAGCGCTGAGTCCAAAACAGAACAACTACCAATATACGACTCATGGTTAGGCAGACATCCTGAGGAAGCTAAGGGCGTGAGTTCAACACTCACCCCTATTGGTTTTGGTTTTCTTCCTTTCTATTTATCCTTTTACCTATTTTCATTCTTTCTGTTTAAAACATGTTTCAAAAAACTTAACATTTTTCACAAACCTTTGATTTTTCATAATAAACTCGAATAATTAATTTTAAGGTTTTTTAATCTAATTTTAGGTTTTAAATTAATTTTTGGTTCAACACCCACCCCTGACAATATGTATGATTTTGCTTATTTTTAACCTTTTTTGCCTCATTTCTTTCTCTTTAATATCTTCCTTAAAAACCCTAAATTCATATAAACTCTAATTTTATTTAAATCAAAAACCCTATTAATTGGAAAATTTAACTTTTCTTACAAACCCTAATTAATTTAGGTTTTAAATTTTTTTATATTATTATTAACTCTTTTTTTATTAACTCTTTAATTTAATTAATTAATTTTTTTCTGCAAATTAGGAAAACAATTATTAGGTTTTAGGTTTTCTTTGTAACTAACCCTTTAATTAACCATTTTTTTAACAAATTAGGTTTTTGTTTTAGTTAGTAACTGAATTTTTGGATTTTTTTCATTTATTAATAAATAAAGTTAATTAACTTTTTTTATTAAAATTAGTTAGAATTAGGTTTTTTAATTAACTTAAAATTATTTTCTACAAAAAACACCAAAAATATTAACTTAGAATTTTAGGTTTTAATTTTTCCTTAATTTCTTTTTATTTATTCTTTTACATTTTAATTTCTAGGAAAATTGTATAGATCGCATTATCAATGTAATAGCGTAGATTTATCTTTTCTCGCATTTTTTTCCTTCTAATTATGTAATTGCTTTCGGGATGTAATAGTTTTAGTATTTCTTTTCCGCACTCTTCATTATTATGTAACTGCCCCAAAGCTCTGTAATAGCCAAGATTTACATTTCCGCCTTTACCTTCTGCTACTATATTTTATGCAATGCTTAGACTAATAGGATTGTATCGAAAGACCGGTAAACTAATTAAACATAGCATCACTTAATTGCAAGATAAATATAACTGAAAAAAACACTGTTGTACACTTGCACCCCTAGGGTACTCCCCACTTGATTGCCTCAGAAAACAATGGTCATGTCCCTCGAACGTAGGAATATCTTAGCAAAAGACCCTCAATCTAAAAAACCATCATAAAGATCATAGTCCCTTAATGTCCCTCGAGTTGCCTACGAGAAATGATCTTGTCCCTCGATATTGCCTACAAATATATGATGACAGTCCCTTCGAACTGCTAAGGTATCCTTACTTGTTGCCCTCAGAGACCATTTCGTCCCTTCGAATGTCCCTAAAAAACTCCAACGACGACGCTACCTATTTCTCAATAATGGGATAGCATTGTCTAAAAGGAAAACGAACATAATTTTTTCGAGTAGGTAGATTAGTTCCTAGGTACTTGCTCAAACAAACAAATCTTTTTTTCACAAACACTTTTCAAACAAAGTTTTCAAAAACAACTTCGTAACACTCTTGAGGACAGAAACAAGGGTTAAAACAAAGTAAAATAAAACTTTTCAAAACAAAGCACACCCAAGAAATTTTCAAAATGAGCAAGTACCTAAGAGCCCATGGAAAACCATGGATAGAAAGGGTGCTAACACCTTCCCTTTCTATAATCTACCCCCCGTACTCAGAAACATCTCGAAAAAGATTTTTTCTGTTCTTTTTCCTTTTCCTGATTGGATAAAATAAAAGTCGGTGGTGACTCTTGCTTACCGCGACATTTGCGAACAAAAAACGCAAACCAGTATTAACAGTCAGTTCTGCCACCGTATCACAGAACTAGCGACTCTGCTGGGGATGCAAAGTGGGGTTTACCTTAGGATCTAGGTCATTTTAAAATTACTTTTCTGTTTTGCCTTGCCTGCTGTGATACAGTGGGAGAATTGACTGGAGGTTTTGCGTTTTATCGCAAATGTCGCGGTTAGCAAGAGTCGCCACCAACTTTTCTTTTATCCAAAGGGAAAGGTGAAAAAGCACGGGAAAGACCTTTGAGATGTTTTCTTGAGTTCGGGGGGTAGATTATGAAAAGGGAAGGTGCTAGCACCCTTTTCATCCATGGTTTTCCATGGGCTCTTACTTGCTTAGATCACTTGCTTTGGTTTGTTTGAAATGGTGTTTGGTGTGGTTTGGAAAGTATTTTGTAAATGAGGCTATTTGTTTAGGCAATCTTTGTAATGATTCTCATTCGTAAGAATGTATACAAAGATGTTTGTCTTTTTGAAAATGTTTTCAATGTTTGTAAGGTGTTTTTGAAATGTGTGTGTATGTTTGTTTTTGAAAATAGCAAGGATTGTTGTTTGAAATGGAGCAAGTAACTAGAAGCTATCTACCTACTCAAATGTCTTTCTTATGCATTTTCTATTCCTTTGACATTATTGACTTACCATTGATTTGTTAAGCAACCCTATCTTTGGATGTAAACGGGACGGGCGCGTGTCATCGTATAACCATGATAGCAATGTTGCCAAGTATCTTAGCATTTTTTAGGGACCAAGATCATTTTGTTTAGGCAACTTTTGGATAGCGTCATCGAGGGAATATGATCTTATATTTGTTTTGTTTTGCCAAGATACTTCACATGCGTAACATGGCCATTTTTGTTTTAGGCAACCAAGTGGGAGAAACCCTAAGGGTGCTTGTGTGCAAAGTGCATTATTTTCATGCTTTTGATTTTGTCTTGTATTTAGGGTTTTCTATTTTGCTTTGTTTTGTTCTTGTCATGCAAACCCTACTTACTAATCATGGCATATGAAAGTGATAAATTGCGTAATGTAAACATACTAAGCTATTACAACAATTTTATGGGAGGGGGAATACAAGTTTGAATGGGGATTTGCACAAATATAAAGCTAAATACATTATTACAACCAAATCGAACTTGTGCGAATTAAGATAAATATAATACAATATTTAAAATGTAATGCAAGGTAATGTACATGTAAAGAGATTTTTGATGTCTTATTTTTGTGTAAAAGAATATTTAATTTAAAACTAAAAATTTAAGGAAAAAGATTTAATTTTTTTGAAAGGGATTAAACCCTAATTTTGATTTAAAAGAAAATAATGTTTCTATATTATAATTTTATGCAATTTTTGTATAAAAATAATAAATAATATTATATAAAGAAATATAAAAATTAAATATACACAAGACTAAGTATTTAAAAGTATGAAGTAAAAAATAAATTAAACTAAATATATTTAATCATATTTATGAGTTTATTAAGAAAATAAATTATATCCTAACAAAATAAGCTATATTTTTTATGTGAGAAATAATAAAAAAATAAAATAAAAGTTTAAAAATAATTAAATTATTTTTTAGGATTTTTTATCATTAAAGAAAATAATTAAAAAAATATTAAATATAAAAATGAAAAAAAATAAAATATGAAAAGAGTTAGCAGGGGGGTAAGATAGCAGATTAGAAGTGATGATGCTAGCAAAAATAAAGGCCCAGGAAGCAAAAAACCCAAACAGACTCGTCCCTGTCCTGTCTTCCTCTTCCTCACGCCTTGGGCAGTTCAACCTGTAACTTCCTCATGCTTGCATAAAAATGAAAACTTATAACATGAAAAATGTAGCATTTGAACTCACGATTCCAACCATATAAGTTATGTAATCTAACTATCAAAGATCAAAGAGAATTTTAAAATCCCTAAATTCTAACCTAAAATTATCAGAGATTTCAACTTCCAAATTCTCTTAACACAAGTAAAATCAATGCAAGATAATGATATGTATAGCTTCATTATAATGAGAACTACACTTTTTATTCACAGATCGTGGCCTGAGGTTGCCTGTACAAGGAGATAGAGTTTGAAAAATTACCTCCTTCAGCTGGAATCGTGTATGGAAATGTAGTGACTTTAATGGGGGCCTGATGCTTGCTTGAGCTTCCTTGAGCTTCCTTGAATCTATTCCAACCCTTACCTTGCTCTGAAAGAGGCTAGAACTCCCTGACCAAGTCCAACTGTAAGCTTCAAAGTTAACAATGGCATATGGTGGAAAAGAGGTTACAGAACAGGGATGATGGTTTGAAGGGGTTTGATATCAAGTATGTAAGGTGCTGGAATGATCTAAACACAAAACACACGAGCCAAATGGAAGCTGGATGTGTTTGTGCAGAAACTGTATGTTTTGGGCAGTTTTTGGTGTTTTGCTTGCTCTAAGTGTTTCAGGTCTTGGCTTGGTGTCCTATGTGTTGTACATTGTTTGCATATTAGTATAGAAATGGTTTTAAGTCAGCTCTCTATCAGTTGTACAAGCCCTATCCTTTTTGCAACTTTTCTTGTACTTGAAGCAAAGTGATAAGACAAAGCTCACATGCTTGTACCAGCTTGCTTAGGGTTGGTATTTCTTCCCTACCATTTGCCTTTTGTCTGTGGTACTTGCATGTATCAAGGGGACAGGTCCAATGCTCAAGATCACAAAGTTTGCAAAAGTTGCTCTTTTTCAAAATGGCAATGGGACCTTTTTGCCATAAATGGAATTACAAGTTGGATAAAGGTTCAAAAGCATGGATAAAGGCTTTGTCAACTGAGTAAGCATTTAATTAAGGAGTGTGTAGCAAGTTTAGGACCTGTAAAGCATGAAATAGCCAACATAGGATTGGTTTGCAACTTGGTTTTTCATGAAATGGTTTGAACAAAAAGTGAGAAAATGCCAATTTCCTCTCTTTGATCCTCCCTACTCAAAAATGATCTTGGAGAGTTCTTGGAAATTTTGGAAATCTTGCAATGTGCTCTATAATCCATATTTGAAATGCATTTTTAGATACATCTTGGAACTAGGTGAAAAATTGCCATGAAGTTGGGTCCAAAACCTGCCTAAATTAGGGCAAAATTTCACTAAGTTAAGAAGTTCATGACCATGTATTCAGAAATTTATAACTTGAGATCCAAGCATCTTTAGGGAAAAGTTTGTGAAGAAAAGTTGTATAATTAATGGAGGTATACAACTTTCATGTTGGGGACTTTCCTTGAATCAAAATGCATCATGGTGAAAAAGTGGTGAAAAGATAAGAAAATTTTTATACTTAGAAAATTTCTAAGTTATGAAAATTTTCAAATTCAAACCCTAAATTTCAAAATTGGTTTTCTTGGTCAAAAAGTTTCACATTTTGACATATCTTGATGAATTATGACTCTTGGTACTTGATTTTGATCAAAAAGTCAAAGTTTGACTTTTCAGTATACAATTGACTTTTGATCAGTTGACTGCAAATTTCATCTGTCAATCCAATGAATTTGAAATGTTTTGAACCAAGTAATTAAGTCAAGATGATGCCATTGAATCCTTGAAATCATGATTGAACTCAATTGGTCATTGGCTAGGTTAAAAATCAGAAATTGCCCTTTTTCAGTCAAAACCCTAATTTTGACCATTTTGCCCTTTTGATGATTTAATTAAATTTCTTGAGGAGTTGTAATCCAAACTTGATCAAATGGTACATATGATTCTAAAATGTTGATGTGGATAAAAAATTATGAAGTTTGACTGTAAATTGGCCATGGTTGACTTTTTCCCCAATACAGCTGATTTTTAGGTCAACTGTCCAATTGACTGAGCAAAAGTGTAATCCAAGGCTTGAAACTTATCATGAGAAATCTTAGGGGTCCAAAATAATGTATTAAAGTCACATGAAGAATTGATGATCCAAAAATACTTGTGCAAATTCAAACCCTAATTTTGGGTTATGAGTGCAAGATGAGATGTCTTGAGTTGACCAAACCCTAATCTTGTCTTGAGTCAAAGAAGTCTTGTGAGAAAATTATTGATAAATGAGAGGGAAAATTTTGGGGTACAACAGCTGCCCATGTTCAATCTTCTTGAACCTGAAGAGTTAAATTGGCGAGCTTTGTCGTTTGTGACTCGAAGGTAAAAGATGATTGGACACTAGAGTGCCCGTAAATTTGCACTCGACAAAGTGTAGTTGATGGAATGGGCTTAAAGATGCCATTTGGAAAGGTGATAGAATCTTGTTAGAGATGGGCTTGTAGATGCCATCCAAGGATGTTTATTGAATTATAACTTGCAAGCTGAAAGAATGAGTATCAGAATGATGTCCGCATCTGGAACGTATCTGAGCTGTATCTGTACTTGAAATCTAAATAAGTATCAGAATGGCACCCGTGTCTGGAGCGTATCTGAAATTTTTAAACAAAATCTGAATGAGTATCAGGATGGCATCTGTGTCTGGAGCGTATCTGAACTGTATCTGAAAGATGAATCTGAATGAGTAACATAATAGCAACCGTGTCTGGAGCGTATCTGTACTGCATCTGAAAGCTGAATCTGAATGAGTAACAGAATGGCAACCATGTCTGGAGCGTATCTGTACTGCATCTGAAAGCTGAATCTGAATGAGTAACATAATAGCAACCGTGTCTGGAGCGTATTTGTACTGCATCTGAAAGCTGAATCTGAATGAGTAACAGAATGGCAACCGTGTCTGGAGCGTATCTGTACTGCATCTGAAAGGTGAATCTGAATGAGTAACAGAATGGAAACCGTGTCTGGAGCGTATCTGTACTGTATCTAGATTGCATATTGTTAATGGTAGCTTGTTAATCTTATCCTGAAAAGGGTAAAATGTTAGCTGAAACACAAAGTTATGTTGTATGAAATGTATGATGCAATATATGTGTTTTATCAATGTTTATGATATATGGATGTAATGTATATGCATGTAAGCTGATTTGCTGTATTGCTGAGGAAAGTAACTTCTTGACTGCTGCTGAGGATATGTGGATTCTTCATGTCTTGAAGTTGGGGTATTGACAAAAATTCCGTTGTGAGAGTAATGCCATGTACTGCTTGAGGAATCTGCTTGGGGAATCCAGAGAATTTTGATGACTTCTACTGGCAATTAAATAATGGGAGTCTTTGTTCCGTTGGGGAATATTGAAAAATCTGTGGGGAAAAAGCTTATTCCTGTTTGGAAAAAGTTCAGGAATTTCGGTCGTCTGTCACCCTACCGGGGAGTTATCCTAGGTTGGGGAGTAATAGAAGTTAACTGTTATCCGGTTAATTTTCAGGCTTCAAGACAACTTGTTGGGGAATTTGGAGAAACTGGATGGTTTCCACTGGGGATTAATAGTTTGAAGTTTCAGCTCCACTGGGGATCTTAATGACGTACTGTAGGGATTGCTCATGGAATAGCCTAAACACGTTTTCCTAATTCTTTCAACCTGTCAGTAACTGTTCTTTTTCATTTTGTTTATTTGTAAACAGTAATTATGTTCAAATGCATATGTTCATTAATGAATCATTGGACGTTTTTGCAAATAAAGCACAAGTGTAAAAGAAAAGGACAAATAGTTTTCTGTACTTTAAAGAGATATCTTTGTATTCACTTTGAATAAGTATTTTGTACAAAAGGGACAGACATCCTAGTAAGATGATGGTGTCGTAAAAGTAAGAAAAAATTTATACAAAGAAAGACAGCTATAAGTGATAATCCCATGGGGTTCCCATTCTGCTATAGCCTCCGTATCTCCGAATATCTTGTCTATTTGTTGCTTCGTCCGAGGATGATTAAATTGATCAAAAGCTCCGAGTTTGTCAGTGAAGAGATTGTCCTCAAAGTGATCCGACGAGACATAGTCATACGCTTTAATTCCCTAACTTTTGCCTGGACCGCCCTTTCGGGTTTTTAATCCATCGGGAAACCCTTTTTTTCCCAAGTCGCCCTTTCAGGTTTTCAACTTGCCGGGTTTACAGATTTTTTTAATTTTATCCCTAATTTTTGCCCGAACCTTTTGGTTCACCGGGATGCCCTTGTTTTGCCTAGGTGTGTCAACCTAGCGGGTCTCTTAAGCGTAGTATCTTTTGACTATGTCTACGTTCGCAGGGTGTGGCAGGTCGTCACCATCCATGGTGGTTAAGATCATTGCCCCACTGGAAAAGACGTTCTTGATTATAAATGGTTCGTCATAGGTAGGAGTCCATTTTCCCCTGGGATCACTTTGTGGTAAGATTATGCGCTTGATCACTAGATCTCCAACTTGATATTCTTGGCGTCTGACTTTCTTGTTGAAAGCCTTGATCATCCGTTTTTGATACATTTGACCATGGAAAACAGCAGTAAGTCTCTTTTCATCAATTAAGTTCAGTTGATCAAGTCGGCTTTGGATCCAATCGTCCTCATTCAAACCTGCATCTTTCATAATTCTCAAAGAGGGGATCTGAACCTCAATAGGAAAAACAGCCTCCATGCCATAAACCAAAGAATAGGGTGTTGCCCCAGTTAAGGTGCGAGTCATGGTACGGTACCCGTGGAGAGAAAACGGTAGCATTTCATGCCAGTCCTTGTTAGGGGTGTTCGCGGTGCGGTTTGGGTGGTTTTGAAGAAAAAAATCACCCGAACCGCAAGAGAAAAAAACATGCGGTTCGGTTTGGTTCGGTTGGATTTTAAAAATAAATCTGAACCAAACCAAACCAAACTAATGCGGTTTGGATTGGTTCGGTTTTTTATAAAAAAAATTATTAAGTTATACATACAAATATAGCGGAAAATATAATTTTGTGTTTAATTGTTCATACATTACCATAAAAAAATTTATAATTGTCAAAATAAGTTTATAATTTGATACATAAAATTGTGTATTATAATTTTATCTAAATCTAAAGAATGATATAAACAATATTACATTCTTAAATAAATATTATACAAAGAATACGATAAAATATATTTTGTGAAAATAATATTTATAAATGAATAATGTTTTATTTTTTTATGATTTGTAAATTAAAATGAATATAATACAAAGTATGATAAAATATACACATAATACATGTTAATTTCTCTAAATAATTAAAAAATATATATTGGTTAGTAAGATTTTATAACATAATGCGGTTTTGTTTGGTTTGGTTTGGTTTGTAAAATACAAACCGCAAACCGAACCGAACCGTGCGGTTCCGCGAGAAAATGACTCAAACACATCCGAACCAAATGCGGTTTTTTGCGGTTTCGGTTTGGTTCGGTTTGGTTTTGCGGTTTTCTATTGGGCCGGTTTGGTTTTGAACACCCCTAGTCCTTGTAGGTGACTGTCATTTTCTGTATGATCTTTTTAATGTTTTTATTTGCAGCTTCGACGACACCATTCATCTTTGGACGATAGGGGGATGAATTGTGATGTTGAATCTTGAACTGCTCGCACAAGGCGGTGATCATAGTATTATTAAGGTTTGTACCATTATCAGTGATGATCCTTTCTGGGATACCGTACCGGCAAATGAGATTCTTCTTGATGAAGCAGGCAACAACATTCTGAATAACAGAAGCGAAGGAAGCTTCTTTGATCCACTTTGTGAAATAGTCAATGGCCACTAGAATGAAGCGGTGTCCATTGGAGGCTATAGGCTTGATCTCCCCAATCATATCGATTCCCCACATAGCAAAGGGCCAAGGACCTGTTAAGACATTTAGAGGAACCGGGGGCCCGTGCACCTTGTCTGCGTAGATTTGACACTTATGACAGGTCCGGGAGTGTTGATAGCAGTCTGCTTCCATGGTAGACCAATAATAGCCTGCCCGTAGGATTTTCTTCGCCATTGTATGCCCACTAGAGTGAGTTCCAAAGGTACCTTCATGTAACTCAGCCATGATCTTTTCAAAACCTTCCTTTAAATCTAAAAATGTTGTCTCTTCCTCTAAGCCATTAGAGTTACTTCATATTGATCTGTTTGGACCAGTGAAAACTGCATCCATCAGAGGCAAGAAGTATGGATTGGTCATCATTGATGATTTCAGCAGATGGACATGGGTAAAGTTTTTAAAACACAAGGATGAGTCACATTCTGTATTCATTGACTTCTGTACTCAAGTGCAAAATGAAAAAGATTTTAAAATCACAAAAGTTAGAAGTGATCATGGTGGTGAATTTGAAAATCATTATTTTGAAAAATATTTTAAAGAAAATGGTATTGTTCATAACTTTTCTTGTCCTAGAACTCCCCAGCAAAATGGAGTTGTAGAAAGAAAGAATAGAACATTACAAGAGATGGCCAGAACCATGATCAATGAAACAAATATGGCTAAGCACTTTTGGGCAGAAGCTGTGAATACAGCGTGTTATATTCAGAATAAAATCTCTATAAGACCTATTCTTGAAAAGACTCCCTATGAATTGTGGAAAAACAGAAAGCCCAACATTTCTTATTTCCATCCTTTTGGATGTACTTGTTTTATTCTAAACACCAAAGAAACTCTGAATAAGTTTGATTCCAAAGCACAAAAGGGTTTCCTACTTGGATACTCTGAATGCTCAAAAGGCTATAGAGTATACAACATAGAAACTCTGATTGTTGAAGAATCAATCAAAGTCGGGTTTGATGATAAGCTTGGCCTACCACAGCCAAAGCAAATTGATTTTTCTGTAGGTACAGAAGATCATCACTCAAACTCTGAAAGTTCAAAAGCAAAAGAAGACGTAGCAGATCATCCTCTTGACGATGCTCTCAACAATCTCAGAATCTCTGACCAACTCACTCAGAAAAGGTTTCCTAGATTATCTTCAGCTCACAAAGAAGACATAATCATTGGAAGAAAAGAAGATCCCATCAGAACAAGATCATCTCTCAGAATCAATGGAGAATCTCTGTTCGGTTTAGTCTCTCTGATTGAGCCAACTACCATTGATGAAAATCTGGAAGATAATGATTGGATCTTAGCAATGTAAGAAGAACTAAATCAATTCTCAAAGAATAATGTATGGAGTCTAGTTCCAAGACCCAAAGGATTCAATGTTATAGGAACCAAGTGGGTCTTCAGAAACAAATTGAACGAACAAGGAGAAGTAATCAGAAACAAGGCGCGACTGGTTGCACAGGGTTATAGTCAACAAGAAGGAATTGATTATAATGAAACCTTTGCCCCAGTCGCCAGGTTAGAATCTATAAGATTATTAATTTCTTTTGCTGTACAAAATAACATTACATTATATCAAATGGATGTTAAAAGTGCATTTCTAAATGGTTATATTGAAGAAGAAGTATATGTCCATCAACCTCCTAGATTTAATGATTCAAAACAACCAGAACGTGTTTCTAAATTGAAAAAGTCTTTGTACGGTTTAAAACAGGCTCCAAGAGCTTGGTATGATCGTCTGAGTAATTTTCTATTAGAAAAAGATTTTACCAGAGGGAAAGTGGACACAACTCTCTTCAGAAAAACATTTAAAAATGATATTTTAATCTGTCAAATATACGTTGATGATATAATTTTTGGAACCTCTAATATATCCCTTGGAAAAGAATTTGCTAAGACAATGCAGGAAGAATTTGAAATGAGCATGATGGGTGAATTGAAATTCTTTCTTGGAATTCAAATCAACCAGACTCAAGAAGGTACTTTCATACATCAGACGAAGTATGTTAAAGAACTTCTGAAGAAATTTCAAATGTCAGAAAGCAAAGATGCCAAGACACCTATGCATCCAACCTGCATTCTAGGTAAATATGAGGTAAGTATGAAAGTAGATCAGAAGCTCTACAGAGGTATGATTAGATCCCTTCTCTATCTGACTGCATCTAGACCTGATATATTATTTAGCGTGTGCTTGTATGCTAGATTCCAATCAGATCCTAGAGAATCTCATTTAACGGTTGTTAAGAGAATTCTTAGGTATCTGAAAGGTACTGCTAATCTTGGTATGTGTTATAGAAGATCACAAGATTACAAACTAGCAGGTTATTGTGATGCTGACTTTGCTGGAGATAGAATTGAAAGAAAAAGCACCTCTGGAAGCTGCCAGTTTTTGGGTGACAATCTTATCTCATGGTACAGCAAGAAGCAAGCAACAATTGCTCTATCAACCACAGAAACTGAATATATATCTGCTGCTGGATGTAGCTCTCAGATGATTTGGATGAAAAGTCAACTAGAAGATTTCAACCTTTATGAAAGTAAGATTCCTATCTTCTGTGACAATACTTCTGCTATTTGTCTTTCTAAAAATCCAATCTTACATTCTAAATCCAAACATATAGAAATTAAATATCATTTCATAAGGGACTATACTCAGAAGGGGATTTTAAACTTGATTTTTGTAAAAACAGACCATCAATGGGCTGACATTTTTACTAAACCCCTTTCAGAAGATAGATTTGATTTCATTCTGAAAAATATTTGTATGGAAGTATTTCCTGAATAAAATAATATTTATTTTCTGTGACTGGCTTCAGAACTTTCTGAAATGAATGCTCTGATCAACAACTCTTCAGAAGTTAGAAGAGAAGTTGTAACAGAAGCTATATGAATCATTCTAACGCTTCATGTCCAAGTGTAGTTCAGAAATTCATTAGAACAAACAATTGTTACATGCATCCTTCAGGAGATGAACACGTGGTGTGTTTTTGAAAGGTCAAGCGTGCAAAAGCTACTGATGACGTTCTAGGTAACTGTTGATGATTAGCCATAATCTCACGTTTTCCCCTCATTTTTAGCAATTCATTAAATGAAAGTAATGATGAGAATCGTTTTTTTTAAATCCGTTTTAATCTTTATTTTAATTTGTCTTAAATACTTCTAATTTAATTCTTAACCTATTCTCTGAAATTAATGCCTATAAATACTCTTTGAAAAACCCTTTCATTCTTTACTGTCTCTTTCAACTCAAGTTTTTATTTGAACATTTCTCTTAAAAACCCTTTTCGAAAAATTCTCTTTTCATAAAACTTCAATGGCTTCTTCTTCCTCTACCCACTCTGAGCAATACTGTATACCTGAAAGGACAACACTCATTCCGGTAGAAAGTTTGGAAGTTTTGAGTGAGCTAATGGTAGACTTTGAGAATCTCAGAGAGAATGGATTTGACTTGTTCCCTGCTGTGAAGTTTCAAGGTTGGGAAAGCTACTTTGATCGTCTTACTGGTCCAGTCTTTCCTCATTTGGTAAAAGAATTCTAGATTCACGCTATTGCAACTCGCAAGGTTATTATCTCCTTTGTAATGGGCAAGGAAATATCCATTACAGAAAATCTAATCAGAAGGTTGCTGGGATTTAAAGGACTTGGAGTTACAGGAATGCCCACTGGAAGAATGGAGATGTATAGGGTATACACAGAGATTTTTACAAATGGTCAAGGTTCCTCCAAAGTTAGGGATTTGAAAGACAAGTATAAGATTTGGGCAAGGATTATTCATGGATGTATTCACCACAGGGAAGACACCAGTTCTCCTGATTACATCAACGCTGATCAACAATATTTGTTGTTTTGCCTTGGAACCAATGTCAAAATTGATTTTCCCTACTTGCTTTTTGAACACCTCTGGAACCATGTCAAAGAAACTAGAGAAGCTGAAAGGATGAAGAATCCCAAATCAAAGAGGAATTGGATTCCCATGGGGAGGTTATTATCAGACATTCTAACTGAGAATGGTCTGATTGCTCACCTAAGAGAAGCAAATCTTCTGGGGGAGCTTGAACCTATCTGTGGTAAGACAATGACTGGAAAGAACTTGCTAAAAAGGAAAATTATTGACAAACTGCTGGTGGAAACCTCTCCATGTCTGTCAACTATTGTGAAGAAAAGAAGAATTCCTATTGCTAATTTTCCTATGTTCAACTCGTTGGAACATTCTCGTATGGTTTTTCACTATCTTGAGACCTACAGAGAAACATGATCACCTATTGATCCAGCTTGGCTTCAAGGAAGAAATCAAGTTGCTGCTGATGTTGTTCTCCAAGGATCTGTGAAGAGAAAAGTTGTAGAAGGACCTTCTGACTCTCCTTAGAAGAAAAAGAAGACAGGTAATCATGCTGAAACTATACCTGTTTATAATTCTGAAAATATATCTGCATCTGCTAAATCCTCTCAAACCTCACCATCTGAACCCCTTGCTGACAACCTTAGTAAAAATCAGTTCTCAATAGATTTTAGTGATTCTGACTCTGATGAACATTCTGACAGCCAATCAGAACCCTCTCATTCAGAACCCCCTGAACCATCTGTTTTTCAACCTATTCCTGCTGAACGTTTCTCAAGACCCCCTCCCAGACCTTTATCACCCAGACCCACTGGATGGTATGATGCTGGATCTTGGAGAATTCCTGGGATTAATGAACCTCTAGCAACCATAAAACCACCTTTCAATCTACCAACTGAAAACATTTTTGCTATGAACCAACCACAACCTCAAGAACCCATTCCCACTCCCGCTTATACAATAATAATTTCTCCTGATATCACTCCACCCACCTCACCACAACATACAACCCTACTCTCAACTCCTCAAATTCCAGAATAATAAAATTTTGAACAAACTGATATTGCTGAACCATCCGTACCTCATGATATATCAGAACCTCATATTTATGTTAACCAACCTGAACCTGAACCTACAAATACTCCTGAAACCAATAGCGTTTTAAGAACTGTAGTGGACTCTCAATCTCTACAATTCTTGAAAAACAAATCTTACAGAACGGTTGTCCCTAAACCTATTCAGCCAGATGTAAATATTGTGTTTCAGAATTTTATAAAAAATGTTCAAGCATGGTTACAACCGCTGAAAGAAGATTGCCTCAGAAGTGTGAACACCGCAGCAACAGATCTTCTATGGGAAACTTTCAGAAGAAGCTTGGTTGCTGAATCACGAAAGTTACAGGATTTGTTCCACTCTCAGGTGCTGGACAACTTTTCTAAACTTCTGCGTGTTTTCAAGACAGAAGCTGCTGATACTTGGAATAAGAAGTCTTCGCTACTGATTGCTGATACACCAGCTGATAAGATGGACATATCAGAAGACGAATCTGAAGAATACTCTGAAGATTCAAATCCTCTGGATATTGTTCTATTGAATCAACTTTCAGTTAAGGATGGACCTGAACCTGTGCCAACTCTTGCAATGGATTTGGGCACTCTGCTCTCCACCTTTGTGAAGTCTGATTCATCAGTTGCTGCTTCTAACCCTGTTTCTACTGAAGCTTCATCATCTTCTGCCCCTACCTCACTCATTATGGACACTCTGAAAGAGCTAAAGAGGGAGAATGAAGTCTTGAATAGACGTATGGATAAGCAAGATCAAACAAATTTAGAGTTCAAGAACTGGATGGCAATGCAAAGTGAATCTGCCTCTGAGATCAAGAACCTTCTGATGGCTCTTGTCTCTAAGAAATCCTAGTTTCTTTTTGTCTCTTATTTGATGTTTTGTTTGTACTTCTGGTTATCTATTTTTTTTAAAAACTTTTTATGGAATCTTTCAAAATTTCTCATTTATTACACTTTTTGATTATGCCAAAAAGGGGGAGAAAATGTGCATGTTTTAACTAATCATTGTTTAACAGTTATGGGACTATGTCAGACATTCTAACATAATTGCAAGAATTCCCTCTGTGCAAAAGATTTTTTACAGGTATCATTTAACTCTGAAAGAATATTCCAGCTAAGATTTATCTTCTTGAAGAAGTTCTGAAGAAATTCAAAGAAGGCTGTGTATCACTCTGACTAAATAATCTCTGGATGTCTTATGCATAGATATATTCATTTCAGGGGGAGATTCTTATCTCTTAATCTGTTTCTTTTCTTTATCTAAAATAAATTTTTTATCATCATCAAAAAGGGGGAGATTGAAAGAACAAGATTAAGTTCTGACCTATCCCAAGTGTTTTGATGATAACTAAATTATATTTAAAATAATTTATGCTCTAATGAATGTGGTTTTGAATGTCTTAGTTAATGTTCTGACAAGAAACATTCCAAAGTGCTAAGAAAAGATTATAAAGAAGTTCTTTGACATAAGAACCTTTTATTCAAACGCATCTGCTGACTCTGGTAAGAACACTCGTTTGTTAAATGTATCTTCTAACTTCTAGCAGGCTTCTTGATTCTGAAGATAACTTGAAAGCAAGCGCTATTCAAAGATCTTAGCAAGCAACGCTCTGACCAGAAGTTGAATAAAGCATGTTCTGAGTTAAAGCAAATACTGAAACAACGTCTTAATCAACGTGTCTTGTCAAAGCAAAGGAAACACGTTCTTACATTCTGACGTTTGCTAATTAATGCAAAGACGGCTGAAAACACTCAAGTGCCTACAACTAGTTTCTTGGAGAATGGAATTTTGAAAGGATACACGCAAAGCATTTAATGCTCTCCATTTCCTCTGAAGGCATCAACTGTCTTATTTTCTCCTACTATAAGTAGAAGGACATTTATTGCAAGCTAACAAGATAGTGAAAAACAAGAAACTACGTGAAATATTCAAAAGCTTACAAACTCATAGTTCTTACATTATTGTGTATTACATTCTAAGAAAAATCACAGTTGTGATATAGCTTGATTAGAAGCAAACTCTATTTCAATTATCTGTAAAGATTATACTTCTGTATTTGTTCCTTGAGAGACCAAGTTTGGTCAGATTTCTCAAGCAGACTAGGACTAGATTTAAGTCTTAGTGGTGTTAGTCACTTGTAAGTTTACTTGTGCATTGTTAGTCACAACAGTTGTTGTGTGATTGTAATCAGTTGATTATAGTGGATTAAGTCCTTGTTGAGAACGGCGAAATCACCTTGGCGGGTGGACTGGAGTAGTTTGAGTTCAAACAAACCAGGATAAAAATAACTGTGTTATTCCATTACTGTTTTGAGCTTTGTATTGAAAGAACGAAAAGAGTCACTTATTCAACCCCCCCCCCCCTTCTAAGTGTTTATTTACCCATTCAATTGGTATCAGAGCTTGAATCTGAGCTCAACACTTAACCGTGTCAGAAAAAGATCCAGAAGAAAACACAATGGCCGCTGAACAAAACAATAATAGTTATAACAAACCTCCAGTGTTTGATGGAGAAGATTTTGAGTACTGGAAAGATAGGCTAGAAAGTTTCTTTCTAGGTCATGATAGTGATCTTTGGGATATAGTCTTGGATGGTTACAAACATCCTACAGATTTAGAAGGAAACAAAGTGGATAGAAAAAATATGGATAGACAACAAAAAGCTGATTTTAAAAATCATCACAGAGATAGAAATATTTTTTTAAATGCTATCTCTAAAGTAGAATATGAAAAAAATCACTAATAGAGATACAACGCATGATATGTTTGAGTCTCTCAAAATGACTCATGAAGGAAACACCCAATTTAAGGAGTCTAAAGCTCTGGCTTTAGTTCAAAAGTATGAAGCCTTCAAAGTTGAGGAAAGTGAGTCTATAGAAGCAACGTTCTCTAGGTTTCAGACTCTGATCGCTGGTCTGAGAGTTTTGAACAAAGGGTATACCAAAGCAGATCACGTGAAAAAGATCATCAGAAGCTTACCCAGAAGATGGGCACCAATGGTCACTGCGTTCAAGGTGTCAAAAGATCTGAACAATGTGTCTTTAGAGGAACTCATCAGCGCTCTCAGAAGTCATGAGATTGAACTGGATGAACATGAGCCTCAAAAGAAAGGTAAGTCTCTAGCCCTTAAATCAATTAAGAAATTTGATACTAACACTTTTCAGGCTGAAGAAGAAAACTCTGAAGAATCAGCTTCAGAAGAAGACGAACTATCTTTGATCTCCAAAAGGATCAATCATCTGTGGAAGCACAGACAAACAAAGTTCAGGAACTTCAAGAAGTCAGAAGATAAACCAGAATCTTCTGGACATAAAAAGTCAAACAGAAGAGAGATCATCTGTTATGAATGCAAAGAACCTGGTCACTTCAAAAGTGAATGTCCAAAGCTTCAAAAAGAATGACCAAATAAGAGATTTGGAAAGAAGAAAGGAATGATGGAAACCTGGGATGGCTCAGATTCTTCTGAAGATGAATCTGGTTCTGAAGATGAAAATGCCAACCTAGCTTTAATGGCTATCACGGAAGATGACTCAGACTGTGAGTCAGAAAAAAGAGAGGTATTTTCTGAATTTTATAGAGAAGAACTTGCTGATAGTTTATCAGAACTTCTGGAAAACTACAGTAAGCTCAAAATCAAATACAAGAAACTCAAGAAGAGTCTTGCATCTGATTATAAGAAACTTGAAACAGAAAAATCTGAACTTTTAGAAATCAATCTTAAACTTAAAAAAGAAATTCAAATTGTTCAAAAGAATTTTAGTTCAGAGTCTGTATCTAGTTCAAAAGATATTCTGAAAGAATATGACTATAGCTTTCAAACTTTTCTTGCTAAAAGCATAGACAGAAGCAAAATGGCTTCAATGATTTATGGAGTTAGTGGGAAAAACAGAAGAGGAATTAGATATGAACCTCCCAAAGGGAAGGAAACATACATTCCAAAACCTGTTGCTAAAATGACCTTCACTTACAAACCTCTGAATAAGCAATTCAAGTTTGGACATTCACATGATATAAAATATACATCACATTCTGGAAACTCTTATGCTAACCCAAAAGGACCCAAAAAGATATGGGTACTTAAGGATAAAATAATATTTGTTGCAGATGTCCTTAACAGCTCAATTGAAACACCAGTCATGGTACCTGGACTCTGGATGCTCACGACACATGACGGGAAAAAGGTCTATGTTCCAAAGCCTGGAACTTAAAGCTGGAGGAGATGTGAAGTTTGGAGGTAATCAGAAAGGGAAGATTATTGGTTCTGGAACCATAAGAAACGGTAACCTTCCTTCTATCTCTAATGTTTTATTAGTAGAAGGATTAGCTCATAATCTATTGTATATAAGTCAATTAAGTGACAATGGCTATGACATTATCTTCAATCAAAACTCCTGTAAAGCTGTAAATCAAAAAGATGGATCAATCCTATTTTCTGGTAAGAGAAAAAACAACATTTACAAAATTGATTTATCAGATCTTAAATCTCAAAACGTAAAATGCCTTTTGTCTGTTAGCAATGAGCAATGGGTATGGCACAGAAGATTGGGACATGTCAGTCTTAGAAAAATCTCTCTACTAAATAAATTAAATTTAGTCAGAGGACTTCCTAATCTGAAGTACAACTCAGATGCTATGTGCGAAGCATGTCAAAAAGGAAAATTTTCAAAACCTTCCTTTAAATCTAAAAATGTTGTCTCTTCCTCTAAGCCATTAGAGTTACTTCATATTGATCTGTTTGGACCAGTGAAAACTGCATCCATCAGAGGCAAGAAGTATGGATTGGTCATCATTGATGATTTCAGCAGATGAACATGGGTAAAGTTTTTAAAACACAAGGATGAGTCACATTCTGTATTCATTGACTTCTGTACTCAAGTGCAAAATGAAAAAGATTTTAAAATCACAAAAGTTAGAAGTGATCATGGTGGCGAATTTGAAAATCATTATTTTGAAAAATATTTTAAAGAAAATGGTATTGTTCATAACTTTTCTTGTCCTAGAACTCCCCAACAAAATGGAGTTGTAGAAAGAAAGAATAGAACATTACAAGAGAAGGCCAGAACCATGATCAATGAAACAAATATGGCTAAGCACTTTTGGGCAGAAGCTGTGAATACAACATGTTATATTCAGAATAGATTCTCTATAAGACCTATTCTTGAAAAGACTCCCTATGAATTATGGAAAAATAGAAAGCCCAACATTTCTTATTTCCATCCTTTTGGATGTACTTGTTTTATTCTAAACACCAAAGAAACTCTGAATAAGTTTGATTCCAAAGCACAAAAGTGTTTCCTACTTGGATACTCTGAATGCTCAAAAGGCTATAGAGTATACAACACATAAACTCTAATTGTTGAAGAATCAATCAAAGTCAGGTTTTATGATAAGCTTGGCCAACCACAGCCAAAGCAAATTGATTTTTTTGTAGGTACAGAAGATCATCACTCAAACTCTGAAATTTCAGAAGCAAAAGAAGACGTAGAGGATCATCCTCTTGACGATGCTCTCAACAATCTCAGAACCTCTGACCAACTCACTCAGAAAAGGTTTCCTAGATTATCTTCAGCTCACAAAGAAGACGTAATCGTTGGAAGAAAATAAGATACCATCAAAACAAGATCATCTCTCAGAATCAATGAAGAATCTCTGTTCGGTTTAGTCTCTCTGATTGAGCCAACTACCATTGATGAAGCTCTGGAAGATAATGATTGGATCTTAGCAATGCAAGAAGAACTAAATCAATTCTCAAAGAATAATGTATGGAGTCTAGTTCCAAGACCCAAAGGATTCAATGTTATAGGAACCAAGTGGGTCTTCAGAAATAAATTGAACGAACAAGAAGAAGTAATCAGAAACAAGGCACGACTGGTTGCACAGGGTTATAGTCAACAAGACGGAATTGATTATAATGAAGCCTTTGCCCCAGTCGCCAGGTTAGAATCTATAAGATTATTAATTTCTTTTGCTGTACAAAATAACATTACATTATATCAAATGGATGTTAAAAGTTCATTTCTAAATGGTTATATTGAAGAAGAAGTATATGTCCATCAACCTCCTAGATTTAATGATTCAAAACAACCAGAACATGTTTTTAAATTGAAAAAGTCTTTGTACGGTTTAAAACAGGCTCCAAGAGCTTGGTATGATCGTCTGAGTAATTTTCTATTAGAAAAAGATTTTACTAGAGGGAAAGTGGACACAACTCTCTTCAGAAAAACATTTAAAAATGATATTTTAATCTGTCAAATATACGTTGATGATATAATTTTTGGAACCTCTAATATATCCCTTGGAAAAGAATTTGCTAAGACAATACAGGCAGAATTTGAAATGAGCATGATGGGTGAATTGAAATTCTTTCTTGGAATTCAAATCAACCAGACTCAAGAAGGTACTTTCATACATCAGACGAAGTATGTTAAAGAACTTCTGAAGAAATTTCAAATGTCAGAAAGTAAAGATGCCAAGACACCTATGCATCCAACCTGCATTCTAGGTAAATATGAGGTAAGTATGAAAGTAGATCAGAAGCTCTACAGAGGTATGATTAGATCCCTTCTCTATCTGACTGCATCTAGACCTGATATATTATTTAGCGTGTGCTTGTGTGGTAGATTCCAATCAGATCCTAGAGAATCTCATTTAACAGTTGTTAAGAGAATTCTTAGGTATCTGAAAGGAACTGCTAATCTTGGTCTGTGTTACAGAAGATCACAAGATTACAAACTAGCAGGTTATTGTGATGCTGACTTTGCTGGAGATATTGAGACCAAAGATGCACGCTTCGTATTCCGCCATGTTATTCGTACAGTTGAAGCAAAGTCTGGCAGTAAAGGGAGTGTGACACCCTTCTAGAGATATGAGTACAACACCAATACCATTACCAAGTGCATTGGATGCCCCATCAAAGAGCAGGGTCCATCGGGATCCTTGTTTAGGTCCATCATATGGTCTGATTTCTTCAAAGTTGTCTAATGTCATGATGTCTTCATCCGAGAATTCAAACTTCATGGACTGATAATCTTCTACAGCTTGATGGGCAAGATGATCAGCTAGCACACTGCCCTTTATAGCTTTTTGGGTCGTGTACTGTATGTCATATTCTGTTGGATCATCTGCCATCTAGCTATCCTTCCAGACAGAGCAGCCTTCTCGAAGATGTACTTTATCGGATCCATCTTAGATATCAGCAAAGTGGTATGAGTCAACATAAACTGTCTTAGCCGGCGAGCAGCCCATACCAGAGTGCAACAAGTTTTCTCGAGCAGTGAATATCTGGTTTCACATTCGGTAAACTTTTTGCTCAGGTAGTAAATAGCGTTCTCTTTTCAGCCAGACTCGTTATGCTGCCCCAATACACACCCCATTGAGTTCTCTAAAACGGTCAGATACATGATTAGTGGTCTTCCCTCGACTCGTGGCATCAAAATAGGAGGCTCTTGTAAGTATTCTTTGATTTTTTCAAAAGCGATCTGGCATTCATCATTCCATCTGACTACTTGATCTTTCTTCAACATCTTGAAGATTAGTTCACAAGTAGATGTTAGGTGAGAAATGAATCTGGCAATATAGTTCAGGCGTCCCAAGAATCCTTTGACTTCCTTCTTAGTACGAGGAGCAGGCATTTCTTGTATCGCTTTGACCTTGGCAGGATCAACCTTGATGCCTTTGTTGCTGACAATGAAACCTAAGAGTTTACTGGACCTGACTCCGAACGTGCACTTGTTCGGGTTCAACCTCAGTTTGTACTCTTTCAATCTTACAAACAACTTTTACAAGTGATCAAGGTGCTCCTATTCACTTTGTGATCGGGCTATCATGTCATCTACGTAGACCTCTATCTCATGATGTATCATATCATGAAACAAAGCTACCATGGCGCGTTGATAGGTTGCCCCAGCATTCTTCAGCCCGAATGGAATCACTTTGTAGCAGAACGTGCCCCACTGTGTGACAAACGTAGTTTTCTCCATGTCCTCAGGTGCCATTTTGATTTGGTTATAGCCTGAGAATCCGTCCATGAAGGAAAATACTTTGTGTTGGGCCGTATTGTCAACTAGGATGTCGATGTGGGGAAGCGGAAAATTATCTTTAGGGCTGGCCTTGTTTAAATCTCTATAATACACGCACATCCGTACTTTACCGTCCTTTTTAGACACAGGAACAATGTTGGCAACCCATTGAGGATAGGAAGTAACAGCCAGAAATCCAGCATTGAACTGTTTCATAACTTCTGCTTTGATCTTCTCCGACATGTCAGGTCTCATGCGGCGGACTTTTTGTTTCACTGGTGGACAGTCTTCTCTTGTGGGTAGACGATGTACCACGATGTCTGTATTAAGTCCTGGCATGTCTTTGTATGACCAGGCAAAGATCTCAACCTTTTTATGCAAAAGCTGAATTAGACACTCCTTGACACTCGACTCTAGGTTGGCACCCACTTTGGTTTCCTTTTTATCCTCATCGGTACCCAAATTGATTGTATCCAACAGTTTCTCATGAGGCTGAATAGCTCTTTCCTATTGTTGTAGTAGTCTAGCCAATTCCCCCGGTACTTCACAATCTTCCTCACCTTCGTCTTCGGCTTGGTAGATTAGATCGTCAGAGTCACTAAAGGCCATAGCAGTATCGTTACCCATGGGATCCGGAATGGAGGGGTACCTGCATTTGTGAGCGCATGTGTGTGTAAGGGTATAGCCATCTTTAAACAATAAAAATGTAAAAGAAAGACTATGAGCACAAAAAGTTTGTATATGAAAAACATCCATGATTCATTGAATGTCATATGAAGATGAAATAAAAACCCTTACAAATGGACCATTTTGCCTCGGGTAAGACACAAGGTTGAAAATGTACGAATTGTTTGTGAATATTACAAGTCCAACAGAAATGTAAACGATAAATTACTGAGATATGAAAGTTATTGGGACAAAGTCTTTGGCTTCCCAGTTGCGAAGTCCTCCGTTGACATTAGGAAATATCCAATCTTCCAAGCTTCCATCTTCTTCACTGTCTTCCACTGCATTGATCTCTTGGTTGCTAATCTTCAAAGGTGGCCCTCCAGCACGGGCACGACGCACAACCTTCTGAGAGTTGAAGTAAACCCCAAGCCAAACTTGTCTGATTTATACGGGATGCCCGGAAGCTGCCCCCAGATGGTGCATCCACCCTCCTCCATTACTGCCTTTGCGTCCTTTTGAGATGACATCCGAAGCGGAGGTCTTGTGATCTTGGGAATCGAGGATACCATCTTGGTTACTGCTACCTCTTGAGAGACTTCTTCGAAATGCTGAAAAGGAGTTTCAATGAACTCGCCATCCAATTCCACATATCGGAAAGAATTCAGATGACTAATCATGTATTCTTCTTCCCCATGGACAATTATGATCTTCCCTTGGACCGGGTATTTCAGCATTTGGTGTAGTGTATAGGTGACAGCACTGGAATTGTGGATCTAAGGCCGTCCTAACAGACAGGAATAATAGGGACGGATGTCCATCACATAGAAATTTGAGTTGAAAGTCTGAGTTCCCACCTTTATGGGGATGTCCACCTCCCCGTGGACCATCCTCTTTGAACCATCAAATGCTCTCATGACTATGTTACTGGGTTTCAATGTCAGTCCTTCGCAATCCAATCTATCGAGAGCTTTCTTCGGTAAAACGTTCAAAGACGAGCCAGTGTCTACTAATACATGGGCTAGGGTTGTTCCTCTACACACCACAGAGACATGTAATGCCTCATTGTGATTTCTCCCTTTTGGTGTCAGATCTGCATCAGAGAAGCCTAAACCATTATCAGCTGTCAAACTGGACACGCAGTCTTGGAATTAGTCAGCGGATGTCTCTTGTGGCACATGGGCTATCTTTAGAAACTTTACCAGAGCTTTTGCATGTGCCTCAGAACACAACAACAAAGCCAACATGGAGATCTTGGAGGGGGTTTTCCCCAACTGTTCAACCACATCATAATCACTCTTCTTTATTATTCTCAGGATCTCCTCCATTTCCTTCTTGGAGGTTTCGGGGATGGTCAGTGGTTGAGCCTTCGTCCTGACAGGCTCTTCTTGAATACCTTTTCCCCGAACATCAGCAGCAGAAGTATTGGTGGGGATAACAACATGGGTTGTGTCGTCTTCATTGATAGGAGTACTTGCGGATATGATTATTGGTATGGAGGTAATCTTTGGAGCAGCCACGGGTCCAAAAATTTCCTTTGGTGGGGCAATTTCTGGAGAGAAGATTCTACTGCTATGGGTAATCTTGCTAGTTCCACCAATATTGCTAATGTCGGAGTTTTCTTCTTCGGAGCTCACTTCTTCGGTAGTCAGTTCATCTTGTTTAACACCATGGTAGTAGATTTCTCCACCGTAATTCCATGGCACTGTTTTATCTGACTCATACGGGACTGGCCCGAGCATTATGATCTTAAGAGGAGTAGTTTTTGGAGCCGATGTAATCCTAACGGGTCTTTTAGGGACCCTAGAAGGATTGACAGAGATGGTTATGATCGAAACGTCTTTAACAGGAATAGGTAAAACAGGAGCTTTTTCAAACAGAATTTCTTGATTGTCTATCAGGCGTTGGATACCTGTCTTCAACAGAGAGCAATCGGCGGGTGAGGATAAGCAATGATGGCAGTCTTCCTTACAACCTGGGAATACACCAGCTTTCAACAAGTTCATTTTAATGATCGAGAGTGGAGTCAACAGTTCATCCACTGTGGCAATAAATAAATCTTCCTCGACAGCATTGGCATTGTGACCATGCCTAGGCATCAGAGCGGAAATGACATTTGGTTTTTCAGGTGCGTCAAACTCAACTTCTTTTGCATCTATAAGGTCTTGGATTTTGTTCTTCAGAGCCCAACAGTTGTTTGTGTCGTGCCCTGGACTTTCAGAATGGTATGCGCATCTGGCATTTGGGTGATAATGAGGGGACACAGTATTAGGATTCTTTGGGGCCTCCTTTAAAGTTTCCAGATTCAATTTCAGAAGATGTGGTAAAACCTGGGCTAGAGTCATATTAATCCTGGTGAATTGCCGGATTGGCCTTTCCACCCTCGGCTGATTAATTCTTGGTTGATCAGATGTAGGCTTTGGGATCATAACGGCCCCCATCATTGGTCGGCGTTCAGCTCTTCCTTGATTCCTTTGTGAATAAACAGCAGACACTTCCTTCTTCCCAGTGAAAGGATTTCTCATAGCTGTAGAAGCAGATGCATCCTTCTGAATCTTCCCACTTTTTATAGCTTCCACCCTTTCTCTGGTTAATATTAGCTCAGTAAACCCAGCAGATGAGCTCCCAATCAGATGGTTGAAGAAAGGACCCGATAGGGTACCCAAGAACATATCCACTAACTCCCTCTCAGACAGAAGGGGTTGTACTCTTCCAGCTAGATCTCTCCATTTCTGCGCGTAATCTTTGAAACCCTCATTTGAAGCCATATCCATACTCTGAAGTTGAGTACGGCTTGGCGCTAAATCCGCGTTATACTTGTATTGCTTATAGAAAGCGGCGGCAAGATCTTCCCAGTTGTGGACGTCGGCCCTTTCCAATTGGTAAAACCAATCAAGTTGTGTTCCGGATAAGCTGTCTTGGAAAAAATGGACCCACAAGTCTTTGTCGGCAGAGTGCGGCTGAATCTTCCTCACGTATGATCGGAGGTACATTTTAGGACATGACACCCCATCATATTTTGCAAATAGTGGCACTTTGAACTTTGGTGGGATCACAATTCCTGACACTAGCCCCAATTCCTCAAAGTCTAGACCTGGTACTTTCTGTATTTCCATAGCATTTAGACGCTCTTCAAGATGTCGGTATTTATCATCCGCTGGAGGATACTGCTCCTTGGAATAATCCTCCTCTTCTTCCTCTTCTTCAGACTCTGACGAAACTGCTGTTTCTTTTCCTTTTCTTTCTCCTTCATCAGATGTTGTTGGAAAATCCAAGGTTCTTCTAGCCTGTCCCTGAAACCTTCTTCCCATGATTACCACGCCAGTTGGTTTCTTCTCTTTCTTCTTTTTCTCTTTTGCTAGCAGAGTCTTCATCTCCTCTTGTCCTTTGGCCAAGGTTGTGAGTAACTGTTGAAACTGCATGTTTTGAGTTTGAAGATCTTTGACTGTCTGTTCGAGATCCATCTTACTGAAATAAACAGTAGAGAGATGAGGAAACTTGTTGCAAAGACCTGTTTATGTCATGATGAATGATATATGCATATGTAATGTTTTTCAAGGATTTTAAAAGATTTAAATTCGCTTTAAACAAAAGGAAACACACGTTATATTAATAAGAAAGATTTTGAGTACATCAATGCCGCTTGGGCAAAATAATACAATGCTCTAAGATAAAAAAAGTAGTGCACATCCTCTTTGGCGCAATGTAGGCATTTAGAGTCTGCTCCTCATGAAGTAGCCTAGTGAGTTCCAAAACCTTCTTCTTGCTTGCATAGAATTGGGCTTCGAAAGTATCACGCTCTCCTTTGAGCTATATCCAATCCCTTTGTAGGTCTTCAAGAGATGTGGGCATGTCGGGATGTAGGATAGTGTATGGAACTTCTCCCTCCTTAACAGGCTCAATGATCACCGGGAGAATGGAAGGATAAGGCATCATAAGACTTTGAGCGCGGGTTCATACCCACTTGAGGTAAGGTTCAAGAGGGATGGAATTCTTGTGTCCCAAAGTCTTGCTATCCACCCTTTTTAGCATCCTCCAAGCTCGGATGAATCTCTGGCGAAGACCTTGATCATCGTTGTCGTAGTCGAAAACCAAGCCTTGAATCAACATATCATGTGGTCCATCCCTTCGGGCATAACCAAACTGTCTTAGAGCTAAGCACGAGTTGTAGGTGATGCCTACCCTAATGCCAAGTAGAGGGACATTAGGGAATTCCCCACAACGGTCAACAATGATAACATTCTCTTTGGATCGAGAACACCAATGAATATCTGAATGTTTAAGTGTCATCAACCTTTGTGACCACCTCAAACCTTGCTCATTCTTTTAGACTGATTGGGGAAGATGAGAAATAAACCATCTTGCCAAGAGAGGAGTACAACACATAAGAGCACCTCTTTTCCTCATTGTACGAGTGTGAAAAGAGTGCAAGATATCTCCAAGCAACATAGGCACCAGATTGCGTGACATGAAGATTTTGACAGCACTCACATCTATGAGTTGGTCAGGGTTGGGAAACAAGACCATCCCATAGATAAGAAGAGCCACAATTTCCTCAAATGCTTGCAAGTCCAAGGAATTCTAACAACTTTGGGCCTTCTCAAATAAGAACTTTGCTAAGAAGCCTTTGACACCACTTCTAGTTTCCCAATGGGTTGTGACATCAGATGAGTGCAAGTGCAGGGCTTGAGAAATCTCCTCTTGCTTTGGATCTCTTTCCGTACCTTTGAAAGGTAGTTGGTTGAGAATTGGAATCCTCAAGAGTTGAGAGAATTCTTCCAAAGTAGGCACAAGCTGATAGTCGGGAAATGTGAAGCAATGATGCAAAGGATCAAAGAACTGGAAGAGAACCTTCATCATGTCCTCCTCTATGTTGGAGGTGACCAAGTTGAGTAGACGACCATGCCTCTCTGTGAATAGAGAGTTCTCAGGAATCCTTGAAGCTAGATCCTTGAGTTGTGGAGGAATTCTTACAAGGTTGACTTGGATAGTTTTCCTGCGAAGTGAATCCATATCCTACAAAACAAGAACAAAGATGAATTTCCAAAATCCTTGAAATGGTTAGTGGATGTATATGATGCTCATGATGTCCATGATGTTATGCACAAGTATATATGTACAAGCAAATCAAGAAAGTTATTAGTTTAGGCTCGCATGGGGTTTTATAGGTAAGTACCCTCTTGAAGTTTAGTTGGCTCAACCTGTCATAACAATAGTAACCGGGTTCTAAGGAGCTCAAATCACCGGATTATTTCCTTGGTCATTGTTTCAGCTCAAGCCTCTTTAATGGAGACCGAAATATCCCAAGAAAACAACCCTTAATGAGTGTAGTATCGAGTATCTACCAACTTCGGACTGCACCAAATCCGGTCATCTCACTACATCCTAAAGGCCAAGTTGGTCAAGTAAAGGGTTCTAGAAGTTCATTAGTGCTTCATGACATCACTCAGCGACCCCGTATTCTCTTTGATTGACTCAAAGGCTACCGGTACCCACAAATATGTCACACTAACATAGCTATTGCTTAGACCATGTCGGTATACCCCGCACAGTTTCCACAACGTATTGCTATTTACCTATAATGTTTCCCAAATTCGGGTGGAGGATTTAAACCCAAATAAAGAACCATAACATAAAGAAAACAAATCAAACAATGTAAGCAAATAAATGTGATCTAGCCCTAAGGTAACCCCACTTTTAAAAGTCTCCCCAGCAGAGTCGCCAGTTCTGTGATACGGTGGGAGAACTGACTTGAGGTTTTGCGTTTTATCGCAAATGTCACGGTTAGCAAGAGTCGCCACCGAATTTTCTTTTATCCAAAAGGAAAGGTGAAAAAGCACAGGAAAGACCTTTGAGATGTTTTCTTGAGTTCGAGGGGTAGATTATGAAAAGGGAAGGTGCTAGCACCCTTTTCATCCATGGTTTTCCATGGGCTCTTAGTTACTTGCTTAGATCACTTGCTTTGGTTTGTTTGAAATGGTGTTTGGTGTAGTTTTGAAAGTATTTTGTAAAAGAGGCCATTCGTTTAGGCAATCTTTGTAATGATTCTCGTTCGTAAGAATGTATACAAAGATGTTTGTCTTTTTGAAAATGTTTTCAATGTTTGTAAGGTGTTTTTGAAATGTGTGTGTGTTTGTTTTTGAAAATAGCAAGGATTGTTGTTTGAAATGGAGCAAGTAACTAGAAGCTATCTACTTACTCAAATGTCTTTCTTATGCATTTTCTATTCTTTTGACATTGTTGACTTACCATTGATTTGGTAAGCAATCCTATCTTTGGATGTAAACGGGACGGACGCAGGTCATCGTATAACCATGATAGCAATGTTGCCAAGTATCTTAGCATTTTTTAGGGACCAAGATCATTTTGTTTAGGAAACTTTTGGATAGCGTCATCGAGGGGCTATGATCTTATATTTGTTTTGTTTTGCCAAGATACTTCGCATGCGTAACATGGCTATTTTTGTTTTAGGCAACCAAGTGGGAGAAACCCTAAGGGTGCTTGTGTGCAAAGTGCATTATTTTCATGCTTTTGATTTTGTCTTGTATTTAGGGTTTTCTATTTTGCTTTGTTTTGTTCTTGTCATACAAACCCTAATTACTAATCATGGCATATGAAAGCGATAAATTGCGTAATGTAAACATACTAAGCTATTACAACAATTTTATGGGAGGGGGGAATACAAGTTTGAATGGGGATTTGCATAAATATAAAGCTAAATACATTATTACAACCAAATCGAACTTGTGTGAATTAAGATAAATATAATACAATATTTAAAATGTAATGCAAGGTAATGTACATGTAAAGAGATTTTTGATGTCTTATTTTTGTGTAAAAGAATATTTAATTTAAACCTAAAAATATAAGGAAAAAGATTTAATTTTTTTGAAAGGGATTAAACCCTAATTTTTATTTAAAAGAAAATAATGTTTCTATATTATTATTTTGTGCATTTTTTGTATAAAAATAATAAATAATATTATATAAAGAAATATAAAAATTAAATATACACAAGACTAAGTATTTAAAAGTATGAAGTAAAAAATAAATTAAACTAAATATATTTAATCATATTTATGAGTTTATTAAGAAAATAAATTATATCCTAACAAAATAAGCTATATTTTTTATGTGATAAATAATAAAAAAATAAAATAAAAGTGTAAAAATAATTAAATTATTTTTTAGGATTTTTTATCATTAAAGAAAATAATTAAAAAAATATTAAATATAAAAATGAAAAAAAAAATATGAAAAGAGTTAGCAGGGGGGTAAGATAGCAGATTAGGAGTGATGATGCTAGCAAAAACAAAGGCCCAGGAAGCAAAAAGCCCAAACAGACTCGTCCCTGTCCTGTCTTCCTCTTCCTCACGCCTTGGCCAGTTCAACCTGTAACTTTCTCATGCTTGCATAAAAATGAAAACTTATAACATGAAAAATGTAGCATTTGAACTCACGATTCCAACCATATAAGTTATGTAATCTAACTATCAAAGATCAAAGAGAATTTTAAAATCCCTAAATTCTAACCTAAAATTTTCAGAGATTTCAACTTCCAAATTCTCTTAAGACAAGTAAAATCAATGCAAGATAATGATATGTATAGCTTCATTATGATGAGAACTACACTTTTTATTCACAGATCGTGGCCCGAGGTTTCCTGTACAAGGAGATAGAGTTTGAAAAATTACCTCCTTCAGCTGGAATCGTGTATGGAAATGTAGTGACTTTAATGGAGGCCTGATGCTTGCTTGAGCTTCCCTGAATTTATTCCAACCCTTACCTTGCTCTGAAAGTGGCTAGAACTCCCTGACCAAGTCCAACTGCAAGCTTCAAAGTTAACAATGGCAGATGGTGGAAAAGAGGTTACAGAACAGGGATGATGGTTTTGAGGGGTTTTATATCAAGTATGTAAGGTGTTGGAATGATCTAAACACAAAACGCACGAGCCAAATGGAAGCTGGATGTGTTTGTGCAGAAACTGTATGTTTTGGACAGTTTTTGGTGTTTTGCTTGCTCTAAGTGTTTCAGGTCTTGGCTTGGTGTCCTATGTGTTGTATATTGTTTGCATATTAGTATAGAAATGGTTTTAAGTCAGCTCTCTATCAATTGTACAAGTCCTAGCCTTTTTGCAACTTTTCTTGTACTTGAAGCAAAGTGATAAGACAAAGCTCACATGCTTGTACCAGCTTTCTTAGGGTTGGTATTTCTTCCCTACCAGTTGCCTTTGGTCTTTGGTACTTGCATGTATCAAGGGGACAGGTCCAATGCTCAAGATCACAAAGTTTGCAAAAGTTGCTCTTTTTCAAAATGGCAATGGAACCTTTTTGCCATAAATGAAATTACAAGTTGGATAAAGGTTCAAAAGCATGGATAAAGGCTTTGTCAACTGAGTAAGCATTTAATTAAGGAGTTTGTAGCAAGTTTAGGACCTGTAAAGCATGAAATAGCCAGCATAGGATTGGTTTGCAACTTGGTTCTTCATGAAATGGTTTGAATAAAAAGTGAGAAAATGCCAATTTCCTCTCTTCGATCCTCCCTACTCAAAAATGATCTTGGAGAGTTCTTGGACATTTTGGAAAGCTTAAAATGTGATCTATAATCCATATTTGAAATGAATTTTGAGATACCTCTTGGAACTAGGTGAAAAATTGCCATGCAGTTGGGTCCAAAACCTGCCTAAATTAGGGCAAAATTTCACTAAGTTAAGAAGTTCTTGACCATGTATTCACAAATTTATAACTTGAGATCCAAGCATCTTTAGGGAAAAGTTTGTGAATAAAAGTTGTAGATTTAATGGAGGTCTACAACTTTCATGTTGGGGACTTTCCTTGAATCAAAATTCATCATGGTGAAAAAGTGGTGAAAAGTTGAGAAAAAATAAGAAAATTTTTATACTTAGAAAATTTCTAAGTTATGAAAATTTTCAAATTCAAACCCTAAATTTCAAAATTGGTTTTCTTGGTGAACAAGTTTCACATTTTGACATATCTTGATGAATTATGACTCTTGGTACTTGATTTTGACCAAAAAGTCAAAGTTTGACTTTTCAGTATACATTTGACTTTTGATCAATTGACTGCAAATTTCATCTGTCAATCCAATGAATTTGAAATGTTTTGAACCAAGTAATTAAGTCAAGATGATGCCATTGAATCCTTGAAATAATGCTTGAACTCAATTGGTCATTGGCTAGGTTAAAAATCAGAAATTGCCCTTTTTCAGTCAAAACCCTAATTTTGACCATTTTGCCCTTTTGATGATTTGATCAAATTTCTTGAGGAGTTGTAATCCAAACTTGATCAAATGGTACATATGAGTCTAAAATGTTGATGTGGATCAAAAATTATGAAGTTTGACTGTAAATTGGCCATGGTTGACTTTTTCCCCAATACAACTGATTTTTAGGTTAACTGTCCAATTGACTGAGCAAAAGTGTAATCCAAGGCTTGAAACTTATCATGAGCAATCTTAGGGGTCCAAAATGATGTATGAAAGTCACATGAAGCATTGATGATCCAAAAATCCTTGTGCAAATTCAAACCCTAATTTTGGGTTATTAGTGCAAGATGAGATGTCTTGAGCTGACCAAACCCTAATCTTGTCTTGAGTCAAAGAAGTCTGGTGAGAAAAGTCTTGATAAATGAGAGGGAAAATTTTGGGGTACAACACCTGCTTTAAATTTAAGGGTTTTGTTTGGGTATTATTAAAGATCCTACACCCGGATCTAGGGACACTTTTTAGGTAAACAACAATAGATCATGGAGACTGTACGGCGTAGACCGATATGGTTTAAGCGATGGTTGTGTTGGTGTGACACTTTGGTTGGTACCGGTATCCTTCGTGTGGAAACGAGGAGAATACGGGGCCACCGTGTGGTATCGTGAAGCACTAACGGACCTTAGAACCTTAGTTGAACAAACTTGGCCATTAGAAAGTAGTGAGATAGTCGGCCTCGGTATAAAGTTGAGGATTGGTTGATACTCGATGCTACACTCATTGAGATCAGACTTTCGGGATATTTCGACCGCAAGAAAAGATTGCTTGAGCTGAAACAATGTCCGATAAAGGATGATCAGTGATATTGAGAATCTTTAGAACCCGGTTACTTTTCTAAGACAGGTTTGAAACCAACTAAACTTCAAGAGGGTACTTACCTATGGAATCCATGCAAGCCTAAAACTAAGGCTACTTGTGTGACTTGTTTGCTTTCTGTTCCTAACAATTTGAACTCATTGCAGAGCTTTGTTTGTATTCCTTGCAGGACCTTGTTTGTATAAATCCAATAAATTGGTTTCTTACCCTGCATTTTTGCTTGATGCATAACATACACATCATAGCATCATAACATGACATATCATACTAACCATTTCAAGGATCTCGAGGGCATGTGATTCAGGTTATGATGAACCAGACGTCTAACAAGGGGCAAGGGGATTTATTTTCCTCTAGCCAATGTCGTCAGAAGATCAAAACTCAACAACTTGAGTCAGGGGCTATGACCCACTTGATATGGTGAGCTTGAATCTCATAGAAGGACTCTCAAGGATACAAAGTTATTCAATCAAAGCTGCAAAATTCAACTTCTGACATTTTCTTGTTTACCCCGCGAGATCCTTGAAAACATTGCATACATATATAATACATATCATTGCATAAGCAGGTTTTAAAGCAGGTCTCTTATGTTCTCGCTGTTTATTTCAACAATGGCTCTCCAACAAGATGACAGAGATCTCCAAGCTCAAGATGCCCAGTTCAAGGAATTTCTCCTGAATCTATCTAAGGGGCAAGAAGACCTGAAAACACTCTTCGCCGGGAATCTGACCAAGGAACGTCCTAACAGCAGCAAGGATGAACAATTGGAACAACTGCAAGCTGAGGTAGAAGCAATGAGAATCCAGATGTTGGGGCAGATGGATCTTATCCAAAACTTAGCTCGAGGACAAGAAGGGCTAAGATCCTTCCTCAATAAGCTTCACCAAGATGGATGCAGATCCATGAAACAAACAGTTAAAATTATGGATCAAGGCATTAATCAGCCCCCAGTGAGAGAAGAGATTGGTTTGGTCAGGAATAAACCTTTCCAGATTGCTACTACATCACAAGCCCAATATGATCGGTGGATCTGGAACTGACTGTTTAACACTGGTTCGCGAAATGTCGCGGAAGCAAGAGTCGCCACCGTCTTTTATTTTCTCCAACATGGAAAGGACAAAAGCACAGAAAAATTCCTTATTGAGATTAGTTCTCGGTTCGGGAGGTAGATTTATAGAAAGGGAAGGTGTTAGCACCCTTTCTATCCATGGTTATCCATGGGCTCTTAGATACTTGCTCATTTGTGTTTTCAAAAGTGTTTGTTTGCTTTTCAAGGTGAGTGGGTTTGAAAAAGTTTCGTTTAAAATTTCAGTTCGACTCTTGTATCAGTCCTCAAGAGTATTTGAAAAGTTGTTTTTGAAAGCTTTTTGCAAAGTGTCGGTGTAAAAAGAAGTTTTTTTTTATTTGTTTTGAATTAGAGCAAGTATCTACGAGTCATCTACCTACCCTAAGGAATTAGTCTATGTAAATGTCCTTAAGATAGTGCCATCCCACCATTGAGAGGTAGGTAGCACCACCGTTGGAGGTGTTCGGGTCAATTCGAGGATTAGGGACAATGTGGTTACCAGAGCAATAGGAAGACACCTTAGAAGCTACCCCCATGCCATGTTCATGGACATGAGGACTTACTAAAACGTCCTCTACTCGACGACCACGTTTCGAGGGGCAAGGCGACAGTGAGGCGTACCCTAGGAGTGGTGTGTGAATTGTGTGTCATTTTCAGATAATATTTGTCTTGTTCATGCATTGTGTATTCTACGCATTATTTTTATTTGGGCATACATTCTTTCATGTGATAGTTAGCAGTTAAGGTGCGGAATTTAAAGTGCGGAAAAATAAAAGTTCTACGCTATTACAAGGCGCGGATCTACATCACCAAATTAAACCAAGACCCGATTTGAAAAAAAATACGGAAAGTAAATGTCCTAATTATCTATTACAAGGCTTTGGGGCAAATACATTGCATTCATAAAAGAAATAAAAATAAATGCGCGAAAAGGATTAAGAATCGAGTGCGAGGGCGTTGGACCCTTTAAAGAAATTAAATTGGAATTGAAAATTGATTTAATTATTAAATGAGAAAAAGGAACTTATTTTTTGATATTTTGTATTTTATAGAAATGAAGAAAATTAATTGGAATTAAAACCCTAATTCTAAGCATTTTTAATTATTAAAGAAATAAATTCAAGTTTGACCTAATTTACTAATTATTTAATTATAAGTTATTTACAAATTAATTAATAATTAATAGTGAAAAGAAAAAAAAGATTATTTATTAAGAAAAAGAATGGAAATTCTAAACCTAATTTTTATGTATTTTAATTTATTTAAGAAAAAAACATTAAAATTAAACCTAAAATTAAAACTAATTGATTATTAGAATTTTATTTACAAAATAATATTAAATAAAACATATTTTTATTTTTGACTTTTCTGATTTTTTTGTATTATAAAATTTATTTTATGAATTAAATAAAACAATTAATTTAAACTAAATAAAAGAAAAGAATAAAAAGAGAAAAAAAATGCAAACATGGGGGGTGGTTGACCCAATTTGGAGGTCAATGGTAAGCAATTTGGGCCCATTAGGGGGCTGGCCACGTTGACTTTTCTGATTGTGTATGGAACGTTTGACTGATGTGTATGGTGAGCCCCTTTGGTGGCCTTCAGATGGGAATCTCCAGGCGCGTGGCAAGCCAGATGGTGAGGCTGTATGGTAGACCCTTGAGAGTACGCTGCACATGAACATGTTACAAGAAAAATTATTGAATAAAGTGGGGGACCTGGGAATCGAACCCAGGTCTCAATACCTGCAAGCAAACGCACTAACCATCTGAGCTACTGACTCTCTTTGATATTATAATAGACAATAAATATTATGAAAGAGAAACAAGCGCTAGTGGTATTTTAACAAAACGCGCGCCAGGATTTGAATCCACCAACCACGTTCCTCCACGCATCATCTTCTCCAATTGCTATTTGTTTTGCCTGAAAAAAATAAACTAGATAGCGGGGGTTTTAAACCCCCACAACCTGAAACCACAAATAATAGCGAATAGAAATTGGGCAATCATAAAAAAGGCGCGATGGTATGGTTCTGTTCGTCATGAGCTTCTGATTTCAATGGTGCTATTTTGGTTGGCCAATTTTTCCTCAAGCGTAAAACCCCAATTCAAGGTTCCTGAAACCCTAAAAAATATCCATGGCAATTTTCTATACAAGCAAGATTAGTTCAATTCAATGGTACCATAAGCTTCAGTGAGTCCATATTAGTGTAAAACAATCATTAGAATGTATGAAAAATGCGTGCAAATCAAAATACGAATATGCAAATGTTCATGAACAGGGCGACTTCGTGCTACCAGTTCTTGAGGTTAGGGGATGTGTTTTTGATTGAGAAAGCTTCCTGGTTGTCTCAGCAAGCCTTTGGAATGGTTCTTTTTCTTTTTAACACACTCTAGCTATGAAATCAGTTGTGGCTTTTTTTGTGAAAAATACAAATTTTATTCTCTATTTTGAGCGCAGCTTGCTTGTTGTTGTGATTAGGTTTAGGTTTGTGCTTATATGAGGAGTGAATTAGGTTTACAAAACAAGCCTAACATCCAAGTTTTAATGCCTTTCAAATTTGTGATCTTCATGAATCTTTTTCAATCTTTTCTATTCCTTTTTGATACCAATCATTGCCAATTCTTGCCTTTTTGAGTATGCACGAAATATTGAGGTCATGATGAGTGGATATGCTGCACAAAAAGGCTTGGAAAACATGAATTGCTATTTTTGTCATATTTTATTTTAATTAAATGAACTAATAATAATAATAATTCAAATAATTAATAAAAAATGATAAAATAACTCCCTTTAAAGTCAACGGGTCGTGCATAGCCTTTGGGTGATGATTCTTGGAAGAAATTGTGGCCCATTAGCAATTTTGAGGTATTTGAAGCAAAGTTGACTTTTCAAAATTCCCAAAAATTTCCCAACTTCCACAAGGAATATCTTGCTCAATTTTTAAGCTTTGATCATGTTCTTGGACATTTTGGAAAGGTATTGAAGTCCTCTAACCAATGCCTTTGGTCCCATGTCATTTTGATTTACCAATCTCAAGTTATGGTCTTTGACTTAAAGTGCCTTTTTGTTGACTTTTGAAAATGACCTATAATGTTGAGATTGATAACTTTTTGTGAGAGCATTTCTTGGACTTTAAGTGTGAAGATGAGTTGTAGGAAATGTAATTCTCCTCAAAATGAGCTTTGGATGGAATTTTTATGATAAACCATGTGGAAGTTATGCCCTGGTCAAGTTACAGTTGACTTTTTCAACTGTCCAAATATGGAAACTTTTGCATCTTGAGACTTTTTGAGCCATGCCTTGAGAATCATGATCAAGAATTGATAAAATGATGTTTGTGGCTTCAAAATAAGATGTTGACCAAAAATTTGGACTTTTGATTGTCAAATGACCATTTTGCCCCTGCAGTTGACTGTTGAGCAATTAGGGTTTTTGACTGTGCAATTTTGTGCTGTGAGTCTTGAAACTTGACATGAGGATGCTTGACAATGTTTATAGGCATGTGGGACTTGATTGGACCCTTGGAAACTTCAATTCCTTTGCCAGAACCAAAACCCTAATTTTTGACTGTTAGGAGGCAATTGGACTGTGCAACCCTTGGGGAGATTTTGAAGCATGCTCTTGGCAAATCTTGAAGAATATGGGAGGGCAAATTTTGGGGTACAACAGTTGCCCCTGTTCAATCTTCTTAGACCTGAGGATGTAGATTGGCTGACGTGCCTTTCGTAATCCGAAGGTGGAAGATGATTGAACACTAGAGTGCCCAGAAATTTGTGCTTACATAGTAGTGTGATGGTGGGAATGGGCTTATAGATGCCATTTGGAGATTGATGGATAGGATGATGGGCTTATAGATGCCATGTTGAGAGGTGATGGATAGGTGGATGGGCTTATAGATGCCATCTGGGTGTCGATCGCGTAAGAGATTCCTTAGCGAGAACTTGCGTACCTGAAAAAGAAAATGATTACCTGGCCTGTTACAGGAGCTGGTCTTCAGACTCTTTATATAGACGCACCCTGGTTGGTTACAGGAATCGGGTCTGGAGCTTCACACGGTGATGAATGAATCAGGGATGGTTACTACCTCATCGGGACGATGAGAGAACCTTGGGCGATTACTACCTCAACAGTAACGATGAGAGAACCTGGGGCGATTACTACCTCAACAGTCACGATGAGAGAATCTGGGGCGATTACTACCTCAACAGTAACAATGAGAGAATCTGGGGCGATTACTACCTCAACAGTAACGATGAGAGAATCTTGGATGTCTTCTACTGAGTCTTTATTAGGAAAATCTTTAGGAATCAATTTAACTGGACCCGAGAAGGCCTTTGACTGGGTAAGAATCAGAAAAATCTTTAGGAATCGATTTAACTGAACCGGACAAGGTCTTGAAATCTTCAACTGGAATAAGAATCAGGGAGATCTTAGGGTCGATCTGACTGAACCAGAGAAGGCCTTTGACTGGATAAGAATCAGAAACATCTTTAGGAGTCGATTTAACTGAACCGGACAAGGTCTTGAAATCTTCAACTGGGTAAGAATCAGGGAGATCTTAGGGTCGATCTGACTGAACCAGAGAAGGCCTTTGACTGGATAAGAATCAGGAAAATCTTTAGGAGTCGATTTAACTGAACCGGACAAGGTCTTGAAATCTTCAACTGGGTAAGAATCAGGGAGATCTTAGGGTCGATCTGACTGAACCAGAGAAGGCCTTTGACTGGATAAGAATCAGGAAAATCTTTAGGAGTCGATTTAACTGAACCAGGCAAGGTCTTGAAACATCTTCAACTGGGTAAGAATCAGGGAGATCTTAGGGTCGATCTGACTGAACCAGAGAAGGCCTTGGATTAACTTTGACCGGATAAGAATCAAAAAAATCTTAGAATCGATTTAACAGAACCAGACAAAAGTCTTGGAATAACTGAGAACTTAACTGGATCTTTCCTGAAAGGTAAAGGTCAGTCATATGCAATGCATGATATGGATCAAGCAATGATGTTCTCAACATAAATGAGATTGTAAGGTCATGATGCGTATGTGCATGCTATATTGTATAGAAATGCGATGTTTATGAATGTATGTTTTTGTCTAGGAAAGTAAATCCTTGACGGGTGCCGGGAAGTCACATCCTGGGCTGATGTTGGAGAACAGTGCCTTGTTGTTTCCGCTGGGGATGATGATTGCAAGAATACCGGTAGGAGAAAATGACTCCGTTGGGGAATAAACTTGGCGAATGGATTACTCTGCGGGGAGAAAATTACTCTAGCTACCTTGCTGGGGAACAATACTCTGTGGGGAGAGAGGTATGTTGTTGAGATACTGATGGTAACTTTGCTGGGGATACCATTGTTATGTTGGAAGTGTTAATAGACTCCGCTGGGGATAGGAAGACTTTGCCGAGGACAATCTTTCCGTGGCTTTTGGCTGAGGATAACCCAGTTATATCCTGGTAGGGAAATAACCTTTGAATAAAGCCGGGAGACGCGTTCGTGCTCTGTGGGGGGGGGGGGGGGGGAAGCTTCCAGAATCTACTGGGGATAAGCTTCCTGCTGGGGAGATGATTCAAACTTTCCTGGGGAAATCTTGATTGGACTCTCCTGGGGAGATTTTGAGATATATTGGGAAAGTGGCTCTGCTGGATGTCTGGTATACCGCCGGGGAACAATCTTAGATCAAGACTGCTGGGGATGCTTGTTAAGAATATATGTATGATGTGCTGAGGAATGTTGAGATCTGTTGGAGGATACCCCACTTCCTTAAGGCTAATTGTATAACTCTGCTTGGGGAGAGTGTATTGACTTGCTGGCTCACTCTCTGGGGAGTTAAGATATATTGGTTATGTTCTTCAGCTGAACTCACCTTGATACCTTGGCGGACAGAACAATTAGATTGCTCAGACAACTCTTTATTGCCCCTGTTCCTAATGTTACCTGTAATTAATCCTTTGTTTTGTATGCAATTATTTATGAGTTAGCAATTATTGTCAAATGCATATATCACAAATTGAACCTTGGACGTTCTTCGCAAAACAAAACAGAAAAGATAAAAACAATTGTCCATTTGAACTGAAAATCGTATTTGTATTGATCTTTGAATTCGCCTGTAAATAGGCGTTTATGTACAAGAGGCTGACGTCCTAGTAAGAGAACGCCGCCGAACAAAAGAATTTATACAATTTGTACAAAGGGAAAACAAAACAGCTGTGTGAAAGGAATAATCCCACTGGGTTCCAACTCTGCTATCGCCTTTATATCTTCGAGCGTCTCATCACTTGATGACCTAGATGGAGATGAAGCTGATTGATTGATGCCGTCTGAACTTGATGTTGATACCGGATTCTGGATGCAAAGTGATCCAATGAGACATAGTATTACGCTTTATCCCTAACTTTTTCCTGGACCGCCCTTTCGGGTTTTCAGTCCACCGGGATACCCATTTTTGCCCAAGCCGCCTTTTCAGGTTTTCGACTTGCCGGGTGTACAGATTTTTTTCATTTCATCCCTTCATTTTGCCCGAACCCTTTTGGTTCGCCGGGAAGCCCTAATTTTTGCCTAGGTATGTCAACCTAGCGGGTCTTTTTTCATGCGTAGTATCTTTTTACTATGTCTGCATTGGCGGGGTGAGGAAGGTCGTCACCATCCATGGTGGTTAGAATCATGGCTCCTCCTGAGAACACATGTTTAACCACAAATGGCCCTTCGTATGTGGGGGTCCATTTTCCCCTTGGATCACTCTGAGGAAGGATGATGCGCTTGATTACCAGATCCCCAACTTGATACTCTTGTGGTCTGAATTTTTTGTTAAAGGCCCTGATCATCCGTTTTTGATACATCTGACCATGACAAATAGCAGCAAGTCTCTTTTCGTCAATCAGGTTTAACTGATCAAGTCGTGTCTGGATCCAATCATCTTCGCTCAGATCTGCATCCTTCATTATCTGGAGAGAGGGTATTTGCACTTCGATCGGTAAGACTGCCTCCATACCGTAGACCAAGGAGAAAGGAGTTGCCCCGGTTGACGTCCTTGCTGAGGTACGGTACCCATGTAGAGCGAACGGTAACATCTCGTGCCAATCTTTATAGGTCACTGTCATCTTCTGCACGATTTTCTTGATATTTTTATTCGTTGCTTCTACAGCCCCATTCATCTTCGGCCGGTAAGGAGAAGAGTTGTGGTGCTGTATCTTAAACTGCTCGCAGAGCTCAGTGATCATCTTGTTATTGAGATTGGTACCGTTATCCGTAATGATTCTTTCTGGGACGCCGTACCGACAGATCAGGTTATGCCGAATGAACCGTGCCACAACGTTCTTGGTTACCGTAGCGTATGAAGCTGCTTCAACCCACTTCGTGAAGTAATCAATTGCTACCAGGATGAAGCGATGCCCATTAGATGCCGTAGGTCTGATCTCGCCGATCATATCTATGCCCCACATTGCAAAAGGCCAAGGTGCAGTCAAGACATTCAGAGGAACTGGAGGAACATGCACCTTGTCTGCATAAATCTGGCATTTATGGCACGTCCGAGAATGTTGGTAACAGTCGGCTTCCATTGTGGACCAGAAATACCCTGCCTGAAGGATTTTCTTTGCCATAGTGTGTCCACTGGAATGTGTCCCGAAGGTACCTTCATGTAGCTCTGCCATGATCCTTTCTGCTTCAGTCTTATCCACACAACGCAGTAGGGTCGAATCATGGTTTCGCTTATACAGGATGTCGTTGCTAAGGAAGAACTTCGCTGCGAACCTTCTCAGAAATTTCTTATCGTTGACAGATGCACCTTCAGGGTATTCCTGAGCTTCCAAGTATCTCTTCACTTCATGGTACCAAGGCTTCTCAGTCACCAATTCAGTCTCGAGATCACAACAGTATGCCGGTTCGTCCAGTTTCCAGATGAAGATCCAGGGAGCCTCATTATCCCATTTGACTTTGAACATGGAAGACATCGTAGCTAACGCGTCCGCCAGCTGATTCTCCTTTCTTGGAAAATGTTCAAAGGTTATCTCTGTAAAGTGGGGGATCAATGTCAACACACATTCCTTGTAAGGAATAAGATTCGGATGTTTCGTATCCCACTCCCCTTTGATCTGATTGATCACGAGAGCGGAATCTCCGAAGACACTCAGAAACTTGAACCTTAAGTCGATTGCAGCTTGGAGATCCATGATGCATGCCTCATACTCCGCCATGTTGTTGGTGCAGTTGAAACATAGCCGGGTAGTGAGTGGAGTATGAGTGCCTTGAGGGGATATGATCACGGCGCCGATACCGTTACCCAAAGCGTTGGAAGCTCCGTCAAAGTGCATAGACCATCGGGATCCTTCCTCAGGTCCTTCATCCGGTCCAGGTACTTCACAATCAGTCACTATCATGATACTCTCGTCAGGAAATTCAAAGTTCATTGACTGATAGTCGTCCACTGCCTGGTGTGCCAAGTGGTCTGCCAATACACTTCCCTTGATAGCTTTCTGAGTCGTGTACTGGATGTCGTATTCTGTCAAGATCATTTGCCATCTTGCTATTCTCCCAGACAGAGCAGGCTTTTCAAATATGTACTTTATTGGATCCATCTTTGAGATCAACAAGGTAGTGTGAGTCAGCATATACTGTCTCAGTCGGCGAGCAGCCCATACCAAAACGCAGCAAGTTTTCTCGAGCAGTGAGTATCGGGTCTCACAGTCGGTAAACTTTTTGCTAAGGTAATAAATGGCATGCTCTTTTCGGCCAGACTCGTCATGCTGCCCCAGCACACACCCCATTGAGTTGTCAAGTACTGTCAGGTATAGTATCAGAGGTCTCCCTTCAACCGGCGACATGAGAATAGGTGGTTCTTGGAGATACTCTTTGATTCTGTCAAAAGCGGCCTGACATTCATCATTCCAACGTACTACCTGATCTTTCTTCAGCAGCTTGAATATTGGCTCACAGGTAGCAGTTAGGTGCGAGATGAATCGAGCAATGTAATTCAGACGTCCTAAGAAGCCTCTGACTTCTTTCTCTGTCTTAGGAACCGGCATCTCTTGAATGGCCTTAACCTTGGCAGGGTCCACTTGAATACCCTTATCACTTACAACGAAGCCTAGCAACTTTCCAGACCTTACCCCGAAGGTGCACTTGTTTGGGTTCAACCTCAGCTTGTACAGTTTCAGACGGTCAAACAGTTTCTGCAGATGATCAAGGTGTTCTTCCTCCGTTTGAGACCTTACAATCATATCGTCGACATAGACTTCTATCTCATGATGGATCATGTCATGAAATAAAGCAACCATGGCACGTTGGTATGTTTCCCCAACATTTTTCAATCCGAATGGCATGACCTTGTAGCAGAAGGTGCCCCACTGAGTAACAAAGGTAGTCTTTTCCATGTCTTCAGGAGCCATCTTGATCTGATTATACCCTGAAAAACCATCCATGAAGGAGAACACCTTGTGCTGAGCAGTATTGTCAACCAGGACATCAATGTGAGGTAGGGGAAGTCATCCTTGGGGCTGACCCTGTTCAGATCCCTGTAGTCGACACACATTCTGACCTTACCATCCTTCTTTGGTACCGACACCACATTAGCAACCCACTGAGGGTAAGAAGTCACTGCAAGAAAACCGGCATCAAACTGTTTCATAACCTCAGCTTTGATCTTCTCGGACATCTCTGGACGCATACGGCGGACCTTTTGCTTAACCGGAGGGCAGTCTTCCTTGGTAGGTAAATGATGGACCACGATGTCGGTATCCAACCCGGGCATGTCTTCGTAGGACCAGGCAAAGATCTCCACATAATCATGTAACATCTGAGTAAACCGTTGCTTCACGCTGAGCTTTAGGTTGGCGCCAATCTTAACCTCCTTACGGTCTGTCTCAGTACCCAGATTTATTGTTTCCACTGACTCTTCGTGTGGTTGAATTGCCCTCTCTTCCTGGAGTAACAGTCTTGCAAGCTCGCCAGGCACTTCGCAATCATCTTCACCTTCGTCTTCGGCTAAGTTGATCGGATTTTCGAAGTCATAACTGGCAGTAGCAGAGTCGTTACCAGTGAGATCCAGAGTGGATTGAAACCTGTATGGGTGAGTGTGTGTAAATACAGCTGTTTTGCAATATATAAAGAAACGAAAGAAAGAAAAAGAGCATAAGATTTGAAGTGCGAGAAAACGTCCAAGGTCTTTATTCATGATATATGAAATGACAATTAATATGCCCTCACAAATGAAACCACGGTGCCCCGAGTAAGACACCGGGCCATAGAGTTTTAATTCATTGTTTATTACAAATAACAAAAACAAAGGAATTCATTACTCCGTAACAAAAGTAACAGGTAGGTTGTCTTTTGCAATCCAATTGCTAGGTCCACTATCGGCCGTCGGATAAATCCAGCTGTCGAACTCTGATTCTTCCACCTCATCATCATCCCTGATAGCATTCACTCCATGAGCAGGCAAGGGAGCTGTCACTACATTAGGCTTCTCAGGTGCCTCAAACTGTACCTCCTTGGCATCAATAAGATCCTGCACTTTGTTCCTCAAGGCCCAGCAGTCATCAGTAGAATGCCCCGGACTATCGGAGTGATAAGCACAGCGGGCATTTGGATTATACTTGGGAGAGGCAGTATTCACAACCTTTGGGGCCTCCCTGACAGTCACCAAGTTGGTGGATAGCAACTGTGGCAAGATTTGCGACAAGGTCATACTCAGCCGGGTAAACTCTCTTCTGGGTCTCTCAGCCCTTTGTGGATTGGTTTGCCGAGGAGCGGCAGCAGGTTTAGCAATCATCACTGTGTTGACAGATTGGCGGCGCTCTGGTTTATCTTGTCTTCTAGGCCCATATACAGCACTGGCCTCCTTCTTAAAGGGTTTCTTCTCAGAACTTGAAGATGCACCCTTCTGAATTTTACCGGACTTCATTCCAGCCTCTATCCTCTCCCCAGTCAGAATAAGGTCAGTGAACCCTACAGACGAATTACCGATGAGATGATTGAAGAATGGCCCGGAGAGGGTCCCCAAGAACATATCTACCAACTCCCGGTCAGTTAACGGAGGCTGCACCCTGCCAGCCAGATCCCTCCACTTCTGTGCATACTCTTTAAAACCTTCGCTTGATCCTAGCGACATACCCTGGAGTTGGGTACGTGTAGGAGCAAGGTCGGCATTATATTGATACTGCTTGTAAAAAGCAGTAGCCAACTCCTCCCAGTTACGAACCTTGGTTCCATCCAGCTGATAGAACCATTCGAGATGAGTCCCTGAAAGACTCTCCTGGAAGAAGTGGATCCACAAGTTCTTGTCCACTGTGTACGGCTGAATCTTCCGCACATAAGATCTGAGGTGTAGCTTGGGGCAAGACGCCCCGTCATACTTGGTGAAAGATGGTGCCTTAAACTTGTGAGGAATGATTACACCAGTAGATAAGCCCAAGTCTCCGAAATCCAGCCCAGGCACTTGTTGGATCTCCATGGCGTTCAGTCTGTCTTCCAACTGCTTGTACCGGTCTTCAGCATGAGGATACTGTTCCTCATTAAAATCAGTCTCATTGTCAGAGGCTACTGGACTTGGAGCCTTTCCCCCCTGGGGACTGTCTTTGCCTACAGAAGAACCAGCTTCCTCATTCTGCAGAGTATTACCAAACCTCCGGCCCGAGTTGAAAAGAACAGTTCTCTTCTTCTTCTCCTTCTTCAGGAGTAAAGCCTTCAGCTCTTCCTGACCTTGGGCCAGGCCTATGATCAGCTCTTGAAATTGTGCGTTCTGCGCCTGAAGGGCCTTGATAGACATCTCGGTTGATGATTCAGCGTTCATGATGCTGATATAAACAGTGAAGAACAGTAAGAAACCTAAAAAGAAGAATACCTGCTATGCACATGATGAATGGAATGCGTATGATTTATGTTTTCAAAGACAATCGGGAATCAACTTTGTAAACAAAAAGGAACACACTTCATTAGATTCAACTTGGAAACTTAAATTGTTCAACAGATTGCCCTTAGGCGTTACATGAAATGGAAATACTGAAAAGGGAAATAAAACTGTAAGAGAACATCCAAAGCTTATCATTGATCCCAGGGTCTCCTCTTCTCAGTACGGATGTAGTCATTCAGAGCCCGCTCATTCTCCAACTACTTTGTCAGCTTCTGGATCTTCAGTTCCTGCTCGTTGTACTTTTCCCGATACGAATCCCGTTCTTCTCGCAGTTGCGACCAAGACCTCTTTAATGTCTCATAATCAGTAGGTATCTGAGGAGGGAGGACAGTTGGTGGAGCCCCATCTTTGTCAGGATACTCAGGAATGACGGGTCTGACAGCTTCGTATGGCATACCTAACTTCTGAGCACGGATGCGAACCCATTTGTAGTAGGCTTCCATAGGTAGAGAAGTCTTTGGCCCCAACTCTTGTGGGTCAGCTTTATGAACTCTGTCCCAAGCCTTGAAGAACCTACGACGCAGCTCGTCACTATCCACCTGAAACTCAAAACTGATGTGAGGCACCAACATCTCATGAGGCCCTGCTCTTCTGGCCCTTCTAAACTGACGGAGTGCTAGACATGGATTGTAAGAGATTCCTCCTTGAGTACCAATCAAAGGAACATTAGGGTATTCTCCGCAACGATCAATAACAGCTATCTCATCCAAACCTCTGAAAGTCCAAATGATGTCCTTATCAGTGAGAGACATTAACCTATGAGCCCAACCTCTTCCTTCTTGGTTCTTCAGTACGAACTTATGGAGGTGCGAAATAAACCACCTCACCAACAAAGGGATACAACACCACATAGTTCCTCGTCTTCGGGCAGTACGAGCATAAAGTTGTTGCAGGATGTCACCCAAGAGAGTGGGCACAGGATTCTGAGACATGAAGATCCTTATGGCAGTGACATTGATGAAGTTGTCAGGATTAGGAAACAAGACTAGCCCATAGATTAAGAGAGCCAAGATGTCTTCATATGCCCTAAAGTCCAAGTCATTCCAGAAACTGTTGGCTTGACCAATCAGAAATTTGGCCTAGAAACCCTTAACTCCGCTTCTAGTCACCCAGTTGTCCATTACTTCTTGATGGGTTAAGGGAAGAGCAGCAGCAACCTCCTCAAGCCTGAGGGTCTTTTCCCAACTAGTGTAAGGAGTCTGATCCAAGATAGGGATGCCAAGCAAATCAGAGAACTCTTCCAGGGTAGGGACCAGCTGGAAGTCTTGAAAGGTGAAGCACTGGTACAGAGGGTCATAGAACTGGGTCAGGACACTCATCAACTGTTGATCCTGCTTTGCAGTGACTAAACTGAGAAGAGAACCATGCCTCTGGATGACGGAAGTAGTGTTTGGAATTCTGCTAACCAATTCTTCAAGTAACTCAGGTGGGTGAACAAAGTTGAACCGGATAGTATTCCTTCGCATAGGCATCATGATGTCCTACAAAACAGAGCAAAGGTGAAACCCTCTTGTCTTTGAAATGGTCAGTCCTTATGCAGGATGCATGCAATGCTCATGATGTTATGATGTTATGATAAAGCACACCACAAATATTTACAAAGGCAAACATGGTAAGGCACACAAGTCACACAAGATAAGCCCTTAAAGTTTAGGCCAGCATGAGGTCTAGGTATTACCCTCTTTCAGTTTGTTGGTTCATACCTGTCCTATCAAAATTAACCGGGTTCTTAGAGGATCCCAATATCATTGACTACCCTCAATCGGTCATAACTCCAGCATCGCAATCTTTTCTTGCGGCCAGAACCATCACGAGAGTTTAGCCTCAATGGGCGTAGCATACTGCTATTGTTCTATTGGCCAAGTTGTGTCATTTAAGGTTCTAAGGTCTGTTGGTGCTTAATGACTCCTCAGAAGACCCATATTCTCCTCGTTGCAACACAAGGGATATCGGTACAGACCAAGGCGCCACACCAACGTAGCCACTGCTTCACCCGTATCGGTCTACGCCGGACAGGTCCCTCACAGCTTATGCTACCTAAACAGGGTATCCCCAGATCCGAGTTAGGATCTATGTAACTCCGATGCAACCCACAATTTTAAAGCAAACAAGTCAAAACAATTGAAAACACAGTTATGAACTATCCTAAGGTACACCTCACTTTATAAGTTTATTCCCCAGCAGAGTCGCCAGTTCTGTGATCGGTGGATCTGGAACTGACTGTTTAACGCTGGTTCGCAAAATGTCGCGGAAGCAAGAGTCGCCACCGTCTTTTATTTTCTCCAACATGGAAAGGACAAAAGCACAGAAAAATTCCTTATTGAGATTAGTTCTCGGTTCGGGAGGTAGATTTATAGAAAGGGAAGGTGTTAGCACCCTTTCTATCCATGGTTATCCATGGGCTCTTAGATACTTGCTCATTTGTGTTTTCAAAAGTGTTTGTTTGCTTTTCAAGGTGAGTGGGTTTGAAAAAGTTTCGTTTAAAATTTCAGTTCGACTCTTGTATCAGTCCTCAAGAGTATTTGAAAAGTTGTTTTTGAAAGCTTTTTGCAAAGTGTCGGTGTAAAAAGAAGTTTTTTTTATTTGTTTTGAATTAGAGCAAGTATCTACGAGTCATCTACCTACCCTAAGGAATTAGTCTGTGTAAATGTCCTTAAGATAGTGCCATCCCACCATTGAGAGGTAGGTAGCACCACCGTTGGAGGTGTTCGGGTCAATTCGAGGATTAGGGACAGTGTGGTCACCAGAGCAATAGGAAGACACCTTAGAAGCTACCCCCATGCCATGTTCATGGACATGAGGACTTACTAAAACGTCCTCTACTCGACGACCACGTTTCGAGGGGCAAGGCGACAGTGAGGCGTACCCTATGAGTGGTGTGTGAATTGTGTGTCATTTTCAGATAATATTTGTCTTGTTCATGCATTGAGTGTTCTACGCATTATTTTTATTTGGGCATACATTCTTTCATGTGATAGTTAGCAGTTAAGGTGCGGAATTTAAAGTGCGGAAAAATAAAAGTTCTACGCTATTACAAGGCGCGGGTCTACATCGCCAAATTAAACCAAGACCCGATTTGAAAAAAAATACGGAAAGTAAATGTCCTAATTATCTATTACAAGGCTTTGGGGAAAATACATTGCATTCATAAAAGAAATAAAAATAAATGCGCGAAAAGGATTAAGAATCGAGTGCGAGGGCGTTGGACCCTTTAAAGAAATTAAATTGGAATTGAAAATTGATTTAATTATTAAATGAGAAAAAGGAACTTATTTTAAGTTTGGGGGGGGTGGGGTGGGGGTGTGGGGTTGGGGGGGGGGTGGTTGGGGGGGGTTGGGTTGGGGTGGGGGTTGGGGGGGGGGGTTGGGGTTTGACCTAATTTACTAATTATTTAATTATAAGTTATTTACAAATTAATTAATAATTAATAGTGAAAAGAAAAAAAGATTATTTATTAAGAAAAAGAATGGAAATGCTAAACCTAATTTTTATGTATTTTAATTTATTTAAGAAAAAAACATTAAAATTAAACCTAAAATTAAAACTAATTGATTATTAGAATTTTATTTACAAAATAATATTAAATAAAACATATTTTTATTTTTGACTTTTCTGATTTTTTTGTATTATAAAATTTATTTTATGAATTAAATAAAACAATTAATTTAAACTAAATAAAAGAAAAGAATAAAAAGAGAAAAAAAATGCAAACATGGGGGGTGGTTGACCCAATTTGGAGGTCAATGGTAAGCAATTTGGGCCCATTAGGGGGCTGGCCACGTTGACTTTTCTGATTGTGTATGGAACGTTTGACTGATGCGTATGGTGAGCCCCTTTGGTGGCCTTCAGAAGGGAATCTCCAGGCGCGTGGCAAGCCAGATGGTGAGGCTGTATGGTAGACCCTTGAGAGTACGTTGCACATGAACGTGTTACAAGAAAAATTATTGAATAAAGTGGGGGACCTGGGAATCGAACCCAGGTCCCAATACCTGCAAGCAAACGCACTAACCATCTGAGCTACTGACTCTCTTTGATATTATAATAGACAATAAATATTATGAAAGAGAAACAAGCGCTAGTGGTATTTTAACAAAACGCGCGCCAGGATTTGAATCCACAAACCACGTTCCTCCACGCATCATCTTCTCCAATTGCTATTTGTTTTGCCTGAAAAAAATAAACTAGATAGCGGGGGTTTTAAACCCCCACAACCTGAAACCACAAATAATAGCGAATAGAAATTGGGCAATCATAAAAAAGGCGCGATGGTATGGTTCTGTTCGTCATGAGCTTCTGATTTCAATGGTGCTATTTTGGTTGGCCAATTTTTCCTCATGCGTAAAACCCCAATTCAAGGTTCCTGAAACCCTAAAAAATATCCATGGCAATTTTCTATACAAGCAAGATTAGTTCAATTCAATGGTACCATAAGCTTCAGTGAGTCCATATTAGTGTAAAACAATCATTAGAATGTATGAAAAATGCGCGCAAATCAAAATACGAATATGCAAATGTTCATGAACAGGGCGACTTCGTGCTACCAGTTCTTGAGGTTAGGGGATGTGTTTTTGATTGAGAAAGCTTCCTGGTTGTCTCAGCAAGCCTTTGGAATGGTTCTTTTGCTTTTTAACACACTCTAGCTATGAAATCAGTTGTGGCTTTTTTTGTGAAAAATACAAATTTTATTCTCTATTCTGAGCGCAGCTTGCTTGTTGTTGTGATTAGGTTTAGGTTTGTGCTTATATGAGGAGTGAATTAGGTTTACAAAACAAGCCTAACATCCAAGTTTTAATGCCTTTCAAATTTGTGATCTTCATGAATCTTTTTCAATCTTTTCTATTCCTTTTTGATACCAATCATTGCCAATTCTTGCCTTTTTGAGTATGCACGAAATATTGAGGTCATGATGAGTGGATATGCTGCACAAAAAGGCTTGGAAAACATGAATTGTTATTTTTGTCATATTTTATTTTAATTAAATGAACTAATAATAATAATAATTCAAATAATTAATAAAAAATGATAAAATAACTCCCTTTAAAGTCAACGGGTCGTGCATAGCCTTTGGGTGATGATTCTTGGAAGAAATTGTGGCCCATTAGCAATTTTGAGGTATTTGAAGCAAAGTTGACTTTTCAAAATTCCCAAAAATTTCCCAACTTCCACAAGGCATATCTTGCTCAATTTTTAAGCTTTGATCATGTTCGTGGACATTTTGGAAAGGTCTTGAAGTCCTCTAACCAATGCCTTTGGTCCCATGTCATTTTGATTTACCAATCTCAAGTTATGGTCTTTGACTTAAAGTGCCTTTTTGTTGACTTTTGAAAATGACCTATAATGTTGAGATTGATAACTTTTTGTGAGAGCATTTCTTGGACTTGAAGTGTGAAGATGAGTTGTAGGAAATGTCATTCTACTCAAAATGAGCTTTGGATGGAATTTTTCTGATAAACCATGTGGAAGTTATGCCCTGGTCAAGTTACAATTGATTTTTTCAACTGTCCAAATATGGAAACTTTTGCATCTTGAGACTTTTTGAGCCATGCCTTGAGAATCATGATCAAGAATTGATCAAATGATGTTTGTGGCTTCAAAATAAGATGTTGACCAAAAATTTGGACTTTTGATTGTCAAATGACCATTTTGCCCCTGCAGTTGACTGTTGAGCAATTAGGGTTTTTGACTGTGCAATTTTGTGCTGTGAGTCTTGAAACTTGACATGAGGATGCTTGACAATGTTTATAGGCATGTGGGACTTGATTGGACCCTTGGAAACTTCAATTCCTTTGCCAGAACCAAAACCCTAATTTTTGACTGTTAGGAGGCAATTGGACTGTGCAACCCTTGGGGAGATTTTGAAGCATGCTCTTGGCAAATCTTGAAGAATATGGGAGGGAAAATTTTGGGGTACAACACCCAACCACAACCTCGCCAACGACAACGGGGAAATCGACATAAGAAGAATACACCTGAAATATGCTTCACCGAAATCAACATGTCATTGGCTCAAGCATTGCAATGCCTGTTGAAGGCCAAGTTGGTTATATTAAGGGACCCTCCTCAAAATCCCAACATAGCCTCCCCAAGGTACAATCCAAATGCAAGATGTGCGTACCACTCCAACAGTCCTGGACATGACACCAACAACTGTTGGTCATTGAGAAATAAAATTCAAGACCTGATTGATGAAGGATGGCTAGAATTTGCACAAGAAGGCCAGGCTGAGTTCTTCTGCCATCCCTCCAAGGCATACCATCTGAAGTGACAAGTTCTCACAAGAAGACTTTTCGTTCATTAGAATTTTCAATGTGTAATTTTATTTTGATTTGTTTGAACATTTATTCATATCAAACCTCGTTATTTCATCAATGCATTGCACATGTTTGTCTTGAATCAATTCATTTGTATTCACTATTTCAAAAATGCGTTCTTATTTCCTTTTGTGATATTCAACTCTCGATTAAAAACTCTAAGCCTTAGAGGGAGGATGACGAAAATGATACCACAATCTCTACAGTATGATTTTGAACAGACCCCGCTGACGATGTACAGGTGTTGTTTCAAATCCTAAACAGTGGAGTTATAAGGAAGATAATCCCTAGTCAACCCCTTCGAGCCAAAGAAGTAGGAGTTTTTCTTTTCAGACAAATTAAAACCCTTAATCATAACCTGGGGCAGGGTAGTTTTCTCAGTTAATTCAAAGGCGCATTCAGTCACAATCTGCCGCTTCGTACACAATGAATGGCATCGAAGACGTCCTTCTAAAACAAAAGACTGTGATGGTTCTGTATAATCATCAAGACAGACAGTCATTATCTCTCGAAATAAAAGCCCATTAAGTCAAAACCTATGAAAGAGACTTAAGAGAAAAATTGGGGCATCCAACTGACTATAATCACAAAAGAAACAGTTCAGGCAAAAGAAGGGATAACGAAAACCAAAAAAAAAAAACCAAAAGAAAGATGTTACTACAAATCCTCGACAAAAATAAGATTACAAAAATGACTGCCCTTTTCAAAACAAATGTTCAATTTTTGAATCATCACCAAGTATCAGAGCAAAGATTCCAGACCTAATCGGGATCTAAACGCGCAATTAACTGAGCATAGGACGGAAGAACATCACGAAAAGCGGGTTGGGTACAAATAAAATTTGAGCCTTTATCCTTTGTTTCTTGAACCGTGAACCAGGACACGTTATAACCCTTAAAAGTCCTAGCTAAAGCATGGGTTAGTTTGAGAGCATACTGTTACAAAGGTATCCTGACTCCTATAGGCTTTGTTACGAATCTTGAGTTAATGTTACATTCTTGCAAATTTCGTTTTACTACACGAAACACATTTTCAAATTTTTTTTTCAAGATAGACATGAGTGTTGCATTCTTTAAATGACATTGTTTGCATATGACTAATTGTTTGACAGGAGAGAAATCCGCACAATGGATATTCAATGAACAGACATCCTCTCGATGGACAGAATCACCTCAGCGGGAAAGATACTTCCAATAACAGGTCTTCCATAAGCAAGGGGCATGACATGATGTCGAAACACACCTGGGGAAGTCTCTCCAAAAGTGCCAAATAACCAGGGGGCAGATCTCCATCTGAATAGCTTGGGGAATTACGCACGCATTCCAGCAACGAATCATGTGCCATCAAGAAAACATTTTTTACAGTACTACAACACAACACTATGGACAGTGATAACTCTCTACGTCCTGAAAGCGTGGACATAGTCGGAAAATACTACACATAATAAAGACCCGCTAGGTTGACATACCTAGGCAAAAATAAGGGCATCCCGGTGAACCAAAAGGGTTCAGGCAAAAATTAGGGATAAAAATGAAAAAATTTATACACCCGGCAAGTCGAAAACCTCGGCTTGGGCAAAAAAGGGTATCCGGTGGACTGAAAATCCGAAAGGGCGGTCCAGGAAAAAGTTAGGGATTTAAAATGTACGATTATATCCCGTCACTTGTCTATCAGTGGAAGACTTATACCTTGATCAACATTCATTTAGAGCACCAGAATCGAGAAACGGTTCAGATACAATCCAGATACGGATGTCATTCTGCTACTTATTCAAGATTTTCATACATCGAGATACAGTTCAGATACACTCTAGATACTCATTCAAGTTCAGCTTTCCGATACAGTTCAGATATGCTCCAGATACGGATTCCATTTTGATACTCATTCAGATTCAACTTTCAGATACTCATTCAGATTCAGCTTTCAGATACAAATCAGATACGCTCCAGATACGGATGCCATTCTGATACTCATTCAGATTCAACTTTCAGATACAGTTCAGATACGATCCAGAGACGGATGTCATTCTGACACTCATTCAACACATGTTTCAAGTACAATTCAGATACGATCCAGAGATGGATGTCATTCTGACACTCATTCGACACATGTTTCAAGTACAGTTCATATACGCTCCAGATACAGATGCCATTCTGATACTCATTCAATACAGCTTTCAAGTACAGTTCAGATACGATCCAGAGACGGATGTCATCCTGACACTCATTAAATACATGTTCAAGTACAATTACGACATAGATCCATCCACAAAATCTCCGCATGTACTTTTTCCAACATGGTACAAGGGGCAGAGACAGTTGGGAGCAAAGTCATTATCACATACAAGCCAGTGATACCTATATTCCCCACAGAGTAAGGGAAACCAAAGTCCGATCTCCAAGTCCCCAAGCAGGAATCACTTCCCCAACAGGTTCCTTTAGAAAGCTGATATATGCATTCCCCAGCCGAGCTTTATAATTATAAACAATTTATAAAGTTTTCTCCCGAGCAGAGTTTATTTCTCTGACAGCGGAAGCTCAATCTCCAACAGAGCTCTTCTCTCTAGCAATGGAAGTTCATCCCCAGCTAAGTTTATTTCTCCAAATCAGCAGACCTTCCAACAAAGTATCTCTCTTCCCCACAAAGTCATTCCCCCGCGGGATTATTCTCAGACAGAGTCTCCTCCGGAAGAATGTTCTCAAGCAGAATGGATGTAAATCCCCAGCTAATCATCTTCGGTCACTATCACCAGCGAAAATGAAGAACTCAACTCCTTATACTCTCCAGCAGCAGTCCAGGATTTATTTTCCCCAGTTAGAGAATATCACAATAGCATTGCATATCCATACATCATGGCATGCACATACATATTATACAGCACACTCTCATTTATTTTGAGAACATCATTACTCAATACATTTCATACATCATGACATTACATATGACTAACTCTTTACCTTTCAGGGAAAGATGCAATCAAATTCTTACAAGTTCTCTCTGGATCAGTCAAACTGACACCAAGGTTTCTATTCTAGTTGAAGATATTCCAACATTTTCTATGGTTCAGTCAAACCGACACTAAGGTTTCTATTCTAGTTGAAGATGTTTTAAGACTTTCGTCTGGGTCACCCGAATTTCCGCTAACATTCCCCTGATTTCTATGCCAGTCAAAGTTAATCTGAGACCTCTCCAGGGATCAGTCAAATCGATACTAAGATTTCTCTCCTAGTTGAAGTTCTCACAAATTTTCTCTGGTTCAGTCAATCCGACACTAAGGTTTCTATTCTAGTTGAAGATGTTTTAAGACTTTCGTTTGGGTCAGCTGAATCGCCGCCAAGATTCCCCTGATTTCTATGCCAGTCAAAGTTAATTTGAGACCTCTCCCGGGATCAGTCAAATCGATACTAAGATTTCTATCCCAGTTGGAGTTCTCACAAATTTTCTCTAGTTCAGTCAAACCGGCACTAAGGTTTCTATTCTAGTTGAAGATGTTTTAAGACTTTCGTCTGGGTCAGCCGAATCGCCGCCAAGATTCCCCTGATTTCTATGCCAGTCAAAGTTAATCCGAGACCTCTCCTGGGATCAGTCAAATCGATACTAAGATTTCTCTCCCAGTTGAAGTTCTCACAAGTTTTCCCTGGTTCAGTCAAATCGATACTAAGATTTCTATTCCAGTTTAAGGTATGAAGCCCGGAAATCGACCGGATAATATCTTGATTTCTCCAAAATACTACGAAGCCTGGAATTGACCAGATAGATGTATATCTCAAATTCAAGCTATGAAGCCCGGAAATCGACCGGAAAACAGCTTAATTTCCCTATCATATTGTGAAGCATGGAAATCGACCGGATAACAGTACAAGATACTATGAAGCCTGGAATCGACCAGATAGTGGTATATCTTAAATTCAAGCTATGAAGCCCAGAAATCGACCGGATAATATTTTGATTTCTCCAAATACTATGAAACCTGGAATCGACCACATAGTGGTATATCTCAGATTCAAGCTATGAAGCTCGGAAATCGACCGGATAATATCTTGATTCCTCCAAAATACTACGTAGCCTGGAAGCGACCAGATAGTGGTATAAGACACCGTGAAACCTGGAGCACAACCAGATAACGGTATAAGACGTTGTGAAGCCTGGAACACGACCGGATAAGAATTGAGAAATTGAAAAGCCGGAAGCATGATCGGATATCAAGTTTAATCTCATCTCCCCAGTAAGTCACTATGAAACCTGAAGCACGACCAGATAACAGTTAATCTTATTATCCTTAGCAAATCACTGTAAATCCTGGAGCACGACCAGATAGCAGTTCATTTTCATCTCCTCGACTAAGAGATGATTCCCTAGTAGAGTAACGGACAACTGAAGTTCCTAAAATTCCATTTCTCCCAAGACAGAGACCAACATTCCTCAGCAGATTCCTCCTCAACGACAGGAACATGAATTCTCATTAAAGGACTATCTCGGGAAATCAACATCCTCTAGATGGCATCTTTAAGCCCATCTCTGACGATTCTCCGTCATATCTTCCGGATGGCATCTTTAAGCCCATCTCCGGTGACCTTTCCGTCATCTCCTCCAAATGACATCTGTAAGCCCATTCCCGATACTACCTACATATTCAAGCATCATTACAGACGAGTGCAAATTTCTGGGCACTCTAGTGTTCAATCATATTCCACCTTCAGATCACGAAAGGCAGACAAGCCAATCTAAATCTTCAAGTTTAAGAAGATTGAACAGGGGCAACTGTTGTACCCCAAAATTTACCCTCTTTTCATACACGCATATTAGTGGTTTTATGGTTATAGAATAAAGGTATATTTATCAAGCTTCTTCAGGTTACAAGTGACGTTTATTTCGCCAATGGATATTCTCCGAGTATTTTCTGTGCTGAAGATCGGTTCACCGTTTTGCAATGATTCGGGGTTCAAAGATTCACAAGTCCATCCCGGCGCGTCATATTCAGGTGTTCTTTCGCCAAGATATCTGTAATAAGGTATTCTCAAATTCTAGTTCGACTCAAGAGCCAATTCTTTAAAGAAGGTCTCCGAATGTGTGAGTTTTCGCGAAGAAATGTGGTGAAAAAGTATGCTGAAAGTGCAGTTTTTACGCACTAAAAAATTCATAACTTGAAGATCGTGGCTTGTTTTAAACCCGTTCCGTTAGCCAAAATTTCGTCTTGACATCATATACGTTTTCATCTCTCACAGCTGGAAGCCAATTTCGATCAGAAGGTCTTTAAATATGCAGATTTATCAAGTATTTTCGTACAAAAAATCTGTGACAAAAGTTTATTTGTGTCATGTTCAGAAAATCGAGCTGGTTCCGGCGCCAAAATTTCACAAATTGAGTTGGCTAAGTTTTCACAGGAGGTATTAAGTTTGAACCGTATCCAAAAGGCCTTCGTTTTTTCTCAGAGTGCGCGTGACGCGCTGAAAATCCTGAATGCTGAATATTATTTCATCTGGGTCGAAACTTCGAAAATTCATAACTCAGTCAATTTTTATCGGATTGGGCCCATCTTTTTACACAAGGTCACTGACTCATAGATATACAACTTTTCTTCCAAAGTCGAAATCGGGTTATACTCCGATCAATACCAGTTTTTTTATTGAAGAACGTGTCAGAGTTGACACTGGAGCCCAAAATAAGTTTGTCTGAGCCAAAACATCAAAAATTCATAACTAATTCACCGTTTATCTGATTGAGCATATTTTCAGACAGGAGTTAGTTCTTGATGTCGACTACATTTTGTTTTCACATTTCAACTTAAAAAATTGCACTTAATCCCCTGCGGTTTAGCCTGGAACGTGACGGACTCAAGAGAATAAAAATTTGCACTATTGCTTGAGGTTATTGGAGGCCCATTGCACATTCAAAGCCCATTTTTTTCTCTAATTTCCATTATATAATCTCATTCTTTTCACACAAACGACACAAGAAAAACAAAACCTTTGCCACAATCCTGTCAAAATATCAAATTCTTTCAAGAACCCTAAAAACCTTGAAATCCTTATTACAAACCCCCATCTCACTACAAACAAGTCATCCTTGTTACAAACCCACATCTCACTACTTCTCCAGTAAGGGTAAGGCTGGTTTGATCTCCATGATCAAAAGGGTGTAGAAACACTCATACATGCCATATCGATTTTAACATTAAAAAATTTCATATATTTATTTTCTTTGTATTTTATGATATAGTAACTTATTTAATGTGTTCATGAGATTCAACACTGTAGATTTAGACATGGTCCCATGCAGGTTTATCACAAAGCGCTGAGTCTAAAACAGAACAACCACCAATACAAGACTCATGGCAAGGCAGGCATCCTGAGGAGGCTAAGGCGTGAGTTCATCACTCACCCCTATTGGTTTTGGTTTTCTTCCTTTCTATTTATCTTTTAACCTATTTTAATTCTTTTTGTTTAAAATATTTTTCATAAAACTTAACATTTTTCACAAACCTTTGATTTTTCATAATAAACTCGAATAATTAATTTTAAATTTTTTTAATCTAATTTTAGGTTTTAAATTAATTTTTGGTTCAACACACACCCCTGGCAATATGTATAATTTTGCTTATTTTTAACCTTTTTTGCCTCATTTCTTTCTCTTTAATATCTTCCTTAAAAATCCTAAATTCATATAAACTCTAATTTTATTTAAATCAAAAACCCTATTAATTGGCAAACTTAACTTTTCTTACAAACCCTAATTAATTTAGGTTTTACATTTTTTTAATTATTATTAACTCTTTTTTTTATTAACTCTTTAATTTAATTAATTGACTTTTCTGTAAATTAGGAAAACAATTAGGTTTTAGATTTTCTTTGTAATTAACCCTTTAATTAACCATTTTTTTAACAAATTAGGATTAGATTTTTGTTTTAGTTAGTAACTGAATTTTTGGATTTTTTTCATTTATTAATAAATTAAGTTAATTAACTTTTTTTATAATTAAAATTAGTTAGAATTAGGTTTTTTAACTAACTTAAAATTATTTTCTACAAAAAACACCAAAAACATTAACTTAGAATTTTAGGTTTTAATTTTTCCTTAATTTCTTTTTATTTATTCTTTTACATTTTAATTTCTAGGAAAATTGTATAGATCGCATTATCAATGTAATAGCGTAGATTTATCTTTTCTCGCATTTTTTTTTCTAATTATGTAATTGCTTCTGAGATGTAATAGTTTTAGGATTTCTTTTCCGCACTCTTCATTATTATGTAACTGCCCCAAAGCTCTGCAATAGCCTAGGTTTACATTTCCGCCTTTACCTTCTGCTACTATATTTTATGCAATGCTTAGACTAATAGGATTGTATGGAAAGACCGGTAAACTAATTAAACATAGCATCACTTAATTGCAAGATGAATATAACTGAAAAAACACACTGTTGCACACTTGCACCCCTAGGGTACTCCCCACTTGGTTGCCTCGGAAAATAATGGTCATATCCCTCGAACGTAAGGATATCTTAGCAAAAGACCCTCAATCTAAAAAATCATCATAAAGATCATAGTCCCTTATTGTACCTCGAGTTGCCTATGAGAAATGATCTTGTCCCTCGATGTTGCCTACGAATATATGATGACACACCCTTCGAACTACTAAGGTATCCTTACTTGTTGCCTTCAGAGACCATTTCGTCCCTTCGAATGTCCCTAAAAAACTCCAACGATGATGCTACCTATTTCTCAATAATGGGATAGCATTGTCTAAAAGGAAAACGAACAGATATTTTTCGAGTAGGTAGATTAGTTCCTAGGTAGTTGCTTAAACAAACAAATCTTTTTTTCACAAACAATTTTCAAACAAAGTTTTCAAAAACAACTTCGTAACACTCTTGAGGACAAAAACAAGGGTTAAAACAAAGTAAAACAAAACTTTTCAAAATAAAGCACACCCAAACAATTTTCAAAATGAGCAAGTACCTAAGAGCCCATGGAAAACCATGGATAGAAAGGGTGCTAACACCTTCCCTTTCTATAATATACCCCAGTACTTAGAAACATCTCGAAAAAGGTTTTTCTGTTCTTTTTCCTTTTCCTGATTGGATAAAATAAATGTCGATGGTGACTCTTGCTTACTGCAACATTTGCAAACAAAAAACACAAACCAGTATTAAAGTCGGTTCTGCCACCGTATCACACTGTTGCTCGGGATTTCAAAGTTGTTAGAGGGAATAGTGGTCATTGTATCTCAATGTATCTTTTCCATTATATATTACCGTTTTCCAAACTTTTTAATTATCCATGGAGTCTCGCCGTTCGCAGACTACCATTCTATCAATAAAACTTGACCTTTTACCCAATTCTTTGTAGTTCTTATTTTTATTCAGCTTACAAAGACTCCATTTATTATTGACAATAATTTTCAAAGCAAAAAGATTAAATAACAAAATTATTTTTCAAAAATAATTTACAACTTATTTTTACTTTATATTTTATGATTCAAAAGGAAAACAAAAAGTGGTGATCCCAGGAATGGACGAACTCTAGTAATTTTGGGAAGTTTTGTTACCCCCACGAAGGTTTTCTCAGGTCATTTTCATAGGTATGCGCATGATTTTTGTATATTAAAGATGATACTAATTGGTGTAAGATGCAGTATCGGGTTTGTGATCCCAGTGTCCCCAGTCAAGTGTTGGTTCATTTTCTGATTGTTGGGTTTGCTTGGTCTGAGGTCTCTATTCCAGATTCCCCAGCAAAGTATTCTCTCATATGACGAAAGGTCTTGTCCCCTTGGTGTGCTGAGATGGAACTATTTGCAAAATGTCGCTCTTTCTGCAGTATTGGCATTATTGTTGGTATTTAGTTCTCAGGCATCTAGACTAAGGCAGTATGTTTTCTAAGAAGAGTTGAGACAGTCGTCAACCCTTTGGGTTTTCACCCGCCAAGTGCTGGGTTTAATTTAAAATCGCCAGGGGTTTGACCTTTTTCTGTAATGTTGACTTTTTGATTCCCCAGGAAGGCTATCCCAGGGCATCTTTTGTTTGAATAAATTTGCATGATATGAAGACTCAATCTAAGATTTCCCAATGAAGGCCTCGCTTATTTGATGGAAGTTTTTTCTCCCCTTGCATGCTGATTTATACACATTTACGAATCATCTCCCTTTCGGTGGTACTTGCATTTTGTTTGATTTCCCGATAATTAGGCAAGGGCAATGTTTTATTTAAGAAGTGTTGACGAATTTGTCAGTTTTTTTGGGTTTTCACCCGCCAGGTGCTGGGTTTGAATTAAGATCCCCATAAGATGGATTTCTTGCTGTGATGTTTGACTTATTAACTCCCCAAGTAGTTATCGCCATGAGGTTTCATACTTTTTCCCCAGAGAAGTTGGTGCAATGCTTACTCTCGATATTCAAGATCGTATCTCTATTTTCCCCAGTGAAGAACGTATCTTGGTTTCCTTTCTTTGATGTGCTATTGGCCTCCCCAATAAAGTCAGCGCGAGGTCCCCAACTGATATCTCGATAATGAGGCACTATCTCCCCTAGTGAAGTCTGTATGATGTTTTCCCAATGAAGTCAACTCGAATTCCTCAGTTGATGTTGTGCCGATTTGGTTTTCAACTGCCTTATTGAGATCAGTATTGCAATCCCCAGTAGAAGTGGAGACCGTGAAAGCATTTGTTTTTCCCATTGAAGTCTTAGTGTTATTCCCCGGTAGAGTCTAGAGAAGGATGTTATACCCCTGTATCTCTACTGTTTTTTCGCTATGATTTGTTTGTTTCCGGATTATGTTCCTTCCCAGTGAAGTTAAGACGCGAAATAGGATTTTGCTTCCTCAGTTGGTGCTTATTTTTTCTTATGGAATGTTCATCTTGGATGTGATTTAGCTGAGTGTTGTTTGTGCCCGACTTGGTTTTGCCTGGTTATTCCCAGTACTATATGTTTCTTTTATCAGCATATACATAATAACACTCATACATTCATACACACATCATACCTAGTTAAATTTAGTAAATCATCGTTCATTCGCATTCATTAATATTTGTTGACATATTGCACTGTTTTGCAGATTTGTGTTATCCTCTCTCCCATAGAGTATCGACCTTAAGTAGAAAGTGTACATTCTTTTAACTTCCCCACTGAGTTATCCCTCGTGGAAGATTTTTGCTTTAGCCTTCTTGTACAACACTTTTCCTGGATGATTTGGGTTTCCTTCTTGAGTTTATTTCTCAAAGGATGTATTTTGGCTAACTGTTTTACTCTAGTTTATTTTTGTTTTGAGTCTTTGATCCTCAGCAATCTTATTACTTTGGATTTCTGCAAGCTTCGAGCTTTGGTTTGAAAATGTGCATTTATTTTGCACGAGAAGACTTTTATCTCCTTAGCAGGAATATATTGGCATTTCCCCAGGAAGTCATGATTCGTTCCTCAGGAAGTCATGATTCATTTCCTAGGAAGTCATGATTCATTCCCCAGGAAGTCATTTTTACAATCCTTCTTATGACAACAAGTGGTAGTCTCTTTATTTGAGACGAATTATATACTACTCTTTTCAGGCGGAGTGCCTTAGTTAAAGAAGAAGTTGAGACCCGTTCTAGGTGAGGCGCCAGAATTTTGGGAAAAAACTTGTTATCTTTTTGCTACCCTCAGTGAATGTTGGTAGTTCATCATCAGTGAACGACGGTGCTATGATATATTTTCTCTCTACCTTCAGTGAAAGTTGATAGGTCGCCATCAGTGAAAGTTGGTGATTGTTATCTTTTTGCTACCCTCATTAAATGTTGGTAGTTCATCGTCAGTGAACATCGATGCTATGATATATTTTCTCTCTACCTTCAGTGAAAGTTGGTAGGTCACCATAAGTGAAAGTTGATGATTGTTATCTTTTTGCTACCCTCAGTGAACGTTGGTAGTTCATCGTCAGTAAACGGTGGTGCTATGATATATTTTCTCTCTACCTTTAGTGAAAGTTGGTAGGTCGCCATCAGTGAAAGTTGGTGATTGTTATCTTTTTGCTACCCTCAGTGAATGTTGGTAGTTCATCGTCAGTGAACGACAGTGCTATGATATATTTTCTCCCTACCTTCAGTGAAAGTTGGTAGGTCACCATCAGTGAAAGTTGGTGATTGTTATTTTTTTTCTACCCTCAGTGAACGTTGGTAGTTCATCGTCAGTGAACGGCGGTGCTATGATATTATTTTCTCCTCTACCTTCAGTGAAAGTTGGTAGGTCACCATTAGTGAAAGTTGGTGATTATTATCTTTTTTCTACCCTCAATGAATTTTGGTAGTTCACTGTCAGTGAACGGAGGTGTTATGATATATCTTTTTCCTCTACCTTCAGTGAAAGTTGGTAGTTCATCGTCAGTGAACATCGATGATTCTTTCTCTTTACCTTCAGTGATCGTTGGTAGCTCACTATCAGTAAACGTCAGTGTTGTTATTCTTTTCTCCTTCTACCTTCAGTGAACGTTGGTAGTTTCGCCTTCAGTAAAAGTTGGTGTATCCTTTGACTTTTTACCATCCTCTATGGGTCGGGTTTCTCTTTTGATTCCTTATTTCCTTTTCTATATTGTGTTGTACCCCAAAATTTGCCCTTCATTTTTCACAAGAAATCACAACCCTAGGGTTTTCTCTGATTTTTAAGATTGGCTCAAGAATCGATCAAACAAACTTTTCTTTAGTAGTAAATCCAGAATTAGGGTTTTCTCTCGCATTTCTCAGAAGAAATTGAATCCACAGAAATTCAGTTTGCTGTTACATTATTTTCACACTCTTTCAAGTTTGCTGAAAGGTTAACTGATGGTTCTCAAGGTTTGATTATATGGGATAAGAAATAGGAGCTGAGACTGTTATTTGGAATATCAAGACATCTGCTTGTTAATGGAATGAAATGTTTGCCGGTTAATGAAATGCTTGTTTGTTTCTTATACAATGTGTATTGTGATTGGGATACTGTTGCAAGAATATGAGATTACAGAATTTTTTAGGGATTTCTTGGAATTTAAGTTATCTGGATTAGAATTGTTGAAACGCAATTTCAATTATTTTAATTTGAGAGTCTTAAATAATTAGGTGAACATGCAAGGAAGAAGGGCAAGATATTTGACAGTATAAATGTTTCTTTTGGATAAAGACTCTTTTTATTCATTTTCAAATATTGTTACAAAAAAATAATTTATTATTTTTTAATATTGTAAGTTTTTACAACTTATAGTATTTTAAAAAGAAATAAATGTTTACAATAAATGAAAAAAAGTCTATCTAATCTAAGCCTAAGTCTCCTAATCTCCGGTGCTCCCATGCTCAAGGTCTCCGGCTTCTACTGCTTCCTCTATTATCCAATTGGTGCTCACCTGCAAAAGACAAAGGAAAAGAAAATTAGTACAAGAATTTTCAAATGAAAAGAAAGAAAAAAAGTCATCATTAAATTTGGCCGTCTGGAATCAGAATGCTTATTTTCATCACGCTTTATTTTTCTCTCTGCAAATCACAAGAAGATTGCTCTTCTTGGTTCACAAAGAGAAAATTAAAAATAAAAATTGAAAAAATGTAAGCATACTGAGTTACAAAGCTAAGCATACAAGGAAAACCAAGGCGCCAAAATTCAAACATGATAGGCACCCATTGTACAAATTGCAAACCAAACTGTCAAACTAAGCAAACTAAACATGGAAGCAAACCAAACTGAGTTACAAAATTCCAAAGGGCAAACAGGCGCCAAACTGTCAAAGCATAAACAAATATACAATGCAGCAAACAAAGTCCCAAATGGAGCTACAAAACAAATTGCCCAAACTGAGTTATAAAACCAATGGGATGCAAACTGTGCAAATATGGCAAGCAACATGAAAGCAGAAAAAATACAGTAGGCAAAAGTAAAACAGCAGGAGGTAACCCACTTGACAAGTCAAAGCTTGTCAAAAGCTGTCATCATTTTCCAGAGGCAATTTTTCAGAAATAATAATAAACAAAGCAAAAATGCTTGTTTTCATGGAGAGAGAAAGAGGAAAAGATATCACCTTGGGTGAGGTTTGACAGTTTGGCAAAAAGAGCAGGTTGTCACAAGTCAAAGAGAAAAGAGGATATAAAACGAAACAAAACTGCATAACAAAGGAAGAAGAAAAAACACTTTGTGAAAAAACCACAAGCTTGCTCAAAACACCATAAACCTGCATAACAAAACACAGTCCAGCCAAAAAAAACACCAAAAACCTGCAAAACAAAACACAGTCCAGCCAGAAAACACCACAAACCACAAACTAAACAAAACCCCTGTAAGTGCCCTGGATGAAGAGTTGGCTTCATTTGTAAAACAAATAAGAAAGCAAGTTTACCCATATTCCCTCTGGTGTTTTAATATGTGGGGTTGAAGAAGTTCAACATCTGGACCAACATGTTATGTAAGATGTCACAACATTAGCATATGACATCGCGCCTGAAATTAAGTACTGATTAAGTAACTATGTTATATGTTGAATGTTTGTAACAGCTGTGACTTGTAACCTAACTATTCTAAGTGATCTAAATTATGAAAGAGGTTATTTGTTGTGTTGAAGAAGTTCAACATCTAGGAAAACATGTTAGATGTAATGTCATGACATCTGACTTGACATCACGTCAACAGAATTGATAATTCAGTTACAGTTCTGGTACTTAAATACTCTGAGAATATATGTGGCGTTTCTTATTGAGAATCTGAAGATCAATCAAGAATCAATCAGAATATTTGAAGAAAATACTGTTTCTAAATATGGAGATATTTTAGGAACTAGAAGATTGAAGACCTTGATTATAGGAGAAGTTTGCTGCTGAGTTGTAACAGCAAGGAGAAAAGCTTGCTGCGATTTTGAAGGCCCAAATCCAGTTGGGTATTAGGTTATAAATAGCAGATTGTAACCTAGGGTTTAAGGTAGCTCACATAATGTAACATTGGGGGTGTTTTGTTAGGTAAACCTGTCGGTCTGTGGCAAGGTTACCATGTATGTAACTCGAAACCTGTAGGTAAAAGTTTGAGTGTTCTTGGATGAAGCTGTGAAGCAAGTCTAAGTAATTTTGCATTACTTCATAGTCATTGTAATGTAGGAAACCAAGTGGGAGGGCACTGCTTCTTGAGTAGGAGTAAGACTTCTGTTGTTGCGACAATAGGAATGGAAACTAGTAGGTTTCTATCTAGGAGTTCCTAGGTATAGGTTGCACTGGGTAGATGATTAAGTGAAGGATGGGAACTTGTGAAGTTTAGTCCTGCATTAATATTGCTGATAGTGGATCTTCTTCCTGGCTTGGTATGCCCCCAGAGTAGGTGTGTTTCACTGAACTGGGTCAACAACTGATTTGTGTTTTTACCTTCAACACTTTATAATTCTGTCTGTTATATATCAAGGTAAAACTGTAATGTTGTAACAGATGATGTCTCAGAACATGTTAAGACATCATGCTGATATCTGTGCAGAAGAAACAGAACTGCAAAGGCTGTTTGCTTTCTGCTGATCATGTGCAACAAATGAACAGAACTAGGCACATCGGTGTTCTATCCTCTGCACCTTCAAAGTAGATCTGGCACAGCTTGGTTAAACTGTGCTTCTGTTACTCTTCAGTACTGAATCACAAAAAATTGGGTATCTACCTTGCAGTGTATTTATTATGTCATATCAGATGTTTAGACATTGAGTATAACATCTGAAGACTGGCATACACCAGAATTTCAATTGGTATCAGAGCAGGCATCCTGTTCTGTTTCTGGATGAGATCCATGGGTGATACTTTCTGGTATCTGCAAGGTTAATTTTAGTACTGAAGATTGTAGCCTGGAATGGTTTGTTATTTCCCTGAATGGTCCCTTGAAGTGGGAGGATGGACTATTCTTGACAGGAACTGTGTGTACCTGTCTTTGGTGATTGGCATTTGGCCTGGTTGTGTGGTAGCTGCTCTAGGTTTGATTTATTTTCAAACCTAGGATGTGTGTACGCCTGAAGTTGTGTGTAGTAGTCATGCTAGGTTTGAACCATAGTCAAACTTGGTCTATTTTTGAAGGCTAGTCTGGTGGAGTGTGTGTGCAAAGATTGGGTTGTATTATGTCCTTCCGTTGTGTAATACCTGGCAAAACTCAAGCTCTGATTGAAGGCTACTGTATTCAAGAATTCAACATAAACTATTGAAGATGTCACAGATACTTGAGTCCTCTCAAGTCCACTCATGAAGACGTTCTTCGTTCAGGATGGTAAGAATCACATAATCACGGATTAGTGTTATACGAAGACCTTGAAGAATTTCAAGGAAGGCCTTGTTCCAAGGTGATGGAACTGATTTTCTATGTGATGGTGGAACAAGGATGCAGCTACTAGTTGAAGAGCATATGTTTTGGGTGTCAAACAAAGGGATACCTTTGTTTGGAACCTACTCCTGACCTGGAAGAGGAGACATCTGTGTGTGCAAAGTTGACAATGGTAAAGTCAACTATGTCTGTGTACTCCCGAAGGTTACTTTAGGAGTCAGAACTCTAGAAGTAAAGCTGGTTGAGATATGACATTGATCAGGGCTGAGCAATTGTTCCCTGGAGTACTATGGTGTGAAGAAAGACAAGCTCATGGTTAATAAAAGCCAATGATGGTGCAGCACTATTGCTCCTTCATAGAAGTAGATTGGGATCATGAGTCTTGTCATTTAAACATCGTGATTAGAGGTGGAAGATCTTTCAAGAATATGAAGACTCAGAGTTTGGTTAAGGTATAGCTCTTGGAGTTACGTAAATCTGGTAGGGATGTCATATGTCATGTCGAGACATTTGTGCACAATGCATGGATATTTTGTGTGGAGCTTCCATGACTGATAGTTTGAGGGGGAGATTTGGTTAACCTCCTCACATTAGTTCAGCCTGGTGTTTAGCTGGCTGTTGACCTATGTCACATGGGTTCTGGTTGTTGTGTGACATATTTGCAAGGAAGGATTCATCTCTCTCATTCCTAATGATGAATCTGATCTGGTAGGAGTCTCAAATCGGTTGAAGAAAGTAGAGTTTGTTCAGAGAAAATTCTATTTACTTGAGTCAAGGGTGGCAACCTAGATATCTCAACTCTTTGGTCTCTCAAAGAAAGAGCTTGCAAGAAGAAGATATTAACACACGAAGAGTATGTCAAAGTATGCAAATGGTGAAAGTATCTTACTGGATAATGGGAAGGATTTATGATCAATTGCTATTTGTGACAAGTACAAGTATTTAATTGATTATCCTTGGAGTTCAAGATAACTGATGTTCTTAAAGGTATGAGAACATTCCTTCTTCTAGACCCTGTGAAGAATCACAGGAAGAGTGATACCTTAGAGCTATCTCCTTGGTGACAGCAAAATCATCTGATCCTTGAAAAGGTTTCCTGGAAACATGTTCAGACTTAAAGCCACAAGAAGAAGAAGACATCATAATCTTGATGATGGTCACTTGGATCAGTCTGGAGCTGAATTCAACAACTAGATGTTATAACATAATGCTGTGACATTTGGTTCAACATCAGATTCTTGCTTGGTGAAGTGGCTCATCAACTTAAGATAGGATGATCTACGAAGTTGAAGATTAGATCCTCCAAAATGATCGTCTCTTTGCAGCTCTTTGGAGTTGTTACATGTTCCTGTCTTAGTGTATCTAAGCCTTTTGTGATAACTTGTAGCTTGAAGTTCAAATTTCAATTGGAAGATCAGAATATCTTTGGGAGAAGTCTGATAAACATGGAGAAGTCAAAAGGTGGCATTTGATTCATGTAGGAGATAATCAAACAGTGGCATTTGGTCTATCTCAGCAGTGGATTCTGAGAATCAAGATAATCAACATATGACAGCTGATTATTATCAAGAAAGTTTGATTCACAGTATGAATGCGTTCAATCAATATTGTTGAACAGAGGGTGCGCTCTTGAAGACATGAAGATGCGTCTTATGTTTTCCATTCATCAAGGGGTCTTATTTACTTTGAATCAGAAGCTGCCTTGAAGGTCCAACTGAGTATTGAATGTGTCCTACTTGTTTCCATGAGGAGAAGTGATTGTCCCTAACAGGGGGAGTATTGGTTTGTACAAAAGGTCTTCATCAAACTCGTAGGATATAAAGTGTGGCACATTATTAACTATTGGAATGATGTGTTCAAAACTGAAGAAGACTATGTCTGACCGAATGTCATCACATTGGTAATGACATTGTTCCTAATTTCCTCTAAAACTACAGACAGGAGGAAAATTGGATGAAGTGTGGATTATTATTAATAAATCCATGTGTGTACAGCTGTATGAATCAGAGGGAGTAACCATCCTCTTTGTGAAAAATGGAATGGTTTCAAACATAGGATTTGAGCGTGTTTTCATCTGCTAAGAAAACAGGGCGGTTGTGTCTCATTATGGAGCTGTTTAGTGAGCTGGAATGTTTAGATGATAACTTGTCATCTAATAAAGGTATTATATAACTGAGGCAGAGACAACGATGGAGTAGTCGGCTCTAAAAGACAAATGTCTGACAATGGTCAAAGGGTCAAACCCAAGGGTAGGTACCTGCATTAAAACCAGTCCTAGGGTACTGAAACTGTCAGAGTAAAGTACCAAGATCGTTACTATCTATGCCAAAATTGCATTATTTATGAAGACTCTCTCTATTCTTTCTCTTCATCAGAGGGTTTCAGCAATATGAAGTTTGTGAGCATCTGGGAAAATTGTGCATGGGTATGGATCTGTATGGGCAGTCTTTGTCAAATTCTGGCCAAAAAGGGGGAGAAAGATAGGGACCCAGTCTCAGGCGAGACTCAGGTGAAAGCAACACACGGAAATGTCCAGCGAGACTCAGGTGAAAGCAACATGATCCCTAAGTAAGTGACTTTGTTTGTGTCTTGTGTTCTGAGTTAAGAGGATAGTTGTGACTTGTGATCTGAGTTACATGATCACAAGTAATAAGTATCAAGATTATCAACAATAATCTTGAGAAAAGAAATCCTCTTGGGGCATCGATGGTTTGGAGTTGCTCACAGTTGAAGGATAGAGGTTTGTTGTTTGCTCAAAGGACATCAGCCTCTACAAAGAAGATGTTGGACAAGATGTTGTAACATCTCAACTGTGTTGTGGCCTGGTCCCAAAATACAACTTGCACTTATTTGTTTTAGCCAAAATTTTCTAAAGGGGGAGATTGTAAGTGCCCTGGCTGGAGAGTTGGCTTCATTTGTAAAACAAATAAGAAAGCAAGTTTACCCATATTCCCTCTGTTGTTTTAATATGTGGGGTTGAAGAAGTTCAACATCTGGACCAACATGTTATGTAAGATGTCACAACATTAGCATATGACATCGCGCCTGAAATTAAGTACTGATTAAGTAACTATGTTATATGTTGAATGTTTGTAACAGCTGTGACTTGTAACATAACTATTCTAAGTGATCTAAATTATGAAAGAGGTTATTTGTTGTGTTGAAGAAGTTCAACATCTAGGAAAACATGTTAGATGTAATGTCATGACATCTGACTTGACATCACGTCAACAGAATTGATAATTCAGTTACAGTTCTGGTACTTAAATACTCTGAGAATATATGTGGCGTTTCTTATGGAGAATCTGAAGATCAATCAAGAATCAATCAGAATATTTGAAGAAAATACTGTTTCTAAATATGGAGATATTTTAGGAACTAGAAGATTGAAGACCTTGATTATAGGAGAAGTTTGCTGCTGAGTTGTAACAGCAAGGAGAAAAGCTTGCTGCGATTTTGAAGGCCCAAATCCAGTTGGGTATTAGGTTATAAATAGCAGATTGTAACCTAGGGTTTAAGGTAGCTCACATAATGTAACATTGGGGGTGTTTTGTTAGGTAAACCTGTCGGTCTGTGGCAAGGTTACCATGTATGTAACTCGAAACCTGTAGGTAAAAGTTTGAGTGTTCTTGGATGAAGCTGTGAAGCAAGTCTAAGTATTTTTGCATTACTTCATAGTCATTGTAATGTAGGAAACCAAGTGGGAGGGCACTGCTTCTTGAGTAGGAGTAAGACTTCTGTTGTTGCGACAATAGGAATGGAAACTGGTAGGTTTCTATCTAGGAGTTCCTAGGTATAGGTTGCACTGGGTAGATGATTAAGTGAAGGATGGGAACTTGTGAAGTTTAGTCCTGAATTAATATTGCTGATAGTGGATCTTCTTCCTGGCTTGGTATGCCCCCAGAGTAGGTGTGTTTCACCGAACTGGGTCAACAACTGATTTGTGTTTTTACCTTCAACACTTTATAATTCTGTCTGTTATATATCAAGGTAAAACTGTAATGTTGTAACAGATGATGTCTCAGAACATGTTAAGACATCATGCTGATATCTGTGCAGAAGAAACAGAACTGCAAAGGCTGTTTGCTTTCTGCTGATCATGTGCAACAGATGAACAGAACTAGGCACATCTGTGTTCTATCCTCTGCACCTTCAAAGTAGATCTGGCACAGCTTGGTTAAACTGTGCTTCTGTTACTCTTCAGTACTGAATCACAAAAAATTGGGTATCTACCTTGCAGTGTATTTATTATGTCATATCAGATGTTTAGACATTGAGTATAACATCTGAAGACTGGCATACACCAGAATTTCAATCCCAAACTACAAACTCAGCAAGAAAACCAACAAAGCTTCCCAACCTGCTTGCCAAGCCTGCAGTTCCAAACTGCAAAACCACAAACTCAACAAGCCAAGCTTGCTCAAATCACCCAACCTGTCAACAAACTGTAAACCCTCAAACCTGCTGCAAAATCACTCAAGCCTTACTCAAACCAAACAAGCTCCAAACCTGTCAAACAACCAGCTTGCCAAGCAAATTCCAAAATACTCCAAACTGCATAAGCTCACCCAAAACAAACAAACCTGCAAGCTTGCCCAAACTATAAGCTCAACAAGCCAATCAACAAAACTACCACAACCTGTAAAGCCAACCAAAACTACAACTCTCAAAACTGCAAAGAAGCCAAGCTTGCTAAAACAAACAAAGCCAAACTGCAACCATTGCACAAACAACAAACTCGCAGGCACAGTCAAACCACAAAGAACAACAAGTTTTCAGAATTTTCATCAACAAAATCAGTTTCATAAATAACCATCACAAATAGCAACCACAAAAGTCTGTTTCAGAGGCTATTCTCATTGTCAAACATCAATAGCCAAGAAAGAGGGAGAACATTTCAGAAGCAAACAACAGTTTTCAGAATTTCTTCATCATCAAACATCAACATTCCAAGAGAGAAGAAAGAGAGGTTCAGAAGTAACAAAAAACAGGGTTTCAGAATCAAGTTCATCATCAACAAAATCAAGAACAACATGTTTTAGAATTTTTTCATCATCAACAAAATCAAGAACAACTAGTTTCAGAACACATCATCATTAACAAGTCAAGAACAACAAAAAAAGAGATACCAGAAGTGAAGATCATCATTTCTTCCCTCCTTGCGCTGCTAAGCCACCAAGGAGCACCAGTTCACCCTCCATCTCTCTTGTCCAAAGAAAAATCTCAAGGTACGTTTTTCTCCAACCTTCTTTGCTACATCACAAATATGTAAACATCAAAAGGTTAAAAGACTAGACTGTAAGGTAAAACATGCAAAGCAAACAAAACTGTAAAACTCAAATCAGAGGGACGAATCGTACCATTTTAGAACCAAAGCCGTGGGCCACTGTAAGAAGATAGAGGGTGAGAGATGGCGGCGCTCCGGTAGCTAGGGTTTAGGGAGAGAATCGGAGCGTCATGGCCTGAGAAAGATGAAAAGATGAAGAAGAGAGTGAGAGAGCGGCGCCGCTGTATACTAAACACACAACCCCTAATTCTGAGAACCCTATTGCTGAACCCAAACAAATTGCACAAAGATCCTGCCTTGGGCCTTTGCCCCACCAAACCTCATTAAGCCCACAACATTTTTCTAAGCGTGCACCCCCCTCCATTATGGATTTCTGTTTTTGTTCTTCTTCATTTTTATTTGGGCCACCCAATAATCCCAAAGCCCATTCTATTTTTTTAATTAATTTCTTTTCTTTTGTTTTGTTTAAACAAATAATTATTTTCTATTAATTAATTTTTATTATTAGTTTTCCTTTCTTAAGTTAATAATAAAAACTTTGACTCTCTTAAAAAATAGTTTTATTAAATAATTTTGCTTTATTTGAAAACATAAAAAATAATAGAAATTTACTTTAATTAATTTTTCTTCCTTTAAATCTTTTTTTAGTTAATAAAACACAAAAATAAGAATAAAATACTTAATCTTTCTTTTTTTAGAATAAATTTTATTTATTTATTTTTTAAGTTAATCAATGCATGCATCTCATAATATTTTTTATTCTCTTTATTTTTATAGTTTTTATATTTGAATTGCGCCGGTTCGATTTGTTTGTAATATTTGGATATTATTATCCTTGTGAGATTCATCCCCATTTGTAAATAATTGTACCCCCATCCCCGGATACTTTTGTAATAGCTTAGAATTTAATTCTTGCACTTTATGCTTTCAAATATGCCATGACTAGAGATTTGGGTCTGTATGAGAAAATCTAAAATCAATCGCTAGATGACCTAAATACAAGACAAAAAGCATGAAAATTGACAAACACAATGCATACTTGCAACCCTAGGGTAACCTCGCTTGTTGCCTCGGAAATGCAATCATGTCCCTCGAATATGAGACACTCTAGCAAATGCCCCTTCGATAAACAAAGATCATAGTCCCTCGATGACCCTCAATGTTGCCTTTGATAAAACGATCTCGCCCCTTACAAAATTGCTAGAGCGTCTCACAAGTTGCTTTCAATGATTGTATGCGATGACCCGCGCCTGTCCCGTTTAACATCCTAACACAAGGTTGTTCACCAAATGCAATGGTGAAATAACACTGTCAAAAGGGTTAAAAACATAAGAAAGATCTTTGAGTAAAATAGGGTAGACAACTCTTAGTTACTTGATCAAAAGCTTGCAAAACATCCTTGCTACTTTCAAACACACATCACAACACAATTTCAAAACAAACTTTTAAAACATTGAAATATCTTTTCAAAAAGACAAACACCTTTGTATATATTCAAACAAGAATCATTACAAAGGTTGCCTAGACAAGGCCTCTTTTTCAAAGCATTTTCAAAACCATATACACAAAGCACCATTTCAAACAATTGAAAAGCAAAGGCAAGTGATCTAAAAACAAGTAACTAAGAGCCCATGGATAACCATGAATGAAAAGGGTGCTTGCACCTTCCCTTTTCATAATCCACCCCCCGAACCCAAGAAAACATCTCAAAAGGTCTTTCTTGTGCTTTTTGAGCTTTCCTTAGGATAAAATAAAAAGTCGGTGGCGACTCTTGCTAAACCGCACAATTGCGAACACAAACGCAAAACCTCAAGTCAGTTGTCCCACCGTATCACAGAACTGGCGACTCTGCTGGGGGTAATTCTAAAAGTGGGGTTACCTTAGGGTTTTAGATCACCTTTTCATGTTTATTTTGTTTGCCTTGATTGCTTTACATTTGGTTCTATTGTTTGGGCTTGAAATCCTCTACCCAGATTTGGGAAACATTCATAGGTAAATAGCAATACGTTGTGGAAACTGTGTGGGGTATACCGACATGGTTGAAGAAATAGCTATATTAGTGTGACATATTTGTGGGTACCGGTAGCCTTTGAGTTAATCAAAGAGAATACGGGGCCGCTGAGTGATGTCATGAAGCACTAATGGACTTTTAGAACCTTTACTTGACCAACTTGGCCTTTTTAGGGGTAGTGAGATGACTGGCTTTGGTGCAGTCCGAAGTTGGTAGATACTCGATACTACACTCATTGAGGGTTGTTTTCTTGGAATATTTCGGTCGCCAGTAAAGTGTCTAAATCGAAACAATGAACACAGAAAATAATCCAGTGATATTGAGCTCCTTAGAACCCGGTTACTATTTATAGGACAGGTTGAGCCAACTAACTTCAAGAGGGTACTTACCTATGAAACCCCATGCAAGCCTGAAACTAGGATATTGTGTGATTTGCTTGTACATATGCTTGTGCATACATCATGAACATCATAAAGCATCATATGCATCCACTAACCATTTTAAGGGTTTGAATCTTTATCTTTGTTCTTGTTTTGTAGGTCATGGAATCTCTTCGCAGGAAAACAATTCAAGTCAACCTTGTGAGAATCCCTCCTCAACTCAAGGAGCTTACTTCCAAGATTCCTGAGAATTCTCCCTTCAGTGAAAGACATGGTAGACTTCTCAACTTGGTCAACTCCAACATTGAAGAAGACATGGTGAAAGTCCTCTTCCAGTTCTTTGACCCCCTTCATCACTGTTTCACATTCCCTGATTACCAACTAGTACCTACTTTGGAGGAATTTTCTCAACTCCTGAGGATTCCTATTCTTCATCAACTACCCTAAAACGGTACGGAAAAAGAACCAAAGCCTGAAGATGTTGCTCAAGCCTTACACTTGCAACCATCTGATATCAAAGGTCATTGGGAAACAAGAAGTGGTGTCAAGGGTTTCTTGGCAAAGTTTCTGTTTGAGAAGGCACAAGACTGCTGGAATTCTTTAGATCTACAAGCTTTTGAGGAGATTGTAGCACTTCTCATCTATGGGTTGGTCTTGTTCCCAAACTCTGATCAGCTTATAGATGTGAATGCTGTCAAGATTTTCATATCTCGGAATCATGTGCCTACATTGCTTGGGGACATCCTACACTCATTTTACACACGAACAATGAGTAAAAGAGGTGTTCTCATGTGCTGTACTCCTCTTCTAGCAAGGTGGTTTATTTTTCACCTTCCCCAGTCAGTCTTGAAGAATGAACAAGGATTGAGGTGGTCGCAATGATTGCTGACTCTTACACACTCTGATGTTCATTGGTGTTCTCGGTCCAGAGAAAATGTCATCATCATTGATCGTTGTGGGGAATTCCCTAATGTCCCACTACTTGGCATTAGGGGAGGCATTACCTACAACCCCTATTTAGCTCTGAGGCAATTTGGGTATGCCCGAAGGGATGGCCCTCATGATATGCTGATTCCTGACTTGGTTTTTGACTTCGACAACGATGCTCAAGGACTTCGACAAAGGTTTATCCGAGCATGGAGGATGCCCAACAAAGTGGATAGTAAGACACTAGGGCACAAGAATTACATCCCCCTTGAGCCTTACCTCAAGTGGGTACGAACACACGCCCAGAGTCTTATGATGCCTTACCCCCACATTCTCCCCGTGATTAAAGAGCCTGTTATGGAAGGAGAGGTTCCATACACCCTCCTGCATCCAGACATGCCAACATCATTGGAAGAATTGCAAAAGAGTTGGATACAACTCAAGGAAGAGCGGAACACTTTTGAAGCCAGCTTCTATGCCAGTGAGAAGAAGGTTTTGGAGCTTACCCGCCGACTTCACGAAGAGGAAACTCTCAACACTTACATCGCACCAAAAAGGATGCGCAACGTCTTTTTACATTAAGAAGCATTGTAATATTTTGCCCATGGGGCATTTTTATACTGACAAATTTCTTCTTATTAATATGACGTGTGTTCTTTTTGTCTGCAACAAATTTGAATTTCTGAATCCTTGGATGCATTACATGAATAAACATATCATTCATCATATGCATAAACAGGTCTTCACACCAGGTTTCCTTATCTTTCTGTTGTTTATTTCAGTAAGATGGATATAGAGCAGACGGTCAAAGATCTGCAAGCACAGAATTCGCAATTCCAATAACTCCTCATGACCTTGGCAAAGGGTCAAGAGGACCTTAAAGCACTGTTAGAGAAGAAAGAAAAGGAAAAAGGCAAAAAGAAAAAGAAAAGAATCGGAGTAGCTACTCTGGGAAGAAGATTTGAGAACAAAGCTAGGAGAGTCCTGGAGTTCCCCTCGACGTCTGATGAAGGGACTGGAAAAGGAAAAGGAGTTGTAGTACCTTCTGAGTCTGAGGCTAAATAGGAAGAAGTTGAAGAGGATGAAGATTACTCCGAGCAGCAGTACCCTCCTGCGGACGACAGGTATAAAAATCTGGAAGAACGGTTGGCAGCTATGGAAGTGCAAAGGGTTCCCGGACTAGATTTCGAAGAACTGGGATTGGTAGCTAGGATCGCCATTCCCCCTAAATTCAAAGTGCCTACATTCGCTAAATACGACGGTTTGTCTTTTCCAAAGATGCATCTGCGTTCTTATGTCAGAAAGATTCAACCTCACTCTTCTGATAAGGATCTGTGGGTCCACTTTTTTCAAGATAGTTTGTCGGGTACACAATTGGACTGGTTCTACCAGCTTGAGAGGGATGATGTACATAACTGGGAGGACTTGGCTGCTGCTTTCTACCGACAATATCAATACAATGCAGATTTAGCGCCTACTCGTACTCAACTACAGAGTATGAGTATGGTTTCTAACGAGGGATTTAAAGAGTATGCCCAAAAGTGGCGGGATTTGGCTGGAAGGGTGCAACCACCATTGTCTGAAAGGGAACTTGTTGATATGTTTTTGGGGACCCTGTCTGGTCCATTATTTAATCACCTAATAGGGAGCTCATCTGCAGGGTTCACTGAATTAATTCTGACAAGGGAAAGGGTCGAAGCTGGTATTAAGAGTGGTAAAATTCAGAAGGATACACTGCTTCAGCCGCTATAAAGAAGACCTTCCCAGCCAAGAAGGAAAGTTCTGCTGTTTACACCCAGAGAAATCGTGAAAGAGAGGAACGCCGGCCAACAGTGGGGGCCGTGTTAATTCAGAAGTACGCATCAGATCAGCCTAGAAACAGTCAACCGAGGAATGATCAGCCCAGAACCTATCAGCAAAGGGTAGAAAGGCCACAACGGCAATATACCCCGATAAATATGACACCCGCTCAGATCCTTCCACATCTCCTGAAATTAAACCTTGCTAATTTGAGAGAGGCACCGAAGAATACAAATACCACTTCTCCGCATTATCATCCCAATGCAAAATGTACATACCATTTAGACAGTGTAGGGCATGACACCAACAACTGTTGGGCCCTCAAAAACAAAATCTAAGACTTGATAGATGCCAAGGAGGTAGAATTCGATGCGCTCGAAAAGCCAAATGTAATTTCTGCCCCAATTCCCAAGCACGGTCATAATGTCCATGCAATTGTGGAAGATCTTCATGTTACCTCTGTTGACGAATTAAGGACTCCGTTGCCAATGATTAAATTGAATCTGTTGAAAGCCGGGATTTTCCCGGGATGTAAAAAAGACTGTCACTTCTGTTCAACCTTGCAAGCTGACTGCCCACTGTTGAAATCAGGCATCCAACGCCTGATGGATACCCAAGAGATCCTCTTTTAAAAGACTCTTGTTGCTACAATCACTCATGTTACTCATGTTACCCTTGTTACTTCAATCAATGACATTGCTATAATAACCATTTTCGACAATCTTTCCAAGACCTGCAAAAGGCCTGTTAAGATTACGCCTGATCCTAAGTTTGTACCGCTGAAAATTACCATGCCGGGGCCTATCCCGTATAAATCTAACAAGACGATACCATGAAATTATGGAGGAGAGATCTTCTACCATGGTGTCAAGCATATTGAATCAGTCCAAGAGAATTCCGAGGAAGAAACCCTTGATGTATGGAATATTGCGGGAACGAGTAAGATAACTTGTAGTGGAAGAATCTTATCTCCGGAGATTGCTCCTCCTAGGGAAGTATTTGGACCCTCAAGTGCTAGGATGCCAGTAAAGATATCTACGCGAGGTCCAATAATTGAAGAAATTGTTACCCCTGAGGTTGTACCCTCTGCTATTACCACTGATAAAGGTAAGGGGATCCAAGAAGCGCCTGTCAGGACGAAGGCTCAGACTTTGGTCATCCCCGAGACCACCCAAAAATAGAAGGAAGAAATCTTAAAGATAATCAAGAAGAGCGACTACGATGTCGTAGAGCAGCTAGGGCAAACCCCTTCAAAAATCTCCATGCTGGCTCTCTTACTCTGCTCCGAGGCTCATGCCAAAGCCTTGATCAAATTTCTGAAGACGGCACACGTGCCTCAAGAAACTTTTACGGACCAGTTTCAAGAGTGCGTGGCTAGCCTTACATCCGATAATGGTCTTGGTTTTTACGATGCTGATTTGACCCCTAAGGGAAGAAAGCACAATGATGCGCTGCATGTCTCGGTAGAGTGCAAAGGGACCACACTTGCTCATGTTCTGGTTGACACCGGGTCATCTTTAAATGTTCTACCAAAAAAGGCGTTGGACAGATTGGACTGTGAAGGTTTGACCCTAAAGCCCAGTAACATCATTGTTAGAGCCTTCGACGGTTCTAAGAGGATGGTTCACGGAGAAGTGGTCATTCCAATAAAAGTGGGTACAAAAATTTTCAACTCTACTTTTTATGTGATGGACATCCGTCCTTCATATTCATGCTTGTTGGGAAGGCCATGGATCCAAAATGCTGGGGAAGTCACTTCTTCTCTACACCAAATGCTAAAGTATCCGGTCCAGGGTAAGATCATAATGGTTCATGGTGAGGAGAAGTATATGATAAGTCACCTTAACTATTTCTGCTATGTAGAGTTAGATGGCGAATTCATAGAAACACCTTTCCAGCACTTTGAAAAGGTTTCTCCTGAGGTCGCAGTAGCAAAGACAATGACCGATGTGCCTATCATTACCAAGTAGGTGTCCTGGATGTTATCCTTAAAAGATGCAGAGGCTGTAATCAAAGAAGGAGGAAGTACGGTGTGGGGGAAATTGCCAGATTTTCCTCACAAGACGGACAAGTTCGGATTGGGTTTCACTGCTGCTGGCCAGAAAGCTGTGCGTCGCTCCCGGGATGGAGGACCACCAATAAAGATCACTCATCACGGAGTTCATGCCTTAGAAGATGATGATGAAGAAGGCTACTTTAAAGATTGGATCTTTCCAACCGTGGAAAGAGGACTGAGCAATTGGGAGGCGAAGGACTTCGTTCCCATTACTTTCATCAATTAGTAATTTATCTTTGAACATTTCCTGTTTGGTCTATAATAATTAAACAATTCGTACACTCTTTTTGCCTTGTGCCTTACCCGGGGAATACAGGTCCATTTGTAAGGGCTTGATTTCTTTATTATCATATGCCATTTTTAATGAATCATGGACGTTTTCATCTATAAACTTTTGTGTTCATTTTCTTTCTTTTTACATTTTATTTTGTTTAAAGGTGGCTATCCCTTACACACACCCACACTCACAAAATGCAGGTACCCATCCACTTTGGATTCCATGGGTAATAATTCTGCTATGGCCTTCAGTGACTCTGAATATCTGGTCAATCATGCCGAATATGAAGGTGATGAAGACTGTGAAGTGCCTGGAGAGTTGGCTAGACTTCTACAACAGGAAGAGAGGGCTATTCTACCCCATGAAGAGTTGTTAGAGACTATCAACTTGGGTACTGCCGAAGACAGGAGAAAGGTTAAAATGGGTGCAAACCTAGAGCCAAGTGTCAAGGAGCGCTTAGTTCAGCTGTTGAATGAATATGTTGAGATCTTTGCTTGGTCCTATGAAGACATGCCGGGACTCGACACAGATATTGTGGTTCACCGTCTCCCTACAAGAGAAGATTGTCCACCAATAAAACAAAAAGTCCGCCGAATGAGGCCCGATATGTCTAAAAAGATCAAAGCCGAAGTGATGAAGCAATTCAATGTCGGGTTTCTTGCTGTTACTTCCTATCCATAACGGGTCGCTAACATTGTGCCCGTGCCAAAGAAAGATGGCAAAGTAAGAATGTGCATGGATTACCGAGACTTAAACAGGGCTAGCCCTAAAGATGACTTTCCACTACCGCACATTGACATTTTGGTCGACAACACAGCTCAACATAAGGTATTTTATTTCATGGATGGATTTTCAGTGTACAACCAGATCAAAATGGCCCCCGAAGACATGGAGAAGACTACTTTTGTTACGCAGTGGGGTACCTTCTGCTATAAAGTGATGCCATTCGGACTGAAGAATGCCGGGGCAACCTATCAGCGCGCCATGGTAGCTTTGTTTCATGACATGATACATCATGAGATCGAAGTCTACGTAGACGACATGATATCCCGTTCACAAACAGAAGAAGAACACCTCGACCATCTGCAAAAGCTGTTTGTCAGATTGAAGGAGTATAAGCTCAGACTGAACCCTAGCAAGTGCACTTTCGGAGTCAGGTCTGGTAAACTCTTGGGATTCATCGTCAGCAACAAAGGTATTGAGGTTGATCCTGCTAAAGTCGAAGCTATACGAGAAATGCCTGCCCCCCGCACTAAAAAGGAGGTCAGAGGTTTCTTAGGACGCCTAAACTACATTGCAAGGTTCATTTCTCACCTAACATCTACCTGTGAACCAATCTTCAAACTGTTGAAGAAAGATCAGGTGGTTGAATGGAATGATGACTGTCAAGCTGCTTTTGATAAAATCAAGGAGTATTTGCTAGAACCTCGTATCTTGATGCCACTCGTCGAAGGAAGGCCATTAATCATGTACCTGACCGTTTTGGATAATTCAATGGGGTGCGTACTGGGCCAACATGACGAGTCTGGTCGAAAAGAGCAAGCCATTTATTACCTTAGCAAAAAGTTTACCGACTGTGAGACTCGCTACTCACTGCTCGAGAAAACTTATTGCGCTTTGGTATGGGCTGCTCTCCGACTAAGGCAGTATATGTTGACACATACCACTTTGTTGATTTCTAAAATGGATCCGATCAAGTATATCTTCGAAAAGCCTGCTTTATCTGGAAGAATTGCTAGATGGAAAATGATCTTGACTGAGTATGATATCCAGTACACAACCCAAAAAGCTATAAAGGGGAGTGTACTAGCCGACCATCTAGCTCATCAAGCTGTCGAAGATTATCAATCCATGAAATTCGACTTTCCCGACGAGGACATTATGACATTGGACAACATTGAAGGTAACAGACCGTATGACGGACCTGAACAAGGATCCCGATGGACCTTGTACTTTGATGGTGCTTCAAATGCACTTGGAAATGGTATCGGTGCGGTACTTATCTCTCCAGAAGGTTGCCATACACCTTTCACTGTAAGACTCTACTTCAGTTGCACCAACAACATGGCCGAGTATGAAGCTTGTATCTTTGGTCTTAAGGCTGCAATTGACTTGGGAATCAAATCTTTGGTTGTATTTAGAGACTCAACTTTGGTTATCAGTCAAATCAAATGAGAGTGGGACACTAAACATCCTAACCTCATCCCATACAAAGAACATGTCCTGACATTGTTACCTCATTTCGAGCAGATTACCTTCGAGCACTTCCCGCGAGAAGAAAATCAGCTAGCAGATGCTCTAGCCACAATGTCTTCCATGTTTAAACTTAACTGGGATAATGAGGCTCCCCAAATCACCATCGAGCGAATGGATGAACCTACACATTGTCATGAGATTAATACGGAAGAAGTAGTGGAACAACCCTGGTTTCACGAAATCAAAAGGTATCTCGAGACTCTAGAATACCCTGAAGGAGCTTCAGTCAATGATAGAAAGTTCTTAAGGAGATTTGCTGCCAAGTTCTTCCTGAGCAATGGCATCCTATACAAACGCAACCATGATTGTGTTCTGCTTCGTTGTGTGGACAAGAATGAAGCTGAGCAGATCATGACTGAACTGCATAGTGGCACATTCGGCACCCATTTGAGCGAACATACGATGGCTAAGAAGATTCTAAGGGCAGGCTACTACTGGTCTACCATGGAAGCTGACTGTCATCAATATGCCCGCACTTGCCACAAATGCCAAGTTTATGCTGACAAGGTGCATATTCCTCTGGTTCCTCTCAACGTCCTAACAGCTCCTTGGCCATTCGCAATGTGGGGCATCAACATGATTGGAGAGATCAAGCCTACAACATCCAATGGGCTTCGCTTCATCCTGGTGGCTATTGATTACTTTACTAAGTGGGTCGAAGCAGCTTCCTTCGCCTCCGTTACAAAGAATGTGGTTGCTCGCTTCATCAAGTAGAACCTCATTTTCCGGTACGGTATTCCTGACTGAATCATTACGGACAACGGTACAATGAAGACGATTGGATTCAGACCCGGCTTGATCAACTTAACTTGATTGACGAGAAGCGACTTACTGCTGTTTGTCATGGTCAGACGTATCAAAAACGGATGATCAAGACTTTCAACAAGAAAGTCAAGAGACAAGTATATCAAGTCGGGGACCTTGTAATCAAGCGAATCATCTTGCCGCAAAGTGATCCCAGGGGAAAATGGACTCCTACTTACGAAGGACCATTTGTGATCAAAAACATCTTTTCTGGTGGGGCAATGATCCTGACCACCATGGACGGCGATGACCTGCCGCACCCTGCGAATGCAGACATAGTCAAAAGATACTACGCATAAAGGACCCGACAAGTTGAAAACCCGAAAGGGCGACTTGGGCAAAAATGGGCATCCCGGTGAATCGAAAACCCAAAAGGACGGTTCAGGCAAAAATTAGGGATAAACAAAAAAAATATGTACACTCGGCAAGTTGAAAACCCGAAAGGGCGACTTGGGCAAAAAGGGTTTCCCGGTGGATCGAAAACCTGAAAGGGCGATCCAAGCAAAAGTTAGGGAATTAAAGCATATGACTATGTCTCGTCGGATCATTTTAAGGACAATCTCTTCATGGACAGGCTCCAAGCTTCTGATCAATCCAATCATCTGCGGACGAAGCAACGAATGGACAAGATACTCAGAGTTGTGAAGGCTATAGCAGAATGTGAACCCCTGGAATTATTACACATAGCCATCTTTCTTTGTATAAAATTTTTCTCAGCTTTTTGACAACATTCTCTTACTAGGATGTCTGTCTTCTTTGTACAAAATACTTACACAAAGTTAATACAAAATTACGTCAAAGTGCAGAAAACTATTTGCCTTTTCTTTCTTTTTTACACTTGTGTTTTATTTGAAAACGTCCAATGATTTATTAAATGAGCATATGCATTTGAATATAATCACTACTTACAAATAAAACGAAATGAGAAAGAATAATTATTGATAGGATGGAAGTGTAGGAAAGTGTCTTTAGGCTATTCCAGGAGAAATTCCCTGCAATATATCATCCAGATCCTAGGCGGAACTAAAGCTTTGAAAGGCATATCCCCAGCGGAGTTAAGTTTCAAGGATCCCCATCAGAGTTGAGTATTCAAATTCCCAACCAACAGCGGAGCAAAACTTTGAACTACAAATCATCAGTAAGAATGAAACCTTCTTTCCCAAGCAGAGTCAAACCTTCAACCCGTGAACACCAGTGAAGACCGTCCAGTTTCCTCCCTTCTCCCGGAGAGCTTCTTTTAAACCAGATAGTTCATCAGAAAGTTATTTTTAAGCTTTTTCCCAGTGAAGTTGCCAATCAAATCAGCACGTTGCTAGGACCCCCAGCGGAGTGGAAACTTTGAGCTACCAATCCCCAACAGAAACCATTCAGTTTGCCTCTGATATCCTCAACAGAACGGAGTTTCTCATTCTTGCTTCCCCAATAGATAGGCATACACCCAAGCTCCTGATATTCCCGACAGAATGAGGATTCTCATTTTCAAAGTGGCATACAACCTAAGCTCCTGAATTTCTTCCAAGCAGGAATAAGCTTTCTTCAGAGTCCCGAGCTTACCCTCAAGCAGTATGGCTATTCCTCACAGAATTTTTAATCCCCTGCAGATCGAAGATTCTCGTTCTTAACTCCTCAGCACCAGTTCCCCTAACAGAATGAAGATTCTCATTCTCATTTCCCCACAGAGTTTTCAGATATTCCCCAGCAGAGTTCTCCTCAAACAACAAAACAGAAATCCCCGGTAGATTGGCATACAACCCAAACTCATGATTTCCCCAGCAGTATAACTTCTCCCCGCAGAGGTTGTCAAAAAACTTGAAGACACGCATACTCTTCAACAATGGTCCAGGATTTATTTTCCCCGACAGCGGTCAAAGATTTTATTATCTCCAGCTATCCAGGATTTATCTTCCTCAGCAAGACAGCTTATCATCTTATATGCGCATACATTGCATTCATATATCATAAACATTGATATAACACATATATTGCATCATACATTTCATGCAACATAACTTTGTGTTTCAACTAATATTTTACCCTTTTCAGGATAAGATTAGAAAACTTCAACTCCAGAATCATGAAAACAGTTTATGGATGCTTCCCAACATGGATGTCAATCTATCGCTTGTTCAGATTCAACTTTTGAAAACAGTTTACGGATGCTTCCCAACATGGATGTCAATCTATCGCTTGTTCATATTCAACTCATGAAAACAGTTTACGGATTCTCCAAACATGGTTGTTAATCTATTGCTTATTCAGATCCCCAGCTCAGAGATGTTCCAAACATGGATACCTTTCTGATACTCATTCTTTCGCCTACAACATACAGTTCAATAAATATTCTTGGATGGCATCTTTAAGCCCATCTCCGACAAGATTCTGTCACATCTCCAAATGGCATCTTTAAGCCCATTCCCTCAACTACGCTTTGACGGGTGCAAATTTATGGGCAATCTAGTGTCCAATCATCTTTTACCTTCGAGTCGCGAACGACAAAATTGCCAATCTAACTCTTCAGGTTCAAGAAGATTGAACAGGGGCAGCTGTTGTACCCCAAAATTTTCCCTCCTTTTTTCACAAGAAATCACAACCCTAGGGTTTTCTCTGATTTTTAAGATTGGCTCAAGAATCGATCAAACAGACTTTTCTTTAGCAGTAAATCCAGAATTAGGGTTTTCTCTCGCATTTCTCAAAAGAAATTGAATCCACAGAAATTCAGTTTGCTGTTACATTATTTTAACACTCTTTCAAGTTTGCTGAAAGGTTAACTGATGGTTCTCAAGGTTTGATTATCTGGGATAAGAAATAGGAGCTGAGACTGTTATTTGGAATATCAAGACATCTGCTTGTTAATGGAATGAAATGTTTGCTGGTTAATGGAATGCTTGTTTGTTTATTATACAATGCGTATTATGATTGGGATACTGTTGCAAGAATATGAGATTACAGAATTTCTTAGGGATTGCTTGGAATTTAAGTTATCTGGATTAGAATTGTTGAAACGCAGTTTCAATTATTTTGATTTGAGAGTCTTAAATAATTAGGTGAACATGCAAGGAAGAAGGGCAAGATATTTGACAGTAGAAATGTTTATTTTGGATAAAGACTCTTTTTATTCATTTTCAAATATTGTTACAAAAAAATAATTTATTATTTTTGAATATTGTAAGTTTTTACAACTATTAGTATTTTAAAAAGAAATAAATGTTTACAATAAATGAAAAAAAGTCTATCTAATCTAAGCCTAAGTCTCCTAAGCTCCGGTGCTCCCATGCTCAAGGTCTCCGACTTCTACTGCTTCCTCTATTATCCAATTGGTGCTCACCTGCAAAAGACAAAGGAAAAGAAAATTAGTACAAGAATTTTCAAATGAAAAGAAAGAAAAAAAGTCATCATTAAAATTGGCCGTCTGGAATCAGAATGCTTATTTTCATCACGCTTTATTTTTCTCTCTACAAATCACAAGAAGATTGCTCTTCTGGGTTCACAAAGAGAAAATTAAAACTACAAATTCGAAAAAATGTAAGCATACTGAGTTACAAAGCTAAGCATACAAGGCAAACCAAGGCGCCAAAATTCAAACATGATAGGCACCCATTGTACAAATTACAAACCAAACTGTCAAACTAAGCAAACTAAACATGGCAGCAAACCAAACTGAGTTACAAAATTCCAAAGGGCAAACAGGCGCCAAACTGTCAAAGCATAAATAAATATACAATGCAGCAAGCAAAGTCCCAAATGGAGCTACAAAACAAATTGCCCAAACCGAGTTATAAAACCAATGGGATGCAAACTGTGCAAATATGGCCAGCAACATGAAAGCAGAAAAAATACAGCAGGCAAAAGTAAAACAGCAGGAGGCAATCCACTTGACAAGTCAAAGCTTGTCAAAAGCTGTCATCATTTTCCAGAGGCAATTTTTTAGAAATAATAATAAACAAAGCAAAAATGCTTGTTTTCATGGAGAGAGAAAGAGGAAAAGATATCACCTTGGGTGAGGTTTGACAGTTTGGCAAAAAGAGCAGGCTGTCATAAGTCAAAGAGAAAAGAGGATATAAAAGAAAACAAAACTGCATAACAAAGGGAGAAGAAAAAACACTTTGTGAAAAAACCACAAGCTTGCTCAAAACACCATAAACCTGCATAACAAAATACAGTCCAGCCAAAAAAAACACTAAAACCTGCATAACAAAACACAGTCCAGCTAGAAAACACCACAAACCACAAACTAAACAAAACCCCAAACTACAAACTCAGCAAGAAAACCAACAAATCTTCCCAACCTGCTTGCCAAGCCTGCAGTTCCAAACTGCAAAACCACAAACTCAACAAGCCAAGCTTGCTCAAATCACCCAACCTGTCAACAAACTGTAAACCCTCAAACCTGCAGCAAAATCACTCAAGCCTTGCTCAAACCAAACAAGCTCCAAACCTGTCAAACAACCAGCTTGCCAAGCAAATTCCAAAATACCACAAACTGCATAAGCTCACCAAAAACAAACAAACCTGCAAGCTTGCCCAAACTACAAGCTCAACAAGCCAATCAACAAAACTACCACAACCTGTAAAGCCAACCAAAACTACAACTCTCAAAACTGCAAAGAAGCCAAGCTTGCTAAAACAAACAAAGCCAAACTGCAACCATTGCACAAACAACAAACTTGCAGGCACAGTAAAACCACAAAGAATAACAAGTTTTCAGAATTTTCATCAACAAAATCAGTTTCATAAATAACCATCACAAATAGCAACCACAAAGTCTATTTTAGAGGCTATTATCATCATCAAACATCAATAGCCAAGAAAGAGGAAGAACATTTCAGAAGCAAACAATAGTTTTCAGAATTTCTTCATCATCAAACATCAACATTCCAAGAGAGAAGAAAGAGAGGTTCAGAAGTAACAAAAAACAGGGTTTCAGATCCAAGTTCATCATCAACAAAATCAAGAACAACAAGTTTTAGAATTTTTTCATCATCAACAAAATCAAGAACAACTAGTTTCAGAACACATCATCATTAACAAGTCAAGAACAACAAAAAAAGAGATACCAGAAGCGAAGCTCATCATCTCTTCCCTCCTTGTGCCGCTAAGCCACCAAGGAGCACCGGCTCACCCTCCATCTCTCTTGTCCAAAGAAAAATCTCAAGGTACGTTTTTCTCCAACCTTCTTCGCTACATCACAGATATGTAAACATCAAAAGGTTAAAAGACTAGACTGTAAGGTAAAACATGCAAAGCAAACAAAACTGTAAAACTCAAATCAGAGGGACGAATCGTACCATTTTAGAACCAAAGTCGTGGGCCACTGTAAGAAGATAGAGAGTGAGAGAGGGAGGCGCTCCGGTAGCTAGGGTTTAGAGAGAGAATCGGAGCGTCATGGCCTGAGAAAGATGAAAAGATGAAGAAGAGAGTGAGAGAGCGGCGCCGCTGTGTACTAAACACACAAACCCTAATTCTGAGAACCCTAATGCTGAACCCTAACAAATTGTATAAAGATCCTGCCTTGGGCCTTTGCCCCACCAAACCTCATTAAGCCCACAACATTTTTCTAAGCGTGCACCCCCTCCATTCTGGATTTCTGTTTTTGTTCTTCTTCATTTTTATTTGGGCCACCCAATAATCCCAAAGCCCATTCTGTTTTTTTAATTATTTTCTTTTCTTTTGTTTTGTTTAAACAAATAATTATTTTCTATTAATTCATTTTTATTATTTGTTTTCCTTTCTTAAGTTAATAATAAAAACTTTGACTCTCTTAAAAAATAGTTTTATTAAATAATTTTGCTCTATTTGAAAACATCAAAAATAATAGAAATTTACTTTAATTAATTTTTCTTCCTTTAAACCTTTTTTTTAGTTAATAAAACACAAAAATAAGAATAAAATACTTAATCTTTCTTTTTTAGAGTAAATTTTATTTATTTATTTTTTAAGTTAATCAATGCATGCATCTCATAATATTTTTTATTCTCTTTATTTTTATAGTTTTTATATTTGAATTGCGCCAATTCGATTTGGTTGTAATATTTGGATATTATTATCCTTGTGAGATTCATCCCCATTTGTAAATAATTGTACCCCCATCCTCGGATACTTTTGTAATAGCTTAGAATTTAATTCTTGCACTTTATGCTTTCAAATATGCCATGACTAGAGATTAGGGTTTATATGCGAAAATCTAAAATCAATCGCTAGATGACCTAACTGCAAGACAAAAAGCATGAAAATTGACAAACACAATGCACACTTATACCCCTAGGGTAACCTCGCTTGTTGCCTCGGAAATGCAATCATGTCCCTCGAATATGAGACACTCTAGAAAATGCCCCTTCGATAAACAAAGATCATAGTCCCTCGATGACCCTCGATGTTGCCTTCGATAAAATAATCTCTCCCCTTACAAAATTGCTAGAGTGTCTCACAAGTTGCTTTCAATGATTGTATGCGATGACTCGCGCCTGTCCCGTTTAACATCCTAACACAAGGTTGTTCACCAAATGCAATGGTGAAATAACACTGTCAAAAGGGTTAAAAACATAAGAAAGATCTTTGAGTAAAATAGGGTAGACAACTCTTAGTTACTTGATCAAAAGCTTGCAAAACATCCTTGCTACTTTCAAACACACATCACAACACAATTTCAAAACAAACTTTCAAAACATTGAAATATCTTTTCAAAAAGACAAACACCTTTGTATATATTCAAAAAAGAATCATTACAAAGGTTGCCTAGACAAGGCCTCTTTTTCAAAGCATTTTCAAAACCATATACACAAAGCACCATTTCAAGCAATTGAAAAGCAAAGGCAAGTGATCTAAAAACAAGTAACTAAGAGCCCATGGATAACCATGGATGAAAAGGGTGCTTTCACCTTCCCTTTTCATAATCTACCCCCCGAACCCAAGAAAACATCTCAAAAGGTCTTTCATGTGCTTTTTGACCCTTCCTTAGGATAAAATAAAAAGTCGGTGGCGACTCTTGCTAAACCACACAATTGCGAACACAAACCCAAAACCTCAAGTCAGTTCTCCCACTGTATCACACAATGCTAGTGGTGTTTTGCTTCCCTTTGAAGTTTTTCATGTGCATTCATATTCATAAGCATTGCATGGAATCTTAGGGCCAAAAATAGGGTTTGTTTTATATTTAAGTATCTTCTATCGCGTCGACACGAAGATTTTTAACCTTCGTATCTCCGGATAGAAGAAACTTAAATAAGGGCAGCTGTTTTACCCAATTTTTGCCTCCAAGATCCCTTCATCATACCATATTGTTTCAATCACAACAAGATCACATTAGGGCTTTTGGTTCTCCTCCCTATCTTTATCTTTGCTCTTTGAGGAATCACCAAGCACCTTGACTTGTTTTTCTGTGATCATGCATGTTTTGTTTTGACTTTCCTTTTAATTAATAAAATGCAATGTTGGTTTGTCTTACTTGTTAATAACGTAGGTAAAAGCAATATGGCTTAACAAGTTGATCCATGGGTTCATGAGTTTATTTCCATGCTCTAGTCAATAAAGCTTGAGACATTCAAACATAACCATTGAAGTTATGTTGGAATAAATGGCATGGCAAGGTTTATCTTGGTTTACCACATTTCAAAGTTATCAAGATTGATTCAAAGGTACAAGGGTTTGATTGAAGAAGTTGTCATGTTTGGACAAGGCTTTGTTCTCATTGGTCACAAGTGCATATTTCTATAAATTCTCAAGACATGGAAGTGGTTTTGGTGGATATGAGTTCTCATTATCATCCTCAACAACTTCTATTTACAAAGCAAAAGTGTTGGTACAAGAAGATTGTTCAAAATTGTCAAAGTTCCTCAAAGCATTTTCTTGATCTAGGAGCTAGGGTTTTGAACTTCAAAGAAGTATATATTGCTCATCTTTTGGTATTTTTGAGTTATTATAAAGACATCCTTCGCTTCAAAGGGTTACTAAAAAATAACTTCAAAAGTTTCAAGGAGTTTTCATGTGGAAGAAGCTTGATGATGAATAAAGATTACAAGCATCCAGATGAACCCCCAATTTCTCATGTGTGAATTCAAATGATCATAACTTGGTAAATTTTTATCACCTTGAGCCCACTATTTTTCCATAATGATCTTGAGGATGTGAAATTCATTCCTTCTTTTATGTGAAAAGTGAGAAAATGGATGTAAGATGCCCTAAGGATACAAAAGATTATAGGTCATTTCATGATTTTTTGCCAACTTCAACAATTCACAACTCTCTCAATTTTTGGAGATTTTGAATGGTTCAAGTTTCAAAGTTTCATTCAAGAGGTCTATTTCATGCCACATTTTTTGGTCAAGAGCAAATTCCAAGATGAAGGCCATGTTTGGATGCAAAAGATTATAGGTCACTTTTGAAGAAAAACTTGAAATATTTCTAAGTATGGAAAGTCAACTTCTTTTTCCCAACTTTGACTCATTGCAACTTTCAGCTCAAACATCCATTTGATTCCATTCTTTTCCCATTGCAAATCTTGTAACCTCATCTTTCTAAAGCATCAAGAATCTTGCCCTAAGACCCATTGAGCTTAGAATGCCATTGATTTGAACTTGGTAACTTAGAACTGAAGTTTCTTCAAAAGTCAGAATTTGAAATCCTTGATTTAGCTTCTAAACACATTGTTTTTGCGTGTTTTTGCTTCTAAACATGTTTAGTGAACTTCCAGAAGTGATTAGCATAGCAAAACACGTGTTTTGGATGGGTTTTGATCAATATAGAAGCCACACTTTTCTTGTTTTCAACTTCACACGATTTACCTCCAAACTTCATCATTTCACACGCTTGAACATTCCATTTGATTCCCTATAAATAGAGGGTCATCCCCCATTCATTTCCTCAAACTTGAACAACCACAATCACCCTGCCAAACTTGCTCCATAACTTATTTTTCTGTAACTTTGAAATCAATGTTCAAGCCTTTTTCAATCCAATTTTTCTATCAATTCACCTTCCTTGATCTTCCCTAAAGTTAATCATGCAATTACCTTCAAGAATCGTGACCTATATTGATCCATAGAAGTCTAGTTTCAGAGCTCTGCAATTCAATTTCAATAGGTAGATTTCTCTACCAATTCTTTAAAACTTTGATATCATTGTGAAGCTCTCATTGCGCTGGTTCTAGTCGTAACACTTGCTTTTATTTGGAAACACATTTTGACCATGAATTTTCAAATCCATTTTCAAAACTTCTCTTCCAAATTGCTTGAGCTACATTTTATATAAATTTCTCGCGAAGGTGTGGTTGTCTTCGTCTTGAAGAAACGAAGCAAATGGCATAGGTCTCGTGCTCTAATTTTACAGATTGAGCAACTTGGTTTTGGGACTGGCTGGAGGTTGAAGATGACCAACGTGTCATCTTCCAGCCAATGATGGCGTGTCATCTATATTTTTTTAAATCTGATTTAATTAATGATTCAGTGCTTTATTCACTAAAGTCCACAACATATACAGCGTGCCAGGTTCACTTGATCTGTTTACTAACGCATTTCGACATTGATTAGATGACCCATATTTTTTGGTTTGATATTTTATTTTCTTATTTTTATTTTAATTGTTTTAAATTTCAAAAAATCATAGAAAATTCATTTTTAGTCCAAAAAATCTGAAAAAATTTTGAAAAATATTTTTGATTTTTCTCTTTCTGATTTTTATTTTTTCACAATTTTATTTTGTGTTTTGCTATTTTTTATAAATTATCACTTTATTTGAATTATTCTAAATGTTTAAAAATACTTTTATGCATTTTTAAATTCTGAAAAATTATGGAATGATCCAATGATATTGTGATAAATATTGGTGACCTCACTTATTTTTTATTTCTGACTTTGGTATTGTTTTAATCATTTTTGGTTTATTTTACTCATTTCTTTTATTTTAAAAATAGTTTCTGACTTAAAAATTACCAAAAATTCTATAAAAATATTTGAGTTCTGTTGTACCCCAAAATTTGCCCTCACATATTCTTCAAGGTTTGTCAAGAATCACCCTCAGATGGTTCAAAGACTTCTCAAGGGCTGCACAGTCCTAACATCTCCTAAGCCAGTCAAAAACTAGGGTTTTGGTTCCTTCAATGAATTTGAGGCTTTCAAGGGTCCAATCAAGTCTCATATGCCTATAAACATTGTCAAGCATCTACATGTCCAGTTTCAGGACTCACAGTCCCAAGTTGCACAGTCAAAAGCTTCATTTGGTTCACAATCAACTGCAGGGGTAAAATGGTCATTTTACAGTCAAAAGTCATAATTTTTGGCCAACATCTTATTTTGAGCTCACAATCATCATTTGATCAATTCTTGATCATGATTCCATAAGCATGGCTCAAAAATCATCAAAGATGCAAAAGTTGCTATTTTTGGATAGCTGAAAAGTCAACTGTAACTTGACCAAGGCATAACTTTTTCATGGTTCATCAGAAAAATCCCATCCAATGCTCATTTTGAAGGGGATGACATTTCCTACAACTCATCTTCACATTCCAAGTCCAAGAAATGCTCTCACAAAAAGTTATCAATTTCTACATTATAGGTCATTTTTAAAAGTCAACAAAAATGCACTTTAAGTCAAAGACCATAACTTGAGATTGGTAAATCCAAATGACATGGGACCAAAGGCATTGGTTAGAGGACTTCAATACCTTTCCAAAATGTCCAAGAACATGTTCATATGATCAAAATTGAGCAAGATATGCATTGGAGAAGTTGGGAAATTTTTGTGAATTTGCAAAAGTCAACTTTGCTCAAAACACTTCATTTTTGCTAATGGGCCTCAAATTCTTTCTTGAATCTTTACCCAAGGCTTATGCACGACCCATTGAGATTAAATTGAGTTATTTTCTTATTTTTATTAATTAATTGGATTTTTAATTGATTATTAATTCATTTAATTCATTTAATTGTAGGAAAATACCAAGATATGTTTTTTAAATCTTTTGTGAAGCAAATAAACTCAGGGCAAGCTGGCAATTTCGTGCATCCATCAAAGAGACAAAAATCTCCATGTTTGGAAAGTTTTGTCAATCAAAAAGATTGAAAATTATTTGATTTTCAATCAAATATTGAAATCATAATGCCATGGATCTTTGACCAAGATTGTACCCTAATTCCATCCTACTACATATACTGAAGTGAACCCTAATGCCTGCAACGTGAAAAACTGCTGCAGAAACCATAAACACATTGAAAAAATCAAGAACTAAGTCAAAACTGAATTCCACCTTCCAGCATGATTCAAAGCTTTCTCTTGATTCAAACCTATTGCAGGGATTCCCAGAAGCCTTTTGCAATCAAAATCACGTGCCAACACTCAAGAAATCCCCATACACGAACTCACGGTTTGTCAATCTTTTTCAGAATCGAAACTCCAAAATTATGCATCATTAACATGATTTACTGTGTGTTTTGTGTTGCTAGCAATCATACAAAGCTTTTGGCATAAGTCAATTGGATTAAGATGTCTTAAATCAGAAGTTGCCATGAACACGTTCTAGGGTTTCCAAGCTCTGAAATTGGGGGTTTGCTCTATAGGAAAAATTGGACCTTCTTACACATTGGGTTGAATTCGTCAAGGCCAGATGAATCAAACCCAACCCTCGCACCCTATTTATATAACTCATACATCTAATCGCTATTTTTCCTTTTTGCATTTTGTGGGGGTTAAAAACCCCCGCTATTTGTTTTGTTTTTTACAGGCAAAAGGAAGAAGATGACTGACGTGTTTACACATGGCTGGCTGGTTTGAATAAATAGCGTGCGTTTCATTTATTTTCCAGCATAATTATTTGTTTTCATATATTAATTGAATTGCCCATTATAATAACAAAGACAGGCGCTTGGCTTAGTGGAAGGTGACGTGCTTGGTAACCATTGGGACCTGGGTTCGATTCCCAGGTCCCCCAAAAGCTTGTGTGATCGGTGGATCTGGAACTGACTGTTTAACGCTGGTTCGCGAAATGTCGCGGTAAGCAAGAGTCGCCACCGTCTTTTATTTTCTCCAATAGGAAAGGACAAAAGCACAGAAAAATTCCTTAAAGAGATTGCTCTCGGTTCGGGAGGTAGGTTATAGAAAGGGAAGGTATTAGCACCCTTTCTATCCATGGTTATCCATGGGCTCTTAGGTACTTGCTCAATGTGTTTTCAAAATGTGTGCTTGCTTTTCAATGTGGGTTTCAAAAATATTCTTTGAAAAGTTTCAATTCAACTCGTACGTCAGAGTGTTTGAAAAGTTTGTTTTGAAAGTTTTTTAAAAGTGTGTTGGTGTGAAAAGAGTTTTTGTTTTGTTTGAAATTAGAGCAAGTACCTTTGAGAACCTACCTACCCTAAGGAATTCGTCTGTGTAAATGTCCTTTAAGGTAGTGCCATCCCTCCATTGAGAGGTAGGTAGCACCACCGTTGGAGGTGTTCGGGTCAATTCGATTTGAGGGACATGGTGATCACCGGAGCAATGGGAAGACACCTTAGAAGCTACCCTCATGCCAGGTTCCCGGACCATGAGGACTTACTAAGACGTTTTCTACTCGACGACCACCTTTCGAAAGGCAACAGTGAGGCGTACCCTAGGGGTGGTGTGTGCGAATTGTGTGTCATTTTCAGTTCATTGTTTGTCTTGTCATGCATTGGTGATCTAACGATTCAATTTTATTTTCGGGCATTCATTCTTTCATGCATATTTATTAACAGTTATATTTGCGAGAAAATAAATCTAACTATTACAACTGGCGCGGGTCCACATCGCCAAAAAAACCGAACCCGATTTGACTGAAAGTAAAATAAAGCGATAAAATAAAGTGCAAGAAATAAATCTAAACTTATTACAAGGCTTTGGGGCATATACAGAGTTATTTTACACAATATAAAACAAATGCGCGAAATAAAGAGATTAACAAAATTAGGGCGTTGGACCCTTTTACAAATAATTAAAATTAATCAAGGAAATTAAAAATTAAATGAAAAATAATGTTTTTGTGTTTTTTAGGTTTAAAAGAAAAAGAGAAAAGTTAATCAAAATTAAAATCCTAGTTCTAATGTTTTTTAAGTTTATTATGAAAAAAGATTTAATTTCTAACCTAATTAACTTCTAAACTAATTTATGTACAATTTTTGATTTATAGAAAATAAATAATAAATAATAATATTGTGAGAAAAAAGGAAAAAAATTAAAAAGGATATAAAAAATTAATAATTAACCTAATTCTACATTTTTGATTTTTATTATGAAAAAAGAATTAAAATTAAAATTAAAACCTAATTAAGCTAAATGATTTACATTTTAATTTATTTATAAAAATAATCAAAATTAATTATATTTTTTTGTCCTTTCTGTATTTTTAATGTTTTTATATTTTTTGTAAGAATTAATTAAATCAGAAAATAAAACACAAAAAATAATAGAATATAAAGAAAATTAGAAAAAAGAAAAAAAAGATATAACCAGGGAGGTGTGGATTTGAATTTGGAGGTGCAAGCCTGGCCCATTTGCTGGCAATTTATTGACTTTTCCACTCAGGTGTGCGCCTGTTGACTTGCATCCATCCTATGCCTTTGTTCTGGACCCTTGGATGATCATCTGGGACACGTGGATGAACTGACTTTGCAGTGCATGGTGAGTCCTTATGTGAGCGCTGCATGGAACCTTAATATGAAAAATAATATTGAAGTGAAGTAGACCTGGGGATCGAACCCAGGTCTTATGCATTGATCACGCGCTCGCTTGCCATCTGAGCCAGTTAATTCATTCGTTATATAATAAACAAATAAATCATATAAAATAAAAGCTACACGCTAATGACTTGAAGCGCGCGAACTTTGAATGGACGAATGACAGCGTGCCACATCTTCATCTTCTTCACGTCCCTGTAAACAAAACCCAAAGGCAACGCTTTCTTACGCGTTTCATTAGGCAACATTTGAAAAAATAGCGAATAGAGCTGTGTGCATCAGAAATTAATCGCGAGGGTCAAGATGTTTTCGTCTTGAGGCACTGAATTCAACCATGGTGCTTCTGAGTTCTAATTTTTCCTATACTCAAAATCCCCAATTTAAGAACACCGGAACCCTAGAATTCGAAAATGGCAAGTTCCAATTTATGGCACAAAAATGAAATCAAATGCATTGGTCAGCTTGGAAACATCATTGTGAGTATGAATATGTAATTAAAAATGCAAAAGGATGCTTAGAATCAAGAACACGAATTCAAAAAATTTGTTGTACAGTTTCACTTGTAACTACCAGTTCAAGGAGCTTTGAGTGATGTTATGAATTGAAATGCGTTTAGAATTATCTCAGGAAGCTATTGGTACAAAAATTTTGGCTTGAAAAGATCCCTAGCACTGATTTCAGATTTGCAATATATGTCCAAATTTTCAAAGTTCCAATGGCTTTTTCAGCGAGCTTTTGGCTATGTTCTAGGTAGGGTTGGACTCAGTGGTCATCATAGAATTGAATAGGCTTGCTAACTCTCCTTAATTCATGCTTGTTAGAGAATTGGCCTTAGGGTTTGTCCATTAACCATTTTTTCCTAATTTCTAGCCAAAACCTAAACCTAGTGTGTAAATGAACCTTGGCCTGATTTTTGAGTTGGTTCATGATACATAGAACTTGTCCAAGTTCATATGACACCCTTTCATTGATTTTTAAATTTTATTTGAATTTTCAATGAATTAAAATGAATTAAATCATCAAAAATTAAATAAAATAAAAAAAGTCAACATTTGGTCTTGAAATCAACCATGGGCCACGTGTGTGGCATGACAAGGATGGACAAAGTGAGAAAAATGGGGCCCTTTTGTCAAAATTGGATTTTCAAGGATAGTTGACTTTTGCCATTTCACAAAAATTTCCCAACTTCTACAAGGCATAACTTGCTCAATTTTTAAGCTTTTCACATGTTCTTGGACATTTTGGAAAGGTCTTTGAGTCCTTTAACCAATGCCTTTGGTCCCATGTCATTTTGATTTACCAATCTCAAGTTATGGTCTTTGACTTAAAGTCCCTTTTTGTTGACTTTTGAAAATGACCTGTAATGTTGAAATTGATAACTTTTTGTGAGAGCATTTCTTGGACTTGAAGTATGAAGATGAGTTATAGGAAATGTCTTTCTCTTCAAAATGAGCTTTGGATGGAATTTTTCTGATAATCCATGTGAAAGTTATGCCCTGGTCAATTTCAGTTGACTTTTTCAGCTGTCCAAATATAGCAACTTTTGCATCTTTGATGATTTCTGAGCCAAACTTTGAGAATCATGATCAAGCATTGATCAAATGATGTTTGTGGCTTCAAAATGATATTTTGACCAAAAATTTGAACTTTTGACTGCCAAATGACCATTTTGCCCCTACAGTTGACTGTAGTGCAATCTAGGGTTTTGACTGTGCAATCTTGAGCTGAATGCCTTGAAACTTGACATGAGGATGCTTGACCATGTTTGTAAGCATATGAGACTTGATTGGGCCTTTGAACACTTCCTTTTCTTGATCAGACTCAAAACCCTAATTTGGACTGGATGGGAGACTGTTGCACTGCACAACCCTTGGGGACTTTTTTAGCTTGGCTTGGCAATTTCTTGAGGAATATGGGAGGGCAAATTTTGGGGTATAACAGTTGCCCCTGTTCAATCTTCTTAGACCTGAGGATGCAGATTGGCTGACGTGCCTTTCGTAATCCGATGGTAAAAGAAGATTGGACACTAGAGTGCCCCGAAATTTGCGCTCACATGTTAGCAGTGTGATGGAATGGGCTTATAGATGCCATTTAGAGATTGATGGGTAGGATGATGGGCTTATAGATGCCATCTGGATGTCGATCGCGTAAGAGATTCCTTAGCGAGAACCTGCATACCTGCAAAAGAAAAAATGAGTACCTGACACGTTGCAGGAGCTGATGTTTAGATGTGTCCTGACAAGTTACAGGAGCTGAGTCTGGAGCTTCAAACGGTGATGAATGAATCAGGGATGATTACTTCCTCAGCATGAATGGTAAGAGAGCCTTGGGTGACTTTAACTTCAACAACGCTCGTTGAGAAAAATCTGGGGTGTCTTCTACTGGGATAAGAATCAGGGAGATCTTAAGGTCGATCTGACTGAACCAGAGAGGCCTTTGACAGAATCAGGAAAATCTTGGGACGATTTAACTGAACCGGTCTAGGTCTTGAAATGTCTTCAAAGGGATAAGCATCAGGAAAATCTTGGGACGATTTAACTGAACTAGAGAAGGCCTTTGACTGAACCAGTCTAGGTCTTGAAATGTCTTCAAAGGGATAAGCATCAGGAAAATCTTGGGACGATTTAACTGAACCAGAGAAGGCCTTTGACTGAACCAGTCTAGGTCTTGAATGTCTTCAAAGGGATAAGCATCAGGAAAATCTTGGGACGATTTAACTGAACCAGAGAAGGCCTTTGACTGAACCAGTCTAGGTCTTGAATGTCTTCAAAGGGATAAGCATCAGGAAAATCTTGGGACGATTTAACTGAACCAGAGAAGGCCTTTGACTGAACCAGTCTAGGTCTTGAATGTCTTCAAAGGGATAAGCATCAGGAAAATCTTGGGACGATTTAACTGATCCAGAGAAGGCCTTTGACTGAACCAGTCTAGGTCTTGAAATGTCTTCAAAGGGATAAGCATCAGGAAAATCTTGGGACGATTTAACTGAACCAGAGAAGGCCTTTGACTGAACCAGTCTAGGTCTTGAAATGTCTTCAAAGGGATAAGCATCAGGAAAATCTTGGGACGATTTAACTGAACCAGAGAAGGCCTTTGACTGAACCAGTCTAGGTCTTGAAATGTCTTCAAAGGGATAAGCATCAGGAAAATCTTGGGACGATTTAACTGAACCAGAGAAGGCCTTTGACTGAACCAGTCTAGGTCTTGAAATGTCTTCAAAGGGATAAGCATCAGGAAAATCTTGGGACGATTTAACTGAACCAGAGAAGGCCTTTGACTGAACCAGTCTAGGTCTTGAAATGTCTTCAAAGGGATAAGCATCAGGAAAATCTTGGGACGATTTAACTGAACCAGAGAAGGCCTTTGACTGAACCAGTCTAGGTCTTGAAATGTAGCTTGAGAACTTAACTGAATCTTTCCTGAAAGGTAAAAATCAGCCATATGCAATGCATGATATGGATCAAGCAATGATGTTCTCAACATAAATGAGATTTGTATGATGCAGTGCGTTATGCATGCTATAATGATGTATGTGATGTTTTATGTATGTTTTCGTCTAGGAAAGTAAATCCTTGACGGGTGCCGGGAAGTCGTATCCTGGGCTGATGTCGAAGAATAGATTTGCTGCCGCTGGGGATGATAATTGCAAGGATACCGGTAGGAGAAGATGACTCCGTTGCGGAATAAACTTGGCGAATGGAAGATTCTGCGGGGAGAGAAGATACTCTAGCGATCATGCTGGGAAGCAATACTCTGTGGGGAGAGAAGATACTCTAGCGATCATGCTGGGAAGCAATACTCTGTGGGGAGAGTGATACTCTAGCGATCATGCTGGGAAGCAATACTCTGTGGGGAGAGTGATGCCTTGCTGAATATTGATAGTAACTCTATTGGGGATACTGTCGTTGTATTGGAAGTGTGAATAGACTTCGCTGGGGATAGGAAAGAACTACGTTGACGACGACTTTCCCTTGGTTTTTGGCTGAGGATAACCCAGTTATATCCTGTTGAGGAAATAACTCTTTAAATCAAGCCAGACGACGCGTTCGTGTCCTGTGAAGGATAAGCTTCCAGAATTTACTGGGGATAAGCTTACTGCTTGGGGAGATGAATTCCACCTTTCCTGGGGAACTTGGATGGGACTCTCCTGGGGAAGTTCTGATATGCTGGGGAAGAATGCACTGACTTGCTGTCTCACTCTCTGGGGAATTTAAGATGTCTGGTTAGGTTCTTTAGCTGGACCTACTTTGGTACCTTGGATAGAACAATTAGACTGCTCAAACAACTCTTTATTGCCCCTGTTTCTAGTGTCACCTGCAATTAGTTCTTTGTCTCGTATGCAAATATTTATGAGCTAGCAAATTATTATCAATGCATATATCACAAATTGAACCTTGGACGTTTTTCGCAAAACCAAAACAGAAAAAAGAAAAAAAACAGTTGGCACGTTTAACTGAAAAGTATATTTGTATTGATTTTGAATAGCCTGTGAATAGGCGTTTTGTGTACAAGAGGCTGACGTCCTAGTAAGAGAAACGTCGCCGAGCAAAAGAGTTTATACAAGTTTTGTACAAAAGAAAATAAAACAGCTGTGTGAAAGATGAATGATCCACTGGGTTTCAACTCTGCTATTGCCTTTATACTCCGTGCGTCTCATCACTTGATGACCTTGGTTGAAGGTGAAGCTGACTGATCGATGCCGTCTGAACTTGATGTAGGTACCGGATTCTGGATGCAAAGTGATCCAATGAGACATAGTATTACGCTTTTATCCCTAATTTTTGCCTGGTCCGCCCTTTCGGGTTTTCAGTCCACCGGGATACCCATTTTTGCCCAAGCCGCCTTTTCAGGTTTTCGACTTGCCGGGTGTACAGATTTTTCATTTTCATCCCTTCATTTTGCCCGAACCCTTTTGGTTCGACGGGAAGCCCTAATTTTTGCCTAGACATGTCAGCCTAGCGGGTCTTTTTTCATGCGTAGTATTTTTTAACTATGTCTGCATTGGCGGGGTGAGGAAGGTCGTCACCATCCATATTGGTTAATATCATTGCTCCTCCTGAGAACACATGCTTAACCACAAATGGCCCTTCGTACGTAGGGGTCCATTTGCCCCTTGGATCACTCTGAGGAAGGATGATTCGCTTGATCACCAGATCCCCGACTTGATATTCCTGTGGTCTGACCTTTTTGTTAAATGCCCTGATCATTCGCTTCTGATACGTCTGACCATGGCAGATAGCAGCAAGTCTCTTTTCGTCAATAAGGTTGAGTTGATCAAGTCGTGTCTGGATCCAATCATCTTCGTTCAGATTTGCATCCTTCATTATCCGGAGAGAAGGAATTTGTACTTCGATCGGCAAGACTGCCTCCATGCCATAAACCAGAGAGAAAGGAGTTGCCCCGGTTGACGTCCTAGCTGAAGTACGATACCCATGCAGAGCGAACGGTAACATCTCGTGCCAATCTTTATACGTTACTGTCATCTTCTGCACGATCTTCTTGATGTTTTTATTAGCTGCTTCTACAGCCCCATTCATCTTTGGTCTGTAAGGAGAAGAATTATGGTGCTGTATCTTGAACTGTTCGCAAAGCTCGGTGATCATCTTATTGTTCAGATTGGTACCATTGTCTGTAATAATCCGCTCAGGGACGCCGTACCGACAGATCAGGTTGTGCCGAATGAACCGCGCCACAACAGTCTTAGTTACCGTAGCATAGGATGCTGCCTCAACCCACTTCGTGAAATAATCAATTGCCACTAGGATGAAGCGATGTCCATTGGATGCCGTAGGTTTTATCTCACCGATCATGTCTATGCCCCACATTGCAAATGGCCAAGGCGCAGTCAGAACATTCAGGGGAACCGGAGGAACATGCACCTTGTCTGCGTAGATCTGGCATTTATGGCATGTCCTAGAATGTTGGTAGCAATCAGCTTCCATGGTGGACCAGTAATACCCTGCCCGTAGGATCTTCTTTGCCATGGTATGTCCACTGGAGTGTGTACCAAAAGTCCCGTCATGTAGCTCTTCCATGATTCTATCTGCTTCAGTCTTATCTACACAACGCAGTAGGGTTGAATCCTGGTTTCGCTTGTACAAGATGCCATTGCTAAGAAAGAACTTGGCTGCAAACCTCCTCAGGAATTTCTTATCATTGACAGATGCTCCTTCAGGGTATTCCTGTGCTTCCAGATATCTCTTCACTTCGTGGTACCAAGGCTTCTCAGTTACCAATTCAGTTTCAAGATCACAACAGTATGCCGGTTCGTCCAGTTTCCAGATGGTGATCCGGGGAGCTTCGTTGTCCCATTTAACCTTGAACATTGAAGACATTGTAGCTAACGCGTCCGCCAGCTGATTCTCTTCTCTTGGAAAGTGCTCAAATGTTATTTCTGTGAAGTGAGGGATCAGAGCCAACACACATTCTCTGTAAGGAATCAAGTTTGGATGTTTCGTATCCCACTCTCCTTTGATCTGATTGATCACGAGAGCGGAATCTCCGAAGACACTCAGAAATTTGATCCTCAGGTCGATCGCAGCTTGAAGACCCATAATACATGCTTCATACTCCGCCATGTTGTTGGTACAGTTGAAACATAGTCGGGCGGTGAGTGGAGTATGAGTACCTTGTGGAGATACGATTATGGCGCCGATACCATTTCCCAAAGCATTGGAGGCTCCATCAAAGTGCATAGACCATCGGGATCCTGGTTCAGGTCCTTCATCCGGTCCGGGTATTTCACAGTCAGTTACTATCATAATGCTTTCGTCTGGAAACTCGAAGTTCATTGATTGGTAGTCATCCACAGCTTGATGTGCTAAGTGGTCTGCCAATACACTTCCCTTGATGGCTTTTTGGGTCGTGTACTGAATGTCGTATTCCGTCAAGATCATCTGCCATCTTGCAATTCTCCCAGACAGAGCAGGCTTTTCGAATATGTACTTTATAGGATCCATTTTTGAAATTAACAAGGTAGTGTGAGTCAGCATATACTGTCTCAGCCGGCGAGCAGCCCATACCAAAGCGCAGCAAGTTTTCTCAAGCAGTGAGTATCGGGTCTCACAGTCGGTAAACTTTTTGCTAAGGTAATAAATGGCATGCTCTTTTCGGCCAGACTCGTCATGCTGCCCCAGCACACACCCCATTGCATTATCAAGCACTGTCAGGTAAAGTATCAAAGGTCTCCCTTCCACTGGTGGCATAAGGATGGGTGGTTCTTGGAGATATTCTTTGATTCTGTCAAAAGCAGCCTGGCATTCCTCATTCCAACGTACTACCTGATCTTTCTTCAGCAGCTTGAAGATTGGTTCACAGGTAGCAGTTAAATGTGAGATGAACCGAGCAATGTAATTCAGACGTCCTAGAAAGCCTCTGACTTCCTTCTCTGTCTTAGGAACTGGCATCTCTTGAATGGCTTTGACCTTAGCAGGGTCCACTTGAATTCCTTTATCACTGACCACGAAGCCTAGCAACTTCCCAGATCTTACCCCGAAGGTGCACTTGTTCGGATTCAATCTCAGCTTGTACAATTTCAACCGGTCAAACAACTTCTGCAGATGATCTAGATGCTCTTCCTCAGTCTGGGACCTAGCGATCATGTCGTCCACATACACTTCTATCTCATGATGGATCATATCATGAAATAGGGTAACCATGGCACGTTGGTAGGTTGCCCCAGCATTCTTTAACCCAAACGGCATGACCTTGTAACAGAAGGTGCCCCACTGAGTAACAAAGGTAGTCTTTTCCATGTCTTCAGGTGCCATCTTGATCTGATTGTAGCCTGAAAAACCATCCATGAAAGAGAACACTTTATGCTGAGCTGTATTATCAACAAGGACATCAATGTGGGGTAGAGGGAAGTCATCCTTGGGGCTGGCCCTGTTCAGATCCCTGTAATCAACACACATCCGGACCTTGCCGTCCTTCTTAGGTACCGGCACCACATTAGCAACCCACTGAGGGTAAGAAGTTACTGCAAGAAACCCGGCATCAAACTGCTTCATAACCTCGGCTTTAATCTTCTCAGACATCTCTGGACGCATCCGACGAACCTTTTGCTTAACCGGAGGGAAATCTTCTTTAGTTGGTAAATGATGAACCACAATGTCGGTATCTAATCCGGGCATATCTTCGTAGGACCAGGCAAAGATTTCTTTATAATCCTGCAGCATCTGAGTCAACCGTTGCTTCACGCTGAGTTCTAGGTTGGCACCAATCTTCACCTCTTTCTTGTCTTCCTCAGTACCCAAATTTATTATTTCCACTGGCTCTTCATGGGGTTGAATTGCCCTCTCTTCCTGTTGTAACAGTCTTGCAAGTTCACCAGGCACTTCGCAATCATCTTCACCTTCGTCTGCGGCTAAGTTGATCGGATTTTCGAAGTCATAACTGGCAGTAGCAGAGTCGTTACCAGTGAGATCCAGAGTGGATTGAAACCTGTATGAGTGAGTGTGTGTGTAAATACAGCTGTTTTGCAATATGTAAAGAAAGGAAAGAAAAGGAGCGCAAAATTTGAAATGTGAAAAACGTCCAATGCTTTTATTCATGATATATGATAGTGACAAACAAAAAGCCCTCATAAATAAAACCACGGTGCCCCGGGTAAGACACCGGGCCATATAGTCTCAAATTATTGTTTATTACAAATCAAAAACAAAGAAATTCATTACTGGGGAACAAAAGTTATGGGAGTAAAATCTTTAGCAGTCCAATTGGTCAATCCACCGTCGGCCGTTGGGTAGATCCAGCTATCGAACTCTGACTCTCCCACTTCATCTTCCTCTCCAATAGCATTCACTCCATGCTGAGTGATGAGCAACGGAGATCTTCCAATTCTTGCCTTGCGCACCGCTTTCTGAGCTTCCGTGGTGAAACCCAGCCCAAACTTGTTAGTCTTAGGAGTAAGATCAGGGAGCTTGCCCCAATTTGCACATTCACCTTTTTCGATCACAGCCCGGGCGTCCTTTAAGGAGGCCATCTTCATAGGAGAAACCTCTTCATCTTCTGCTGTTGCCAAGGTTGGTGGTACCTCCTCAAAATGTTGAAAGGGGGTTTCAATGAACTCCCCATCCATTTCCACGTATCTGAAAGAGTTGAGGTGGCTGACCATGTATTCCTCCTCCCCTTGCACTGTTACGATCCTCCCTCTGACCGGGTACTTGAGCTTCTGATGCAATGTGGAGGTTACAGCTCCAGCCTTGTGGATCCACGGGCGACCCAGCAAACAAGAATAGGACGGATGGATGTCCATCACATAAAATTTTGAATCAAATACTTGTGACCCAACCCTGATTGGGATGTCCACTTCACCATGCACCATTCTTTTGGACCCGTCAAAGGCCCGGACAACAATGCTACTTGGTTTGAGCTCTAGACCCTCACAATCCAGCCTATCCAGAGCCTTCTTGGGCAGCACATTTAATGAGGAACCTGTATCAACCAGCACATGAGTAAGAGTGGTGCCCCTGCATTCAATGGAGACATGCAGGGCATCATTATGGTTCTTCCCCTTTGCTGTCAGATCGGCATCAGAGAAACCCAGGCCATTATCAGCAGTTAGGTTGGCCACACAATCGGTGAACTGGTCAGCAGTCGTATCTTGGGGTACGTGGGCAGTCTTTAAGAAAGCAATCAGAGCCTTTGCATGGGCCTCTGAACACAGCAGCAGTGACAACATGGAGATTTTAGAGGGGGTGTGCCCCAGCTGTTCCACAACATTGAAATCACTTTTCTTTATTATCTTGAGAATTTCTTCCATTTCCTGCTTGGAAGCCTCAACAATGGTCTTTGGTGCCTCCGTCCCGGCAGGCACATCAGCAGCAATTCCCTTGCCCCGAGTATCAGATGACTCAGCAGCAGGGGTGGATACTTGGTCAGAAGGAGAAACAGGCACTCTGGCAGGTGTGAAGATCAAAGGCCTATGAATTGCTGGAGGAGCAATGTCTGGCGAGAACAGTCTTCCACTACGAGTGACCTTAGCAGGACCGGTGATGTTGGAGACACCAGTATCAATGTTACACTCTTGTTTCACACCCAGAACATAAACATCCGCCCCATAGTGCCATGGGACAGCCTTATCAGATTTGTAGGGTATAGGTCCCGGAACAGTAATGGTGATGGGAACATTCTTGTGAACTGACAAAACTTGTATAGGCTTCTTTGAAGGAGCCTCGGAATAGTTGTTGAAGATGGTAACGATTGACACTTCTTCAACAGGAGCAGCAGGAACAACAGTCTTTTCAAACAAAATCTCTCTATTATCTATCAGGTTTTGGATGCCTGACTTCAACAGAGAACAACCAACAGGGGAAGCAACACATAGAGGGCAACTTTCGCTACATCCCGGAAATAAACCGGCTAGCAACAGATTCCTCTTGACCATCAGCAACGGAGTAGCAACATCATCCACCGAAGCTACATACAGATTATCCTCAACAGCATTCACTCCATGCTGGGGCATGGGAGCATTTACCACATTCGGCCTCTCGGGCGCTTCAAACTGTATCTCCTTGGCATCAATGAGGTCTTGAACCTTGTTTCTTAGGGCCCAACAGTCATCTGTGTTATGCCCCGGGCTATCAGAGTGATAAGCACAGCGAGCATTTGGATTGAACTTGGGAGATGCAGTATTGGGAAACTTTGGAGCCTCCTTGACAGTCACTAAATTGGTGGATAGCAACTGTGGCAGGATCTGTGATAAGGTCATGCTTAACCGGGTAAACTCTCTCCGGGGCCTTTCAAACTTTTGTGGATTAGTGGGCTGAGGAGCGGCAGCAGGTTTGGCAATTATTACCGCACTGACAGATTGGCGGTGTTCAGGTCGCTCTGTTCTTCGGGAGTTATATACAGCACTAGCCTCCTTTTTGAAGGGTTTCTTCTCAGTACTGGAGGAGGCAACTTTCTGTATCTTTCCTGATTTTATACCGGCCTCAATCCTTTCACCAGTCAGGATTAGATCGGTAAACCCGGCAGAGGAATTACCAATGAGATGATTGAAAAATGGACCAGACAGAGTCCCCAAGAACATATCTACCAGCTCCCGATCCGTCAACGGTGGCTGCACCCTGCCAGCCAGGTCTCTCCATTTCTGAGCGTACTCCTTAAAACCTTCACCCGACCCTAGCGACATACCCTGGAGTTGGGTACGTGTAGGAGCGAGGTCGGCATTATACTGATACTGCTTGTAAAAAGCAGTGGCCAGATCCTCCCAGTTACGAATGCTGATTCCATCTAGTTGATAGAACCAATCGAGGTGAGTCCCTGAAAGACTCTCCTGGAAGAAGTGGATCCAAAGGTTCTTGTCTGCTGTGTAAGGCTGGATCTTCCTTACATAAGAACGGAGGTGCATCTTGGGACAGGAAGCCCCATCATACTTCACGAAGGCAGGTGTTTTGAACTTGTGGGGGATCACCACTCCAGTAGATAACCCCAAGTCTCCGAAATCTAATCCAGGTACCCGTTGAACTTCCACAGCCTTTAATCTGTCTTCCAGCTGTTTGTACCGGTCTTCAGCAGGAGGGTACTGGTCGTCATTGAAGTCTGTTTCAGTATCAGAGCCCACAGGAGTAGTGACCTCCCTTTCATGGTGACTACCTTCCGTCACAGATGGAGGAGTCCTTTCAGCTTCAACAACCAAAGTGTTCCCGAGTCTGCGCCCAGTGTTAAATAGCACAGTCCTCCTCTTCTTCTTAGTCTTCTTCAACAGCATGGTCTTTAACTCTTGTTGACCCTGAGACAAGCCCTTGATCAGCTCCTGAAATTGGGCGTTTTGCGCCTGAAACTGGACGTTCTGCGCCTGAAGAGCCTTGATAGCCGCATCGGTTGATGATTCAGGAGGGTTCATGATGCTGAAATAAACAGCGAAGAACGGTAAACAACCTGAAAAGAAGAGTATTTATGATGCACATGATGAATGATATGTGTTTATGCAATGCATTCAAGAGTTCGAAATTTCAAATTTGTTGTAGACCAAAAGGAACACACTTTATTATTAAGAAAATCATTGTTTTAATACATCAAAGCCTCATGGGCAAAAATACAAAAAGATCAAGTCACATCCAAAATATGTTGCGCATCTTCTTTGGAGCTATGTAAGTGTTGAGACTCATTTCCTCATGCAACAGGCGGGTGAGCTCCAAGACCTTCTTTTCACTGGCATGCAAACTAGTCTCAAGAGAATTCCGTTCTTCCTTCAGTTGGATCCAGCTCTTCTGCACCTCTTCCCAGGATGTGGGCATATCAGGGTGCTGAATAACATGAGACACCTCTCCTTCCAAGACAGGCTCTTTGATTACTGGAAGCATGTGAGGATAAGGCATTACTAACTTCTGAGAACGGGCTCGTACCCACTTGAGGTAAGGCTCCAAAGGGATGGAGTTCCTGTGCCCCAGTGTCTTGCTGTCTATCCTACTAGGCATCCTCCAAGCTCTGATGAATCTCTGGCGAAGTCCTTGAGTATCGTTGTCGAAGTCAAAAACTATGTCAGGAATCAACATGTCATGAGGACCATCCCTCCGAGCATAACCAAACTGTCTCCAAGCCAGGCATGGACTATAAGTAATACCCCCTCTGATTCCAAGTAAAGGAACATTAGGATACTCTCCGCAACGATCAATGATAGTGACATCTTCTCTGGACCTAGGGCACCAATGTATATCTGCATGTGTAAGAGTCATCAACCGTTGTGACCATCTCAAACCCCGCTCGTTCTTCAGGACTGATTGTGGAAGGTGCGAAATAAACCACTTTCCCAGGAGAGGAGTGCAACACATAAGGACACCTCTTTTTCTCATGGTTCGAGTGTAACATGAGTGAAGGAGGTCCCCCAGCAACGTAGGTATAGGATTCCTGGACATAAAGATCTGGACAGCACTGATATCAATGAGCTGATCTGGGTTAGGGAACAACACCAAACCATAAACAAGGAGGGCCACAACCTCTTCAAAAGCTTGCAAGTCAAGGGAGTTCCAACAATCATAGGCCTTTTCAAACAGAAACCTGGCTAAGAACCCTTTGATACCACTTCTGACTTCCCAATGTCCCTTGAGGTCAGATGACTGTAGGTGCAGGGCTTTAGCAATCTCTTCAAGCTTAGGTTCTTTTTCTGTACCGTTGAAGGGTAGCTGATCAAGGATAGGGATCTTCAGGAGTCGGGAGAACTCCTCCAATGTAGGTACCAACTGATAGTCCAAGAAGGTGAAACAGTGATGCAGAGGGTCAAAGAATTGGAACAGGACTTTTATCATATCTTCCTCAATGTTGGTGTTGACCAAGCTGATGAGACTTCCATGCTTTTCACTGAATGAAGAGTTCTCAGGAATTCTGGATATAAGCTCCTTAAGCTGAGGAGGGATCCTTACAAGACTGATTGGGATTGTCTTTCTACGAACAGTTTCCATGTCCTACAAAACAAGAACAAAGATGAAAATTCGAACCCCTGAAATGGTTAGTTAATGCATATGATGCTGGATGATGTCATGATGTTATGATTAAGTACAGATATTTACAAAGACAAACATGTAAGGCACACAAGGCACACAAGACAGGCCCTTAAGGTTTAAGGCCAGCATGAGGTCTGGGTAGTACCCTCTTGAAGTTGGTGGGTTCAACCTGTCTTAATCAAAGTAACCGGGTTCTAAGGTTCCCAATATCACGGGATTGCTTTCATTGTTCATCGTTTCGATTTAGCCACTGAACTGGCGACCGAAATATTCCAGGAAAGCAACCCTCAATTGAGTGTAGTATCGAGTATCAACCAACCTCGGACTGCACCAAAGTCAGTTATCTCACTACCCTAAAGAGGCCAAGATGGTTCAATTAAGGTTCCTAAGGTCTGTTGATGCTTCATGACACCACATGGAGGCCCCGTACTCTCCTTGACTGACTCAAGGGTTGCCGGTACACACCAAAATGCCACATCAACGTAGCAGACTGCTTCAACCATGTCGGTATACCCCGCACAGTTCCCTCACAGCCTTGTTGCTACTTTCTAAGAAGGTATCCCCCAGATCCGGGTTAGGATCTATAGAACTCCCAAGCAACCCACAATTTTAAAGCACACAAGGAAACAATTGAAAACATAGTTATAAGCTAGCCCTAAGGTACACCTCACTTTAAGTTAGTCCCCAGCAGAGTCGCCAGTTCTGTGATCGGTGGATCTGGAACTGACTGTTTAACGCTGGTTCGCGAAATGTCGCGGTAAGCAAGAGTCGCCACCGTCTTTTATTTTCTCCAATAGGAAAGGACAAAAGCACAGAAAAATTCCTTAAAGAGATTGCTCTCGGTTCGGGAGGTAGGTTATAGAAAGGGAAGGTATTAGCACCCTTTCTATCCATGGTTATCCATGGGCTCTTAGGTACTTGCTCAATGTGTTTTCAAAATGTGTGCTTGCTTTTCAATGTGGGTTTCAAAAATATTCTTTGAAAAGTTTCAATTCAACTCGTACGTCAGAGTGTTTGAAAAGTTTGTTTTGAAAGTTTTTTAAAAGTGTGTTGGTGTGAAAAGAGTTTTTGTTTTGTTTGAAATTAGAGCAAGTACCTTTGAGAACCTACCTACCCTAAGGAATTCGTCTGTGTAAATGTCCTTTAAGGTAGTGCCATCCCTCCATTGAGAGGTAGGTAGCACCACCGTTGGAGGTGTTCGGGTCAATTCGATTTGAGGGACATGGTGATCACCGGAGCAATGGGAAGACACCTTAGAAGCTACCCTCATGCCAGGTTCCCGGACCATGAGGACTTACTAAGACGTTTTCTACTCGACGACCACCTTTCGAAAGGCAACAGTGAGGCGTACCCTAGGGGTGGTGTGTGCGAATTGTGTGTCATTTTCAGTTCATTGTTTGTCTTGTCATGCATTGGTGATCTAACGATTCAATTTTATTTTCGGGCATTCATTCTTTCATGCATATTTATTAACAGTTATATTTGCGAGAAAATAAATCTAACTATTACAACTGGCGCGGGTCCACATCGCCAAAAAAACCGAACCCGATTTGACTGAAAGTAAAATAAAGCGATAAAATAAAGTGCAAGAAATAAATCTAAACTTATTACAAGGCTTTGGGGCATATACAGAGTTATTTTACACAATATAAAACAAATGCGCGAAATAAAGAGATTAACAAAATTAGGGCGTTGGACCCTTTTACAAATAATTAAAATTAATCAAGGAAATTAAAAATTAAATGAAAAATAATGTTTTTGTGTTTTTTAGGTTTAAAAGAAAAAGAGAAAAGTTAATCAAAATTAAAATCCTAGTTCTAATGTTTTTTAAGTTTATTATGAAAAAAGATTTAATTTCTAACCTAATTAACTTCTAAACTAATTTATGTACAATTTTTGATTTATAGAAAATAAATAATAAATAATAATATTGTGAGAAAAAAGGAAAAAAATTAAAAAGGATATAAAAAATTAATAATTAACCTAATTCTACATTTTTGATTTTTATTATGAAAAAAGAATTAAAATTAAAATTAAAACCTAATTAAGCTAAATGATTTACATTTTAATTTATTTATAAAAATAATCAAAATTAATTATATTTTTTTGTCCTTTCTGTATTTTTAATGTTTTTATATTTTTTGTAAGAATTAATTAAATCAGAAAATAAAACACAAAAAATAATAGAATATAAAGAAAATTAGAAAAAAGAAAAAAAAGATATAACCAGGGAGGTGTGGATTTGAATTTGGAGGTGCAAGCCTGGCCCATTTGCTGGCAATTTATTGACTTTTCCACTCAGGTGTGCGCCTGTTGACTTGCATCCATCCTATGCCTTTGTTCTGGACCCTTGGATGATCATCTGGGACACGTGGATGAACTGACTTTGCAGTGCATGGTGAGTCCTTATGTGAGCGCTGCATGGAACCTTAATATGAAAAATAATATTGAAGTGAAGTAGACCTGGGGATCGAACCCAGGTCTTATGCATTGATCACGCGCTCGCTTGCCATCTGAGCCAGTTAATTCATTCGTTATATAATAAACAAATAAATCATATAAAATAAAAGCTACACGCTAATGACTTGAAGCGCGCGAACTTTGAATGGACGAATGACAGCGTGCCACATCTTCATCTTCTTCACGTCCCTGTAAACAAAACCCAAAGGCAACGCTTTCTTACGCGTTTCATTAGGCAACATTTGAAAAAATAGCGAATAGAGCTGTGTGCATCAGAAATTAATCGCGAGGGTCAAGATGTTTTCGTCTTGAGGCACTGAATTCAACCATGGTGCTTCTGAGTTCTAATTTTTCCTATACTCAAAATCCCCAATTTAAGAACACCGGAACCCTAGAATTCGAAAATGGCAAGTTCCAATTTATGGCACAAAAATGAAATCAAATGCATTGGTCAGCTTGGAAACATCATTGTGAGTATGAATATGTAATTAAAAATGCAAAAGGATGCTTAGAATCAAGAACACGAATTCAAAAAATTTGTTGTACAGTTTCACTTGTAACTACCAGTTCAAGGAGCTTTGAGTGATGTTATGAATTGAAATGCGTTTAGAATTATCTCAGGAAGCTATTGGTACAAAAATTTTGGCTTGAAAAGATCCCTAGCACTGATTTCAGATTTGCAATATATGTCCAAATTTTCAAAGTTCCAATGGCTTTTTCAGCGAGCTTTTGGCTATGTTCTAGGTAGGGTTGGACTCAGTGGTCATCATAGAATTGAATAGGCTTGCTAACTCTCCTTAATTCATGCTTGTTAGAGAATTGGCCTTAGGGTTTGTCCATTAACCATTTTTTCCTAATTTCTAGCCAAAACCTAAACCTAGTGTGTAAATGAACCTTGGCCTGATTTTTGAGTTGGTTCATGATACATAGAACTTGTCCAAGTTCATATGACACCCTTTCATTGATTTTTAAATTTTATTTGAATTTTCAATGAATTAAAATGAATTAAATCATCAAAAATTAAATAAAATAAAAAAAGTCAACATTTGGTCTTGAAATCAACCATGGGCCACGTGTGTGGCATGACAAGGATGGACAAAGTGAGAAAAATGGGGCCCTTTTGTCAAAATTGGATTTTCAAGGATAGTTGACTTTTGCCATTTCACAAAAATTTCCCAACTTCTACAAGGCATAACTTGCTCAATTTTTAAGCTTTTCACATGTTCTTGGACATTTTGGAAAGGTCTTTGAGTCCTTTAACCAATGCCTTTGGTCCCATGTCATTTTGATTTACCAATCTCAAGTTATGGTCTTTGACTTAAAGTCCCTTTTTGTTGACTTTTGAAAATGACCTGTAATGTTGAAATTGATAACTTTTTGTGAGAGCATTTCTTGGACTTGAAGTATGAAGATGAGTTATAGGAAATGTCTTTCTCTTCAAAATGAGCTTTGGATGGAATTTTTCTGATAATCCATGTGAAAGTTATGCCCTGGTCAATTTCAGTTGACTTTTTCAGCTGTCCAAATATAGCAACTTTTGCATCTTTGATGATTTCTGAGCCAAACTTTGAGAATCATGATCAAGCATTGATCAAATGATGTTTGTGGCTTCAAAATGATATTTTGACCAAAAATTTGAACTTTTGACTGCCAAATGACCATTTTGCCCCTACAGTTGACTGTAGTGCAATCTAGGGTTTTGACTGTGCAATCTTGAGCTGAATGCCTTGAAACTTGACATGAGGATGCTTGACCATGTTTGTAAGCATATGAGACTTGATTGGGCCTTTGAACACTTCCTTTTCTTGATCAGACTCAAAACCCTAATTTGGACTGGATGGGAGACTGTTGCACTGCACAACCCTTGGGGACTTTTTTAGCTTGGCTTGGCAATTTCTTGAGGAATATGGGAGGGCAAATTTTGGGGTATAACAGCTTGTTTCTATTTTTCCTAATATGTTCATATGCAGCGCTTGCCCAGGGGTCTACCATGCATATCAGATATCCAGACGCCATGTGGCCATGATCATAAATCCAAAGACCAAAAAGTGATGAACACCATGTTCTCAGTCAACGCAGGCGTGGACAACCAGGAAGGTCAAACGTGGCTTACAATTTGATGGGCCTGAATTGCCAAACTCACCTCCGGCTGGGCCAGCATACCTCTCCTGGTTCTTTCATATTTTCTTTTGTTTTCTTTTTTCTCTTTTATTTCCTTTTAACTAATTATTTTTATTAACTCTTATTAATTATTATTATTATTAATTCATAAATTAATTATTTTTCATATTAAATTCAGAAACTTAAAATATTAAATATTTTTATTATTTATTAAATTCACTATTAATTATTTTTGTAAATAAATGTAAATTAAATAATTTAGTTAATTAGGTTAACTTTGACATTTTTTATAATAAATAAAATAAATTTAGAATTAGGGTTTTCTTGACTTTTAATTTCCTTTTATTTTTACTTTCATTAAAAACTTAAAAAAACACAAAAAAACATTTTTCTTTTAATCAATTAATTAATTAGTTTAGGGTTAATATTTAATTAAATGCAAAGGACCAAATTTTCTTTATTTCTCAAAAGGGTCAAAACCCTAAGGACGTCCTGATTCTATTTCTTTTTGCACATTATTCTTATTTTGATTATTTATGTATCTGCTCAGAGGATGTAATAGTTAATTAGGATTTTATTGCTTTCTTTACTTTCCGCATTTATTTTCCAAAACGGGTTATGTTTTTGGCGATGTATAGACCCGCGCCTTGTAATAGCGTAGATTTACCTTTCCGCAATTCATTTTTCGCACTCTTAACTGTTAAAAATGCATGAAAGACTTGTATGACAAATAAAATCAATCCGTAGCTCACAAATGCATGTTCAAAGATAAACATAAACTGAAAACAACACACATGCACATGCCACTCTTAGGGTACGCCTCACTGGTTGCCTCGACGTGGTCGTCAAGTATAGGGTGTTTTAGAGGTCGCCCTCCTGTCTAAAGATCCAGTTGCCTCGAAACGGTTGCCTCGGATAAAAAGGATCTAGGACATTAGGGTTACCGCTAAGGCGTCCTACTATTGCTTTGGTGACCATATTGTCCCTATAATCGAATTGACCCGAATAACTCCAAACGACGGGGCTACCTACTCCTCAATAATGGGATAGCACTGTCTAAAGGACATTTACACAGCCTAATTCCTTAGAGTAGGTAGATTTCTCCTGGGTACTTGCTCTTTCAAACAAACAAAATAACTTTTCGCACCTACACTTTCAAAAGGTTTTCAAACAAATATTTCATACACTCTTGAGGACAGATACAAGAGTTACTTAGAAATTTTTCAAACGAAACTTTTTTCAACCCACAAACACTTGAAAAGCAAACATCTTTTGAAAACATAGAGCAAGTACCTAAGAGCCCATGGATAACCATGGATAGAAAGGGTGCTAACACCTTCCCTTTCTATAAATCTACCTCCCGAACCGAGAGACATCTCGAAAAAGGAATTTTGATGTGCTTTTGTCCTTTCCATGTTGGAGAATATAAAAGACGGTGGCGACTCTTGCTTACCGCGACATTTCGCGAACCAGCTTAAAAAACAATCAGTTCTATTTTCACCGATCACAAGTTCATTTCTGATTTTTCTATGGTCTTACTTTATATTTCTTGATTAATTTGAACATAGTTGATATTTTTCTTTTTTATTTCTATTTTAAAACATTTTAAAAACCTTTTTTTTAATATATGTATTAAATGTAATATTATTTTGTGATTATTTTCTGGATGATCTTGGGTTGAATTTTTGATCATGAACTTTATTAACATCATTGGATCCATGGTGTTGAGTCTAACTCCACAAAAAATGAATGAATGATTTTAATAATAATTTGATTAAATTTTAATTCAAATGTGGTTTGTATATTCTTCCCCACCCTTCTTCATCTTATATCTTTCTTATTGCACTAAGTGTTATTGGAGCATGATCTCTATATCATGTCTCAAAACAAATGGTGCATAGATTGCTATTGACCGGCCTCAAAATAGGTGCGACTTCTATATAAGTCCACTTACTATTGCTTAACATAGCGCTAAATTTTGTCCCGATTCGAATAAATGATCATTCGTGGCCCAAACCTATGTTTGCAAGCCAAAGTATGTTAATTTGATCTCTTTGATCCAATGACCTTGAGATTCATTGTGTGGAGGCTTTGGTTTTACCAATCCTCTAATGGATCTTCATCAATTTTGGTCAACGCGGATCACTTAAACATCCTTGATCATTACATGTTACTTTTGAGGATTCCAAATGGATAATATACTTGACAAAAAGAAAATGCAACTTGTTATGTGGAGGCTTTGGTTCTACAATCCTCTAATGAGTTCCAAATGCAAGTTTCAAGATGGTCATCCAACTAACCACTAATTATTAATTTTTTTTTACTTTATGCTTTTATTTTTATGCTTTATGTACCATTTACTTTAAGCATTACATTTCATGCCCTTTTTTTTTGCTCACTTAAGCATTTACTTTTTTGTCATTTTTATTTTGCTCACTTGAGATTTTCTTTTCTCTTTTAAGACAACTAATAATCAACATGAACTCTAAAAAACCTTTAATGATACTTGAACTATTTGGTTACTATCCTTGGCATTATGGAGTATTGGACTTCTTGGACTTAGGATTAGAAACCTTGACCTATGTTGGAGACCTTGTGGCTTTAATGAATATTTTGTCTGGAGTTCTTGAGGTTTACCTCAAGACATTGGGTTGTTTGTTTGTTTTGTGTGCAAGTTATTATGATTACATACTTTGTTTGTAATTTGGAACTCAGCCGTATACATCTGTTACTCTCCCCAATTTTTGTGAAGACTTAATACACTTGAAGTTTGGTTCTCTCAAGAGGTCTAGTATCTTTGCTTGCTTGGTTTCAATTCAAAGAATGGGAATTCTATCTTGACTCATAATGTCAAGTATTGGCTTCTTGTTGGTTAGATGGTTCTTATCCCTAGCGTTTACCTTATGCTTTAGGATAGTCTCTTCTTCTCCTCCCATCTTCTTTAATTTCAAAAATATTCTCCCTCCTTTTGAAAACTCTTCTTGTTTTTTTAAAACTTGAACCACTTTCATAATAAACTTGGACTTATGTCCATGCATTTTCAAAACATTTTCATAAATAAACTTCAATAAATTTAATAATACCTTGACATTTTTGTGAGAAGACTAAAAGTCAATCAATCTTATTTCAAACCATTTTGCTATTTTGGCTTAAAATCTTTCTCAAAAGATTAGACTCTTGTCAATCCTTGTAGTGATGCAAATAACTATACTTCTACAATATGTAGTAAAGAGAGATATTTTCCACTTGGGTGTAGAGTGAGACATTATTAATTTTAAAATCCAAGCCATATCCTCCACTTTGAGATGATGCAAATTCTCCTTTCTCATGATTGTGGGTAGTAAGTATGTTTTCCACACGGACAATGACGATGATGTCTTATCTCATAAAATTAACCAACACACTTGTGTTTTAAATTTTTTTAAAGAGGAACTACGTGTACCCTGATCCTCTATTGCACGGAAGGTGGTATGTAGGCACTAAAGGTACGCAACCGCGGCAGGTGCAAAAATCATAAAATAATATATTTCTTTTCTCACCTCCACCATCTATTTTTATACAACATTTTATAGCCAAAATATAGAGATTTTACAAAGAGGTTCCTGTGGAGTACCGTAGATGTTTAGGGTGCTAATACCTTCCCTTTTCATAACCAACCCCCTTACCTTGAATCTCTCCCCCTCTTTTTAGGTTACTCTCTCTTTTCCCATTCCTTTGGAAATAATAAAGCGCAGTGGCAATTTTATTTTGATCTGTATAAGTCTAGTCAATCCAATTGCTTAGTCTTACACATTTCTATCGCTACAGAAAGAAGCATCAAGAAGGGTGAATCAAAGAGTGCATGCTAACACTAACTTCCAGCCCCAATCGAAAGATGGAAAAATATGTGAAATCGAAAGGCACTTCCTTCGATCCAGGATGCCTTTTCTTTCTCTCTTTTTACACTATTTTTTGTCCTTATATTTTATATATATTTACATTCAATATGGTTGTAATAATTAGGACTTTTATTTTTTTGCAACCCCCACTTGTACACTTGTATACCCCATCCCTCAAAAAACATGTAATAGCGTAGGACCTTTATTTTTCGCATTTTTTATTGCTTTCATAAATGTTAGTAATTAGGGTGTATGGCAAGATAAAACCAATAAGTAGACCACCCTAATCAAAGACTAAATGCATGCAATCAAATACACTTTACACACATGCACCTCTAGAGTAATCTCACTTGTTGCCTCGGAAAATAGTTATGTCTCTCGAATATGAGTGTTTTAGTAAAGACCCTCGATAAAAGATCGTAGTCCCTTGATGTCTCTCGATGTTGCCTTCGGTAAACAATCTAGTCCCTAACGAAATTGCTAAAACGTCTAATAGGTTACTTTCTATGACTATACAAACGACTCACGCCCGTCCCTTCACATCCCACGATGGGGCTTCTTACCAAATCAATGGTAATATAGCAACATCTAAAGGAGGAGGAAAAGAACAAAGACCTTTTGAGTAGGTAGGATGCTCATAGTTGCTTTCTTACTCACAACTAAAAACCATTTTTACACCAACACTTTCAATTGAAACATTTTCAAAAGTTAAAACACTTTGTATGCATTCTTATAGAGATGAGAGTCATTACAAAGACACTTTTCAAAATCAATTTCAAAAAACATCTTCTGCAAACACTTCTTTGAACTATTTTCAAAACCAACACTTTTTACACATTCTTATAGAGACGAGAATCATTACAAAGACGTTTTCAAAAAAATTTCAAACCCACACCACAAAGCACATTTTCAAACAAAGCAAGTGATCTAGCAAGCAACTAAGAGCCCGTAGATAACTACGGATGAAAATGATACTAATACCTTCCGTTTTCATAACCTACCCCCCGAACTCAAGAAAACATCTCTAAAGGTCTTTCCTGTTCTTGTCACCCTTTCCTATTTGGATAAAAGAAAAGTCGGTGGCGACTCTTGCTATCCGCAACAATTGCGATCAAACACAAAACACCGAAGTCAGTTCTCCCACCGTATTACAGAATTGGTGACTCTGGTGGGGAATTACTTAAAATTGAGGTTACCTTAGGGCTAGATCACCTTTACTTGCTTTCCTTGTTTTGACTTGCTTGCTTTACACTATGGTTCCTTTTTTGGGTTTGCTTTGATCCTCTACCCGGATCTGGGGCAAATTTTAGGTAAGTAGCAATAGGTTATGGAACTGTGCGGGGTATTACCAATATGGTTGAAGCGATATCTACGTTAGTATGACACATTTGTTGGTACCGGTAGCCCTTGAGTAGTCAAGGAGAATACGGGGCCGCTGTGTAGTGTGTTGAAGCACTAACTGACCTTAGAACCTTAATTGAATAACTTGGCCATTAGAAAGTAGTGAGATAGTCGGCTTTGGTGCAATCCGAAGTTGGTTGATACTCGATGCTACACTCATTGAGATCTGACTTTTGGGATATTTTGGTCGCCAATAAAGAGGTTTACGCTGGAACAATTCCCAATGAAGAAAGATTAATGATATTGAGACCCTCTAGAACCCGTTTACTTTCTAGGACAGTTTAAGCCAACTAAACTTCAAGAGGGTACTTACCTACAAACTCCATACAAGCCTAAACCTAAGGACTTGTCTGCTTTGGGTGTATATGATTATTTGTACATAAAGACTTGCTTGCTTTGCATACTTGTACATAACATCATACCATAGCATTTTCAATAACCATTTCAAGGATCTCAAAGGCCTATTATGCAGGGTCATGTTGAATCATATGTCTACCAGAGGCAAGAGGATTTATTCTCCTCTAATCAAACACCGTCAAAGACCAAAGTACGATAACTTGAGTCAAGGGCTATGACCCACTTGACATGGTGAGCTTGATTCTCGTGGAAGGACATCCACCAATACGAAGTTCTCCAATCAAAGTTGTGACCAAATTTCAACTTCTAACATCTTCTTGTGTTTACCCCGCAAGATCCTTGAAAACATGCATCCACATACCATGCATCATATCATGATAGGCTTTCCCCACACAGGTCTCTCATCTGCTTATTATTTATTTCAGTAGAGATGGCTCTAGAACAGACTATCAAGGACATGCAGACTCAAAATGCTCAACTCCAAGAAATGTTCTTAAACCTATCCAAGGGGCAAGAAGAAGTGAAAGCACTCCTCACTAGGGGCATGACCATGAAGAATCCTGAGGACGACAGGGATGACCAGTTGGAGCGGCTACAAATTGAGATAGCCACAATGAAGATCCATATGATGGGACATATGGTGGGCCAGATGGATCTTATCCAAAACTGGGCTCAGGGACAAGAAGAGCTGAGAGCCCTCGCCAACAATCTTCTTCAAGATGGATGCAACCATATGGGGCAAACAACTAGAATTAGGGATCGAGTCATTAATCAGCCTCCGATGAGACAAGAAGCTGGCTTGGTGGAGAGTAAACCTTTCCAAATTGCTGCTACGTCACGAGCCCAACAATGACATCGCCAATGTCAACGGGGAAATCAGCAAAGGCAACACGAGCCTGAGAGACAGTTTATTAAAATCAAGATGCCACCATCTCAACCATTGCAACACATGTTGAGGATGAATCTGATTACGGTGATAGAACCTCATCCAAACCTGTTGTACCCCAAAATTTGCCCTCCCATATTCTTCAAGAAATTGCCAAGTCAAGCTTCAAAATTCCCCAAGGGTTGCACAGTGCAAGGGCCTCCTAAACAGTCAAGATTAGGGTTTTTATTCTGATCAAGAAAATGAAGTTTCAAAGGGCCCAATCAAGTCTCACATGCCTATAAACATGGTCAAGCATCCTCATACAAAGTTTCAAGATATTCAGCACAAAATTGCACAGTCAAAAACCCTAATTGCACTACAGCCAACTGTAGGGGCAAAATGGTCATTTGACAGTCAAAAGTTCAAATTTTTGATCAACATCTCATTTTGAAGCCACAAACATCATTTGATCAATGCTTGATCATGATTCTCAAAGCTTGGCTCAAAAATCATCAAGATGCAAAAAGTTTCCTTATTTGGACAGCTGAAAAAGTCAACTGTAAATTGACCAGGGCATAACTTTCACATGGATTATCAGAAAAATTCCATCCAAAGCTCATTTTGAAGAGAAAGACATTTCCTACAACTCATCTTCACACTTCAAGTCCAAGAAATGCTCTCACAAAAAGTTATCAATTTCAACATTATAGGTCATTTTCAAAAGTCAACAAAAAGGGACTTTAAGTCAAAGGCCATAAATTGAGATTGGTAAATAAAAATGACATGGGACCAAAGGCATTGGTTAGAGGACTCAAAGACCTTTCCAAAATGTCCAAGAACATGAGAAAAGCTTAAAAATTGAGCAAGTTATGCCTTGTGGAAGTTGGGAAATTTTTGGATATTTTGAAAAGTCAACATTGATTCAAATGACCCAAAATTGCTAATGGGCCTATTTTTCTTCCACAATTCACTATCCAAGGCATGTGCACGACCACTTGGCCCAAAGGGAAGTATTTCTTCATTTTTTTATTTATTTATTTGAATTTTTATTAATAATAATTCACTTAAATCAAATTAAATACATGAAAAATATTTAACCTAAGTTTTACAATCTTTTTGTGCATGAAATCTACTCAATAATTCGTGCATAATTAAATATGGAAAGATTTGGATTGAATTGATCATGATTTGTACAAAAACACATGAAAAAAGATTGAAAAAGATCTTTGAAAATCAAATTTCAAAAACCATGAATGCAAGAGACTTGGATGGTTCTTTTTGACCTAATTCACTCTTACATAAGTATAGAATCAAAACCTAATGCCATTGACCACGCAGCTGCTCTAAAATCTGAAAAGCAAAACTTGAAATTTTGTTCAAAAATCTCAATTCTGAAAACACCTTTGCAAGGCGATTCAAGACAAAATAGTGATTCCATTAGCTTCTTTGAGGATTATAGGACGTATTCCAATCATTACTTCAGTCCCATACTCAAGAAAACGCAAGATCACCATTGAAGTTGGTAAAGAAAATTTCTGAATCGGTTTCTGTCATTCATGCATCGTTAACATGTTTTATTGTTATGTTTGTGTTTATAATAATGTTTGCAAGCTAATCATGTGCTTTGATTGAAGTTTTATGCATTGTGTGCAAATATACCATTGTTGCTTTTTAGGGTTTGCAGAGTTTCGAATTAGGGGTTTTAAAGTAAGGCAAAATTAGGACATCACGGTGCCATGGTCGTGATCAGCGCATTTGGACGAAGAAGAAGCCACCCTCGCGCCTAATTTATGAGCGCCCTAGAGCTAGTCGCTATTTTTCAGAAGCTAGCCTAAGGGAACACTTGAAAACCGTTGCTTATGATGTTCTTGTTTCAGGAAAAATAAAATCATGCGAAGAAGATGATGACGTGTGGAGCGGTGATAGGAGCATTCAAATGTTTCGCGCGTTTTCAAGCCATTGACAATTTTTCTTTTATAATGTTTGTTAGGTATTCTATATTAAATGCGTTTGAAGTGGCTCAGTGGCGCACGTGTTGGCTGGTAATGTTAATGACCTGGGTTCGAGCCCCAGGTCTTCACCCTCTTCATATTATTTTGTATTTAATGATTACATGCAGATCCAACGTCAAAGACCACCATACACCCTCCAAATCCAACGTCCGCGCATCCCAGGAGATCCAATCAACGACCATGATCTGATGAACATCATATTCGTTGGTCAATGAGTCCACATGCCAGCATGCTGCCTGGAAAAAGTCAAAAGGGCCAAGGTTAATGGGCCTGAATCACTACCAAAAAACCTCCCATTTGGGGTCTGAACCCCCTAGGTTTGCATATTTTTTTTACTTTCTTTATCCTTTTTATTATTTATACTTCTTTTTATTATTGTTTTATTAATTAGTTTTATTATTTTCATAAATATAAAAAATACCATAAAAAAATCAGAAAGAAGGAAAAAATATAATAAATATTTTATTTTAGTATTTTCATAAATAAATTTGCATGTAATTATTTAGTTTTAAATTAGGTTGTAATTTTAATTCTTTTAATAAAAAATCTAAAAAACATAGAATTAGGGTTTAATTAATTTTCATCCTTTTTTCTTTTTTCTCCCGTAATAATTAAATATTTATTTTTATAATTAAATTTGCATGTAAATTAATTAGGGTTAATATTAGGTTTTAATTTTCTTTCTTTAATAAATTAAAAGCCACTAGAATTAGGGTAAGCATTTAATTTTAATTAATTCTTTTTCATTAAAATCCTAAAATATTAAAAAATACCAAAAAAAAAACATCTTCTTTTCTTTTTCTTTGTTAATTAATTTAATTTTGCAAAAAGGGTCAAACGCCCTCGTTTTTAATTCTTATTAATTCGCATCTTTATTTTATTTCGTTTAAATATTTATGTATCTCTCCCGAAGCCTTGTAATTAATTATCTGTCGCACTTTTATTTCTTTATTTTAATTCTTTATTTTTTCTGTCAAATCGGGTTCGAGAAATTTTGGCGATGTGGACCCGCGCCTTTTGTAATAGCTTAGAATTTTTACTTTCCCGCAATATTTTTAACTGTAAGTAAAGGCATGAAAGAATGTATGGACAAAAAATAAAAACAAACGTTAGATCACCAATAACATGACAAAAGACAAAAATAAATGAAAACGACACACGAATCGCACACACCACCCCTAGGGTACGCCTCACTGTTGCCTTGCCCTTTGAAAGGTGATCGTCGAGTAGAGGATGTCTTAGTAAGTCCTCATGATCCGGGAACCTGACATGAGGGTAGCTTCTAAGGTGTCTTCCCATTGCTCTGGTGATCACCACGTCCCGAACCTTCGAATTGACCCGAACACCTCCAACGGTGGTGCTACCTACCTCTCAATGGTGGGATGGCACTACTTTAAAGGACATTTACACAGACGAATTCCTTAGGGTAGGTAGATGACTCTAGATACTTGCTCTAATTTCAAAACAAATCAAAAAATACTTTTCACACCGACACCTTTTCAAAAAGCTTTCGAAAGCAAATTTTTCAAACACTCTTGAGGACCGATACAAGAGTCGAACTGAAATTTTCAAAGAAACTTTTTTTTAAACCCACAATTGAAAAGCAAACAAACCATTTTTGAAAACACAAGTGAGCAAGTATCTAAGAGCCCATGGATAACCATGGATAGAAAGGGTGCTAACACCTTCCCTTTCTATAACCTACCTCCCGAACCGAGAGCAATCTCTTTAAGGAATTTTTCTGTGCTTTTGTCCTTTCCATTTGGAGAAAATAAAAGACGGTGGCGACTCTTGCTTCCGCGATATTTCGCGAACCAGCGTTAAACAGTCAGTTCCAGATCCACCGATCACAGAACTGGCGACTCTGCTGGGGAATTAACTTAAAGTGAGGTGTACCTTAGGGCTAGTTCATAACTGTGTTTTCAATTGTATTGATTTGCTTGCTTTACTATTGTGGGTTGCATCGGAGTTACATAGATCCTAACCCGGATCTGGGGATACCCTGTTTAGGTAGCATAAGCTGTGAGGGACCTGTCCGGCGTAGACCGACACGGGTGAAGCAGTGGCTACGTTGGTGTGGCAACTTGGTCTGTACCGATATCCCTTGTGTCGCAACGAGGAGAATATGGGTCTTCTAAGGAGTCATTAAGCACCAACAACATTATAACCTTAATTGACACAACTTGGCCTTTAGAACAGTAGCAGTATGCTACGCCCATTGAGGCTAAACTCTCGTGATGGTTCTGGCCGCAAGAAAAGATTGCGATGCTGGAGTTATGACCGATTGAGGGTAGTCAATGATATTGGGATCCTCTAAGAACCCAGTTACTTTGATAGGACAGGTATGAACCAACAAACTGAAAGAGGGTAGTACCTAGACCTCATGCTGGCCTAAACTTTAGGGGCTTGCCTTGTGTGACTTGTGTGCCTTACCATGTTTGCCTTTGTATCTATATGTGGTGTGCTTTATCATAACATCATAGCATCATGAGCATTGCATGCATCCTGCATAAGGACTGACCATTTCAAAGACAAGAGGGTTTCACCTTTGCTCTGTTTTGTAGGACATCATGATGCCTGTGCGAAGGAATACTATCCGGTTCAACTTTGTTCATTCACCTGAGTTGCTTGATGAGTTGGTTAGCAGAATTCCAAATACCACTTCCTTCATCCAGAGGCATGGTTCTCTTCTCAGTTTAGTCACTGCAAAGCGGGAACAATAGTTGATGAGTGTTCTGACCCAGTTCTATGACCCTCTGTACCAGTGCTTCACCTTTCAAGACTTCCAGCTGGTCCCTACCCTGGAAGAGTTCTCTGATTTGCTTGGTATCCCTATCTTGGATCAGACTCCCTTTACTGGTTGGGAAAAGACCCTCAGGCTTGAGGATGTTGCTGCAGCTCTTCCTTTGACCCATCAAGAGGTAACAGACAACTGGGTGACTAGAAGCGGAGTTAAGGGTTTCTTGGCCAAGTTTCTGATTGGTAAAGCTAACAGTTTCTGGAGTGACCTGGACTTTAGGGCATATGAAGACATCTTGGCTCTCCTAATCTATGGGTTAGTCCTGTTTCCTAATCCTGACAACTTCATCAATGTCACTGCCATAAGGATCTTTATGTCTCAGAATCCTGTGCCCACTCTCTTGGGTGACATCTTGCAACAACTTCATGCTCGTACTACCCGAAGACGAGGAACCCTATGGTGTTGCATCCCTTTGTTGGTGAGGTGGTTTATTTCGCACCTCCCCAAATTCGTACTAAAGAATCAAGAAGGAAGAGGTTGGGCTCATAGGTTAATGTCTCTCACCGACAAAGACATCATTTGGACTTGCAGAGGTTTGGATGAGATAGCTGTTATTGATCGATGCGGGGAATACCCTAATGTTCCTCTGATTGGTACCCAAGGAGGAATCTCTTACAATCCATGTCTAGCGCTCCGTCAGTTTGGAAGAGCAAGAAGAGCAGGTCCCCATGAGATGTTAGTGCCTCACATCAGTTTTGAATTTCAGGTGGATAGTGACGAGCTGCGTCGTAGGTTCATCAAGGCTTGGGACAAAGTTCATAAAGCTGACCCACAAGAGTTAGGGCCAAAGACCTCTTTACCTATGGAAGCCTACTACAAATGGGTTCGCATCCGTGCTCAGAAGTTAGGTATGCCGTATGAAGCTGTCAGACCCGTCATTCTTGAGTGTCCTGACAAAGATGGTGTTCCTCCAACTGTCCTTCCTCCTCAGATACCTACTGATTATGAGACATTGAAGAGATCTTGGTCGCAACTGCGAGAAGAGCGGGATTCTTACCGGGAAAAGTTCAACGAGCAGGAATCAAAGATCCAGAAGCTGACAAAGCACTTGGAGAGTGAGAGAGCTCTGAATACCTACATCCGTACTGAGAAGAGGAGACCATGGGATCAATAAAGAGCTCCGGATATTCTTTTATAGTTTTATTTCCCTTTTCAGTATTTCCTTTCATGTAACGCCTAACGGCAACCTGTTGAATAATTTCAGTTTCAAAGTTGAATCTAATGAAGTGTGTTCCTTTTTGTTTACAAAGTTGATTCCCGATTGTCTTTGAAAACATAAATCATACGCATTCCATTCATCATGTGCATAGCAGGTTTTCTCCTTTTCAGGTTGCTTACCGTTCTTCGCTGTTTTTTTCAGCATCATGAATCCCGACTCGTCATCAACTGAGACATCCATCAAGGCTCTTCAGGCGCAGAATGCGCAGTTTCAGGAATTAATCAAGGGTTTGGCTCAAGGCCAAGAAGAGCTGAAGGCTATGCTCCTGAAGAAGGAGAAGAAGAAGAAGAGAAGGACTGTTCTGTTCAACTCAGGCCGAAGGTTCGGCAATACTCTGCAGCATGAAGAGGCTGGTTCTTCTGTTGGCAAGGGTACTCTCAAGAGGCAAGGGTTCCTAGTCCGGTAGTCTCCGACAACGAGACTGATTTTGATGAAGAGCAATATCCTCCTGCGGAAGACCGTTACAAGCAGCTGGAGGATAGGATGAATGCTATGGAGATACAACAGGTACCTGGGCTGGATTTCGGAGATCTGGGTTTGTCTACTGGTGTGATTATTCCTCATAAGTTCAAAGCACCATCTTTCGCTAAGTATGACGGGGCGTCTTGTCCCAAGCTACATCTCAGGTCCTATGTTCGGAAAATCCAACCGTACTCAGCGGATAAGAATTTATGGATCCACTTCTTCCAGGAGAGTCTTTCAGGGACTCATCTCGAATGGTTCTATCAGCTGGATGGGACCAAGGTTCGTAACTGGGAGGAGTTGGCTACTGCTTTCTACAAGCAGTATCAATATAATGCCGACCTTGCTCCTACACGTACCCAACTCCAGGGTATGTCGTTAGGTTCAAGTGAAGGTTTTAAGGAGTACGCTCAGAAGTGGAGAGACCTGGCTGGCAGGGTGCAGCCACCATTGACTGATCGGGAGTTGGTAGACATGTTCTTGGGGACCCTATCTGGGCCGTTTTTCAACCATCTTATCGGGAATTCGTCTGCAGGGTTCACTGATTTGATTCTGACTGGAGAAAGAATTGAAGCTGGGTTAAAGTCTGGTAAGATCCCGAAGGGTGCATCGTCTAGTGCTAAGAAACCCTTCAAGAAGGAGGCTAGTGCCGTGTATGGTTCCAAGAGATCAGAGAGACCTGAGCGCCGCCAATCTGTCAGTGAGGTAATGATTGCTAAGCCTGCTGCCGCTCCTCGGCCGACCAATCCTCAAAGGGCTGAAAGACCCCAGAGAGAGTTCACCCGCTTGAGTATGACTTTGTCGCAGATCTTGCCACAGTTGCTCTCAACCAACTTAGTGACTGTCAGAGAGGCACCGAAGTTCCCCAATACTGCATCTCCTAAGTACAACCCAAATGCTCGTTGTGCTTACCATTCAGATAGCCCGACACATTCTACTGATGACTGTTGGGCATTAAGGAGCAAGCTGCAGAATCTTATTGACGCCAAGGAGGTACAGTTTGAGGCATCTGAGAAGCCTAATGTAGTGACAGCTCCCCTACCTGCTCATGGAGTGAATGCTATTGGGGACGAGGACGAAGTGGACGAAGCTGAGTTCGACAGCTGGATTTACCCGGCAACCAACAGTGGACTTAATAATTGGAGTGCAAAGGACAACCTATCTGTTTCTCTTGTTACTAAGTAATGAATTCCTGTGTTTTTGGTATCTGTAATAAACAATAATAAACTCTACGGCCCGGTGTCTTACCCGAGGCACCGTGGTTTCATTTGTGAGGGCATATAAATTGTCATTTCATATATCATGAATGAAAATCTTGGACGTTTTTTCGCATTGCAAATCTTATGCTCCTTTTCTGTCTTTCTTTCCTTTACATATTTTTCAAAACAGCTGTATTTACACACACACTCACTCATACAGGTTTCAATCCACTCTGGATCTCACTGGTAACGACTCTGCTACTGCCAATTATGACTTCGAAAATCCGATCAACTTAGCCGAAGACGAAGGTGAAGATGATTGTGAAGTGCCTGGCGAGCTTGCAAGACTGTTGCTTCAGGAAGAGAGGGCAATTCAACCCCATGAAGAGCCAGTGGAAACAATAAACCTGGGTACTGAGGCAGACAGGAAAGAGGTAAAGATTGGTGCCAACCTAGAGCTCAGCGTGAAGCAACGGTTGACTCAAATGCTGCATGATTATATGGAGATCTTTGCTTGGTCCTACAAAGACATGCCTGGGTTAGATACCGACATTGTGGTTCATCACCTACCTACCAAGGAAGACTGCCCTCCGGTGAAGCAAAAGGTACGTCGGATGCGTCCAGAGATGTCTGAGAAGATTAAGGCCGAGGTTATGAAACAGTTTGATGCTGGGTTCCTTGCAGTGACTTCTTACCCTCAGTGGGTTGCTAATGTGGTGCCGGTACCAAAGAAGGACGGTAAGGTCAGAATGTGTGTCGACTACAGGGATCTGAACAGGGCCAACCCCAAAGATGACTTCCCCTACCTCACATTGATGTCCTTGTGGATAATACAGCTCAACATAAGGTATTCTCTTTCATGGATGGCTTTTCAGGGTACAATCAGATCAAGATGGCACCTGAAGACATGGAAAAGACTACATTTGTTACTCAATGGGGCACCTTCTGCTACAAGGTCATGCCTTTTGGACTAAAGAACGCTGGGGCAACCTACCAACGTGCCATGGTTGCTTTATTTCATGACATGATCCATCATGAGATAGAAGTGTATGTTGATGACATGATCGCAAGGTCCCATACTGAGGAAGAGCACTTAGATCATCTGCAGAAGTTGTTTGACCGGTTGAAACTGTATAAGCTGAGGCTGAATCCTAACAAGTGCACCTTCGGGGTAAGATCGGGGAAATTGCTAGGCTTCGTGGTAAGCGACAAAGGAATTCAAGTGGACCCTGCTAAGGTCAAAGCTATTCAAGAGATGCCAATTCCTAGGACAGAGAAAGAGGTCAGAGGCTTTTTAGGACGCCTGAATTACATTGCTCGATTCATCTCACACCTGACTGCCACCTGTGAACCAATCTTCAAGCTGCTGAAGAAAAATCAGGTAGTACGTTGGAACGATGAATGTCAGGCCGCTTTCGGCAGAATTAAAGAGTATCTCCAAGAACCACCCATCCTTATGCCACCGGTTGAAGGGAGACCTCTGATACTATATCTAACAGTGCTTGACAACTCAATGGGGTGTGTGCTGGGGCAGCATGACGAGTCTGGTCGAAAAGAGCATGCCATTTATTACCTTAGCAAAAAGTTTACCGACTGTGAGACCCGATACTCACTGCTTGAGAAAACTTGCTGCGCTTTGGTATGGGCTGCTCGCCGGCTGAGACAGTATATGCTGACTCACACTACCTTGTTGATCTCAAAGATGGATCCTATAAAGTACATATTCGAAAAGCCTGCTCTGTCTGGGAGAATAGCAAGATGGCAAATGATCTTGACGGAATACGACATTCAGTACACAACCCAGAAAGCCATCAAGGGAAGTGTATTGGCAGACCATTTGGCACATCAAGCTGTAGATGACTATCAGTCAATGAACTTCGAGTTTCCGGATGAAAGCATCATGATAGTAACTGATTGTGAAGTACCTCGACCGGATGAAGGACCTGAACCAGGATCCCGATGGTCTATGCACTTTGACGGAGCCTCCAATGCTTCGGGAAACAGTGTCGGCGCCATAATCATATCACCTCAAGGCACTCATACTCCACTAACTGCCCGACTATGTTTCAACTGTACCAACAACATGGCGGAGTATGAGGCGTGCATCATGGGTCTTCAAGCTGCGATCGATCTAAGGATCAAGTTTCTGAGTGTCTTCGGAGATTCCGCTCTTGTGATCAATCAGATCAAAGGAGAGTAGGATACGAAACATCCGAATCTTATCCCTTACAGAGAATGTGTGTTGACCCTAATCCCCTACTTCACAGAGATAACCTTTGAGCACTTTCCAAGAGAAGAGAATCAGCTGGTGGACGCGTTAGCTACAATGTCTTCTATGTTCAAGGTTAAATGGGATAATGAGGCTCCCCGGATCATCATCTGGAAACTGGACGAACCGGCATACTGTTGCGATCTCGAGACTGAATTGGCGAATGAGAAGCCTTGGTACCATGAAGTGAAGAGATACTTGGAAGCTCAGGAATACCCTGAAGGTGCCTCTGTCAATGATAAGAAGTTCCTGAGAAGGTTCGCAGCCAAGTTCTTCCTTAGCAACGGCATCTTGTACAAGCGAAACCATGATTCAACCTTACTGCGCTGTGTGGATAAGACTGAAGCAGAAAGGATCATGGAAGAGCTACATGAAGGGACCTTTGGTACACATTCCAGTGGGCACACTATGGCTAAGAAAATCCTACGGGCAGGATATTACTGGTCCACAATGGAAGCTGACTGCTACCAACATTCCAGGACATGCCATAAGTGCCAGATTTATGCAGACAAGGTGCATGTTCCTCCAGTTCCTCTAAATGTTCTGACTGCGCCTTGGCCGTTTGCAATGTGGGGCATAGACATGATTGGCGAGATCAAACCTACGGCATCTAATGGGCATCGCTTCATCCTAGTGGCGATTGATTATTTTACGAAGTGGGTCGAAGCGGCATCCTACGCTACGGTAACCAAGACTGTTGTGGCACGATTCATTCGGCATAATCTGATCTGTCGGTACGGCGTCCCAGAGAGGATCATTACAGACAACGGTACCAATCTGAATAACAAGATGATCGCTGAGCTCTGCGAGCAGTTCAAGATACAGCACCACAATTCTTCTCCTTACAGACCGAAGATGAATGGGGCTGTAGAAGCAGCAAATAAGAACATCAAGAAAATCGTGCAGAAGATGACAGTGACTTATAAAGATTGGCACGAGATGTTACCGTTCGCTCTACATGGGTACCGTACCTCAGCCAGGACGTCAACCGGGGCAACTCCTTTCTCTCTGGTTTATGGTATGGAGGCAGTCTTACCGATCGAAGTGCAGATACCCTCTCTCCGGATAATGAAGGATGCAAATCTGAATGAAGATGATTGGATCCAGACACGACTTGATCAGCTCAACCTCATTGATGAAAAGAGACTTGCTGCTATCTGTCATGGTCAGACGTATCAGAAACGAATGATCAGGGCATTTAACAAAAAGGTCAAACCACAGGAATATCGAGTTGGGGATCTGGTAATCAAGCGAATCATCCTTCCTCAGAGTGATCCCAGGGGCAAATGGACCCCTACGTACGAAGGGCCATTTGTGGTTAAACATGTGTTCTCAGGAGGAGCAATGATATTGACCAACATGGATGGTGACGACCTTCCTCACCCCGCCAATGCAGACATAGTAAAAAGATACTACGCATGAAAAAAGACCCGCTAGGCTGACATGCCTAGGCAAAAATTAGGGCTTCCCGTCGAACCAAAAGGGTTCGGGAAAAATGAAGGGATGAAATGAAAAATCTGTACACCCGGCAAGTCGAAAACCTGAAAAGGCGGCTTGGGCAGAAATGGGTATCCCGGTGGACTGAAAACCCGAAAGGGCGGTCCAGGCAAAAATTAGGGATAAAAGCGTAATACTATGTCTCATTGGATCACTTTGCATCCAGAATCCGGTATCTACATCAAGTTCAGACGGCATCGATCAGTCAGCTTCACCTTCAACCAAGGTTATCAAGTGATGAGACGCTCAGAGTTATAAAGGCAATAGCAGAGTTGAAACCCAGTGGGATCATTCATTTCACACAGCTGTTTTATTTTCTTTTGTACAAAATTTGTATAAACTCTCTTGTTCGGCGGCGTTCTCTTACTAGGACGTCATCCTCTTGTACACAAAACGCCTATCTTCAGGCCATTCAAAATCAATACAAATATATTTTTCAGTTAAACGTGCCAACTATTTTTCTTTTTCTGTTTTGTTTTACAAAGAACGTCCAAGGTTCAATTTATGATATATGCATTGACAATAATTTGCTAACTCATAAATATTTGCATACGAAACAAAGGATTAATTACAGGTGACTCTAGAAACAGGGGCAATAGAGAGTTGTCTGAGCAATCTAATTGTTCTGTCCTCCAAGGTACCAAGGTAGGTTCAGCTAAAGAACATGACCAGTACATCTTAATTCCCCAGAGAGTAAGTCAGCAGTCAGTGCATTCCTCTCCAAGCTATATCATCAAATCTCAAGGAAGTTGAGTATCCCCCAGTAGATCTCGACATTCCCCAGCAGCATATATACCTATATTCATAACAAGCATCCCCGGCAGTCTTGGTCTAAAGATTGTTCCCCGGCGGTATATCAATATTCAAAGGAATCACTTCCCCCGCATAACAAAACTTCCCCAAGAAAGTCCAATCCAGTTTCCCCAGGGGAGTTGGAATTCATCTCCCCAAGCAGTAAGCTTATCCCCAGTAAATTCTGGAAGCTTATCCCTCGCAAAGCACGAACGCGTCGTCCGGCTTCATTCAAAGAGTTATTTCCTTACCAGGATATAACTGGGTTATCCTCAGCCAAAAGCCACGAAAGGTCGCCGTCGACGAAGTCTCTTTATCCCCAGCGAAGTCTATCAACACTTCCAGTACAGCAAAGATATCCCCAACAAATTATTATCAACAATTCAGCAGAGTATCTCTCTCCCCACAGAGTATCGCTCCCCAGCATGGTCGCTAAAGTATTTTTCTCCCCGTAGAATCTTCCATTCTCCAAGTTCATTCCCCAACGGAGTCATCTTCTCCTACCGGTATTCTTGCAACTCTCATCCCCACCGGAAGCAATAAATCAATACTTCAATATCAGCCCAGGAGTGACTTTCTGGCACCCGTCAAGGATTTATTTTCCTAAAGACGAAAACATACATTCCTAAACATTCTCATACATCATTATAGCATGCATATACGCATCATATCTTACAAATCTCATTTATGTTGAGAACATCATCGCTTGATCCATATCATGCATTGTATATGACTGACCTTTACCTTTCAGGAAAGATTCAGTTAAATTCTCAATCATATTTCAAGACTTAGACCGGTTCAGTTAATCGACTCCAAAGATTTCTTATCCAGTCAAAGGCCTTCTCTAGTCCAGCTAAATCGACTCCCAACAGATTTTTCTGATGAAGACTCAGTAGAAGTTACTCAGGTTTTTCTCAAAACGTCCGCTTTTGAGATTATAATTTCCTATGGTTCTCTCCCCGACGGTGCGTGAGATGATAATTCCATTTCAGATTATAATTTCCTATGGTTCTCTCCCCGACGGTGCGTGAGATGATAATTCCATTTCGGGTTATAATTTCCTATGGTTCTCTCCCCGACGGTGCGTGAGATGATAATTCCATTTCAGGTTATAATTTCCTATGGTTCTCTCCCCGACGGTGCGTGAGATGATAATTCCATTTCAGATTATAATTTCCTATGGTTCTCTCCCCGACGGTGCGTGAGATGATAATTCCATTTCAGGTTATAATTTCCTATGGTTCTCTCCCCGACGGTGCGTGAGATGATAATTCCATTTCAGATTATAATTTCCTATGGTTCCCTCCCCGACGGTGCGTGAGGTGATAATTCCATTCCAGGTTTTTTCTCAAACGTCCGCTTTTGAGATTATAATTGCCTATGGTTCTCTTCCCGATCCTGCGAAAATGGTAATTCCCACCAAGATTTTCTCAACGAGCGTTGTTGAAGTTAAAGTCACCCAAGGTTCTCTCACCGTTCATGCTGAGGTAGTAACCATCCCTTGTTCATTCATCATCTTGTGAAGCTCCAGATCCAGCTCCTGTAACCAGTCAGGACACATCTATATCAAGCATCTGAAAATCAGCTCCTGCAACGTGTCAGGTACTCATTTCTCTTTTGCAGGTACGCAAGTTCTCGCTAAGGAATCTCTTACGCGATCAACATCCAGATGGAATCTATAAGCCCATCATCCTATTCATCAATCTCTAAATGGCATCTGTAAGCCCATTCCCACCATCACTGCTACTATGTGAGCGCAAATTTCTGGGCACTCTAGTGTTCAATCATCTTTTACCCTCGGATTACGAAAGGCACGTCAACCAATCTGCATCCTCAGGTCTAAGAAGATTGAACAGGGGCAACTGTTGTACCCCAAAATTTGCCCTCCCACATTCTTCAAGAAATTGCCAAGTCAAGCTTCAAAATTCCCCAAGGGTTACACAGTGCAAGGGCCTCCTAAACAGTCAAGATTAGGGTTTTTATTCTGATCAAGAAAATGAAGTTTCAAAGGGCCCAATCAAGTCTCACATGCCTATAAACATGGTCAAGCATCCTCATACAAAGTTTCAAGACATTCAGCACAAAATTGCACAGTCAAAAACCCTAATTGCACTACAGCCAACTGTAGGGGCAAAATGGTCATTTGACAGTCAAAAGTTCAAATTTTTGATCAACATCTCATTTTGAAGCCACAAACATCATTTGATCAATGCTTGATCATGATTCTCAAAGCTTGGCTCAAAAATCATCAAGATGCAAAAAGTTTCCTTATTTGGACAGTTGAAAAAGTCAACTGTAAATTGACCAGGGCATAACTTTCACATGGATTATCAGAAAAATTCCATCCAAAGCTCATTTTGAAGAGAAAGACATTTCCTACAACTCATCTTCACACTTCAAGTCCAAGAAATGCTCTCACAAAAAGTTATCAATTTCAACATTATAGGTCATTTTCAAAAGTCAACAAAAAGGGACTTTAAGTCAAAGGCCATAAATTGAGATTGGTAAATCAAAATGACATGGGACCAAAGACATTGGTTAGAGGACTCAAATACCTTTCCAAAATGTCCAAGAAAATGAGAAAAGCTTAAAAATTGAGCAAGTTATGCCTTGTGGAAGTTGGGAAATTTTTGGATATTTTGAAAAGTCAACATTGATTCAAATGACCCAAAATTGCTAATGGGCCTATTTTTCTTCCACAATTCACTATCCAAGGCATGTGCACGACCACTTGGCCCAAAGGGAAGTATTTCTTCATTTTTTTATTTATTTATTTGAATTTTTATTAATAATAATTCACTTAAATCAAATTAAATACATGAAAAATATTTAACCTAAGTTTTACAATCTTTTTGTGCATGAAATCTACTCAATAATTCGTGCATAATTAAATATGGAAAGATTTGGATTGAATTGATCATGATTTGTACAAAAACACATGAAAAAAGATTGAAAAAGATCTTTGAAAATCAAATTTCAAAAACCATGAATGCAAGAGACTTGGATGGTTCTTTTTGACCTAATTCACTCTTACATAAGTATAGAATCAAAACCTAATGCCATTGACCACGCAGCTGCTCTAAAATTTGAAAAGCAAAACTTGAAATTTTGTTCAAAAATCTCAATTCTGAAAACACCTTTGCAAGGCGATTCAAGACAAAATAGTGATTCCATTAGCTTCTTTGAGGATTATAGGACGTATTCCAATCATTACTTCAGTCCCATACTCAAGAAAACGCAAGATCACCATTGAAGTTGGTAAAGAAAATTTCTGAATCGGTTTCTGTCATTCATGCATCGTTAACATGTTTTATTGTTATGTTTGTGTTTATAATAATGTTTGCAAGCTAATCATGTGCTTTGATTGAAGTTTTATGCATTGTGTGCAAATATACCATTGTTGCTTTTTAGGGTTTGCAGAGTTTCGAATTAGGGGTTTTAAAGTAAGGCAAAATTAGGTCATCACGGTGCCATGGTCGTGATCAGCGCATTTGGACGAAGAAGAAGCCACCCTCGCGCCTAATTTATGAGCGCCCTAGAGCTAGTCGCTATTTTTCAGAAGCTAGCCTAAGGGAACACTTGAAAACCGTTGCTTATGATGTTCTTGTTTCAGGAAAAATAAAATCATGCGAAGAAGATGATGACGTGTGGAGCGGTGATAGGAGCATTTAAATGTTTCGCGCGTTTTCAAGCCATTGACAATTTTTCTTTTATAATGTTTGTTAGGTATTCTATATTAAACGCGTTTGAAGTGGCTCAGTGGCGCACGTGTTGGCTGGTAATGTTAATGACCTGGGTTCGAGCCCCAGGTCTTCACCCTCTTCATATTATTTTGTATTTAATGATTACATGCAGATCCAACGTCAAAGACCACCATACACCCTCCAAATCCAACGTCCACGCATCCCAGGAGATCCAATCAACGGCCATGATCTGATGAACATCATATTCGTTGGTCAATGAGTCCACATGCCAGCACGCTGCCTGGAAAAAGTCAAAAGGGCCAAAGTTAATGGGCCTGAATCACTACCAAAAAACCTCCCATTTGGGGTCTGAACCCCCTAGGTTTGCATATTTTTTTTACTTTCTTTATCCTTTTTATTATTTATACTTCTTTTTATTATTGTTTTATTAATTAGTTTTATTATTTTCATAAATATAAAAAATACCATAAAAAAATCAGAAAGAAGGAAAAAATATAATAAATATTTTATTTTAATATTTTCATAAATAAATTTGCATGTAATTATTTAGTTTTAAATTAGGTTGTAATTTTAATTCTTTTAATAAAAAATCTAAAAAACATAGAATTAGGGTTTAATTAATTTTCATCCTTTTTTCTTTTTTCTCCCATAATAATTAAATATTTATTTTTATAATTAAATTTGCATGTAAATTAATTAGGGTTAATATTAGGTTTTAATTTTCTTTCTTTAATAAATTAAAAGCCACTAGAATTAGGGTAAGCATTTAATTTCAATTAATTCTTTTTCAATAAAATCCTAAAATATTAAAAAATACCAAAAAAAAACATCTTCTTTTCTTTTTCTTTGTTAATTAATTTAATTTTGCAAAAAGGGTCCAACGCCCTCGTTTTTAATTCTTATTAATTCGCATCTTTATTTTATTTCGTTTAAATATTTATGTATCTCTCCCGAAGCCTTGTAATTAATTATCTGTCGCACTTTTATTTCTTTATTTTAATTCTTTATTTTTTCTGTCAAATCGGGTTCGAGAAATTTTGGCGATGTGGACCCGCGCCTTTTGTAATAGCTTAGAATTTTTACTTTCCCGCAATATTTTTAACTGTAAGTAAAGGCATGAAAGAATGTATGGACAAAAAATAAAAACAAACGTTAGATCACCAATAACATGACAAAAGACAAAAATAAATGAAAACGACACACGAATCGCACACACCACCCCTAGGGTACGCCTCACTGTTGCCTTGCCCTTTGAAAGGTGATCGTCGAGTAGAGGATGTCTTAGTAAGTCCTCATGATCCGGGAACCTGGCATGAGGGTAGCTTCTAAGGTGTCTTCCCATTGCTCTAGTGATCACCACGTCCCGAACCTTCGAATTGACCCGAACACCTCCAACGGTGGTGCTACCTACCTCTCAATGGTGGGATGGCACTACTTTAAAGGACATTTACACAGACGAATTCCTTAGGGTAGGTAGATGACTCTAGATACTTGCTCTAATTTCAAAACAAATCAAAAAATACTTTTCACACCGACACCTTTTCAAAAAGCTTTCGAAAGCAAATTTTTCAAACACTCTTGAGGACCGATACAAGAGTCGAACTGAAATTTTCAAAGAAACTTTTTTTTAAACCCACAATTGAAAAGCAAACAAACCATTTTTGAAAACACAAGTGAGCAAGTATCTAAGAGCCCATGGATAACCATGGATAGAAAGGGTTCTAACACCTTCCCTTTCTATAACCTACCTCCCGAACCGAGAGCAATCTCTTTAAGGAATTTTTCTGTGCTTTTGTCCTTTCCATTTGGAGAAAATAAAAGACGGTGGCGACTCTTGCTTCCGCGATATTTCGCGAACCAGCGTTGAACAGTCAGTTCCAGATCCACCGATCACAAAACCCAAAAATTTCTTCTCCTAACTACAATCCCGATGTAAGATGTGCCTATCATTCTGATAGTCCTGGGCATAATACAAATGATTATTGGATGTTGAAGTACAAGATTCAAAACCTGATCAACGGAGGAGCGTTGGAATTCACACAAGATGGTCAACTGGAATTTTTCTGTCAAAAACATACCATCTGAAGTGAGCAATTAAGGCAGAGAAACTTTTGTTATTCGAATTTTCAATTGTAATTTCTTTTTCTTGTTCGAACACTTATCTATTAATGTTAAACTTTGTTTCATTAATGCATTGAATATGTTTGTCTTGAATTAATCATTCATTTTTTATTTTTACTCCCTTTATGATATTTAACTCTTGTTTCAAAAAGTTGCAAACCTTTAGCAGGAGGATGACAAAAACAATGCCATAATCTCATACAGTATGGTTTTGGATAGACCTTGTTGACGAGGTACAGGCGTTTATTTTAATTCCTAAACACTGCAGTTATAAGGAAGATAATCCCTAGTCAACCCCTCTGAGCCAAAGAAGTAGGAGTTTCATTTTTCACACAAATTGAAATCTTTAATCAAAACCTTGGGCAAGTTAGTTTCTCAGTTAATTAAAATGCGCGTTCAGTCGCAAGCTTTCACTTCATAAACAAAGAATGACACCAAGAACATCCTTCTAAATCAAAACACGACGATGGTTCCCTATCAAATAGGCAGTCATTATCTCTCAAAAGAAAAACCCACTAAGGAAAAACCTACGAAGGAGATTTAAGAAAAACTAGGGAATCTCGTTGGCTGTAATCTCAAAAACAATCAGGAAAAAATCAGGGATAATAAATCAAAAAAGAGGTCACTATAAATCCTCGACAACATGAAAAATGTTGCAAAAATGTATGCTTTCCAACAAACTTAACTTGTCCGAACCGTCACCAAAACGTCATTTCAGACTTAATTGGAGTTCAAAATGCACAATTAACTGAGTTTAGGACTGGAGAACATCACGAAGAGCGGGCAGGTACAAATACACTTTGAACCTTATCCTTTGTTTCATAAACCGTGAGCCAAGCCACGCTACAACCCCTTAAAAGTCCTAATTGAAGCATGGGTTAGTTCAAAAGCATACTGTTACAAAAGGTATCCTGACTCCTGTAAGGCTTACTGCAAATTCTGAGTTGAATTCACATTCTTTCAAAACTCTTTATTTGTTAAAAGTGCATTCTCAAAACTTCAAGACAAGCATAAACTTTGCATTATTTGAATATCGTTGTTTGTATATGGCTAATTGTTTGACAGCGGAGAAATTCACACGACGAATATCCAATGAACGGAAATTCTCAAAAAACAAAATCACTTCAAATGGGATGACACTTCCAATGTAAAATATCCTATAAGTAAGGGGGCATGACATGTCACTGTCCAACTCGTCCGGAGGCAGTCAAGTCGAGATTCCAAGAAATCCCTCAATAAATGTTGAATAACCGGGGACAAGTCTGCATCTGAATCACTTGGGACATTGAACATGAATCCCAACAAAGGATCACATACGACCAAGCAAGCATTTAATGGCAATACTACAACACTTACCACTAGGGGCTGTGAAAATTCCCACAAAGTGCTTTTCATAGGGGGGTCCTCAATCAAATCCCCACGAAGTCATCTTTATAAGGTTATCCCTACAGAATAATCTTCACGAATAAGGGTACAAACCCCTCAAGGCGAAATTCATGGACATCTCCACCAGGTTGGATCCAGGAAACCCCCACCATAGTTTCAATCTCTGGAAAACCTTCTTCTCGGCTGATTTGGTCTCAAGAAGAATCCTCGAGGAGTTCTGCTAAAAGAAAATACCTCTCCAACAGATTGACAACAAAGTTTATTTCCCCAATAAACCACAGATTCCCCCGCTTGAATTTTCCTCTCAGACTATCACAACTCAAGGTACCACAACCCATCTACCCTAGTAGAATTTTCTATAAATTCCTAGTGAGTTGCTGCAAAGCCTGGAAGACAACCAAATAACAGTTAACTTCTTTATCCCCAACAAGTTGTTAATTAACTTTCTCTCCAATCAAGAGATAACTCCTCAGTAGATCAACGGACAACTAAAACTCATGAACTCTTTTCTCCAAGCAGAAATCAACACTCTCCACAGAGTTTTCTTCTCAAGCAAAGTTAACGTCCCCCAGCGGATTTCTCCTCAAACAACAAAACAGGAATCCCCAACGGAAACTGTTGTACCCCAAAATTTTCCCTCTCATTTATCAAGATTTTCTCACAAGATCTCTTTGACTCAAGGCTGGATTAGGGTTTGATCAACTCAAGACATCTCATCTTGCACTGATGACCCAAAATTAGGGTTTAAGTTTGCACAGGATTTTTTGGACTATCAATGCTTCATATGACTTTCAAGTATCATCATGGACCCCTAAGATTACTCATGTCAAGTTTCAAGCCTTGAATCACATTTTTTACCAGTCAATTGGACAGTTGACCTAAAAATCACCTGTATTAGGGAAAAAGTCAACCATGGCCAATTTACAGTCAAACTTCATAATTTTTTATCCACATCAACATTTTAAACTCATATGTATCATTTGATCAAGTTTGTACCATAATTCCTCAAGAAATTTGATCAAATCATCAAAAGGGCAAAATGGTCAAAATTAGGGTTTTGACTGAAAAAAGGGCAATTTCTGATTTTTGACCCAACAAATGACCAATTGGTTTGAAGCATGATTTCAAGGGTTCAATTTTATCATCTTGACCTAATGACATGGTTCAAAACATTACAATTTCATTGGATTGACAGATAAAATTTGCAGTCAATTGATCAAAAGTCAATTGTGCACTGAAAAGTCAAACTTTGACCTTTTGGTCAAAATCAAGTGCCAAAGATCACAATTCATCAAAACATGTCAAAATATGAAACTTATTCATCAAGGAATCAAATATTGAAGATTTGGTTTTAAAATTTGAAATTTTCTTAACTTAGAAATTTTTCTAAGTATAGAAAATTTCTTTTTTTTTCTCAACTTTAAGCCAAATTTCCACCATGATGCAAGATGATTCAAAGAAAGTTCCCAACATAAAAGTTTTAGACCTCCATGAAATCTACAACTTTTCTTCACACATTTTTCCCTAAAGATGCTTGTATCTCAAGATATAATTTTGTGAATACATGCTCATGAACTAAATAACTTAGTGAAATTTTGCCCTAATTTAGGCAGGTTTTTGATCTAACTTCATGGAAATTTTTCACCTAGTTCCAAGTAGAATATTGAGATGCATTTCAAATATGAGTTATATATCACATTGCAAGATTTCCGAAATGTCCAAGAACTCCTCAGGATCATTTTTGAGTAGGGAGAATCGAAGAGATGAAGTTGGCAATTTCTCACTTTGAATTCAAGCCATTTCATGAAGAACAAAATTCAAATTTGAACCTATGCTGCCTAATCCTTGCTTTACAGGTCTCTAACTTGTTTTTCACTTCATAATTTAATGCTTACCCAGTTGACAAAGCTTTAATTCAAGCTCAAGAGCCTTTGTCCAAGTTGTAATTCCATAAATGGCATAAAGTGGCCATTGCCATTTTGAAAAGCTTCACTTTTGCAACTTTCCAATTCTTGAGTATTGGACCTGTCTTCTCTGCACACACAATTCCTACAGACCTAAAGCAACTTGTACAAAGCTTATACTAACTCCCAGCAGGCCAATACAAGCATGAGAAGACTTGTCTCTTCACTTTGCTTCAAAAGCAAGAAAGTGTGCAAAAAGGCTACAACACACAAATCTGTTGGGGAGTTAACTTGAAACCTTTTCCATACTAATACACAAAGACATTACAATAGAAAACACAATTGCTAAGGGCCTGAAACACTAAAACACTCCCTCTCACCAGAAAACTGTCAAAACTTGCAGTTTGAGCATAAGCATAGCAATCCACAAATTGGCCCGTGCGTTTCAAGTTTTAATCATCCAAACACTTTACCTACTTCATATCTAAGCAATCCAGACCATCATCCCTGCACTGTAACTCCTCCTTCTTCATCTGCCATTTTTGTTTTCAAAGCTTGCAGGTTGACTTGGATAGAGAGTTTCAGGCACTTCTAAAGCAAGGCAAGGGTTGGAACACACTCAGGGAGGTTCAAGCAAGCTAAAGCAACCTTCAGGCCTTCCTAAATCTCACTCAAACTCCATTCACGATCTCAGCTGAAAGAGGTAAGAACTCAAACTTTTATCTCCTTATACAGGCATCCATTGGCTACGATCCGTGAAAGAAAAGTGTAGATATCATTTCTACAAAGTTCTACATATCCATAACTTGCATTTATTTGGCCTGAGTTGAGAGAATTTTGAACTTGAAGTTCCTGGAAAAATTAGGTTAAGAATTAGGGCCATTAAAATTCTCCTTAATCTTGGACTTATAGTTTTAGTTATGCACATGGTTAGAATCGTGAGACAAAATGCTATAACATTCATGTTATCAATTTCCATTTTTGTTAAGAGATGAAAGAGTTATAGAGCTTCTGGCTGGCTAGAGGAAGAAGACGAAGTACAGGGCCATGTAAGCGTTTTATGTTATGTTTTTCTTGTTTCACATAAGCTAACGGATGTACAGCCACCCTAGTGGCAAGGTAGCGCGCTGGAAATGCTTTGGTCGTGGGTTCGAACCTTAGCGCTACCTTTTGTTTTTTTTCATACTTTTTCAGTTTCATTTGTGGCTGTTTGCAGGATGGGCTTCAACGTTTGGGCCTTAACATTTTTTGCTAACATACTATCCCCCTGTTTACTTGCAGCACCCCTGGCCCATAATTTTTATTATTCATTTTTATTTTCATATTTATTTTATTAAATTTACTTTCCTTAATATTAAAAATCATAAAAAATATAAAAATGCTAAATTTATATTTTTGGTCCATTTTATTTTATTTTTCTCATAAAAAATATTTTATTTACATATCATACATATACCTTTTTTTAATAAACTTGTAAGTAAAAATAGGATTAGGTTAATTATTTTTATTCCTTTTCATTCATACTTGTAAATATTTATTTTGACATATAAAAAGACTAAATATTTTCATAAATATTAATTATTATTTTCCATACAAAAATACATAAAAATAATACCAAAAGAACTTTATTTTCCTTTTAAATAGAAATTAGGGTTAACCATTTTTCTCAATAAATAATTTCCCTTTTTTTAAGATTAGGTTAAAACTCCTTTTCATATAAAAACAACAAAAACAAAAATCTGTTTTTTGCATACATATCATTGCATATTTATATTGTATATTTATTTATTCAAATATTTGTACGAATTCGATTTGGTTGTAATAGTTTAATTAGATTTACATTATTGCAAATCCCCATTTAAATTTGTATTTCCCCCCTCCCATAAAAATGTTGTAATAGCGTAATAATCTTTAAATTACGCAATTTATCGCTTTTATTTACCATGCTAGTAATTAGGGTTTGTATGGCAAGATAAAAACAAATCAAATAGAAAATCCTAAATCCAAGACAAAATCAAAGCATGAAAATAACACACTTGCACACAAGCATCCTTAGGGTTTCTCCACTTGGTTGCCTTATGCAAAAATAGCCATATTACGCATGCGAAATATCTTGGAAAAACAAACAAATATAAGATCGTAGTCCCTCGATGACGCTATTCAAAGTTGCCTTACAAAATGATCTTGGTCCCTTAAAATGCCAAAGATACTTTGCAACATTGCTAATCATGGTTATACGATGACCCACGCCCATCTCGTTTACATCCAAAGATATGGTTGCTTACCAAATCCATGGTAAGACAACAATGTCAAAGGAATAGAAAATGAACAAGAAAGACATTTGAGTAGGTAGATTGCTTCTAGTTACTTGCTCTATTTCTAAACAACTATCCTTGCTATTTTCAAAACAAACACACACATTTCCAAACATTTTACAAACATTGAAAACATTTTCAAAAAGAAAAACATCTTTGTATACATTCTTACGAACGAGAATCATTACAAAGATTGCATAAACAATGGCCTCTTTTTATAAAATACTTTCAATAACCACACAAAGCACAATTTCAAAAAAAAGCAAGTGATCTAGCAAGTAACTAAGAGCCCATGGAAAACCATGGATGAAAAGGGTGCTAGCACCTTCCCTTTTCATAATCTACCCCCCGAACTCAAGAAACAATCTCAAAGGTCTTTCCTGTGCTTTTTCACCCTTTCCTTTTGGATAAAAGAAAAGTCGGTGGCGACTCTTGCTAAACCGCAACATTTGCGATAAAACGTAAAACCTCAAGTCAGTTCTCCCACCGTATCACAGAAACATTCTAAACAAAGTTTGAAGATACACATACTCTTCATCTCTAACAGCAGATTGAGATTTAACTTCCCAAAGCTCCCTAACACTTATCAAGGATTTATTTTCCAAGACAAAATTACATTTCAACAAATACTTCACATTCATACATCATATTACATACATAATAAATGCATACAACACAATCTCATTTATTTCGAGAACATCATTATGCCATGCATTTCATACATCATGACATTGCATGCAGCCAACTCTTTACCTTGTCAGGAAAGATTAATCAAGCTATCATCAAAAGGTCAGAGATTAATACTTGAAACCAGACAGGACAACTATCTCAACGACCAACAAAAGCAAGTTGTCGTACCCCAAATTTGTCCTACCTAGATGATTTTATCTTTTGAAATTAAGAAAGAAAAAGTATTTAATTAAAGATGGTACAGTAGTATCAGAAAGACCCATAAACTTATTTGCGAAGCATGTTGGCCTGTGGCCCATAAGATTCGAAAATAGAAATTCATTTCAAAATTAATAATTACTAATTTATTAAACTATAAAGTCCTTAATTCTTAAAGACAACTTAAGTCTAATGTGGTTTGAAGTTAAATTAAAGCCATTTAAAGATGTTTTTAGTAAATAAGGGGGTGTGAAATATCAATTATAAATCCCGTTAGAGTTCAATATGTTTGGACCATTTCCATTTTTTGGTCATTAAAAAGTAAGGAGGGGGGCACGAATACGAACTGCATGCCCATTATGTGTTTAAGCCCATTAGATGTTGTGTTGCTGTTTGTTTAGAAAAGAAAAGAAACGTTGCTATTCAAAACTGTTTGTTGTTATTTTAATAGTAAATAATAAGAAAATGTGGTTTATTCTTTTTATTTGCTTGTAATAATGTTTTCACTTATTAAAAGACATTTAGTTCTAATATTATTTATTTCATTAAGGATTCTTGTTCAAAAAAGTGTTGTTGGATCATTTAAAAAAAAAGAGATTTAGGCCCAAGTGATATAGCAGCGCAAGGCCCATGTTCTATTAACAATTACTGTACTAATTAAAACAAAATGTACACACGTTTTCTGCATTAACAAGTATTGTGTAGATTTAACACTAAATCAAATCTCATATTCAATCTTCACCAAATCTTTACAAATCTAGAAATAAACTATACAAACTAAAATTCTACAAAATCGTTGTTACAGAACTAATACTAAAATCTCAGAATTGCAATCTAAATAAATATAATAAATATACAAATATTCAATACTCATCAAATATTTACAAATCCGGATAAGAAATCCCCAATGCAAATACAGAATCACAATCATAAACAATACTTTTTACAAAATCACGTATTACAGAAAGGAAATCTCGTTACAGATCACAAAATCAAATCTAAAAGCTAAGAAAAATCTGGAACACCTAAGCTTACGGAACCAAATCAATAACAATAAACTTTCTAATCCCTAATTGAAGTTAATTGTAATAGCAAAACAGAAAAAACCCTAAAATACTAAATGCTATAAATAACAGAAAAGACACAGAAGAGAGGGGGAGATTCAGAGACAAAGAAAAGGGAAAGAAATTCTGAGACGGAGAAATCTTGAAACTAGGAAGAACGGAGGACAAACCCTGTTGCTGTTGAAGACCCAAAAGAGGAGGTGATTAGAGTTTCCAGATCGGAAGCCCTAATCGCGTGCTTGAACCACCGCCGTCCACTTCGAGCTCCGCCGCTACTTCAGAACTTGTGCAATCAAATAAGGAGGAGGGGATTAGCACCCAAATCGGACCGGAAAATTAAAGCACAGAAATTGCGAGAAGGGTAACGATACTTAGCTCACTGTTCTTTCTGTTGGATTTTTGGGTTATTGTTGTTTGTATTGGGGCTTGAGATTAATACGCGTTGGGGGAGGGGGTGAGTCGCCGCCGCCGGTAGCGGCATTAAGGTTTCCAGGGGCGAGGTTTTTTGGGTTCTGAGAGAGAGAGAAGATGAGGGTTACTGTGAAAAATTGTAAAATGAAAAAATGAAAATGAAAAATGAAAAAACAATATTATGTTATGTTATAATTATGTTCTTTCACGTATACAACATTATAGTGCACCTCTTAAATCTCATTCGCATGATCATCAGTGGATGGTCGTAAGGCCAAATCCACCATAAGCCTATACTCCCTCACGATACACAATCCACCTGGCCCTTCAAAAATCCGTAATGGACTTAGGCCCACTATTATTAGCACCTTTGTTCCTCTGTTTACTAAAAGTGACAACAACATACACCCCATTTGCCTGGACTTGTGATGGGCTTGGCCCAGTGTTCTAACAACACCCCTCCTTTTTACTTTTCAGTAGAAAAACGTACCCCCCCTTTATTTAATTAAATATTTTATTTGTTTTTATATATTTCTTATATTTTCTATTTTTCTTTTTAATTCTTATAATTTCTTTTTTTCCTATTTATACTTTATAATTATTACATTTTTTTTATTATTTTATTCTTTTCTTTATTTTATATGATAATTATTATTTTTATTTTATTATTATTTATCATCATATTGTTAGTTATCACATGTAAATAATTTATTTTCATTCAAAAATTCATATATTATTTTCTCAATATTGCATTAAAATATTTTTAATCATGCATTAATCAAGATTTTCACAATTAATATTATTAAAAATTACCCAACAAATATCTAAACTATTTTCGCAATAAACTAAGCTAATCAACTGTCTTTTTACAAAAGGGTTTCAAACTAGTTTTGACTTACTACGCGCTCAGTCAAAATCTCCACAATCACTACTCCCGACTGAGTGTGAAGTGATTCAAGATATGTTTGTGAACCCCTAAAAAACACCAACTCATACGAACTATGAATTGGGACTCTAATTCCTCATAAGAGGATATGTATGCATACAATCAAAAATCGTAGCGAGTTCCCTTATAAAAAAATTAAGACACTTTTCTTGCTAATTAAAGCTTAAAATCAATTTTACCTCAAACCTAAACCTAGAGTCTAATATCCTTGTGAACAAGATAGATGAAAAGTGCCTAACACCTTCCTTTCGTCTAATTGAGTCCGACACCTAGAATCTCTATCTGCAAATTAGAGTTTTCTATTAGGTTCCCTTCCCTAGAATAAAAACTAATAGTGGCGACTCTTGATTTAAAAACCAGTTGCTACAGCTGGCGACTCTGTTGGGGACTCTCCTTAAGCCTAGGTGTAGGTATTTTTTGGGGTTTCTTATTTTTATTTGCTTTATTTATTTATTGTATTTATCTATTTTTATCGCATTTATTTATTTACTGTCAAATTCCCTTATCATCATATATTTGCTATGTGGCGGGTTTTTATTTCAAAAACTATTTTCAATAAACCTTAAAAAGAAGGTTCATCTATTAGCTTAGGGGGTACATCATCCCTGCGAGTTTATGTGACGACTTCTCCTAGAGTCGGTGAACTTCTGAAAAAGGAATACTTATCGAGAGATATCCTCTTGACGAGTGGGACTTTGGAAGGTCACCCATGAATCTTTGTAATGACCTTAACCCAAAATCTCATGACGAGACCTTTCACGACTTCGAGACGAAAGTTTCGGTCTGTAAAGAGGCTCCACCTAAGGGAGACCCTTGTGCCTTTCCCCTCTGGTGTTACTCTTAATACCCTTAAGGAAACCACCTCCTGGGAGGGTAGATTTACCGTGGTCAAAATTAAGGAGTCTACATTATAGGGATACCCATCACAAAAACCTGTCACAAAATCTCGTTACTCAACCCAACACTTATACATTCATGCATTCATATACATCTCATGTTCATCATTTGTTTCTTTCATCTGTCTTATTCGCAGGTGTGATACGGTGGCAGAAGCGACTGTTAATACTGGTTTGCGTTTTTTGTTCGCAAATGTCGCGGTAAGCAAGAGTCGCCACCGACTTTTATTTCTTCCAACAAAGGAAAAGGAAAAAGAACAAAAAAAACCTTTTTCGAGATGTTTTTGAGTACGGGGGTAGATTATAGAAAGGGAAGGTGTTAGTACCCTTTCTATCCATGGTTTTCCACGTGCTCTTAGATGCTTAGCTCATGTTTTGAAAATTGCTTGTGCTTTGTGTGTTTTGAAAATTGTTTTGAAAATGCCTTAGTGCGGCGATTCGCTTTGTGATAACTCTTGCATTAGTCCTCAAGAGTGTTGACAAGGCGAATGTTTTTGAAAGTGTTTTGAAATATTTTTGTGTAGGTGCAAAAAGTTGTTTTGAGCAAGCATCTAAGAACTTATCTACTTATACTCGAAAATGTCGTTATTTTCTCCCTATCCTTTAGATAGTGCTATCCTACTATTAGTGAGTAGGTAGCCCTATCGTTGGATGTATGAGGGACAAGCGCGGGTCATTGTTATGGTCATTGAAAGCAACATATAGGGATACCTTAGATGTTCGAAGGGACTGTCATCATATATTCGTAGGCAACATCGAGGGACAAGATCATTTCTCGTAGGCAACTCGAGGGACGTTAAGGGACTATGATCTTTATGATGACTTTTAGATTGAGGGTCTTTTGCTAAGATATCCCTGCGTTCGAGGGACATGACCATTATTTTCCGAGGCAACCAAGTGGGGAGTACCCTAGGGGTGCAAGTGTGCAATAGTGTATTTTTTCAGTTATATTTATCTTGCAATTAGGGTTTTCTATCGTTCATTTTTATCTTTCTATACAATCTTATTAGTCTAAGCATTGTATAAAATATAGTAGCAGAAGGTAAAGGCGAAAATGTAAACCTAGGCTATTACAGAGCTTTGGGGCAGTTACATAATAGTAAAGAGTGCGAAAAAGAAATCCTAAAACTATTACATCTCAGAAGCAATTACATGATAATGATAAAAAAAGCGGGAAAAATAAAGTTACGCTATTACAGTTGAACGCGCATTATACACTTTATCTAGGAAAATAAAAATAAGATGAAAATAGCAAAGAATATGTTTTGGTGATTTTTTATGAAAAAAATGATTTATGATAATTAATTAAATAAACCTAAAAAATCTAATTAATTTTAATTAATTAAAAAAATGTTAATTTTGAAAAAAAAAGTTAATTAAAATACCTAAATCTTAATTAGTTCGAATAAAAAAAAGTTAGTTTAAAAAAAGACTAATTAAAAAAAACCTAAAAACCTAATTAATTTTAATTAAAAAAAAGGTTAATTTTGAAAAAAATGGTTAATTAAAAAATCTAAAACCTAATTAATTTTAGTTAATAAAAATGTTAATTTTGAAAAAAAGTTAATTAAAATACCTAAATCCTAATTAGTTTGAATAAAAAAGGTTAATTTTGAAAAAAAGTTAATTAAAAAAATCTAAAAACCTAAATAATTTTAATTTAAAAAAGGTTTTAAAAAAAAGTTTATGTGTAATGATTAATAAGAAAGAACTATGTTTGCCAAAAAATAGATAGGGGAAGAAACATCAATGAAAATAGAGTTAGAAAATAAAAATAATGCAAATGTTAGGGGTGGGTGTTGAACCAAAAATTAATTTAAAACCTAAAATTAAATTAAAAAAAAACCTTAAATTAATTATTCGAGTTTATTATAAAAAAATCAAAGGTTTGTGAAAAATGTTAAGTTTTATGAAAAAGGTTTTAAACAGAAAGAATGAAAATAGGTAAAAGGATAAATAAAAAGGAAGAAAACCAAAACCAATAGGGGTGGGTGTTGAACCCACGCCCTTAACCTCCTCAGGATGTCTGCCTTGCCATGAGTCATGCATTGGTTGTTGTTCTGTTTTAGCCTCAGGGTTTTGTAATAAACCTGCATGGGATCCTGTCTAAATCTGCAGTGTTGAATCTCATGAACATATTAAATAAATTAATATACTATGAAATACAAAGAAAATAAATATATAAAATTTTGTAATATTAAAACCTATATGACATGTATGAATGCTTCTACATCCTTTTGATCATGGAGATCAAACCATCCTTACCCTTACTGGAGAAGTAGTGAGATGGAGGTTTGTAACAAGGATGACTTGTTTGTAGTGAGAAGTGGGTTTGTAACAAGGATTTTAAAGTTTTTAGGGTTCTTGAAGGAATTTGATATTTTGACAGAGTTGTGGCAAATGTTTTTTTCCGTCCTCTTTGTGTGAAAAGAATGAGATTATATAATGGAAATTAAAGGAAAAAGATGGGCTTTGAATGTGCAATTGGGCCTCCAATAACCATAAACAATAGTGCAGATTTTTATTCACTTGAGTCCATCACGTTCCAGGCTAAATCGCAGGGGCTTAAGTGCAATTTTTGAAGTTGAAATGTTAAAACAAAATGTAGCCGACATCGATAACTAACTCATGTCCGAAAATGGGCTCAATCGGATAAACTGTGAATTAGTTATGAATTTTTGAAGTTTTGGCTCAGACAAACTTATTTTGGGCTCCAGTGTCAACTCTGACACATTCTTCATTAAAAAAATGGTATTTATCGGAGAAGAACCCGGTCTCGACTTTGGAAGAAAGGTTTTAGGTCTCTGAGTCAGTGACCTTGTGTAAAAATATGGGCCTAATCCGATAAAAATTGACCGAGTTATGAATTTTTGAAGTTTCGACCCAGATGAAATAATATTCAGCATTCAGGATTTTTGGCGCGTCACGCGCACTCTGAGCAAAAAACGAAGGCCTTTTAGATACCATTCGAACTCGATACCTCCTGTAAAAACTTAGCCAACTCAATTTATGAAATCTCGGCGTCGGAACCAGCTCGATACAATGAAAATCGACCAAGTTATAATTTTATGAACATGGTGCAAATGAACTTCTGTCAAAAGATTTCTGTACGAAAATACTTGATAAATCCGCATTTTTGAAGACCTTCTGATCGAAATTGACTTCCAGCCGTGAGTTATGAAAACTTATATGACATCAAGATGAAATTTTGGCCACCGGAACGGATTCAAAACAAGCCACGATCTTCAAGTTATGAATTTTTTAGTGCGTAAAAACTGCACTTTCAGCACACTTTTTCACCATATTTCTTCGAGAAAACTCATACATTCGGAGACCTTCTTTAAAAAATTGACTCTTGAGCCGAACTTGAATTTGATAATACGTTATCAGAGATATCTTGGCGAAAGAACACCTGAATATGACGCACCGGGTTGGACTTGTGAATCTTTGAACCTCGAATCGTTGCAAAACGGCGAACCGGTCTTCAGCACAGAAAATACTCTGAGAACATCCATTGGCGAAATAAACGTCACTTGTAACCTGAAAAAGTTTGATAAATATACCTTTATTCCATAACCATAAAACCAATAATATGCGTGTATGAAAAGAGGATAAATTTTGGGGTACAACAGCTGCCCATGTTCAATCTTCTTAAACCTGAAGATTTAGATTGGCTTGTCTGCCTTTCGTGATCTGAAGGTGAAAGATGATTAAACACTAGAGTGCTCAGAAATTTGCACTCGTCTGTAATGATGCTTGACTATGTAGATAATTTCGGGAATAGGCTTATAGATTTCATTTGGAGCAGATGATTGAAAGTCATCAGAGATGGGCTTAAAGATGCCATCCTGAGAATGTGACAGAGAGTCGTTGGAGATGGGCTTAAAGATGCCATCCAGAATAATAATGATTTCGTGAGATATTCCTTCATAGGAATTCCTGTTCATGTTGTTAGGGAGAACTTCGCTGAGGAATATTAGTCTCTGTCTTGGGGAATAGAGTCTAGGAGCTTCAATTGTCAGTTATTCTACTGGGGAGTCATCTCTTGATTGAGGAGACGGAAATGAGCTGCTTATCTAGTCAAGATCTAGGCTTCACAATGATTGGTTGAAAATGATAAGGCTGACTGCTATCTGGTCGTATTACAGGCTTCACGGCGACTTACTGGGGAAATGTGAAATCGACGGTATCTGGTCGGGTCCAGGTTTTACAGTGTTGTAAATTATTGTTCGGAGATAAAAGAGAAGGAGCCTGGATAGTAGGGTTACTTCGAGATGAAAGCCTGGATAGTAAGGTTGTGAGAAGGAACCTGAATAGTATGGTTACTTCGAAATAAAAGCCTGGATAATAGGGCTATGAGAAGGAACCTGGATAGTAGGGTTACCTCGAAATAAAATCCTGGATAGTAGGGCTATGAGAAGGAACCTGGATAGTAGGGTTGCTTCGAAATGAAAGCCCGGATAGTAGGGCTATGAGAAGGAACCTAGATAGTAGGGTTACTTCGAAATGAAAGCCTGGATAAAAGGGCTATGAGAAGGAACCTGGATAGTAGAGTTACTTCGAAATGAAAGCTTGGATAGTAGGGCTATGAGAAGGAATCTGGGTAGTAGGGTTACTTCGAAATGATAGCCTCGATAGTAAGGCTATGAGAAGGAACCTGGGTAGTAGGGTTACTTCGAAATGAAAGTCTGGATAGTAGGGCTATGAGAAGGAACCCGGATAGTAGGGTTACTTTGAAATGAAATCCTGGATATTAGGGCTATGAGAAGGAACCTGGATAATAGGGTTACTTCGAAATGAAAGCCTGGATAGTAGGGCTATGAGAAGGAACTTGGATAGTAGGGTTACTTCGAAATGAAAGCCTGGATAGTAGGGCTATGAGAAGGAACCTGGGTAGTAGGGTTACTTCGAAATGAAAGCCTGGATAGTAGGGCTATGAGAAGGAACCTGAATAGTAGGGTTACTTCGAAATGAAATCCTGGATAGTGGGGTTATGAGAAGGAACCTAGATAGTAGGGTTACTTCGAAATAAAATCCTTGATAGTAGGTCTATGAGAAGGAACATGGGTAGTAGGGTTACTTCGAAATAAAAGCCTGGATAGTAGGGCTATGAGAAGGAACTTAGGTAGTAGGGTTACTTCAAAATGAAAGCCTGGATAGTAGGGCTATGAGAAGGAACCCGGATAGTAGGGTTACTTCGAAATGAAAGCCTGGATAGTAGGGCTATAAGAAGGAACCTGGATAGTAGGGTTACTTCGAAATGAAAGCCTGGATAGTAGGGCTATGAGAAGGAACCTGGATAGTAGGGTTACTTCGAAATGAAATCCTGGATATTAGGGCTATGAGAAGGAACCTGGGTAGTAGGGTTACTTCGAAATGAAAGCCTGGATAATAGGGCTATGAGAAGGAACCTGGGTAGTAGGGTTACTTCGAAATGAAAGCCTGGATAGTAGGGCTATGAGAAGGAACCTGGATAGTAGGGTTACTTCGAAATGAAATCCTGGATATTAGGGCTATGAGAAGGAACCTGGGTAGTAGGGTTACTTCGAAATGAAAGCCTGGATAATAGGGCTATGAGAAGGAACCTGGGTAGTAGGGTTACTTCGAAATGAAAGCCTGGATAGTAGGGCTATGAGAAGGAACCTGAGTAGTAGGGTTACTTCGAAATGAAAGCTTGGATAGTAGGGCTATAAGAAGGAACCTGGATAGTAGGGCTATGAGAAGGAACCTGGATAGTAGGGTTACTTCGAAATGAAAGCATGGATAGTAGGGCTATGATAAGGAACCTGGGTAGTAGGGTTACTTTGAAATGAAAGCCTGGATAGTAGGGCTATGAGAAGGAACCCGGGTAGTAGGGTTACTTCGAAATGAAATCCTGGATAGTAGGGCTTATGGGAAGGAACCTGGGTCGTAGGGTTACTTCATGGGGAGTTTGGGTAAAACTGCATCTGAACCGAGAAGGAACCTAAGTAAGGTTGCTTCGTGAGGAGTTTCGGTAAAACTACATCTGAACCGAGAAGGAACCAAGGTAAGGTTGCTTAGTGGTGAGTTTGGGTAAAACTTCATCTGAACCGAGAAGGAACCTAGGTAAGGTTGCTTCTTGAGGAGTTTGGGTAAAACTGCATCTGAACTGAGAAGGAACCTAGGTAAGGTTGCTTCGTGAGGAGTTTAGGTGAAACTGCATCTGAACCGAGAAGGAACCTATGCAAGGTTGCTTCGTGAGGAGTTTAGGTGAAAATGCATCTGAACCGAGAAGGAACCTAGGCAAGGTTTCTTCGTGAGGAGTTTAGGTGAAACTGCATCTGAACCGAGAAGGAACCTATGTAAGGTTGCTTCATTTAATCATGTAGATTAGTTGACCCGTTTGGTTTCGGGAACTGATTTTCCATTAGTTTTCTGCAGATGTGACATGTATAACTGCTGGGACTGTTGATAATAATTGTCTTTCGTGAAAAGATAACATGGTTAATTATATGCGATGCATGAAATACATGGTGGGATGATGTTCTCAAAATAAATGAGATTATGTTGTATGCGATATGTATGCGCATGTCATGGTGTATGAACATGAGATGCTACTATGACATATCCGAGTATGGGAAAATAAATCCTGACTACTGCTGAAGAGTATTGGAAGTAGCATTCCTGACTGTTATAGAAAACTGTGGTTCTTCTACTTCCGCTGGGGGTGGTGAACAGAGATGACTATGCTGGAGATTTGCTCCTTGTTTACGGATATTCTACCGGGGGAGAAACTCTACTTGAGAATAACTCTGCAGGGAAATAAATCTGTTGGAAGGTGAACTTCTGTAGCTGAAGTAATAAGCTCTGTTGGGGATTGAGCTTATGTATTCAGAGAAATAAACTCTGCTCGGGAGAAAACTATATGAACCGCTTGCGATCACAAAATTCGGCTGGGGAACATAGACGTCGGCTCTTTGAAGGAACTTTACTGGGGAAAGTAGCTCCTGTTTTGGGGAAGCCTGCGTCAAAGCTTTAGCTGCCTCTACTCTGTGGGGAGTATAGACGTCACGGGGTCGTATGCTGAGGATACGACAATGACTTTCCATCAGGACTTTTCTGCCTCTGTACCTACTGGAGAAAGTACCTGCGGAGGCTTTGTGGATAGCTTGAGTGTTATCCCAACTCATGAGGTGCTTGGTAACTGTCGATCAGAATGATAAGTCTTCTACTGATAGGCCAGTGACAAGTTGTCGGGACATAGTCGTACGCTTTGATCCCTAACTTTTGCCTGGACTGTTTTTTAAGATTTTTAGTCCATCGGGATACCCTGTTTTGCCCAAGCCGCCTTTTCAGGTTTTCGACTTGCCAGGTGTACAGTTTTTTTCCATATGTATATCCCTAACTTTTGCCCGAACCCTTTTGGTTCGCCAGGATGCCCTTATTTTTGCATAGGCCAGTCAACCTAGCGGATCTTTTTCATGCGTGGTCTTTTTCGACTATGTCCATGTTCTCAGGAAGTAGGGAGTTGTCACTGTCCATAGTGTTGTGTTGTAGTACTGTCAATATGTTTTCTTGATGGCACATGATTCGTTGCTAGAATGCATGCATAATGCCCCAAGTGATTCAGATGGAGATCTGCCCCTGGTTATTTGGCACTTTTGGAGAGACTGCCCCAGCTGTGTTAGACATCATGTCATGCCCCTTGCTTATGGAAGACCTGTTGTTGGAAGTGTCTTTCCTGCTGGGGTGATTCTTTCCATTGAGAGGATGTCTGTTCATTGAATATCCATTGTGCGGATTTCTCTTTTGTCAAACAACTAGTCATATGCAAACAATGTCATTTAAAGAATGCAAACTCATGTCTGTCTTGAAAAAAAATTTGAAAATATGTTTTGTATGGTAAAACAAATTTTGCAAGAATGTGATATCAACTCAAGATTGGTAACAAGTCCTACAGGAGTCAAGATACCTTTGTAACAGTATGCTCTCAAACTAACCCATGCTTCAGCTAGGACTTTTAAGGTTTATAACGTGGCCTGGTTCACGGTTTAAGAAACAAAGGATAAAGTCTCAAAATTTATTTGTACCCACCCGTTCTTCGTGACGTCCTTCAGTCCTATGCTCAGTTAATTGTGTGTTTAGAATCCCAGTTGAGTCCTGGAGTACTATCCTTGATGTTCCGGTGATGATTCGGATGCTAAAAGTTTATTTTGAATAGGCCGTCATTTTTTTAATCTTTTTTTGTCGAGGATTTGTAGAACCTCTTTCTTTTTTATTTTACTAACCCTGTCTTTTGCCTGAACTGTTTCTTTTTGTGATTACAGTCAGCGGGATGCCCCAGTTTTTATTAAGTCTCCTTCATAGGTTTTGACTTAACGGGCTTTTATTTTGAGAGATAATGACTGCCTGTCTTGACGATTATGCGGAACCATCATCGTATTTTGATTTGGAAGGACGTCTTCGATGCCATTCATTGTGTACGAAGCGGAATATTGCGATTGAATGCGCGTCTGAATTGACTGAGAAAACTACCATGCCCCAGGTTATGATTAAGGGTTTTAATTTGTGTGAAAGAAAAACTCCTACTTCTTTGGCTCAAAGGGGTTTACTAGGGATTATCTTGCTTATAACTCCACTGTTTAGCATTTGAAACAACGCTTGTACATCGTCAACAAGGTCTTTTCAAAAGCATACTGTAGAGATTGTGGTATCATTTTCGTCATCTTCCCTCTAAGGTTTAGAGCTTTTAATCAAGAGTTAAATATCACGAAAAGGAAGTATAAAGCAGTTTAAGCATAGTGAAAACAGATTAATTCAAGACAAAAACATGTGTAATGCATTAATGAAATAACAAAGTTTTGACATGACAATAATTGTTCGAATAGGCAAAGAAAATACAACTTGAGAATTAAATGAACAAAAATGCTTTCAATCCTAGCCATGTTTTGGCAACGGAGCAGTGATCACATTGGGAGTCTCTGGAGGTTCGAATTCGATCTCCTTGGTGTCAATCATATTCTGAATCTTGTATTTCAGAACCCAATAATCGTTAGTATCGTGCCCCAGGCTGTCAGAATGATACGCACACCTTGCATCCGGATTGTAGTTAGGAGAGGAAGTCTTAGGGTTCGGATGAGGGTTTATCACTGTAATCAAATTCATCTTCAACATGTGTTGCAATGCTTGTGACAATGGCATGTTGATTTGGGTGAGCTGCCTTTAAGGTCTTTCCACCCTTGGCTGATTGTTTCGTTGTTGTGGTTGTTGGGCGCGTGCCGAATTAGAGATCAGCACTTCCCCCACAGATTGGTGGTAGTCTACCTTGCTACGCCCCTTCTGGTCGTGCACCAAATTGGCTTCCCTCTTGCCACCAAATGACTTCTTCTCTGTACTCGAAGAGGTATTTTTCTGGATCTTGCCACTCCGGATCCCGGCTTCTACTCTTTCTCTAGTCAATATCAGCTCGGTGAAACCAGCTGAGGAGCTACCAATCAAGTGATTGAAGAACGGACCAGACAGCGTCCCAAGGAACATATCCACCAACTCCCTATCAGACAAAGGGGGTTGGACTCTCCCTGTCAAATCTCTCCATTTCTGCGTATAGTCTTTGAAACCTTCGCTTGCGCCCATGGACATACTCTGGAGTTGAGTACGGGTAGGGGCAAGGTCAGTGTTGTATTGATACTGCTTGTAAAAAGAAGCAGCCAGATCTTCTCAGTTGCGGACATTGGTTCCCTCCAGTTGATAGAACCATTCAAGCTGAGTCCCAGACAGACTGTCCTAGAAGAAATGGACCCACAAATTCCTATTAGCGGTGTGAGGCTGAATCTTCCTCACATAGGAACGAAGATGAAGCTTAGGACAATACACCCCATCATACTTCGCAAATATCGGAGCCTTGAACTTCTGTGGGATGACTACCCCAGATATCAAACCCAGCTCTTCGAAATACAGCCCTGGTATTCTTTGGATCTTCATCACGCTCAGACGATCCTCTAACTGTTTGTACTTATCCTCAGCCGGGGGATACTGTTCATCATTTTAGTCAGATTCATCCTCAGAAACTCTCGGACTAGGGTCTTCCCCCCTTGTGTCGCCCTCTTGGTTCTCCCCTTCTTTGGATGAAGAGGTTAGATCAACTGTTTGCTTCAACGGTCCCCTAAATCTTCTATCCAGATTTAGGACACTGACGGTCTTCTTCTTCTTTTTCTCCTTCAGAATAAGGGCCTTCAGATCTTCCTGCCCCTTAGCTAAGGCTATGAACATTTGCTGAAATTGGGCATTTTATGTCTGTAGATCCTTGATGCTTTGTTCAGAAGACATTACTGCTGAAATAAACAACGAAGAAGATGAGAAACCTGTTATGGTACCTGTTATGCAATGATGTGTATGACATATGTATTCAATGTTTTTAAGGATCTCACGGGGTAAACAAAAAATGTCATAAGTTGAAATTTTGCAACTTTGATTGAAGAACTTTGTATCATTGAGAGTCCTTCTACAAGAGTCAAGCTCACCATATCAAGTGGGTCATAACCCCTAACTCAAGTTGTCGTGTTTTGATCTTTTGACGACATTGGCTAGAGGAAAATAAATCCCCTTGCCCCTTGCTAGAAGTATGGTTCACCATAACCTGCATCACATACCCTCGAGATCCTTGAAGTTGTTAGTATGATATGTTATGTTATGATGCTATGATGTGTATGCTATGCATCAAGCAAGAATGCAGGGTAAGAAACCAATTTATTAGATTTATACAAACAAGGTACTGCAAGGAATACAAACAAAGCCCTGTAAGGAGTTCAAATTGTTAGGCAAAGAAAGCAAACAAGTCACACAAGTAGCCTTAGGTTTAAAGCCTACATGAGTTTTAAGGTCATACCCTCTTGAAGCTGGATTGGTTCAACCTGTCCTATAAATAGTAATCGGGTTCTAAGGGATCTCAATATCACTGATCTTTCCCCCAAGCTTCATTCAATAGGCGATTAACTCGCAACCAAACAAAACTCAGGAGTCAAACCTCAATGAGTGTAGCATTGAGTATCTGTCGACCTTAGGAATACACCAAAGCTAGCCATCTTGCTACGTCCTACTAGCCAAGTTGTGCAATTAAAGGTTCTAAGATCAGTTGATTCTTTATGACACCACGTAGCGGCCCCATACTCTCCTTGATTGACTCAAGGGTTATCGGTACCAACCAAAGTGTCACATCAATGTAGCTACTGATGCAACTGTGTTGGTATACGCCTCAAAGTTCCCTCACAGTTTATTGCTACTTACCTAAAAGGTGTTCCCCGATCTGGGTGTAGGATCTTCAATAATACCCAAACAAAACCCTTGAATATAAAGCAGGCAAAGCAAAACAAGAAATCAATTTTAAAAATGACCTAGATCCTAAGGTATACCCCACTTATTAAAGTCCCCAGCAGAGTCGCCATTTCTGTGGTACAGTGGCAGAACCGACTGTTAATATTGGTTTCCGTTTTTTGTTCGTAAATGTCGCGGTAAGCAAGAGTCACCACCGACTTTTATTTCATCCAACAAAGGAAAAGGAAAAAGAACAAAAAATATTTTTCGAGATGTTTCTGAGTACGTATGGTAGATTATATAAAGGGAATGTGTTAGCACCCTTTCTATCCATGGTTTTCCACGGGCTCTTAGATGCTTAGCTCATGTTTTGAAAATTGCTTGTGCTTTGTGTGTTTTGAAAATTATTTTGAAAGTGCCTTAGTGCGGCGATTCTCTTTGTGATAACTCTTGTATCAGTCCTCAAGAGTGTTGACAAGGCGAATGTTTTTGAAAGTGTTTTTGAAATATTTTTGTGTAGGTGCAAAAAGTTGTTTTGAGCAAGCATCTAAGAACTTATCTACTTATACTCGAAAAGGCCGTTCTTTTCTACCTATCCTTTAGATAGTGCTATCCTACTATTAGTGAGTAGGTAGCCCTATCGTTGGATGTATGAGGGACAAGCGCGGGTCATCATTATGGTCATAGAAAGCAACACATAGGGATACCTTAGCAGTTCAAAGGGACTGTCATCATATATTCGTAGGCAACATTGAGAGACAAGATCATTTCTCGTAGGCAACTCGAGGGACGTTAAGGGACTATGATCTTTTGATGACTTTTAGATTGAGGGTTTTTTGCTAAGATATCCCTGCGTCCGAGGGACATGACCATTGTTTTCCGAGGCAACCAACTGGGGAGTATGTGATACAGTGGGAGAACTGACTTGAGTTTTGCGTTTTATATATGCACTTGTTCGGTTTAGCAAGAGTCGCCACCGACTTTTTATTTTATCCTAAAGGAAAGGTTAAAAAGCACAGGAAAAACCTTTTGAGATGTTTCGCGGGTTCGGGGGGTAGATTATGAAAAGGGAAGGTATTAGCACCCTTTTCATCCATGGTTATCCATGGGCTCTTAGTTACTTGTTTTAGATCACTTGCCTTGATTTTTGATTGCTTGAAAAATGGTGTGTGTGTGTGTGTGTTTTGAAAATGTTTTGAAATAGACGCCTTTGTTTCGGCAACCGTTGTAATGACTCGTGTTTGAGTATATACGAAGGTGTGTATCTTTTCGAAAAGATGTTTCAAATGTTTTTTTGGAAGTTTGTTTTGAAAGTGTTTGTGGAGTGTGGTTTGAAAAGTAGGCAAGTGTTTTTGCAAGTTTGATCCAAGTAACTAAGAGCTTTGTCTACCCCTAAATTTACTCAAAGGTTTTTCTCATGTTTTAACCCCTTTTTAACAATTTTGTTCCCCCATTGTATTTGGTGGACAATCTTGCGTTTAGGATGTTTAACGGGACAAGCGCGGGTCATCGTATGGACCATGAATGCAATGGTGCCAAGTGTCTTTGGCAATTTTGCTTGAAGGGACTATGATCATTTTGATAGGCAACTTTCGAAAGCGTCATCGAGGGACTTATGATCATTTGAATTATTTTGCCAAAGAAACTCGACGTGCAAGCATGGCCCATTTTGGAAGGCAACATGTGGGATTACCCTAGGGGTGCAAGTGTGATTGTGTATTGATTTCATATATTTGTCTTGTATTAGGTTATCTAGAGTTTTATTTTATGTACATACAAACCCTAGGTCTAACCATGGTATAATTCGAAAGCGATAAATTGCGGGAATTTAAAGTCCTAAACTATTACAAATGAGTATCCGGGGATAGGGGTACAAATTTACAAATGGGGATGAGACTTTAAATAATTACAACCAAATCGAATCGATCGCGATGTAAAATATATTGTATAGCAATGTATAAGAATAGCAAATGTAAATGTAAATGCATTAATGTAATTGTGTAAGTGTATGTGTATATGTGTATGTAATTTATCTACAGGTTGAGAAATGTTAATGTAATGTATTATCAAGTATCGTTACCTTAACGAGAAAATTGAATATTTCAATTATATATTGTTATCATTTGGTATTTTATTAGTTTAGTATTATTATCTTTTGTTAATATGTACAAACAAAAGTTTTAATCTTTAAGAAGAAAAATGTTTTAAATTCTTATTTTTTTATGTATTAAAAATTAATGTATTTGTATTTAGTATTTTTACGCATAAAAAAGAAAAGAAAAAATGTTCAAATTTAAGAGAAAAGTTAATGTTTTTAATTAGTAATTTTGTGTATAAAAAGGATTTATATATATAGGAAAGAAATTTAAGATAAAAAATCTATTAATCTATTTAAACCTAAAATTCATGTAAATAAAGAAAGTTTTATAAAAATAAATAAGGTATTTTAGTTATACTAGAAAGATAAATAAAAAAGGTTAGTGGATTTACAAGATTTATAAAAAAGAAAATGAAAGAGTTTGATCAAAATTGAGGTAGAAATGTTAGTTCATGTGCAAAAGAAAATGGGCTAAGGGAAATTACATGGCCCAAACGAGGCAGAGGCACGTGGGGGGTGTTGGATCATTGGGCTTAAGCGCTGAAACGGGTAAGGCCCAACACTTGGCACAAGTTTGAAAGGGTTTGTCATAGTTTGTTTCATTTGGGAAAAACTTAGGGTTTGTGAAACAGAAGCGGCGCCGTTCTTCACTTCGTTCCTTTTCGTCTTCTCAGGCCGTGAATCTTGAATGAGCTTCTCCTTGCCTAGCCACCAGCGCCATCATCCATTCTTCTTCCCTCCATGGAGCATCCAGGCAACAGTTAAAAGGTAGATTTCTCGCTTCTGTCACGTTAGGGTTTCAAACTTGCATGTTTTTACTTTTCGTTTATTGACTCTGTTTCTTGTGTATTGTGGTTCATGCGAGGTTCTGAAAAGAGGGAAAAGAAGTACTACCTTTTGGAGGAGACGGAGGAGGAATGAAGATGGAGGCGCTCAGGCGGCTTGACGGCGGAGGGACGGTGATGCTGGAAACTTGCTCTTCCTGGTACTTCGCTTCGCTTCTTCAGGTGTGATGAACAAAACTGAAAACCTTTATTGTCTCACCTCTTTTCTTCTTCTTGCTTGCTTGCTGTATGCTTGCTAAAACGTTACTCAGTGAAGGGCCTTAGGTCCTGAGAGTTTGAGTGCTTGCTTTGTTGTGTTTCACTTCTTTTCTTCTTCCAATAACTTGCCTGCTGATATGCTTATTCTGAATTGTGATATTGGTAGCCCAATGACGAGGAAACTCTGAGGGCTTGTGTTGGTTCGAATGTTTTTGACTTGTTTTTTGAAAGCTTGCCCAATGATGAAATTTTCTGAGGGCTCGTGTTGGCTGCCTTGAAGTGCCTAGAAAACAGGTTATGGGTGTGAGGGCCTTGAGGCTTGATGGTTTGACACAGTCTGTGGCCTTGTTCTGGTTTAATGCCCTTGGGTTAAGTTATAGTTTGAGGCTATGGCTTTTGGGTGAGCTTACAGGTACGCTGGCTATGGCTTTCGGGTGAACTTACAAGTTTGCTGGCTATGGCTTTTTGGGTGAACTTACAGGTTTGCTGGTTATGGATTTTGGTTTGTTTATGTTTGAAAAACATGTTCAGGCTGGGGTATTTTGGTTGACAGGTTATGGCCTTGTTGGTGAGTTTTCAGGTTGGAGTGTTGGGTGAGGTTTTGATATACTGTTTATGTTTTAAGCTTGACAGGGTTGGTGTTTTTTGAATGGTAAGGCTTGAAAGGCTTTGAGGTTTTAGCAGGCTGATCCTTAGGCTTGACAGGTTGGGTGTTTTTGTTTTGCTTCAGTAGGATGGAGGCTTTTGGCGTGTATGTTTGACAGTTTCAGGTTTGATGGACTTGGAAGTTTTTTAGGCTTTGTGACTTCTCTCCTATATTATGCAGATTGTTGGCCTTTTGTATATTCTTCTAGGGTCTTGGCCCTGTAGTCTTTGAAAGGCATGAGCTATTATATTTTGTATATTCTTTCTTGGTCAAAATTATGGACAGGTTTGCAAGGCTTGAGGTTTTCCCTCTTTGTGATATCCTGCTACATATGTTCTGCCCCCTTTTGCTGTGTATTCTGATATGCTGTTTATATCTCTGCCTTCTTCTTTTCACTGTGTTATTACAGTTTGTTTTTATATCTCTTTCAAGCCTAAGCCTATAAGCCCGGTACTTCTTTTTCTCTCTCTCCTCTCTCTTGACAATTTTTAAGCATTTAATATTGCTTATATTTGTCTTATTCTGAAAAAGCAAATGGCTGGAAAATAATGATATTGATGTTGCTTGCACTTGTATATTTTCCTCTGAATACTTCCATGTTTCTTGCATACTTTATGTACTTTCTCTTGACAGCTTTTGGCTTAGTTGATATTTTGATCCTTGGACAGCTTTTGGCTTAGTTTGAGAATGTAACTCAGTTTGCCTTTACTTGTACATGCTGTTTGGAAACTTGGTTGACAATTCTTTTGATTTATGCAGTATGCTTAAAAAATTTGAATTTGTGCAAAAAAATAAACTTTGTGCATTTCATGTTTCATTGCAAACATTTCATCCCTCTTTGTGAACCGGGAGAAATCCCGTGATTTGCAGAGAGGGCAAAACTGATTCCGGCCATTTGTTTTTAATGATGAATCTTTAAATTATTGTTTGTCTCTTATTCATTTTATCCGCAATTGACTTTTCTTTCTTTTTTTTTTTTTTTTGCAGATAAAATCAAATGAGGCAGAGGGAGCAATGGATGGAAAATGAAGACTTAGGAATTAGGATAGTTTTTATTTCATTTTAAATATTTGTAAAATTATCATTGTAAATACTTTGTAAAAAAAAATACTGTATTTAAATAATAATTGTAACAAATAAATTAAAGATGAATAAAATCTATTTTCTATCAGTTAATTCCTTTTCTTCTTTTCAATTGTTTATTTTATTATTTATAATTCTCAAATTATAATAATTGAAAAATAAATTCCAACCATTTTAACTTAGAATAATAAATAATCCATAAACGTCCGGCATCTTGAATAATCAGAGCACTGCACAGCTAAACAAACAAAATGCCCACATGCCCTTTTCTTTCTCACTTGATTAAATCCAACACTGCAAACTCAATCCAAATGACTCGGTCCAAACTTCAAAGTAAACTGAGAAGAACTATAGAATGAATTCTTTCTGAGAAATATGTGCACAAAACCCTAATTCTTGATTAAATGCCAAAGAAACGCCTGCCTGATCAAAACCTGAGCCAACTCAACCAAACCCTAGCCAAGGTATTGAACTCTTTGAAAATCAATGAAAACCCTAATTTTTGTCTGACTGACGAGAAAAGTCTGTTTGATTGAATCTCACGCCAATCTAAAAAATCAGGAAAAGCCCGAAACTGTGATTTCTTGTGGAAAAATACGAGGGCAAATTTTGGGGTACAACAGAGTACCCTAGGGGTGCAAGTGTGCAACAGTGTGTTTTTTCAGTTATATTTATCTTGCAATTAGGGTTTTCTATCGTTTATCTTTATCTTTCTATACAATCCTATTAGTCTAAGCATTGCATAAAATATAGTAGCAGAAGGTAAAGGCGGAAATGTAAACCTAGGCTATTACAGAGCTTTGGGGCAGTTACATTATAGTGAAGAGTGCGGAAAAGAAATCCTAAAACTATTACATCCCGAAAGCAATTACATGATAATGATAAAAATAAAGCTACGTTATTACAGTTGAACGCGCACTATACACTTTATCTAGGAAAATAAAAATAAGATGAAAATAGCAAAGAAAATGTTTTGGTGATTTTTTATGAAAAAAATATTTTATGATAATTAATTAAATAAACCTAAAAAACTTAATTAATTTTAATTAATAAAAAAAAAGTTAATTTTGAAAAAAAAATTAATTAAAATACCTAAATCTTAATTAGTTCAAATAAAAAAAAGTTTGTTTTAAAAAAAAGATTAATTAAAAAAAACCTAAAAACCTAATTAATTTTAATTAAAAAAAATTAATTTTGAAAAAAAGGGTTAATTAAAAAAAATCTAAAACCTAATTAATTTTAATTAATAAAAATGTTAATTTTGAAAAAAAGTTAATTAAAATACCTATATCCTAATTAGTTCGAATAAAAAAAGGTTAATTTTGAAAAAAGTTAATTAAAAAAAAAACCTAAAAACCTAATTAATTTTAATTAAAAAAAGGTTTTAAAAAAAGAAGCTTATGTGTAATGACTAATAAGAAAGAATTAAGTTTGCCAAAAAATAGATAGGGGAAGAATCATCAATGAAAATAGGGTTAGAAAATAAAAATAATGCAAATGTCAGGGGTGGGTGTTGAACCAAAAATTAATTTAAAACCTAAAATTAAATTTTTAAAAAAAACTAAAATTAATTATTCGAGTTTATTATAAAAAAATTAAAGGTTTGTGAAAAATGTTAAGTTTTATGAAATAAGTTTTAAACAAAAAGAATGAAAATAGGTAAAAGGATAAATAAAAAGGAAGAAAACCAAAACCAATAGGGGTGGGTGTTGAACTCACGCCCTTAACCTCCTCAGGATGTCTGCCTTGCCATGAATCATGCATTGGTTGTTGTTATGTTTTGGCCTCAGCGTTTTGTAATAAACCTGCATGGAACCCTGTCTAAATCTGCAGTGTTCAATCTCATGAACACATTAAATAAATTAATATACTATGAAGTACAAAGAAAATAAATATATGAAATTTTATAATGTTAAAACCGATATGACATGATGAATGTTTCTACATCCTTTTGATCATGGAGATCAAACCAGCATTACCCTTACTGGAGAGGTAGTGAGATGGGGGTTTGTAACAAGGATGGCTTGTTTGTAGTGAGATGTGGGTTTGTAACAAGGATTTTAAAGTTTTTAGGGTTCTTGAAGGAATTTGTTATTTTGACAAGATTGTATCAAAGGTTTTTTTTCATCCTCTTTGTGTGAAAAGAATGAGATTATATAATGGAAATTAGAGAAAAAATGGCCTTTGAATGTGCAATTGGGCCTCCAATAACCACAAGAAATAGTGCAGATTTTTATTCACTTAAGTCCGTCATGTTCCAGGCTAAGTCACAGGGGCTTAAGTGCAATTTTTGAAGTTGAAATGTTAAAAAAAAAATGTATCCGACATCGATAACTAACTCATGTCCGAAAATGGGCTCAATCGGATAAACTGTGAATTAGTTATAAATTTTTGGAGTTTTGGCTCAGATAAACCTATTTTGGGCTCCAGTGTCAACTTTGACACGTTCTTTATTAAAAAACTGGTATTGATCGGAGAAGAACCCGGTCTCGACTTTGGAAGAAAAGTTGTAGATCTCTGAGTCAGTGACCTTGTGTAAAAATATGGGCCCGATCCGATAAAAATTGACCAAGTTAAGAAGTTTCGAAGTTTCGACCCAAATGAAATAATATTCAGCATTCAGGATTTTCGGTGCGTCACGCGCACTCTGAGCAAAAAACGAAGGCCTTTTGGATACCGTTCGAACTTGATACCTCTTGTGAAAACTTAGCCAACTCAATTTTTGAAATTTCGGCGCCAGAACCAGCTCGATACAATGAAAATAGACCAATTTATAATTTTCTGAACATGACGCAAATAAACTATTGTCAAAAAATTTATGTACGAAAATAATTGATGAATCCGCATTTTTGAAGACCTTCTGATCGAAATTGGCTTCCAGCCGTGATTAATGAAAACGTAGATGACGTCAAGACGGAATTTTGGCCACCGGAACGGATTCAAAACAAGCCACGATCTTCAAGTTATGAATTTTTTAGTGCGTAAAAACTGCACTTTCAGCACACTTTTTCACCATATTTCTTCGAAAAAACTCACATTCGGAGACCTTCTTTAAAGAATTGACTCTTGAGACGAACCTGAATTTGATAATACGTTATCAAAGATATCTTGGCGAAAGAACACCTGAATATGACACGCCGGGTTGAACTTGTGAATTTTGAACCCTGAATCGTTGCAAAACGGCGAACCGATCTTCAGCACGGAAAATACTCTGAGAACATCTATTGGCGAAATAAACGTCACTTGTAACCTGACAAAGCTTGATAAATATACCTTTATTCCATAACCATAAAACCAATAATATGCGTGTATGAAAAGAGGGTAAATTTTGGGGTACAACAAAGCACATTTTTCATACAAAAGCAAGTGATCTAGCAAGTAACTAAGAGCCCATGGAAAACCATGGATGAAAAGGGTACTAATACCTTCCCTTTTCATAATCTACCCCCCGAACTAAAGAAAATATCTCAAAGTTCTTTCCTGTGCTTTTTCACCTTTCCTTTTGGATAAAATAAAAGTCGGTGGCGACTCTTGCTAACCGCAACATTTGCGATAAAACGCAAAAACCTCAAGTCAGTTCTCCCACCGTATCACAGAACTGGCGACTCTGCTGGGGAATTTTTTAAAAAGTGGGGTTACCTTAGGGCTAGATCACATTTATTTGCTTACATTGTTTGATTTGCTTGTTTACATTATGGTTCTTTGTTTGGGTTTAAATCCTCCACCCGAATTTGGGAAACATTATAGGTAAATAGCATTACATTGTGGAAACTGTGCGGGGTATACCGACATGGTCTAAGCAATAGCTATGTTAGTGTGGCATATTTGTGGGTACCGGTAGCCTTTGAGTCAATCAAAGAGAATACGGGGCCGCTGAGTGATGTCATGAAGCATTAATGAACTTCTAGAACCCTTTACTTGACCAACTTGGCCTTTAGGATGTAGTGAGATGACCGGCTTTGGTGCAGTCCGAAGTTGGTAGATACTCGATACTACACTCATTGAGGTTTGGTTTCTTGGGATATTTCGGTCGCTATTAAAGAGGCTTGAGCTGAAACAATGAACAAGGAAAAAATTCAGTGATATGGAGCTCCTTAGAACCCAGTTACTATTACTAGGACAGGTTGAGCCAACTAAACTTCAAGAGGGTACTTACCTATAAAACCCATGCAAGCCTAAACTAAGAACTTATTTGTTTTGCTTGTATATGCATACTTGTACATAACATCATGGACATCATGAAGCATCATATGCATCCACTAACCATTTCAAGGATTTTGGAGTTTCATCTTTGTTTTTGTTTTGTAGGATATGGATTCACTTCGCGGGAAAACTATCCAAGTCAACCTTGTAAGAATTCCTCCACAACTCAAGGAGCTAGCTTCAAGGATCCTTGAGAACTCTCCATTCACCGAGAGGCATGGTCGTCTACTCAACTTGGTCACCTCCAACACAGAGGAGGATATAATGAAAGTGCTCTTCCAGTTCTTTGATCCTTTGTATCATTGCTTCACATTTCCTGACTATCAGCTTGTACCTACTTTGGAAGAATTCTCTCAACTCTTGAGGATTCCTATTCTCAATCCACTACCTTTCAACGGTACGGAAAGAGATCCAAATCCAGAAGAGATTGCTTAAGCTCTGCACTTGCACTCATCTGATGTCACAACCCATTGGGAAACTAGAAGTGGTGTCAAAGGCTTCTTAGCAAAGTTCTTGTTTGAGAAGGCCCAAAGTTGTTGGAATTCCTTAGACTTGCAAGAATTTGAGGAAATTGTGGCTCTTATTATCTATGGGATGGTCTTGTTCCCCAATCTTGACCAACTCATAGATGCGAGTGCCGTCAAAATCTTCATGTCACGCAATCTGGTGCCTACATTGCTTGGAGATATCTTACACTCTTTTCACACTCGTACAATGAGGAAAAGAGGTGTTCTTATGTGTTGCACTCCTATCTTGGCAAGATGGTTTATTTCTTATCTTCCCCAATCAGTCTTAAAGAATGAGCAAGGATTAAGGTGGTCACAAAGGTTAATGACGCTCAAACATTCAGATATCCATTGGTGCTCTCGGTCCAAAGAGAATGTTATCATTGTTGACCGTTGTGGGGAATTCCCTAATGTCCCTCTACTTGGCATTAGGGGAGGCATCACCTACAACCCATGCTTGGCTCTAAGACAGTTTGGTTATGCCCGAAGGGATGGCTCACACGAGATGCTAATTCAAGGCTTGGTATTCGACTACGACAACGACGATCAAGGTCTTCGCCAGAGATTCATCCGAGCTTGGAGGATGCTAAACAAGGTGGATAGCAAGACTTTGGGACACAAGAATTCCATCCCTCTTGAGCCTTACCTCAAGTGGGTACGAACTCGCGCCCAAAGTCTTAGGATGCCTTATCCTTCCATTCTCCCAGTGATCATTGAGCCTGTTAAGGAGGGAGAAGTTCCATACACTATCCTACATCCTGACATGCCCACATCTCTTGAATACCTACAAAGGGATTGGATACAACTCAAAGGAGAGCGAGATACTTTCGAAGCCCAATTCTACGCAAGCGAGAAGAAGGTTTTGGATCTCACTAGGCTACTTCATGAGGAGCAGACTCTAAATGCCTACATTGCACCAAAGAGAATACGCACAACTTTTTTATCTTAGAGTATTGTATTATTTCGCCCAAGGGGAATTGATGTACTCGAACTCTATCTTATTAATATAACGTGTGTTTCTCTTTTGTTCAAAACGAACTTGAATCTTTTAAAATCCTTGAAAACATTACATATGCACATATCATTCATCATAACATAAACAAGTCTTTTGCAACAAGTTTCCTCATCTCTCTATTGTTTATTTCAGTAAGATGGATCTCGAACAGACAGACAAAGATCTTCAAGTTCAAAACATGCAATTTCAACAGTTACACACAACCCTGGCCAAAGGGCAAGAGGAGCTGAAGATGTTAGAACATAGTTTGATTCTACAACCCTTGATTAGAGTTTTGATGATAACAAAATACAAAGAATAAATAAATTCAAAGATATATATATAAAACAAATATGCTTCTTAAAATTATGTTTTGTATATACAGAAGTTCTGATGGAATCAGCATCAGAAGATCAGTAATATGTGCTACACGCTGAAGCTACCAGATCATACGCTGAAGCTTGATGACCAGAATCTGCGCATAAACAAATACACTCTGACTCTAATCAAACATCTTTACCAAGTCATCAACACTCTGAAGCGTTATCATAAGTTAAAGCAAAGAAGACTCTGAAGCGTTATTAATTATTCAAGACAAAATTAAATGCTACCGGCTCTCTTCAGACAAGATCTTCTTCAAAAGGAAAGTGCGTTATTGTCATTAAAATGGCTTTATGGACAACGTATCTTTGCCTTGTGTGATCGGTGGAAATGAGAACTGACTGTTTTTTAAGCTGGTTCGCGAAATGTCGCGGTAAGCAAGAGTCGCCACCGTCTTTTATGTTCTCCAACATGGAAAGGACAAAAGCACAGCAAAATTCCTTCTTTGAGATGTCTCTCGGTTCGGGAGGTAGATTTATAGAAAGGGAAGGTATTAGCACCCTTTCTATCCGTGGTTATCCACGGGCTCTTAGGTACTTGCTCTTATGTTTTCAAACATTTGTTTGCTTTTCAAGTGTGTGTGGGTTTTGAAAAAGTTGCGTTTAAAAATTTCTAAGTAACTCTTGTATCTGTCCTCAAGAGTGTATGAAATATTTGTTTGAAAACCTTTTGAAAGTGTCAGTGTGAAAAGTTATTTTGTTTGTTTGAGAGAGCAAGTACCCATGAGAAATCTACCTACTCAAAGGAATTAGGCTGTGTAAAAGTCCTTTAGACAGTACTATCCCACTATTGAGAAGTAGGTAGCACCGTTGTTGGAGGTATTCGGGTCAATTCGATTACTAGGGACATGTGTGGTCACCAAAGCAATGGTAGGACACCTTAGAAGTAACCCTAATGTCCTAGATCCTTTTTATCCGAGGCAACCGTTTCGAGGCAACTGGATCTTTAGACAGGAGGGCGACTGTGATCGGTGGATCTGGAACTGACTGTTTAACGCTGGTTCGTGAAATGTCGCGGAAGCAAGAGTCGCCACCGTCTTTTATTTTCTCCAAATGGAAAGGACAAAAGCACAGAAAAATTCCTTAAAGAGATTGCTCTCGGTTCGGGAGGTAGATTATAGAAAGGGAAGGTGTTAGCACCCTTTCTATCCATGGTTATCCATGGGCTCTTAGATACTTGCTCAATGTGTTTTCAAAAATGTTTGCTTGCTCTTCAATTGTGGGTTTAAAAAGTTTCTTTTGAAAAATTTCAGATCGACTCGTACGTCAGAGTGTTTGAAAAGTTTGCTTTGAAAGCTTTTGAAAATGTGTGGTGTGAAAAGTATTTTTGTTTGTTTTGAGATTAGAGCAAGTATCCTTGAGAACCTACCTACCCTAAGGAATTCGTCTGTGTAAATGTCCTTTAAAGTAGTGCCATCCCACCATTGAGAGGTAGGTAGCACCACCGTTGGAGGTGTTCGGGTCAATTCGAGGTTCGGGACATGGTGATCACCAGAGCAATGGGAAGACACCTTAGAAGCTACCCTCATGTCAGGTTCCCGGATCATGAGGACTTACTAAGACATCCTCTACTCGACGATCACCTTTCGAAAGGCAACAGTGAGGCGTACCCTAGGGGTGGTGTGTGTGAATTGTGTGTCGTTTTCATTTGATATTTGTCTTTTGTCATGTCATTGTGATCTACGCTTGATTTTAATTAAGACATTCATTCTTGCATGCAATTTAATTAACAGTTAAAAAGTTTGCGAAAAATAAATCTAAGGCTATTACAAATGGCGCGGGTCCACATCGCCAAAATTTCCAGAACCCGATTTGACGGAAAAGTAAATAATGCGAAGTAAATAAAAGTGCGAAAAGTAAAGTTACATGGCTTTGGGAGATTTACATAATTATAATGAACGACATAAAGTAAATATGCGCAATTAAATTAAAACAGTGGGCGTTGGACCCTTTTACAAAAATATTTAAAGTTAATGAATTAATTAAGGAGGAATTAAAAATTAAAGATTTAAAAGGAATGTTTTTTGGTATTTTTGTATTTTTTTAGATTAAATAAAAAAGGATTAATTATAATTAAAGTAAAATGTCCAAACCCTAATTCTAATGTTTTCTTTATTTATTATGAAAGAATTAAATTAAAACCTAAATTAAACCCTAAATTAATTATGTACAATTTTTAATTTATGAAAATAAATAACTAATATTATTATTCTGAAAAAAGGGAAAAATTAAAAAGAAAATAAAAAGTTATTAAACCTAAACTCTATTTTTTTGGATTTTAGTTATTAAAAGAATTAAATTTGTAACCTAATTAAAACTAAATAATTACAAGCATTTTTTTATGAAAATAATTATAATATAAATATTTATTAATTTTTTGTCTTTTCTGAATTTTAATGTTTTTATGTTTTTATGAAAATAAATTAATTATGTTAAAACAAAGAAAATAAATGAAATAGCAAAAATAAAATATAAGGAGAAAAATAGAAAAATGCAAACCAGGGGGGGGGGGGTAACCCCAATTTAGGAGGTACAGGCTTAAGAATTTTGGCCCATTAAGCTTTGACGTTCGCTGACTTTTTGGATTATGTGTGACACGTTGACTTACATCCATGGTATGTCTTCAATCTGAACCCTTGATTAGGTCTCCTGGGACGCGTGGGCGATGAATTTTGAGTGTGCATGGTGAGTCTTAATGTTAGGCCTGCATGCAATTACCAATGGAAAAATAATATGGAGATTACTCAGACCTGGGACTCGAACCCAGGTCTTGTGCCTTGCAAACGCTTCCACCTGCCACTGAACCACTTTGATTTCAATTAATATATAATAGTCAATAAGTATTATAAAAGAAAAGGTTAATGACTTTGGAAATTCGCGCGAAATTTGAATGGATCAATCATTGTTTGACACGCCTTCTTCTTCCTCACCATCCCTGCAAAATAGAACAAATTGGCAACGGTTTTCCAGGTGTGGTTTTAGGCTACTTTAGAGAAAATAGCGACTAGCGCTATACGATCCATAAATTAATCGCGACCGATGTTTCTTCTTCGTCTCCATGCGCTGAATGCAACTATGGTGGTCGTGAGGGCTAATTTTACCTCTATGCAAAAACCCCAATTCTGAAGGCCTGTAACCCTAGAATCTTAAGCATGGCATAATCTCATATGGTCAATAAAAACGCAATTAAAGGTAATGGTCAGCTTAGAAACTTCATGCTAAACAAGAATTCATAAACAAAAAATGCAAAAGATGTATGATTTATGGTATATGATTTCAAAAAATTCTTGATGCCGTGAGAGTTCTTGATACCATTTCTTTGCGTTTTGGTTGATGTTCTTGATTGGAATTTGATCAGGAGTGTCTAAGGAAGCTTTTGGTATAAGAATTAGAGCCTAAAACCACCACTAACCTTGAAATCAGTTTTGTATTTTTATGGAAAAATTTCAATGTGCAATAGCTTTTTTGGGCGCAGCTTTTGAGTGTTAGGCCATTAGGTTTATGTTCTAGTACTTGTATGGAACGATTTAGGTCAAAAAAATTGAATAAAATCCATGGCCATAATGGTTTTTGAATATTTGATTTCAATGATCTTTTCATATCTTTTTTTCATGGTTTTTGGTTCAATCATGCTCAAATCTCATCAAAACTTGCCTAATTGGGATATGCACGTGATATTGAGAATAAACATGCATGAAAAGATTTTTTTAGGTCAAGTTTGATATTTTTCATGTATTTAATTAATTTAAATGAATTAATATTAATATAAATTCAAATAAATAATTAAAAAAATGAGAAAATACTTCCCTTTGGGCCTAATGGTCGTGCATAGGCTTGGCATGGAGAAACTTGGAAGAAAAATGGGCCCATTTGCATTTTTAGGTCATTTGAACCATTGTTGACTTTCAAAAATTTCCAAAAATTTCCCAACTTCCACAAGGCATAACTTGCTCAATTTTTAAGCTTTTCACATGTTCTTGGACATTTTGGAAAGGTATTTGAGTCCTTTAACCAATGCCTTTGGTCCCATGTCATTTTGATTTACCAACCTCAAGTTATGGCCTTTGACTTAAAGTCCCTTTTTGTTGACTTTTGAAAATGACCTATAATGTTGAAATTGATAACTTTTTGTGAGAGCATTTCTTGGACTTGGAATATGAAGATGAGTTGTAGGAAATGTCTTTCTCTTCAAAATGAGCTTTGGATGGAATTTTTCTGATAATCCATGTGAAAGTTATGCCCTGGTCAATTTCAGTTGACTTTTTCAGCTGTCCAAATATAGCAACTTTTGCATCTTTGATGATTTCTGAGCCAAATTTTGAGAATCATGATCAAGCATTGATCAAATGATGTTTGTGGCTTCAAAATGATATGTTGACCAAAAATTTGAACTTTTGACTGTCAAATGACCATTTTGCCCCTACAGTTGACTGTAGTGCAATCTAGGATTTTGACTGTGCAATTTTGAACTGAATGCCTTGAAACTTGATATGAGGATACTTGACCATCTTTGTAAGCATTTGGGACTTGATTGGGCCCCTGAAACCTTCAATTTCTTGATCAGAACACAAACCCTAGTTTTGACTGTATAGAAGACAGTTGAGCTGCACAACCCTTGGGGAATTTTATGATCTTAACTTGACAAATCTTGGAGAATATGGGAGGGCAAATTTTGGGGTACAACAGTTGCCCCTGTTCAATCTTCTTAGACCTGAGGATGCAGATTGGCTGACGTGCCTTTCGTAATCCGAAGGTGGAAGATGATTGGACACTAGAGTGCCCAGAAATTTGCGCTCACGTAGTAGCAGTGGTGATGGAATGGGCTTATAGATGCCATTTGGAGATTGCTGGATAAGATGATGGGCTTATAGATGCCATCTGGATGTTGATCGCGTAGGAGATTCCTTAGCGAGAACCTGCATACCTGCAAAAGAAAAATGAGTACCTGACACGTTGCAGGAGTTGATTTTAGATGCTTGGTATAGATGTGTCCTGACTGGTTACAGGAGCTGAGTTTGGAGCTTCAAACGTTGATGAAAGAACCAGGGATGGTTACTGCCTTAGCCTGAATGATAAGAGAACCTTGGGTGACTTTAATCTCAACAACGCTCGTCGAGAAAACTCTTGATGGGAATTATTATCTTTGCAGTATTGGGCGGAGAACCATAGCCAATTATAATTTGAAAGGAATGATCACCTCACACAACGTCGGAGAGGGAAACATCTGAAAAAGGGATTACTACCTCACACACCGCTGGAGAGGGAACCATAGGGAGAATATCACCTCACACTCATCGTCGGAGAGGGAAACATCTAAAAAAGGATTACTACCTCACACACCGCTGGAGAGGGAACCATAGGGAGAATATCACCTCACACACCGTCGGAGAGGGAAACATCTAAAAGGACTTCTGGAAGCAGTATCAGAACGTCACCATATCTGGGTTTACATCTGAAACTATATCTGGAAGGAAATCTGGAAGCAGTATCAGAACGTCACCATCGCTGGGTTTACATCTGAAACTATATCTAGAAGGATTTCTGGAAGCAGAATCAGAGCGTCACCATCACGGGGTTTACATCTGAAACTATATCTAGAAGGAATTCTGGAAGCAGTATCAGAACGTCACCATTGCTGGGTTTACATCTGAAACTATATCTAGAAGGAATTCTGGAAGCAGTATCAGAACGTCACCATCGCTGGGTTTACATCTGAAACTATATCTAGAAGGAATTCTGGAAGCAGTATCAGAACGTCACCATCGCTGGGTTTACATCTGAAACTATATCTAGAAGGAATTCTGGAAGCAGTATTAGAACGTCACCATCGCTGGGTTTACATCTGAAACTATATCTAGAAGGAATTCTGGAAGCAGTATCAGAACGTCACCATCGCTGGGTTTACATCTGAAACTATATCTAGAAAGAATTGCGTTAGTTGATAGTAATCATTTTTGTATTGATCTTTTTCCTGAAAAGGCAAAAACATAATTGTATGCAAAATTATGATGCATGAACTGTATGTCTTCAAAATCAATGAGATTCGTGTAGCATGATGCATATGCATGACGATGTGATGTTTATGAATGTATGTTTGTCTAAGAAAATAAATCCTTGACGGGTGCCGGGAAGTCGTATCCCGGGCTGCTGTTGAAGAATAGTTGCAAGAATTCCAATAGACGAAGATAACTCCGTTGGGGAATAATCTTGGCGAATGGAGGATTCTGCGGGGAGAAAAAGATATTCTAGCGACCATGCTGGGAAGAAATACTCTGTGGGGAGATGCTTTTGCTGAATTGTTGAGGATGACTCGCTGAGGATACCTTGCTGTATTGGAAGTATGAATGGACTTCGCTGGGGTAAGAAGACCTCGTCGAGGACGCTCTTTCCATGGCTTTTGGCTGAGGATAACCCAGTTATATCCTGTTAAGGAAATAACTCTTTAAATCAAGCCGGACGACGCGTTCGTGCCCTGCTAGGGGATAAGCTTCCAGAATCTACTGGGGGTATACTTGCTGCTTGGGGAGATAGATTCCAACCTTCCTGGGGAACTGGATTGGATTCTCTGGGGAAGTTTTGAACTGCGTTGGCTATGTTCTTCAACGGAGCTTACCCTGATACCTTGGAGGATAGAATAATCAGACTGCTTAGACCACTCTTCATTGCCCCTATTTCTATGGGGGTGCACTTGTGGGATGCTGGCAGTTGTTGGTGGACAACCTTCTTCTGGTAGACAGATGTCAGGACCTAGTCGTACGCTTTGATCCCTAACTTTTGCCTGGACCGCCCTTTCGGGTTTTCAGTCCACCGGGATACCCATTTTTGCCCAAGCCGCCTTTTCAGGTTTTCGGCTTGCCGGGTGTACAGATTTTTTTCATTTCATCCCTTCATTTTTCCCGAACCCTTTTGGTCCGACGGGAAGCCCTAATTTTTGCCTAGGCGTGTCAGCCTAGCGGGTCTTTGATTTTGCGTAGTATTTTTCGACTATGTCCACGCTCAGGGAATGTAGGGAGTTGCCCCTGTTGGAAGTATTTTGCCACGCCACCAGAAGGTGTTTGATCAGACAAGATTCGTTGTTGAAATGCCCCAAGTGCCTCAGGCAGAGGTTTGCCCCAGGCTTTTTGGCCTTTTGAGAGATTCTCTGGATCTTGACCTAACTGCCCCAGATGATGGACAATAGTCATGCCATGCCCCTTGATTGGAAGTGCTTTTGTTCACTAGGTATTTCTCGTGCGAATTTCCCTGCTGTTCAAACAAAAAGTCATATGCAAACAAAGTTATGTTAAAAATGCAACGCCTATATCTGTCTTGAAGATTTTGAAAATGTATTCTTTTTCATAAAACAAATGATTGTTTGTAAAACGTGATGTCAACTCCGTATTTACCGTAGGCCTTAAGGAGTCAGGATACCTTCGTAACAATATGCTTTCGAACTAACCCATGCTTCAGCTAGGACTTTTAAGGGTTATAACGTGGCCTGGTTCACGGTTTAAGAAACAAAGGATAAAGGCTCAAATTTTATTTGTACCCCCCCGCTCTTCGTGATGTTCTCCAAACCTAAACTCAGTTGATCGTGCGCTAGACCTTGCTTGAGTCTTTGCTTTGATGTTCTAATAATGGTTCAGATGTTGATAGCTTATTTTGAATAGGCAGTCATTTCTTTTTTTGTTGAGGGTTTGTAAGACCTCTTTCTTGTCTGATTTTTGTTATCCCTTTCTTTTTTTTGCCTGAACTGTTTCCTTTTTTGGAATTACAGTCAGCGGGATGCCCCAGTTTCATAAGTCCCCTTTGTAGGTTTAGACCTTTTTTGGGCTTTTCATTTATGATTTTGTTTTTGATAGTGACTGCCTGTCCTTATGATTGTTCTGAACCATCATGTCTTTGTTTGTTTTGTAAAGATCTCTTTGGTGCCATTCGTTATGCACTTGGATCAACTGAGAGACTACCCTGCCCCAGGTTATGATTAAGGGTTTCAATTTTCGAAAATAAAACACCTACTTATTTGGCTCAGATGGGTTGACGAGGGATTATCATCCTTATAACTCCAGTGTTTAGGATTTGAAACAATGCCTGTACCTCATCAGCGGGGTCTGTTCAAAAGCATACTGTAGATCATGGTATCGTTTTCGTCATCCTCCCTCAAGAGGCTCAGAGTTATTAACCGAGAGTTGACATCAGGAAAAATATGAAAAGAATATAACAAAAATAATTGTATTAATTCCCCAAAACAGACATATGCGATGCATTGATAGAATAAAAGAGTTTGCTATGACACTAATTGTTTGTATAAGCAAAGAAAAATACAACTCAAAAATTCAAATAAACAAAAGGTCTTCAATGATTGGGCAACGGAGCAGTGATTATGTTCGGAGTCTCTGGCACTTCAAACTGAATCTCCCCGGCGTCGATCATGTCTTGAATTTTGTTCTTGAGAGGCCAGCAGTTGTCTGTAGTATGCCCCGGGCTATCTGAATGATATGCGCACCTATCGTTGGGATGATAGTTGGGTGCAGAAGTGTTCGGATTCCGGAGAGGAGCTCTTAAGGTGATCAACCCTGCCTTCAACAGTTGTTGCAGTGCTTGATCCAGCGACATGTTGAGTTTGGTGTACTGCCGTTTCTCTTTGCGCTGCTGCCCCTGTCCTTGTTGAGCAGGTCCGGGATTGGAGATTTGGATTGCCCCTGCCTCATGACGGCTCTTTTTACCGTGCACGGCATTGGATTCTTTCTTTCCATGATGAGGCTTTTTATCAGCAGGTGCAGCCTCTTGAATTTTCCCAGACCGGATACCAGCTTCTATTCGCTCTCCAGTCAAGATAAGATCTGTGAATCCAGCAGAAGAATTCCCGATGAGATGGTTGAAAAATGGCCCAGATAGGGTCCCCAAGAACATATCGACAAGTTCCCGATCAGTCAGAGGTGGTTGTACCCTTCCAGCAAGATCCCTCCATTTCTGCGCATATTCTTTGAAACCTTCACTTGACCCCAACGACATACCCTGGAGTTGGGTACGGGTGGGAGCAAGGTCGGCATTGTACTGGTACTGCTTATAGAAAGCAGTTGCCAACTCCTCCCAGTTACGAATTTTGGTCCCATCCAGCTGATAGAACCATTCGAGGTGAGTCCCTGAAAGACTTTCCTGGAAGAAGTGGATCCACAAGTTTTTGTCCACCGTATATGGTTGGATCTTCCGAACATAGGACCTTAGATGCATCTTGGGACAAGACGCCCCGTCATACTTAGAGAAGGGTGGTACTTTGAACTTCTGAGGAATAACCACACCAGTTGACAAACCCAGATCTCCGAAATCCAGCCCAGGTACCTGTTGAACCTCCATAGCCTTCAACCTATCCTCCAACTGTTTGTACTTGTCCTCAGCCGGAGGGTACTGTTCGTCGTCGAAATCTGTTTCATTGTCAGAGACCACTGGACTGGGCACCTCCCTTTCCTGGTGACTGCTTTCCCTCACAGATGGGGTAGTTCTCTCAGTTTCAGTCTGCGGTGTATTCCCAGATCTGCGTCTAGGGCTGAACAAGACAGTCCTCTTCTTCTTCTTGTCCTTCTTCAAGAGCAGAGCCTTCAGATCTTGTTGCCCCTGGGTCAAATTCATGATCAGCTCTTGGAACTGGGCGTTCTGAGCCTGGAGGTCCTTGATAGTCTGCTCGGCTGATGATTCAGGATTCATGATGAGCGGCTGAAATAAACGGCGAAGAAGGGTAAGCAACCTGTCAAGGGATACCTGCAATGCAATGAGATGTATGACATGCATGTAATGTTTTCAAGGACCTCGTGGGGTAAACAGAGAAACTTATTAGAATTTGAAACCGGTAGCTTGATTGAAAGAACTTCATATTTGTTGAGAGTCTTTCTTCCAAGGGTCAAAGGCTCACCATATCAAGTGGGTCATAGCCCCTGACAACCTTGGCTAGAGGAAAATAAATCCTCTTTGCCCCTTGCTGGGATAGTTGATTCATCATGACCTGCATCACAAGCCCTTGAGATCCTTGAAATGGGTTAGGATGTATGCAATGGTATGATGTCATGCTATGCATGGGGTGATGTAGGTAAACCCTGTTATGAGCCCTTATTAAGGACTACAAACAGACCCCTGCAAGAAACTTAGGGTACCCTGTTATGAGTCCTAATTAAGGACTATAAACAACCCTGCAAGAAATTTAGTACCCTGTTATGAGTCCTAATTAAGGACTATAAACAAAACCTGCAAGAGATCTAGTAAACCCTGTTATGAGTCCCAATTAAGGACTATAAACAACCCTGCAAGAAACAAGTGTCAGGTAACAAGCATGCAGATAGTCAGGTACGAAGGCACACAAGTCACACAAGAGAAACCCTTAGAGTTTAGGCCAGCATGAGGTCTGGGTATTACCCTCTTGAAGTTGGTGGGTTCAACCTGTCCTAATCAAAGTAACCGGGTTCTAAGGTTCCCAATATCACGGGATTGCTTTCATTGTTCATCGTTTCGATTTAGCCACTGAACTGGCAACCGAAATATTCCAGGAAAGCAACCCTCAATTGAGCGTAGTATCGAGTATCAACCAACCTCGGACTGCACCAAATTCAGTTATCTCACTACCCTAAAGAGGCCAAGATAGTTCAATTAAGGTTCCTAAGGTCTGTTGATGCTTCACGACACCACGCGGAGGCCCCATACTCTCCTTGACTGAACTCAAGGGTTACTGGTACACACCAAAGTGCCACATCAACGTAGCAGACTGTTTCAACCATGTCGGTATACCCCGCACAGTTCCCTCACAGCCTTGTTGCTACTTTCTAAGAAGGTATCCCCAGATCCGGGTTAGGATCTATAGAACTCCCAAGACAGTCCCACAATTTAAAGCAAGCAAAGAAAGCAATTGAAAACACAGTGATCTTAGTCCTAAGGTACACCTCACTTTAAATAAATCCCCAGCAGAGTCGCCAGTTCTGTGATCGGTGGATCTGGAACTGACTGTTTAACGCTGGTTCGCGAAATGTCGCGGAAGCAAGAGTCGCCACCGTCTTTTATTTTCTCCAAATGGAAAGGACAAAAGCACAGAAAAATTCCTTAAAGAGATTGCTCTCGGTTCGGGAGGTAGATTATAGAAAGGGAAGGTGTTAGCACCCTTTCTATCCATGGTTATCCATGGGCTCTTAGATACTTGCTCAATGTGTTTTCAAAAATGTTTGCTTGCTCTTCAATTGTGGGTTTAAAAAGTTTCTTTTGAAAAATTTCAGATCGACTCGTACGTCAGAGTGTTTGAAAAGTTTGCTTTGAAAGCTTTTGAAAATGTGTGGTGTGAAAAGTATTTTTGTTTGTTTTGAGATTAGAGCAAGTATCCTTGAGAACCTACCTACCCTAAGGAATTCGTCTGTGTAAATGTCCTTTAAAGTAGTGCCATCCCACCATTGAGAGGTAGGTAGCACCACCGTTGGAGGTGTTCGGGTCAATTCGAGGTTCGGGACATGGTGATCACCAGAGCAATGGGAAGACACCTTAGAAGCTACCCTCATGTCAGGTTCCCGGATCATGAGGACTTACTAAGACATCCTCTACTCGACGATCACCTTTCGAAAGGCAACAGTGAGGCGTACCCTAGGGGTGGTGTGTGCGAATTGTGTGTCGTTTTCATTTGATATTTGTCTTTTGTCATGTCATTGTGATCTACGCTTGATTTTAATTAAGACATTCATTCTTGCATGCAATTTAATTAACAGTTAAAAAGTTTGCGAAAAATAAATCTAAGGCTATTACAAATGGCGCGGGTCCACATCGCCAAAATTTCCAGAACCCGATTTGACGGAAAAGTAAATAATGCGAAGTAAATAAAAGTGCGAAAAGTAAAGTTACATGGCTTTGGGAGATTTACATAATTATAATGAACGACATAAAGTAAATATGCGCAATTAAATTAAAACAGTGGGCGTTGGACCCTTTTACAAAAATATTTAAAGTTAATGAATTAATTAAGGAGGAATTAAAAATTAAAGATTTAAAAGGAATGTTTTTTGGTATTTTTGTATTTTTTTAGATTAAATAAAAAAGGATTAATTATAATTAAAGTAAAATGTCCAAACCCTAATTCTAATGTTTTCTTTATTTATTATGAAAGAATTAAATTAAAACCTAAATTAAACCCTAAATTAATTATGTACAATTTTTAATTTATGAAAATAAATAACTAATATTATTATTCTGAAAAAAGGGAAAAATTAAAAAGAAAATAAAAAGTTATTAAACCTAAACTCTATTTTTTTGGATTTTAGTTATTAAAAGAATTAAATTTGTAACCTAATTAAAACTAAATAATTACAAGCATTTTTTTATGAAAATAATTATAATATAAATATTTATTAATTTTTTGTCTTTTCTGAATTTTAATGTTTTTATGTTTTTATGAAAATAAATTAATTATGTTAAAACAAAGAAAATAAATGAAATAGCAAAAATAAAATATAAGGAGAAAAATAGAAAAATGCAAACCAGGGGGGGGTAACCCCAATTTAGGAGGTACAGGCTTAAGAATTTTGGCCCATTAAGCTTTGACGTTCGCTGACTTTTTGGATTATGTGTGACACGTTGACTTACATCCATGGTATGTCTTCAATCTGAACCCTTGATTAGGTCTCCTGGGACGCGTGGGCGATGAATTTTGAGTGTGCATGGTGAGTCTTAATGTTAGGCCTGCATGCAATTACCAATGGAAAAATAATATGGAGATTACTCAGACCTGGGACTCGAACCCAGGTCTTGTGCCTTGCAAACGCTTCCACCTGCCACTGAACCACTTTGATTTCAATTAATATATAATAGTCAATAAGTATTATAAAAGAAAAGGTTAATGACTTTGGAAATTCGCGCGAAATTTGAATGGATCAATCATTGTTTGACACGCCTTCTTCTTCCTCACCATCCCTGCAAAATAGAACAAATTGGCAACGGTTTTCCAGGTGTGGTTTTAGGCTACTTTAGAGAAAATAGCGACTAGCGCTATACGATCCATAAATTAATCGCGACCGATGTTTCTTCTTCGTCTCCATGCGCTGAATGCAACTATGGTGGTCGTGAGGGCTAATTTTACCTCTATGCAAAAACCCCAATTCTGAAGGCCTGTAACCCTAGAATCTTAAGCATGGCATAATCTCATATGGTCAATAAAAACGCAATTAAAGGTAATGGTCAGCTTAGAAACTTCATGCTAAACAAGAATTCATAAACAAAAAATGCAAAAGATGTATGATTTATGGTATATGATTTCAAAAAATTCTTGATGCCGTGAGAGTTCTTGATACCATTTCTTTGCGTTTTGGTTGATGTTCTTGATTGGAATTTGATCAGGAGTGTCTAAGGAAGCTTTTGGTATAAGAATTAGAGCCTAAAACCACCACTAACCTTGAAATCAGTTTTGTATTTTTATGGAAAAATTTCAATGTGCAATAGCTTTTTTGGGCGCAGCTTTTGAGTGTTAGGCCATTAGGTTTATGTTCTAGTACTTGTATGGAACGATTTAGGTCAAAAAAATTGAATAAAATCCATGGCCATAATGGTTTTTGAATATTTGATTTCAATGATCTTTTCATATCTTTTTTTCATGGTTTTTGGTTCAATCATGCTCAAATCTCATCAAAACTTGCCTAATTGGGATATGCACGTGATATTGAGAATAAACATGCATGAAAAGATTTTTTTAGGTCAAGTTTGATATTTTTCATGTATTTAATTAATTTAAATGAATTAATATTAATATAAATTCAAATAAATAATTAAAAAAATGAGAAAATACTTCCCTTTGGGCCTAATGGTCGTGCATAGGCTTGGCATGGAGAAACTTGGAAGAAAAATGGGCCCATTTGCATTTTTAGGTCATTTGAACCATTGTTGACTTTCAAAAATTTCCAAAAATTTCCCAACTTCCACAAGGCATAACTTGCTCAATTTTTAAGCTTTTCACATGTTCTTGGACATTTTGGAAAGGTCTTTGAGTCCTTTAACCAATGCCTTTGGTCCCATGTCATTTTGATTTACCAACCTCAAGTTATGGCCTTTGACTTAAAGTCCCTTTTTGTTGACTTTTGAAAATGACCTATAATGTTGAAATTGATAACTTTTTGTGAGAGCATTTCTTGGACTTGGAATATGAAGATGAGTTGTAGGAAATGTCTTTCTCTTCAAAATGAGCTTTGGATGGAATTTTTCTGATAATCCATGTGAAAGTTATGCCCTGGTCAATTTCAGTTGACTTTTTCAACTGTCCAAATATAGCAACTTTTGCATCTTTGATGATTTCTGAGCCAAATTTTGAGAATCATGATCAAGCATTGATCAAATGATGTTTGTGGCTTCAAAATGATATGTTGACCAAAAATTTGAACTTTTGACTGTCAAATGACCATTTTGCCCCTACAGTTGACTGTAGTGCAATCTAGGATTTTGACTGTGCAATTTTGAACTGAATGCCTTGAAACTTGATATGAGGATACTTGACCATCTTTGTAAGCATTTGGGACTTGATTGGGCCCCTGAAACCTTCAATTTCTTGATCAGAACACAAACCCTAGTTTTGACTGTATAGAAGACAGTTGAGCTGCACAACCCTTGGGGAATTTTGTGATCTTAACTTGACAAATCTTGGAGAATATGGGAGGGCAAATTTTGGGGTACAACAGCGACCTCTAAAACACCCTATACTTGACGACCACGTTCGAGGCAACCATAGTGAGGCGTACCCTAGGAGTGGCATGTACATGTGTGTTGAATTCAGTTTATGTTTATCTTTGATCATGCATTTGTGAGCTACGGATTGATTTTAATTTCATACAAGTCTTTCATGCATATTAACAGTTAAGAGTGTGGAAAATAAAGTGCGGAAAGGTAAATCTACGCTATTACAAGGCGCGGGTCTATACATCGCCAAAAAACAGAAACCCGTTTGGAAATAAATGCGAGAAAGTAAAAGAAAGCGGTAAAACCTAATTAACTATTACATTTCCGGAAGCAGTTACATAAATATGATTAAAAATAAATTAAAGCGCGAAAGAATCGAATCGGGATGTCCTTAGGGTTTTGACCCTTTTGAGAAATAAAGAAAGTAGTTTGTCCATTGCATTTAATTAAATATTAACCCTAAACTAATTAATTAATTAATTATAAGAAAAAATGTTCTTTTTGTGTTTTTTATATTTTAATGAAAATAAGAAGAAAAGAAATTAAAAGTTAAGAACAAAACCCTAATTCTAACCTATTTTATTTATTGTGAAAAAAGATTAAAATTAACTAATTAAACTAATTAATTTGTTAGTATTTTATTTACAAAAATAATTAGTAGTGAAATTAATAAATAAGAATAATAAAAATATTAGTTTTTTTCTGATTTTTTGTTTATGAAAATAATTATCTATGAATTAAATAATAATAGTAATAGTTATTAAAGAAAATAAAAAAAAAGAAAATGAAAAAAGAATAATAAACCAGGGGGTGTTGACCCAAGAATGGAGGTTAGTTTAGAAATTCTGAGGCCCAATAGCACTCCAAGCCTGTTGACTTCTGGAATCAAGTGTTCAAGCATTGACTGGAGAATATGGTGTTCTCCACTTTTTGACCATGGGATGCACGTTTATGGCCACTTGGCGCCTGGGTATTTGATATGCACGGTATACTCCTTGGCAAGCGCCACACATGAATATATTAAGCAAAACAATATAGAAATTATGGGGGACCTGGGAATCGAACCCAGGTCCCAATGGTCATTGGACAGATCACCCACCACTCAGCCAAGCGAACGCCTTTGATATTATAATAACACACAAATATTTTATTAAGAAAACAAACACTATGCTGGAATTTATGAAACCACGCGCACGCTTTTTGAATGACCCAGTAGTATGTCACCATGTCTTCGTCTCTTTCGTTTGCCTGCAACAAAACCAAACAGATAGCGGGGGTTTTTAACCCCCACAAAGTAGTATGGCCAAAAATAGCGATTAGATCTGTAAGCTATATAAATAGGGCGCGATGGTCCTGTTCAATTCCTCTTGATCTTCTTAATTCAACCATGGGCATCATTAGTCCTAATTTTGCTTGGTCAAGAAAGCCCTAAAATCAAAGCTTCGAAACCCTAGATTTCTTTAATGGCAGTTTTCGTTCCATGGCACCATAATCAAATTAATCTGTACCATTAGCTTCCTGTAAGTCTTACTAACACTAAACAATCCACAAAAAATGTTAAATATGCATGAATCAATGTATGTGATTATGAAAAATTTTGACAAACCGTGGGTCTGTGCAGCACGTGTTCTTGAGCTTTGGGGCTTGTTTTTTATTGCAATGCATTCCTGAATGTCCCAGCAAGGTATTGGAATCAAGAAAGGGCTTTGAATTGGCCTGGAAGGTTGAATTCAGTTTTCAAATTTTTCTTGAAGTTTTTGAATTTGGTTTATGGTGTTTTGCAGCAATCCTCACGTTGCAGGCATTAGGGTTGGCTTCAGTATATGTAGTGGAATGGAATTAGGGTAAAACTTTGTCCAAAAATCCATGGCTTTATGATTTCAATATTTGATTTCAATCAAATCTTTTTCAACCTTTTTGATTGACAAAACTTGCTAAAATTGAATATTTTGGTCCCCTTGATGTGTACACGAGATCTTCAGCTTGTCTTGAGTTCATTTGCATCACAAAAAGATTTGAAAACCATATCTCTTGAATTTTCCTACAATTAAATGAATTAAATGAATTAATATTAATAAAAATTCAATTAATTAATTAAAAATAAGAAAATAAATCAATTTAAGTTCAATGGTTCGTGCATAGGCCTTGGACAAAGATTCAAGAAGAAATTTGAGGCCCATTAGCAAAAATGAGGTGTTTTGAGCAAAGTTGACTTTTGCAAAATCCCAAAAATTTCCCAACTTCTCCAATGCATATCTTGCTCAATTTTGATCATATGAACATGTTCTTGGACATTTTGGAAAGGTCTTGAAGTCCTCTAACCAATTCCTTTGGTCCCATGTCATTTGGATTTACCAATCTCAAGTTATGGTCTTTGACTTAAAGTGCATTTTTGTTGACTTTTGAAATTGACCTATAATGTAGAAATTGATAACTTTTTGTGAGAGCATTTCTTGGACTTGGAATGTGAATATGAGTTGTAGGAAATGTCATCCCCTTCAAAATGAGCATTGAATGGGATTTTTATGATGAACCATGAAAAAGTTATGCCTTGGTCAAGTTAAAGTTGACTTTTCAACTGTCCAAAAATAGAAACTTTTGCATCTTGATGATTTTTGAGCCATGCTTGTGGAATCATGATCAAGAATTGATAAAATGATGATTGTGAGCTCAAAATAAGACGTTGACCAAAAATTCTGACTTTTGACTGTAAAATGACCATTTTACCCCTACAGTTGATTGTGAAGCTTTTGACTGTGCAATTTGACCCTGTGAGTCTTGAAACTTGGCATGTAGATGCTTGGCAATGTATATAGGCATATGGGACTTGATTTGACCATTGAAAACCTCAAATTCCTTGCAAGAACCAAAACCCTAGTTTTGACTGGCTTAGGAGGATGTTGGACTGTGCAACCCTGGAGAAATCTTGAACCATTTGAAGATGATTCTTGATAAACTTTGAAGAGTATGGGAGGGCAAATTTTGGGGTACAACAATTTCCCCTGTTCAATCTTCTTAGACCTGAGGATGTAGATTGGCTTGCGTGCCTTTCGTGATCCGAAGGTGGAAGATGATTGAACACTAGAGTGCCCAGAAATTTGCACTCGCATAGTAGAGTATCAGCAATGTGATGTCGGGAATGGGCTTACAGATGCCATTTGGATAGATGATGGATAGGAGGATGGGCTTATAGATGCCAACTGGAGATGAGACAGAACCTTGTCGGGAATGGGCTTACAGATGCCATTTGGAGATGTAATGAATAGCTGTGGAGATGGGCTTAAAGATGCCATCTGGAGGTATCGATCGCGTAAGAGATTCCTTAGCGAGAACTTGCGTACAGATATGCCCTGGCTAGATACAGGTATCGAATCTGGAACTTCAAACTCTGGATGGGTTGTCTCTACTAACAGATTATCTCAGAAAAATCTTCAGGAATCGATTTAACTGAACCAGGGAAGGTTTTGTCTTTTTTTGCCGAGTTGTCTCTTTGGACGGGTTGTCTTCAATGACAGGTTGTCCTCGTTGACAGGTTGTCTTTAGTGACGGGTTGTCTTTAGTGACGAGTTGTCTTCGATGACGGGTTGTCTATAACGACGGGTGTCTATAACGACGGGTGTCTATAACGATGGGTGTCTATAACGACGGGTGTCTATAACGATGGGTGTCTACAAAGACGGGTGTCTATAACGACGGGTGTCTATAACGACGTGTGTCTATAACGACGGGTGTCTATAACGACGGGTGTCTATAACGACGGGTGTCTATAACGACGGGTGTCTATAACGACGGGTGTCTATAACGACGGGTGTCTATGACGACGGGTGTCTATGACGATGGGTGTCTATAACAACGCGTGTCTATAACGACAGGTGTCTATAACGACGGGTGTCTATGACGACGAGTGTCTATAACGACGGGTGTCTATAACGACGAGTGTCTATAACGACGGGTGTCTATGACGACGAGTGTCTATAACGACGAGTGTCTATGACGACGGGTGTCTATGACGACGGGTGTCTATGACGAAGGGTGTCTATAACGACGGGTGTCTATAATGACGGGTTGTCTTTAATGACTTTAGGAATTAATTTCAACTGGACTTGTCTTCTTTGACTAGATGAGCAGCAGAAAAACCTTTGGGATTTAACTGTACTTGTCTTCTTTGACTGGATTTGTCTCTTCTGACTGGCTTGGTCTCGTTTGACTATATTTGTCTACTTTGACATAGCTGATTGTGATCGGTGGAAATAGAACTGACTGTTTTTAAGCTGGTTTCGCGAAATGTCGCGGTAAGCAAGAGTCGCCACCGTCTTTTATGTTCTCCAACATGGAAAGGACAAAAGCACAGCAAAATTCCTTATTCGAGAATGTTTCTCGGTTCGGGAGGTAGATTTATAGAAAGGGAAGGTGTTAGCACCCTTTCTATCCGTGGTTATCCACGGGCTCTTAGGTACTTGCTCTTATGTTTTCAAAAATTTGTTTGCTTTTTAAGTGTGTGTGGGTTTTGAAAAAGTTTCATTTGAAAAATTTCTAGGTAACTCTTGTATCTGTCCTCAAGAGTGTATGAAAAATTTGTTTGAAAACTTTTAGAAAGTGTGAGTGTGAAAAGTTATTTTGTTTGTTTGAAAAGAGCAAGTACTTAAGAGAAATCTACCTACTCTAAGGAATTCGGCTGTGTAAGAGTCCTTTAGATAGTGCTATCCCACCATTGAGAGGTAGGTAGCACCATCGTTGGAGGTATTCGTGTCAATTCGATGATTAGGGACAGTGTGGTCACCGAAACAATGGTAGGACACCTTAGAAGTAACCCTAATGTCCTAGATCCTTTTTATCCGAGGCAACCGTTTCGAGGCGACTGGATCTTTTAGACAGAAGGGCGACCTCTAAGACACCCTATACTTAATGACCACGTTCGAGGAAACCAGTGAGGCGTACCCTAAGAGTGGCATGTGCTTGTGTTTTATTTTCAGTTTATGTTTGTCTTGTACATGTTATTTGTGAGCTACGAATTGATTTTATTATTCATACATTCTTGCAGGCATAATTAACAGTTAGGAGTGCGGAAAAATAAATTGCGGAAAGATAAATTCTAACTATTACAAGGCGCGGGTGTATACATCGCCAAAAACAAAAACCCGTTTTGGAAAATAAAGTGCGAGAATTTAAAAGAAAGCGATAAAGTTCTAGTTAACTATTACATACTCTGTACAGACACAAAAATATAAAATATTGGATTAAAATAGACTGCGCGCGAAAGAATTAAATTGGGACGTCCTAAGGGTGTTGACCCTTTTTTAAGAAAGAATTGAATTTTTGTCCTTTTTTTGTAATTAATGAAATTAAAACTAATGACTAATTAATTAATTAAGAAAATGTTTTTTTTGTATTTTTGTGTTTTTAATGAAAATAAAGAGAAAATAAATAGAAATTAAAAGTTAGCAAAAACCTAATTCTAAATTGTTTTTATTTATTGTAAAAAAGTATTAAAGTTAATTAATTAAGCTAATTTAATTTAATTTACATTTATTTACAAAATAAGTTAATAAATAATAAAATGTTTTTTTTTTGGTTTTATTGAATTTTATGGGAAAAAATTAGTTTGTTAGGTTAATTAACAATAATGATAATAATTAAAAAAAAGAAAAGGAAAGGAAAAGGAAAATAGAAAGAAAAAAAGAAATAGAAACCAATGGGGGTGTTGATGGCCCAATGGAGGTGTGAAGCCCGGAAATTGCTGGCCCATTAACCAACCTTGTTGACTTTTGGAGATTGCCTGGAGCACGTTGACTGGAGAATATAGTGTTCATCACTTTTTGGCCCTTGGATCTGCTTCTGAGGGACACTTGGCAAGCTGGGATGTGAGGTTTATGGTGAGTTGCTTCACGTTGCCTGCATAAGATCATATTTGGAAAAAATTTAATAAGCCTTTGGGGGACCTGGGGATCGAACCCAGGTTCCAACGAATACCAAGCGCGTTGCCAGCCACTGCACCACTTTGTGCGTTTGTTAGAATAATAAGAAAAAAAGATAATATGAAATAAGCGCACTATATGCTGAATCAAAAGGAAAAGCGCGCGCCCATTTGAATCAGCCAATCCCATCCTTCCACGCCTCATCTTCTTCGTTGAAATCTGTAGAAATATAAAACACATAGCGGGGGTTTTAAACCCCCACAAAATGCAAACATTTAAAAATAGCGATTAGGCCCCTGAGCTATATAAAAAGGGCGCGAGGTATCTAATGGATTCGTCTCATCACGCCGGTTTCAACCATGTATGTTTGGAGGCTTGATTTTGCAGTATAAGAAAAGCCCCAAATCACAAGCTCTGAAACCCTAGGATTCATTAATGGTAGTTTTGATTCCAGGGCATTATAATCAAATTAAATTACACTAATAGCTTCGTATGGGTCCTATGAACACAATACAATCAATGAAAAATGTTAAAAACGCATGAATTGATGATTATGATTTTGAAAAAGAGTGATGAACCGTATGACTGTGAATGGCGTTTCCTGGAGCTTTAGAGCTTATTTCTGGTTGCAAAAGATTCCTGGGGGCGTAAGGAATGTGTTTTGATCAAGAAAAGGCCTTGAATCGTGCTGAAAAGTGGATTTCGGTTTGCAAATTTTCTTCAAGTTTTTGGAATTTAGTTTGGCCGTTTGAGAGAGTTCTAGCTAGTATCTGATGTATAGGAGGCTTGCATATATGGTCATGAACGAGAATCAATCACAATTAGGAGCCTTTAACCCTTGCAATCAAGTTTTGAGATTTCTCCATAACCACCATTAAAACAACTTGCCAATTTTGTTCAAATTTGAATTTCATGCTTAAAATGGACCTCACACGAATTTGGTAGGTGATTCATTACATATAAAAGTCATTCATAACTCAAAGATACCATTTAATTCATTTTTTTATTTTTATTTGAATTATTATGGATTAAAGTGAATTAAATCCATAAAAATTAAATAAAAATGAAAAAAAATAAATGTTTGGTCTTGTAATGGGTCATGGGACACGTGGGTGGCATGACAAGGCTGAACCAAGTGGAAAAAAGTGGGCCCTTTTGTCAAAAATTGAAGTTTCAAGGATAGTTGACTTTGGCCATTTCACAAAAATTTCCCAACTTCTCCAATGCATATCTTGCTCAATTTTGATAATATGAACATGTTCTTGGACATTTTGGAAAGGTCTTGAAGTCCTATAACCAATTCCTTTGGTCCCATGTCATTTGAATTTACCAATCTCAAGTTATGGTCTTTGACTTAAAATGCCTTTTTGTTGACTTTTGAAAATGACCTATAATGTTGAAATTGATAACTTTTTGTGAGAGCATTTCTTGGACTTGGAATGTGAAGATGAGTTGTAGGAAATGTCATCCCCTTCAAAATGAGCATTGGATGGGATTTTTTTGATGAACCATGAAAAAGTTATGCCTTGGTCAAGTTACAGTTGACTTTTCAGCTGTCCAAAAATAGAAACTTTTGCATCTTGATGATTCTTGAGCCATTCTTGTGAAATCATGGTCAAGTTTTAACCAAATGATGATTGTGGATTCAAAATAAGATGTTGACCAAAATTTTTGACTTTTGACTGCCAAATGACCATTTTTCCCCTACAGTTGATTGTGAAGCAATTAGGGTTTTTGACTGTGCAACTTGACTTTGTGAGCCTTGAAACTTGACCTGTAGGTGCTTGACAATGTATATGAGCATATGGGACTTGATTGAGTCCTTGAAAACCTCAACTTCTTTGCAAGAACCAAAACCCTAATTTGACTGGCTTAGGAGGGCGTTTGAACTGTGCAACCCTTGAGTGGACTTGAGCAAATTGAGATGATGCTTGTCAAAGCTTTGAAGAATATGGGAGGGAAAATTTTGGGGTACAACAGTTGCCCCTGTTCAATCTTCTTAGACCTGAGGATGTAGATTGGCTTGTGTGCCTTTCGTGATCCGAATGTGGAAGATGATTGAACACTAGAGTGCCCAGAAATTTGCACTCGCATAGTGGAGTATCAGCAGTGTGGTGGCGGGAATGGGCTTACAGATGCCATTTGGAGAGATTATGGATAGGAGGATGGGCTTATAGATGCCATCTGGAAGTGTGACAGAACCTTGTCGGGAATGAGCTTAGAGATGCCATTTGGAAGTGTAATGGATAGTTGTGGAGATGGGCTTATAGATGCCATCGGGAGGTGTCGATCGCGTAAGAGATTCCTTAGTGAGAACTTGCGTACCTGAGAAAGAAAGATAATTACCTGGCCTGTTACAGGGGTTGATCTTCAAACAGTCGCTCATAGACGTGCCCTGGCTAGATACAGGAATCGAATCTGGAATTAGTCGTCTACAGATTTGCCCTGGCTGGATACAGGAATCGAATCTTCAAACTCTTCACACGTGCCCTGGCTAGATACAGGTATCGAATCTGGAACTTCAAAAAGTTGGTAGGTTGTCTCTACTGACGGGTTACCTCAGAAAAAGCCTTCAGGACTTGATTTAACTGAATCAGGGGAGATCTTGTCTTCTTGGACGAGTTGTCTCTTTTAACGGGTTGTCTTCAAGGACGGGTTGTCTTTAACAACGAGTGTCTATAACGACGGGTGTCTATGACGACGGGTGTCTATAACGACGGGTGTCTATAACGACGGGTGTCTAAGACGACGGGTGTCTATAACGACGGGTGTCTATGACGACGAGTGTCTATAACGACGGGTGTTTATAACGACGGGTGTCTATGACGATGGGTGTCTATAACGACGGGTGTCTATAACGACGGGTGTCTATGACGACGGGTGTCTATGACGACGGGTGTCTATAACAACGGGTGTCTATGACGACGGGTGTCTACGACGACGGGTGTCTACGACGACGGGTGTCTATGACGACGGGTGTCTATAACGACGGGTGTCTATGACGACGGGTGTCTATAACGACGGGTGTCTATAACGACGGGTGTCTATAACGACGGGTGTCTATGACGATGGTAGGAATTAATTTTAACTGGACTTATCTTCTTTGGCTGGATGAGCATCAGGAAACCCTTTGGGATTCAACTGTACTTGTCTTTTTTGACTGGATTGGTCTCTTTTGACTGTATTTGTCTACTTTGACATAGCTGACCATTTAACTGTATCCTTCCTGAAAGGTAAAGATCAGTCATATGCAATGCATGATATGGATCAAGCAATGATATTCTCGACGTAAATGAGATTGTATGACATGATGCGTATATGCATGTATCATGATGTGATGTTTATGAATGTATCTTCGTCTGGGAAAATAAATCATTGACGCATGCCGGGAAGTTGAATCCTGGGCTGATGTTGAAGAATAGAGTTCTTCGTTTCCACTGAGGGTGATGATTGCAAGGATAAACCGATAGGAGAAGATGACTCCGTTGGGGAATAAACTTGTTGGAGAGATTACTCTGCAGGGAATTACTCTGTGGGAAGAGATACTTCGCTGAGATTTAATGTGAACTCCGCTAGGGATTCCATTGATATGTTTTGTTGAGGATTTTGATGAACTCCGCTGGGGATTCCATTGATGAGCTATGTTGGGGAATTTGATGAACTCCGTTGGGGGATAGGAAGAACTTCGCCGGGGACGATCTTTCCGTGGTAATTAGCTGAGGATAACCCAGTTATAAACTATGGTGGGGAATAACCTTTGAATATAGTCGGGGAGATGCGTTCGTACTTCGCAGGGTATAAGCTTCCAGAATCTACTGGGGATAAGCTTCCAGAATCTACTAGGGAGGATGATTTGACTCTCCTGGGGAAACTTCTTGGACTGCACTGGGGTGTCTGGTATTCTGCCGAGGAACAATCTTATGTTAAGACTACTGGGGATGCTTGTTGAGGAACATCTGCATACTCCGCTGGGGAATATTGAGATCTTCTAGGGGTACCCAACTTCCTTAAGGCTGACAGTAGATTAACTCTGCTCGGGGAGAGGGTTGCTGACTTGCTGGAGGTATTGTGCCTTTTCAGGGCTGATGAGAGACCAACTCTGCTCGGGAGAGAGTATTGTTGAATCTTATCTTACTCTGCAGGGAGTGAAAGTATCTTGGGTGCATTCTTCAGCCGAATCTACCTTGTATCCGAAGGACAGAGTAGCTAGACCGCCTAGACAATTCTGATTGCCTCAGTTTCTGCGGGAGAAGAAGACCTATGAGGTGCTTGATACCTGCCGATTGACAAATCTTCTTCTGGTAGGCAAGTGACGAGATGACAGGACATAGTCGTACGCTTTGATCCCTAATTTTTGCCTGGACCGCCCTTTCGGGTTTTCAGTCCACCGAGATACCCTTTTTTTCCCAAGCCGCCTTTTCAGGTTTTCGACTTACCGGGTGTACAGATTTTTCTATTTCATCCCTTATTTTTGCCCGAACCCTTTTGGTTCGCCGGAAAACCCTTATTTTTGCCTAGGTGTGTCAACCTAGCGGGTCTTTGATTATGCGCAGTATTTTTTCGACTATGTCCATGCTCTCAGGATATAGGGAGGTGCCCCTGTTGTTGTGTTGCCATGCTACCAGAAGATGTTTGATCGTGCAATATTCGTTGCTAGAATTCCTGTCCCATGCCCCAAGTGATCCAGATGGAGATTTGCCCCAAGCTGGTTGGCCTTTTGAGAGATTCTCCGAATCTTGACTTAACTGCCCCAGATGATGGACAATGATCATGTCTACCCCTTGGTTGGAAGTACTTTTGTTCACTTAGATATTCGTCGTGTGAATTTCTCTGCTGTTCGAACAAATAGTCATATGCAAACAGTGTTATATCAAGAATGCAAAGCTTATGTCTTTTTTGAAAATGCATTTTTTCATAAAAACAAGTGAATTTTTTTTGAACTGTGATGTCAACTCGTTATTTTACCGCAAGCCTTAAGGAGTCAGGATACCTTTGGTAACAGTATGCTTTCGAACTAACCCATGCTTCAGCTAGGACTTTTATGGGTTATAACGTGGTCTGGTTCACGGTTTAAGAAACAAAGGATAGAGGCTCAAATTATATTTGTACCCACCCGTTCTTCGTGATGTTCTTCAAACCTAAACTCAGTTGATCGTGCGTTAGACCTTGTTTGAGTCTTTGCTTTGATATTCCGGTGATGGTTCGGATGTTGACAGTTTATTTTGAACAGGCAGTCAGTTCTTTTTTGTTGAGGGTTTGCAGGACCTCTTCCTTTTTTTGATTTCGTTATCCCTGTTTTTTGCCTGAACTGTTTCTTTTGTGATTACAGTCAGTGGGATGCCCCAGTTTTGTAAGTCTCCTTCATAGGTTTTGACTTAATGGGCTTTTATTTTTGAGATATAATGACTGCCTGTCTTTTATGATTATTCGGAACCATCATATCTTTTGTTTTGTAAGGACTCATTTGATGCCATTCGTTATGCACCTGGATCAAATGAGAGAACTACCCTGCCCCAGGTTATGATTAAAGGGTTTTAATTTTTTTGGAAAAGAAAAAAAAAACTCCTGCTTCTTTGGCTCAAAGGGGTTGACTAGGGATTATCTACCTTATAACTCTCGTGTTTAGGAATTGAAACAATGCCTGTACCTCATCAGCGGGGTATGTTCAAAAGCATACTGTAAAGATCATCTGTAAAGATCGTGGTATCGTTTTCGTCATCCTCCCTCAAGAGGCTTAGAATTTTAAATCGAGAGTTTGACATCACAAAAATATGAAAGCAATTTGAATATAGCGAAGGCGAATATATTGATTCAAAACAGACATATGCGATGCATTAATGAAATAACAACGTTTGACATGAATAAAATGTTTGAACAATCAAAAGAAAATTACAACTTGAAAAATTCTAATGAACAAAAAAAGTGCTTTCTATCCTAGCCATATTTTGGCAAGGGAGCAGTGATCACATTGGGAGCCTCGGGTGCCTCGAACTGGACCTCCTTTGCGTCGATTAGATCCTGAACCTTGTTCTTCAAAGTCCAACAATCCTCTGTAGCATGCCCCAGGCTGTCAGAATGATAAGCGCAACGGGCGTTGGGGTTATACCTTGAAGGTGTCCTGTTGGGATTCTTAGGAGGGTCCCTTAGAGTTACCAAGTTGGTCTCCAGCAACTGTGGCAATATCTGGGCCAAGGTCATGCTGAGGGGAGTGAATTTCCTTTTAGGTTTCTCTTCCCTTTGTTGGTTGCGATGTTGAGGAGCACCGGCCGGTTTTGAAATAACCACCGCGTTAACAGCTTGGCGGTGTTCAGCACTGGATTCTTTCTTGAATGGCTTCTTCTCATTGTTCGAGGAGTCACCCTTCGGTATCTTCCCAGACTTGATACCGGCTTCTATTCTTTCCCCAGTCAAGATCAGATCTGTGAATCCGGCAGAAGAATTCCCAATCAGATGGTTGAAGAACGGCCCAGACAGGGTCCCCAAGAACATGTCAACGAGTTCCCGGTCAGTCAGAGGTGGTTGCACCCTTCCAGCAAGGTCTCTCCACTTTTGCGCATACTCCTTAAAACCTTCACCCGTCCCTAGTGACATACCCTGGAGTTGGGTACGCGTAGGAGTGAGGTCGGCATTATACTGATACTGCTTGTAGAACGCAGTAGCCAAGTCCTCCCAGTTACGAATGCTGGCTCCATCCAGCTGATAGAACCATTCTAGTTGAGTCCCTGAGAGACTTTCCTGGAAGAAATGGATCCATAGATTCTTGTCAACTGTATACGGTTGGATCTTCCTTGCATAAGACCTCAGATGCAGCTTAGGACATGAAGCTCCGTCGTACTTTACAAAGGCAGGTGCCTTGAACTTGTGAGGGATCACCACCCCAGAAGATAAGCCTATGTCTCCAAAGTCCAACCCGGGCACCTGTTGAATCTCCATAGCATTTAACCGGTCCTCCAGCTGTTTGTACCTGTCCTCAGCAGGAGGGTATTGTTCATCATTGAAATCTGTCTCTGTGTCAGAGACCACGGGACTAGGAACCCTTCCCTCCTGGTGACTGCCTTCCCCAACAGATGGAGTAGTCCTCTCAGCTTCATTCTGCAGTGTATTCCCGAGTCTGGGTCCAGTGTTGAACAACACAGTCCTCTTCTTCTTCTTCTTCAGGAGCAAAGCCTTCAACTCCTGTTGTCCCTGGGCTAAGTTCATGACCATCTCTTGAAACTGGGCGTTCTGGGCCTGGAGGGCCTTGATAGCTTGTTCAGTAGTTGGTTCAGGATTCATGATGATTGAGTGCTGAAATAAACAGCGAAGAAGATTAAGCAACCTGTAGAACAGAGTACCTGTAATGCAATGATATATATGTATGCATGCAATGTTTTCAAGGATCTCGCGGGGTAAACAAGAAAATTGTTAGAATTTGAATTTGGGTAGCTTGATTGAAGGAACTTCATGTTGTTGAGAGTCCTTCTTCAAGAATCAAGGCTCACCATATCGAGTGGGTCATAGCCCCTGACTCAAGTTATCATGTTTGATCTCCGAACAATCTTGGCTAGAGGAAAATAAATCCCCTTTTCCCCTTGCTAGACAGTTGATTAATCATGACCTGCATCACAAACCCTTGAGATCCTTGAAATGGATTAGTCCTTATGAAGGATGTATGCAATGGTATGATGTTATGCTATGCATGGAGTGATGTAAGTAGGCCCTGTAATGAGTCCCAATTAAGGACTGTAAACAAAACCTGCAAGGAACTCGTGTTGTTAGATAACAAGTATGCAAGTAGTTCAAGTATGAAGGCACACAAGTCACACAAGACAGCCCTTAGAGTTCAGGCCAGCATGAAGTTTGGGGTACTACCCTCTTGAAGTTGGTGGGCTCAAAAACCTGTCCTATCAAAAGTAACCGGGTTCTAGAGGATCCCAATATCACTGACTACCCTCAATCGGTCATAACTCCAGCGTCGCAATCTTTTCTTGCGGCCAGAACCATCGCGAGAGTTTAGCCTCAATGGGTGTAGCATACTGCTACTGTTCTATGGCCAAGTTGGGTCAAATTAGGGTTCTAAGGTCGGTTGGTGCTTAATGACTCCTCAGAAGACCCATATTCTCCTCGTTGCAACACAATGGATATCGGTACAGACCAAGGTGTCACACCAACGTAGCCACTACTTCACCCGTGTCGGTCTACGCCGGACAGGTCCCTCACAGCTTATGCTACCTAAAGGGTATTCCCCAGATCCGGGTTAGGATCTATGAAACTCCAATGCAATGCCCAAAATAATAAAGCAAACAAAACATTCAATTGAAAACATAAGTATGATCTAATCCTAAGGTACACCTCACTTCAACGGGAATCCCCAGCAGAGTCGCCAGTTCTGTGATCGGTGGAAATAAAACTGACTGTTTTTAAGCTGGTTTCGCAAAATGTCGCGGTAAGCAAGAGTCGCCACCGTCTTTTATGTTCTCCAACGTGGAAAGGACAAAAGCACAACAAAATTCCTTATTCGAGAATGTTTCTCGGTTCGGGAGGTAGATTTATAGAAAGGGAATGTGTTAGCACCCTTTCTATCCGTGGTTATCCACGGGCTCTTAGGTACTTGCTCTTATGTTTTCAAAAATTTGTTTGCTTTTTAAGTGTGTGTGGGTTTTGAAAAAGTTTCGTTTGAAAAATTTCTAGGTAACTCTTGTATCTGTCCTCAAGAGTGTTTGAAAAATTTGTTTGAAAACTTTTAGAAAGTGTGAGTGTGAAAAGTTGTTTTGTTTGTTTGAAAAGAGCAAGTACTTAAGAGAAATCTACCTACTCTAAGGAATTCGGCTGTGTAAGAGTCCTTTAGATAGTGCTATCTCACCATTGAGAGGTAGGTAGCACCATCGTTGGAGGTATTCAGGTCAATTCGATGATTAGGGACAGTGTGGTCACCGAAGCAATGGTAGGACACCTTAGAAGTAACCCTAATGTCCTAGATCCTTTTTATCTGAGGCAACCGTTTCGAGGCGACTGGATCTTTTAGACAGAAGGGCGACCTCTAAGACACCCTATACTTGATGACCACGTTCGAGGAAACCAGTGAGGCGTACCCTAAGAGTGGCATGTGCTTGTGTTTTGTTTTCAGTTTATGTTTGTCTTGTACATGTTACTTGTGAGCTACGGATTGATTTTATTATTCATACATTCTTGCAGGCATAATTAACAGTTAGGAGTGCGGAAAAATAAATTGCGGAAAGATAAATTCTAACTATTACCAGGCGCGGGTCTATACATCGCCAAAAACAAAAACCCGTTTTAGAAAATAAAGTGCGAGAATTTAAAAGAAAGCGATAAAGTTCTAGTTAACTATTACATACTCTGTACAGATACAAAAATATAAAATATTGGATTAAAATAGACTGCGCGCGAAAGAATTAAATTGGGACGTCCTAAGGGTGTTGACCCTTTTTTAAGAAAGAATTGAATTTTTGTCCTTTTTTTGTAATTAATGAAATTAAAACTAATGACTAATTAATTAATTAAGAAAATGTTTTTTTGTGTTTTTGTGTTTTTAATTAAAATAAAGAGAAAATAAATAGAAATTAAAAGTTAGCAAAAACCTAATTCTAAATTGTTTTTATTTATTGTAAAAAAGTATTAAAGTTAATTAATTAAGCTAATTTAATTTAATTTACATTTATTTACAAAATAAGTTAATAAATAATAAAATGTTTTTTTTTGGTTTTATTGAATTTTTTGGGAAAAAATTAGTTTGTTAGGTTAATTAACAATAATGATAATAATTAAAAAAAGAAAATAAAAAGAAAAGGAAAATAGAAAAAAAAAAAGAAATAGAAACCAATGGGGGTGTTGATGGCCCAATGGAGGTGTGAAGCCTGGAAATTGCTGGCCCATTAACCAGCCTTGTTGACTTTTGGAGATTGCCTGGAGCACGTTGACTGGAGAATATAGTGTTCATCACTTTTTGGCCCTTGGATCTGCTTCTGAGGGACACTTGGCAAGATGGGATGTGAGGTTTATGGTGAGTTGCTTCACGTTGCCTGCATAAGATCATATTTGGAAAAAAATTTAATAAGCCTTTGGGGGACCTGGGGATCGAACCCAGGTCCCAACGAATACCAAGCACGTTGCCAGCCACTGCACCACTTTGTGCGTTTGTTTGAATAATAAGAAAAAAAAGATAATATGAAATAAGCGCACTATATGCTGAATCAAAAGGAAAAGCGCGCGCCCATTTGAATCAGCCAATCCCATCCTTCCACGCCTCATCTTCTTCGTTGAAATCTGCAAAAATATAAAACACATAGCGGGGGTTTTAAACCCCCACAAAATGCAAACATTTAAAAATAGCGATTAGGCCCCTGAGCTATATAAAAAGGGCGCGAGGTATCTAATGGATTCGTCTCATCACGCCAGTTTCAACCATGTATGTTTGGAGGCTTGATTTTGCAGTATAAGAAAAGCCCCAAATCACAAGCTCTGAAACCCTAGGATTCGTTAATGGTAGTTTTGATTCCAGGGCATTATAATCAAATTAAATTACACTAATAGCTTCTTATGGGTCCTATGAACACAATACAATCAATGAAAAATGTTAAAAACACATGAATTGATGATTATGATTTTGAAAAAGAGTGATGAACCGTATGACTGTGAATGGCGTTTCCTGGAGCTTTAGAGCTTATTTCTGGTTGCAAAAGATTCCTGGGGGCGTAAGGAATGTGTTTTGATCAAGAAAAGGCCTTGAATCGTGCTGAAAAGTGGATTTCAGTTTGCAAATTTTCTTCAAGTTTTTGGAATTTAGTTTGGCCGTTTGAGAGAGTTCTAGCTAGTGTCTGATGTATGGGAGGCTTGCATATATGGTCATGAACGAGAATCAATCACAATTATGAGCCTTTAACCCTTGCAATCAAGTTTTGAGATTTCTCCATAACCACCATTAAAACAACTTGCCAATTTTGTTCAAATTTGAATTTCATGCTTAAAATGGACCTCACACGAATTTGGTAGGTGATTCATTACATATAAAAGTCATTCAAAACTCAAAGATACCATTTAATTCATTTTTTGATTTTTATTTGAATTATTACGGATTAAAGTGAATTAAATCCATAAAAATTAAATAAAAATGAAAAAAATAAATGTTTGGTCTTGTAATGGGTCATGGGACACGTGGGTGGAATGACAAGGCTGAACCAAGTGGAAAAAAGTGGGCCCTTTTGTCAAAAATTGAAGTTTCAAGGATAGTTGACTTTGGCCATTTCACAAAAATTTCCCAACTTCTCCAATGCATATCTTGCTCAATTTTGATCATATGAACATGTTCTTGGACATTTTGGAAAGGTCTTGAAGTCCTCTAACCAATGCCTTTGGTACCATGTCATTTGAATTTACCAATATCAAGTTATGGTCTTTGACTTAAAATGCCTTTTTGTTGACTTTTGAAAATGACCTATAATGTTGAAATTGATAACTTTTTGTGAGAGCATTTATTGGACTTGGAATGTGAAGATGAGTTGTAGGAAATGTCAACCCCTTCAAAATGAGCATTGTATGGGATTTTTCTGATGAACCATGAAAAAGTTATGCCTTGGTCAAGTTACAGTTGACTTTTCAACTGTCCAAAAATAGAAACTTTTGCATCTTGATGATTCTTGAGCCATTCTTCTGAAATCATGGTCAAGTTTTGACCAAATGATGATTGTGGCTTCAAAATAAGATGTTGACCAAAAATTTTGAATTTTGACTGCCAAATGACCATTTTGCCCCTACAGTTGATTGTGAAGCAATTAGGGTTTTTGACTGTGCAACTTGACTTTGTGAGCCTTGAAACTTGACCTGTAGGTGCTTGACAATGTATATGAGCATATGTGACTTGATTGAGTCCTTGAAAACCTCTACTTCTTTGCAAGAACCAAAACCCTAATTTGACTGGCTTAGGAGGGCGTTTGAACTGTGCAACCCTTGAGTGGACTTGAGCAAATTGAGATGATGCTTGTCAAAACTTTGAAGAATATGGGAGGGCAAATTTTGGGGTACAACACTGATCATTTAACTGTATCCTTCCTGAAAGGTAAAGGTCAGTCATATGCAATGCATGATATGGATCAAGCAATGATGTTCTCAACATAAATGAGATTGTATGATATGATGCGTATATGCATGTATCATGATGTATGAAAATGTGATGTTTATGAATGTATTCTCGTATAGGGAAATAAATCCTTGACGGATGCCAGGAGCTTGTTGAATCCTGGGCTGATGTTGAAGAGTAGCGCTCTTCATTTCCGCTGGGGAGGATGAACAAAGATGTTTGCAAGAATAAACCGGTAGGAGAAGATGACTCCGTTGGTGAATAAACTTGGCGAAGAGATTACTCTGTGGGGAATTACTCTGTGTGAAGAGATACTTCACTAGGATTTGATGATAACTCCGCTGGGGATTCCGTTGATAAGTTTTGTTGGGAGAATTTGATGAACTCCGCTGGGGGATAGGAAGAACTTCGTCGAGGACGATCTTTCCATGGTAATTAGTTGAGGATAACCCAGTTATAAGCTTTGGTGAGGGATAACCTTTGAACAAAGTCGGGAAGATGCGTTCGTACTCCGCAGGGGATAAGCTTCCAAGATCTACTGGGGATAAGCTTCCAAACTCTACTGGGGATATGGATTCCACTCTCCTGGGGAATCTTTTGAACTGTACCGGGGAAGTGGCTCCACTGGAGTGTCTGTATTCCGCCGGGGAACAATCTTATATTAAGACTGCCGAGGATGCTTGCTCAGGAACAACTGCATACTCCTCTAGGGAATGTTGAGATTTTCTGGGGATTTCCAACTTCCTTAAGGCTGACAGTGGACTAACTCTGCTTGAGGAGAGCGTTGCTGACTTGCTGGGGGAATACTGTGCCTTTTCGGGGCTAATGGGAGGCCAACTCTGCTTGGGGAGAGTGTTGCTGACTTGCTTTACTCTGCGGGGAATGAAGGTATCTTGGTCATATTCTTCAGCTGAACATACCTTGGTACCTAGATGATAGAGCAACTTGTACAGTTCAGACGATTCCTATTGCCCCAGTTTCTGTGGGAGAAGGTACCTGTGGAGGTGCTTGATAACTGCTGATTGACGAATCTTCTTCTGGTAGGCAAGTGCCAAGATGACAGGACATAGTCGTACGCTTTGATCCCTAATTTTTTCCTGGACCGCCCTTTCGGGTTTTCAGTCCACCGGGATACCCATTTTTGCCCAAGCCGCCTTTTCAGGTTTTCAACTTGCCAGGTGTACAGATTTTTCCATTTTCATCCCTTATTTTTGCCCGAACCTTTTTGGTTCGCCGGGAAGCCCTTATTTTTGCCTAGGCCAGTCGACCTAGCGGGTCTTTGATTACGCGTAGTATTTTTTCGACTATGTCCACGCTCTCAGGATGTAGGGAGGTGCCCCTGTCAGTAGTGTTGCATTGTCATACCACCAGAAGATCTTCGTTTGATCGTCCAATGCCCCAAGTGATCAAGATGGAGATTTGCCCCAAGCTGGTTGGCCTTTTGAGAGATTCTCTGAATCTTGACTTAACTGCCCCAGATGATGGACAATGATCATGCCATGCCCCTTGATTGGAGGTGCTTTTGTTCATTAGATATTCGTCGTACGAACTGCTATGTTGTTCAAACAAATAGTCATATGCAAGCAATGTTATATTAAAAATGCAAAGCTTATGTCTGTCTTGAAGTTTTTGAAAATGCATTTTTTTCCATAAAAACGAGTGAATTTTTTGGTAAACTGTGATGTCAACTCGTTATTTTACCGCAAGCCTTAAGGAGTCAGGATACCTTTCGTAACAGTATGCTTTCGAACTAACCCATGCTTCAGCTAGGACTTTTGAGGGTTATAACGTGGCCTGGTTCACGGTTTAAGAAACGAAGGATAAAGGCTCAAATTTTATTTGTACCCACCCGTTCTTCGTGATGTTCTTCAATCCTAAACTCAGCTGATCGTGCATTAGACCTTGTTTGAGTCTTTGCTCTGATATTCCGGTGATGGCTCGGATACTGATAATTTATTTTGAATGGGCAGTCATTTACTTTTTTTGTTGAGAGTCTGTAGGACCTCTTTCTTTTTGATTTTGTTATCCCTGTTTTTTTGCCTGAACTGTTCCTTTTTATGATTACAGTCAGCGGGATGCCCCAGTTTTGTAAGTCTCCTTCATAGGTTTTGACTTAATGGGCTTTTATTTTGAAAGATAATGACTGCCTGTCTTGACGATTATAGGGAACCATCACTGTCTTTTGTTTTGGAAGGACTTCTTTGATGATGTTCATTATGCACCTGGATCAACTGAGAAAACTACCCTGCCCCAGGTTATATTTAAGGGTTTTAATTTTCGCGAAAAGAAAAACTCCAACTTCTTTGGCTCAAAGGGGTTGACGAGGGATTATCTTCCTTATAACTCCAGTGTTTAGGAATTGAAACAATGCCTGTACCTCATCAGCGGGGTCTGTTCAAAAGCATACTGTAAAGATTGTGGCATCGTTTTCGTCATCCTCCCTCAAGAGGCTTAGAATTATTAATTGAGAGTTGAACATCAAAAATAACGAAAGCAGTTTAAATATAGTGAATGTGAATATATTGATTCAAGACAGACATATGTGATGCATTGATAAAGTAATAAAGTTTGCTATGACAATAATTGTTTGAACAATCAAAGAAAAATACAACTTGAACATTCGAATGAACAAAAGTTTTTTTTCCAATCCTAGGACTTGTCACTTCAAATGGTGAATCTTGCAGGGATAGTAGAAGAACTCAGCCTGGCCATCTTGGGTGAATTCCACTGCTCCTTCATCAATCAGATCCTGGATCTTGTTCTTCAGAGCCCAGCAGTCGTTTGTGTCATGTCCCGGACCATCAGAGTGGTATGCACATCTTCTATTGGGATGATAATTAGGAGCAGAGATGTTGGGGTTCCGGGGAGGAGCCCTTAGAGTTACCAAATTCAACCTCAACAGGTGTTGTAAAGCTTGAGACAGCGACGTGTTGAGCTTGGTAAATTGCCTTTGGGGCTTACTCTGATCAACCCGTTGCTCTGGGCGAGGTTATGGTTGGACCTGTGAAGTGGTAGCAATTTGGAGAGGTCTATTCTTCACCATACCAGACTCTTGTCCTCTTGGAAGCTGATCAATGACCTGGTCCCTGACTTGGACTGTTTGCTTCATGTTGTATCTCTCTTGGTGAAGCTGGTTGACCATGGTTCTCAACTCTTCTTGCTCCCAAGCCAAGCCTTGGATAAGAGCCATTTGCCCCAGCATCTGGGTTCTCATAGCATCCACCTCAGCTTGCAGACGTTTCAGTCGTTCGTCCTTATCGTCTTCAGGACTGCTCTTGACCAAAGTCCCCATGAGGAGTGTTCTCAGCTCTTCCTGCCCCTTGGATAGATTTAGGAGGATTTCCCCGAACTGATTCTCTTGAGTAGGGAACTCCTGGTTGTTTTGTTGGAAAGCCATTGCTGAAATAAACAGCGAAGAAGGTAAGTGACCTGTAACAAGGGTACCTGTTATGCAATGATGTGTATGTATGCATGCAATGTTTTCAAGGATCTCGCGGGGTAAACAAGAAAACTGTCAGAATTTGAATTTGGTAGCTTGATTGAAGGAACTTCATGTTGTTGAGGGTCCTTCTTCAAGAGTCAAAGCTCACCATATCGAGTGGGTCATAGCCCCTGACTCAAGTTATCAACCTTGGCTAGAGGAAAATAAATCCCCTTTGCCCCTTGCTAGACATTTGGTTCATCATGACCTGCATCATAAACCCTTGAGATCCTTGAAATGGATTAGTCCTTATGTAGGGTGTATGCAATGGTATGATGGTATGATGTTATGCTATGCATGGAGTGATGTAAGTGGGCCCTGTAATGAGTCCCAATTAAGGACTGTAAACAAAACCTGCAAGGAACTCGTGTTGTTAGATAACAAGTATGCAAGTAGTTCAAGTATGAAGGAACACAAGTCACACAAAAGAGCCCTTAGATTTTAGGCCAGCATGAAGTTTAGGTACTACCCTCTTTCAGTTTCGTTGGTTAAGACCTGTCCTAGAAAATAGTAATCGGGTTCTAGAGGATCCCAATATCACTGACTACCCTCAATCGGTCATAACTCCAGCATCGCAATCTTTTCTTGCGGCCAGAACCATCGCGAGAGTTTAGCCTCAATGGGTGTAGCATACTGCTACTGTTCTATGGCCAAGTTGGGTCAATTTAGGGTTCTAAGGTCGGTTGGTGCTTAATGACTCCTCAGAAGACCCATATTCTCCTCGTTGCAACACAAGGGATATCGGTACAGACCAAGGTGCCACACCAACGTTGCCACTGCTTCACCCGTGTCGGTCTACGCCGGACAGGTCCCTCACAGCTTATGCTACCTAAAAGGGTATTCCCCAGATCCGGGTTAGGATCTATGAAACTCCGATGCAAAGCCCACAAATATAAAAGCAAACAAAGCAAACAATTGAAAACAAGAGTGGTCTAATCCTAAGGTACACCTCACTTATAGTATCCCCAGCAGAGTCGCCAGTTCTGTGATCGGTGGAAATGAGAACTGACTGTTTTTTAAGCTGGTTCGCGAAATGACGCGGTAAGCAAGAGTCGCCACCGTCTTTTATGTTCTCCAACATGGAAAGGACAAAAGTACATCAAAATTCCTTCTTTGAGATGTCTCTCGGTTAGGGAGGTAGATTTATAGAAAGGGAAGGTATTAGCACTCTTTCTATCCGTGGTTATCCACGGGCTCTTAGGTACTTGCTCTTATGTTTTCAAAAATTTGTTTGCTTTTCAAGTGTGTGTGGGTTTTGAAAAAGTTTCATTTAAAAATTTCTAAGTAACTCTTGTATCTGTCCTCAAGAGTGTATGAAATATTTGTTTGAAAACCTTTTGAAAGTGTCAGTGTGAAAAGTTATTTTGTTTGTTTGAGAGAGCAAGTACCCATGAGAAATCTACCTACTCTAAGGAATTAGGTTGTGTAAGAGTCCTTTAGACAGTACTATCCCACTATTGAGAAGTAGGTAGCACCGTCGTTGGAGGTATTCGTGTCAATTCGATTATTAGGGACATGTGTGGTCACCAAAGCAATGGTAGGACACCTTAGAAGTAACCCTAATGTCCTAGATCCTTTTTATCCGAGGCAACCGTTTCGAGGCAACTGGATCTTTAGACAGGAGGGCGACCTCTAAAACACCCTATACTTGACGACCACGTTCGAGGCAACCATAGTGAGGCGTACCCTAGGAGTGGCATGTGCATGTGTGTTGAATTCAGTTTATGTTTATCTTTGATCATGCATTTGTGAGCTACGGATTGATTTTAATTTCATACAAGTCTTTCATGCATATTAACAGTTAAGAGTGCGGAAAATAAAGTGCGGAAAGGTAAATCTATGCTATTACAAGGCGCGGGTCTATACATCGCCAAAAAACAGAAACCCGTTTGGAAATAAATGCGAGAAAGTAAAAGAAAGCGGTAAAACCTAATTAACTATTACATTTCCGGAAGCAGTTACATAAATATGATTAAAAATAAATTAAAGCGCGAAAGAATCGAATCGGGATGTCCTTAGGGTTTTGACCCTTTTGAGAAATAAAGAAAGTAGTTTGTCCTTTGAATTTAATTAAATATTAATCCTAAACTAATTAATTAATTAATTATAAGAAAAAATGTTCTGTTTGTGTTTTTTATATTTTAATGAAAATAAGAAGAAAAGAAATTAAAAGTTAAGAACAAAACCCTAATTCTAACCTATTTTATTTATTGTGAAAAAAGATTAAAATTAACTAATTAAAATAATTAATTTGTTAGTATTTTATTTACAAAAATAATTAGTAGTGAAATTAATAAATAAGAATAATAAAAATATTAGTTTTTTTCTGATTTTTTGTTTATGAAAATAATTATCTATGAATTAAATAATAATAGTAATAGTTATTAAAGAAAATAAAAGAAAAAAGAAAATGAAAAAAGAATAATAAACCAGGGGGGTGTTGACCCAAGAATGGAGGTTAGTTTAGAAATTCTGAGGCCCAATAGCACTCCAAGCCTGTTGACTTCTGGAATCAAGTGTTCAAGCATTGACTGGAGAATATGGTGTTCTCCACTTTTTGACCATGGGATGCACGTTTATGGCCACTTGGCGCCTGGGTATTTGATATGCACGGTATACTCCTTGGCAAGCGCTGCACATGAATATATTAAGCAAAACAATATAGAAATTGTGGGGGACCTGGGAATCGAACCCAGGTCCCAATGGTCATTGGACAAATCACCCACCACTCAGCCAAGCGAACGCCTTTGATATTATAATAACACACAAATATTTTATTAAGAAAACAAACACTATGCTGGAATTTATGAAACCACGCGCGCGCTTTTTGAATGACCCAGTAGTATGTCACCACGTCTTCGTCTCTTTCGTTTGCCTGTAACAAAACCAAACAGATAGCGGGGGTTTTTAACCCCCACAAAGTAGTATGGCCAAAAATAGCGATTAGGTCTGTAAGCTATATAAATAGGGCACGATGGTCCTGTTCAATTCGTCTTGATCTTCTGAATTCAACCATGGGCATCATTAGTCCTAATTTTGCTTGGTCAAGAAAGCCCTAAAATCAAAGCTTCGAAACCCTAGATTTCTTTAATGGCAGTTTTCGTTTCAGGGCACCATAATCAAATTAATCTGTACCATTAGCTTTCTGTAAGTCTTACTAACACTAAACAATCCACAAAAAATGTTAAATATGCATGAATCAATGTATGTGATTATGAAAAAATTTGACAAACCGTGGGTCTGTGCAGCAAGTGTTCTTGAGCTTTGAGGCTTGTTTTTGATTGCAATGCGTTCCTGAATGTCCCAGCAAGGTATTGGAATCAAGAAAGGGCTTTGAATTGGCCTGGAAGGTTGAATTCAGTTTTCAAAATTTTCTTGAAGTTTTTGAATTTGGTTTATGGTGTTTTGCAGCAATCCTCACGTTTCAGGCATTAGGGTTGGCTTCAGTATATGTAGTGGAATGGAATTAGGGTAAAACTTTGTCCAAAAATCCATGGCTTTATGATTTCAATATTTGATTTCAATCAAATCTTTTTCGACCTTTTTGATTGACAAAACTTGCTAAAATTGAATATTTTGGTCCCCTTGATGTGTACATGAGATCTTCAGCTTGTCTTGAGTTCATTTGCATCACAAAAAGATTTGAAAACCATATCTTTTGAATTTTCCTACAATTAAATGAATTGATATTAATAAAAATTCAATTAATTAATTAAAAATAAGAAAATAAATCAGTTTAAGTTCAATGGGTCGTGCATAGGCCTTGGACAAAGATTCAAGAAGAAATTTGAGGCCCATTAGCAAAAATGATGTGTTTTGAGCAAAGTTGACTTTTGCAAAATCCCAAAACATTCCCAACTTCTCCAATGCATATCTTGTTCAATTTTGATCATATGAACATGTTCTTTGACATTTTGGAAAGGTCTTGAAGTCCTCTAACCAATGCCTTTGGTCCCATGTCATTTGGATTTACCAATATCAAGTTATGGTCTTTGACTTAAAGTGCATTTTTGTTGACTTTTGAAATTGACCTATAATGTAGAAATTGATAACTTTTTGTGACAGCATTTCTTGGACTTGGAATGTGAATATGAGTTGTAGGAAATGTCATCCCCTTCAAAATGAGCATTGGATGGGATTTTTATGATGAACCATGAAAAAGTTATGCCTTGGTCAAGTTACAGTTGACTTTTCAGCTGTCCAAAAATAGAAACTTTTGCATCTTGATGATTTTTGAGCCATGCTTGTGGAATCATGATCAAGACTTGATAAAATGATGATTGTGAGTTCAAAATAAGACGTTGACCAAAAATTCTGACTTTTGACTGTAAAATGACCATTTTACCCCTACAGTTGATTGTGAAGCTTTTGACTGTGCAATTTGACCCTGTGAGTCTTGAAACTTGGCATGTAGATGCTTGGCAATGTATATAGGCATATGGGACTTGATTTGGCCATTGAAAACCTCAAATTCCTTGCAAAAACCAAAACCCTAGTTTTGACTGGCTTAGGAGGATGTTGGACTGTGCAACCCTTGAGAAATCTTGAACCATTTGAAGATGATTCTTGATAAACTTTGAAGAGTATGGGAGGGCAAATTTTGGGGTATAACACCTTGCCTATATAAACAAGTCTGCTTGAGAAAAGACACACGCATGCACTCACATAATTTTCCAAGCCTTCAAAATCACGCTATTCAAACACGTTAGCAAATTCACTTTATTCCAAGCTTAAGTTGTGTAATTATCACAGTTGTGATATATTGTTTTGTTAGAAAACATTAACACATCCTTGTTCAATTATTTGTAAAAGATTTCCTTGAGATAAACCGGTCTGTGGTTGTACTCAAGAAGACTTTAACAGTTGTTAAAGTAGCTGTTGTAATCCTTTGAAAATAGTGGATTAATACCTCATTGGAGAGAGGCGAAATCACCTTGACGGGTGGACTGGAGTAGTTTGAGATCAAACGAACTAGGATAAAAATACTGTGTTGTCAAACCATTTGTTTTAAGTTTTACAATTCAACCCCCCCCCCCCCCCCCCCTCCCTTCTTGTGTTTTTCACATCTTCAATTGGCATCAGAGCGCCTGGTTCTGAGCTTAACACTTAACCGTGTCAGTACAAGATCCAGCGTCAGAAAAACACAATGGCAGGACCAAGTCAAAACATCAGCAATGACAACAATGAAGAAAGGGACAGATTCAGTGGCAAACCTCCAGTATTTGATGGAGAGAACTTTCACTACTGGAAAGACAAAATTGAGAGTTTCTTTCTGGCCCATGATGCTGATCTGTGGGACATGGTGACTGATGGATACACGCACCCAGTGGATGGACGTGGTCAGAAGATTGAAAGGAAAATGATGTCTGATCAGCAAAAGCGTGAGTTCAGAAATCATCACAAGGCCAGAACAATTCTCCTCAGCGCCATCTCTTATTCATAATATGAGAAGATATCAAACAGAGACACTGCAAAGAATATGTTTGACTCTCTGAGAATGACGCATGAAGGCAACATTCAAGTCAAAGAAACCAAAGCCCTTGCACTCATTCAGAAGTATGAGGCATTCAAGATGGAAGAGAGTGAATCAATAGAAACTATGTTTTCAAGATTTCAAATTCTTGTTGTTGGTCTAAAAGTTCTTGATAAAGGGTATTCCACTGTTGATCACGTTAAAAAGATCATCAGAAGCTTGCCAAAACAATGGAGGCCAATGGTCACAGCGCTTAAGCTAGCCAAGGATATCAACAAAATCTCTCTGGAGGAACTTGTCAGCTCCCTCAGAAGTCACGAGATAGAGCTAGAAGCAGATGAACCTCAAAAGCAAGGTAAGCCATTAGCTTTAAAATCTAACAGAAAATCTGACTCCAATGTTTTGCAGGCTATGGAAGAAACCTCTGATGGGTCCTCATCAGAAGAAGATGAATTGTCTCTCCTCTCCAGAAGGGTGAACCAATTGTGGAAGCAGAGGCAAAGGAAGTTCAGGAATCCCAAAAGATCATAAAATCAGAATGAATCTTTCTCCAGATACAGAAGGTCAGAATCCTCCTCTAGACACAGAAGATCTGAAGGCTCTTCAGGAAACAGAAAGCCAAACAACAAATACATCATCTGCTATGAATGTAACGAGCAAGGGCACTAAAAAAGTGATTTCCCAAAGCTTCAGAAGGAGAAGCCCAAAAATAAGTTTGGCAAGGAAAAGAAGAAAAGTCTCATGGCTACATGGGATGATTCTGACACATCTGAAGCTGACTCAGAATCAGATGATGAAAGAGCAAACATAGCACTCATGGAAAACATAACAGAAGACAGTGAAGCTTCTGAGTCAGACTCTGAATCAGATACAGAAGAGGTATTCCCTGACTTTACTATAAACTTTACTAAGGCTGAACTAGCTGAAAGTCTTAATGAAATTCTGGAAAGATATCAGCAGATCAGAGTCAAACTCAGAAACCTGAAAAGGAATCTTGCTTCTGACTCTGATAAGACTGAGAGTCTCAAATTGGAGAATTCTGAGTTAAAAGATAAAATTTCAAAATTAGAAAACCAATTGCAAAATTCTCAGAAGGAAACAATCCCTGAAACTCTCAGCAATGCTAATGAGATCATCAAGGAGTATGATCACAGCTTTCAGAAGTTTCTAGCTAAAAACATAGACAGAAGCAAAATGGCTTCAATGATCTATGGAGTTAGCAGAAATGGCAGAAAAGGGATAGGATATCAAGGTAAGGTACCTACACCAAAAAATGCCATGGATTTAGTTATAAAACGTACTCCACTTGATTCACACTTTATATATGGGCACACACATGACAAAAAATATACAAGTAGTGATTACTCTGTCAAACCAAAATTCAACCAGAGTTTTGGTAAAACTAACAAATCAGGACCCAAGAAAATGTGGGTACCTAAGGATAAAATAATACATGTGGCAAATATCTTTAGCAGCAAAGCAAAAATACCAATCATGGTACCTGGACTCTGGCTGCTCACGACACATGACAGGAAGAAGGCATATGTTCCAAATCCTGGAACTTAAGCCTGGAGGCCACGTAGGCTTTGGAGGCAATCAGAAAGGAAAGATCATTGGCTCTGGAACAGTAGGTAATGGAAACCTTCCCTCTATAAGTAATGTTTTATTAGTTGATGGATTAATGCATAACCTGTTATCCATAAGTCAATTAAGTGATAACGGTTATGACATAATCTTCAATCAAAATTCATGCAAAGCTGTTAGTCAGAAAGATGGGACTATGCTATTTAAAGGAAAGAGGAAAAACAACATTTATAAAATAAAACTTTCTGAACTAAAAAGTCAGAATGTAAAATGTCTACTGTCCGTTAACAACGAGCAATGGATCTAGCACAGAAGATTGGGACATGTTAGTATGAGAAGAATATCTCAGATTAACAAACTCAATCTGGTCAGAGGACTTCCTAACCTGAAGTTGAATTCAGATGCTCTGTGTGAAGCATGTCAGAAAGGCAAGTTGCAAAACCAGCTTTCAAATCCAAAAACATTGTTTCCACCTCCAAGCCATTAGAACTTCTGCATATTGACTTATTTGGACCAGTTAAAACTACTTCAGTCAGTGGCAAGAAGTATGGGTTAGTAATCGTAGATGACTATAGCAGATGGACATGGGTAAAGTTCTTAAGGCACAAGGACGAGTCACACTCTGTGTTTGTTACCTTCTGCAACCAAGTTCAGAATGAAAAGGATCTTAGAATCGTCAAAGTCAGAAGTGATCATGGTGGAGAATTTGAAAACAAAGATTTTGAGTTATTCTTTAATGATAAAGGCATTCTGCATGATTTCTCTTGTCCTAGAACTCCCCAGCAAAATGGAGTTGTAGAACGAAAGAACAGAACATTGCAAGAAATGGCCAGAACCATGATCAACGAGACTAATGTTGCTAAGATCTTTTGGGCAGAGGTAATAAATACAGCGTGTTACATTCAGAATAGAATCTCCATAAGACCTATTCTGGAAAAGACTCCATATAAATTGTGGAAGAACAGAAAGCCCAACATTTCCTATTTTCACCCATTTGGATGCACATGTTTTATCCTGAATACAAAAAATTATTTGAACAAGTTTGACTCTAAAGCATAAAAGTGTATTATGTTAGGATATTCTGAATGCTCAAGAGGGTACAAAGTATACAATACAGAAACACAGATTGTGGAGGAGTCAATCAGTGTTCGTTTTGATGATAAGCTTGACTCTCAAAAGTCAAAGCAGAATGAATTCCTTGCAGGTATGGAAGTTGAACTCACAGGTACTGAAGACAAGTCATCAGAAGCTCTCAACAGAGACACTCCCTCAACATCAGAAAGAGTCACTACAAGCAATCCAGCACCTTCTGTTGATCAACTCCAGAAAAGACTATCCAGAAGCAGCATGGATCACCCAAAAGAAACAATCTTGGGAAGGAAGGAAGATCCAATCAGAACAAGATCCTCCTTCAGGAACTCTGAAGAATCCCTCATGGGACTGGTTTCTCTAATTGAACCAACAACAATTAATGAAGCACTTCTGGACAATGACTGGATTCTAGCAATGCAAGAGGAGCTAAATCAATTCACAAGAAATGACGTATGGGATCTAGTTCCCAAACCAAAAGGATTCAACGTCATTGGTACAAAATGGGTGTTCAGAAACAAACTGAACGAACAAGGTGAAGTCATCAGAAACAAAGCACGACTGGTAGCACAAGGTTATAGTCAACAAGAGGGGATAGACTATACAGAAACCTTTGCTCCAGTCGCCAGGTTAGAATCTATCAGACTCATAATTTCATTTGCTGTTAATAAAGGCATCACTCTGTATCAGATGGATGTTAAGAGTGCATTCTTAAATGGCTATATAGAAGAAGAGGTATATGTGCACCAACCCCCTGGTTTTGAAAGTTCCAAAAATCCAGAATATGTTTTCAAGCTAAAGAAGTCACTCTATGGTCTGAAAGAAGCTCCCAGAGCTTGGTATGAAAGACTAAGTAACTTCCTGCTAGAAAAGGAATTCACCAAAGGGAAAGTAGACACAACCTTATTCTGTAAGACAGTTAAGAATGACATTTTAGTATGTCAGATTTATGTTGATGACATCATATTTGGATCCACTAAACCCTCTCTGGGAAGAAAGTTTGCTAAATGTATGCAGGAAGAATTTGAGATGAGCCTAATGGGGGAACTAAAATTCTTTCTGGGCATTCAGATTAATCAAACCCCAGAAGGAACTTACATTCATCAGAGCAAATATGTCAGAGAACTTCTAAAGAAATTTGATCTCTCAGAATGTAAGCCATCAAAGATTCCAATGCATCCCACGTGCATTCTGGAAAGAGAAGAGGTAAGTAAAAAGGTAGAACAAAAGGTCTACAGAGGTATGATTGGTTCTCTTCTCTATCTGACGGCTTCAAGGCCTGACATTCTATTCAGTGTTTGCATTTGTGCTAGATTCCAATCAGATCCTAGAGAATCTCACTTAACAGCAGTTAAGTGAATTTTCAAGTATCTGAAAGGTACTACTAATCTGGGTTTGTTTTATAGAAAATCAAGTGATTACAGCTTAATAGGATATTGTGATGCTGATTTCGCTGGAGACAGAGTAGAACATAAAAGCACTTCTGGAAGCTGCCAATTTCTGGGAGAAAATCTGATCTCATGGTCCAGCAAAAGACAATCCACAATAGCTCTATCAACAGCAGAAGTTGAATACATAGCAGCAGCTGGATGCAGCACACAAATGCTCTGGATGAAAAGTCAACTTGAGGACTTCAAGATATTTGAGAGTAACATCCCTATCCTATGTGACAATACTTCTGCTATTTGTCTCAGTAAAAATCCTATTTTGCATTCTAGGGCTAAGCATATAGAAATAAAACATCATTTTATTAGGGACTATATTCAGAAAGGGATTCTAAATTTAAAAGTTATTAACACAGACCATCAATGGGCTGATATCTTTACAAAACCTCTTTCTGAAGATAGGTTCAACTTCATTCTGAAACATCTCAGCATGAAGCTCTGCCCAGAATAAAACTGTTTTGATTCCATATCTTAACCTTCAGAACTTTGTTTATTTTTCTGTGAACTACTGATCAATCTTTCTTCAGATCTTTAGAAGTACAGATTATATCAGAATCTATCCATGAAGACCTGCGCGCTTCATTTCAAGGATAGAAATGTGCAGTTCACTCAAGCAAACAAGTGTCATCCAGTCATCAGCTACTTTCTGAGGCTGAACACGCGTTCACGTTTCTGAAAGGTCAAAAGTGCTGATTGGATGCATTGGGACACATGTCATGGGTAACCGTTTCAATATCTTTCTGAATCCCCCAAAATCAGCTATCATTAAATGCTCATAATCATTATAATTTATTTCTCTCTCTTGCCGTTTATGTTTTAAAAATCCTTTTAAAAATCTATTTAAACATATCTCTCACCACTTACACCTTTTTACTTTCACTTTCATTTTCTCTACAATCTTATTGATTTCAGTTTGCATCCTTTCTCAAAACCCTTTCAATTTCTTCTCAAAACCTTCGTGTGAACATGGCTTCCTCAAGCATCCCTACTTCCAGTTCTCAGAAAACAAATTCCTCCGAACAATATGAAGAACCCTACAGAACTCTTCTAACTCCCATCAAAAATCTATAAGTTCTTTTAGAATTGATTGTGGACTTCAACAGTCTTCAAGAAAACGGATTTAATCTCTCTGAAGAAGTAAAGGCTCAAGGCTGGGACAGATATTTTGACCGACTGGTGGGTCCAACATTCCCAATCCTTGTGAAGGAATTTTGGATTCATGCTTCATCTTCCAACCATCAAGTTTCTTCATACATAATGGGGAAGAAGATAGTCATAACTGAGGACCTCATTGCAAGATTAATAGGCTACAGTGGTGGTGGTGTACGATGCATTGACATGGCTGAAAGATGCGATGATGTTACCCTAATTGCTAGAGAAATCTTCACTCTGGGTCTTCCCTCTAGCAAGATAAGGGATCTAAAAGACCATCACAGAATATGGGCCAAGATTATTCTGGGATGCATAAACCACAGGAAGACTACCAGCTCTCCTGACTACATCAATATTGATCAGCAATTTCTGATCTACTTCATCTCCCAGAAGATTAAGGTGAATCTGGATCATCTATTGTTTAACCATCTAAGGACTAGTGTTAAGGAAACCATAGAAGAGGAGCGCACAAAAAGGGACTGGATACCCCTAGGAAGGCTTATATCAGATATTCTAACAGAGAATAAGCTGATTGATCATCTGACAGAAGCTCAGGAAATCAGCTCTTTGGAAGCTACTGTTGGCAAACAGCTGAATGCAAAGAATCTGAAGAAAATGAAGTTAATTGAGAACGTCAAGAAGGAACCCAGTGTCACTTCTTTTGCAGCAATCTCCAGCAGAAGAATCCCTCTGGATAACTTTCCCCTGTTCTCAGAGATTGATTCTAAACCTGATATAATAGTCAGGTATCTGGATGCATGCAAGGCGGATGGTACAACACCAGATTTGAACATTCAGGATCTGCAGCAGAAGGCTCCAGAAGTTGTGCTGAAGAAAACCAAGAAAAGGAAAGCTGTAGCAGAAGGATCATCCCAGCGGACTCATAAAAAGAGAGGTAATCCTTCTTCTGTAACTGTTTTAAACTCAATTTCTGTATCAACATCTATACCTATTCCCACTCAATCAGAAAACCCCACACCACAAACATTTAACGACTTTGACATTGAAATCGACCCCTCAGAAACCTTGACTCTTAGAAGATCTCGCTCCCTACCTCCAAATCCAAATATTGAAGAAACCCAACAAGAACTTGCAAAAGTTCTATCAGATATAGAAACCTTTGACCAACATACTTCTGCTCCATGTCAGAAAATCCAAACTCTGAAACCACCATAGAAGCACCACAACCAGAAATTCCCCTCTCTCCAGAACCAGAAATACCACTACCTCCATCTCCTCAACCAGAAATTCATCCACCTTCTCCACAACCTGAACTATTTCAACCAAAAGTTCAAACTTTTGAGGCTCAACCTTCTGAATCCTGTGAACCAGAACCTCATAACGATCAATCAAACCAAACTGCTGATTCTGATACCATTCCCATTCCTGGAATCACTGAACCTCTGGCCATCCGTATGCCCCTAACCATTCTGGATATTCCCCAAATTCCCTCCTCACTAGAATCAACTCCACCAAACTCCCCAACTAGTCCAATAATAATTCCAGACTCTCCCACTCCCTCACCAAAGAACAATCCAGATGACAACATCAAGACTGTCATTGATTTAACTGTTTTTGAACGTCTTGCTGCCATAACCCACAAAACAGTTGTCCCAAAACCAAAACCATCTGAACCCTCTCCAGATGTTGGTACCAGCATATTGATGTTTGAAACAAAAGTACAGAAGTGGATCACTTCTCTGAAGCAAGCTAGTCTTGAGCTGATTGATCCTGCTGCATCAGACTACCTTTGGACAAGGTTCAGAAGATGGGTATGTTCTGAAACTCATAAGATGCAAGAACAGAGCTATGGACAAGTTCAACAGAACTTCAGTAATCTACTGAAAGTAATTGAAGATCAAGTTCTGAGCCAGCTTCTCAAGGAAGAAGTTCTCGCTCTGGACAATGCTCCCTGGTCTGAACATCGTCCAGCATACAAAGTTCAACCAGAGTCAGAAGATCTCAATCTGACTGATACTCCAGAGCAGATGATTCCTGCTGAAGAACTGGGTCAAAAAGAGGATATTGCAGAATGCTCTGAGAAGCATCCAGTCACTGAAGATCCTCAAGCTTCCTCCTATGAAAGGCAGACTCTAGAAGACCTGAAAAGATCTGATATTTTGATGAAGGCAAGAATGGATAAACAGGACGACAAAATTGAGGTAATCACGAGCATGTTAACCCAGCAACAGGAAACCAACATCCAGATCAAGAGCATGTTGGAAGCTTTGTTCGCGCGTCTACCTCCTCCCTCTTAGATTTCCCTCGTTTTTAAACATGTTTATCTGTAATATTCTTACATTGCTGCTGTTCTGAACTTTTCGTTGATTCTGGTTTTTAATATAAATGCATCTTGGCTCTAATTATATGTTCTTTTTGATAACTGACAAAAAGGGGGAGAAAGAATGATATTTTTCAATAACGGATTACTAAGATATAAGTCTCAAACATTCTCTCAAACATTCTGATCTATTTAAATTTCTCTCTTTTGAAAAGCATGAACAGGTACAAAACTCTGATGAAAGATACAGTAAGGTTCTGATGCTCAAAGACTCATGGAATTAAAGAGAAGTAATCAACTCAGGGGGAGTTTCTCTTCTTAATTCTATACTTTTTATTCTTTATTTTGAATTGAAAAATCTGGTTTTTGTCATCATCAAAAAGGGGGAGATTGTTAGAACATAGTTTGATTCTACAACCCTTGATTAGAGTTTTGATGATAACAAAATACAAAGAATAAATAAATTCAAAGATATATATATAAAACAAATATGCTTCTTAAAATTATGTTTTGTATATACAGAAGTTCTGATGGAATCAGCATCAGAAGATCAGTAATATGTGCTACACGTTGAAGCTACCAGATCATACGCTGAAGCTTGATGACCAGAATCTGCGCATAAACAAATACACTCAGACTCTGATCAAAGATCTTTACCAAGTCATCAACACTCTGAAGCGTTATCATAAGTTAAAGCAAAGAAGACTCTGAAGCGTTATTAATTATTCAAGACAGAATTAAATGCTAACGGCTCTCTTCAGACAAGATCTTCTTCAAAACGAAAGTGCGTTATTGTCATTAAACTGGCTTTATGGACAACGTATCTTTGCCTTGCCTATATAAACAAGTCTACTTGAGAAAAGACACACGCATGCACTCACATAATTTGCCAAGCCTTCAAAACCACGCTATTCAAACACGTTAGCAAATTCAGTTTATTCCAAGCTTAAGTTGTGTAATTATCACAGTTGTGATATATTGTTTTGTTAGAAAACGTTAACACATCCTTGTTCAATTATTTGTAAAAGATTTCCTTGAGATGAACCGGTCTGTGGTTGTACTCAAGAAGACTTTAACAGTTGTTAAAGTAGCTGTTGTAATCCTTTGAAAATAGTGGATTAAGACCTAGTTGGAGAGAGGCGAAATCACCTTGACGGGTGGACTGGAGTAGTTTGAGATCAAACGAACCAGGATAAAAATACTGTGTTGTCAAACCATTTGTTTTAAGTTTTACAATTCAGGCACCCCTTCTTGTGTTTTTCACATCTTCAGAAGACTCTATTGGCAAAAGATAAAAAGAAGAAAGAGAAGAAACCAACCGGTGTGGTAATCATGGGGAGAAGGTTTCAAGGACATACTAGAAGAACCTTGAATTTTCCAACAACATCTGATGAAGGAGAAGGGAAAGGAAAAGAAACAGCAGTCCCGTCAGAATCTGAAGAGGAGGAGGAAGAGGAAGATTACTCTGAGGAACAATATCCTCCAGCGGATGATAAGTACAGACATCTTGAAGAGCGTCTAAATGCTATGGAAATACAGAGGGTACCAGATCTAGACTTTTAAGAATTGGGGCTAGTGTCGGGAATTATGATCCCACCAAAGTTCAAAGTGTCGTTATTTGCAAAATATGATGGGGTGTCATGTCCTAAAATTCACCTCCAATTATATGTGAGAAAGATCCAGCCGCACTCTGCCGATAAAGACCTATGGGTGCATTTTTTCCAAGATAGTTTATCCGGAACACAACTCGATTGGTTTTACCAATTAGAAAGGGAGGACGTCCACAACTGGGAAGATCTTGCCGCAGCTTTCTATAAGCAATACCCGTATAATGCAGATTTGGCGCCTACCCGTACTCAACTTTAGAGTATGGCTATGGCTTCAAATGAGGGTTTCAAAGATTACGCGCAGAAATGGAGAGATCTAGCGGGGAGAGTGCAACCCCCTCTGTTTGAAAGGGAGTTGGTGGATATGTTCTTGGGCACCCTATCGGGCCCTTTCTTCAACCATTTAATTGGGAGCTCATCTGCTGGGTTTACTGAGTTAATATTAACCAGAGAAAGGGTGGAAGCTGGTATAAAAAGTGGAAAGATTCAGAAGGATTCGTCTGCCTCTACAGCTGCGAGAAAGCCTTTCACTAGAAAGAAGGAGGTATCTGTTGTTTATCCACAAAGGAATAAAGGGAGAGCTGAACACCGACCAATGGTAGGGGCCGTTATGATCCCAAAGCCTACATCTGATCAACCAAGAAGTAACGAACCGAGGGTGGAAAGGCCAGTCCGGTAATTCAACAGAATTAATATGACTCTAGCCCAGGTTTTACCACATCTTTTGAAATTGAATCTGGCAACTTTAAAGGAGGCCCCAAAGAACCCTAACACTGTGTCCCCTCATTATCACCCAAATGCCAAATGCACATACCATTCTGAAAGTCCGGGCCACGACACTAACAACTGTTGGGCCTTGAAAAACAAAATTCAAGACCTTATAGATGCAAAAGAGGTTGAGTTTGACGCACCTGAGAAACGAAACGTCATTTCCGCTCATATTCCTAGGCATGGTCACAACGCCAATGCTATCGAAGAAGATTTGTTTGTTACCACAGTTGATGAACTCTTGACTTCGCTCCCAATCATTAAGATAAACTTGTTGAAAGCTGGTGTTTTCCCAGGTTGTAATGAAGACTGACATCATTGCTTATCCTCACCAACTGTTTGCCCTCTGTTGAAGACATGCATTCAACGCTTGATAGACCACCAAGAGATTCTGTTTGAAAATACTCTTGTTTCACCTATTCCTGTTGAAGACGTTTCAATCATAACCATCTCCACCAATCCTTCCAGGGTCCCCAAAAGACCCGTTAGGATTACATCGGCTCCAAAAACTACTCCTCTTAAGATCACAATGCCCGAGCCGGTCCCATATGAATCAGACAAAACAGTACCGTGGAATTACGGTGGAGACATCTACTACCATGGTATCAAACAAGATGGGCTGAAAGCCGAAGAAGTGAGCTCCGAAGAAGAAGACTCTGACATTAGCAATATTGCTGGAACCAGTAAGATTACCCGTAGTAGTAGAATCTTCTCTCCAGAAATTGCCCCTCCAAAGGCAGTTTTTGGACCCATGGTTATTCCAAAGGTTACCTCCATACCAATAACCATATCTACAAGTCCTCATACTGGCAAAGACGACACAACACATGCTGTTATCCCTACCAATACTTCTACCGCTGATGTTCGAGGAAAAGGTATTCAAGAAGAGTCTGTCCGGACGAAGGCTCAACCACTGACCATCCCTGAGACCTCCAAGAAGGAAATGGAAGAGATCCTGAGAATAATAAAGAAGAGTGACTATGAAGTGGTTGAACAGTTGGAGTAAACTCCCTCCAAGATCTCCATGCTAGCATTGCTGCTGTGTTTTGAGGCACATGCGAGAGCTATGGTGAAGTTTCTGAAGACAACCCATGTGCCACAAGAGACATCTGCTGACCAATTCCAAGATTGTGTGGCTAGTTTGACAGTTGATAACGGCTTAGGCTTCTCTGATGCTGACTTGACACCAAAAGGGAGAAAGCATAACGAGGCATTACATGTCTCTGTGGAGTGTAGAGGAACAACTCTGGCCCATGTCTTGGTAGACACTGGCTCATCTTTGAATGTTTTACCAAAGAAAGCTCTCGATAGATTGGATTACGAAGGACTAACATTGAAACCCAGTAACATAGTCGTGAGAGCATTTGATGGCTCAAAGAGGATGGTCCACGGGGAGGTGGACATCCCCATAAAGGTGGGAACTCAGACTTTCAACTTAACTTTATATGTAATGGACATCCGCCCCTCTTACTCCTGTCTACTAGGACGGCCCTGGATCCATAATGCTGGTGTTGTCACCTATACACTACACCAGATGCTGAAATACCCGGTCCATGGAAAGATTATCACTGTCCACGGAGAGGAAGAGTACATGATTAGCCACCTAAATCTTTCCGGTATGTGGAATTGGATGGCAAGTTCATTGAAACCCCTTTTCAACATTTCGAAGAAGTCTCTCAAGAGGTAGCAGTAACCAAGATGGTATCCTCGATCCCCAAGATCACAAGACCTCTGCTTTGGATGTCATCTCTAAAGGATGCCAAGGCAGTAGTAGAAGAGGGTGGATGTACCATCTGGGGGCAGCTCCCAGACATTCCGTATAAATCTGACAAGTTTGTCTTAGGGTTTACTTCAAGTGCTCAGAAGGCTGTGCACCGTGTCCGTGCTGGAGGGCCACCTTTGAAGATTAGCAACCAAGAGGTCAACGCAGTGGAAGACAGTGAAGAAGATGGCATCTTAGAGGATTGGATATTTCCTACTGTCAACGGAGGACTTCGCAATTGGGAAGCCAGATACTTTGTCCCAATAACTTTCATCTCTCAGTAATTTATCTTTTACATTTCTGTTGGACTTGTAATATTCACAAACAATTCGTACATTTTAAACCTTATGTCTTACCCGAGGCGCAATGGTCCATTTGTAAGGGTTTTTATTTCATCTCCATATGACATTCAATGAATCATGGACATTTTTCATATACAAACTTTTTGTGCTCATTGTCTTTCTTTTACATTTTATTGTTTAAAGATGGCTATACCCTTACACACACCCACACTCACAAATGCAGGTACCCCTCCATTCTGGATCCCATGGGTAACGATACTGCTATGGCCTTTAGTGACTCTGAAGATCTAATCTACCAAGCCAAAGACGAAGGTGAGGAAGATTGTGAAGTACCAGGGGAATTAGCCAGACTACTACAGCAAGAGGAAAGAGCTATTCAGCCTCATGAGGAACCGTTGGATACAATCAACTTGGGTACCGAGGAAGATAAAAAGGAAATCAAAGTGGGTGTCAATCTAGAGCCGAGTGTCATGGAGCGTCTGATTCAGCTATTGCATGATTATGTTGAGATCTTTGCCTGGTCATACGAAGACATGCCAGGACTTGATACAGACATTGTGGTACATCGTCTGCCGACAAGAGAATACTGTCCACCAGTGAAACAAAAAGTCCGCCGCATGAGACCTGACATGTCAGAGAAGATCAAAGCGGAAGTCATGAAACAATTCAATGCTGGATTCTTAGCTGTCACTTCCTATCTTCAATGGGTTGCCAACATTGTTCCCGTGCCTAAAAAGGACGGCAAAGTATGAATGTGCGTGGATTATAGAGATTTAAACAGGGGCAACCCTAAAGATGATTTTCCACTTCCCCACATTGATATCCTGGTTGACAATACGGCCCAGCACAAAGTATTTTCCTTCATGGATGGATTCTCAGGTTATAACCAAATCAAAATGGCACCCGAGAACATGGAGAAAACTACATTTGTCACACAATGGGGCACATTCTGTTACAAAGTAATGCCATTTGGACTGAAGAATGCTGGGGCAACCTACCAATGTGCCATGGTAGCTTTATTTCATGATATGATACAGCATGAGATAGAGGTCTATGTAGATGACATGAAAGCCCGATCACAAACTGAAGAGGAGCACCTTGACCACTTGAAAAAGTTGTTTGAGAGGTTGAAGGGGTACAAACTAAGGTTGAATCCAAACAAGTGCACATTCAGAGTACGGTTCGGTAAACTCCTAGGTTTTGTTGTCAGCAACAAAGGCATCGAGGTTGATCCTGCCAAGGTTAAAGCGATACAAGAAATGCCTGCTCCTCGTACTGAGAAGGAAGTTAGTGGATTCTTGGGACGCCTGAACTATATCTCCCGATTCATTTCTCACCTAACAGCTACTTGTGAACCAATCTTCAAATTATTGAAGAAAGATCAAGTGGTCAGATGGAATGATGAATGCCAGAATGCTTTTGACAAGATCAAAGAGTACTTACAAGAGCCTCCTGTTTTGGTGCCGCCAGTCGAGGGAAGACCACTAATCATGTATCTGACCGTTTTAGAGAACTCAATGGGGTGTGTATTGGGGCAGCATGACGAGTCTGGCCGAAAAGAGCACGCTATTTACTAGCTGAGCAAAAAGTTTACCGACTATGAAACCAGATATTCACTGCTTGAGAAAACTTGTTGCGCTCTAGCATGGGCTGCTCGCCGGCTAAGATAGTATATATTGACTCATACTACTTTGTTGATATCTAAGATGGATCCGATAAAGTACATCTTCGAAAAGCCTGCTCTGTCTGGGAGGATAGCTGGATGGAAGATGATCCTAACAGAATATGAAATACAGTACACTACCCAGAAACCTATAAAGGGAAGTGTGCTAGCTGACCAACTTGCTCATCAAGCCGTAGAAGATTATCAGCCCATGAAGTTTGAATTCCCGGATGAAGACATCATGACATTAGACAACTGTGAAGAAATCAGACCATATGACGGACCTGAACAAGGATCCCGATGGAGCATCCAATGCACTTGGTAATGGTATCGGCGCTGTACTCATATCTTCAGAAGGGTGTCACACTCCCTTTACTGCCAGACTTTGCTTCAACTGTACGAACAACATGGCGGAATACGAAGCATGCATCTTTGGTCTCAAGGCTTCCGTAGACTTGGGAATCAAATCTTTAGATGTGTTTGGAGATTCAGCTTTGATCGTCATTCAGATCAAAGGAGAATGGGACACTAAGTACCCAAACCTTATCCCTTATAAAGAACACGTTTTGACATTGTTACCACATTTTGAGAAGATTACCTTCGAGCATTTCCCGCGAGAAGAAAATCAGCTAGCAGATGCTCTAGCCACAATGTCATCTATGTTTAAACTTAATTGGGATGACGAGGCTCCCCAGATCACCATCGAACGAATGGATGAACCAGCATACTGTCACGAGATTAATACTTAAGAGTTAGTGGACCAGCCTTGGTTTCATGAAGTCAAGAGGTATCTCGAGGCTCAGGAATATCCAGAAAGAGCTTCAATCAATGATAAAAAGTTCTTGAGGAGGTTCTCTGCTAAGTTCTTCCTAAGTAATGGCATCCTATACAAATGCAATCACGACTCCATTTTACTTCGGTGTGTGGATAAGATTGAGGCTGAAAAGATCATGGCTGAATTACATGAAGGTACTTTTTGCACTCACTCTAGTGGGCACACGATGGCGAAGAAAATCCTGCGGGCAGGCTATTATTGGTCTACCATGGAAGCAGACAACTACCAACACTCCCAGGCCTGTCATAAGTGTCAAATTTATGCTGACAAAGTCCACGTACCTCCGGTTCCTTTGAATGTCTTAACGGCTCCTTGGCCCTTTGCTATGTGGGGAATTGATATGATTGGGGAGATCAAGCCAACAACCTCCAATGGACATCGTTTCATCCTAGTGGCCATTGATTATTTTACAAAATGGGTCGAAGCAGCTTTCTTCGCATCCGTTACTAAGAATGTTGTTGCCCGCTTCATCAAGCAGAATCTCATTTGCCGGTACGGTATCCCAGAAAGGATCATCACTGATAATGGTACCAACCTTAACAATACTATGATCACGGCCTTGTGTGGGAAGTTCAAGATTCAGCAGCACAATTCATCCCCCCATCGGCCAAAGATGAATGGTGTTGTCAAAGCCGCAAATAAAAACATTAAAAAGATCATACAGAAAATGACAGTCACCTACAAGGACTGGCATGAGATGCTACCATTTGCTCTCCGAGGGTATCGTACCACGACTCGCACATCAACTGGGGAAACACCCTATTCTTTGGTTTACGGCATGGAGGATGTCTTGCCTATTGAGGTTCAGATCTCCTCTTTGAGAATTATGAAGGATGCAGGTTTGAATGAGGACGATTAGATCCAGACTCCACTTGATCAACTAAACTTAATTGATGAAAAGAGACTTACTGCTGTTTGCCATGGTCAGATGTATCAAAAATGAATGATCAAGGCTTTCAACAAGAAAGTCAGACGCCAAGTATATCAGGTTGGAGATCTAGTGATCAAGCGCATCATCTTGCCACAAAGTGATCCCAGGGGAAAATTGACTCCTACCTATGAAGGGCCATTTGTAATCAAGAACATATTCTCCGGTGGGGCAATGATCTTAGCCACCATGGACGGTGACGACCTGCCACACCCTGCGAACACGGACATAGTCAAAAGATACTACGCATAAGAGACCCTCTAGGTTAACACACCTAGGCAAAAATGGGGCATCCCGGCGAACCAAAAAGGTTCGGGCAAAAATTAGGGATAAAATATAAAAAAATCTATACACCTGGCAAGTTGAAAACCTGAAAAGGAGACTTGGGCAAAAAAGGGTTTCCCGGTGGACTGAAAACCCGAAAGGGCGGTCCAGGAAAAAGTTAGGGAATTAAAGCGTATGACTATGTCCCTTCGGATCACTTTGAAGACAACCTCTTGACTTCCACTGACGAACTCAGAGTTTCTGATCAATTTAATCATCTTCGGATGAAGCAACAAATAGACAAGATATTCGGAGATACGAAGGCTATAGCGGAATGGAAACCCCATGGGATTAGTGCACATAGCTATCTTTCTTTGTATAAAGTTTTTCTTGCCCTTTTATGGCATCATTCTCTTACTATAATGATTGTCTCCTTTGTACAAAATACTTATTCAAAAGTCAGTACAAAGATATCTCTTTGAAAGTACAGAAAACTATTTATCTTTTTCTTTACACTTGTGTTTTTTTATTCGCAAAAACGTCCAATGATTCATTAATGAACATATGCATTTGAACATAATTACTGTTTACAAATAAACAAAATGAGAAATACAATTACTGATAGGTTGAAAGAGCCGAAAAAACATCTCTAGACTATTCCATAAGCAATCCCCACAATACGTCATTTAGATCCCCGGCGGAACTAAAACTTCAAGTTATTAATCCCCGGTAGAGAGCGTTAATTTTCTCAGGATTCCTCAAAACAATATATGGCATTGCTCTCACAACAGAATACAGTCAGTACTTCAGCTTCCAGACATGAAAGATCAGCATGTCCCCGGCAGTTTTCAGGGATTTGATTTCCTCAATCAGACAGCAATACATCAAATCAGCTTACATGCGCATACATTACATCCATATATCATAAAACACTGATAAAGCACATACATTGCACCATACATTTCATACAACATAACTTTGTGTTTCAGCTAACATTTTACCCTTTTCAGGATAAGATTAACAACTACCATTAACAATATGCTCTCAGATACAGTTCAGATACGCTCCGGACATGGATGTCATTCTGATACTCATTCAGCTTCAAACTTCAGATACAGTACATATACGCTCCAGACACGGATGTCATTCTGATACTCATTCATATTCAGATACAACACAGATACGATCCAGACACGGATGCCATTTTGTTACGCATTCAACTCTCAGATGCAGTACAAATACACTCTAGACGCAGATGCCATTCTGATACTCATTCAGTTGCAACTTTCAGATACAGTTCAGATACGCTTCAAACACGAATTCCATTATGATACTCATTCAGTTTCTCTTTCAGATTCGGCAATCACTTTTGGATGGCATCTACAAGCCCATCTACAACAACTTTCTATCACCTCTCCAAATGGCATCTTTAAGCCCATTCCCTCTACCATCACATCACCGAGTGCAAATTTCTGGGCACTCTAGTGTCCAATCATCTTCCACCTTCGAGTCACGAATGGCAAAACTCGCCAATCTAACTCTTCGGGTTTAAGAATATTGAACAGGGGCAGCTGTTGTACCCCAAAATTTTCCCTCTCATTCTTCAAGGCCTTTCTCACAAAGATTCTCAAGGTTCAAGCTTGCACAAGTACTTTGGAATTTTCCAGTACCAAAATTAAAAGGAAACTGTCAAAAAGGGAGAAAACAGATAAAAATATTATTTTGACAAAATTTGGAGAAATACAAGTGTTCTTCATTTCAGCTCCTTCGATTGGTCTTTTGGACTCTTTTGATGCAAGCTTGGTTTGCATCCTTCGACTGGGCATGGGCCTCTGGCACATTTTGGTTTGGATTCACAAGGAAAAAAGCCTTTTGTAATCTATTTCATTTCCAAGGCAAAAGGCTCTCTTTTAGCATCCTTCGATTTGCACTTTTTGTTCCCTATATGCCTCTTTCGAATCTGAAAATTTTGTCCTCCTACATGCACCTTTCGTTTGGACATGTTGGTTCCCTATATACAAGCTTCGTTTGAACATAGATCTTTTACATGTTGGCATGGAGTCACAAGACAGGGACCCTCTATGTACACTCTTTCGTTTAACCACGTGTAACCCCTGGCATGCAAGCCTTCGATTGGACATGAGCCACCTTCACCCAAAAGCTTCGATTGGAGTTTTGGTTCCCTTTGAATCAGCATCTTTCAAACCCAACTCTGAATCCTTCGACGTAGTCTTCTTTAGTAAATTTCTAGAACTCTTCGACACAAGTGGAAAATAGGATTTTGAAAGAACACAGATCAAATATTTGGACCATGCTACATGATCTTACTTTACAATCCTTAATGCTTGTATTTCACTCCATAATTAATTGCTTACATTTTGGATTAAGTTATTATCCGGGTGATTAAACCTATGTCTAGAAGATTATTTTCTTGAAAGTGAACTTGTTAGTACAAATCCTGTCCTAAGCCCATGCTTTGCTTAAATCCTATTTTTACTTCACCATAAGTCAGGGGAGTCAGCCCCTTTTAACCAACAACTTCAGTACTTCACCTTGGGATCTTGGAAAATCTGACTTAGCTTAATATTCATGTTTCATCCAAGCCACCTTTTTGTTTAAACTCCCAAACCTTTTCTCTATAAATAGAGAAACCATTGACAAAGAAAGGGTCCAGATTTTTGCTAGAGAAAAAAATCATAAAAAATTCTCAAACACTCAAACTCTCCCATATTCTCAAACTCTCCAACATTATCAAACCTTCAAAACTCTAAGATTTTTTTTTCATAAAAAATCCTCAGTAGTGTACCTTTCGATTCACTTCCCCTAAACTGTAGCAACCTTCGATTCACACATCACCATCATATACTCTCTTTTGATTCAGTGACTGCCCAAACCAAGCAGTAACAGAACTAGCTTCAGGAAGATTCCCGCAAAGCTCCCTCCACCATCAAAGAAGTCACCTACAACTCTTTCGGTTAAACACTTCAAGAGGTAAATTCTCTCTAAACTTGGAACTCTTTCATTTAAACATCATATGCACACGCCAATAAAGAAAAATGTAGATATTTCTAGACCATGTTTTAGCATTAGATTCTGACTGCCCATATGCTGAAAACTCAACCTTAATTAATTATACTTTGGACTTTGAGACCCATTGGTTTTTGTGCTAACCCTTGGACTGTAGTTATGTTTGGATGTTGCATTTTAAGAACTTGAGATAGGTTTGTTATACCCTTCGATTGGCTAGATGCACAAGCCTTTCAAATCACAATTTGAGGGCCTAATATGCTTACAAGGAGACAACAAGGAGCCTGTGGAAAAGCCAGAACCTTGTTGTTTCCAGGCCTCAGACGAAAGCCATAACCTTTTTGTTTCCAAGCCTCAAACGAAAGATAGAACCTTGCTGACTCCAACCCCCAGTCGAAGGAGACAAAGGAAAATCGAAGGGCATGACTCCACTGACTCCAACCCCCAGTCGAAGGAGACCAAGGAAAATCGAAGGGCATGACTCCACTGACTCCAGACCCCAAATCGAAGGAAACCAAAGAACACAGAATCGAAGGGTGTTCCTGCCTGAATCGAAAGACCTTTTTTTTATTTCTTTTTTTTTCTTGCCTTTATTTTATTTTTGCCTTTATAATTTCACGCTATTCAATATGGTTGTAATAGTGTAGGGTTTTATCTTTTTGCATTTTATTATTTTTGTATGCTTGCTAGTAAAATAGGAAATGTATGGCAAGATAAAATCAACAAGTAGACAACCCCTAATCAAAGACTAAATGCATGTGAATCAAACACACCATTCATACATGCACCCCTAGGGTAATTCCACTTGTTGCCTTATAAAAAATTGTCATGTTATGCATGTGGGATGTCTTAGCAAAAACAATCGAAATACAAGATCATAGTCCCTCGATGACGCTACAAATGTTGCCTTACAAGTGATCTTAGTCCCTACAAGAGAATGATAAGATATCTCACAACATTGCTATCATGACTATACGATGACCCACGTCCGTTCCTTCACATCCAACGATGGGGCTTCTTACCAAATCAATGGTAAGATAGCAACATCTAAAGGAGGAGGAAAAACACATCTAAGACCTTTTGAGTAGGTAGATTACTTTTAGTTACTTGCTCAATTTCAAAACAAACATCCTTGCTATTTTCAAAAACAATCACATACACTTTCAAAACACTTTCCAAACATGAAATATTTTCAAAATCTCGACACTTTGTATACGTTCTTATGAACGAGAACTATTACAAAGTTTTCCTAAACGATGGAACCTTTTCAAAATACTTTCAAAAACCACACAAAGCACATTTTTCAAACAAAAGAAAGTGATCTAGCAAGTAACTAAGAGCCCATGGAAAACCATGGATGAAAATAGTGCTAATACCTTCCCTTTTCATAATCTACCCCCCGAACTAAAGAAAATATCTCAAAGGTCTTTCCTGTGCTTTTTCACCTTTCCTTTTGGATAAAAGAAAAGTCGGTGGCGACTCTTGCTAACCGTAACATTTGCGATAAAACACAAAAACCTCAAGTCAGTTCTCCCACCGTATCACACCATCGAACTTCGAGACAGCCAGGAATCAAAGGTCAAAGCACACCTTGAAAGGGTAGAAGCAGCGAAACTCCTGACTCGGAGAACTCGAGAATATGAGCATGTATGTTTAGAGCTGCATGGTCTTCAAAAGGATTTCCTCATCCAACGAAGGCTTTACATAGAAATAAGGGGTGAAAAGATGTATTGGGAAGAGCATTATACCAAGATCGCCCAAGCTGGGAGGGATGACCATAAGATAATCCCACATCTTTATCAGGAATACAGGTACTACAAAGACAAACATGAAAAGCTCGTCTTCTTAGCCAACAATCTCATCGAGGACATCCCTAGAAGTTTAAAAGATGTAGAGAATGTAATGATTCCTCTTCCGAAGGACGTTGAAGACTTTCTACATCTTTGCCGAGCAATGGTGGACGGCTTCAGAGCACACATCCGCAGGCGCACCTAGAAAATTTATTTCCTTTTATTTATGTTTACGCAAACAAGTTTTGATTTCAAGTTGTAATATTTTTCAATATCTGGATTATGTTACACTTAATAAAGGAATTTTGTTTCCCTATCTCGAAGGCGTGTCTATTCTAAAGCTAGTCACCAAATAAAATAATAAGCATGTACCCAAGTGAATAAGACAGTTAAAACAAGAAATCATTTCATGATCATGCACATCCATTTGCACGCATGCGTTTATAAAACACCTGCATGTCATATCAAAATTCATTTGCTTTAAAAATCTCTCCAGTTAAACCATTAGTAAAAGAAGACCTCCACCTCCTTGGCCTCCATATCAAACAAGGGCCCATCAACAAAAAGCAATGGAACAGATCGAGGAGACTCGAGATGTGTTCAAAGAGGATCTTGACCAGGTGAAGGGTGACGTAAGCTCAATGAAAGGAGATTTGAGCCAAGTTCTTCTAGCTTTGAAGAACATTATTGATAGGCAGGATCAAATTCCCAGGGTAGCTTTTGAAGAATTAGCCCAAACCATTGGTGCATCAAGCGGTCACCAACTAAGGAAAGAGCCGGAAGCAGGACCCCAAAAGTCCGCCATGGCCCAACAAGAGGTTGAAACTGAAGGATTTATCCCACCACCATCAAAAGTAGGGGCATCACATGCCCTATAAATTCCAACCAATAATGCAGATAATTACCTAGACTTGTAATACGGAGATCATGACCCAGAGATGCTCACCAGGCACCCTTGAAGACGACTGGTACTCATGCTGCAAATAACCCACTGGTAATGAATCGGTATAAAGCCATGGAAGAAAGACTAAAAGTTGTGGAGGTTTTCGACACTTTCAAAGTAGACGCTCTGGAAATGGGTCTAGTCATTGATGTGGTGATACCGCCAAAATTCAAAGTACCCTACTTTGGAAAGTATAAAGGGATCACTTGTCCAAGGAATCATCTTCGTATGTATTGCAGGAAGATGCATGCCCATGCCCATGATCAGAAACTAATGATTCACTGTTTCCAAGACAGTCTAAGTGTGGCATCTTTGGACTGGTAAATGCAGTTGGAACGAACGCATATCCGAACCTGGGTGGATCTTGATAATGCTTTCTTGAAGCATTACAAGTATAACTTGGACATGGCTCCTACCCGTTTGCAACTCCAAAATATGTCCCAAAAGAAGGAAGAGTCCTTCAAAGAATATGCTCAAAGATGGAGGGAGGTGACATCCCGTGTACAACCACCACTGCTGGAAAAAGAACTCGCAGACATGTTCATGGGAACCTTACAAGGGCTTTATTATGAGAAAATGGTGGGAAGTGTCTCGTCAGGATTCTCAGACCTAGTGACTATTGGCGAAAGAATCGAAACTGGTTTGAAAAGCGGGAAGATATCAGGGGGTCGTCAAATGCCCCTTACAATTCAAAAAGACCAGCTTCAAATTTTCCAAGAAGTAATGAGGGAGAAGTCAATGTTGTGACCTCACAACCAAGGACATCACAACCACTGGTGATCCCATAAGGACAAAGGCAAGATAGGTTAAAAAGTCCACCCAGAAATTTTGGTCCACTGCCCATGCCATCAAGCCAGTTATTACAACACTTGATTAAGGCAGCCTTGGTAGAAATCAAGCCTTTAGCTCCTCCAGTCAGGCCACTCCCGCAAAGGTACAATGCCGACGCCAGGTGTGAGTACCATTCTAATTCTCCAAGGCACACCATAGAATAATGTTGGGAATTCAAGCAAAAGGTTCAGGATCTGTAAGGAGTCTCAAGACATCACCTTTGATAAGCCTAACATCAAAACAAACCCTATGCCTCCGCACAATGGACCAACAATAAATGAAATTGAGGTGGTCATTGACTTTGGGGAAACCATAAAGGCAAAAACCCTATCAACTTGTTGAAAGAATATCTGTTCGAATATGGATTCTTGTTAGAGCATAATAAAGCTTTTGAAACAACTCTGGAAAATCTGGTGGGTCGGGGGATAGTTCAATTCGGACTGTACCCTGAGGAAAAATATGTAGCCACGATTGGAGGGAAAAAGCCATTGGTAATCCCTTGCCAGGGCCTAAGTATTACCAAGAAAACTATAGTCATCCCTTGGGGAGAATCAGCAGAGATTACAAGAAGGGCACCTAAGAAGACTCTCTTAATACCCACCACTCCAAAAGCCACAATGGTAATTAAGGGACCATCACCTATCCCTTATGAAAATAATAAGGCAGTACCATGGAGTTATGATTCAGCCGTGTACATCAATGGGGTGAAGCAGGAAAGTGGTCCATCCCCGAGTCAGGGACCTGCAATTTCAAACATAGTAGGAACAAGAGGTATGACCCGAAGTGGTCAAATTTTTGGAGCCGAACTATCAAAAAAGGCGGATGTGATTCCAACAAAGAACAAAGGAAAAGCAGTGGTAGATACAAATCAAGAAACAGAATCTCCGAACAAATACTTTACCGATCAAGAGGCAGAAGAGTTTCTGAAAATAATCAAAAGGAGTGACTACAGAGTGGTGGATCAGCTCCACCAAACTCCAACAAAAATCTCCATACTCTCGCTACTCATCAATTTTGAAGCACACCCGGATTCTTTGATGAAGGTGTTAAGTTTAGCTCATGTCGAAAAAGAAATTTCGGTAAATCAATTTGACAATGTCGTAGCAAATCTCACGTTCGGGTCCTACCTGGGTTTTAGCAACAGCGAATTACCTCCACAAGGTTAGGCCCATAACAAGGCCCTCTACATTACCATGCAAATAGGTACTACCCATTTGTCCAGAGTTCTTACTGACACCGGTTCCGCTCTTAATGTGTTGCCAAAGTCAAGTCTCATAAAGTTAATAGACGATGTGATAATGAGACCAAGTTCTACGATAGTAAAGGCGTTTGACGGTTCTCGAAGCTTGGTGTTAGGAGAGGTGGACCTTTCAGTTAAGATTGGGACGCATATCTTCAATATCACTATCCAGGTCATGGACATCGAACCAGCATACACTTGTTTACTGGGGAGACCTTGGATCCATACGGCAGGGGAAGTAACCTCGACCCTGCATCAAAAATTGAAGTTCCTAGTGGAAGGAAAGTTAATCATAATCGACGGCGAGGAAGACATTTTCGTAAGCCACATTGAATCATACAGGTATATCAGTGTCGACGAAGACTGCATAGCTACCTCGTTCCAAGCCTTTGAAATTTCTTCAATGGTAACATTACCGGTTGAGAAGGGTAACAAGACTAAAATGACATCATGGAGAGATCTGCAAACGACTATGGGAGGTGATTCCTTGAAACGCTGGGGAAAGCTCCCATATATTCTTGATAAGAAGAATCGCTTTGGTTTGGGCTACGAATCATCGAAGGCTACTCTGAAAGGCAAAGCACGTTTCCCTCAGATCCGAGAGACTTTCGTCAGCAAAGGAACAGAGCATGACAAGCACGTGGCAATGATATCGAGCAAAATCAATACTAAAAGGGAAACTGACTTCATCAGAGAGGGTGCCCCGGGAGAAGAGCTCAAAGGATGGACTGCTGTAGAGATTCCTGAGATATTTTTCTTTTCTAAGTAATATTTCTTATTTTGAAGGAACCTATGTCAAACCCGAGGCATGGGGGTTACTTGTAAGGGTTTTCCCTGTTCTTATTTCAGACAATATTTATAATTAATAAAAGTTATATTCTGTTTTCAATTAAGATCCTTGTCTTTCTTTTGCATTTATCTATTAAATTTAAAAATGGCAATACTTTCTCTGTATACGCATTTTCAAATTCCAAGCACTAAAATATGCACCAAAACATGATAAATGTGCAGAACCATGCCCAAAATTACCGATAACGTTCCTGCTACGGCCCGATACGATTTTGATATCCCTATCAACAATGCCGAAGAGGAAGATGATGAAGATCTTGAACTCTCCGAGGAAATGGCAAGGGAAATAGAGCAAAAGGATAACAACATATAACCATATCAAGAGCCTATTGAGACCATTAACCTGGGCACAGAGTAAGATCTGAAAGAAATCAAGCTAGGGGCAATGTTGGAGCAAAGAGTCAAAGACAGGCTAATCAAGTTATTACATGAGTATATGGATATATTCGCTTGGTCCTACAGGGACATGCCAGGGTTGGATACAGACATCGTGGTGAACATACCACATCTCAAAGAAGGGTGTTCTCCAGTCAGACAAAAACTCAAAAGAACTCGTCCAGATATATCCAGCAAAATCACAGAAGAGGTTCTTAAACAATTTGACGCAGGGTTCCTAGCAGTGGTAGATTATCCACCCTGAATAGCTAACATTGTACCAGTACCCAAGAAGGATGTCAAAGTACGCATGTGTGTAGATTATTGAGACCTAAACAAGGCAAGTCCCAAAGACGATTTCCCGTTACCCCACATAGATGTCCTAGTGGATAATACAGGTCAAGCCTCGGTATTCTCATTTATGGACGGTTTCTCAGGCTATAATCAAATTAAAATGGCGCCTGAGGACATGGAAAAGACTACCTTCATGACACCTTGGGTAACTTTCTTCTACAAAGTAATGCCATTCGGTCTCAAGAATGCAGGGGCTGCCTATCAGATCGCAATGGTCACGTTATTCCATGATATGATCCACAAGGAGGTTGAAGTATACGCAGATGATATGATTGCCAAATCCCATACAGAGGAGGAACACATCATACATATGCAAAATTTATTCGAGCGGCTGCGTAAGTTCAGATTAAGGTTAAACCCGAATAAATGCACATTTGGCGTTAGATCAGGCAAATTGTTAGGTTTTATTGTAAGCCAGCGGGGTATCGAGGTGGACCCTGACAAAGTAAAAGCTATACAAGAGATTCTCGCTCCAAGGAAAGAAAAATAAGTACGTGGTTTCTTAGGGCGATTAAATTACATCTCAAGTTTCATATCGCAACTAATGGCTACGTGCGAGCCAATATTCAAGTTATTATGAAAAGATTAAACAGTAGTATGTAATGATGATTGTCAAACTACCTTCGAGATGATAAAACAATATCTGCAAGAGACACCATTCTTAATGCCACCATTCCCCAAAAGGCCACTCATCATGTACTTGACAGTGATCGAAGGGTCAATGGGTTGTGTTTTAGGTCAGCAGGATGAAACAAGTAGAAAGGAGCATGCGATCTATTACCTCAGCAAGAAATTCACTGACTGCGAAACCAGGTACTCACTCCTCGAGAAAACTTGTTGTGCGTTGGCTTGGGATACCAAGAGGTTGAGGTAATATATGTTAACCTATACTACGTGGTTAATAGCAAGAATGGATCCTCTAAAGTACGTGTTTGAAAAGCCAACTCTTACCGGAAGAATCGCATGATGGAAGATGTGTTGTACCCCAAAATTTGCCCTCCCATATTTCTCAACACATGGCAAGTGAGGTCCCCAAATTGCTCAAGGAAGTTCAAGAGTTGACCAGACAAACTCTTTCCTAAGACAGTATACCCCAAATTAGGGTTTCTATTTTCATCATGATGTGTGAACCACAAAGGACTCAAATTCTCACCATTGTCCTAATATGTTCTCAAGATCATCCATGTCAAGTTTCAAGCCTTGCATAAGAAGTTTGCTCAGTTAATTGCTCAAATGCCTGAAAATCAATTGTATTAGGTCAAAAGTCAATTGTGGCCCACATACAGTCAAACTTCAATATTTTTGGTTAACATCCTCATTTTGGAGTATTATCCATAATTTGATGAAGGGTTGATCATGATTCCTCAAGGATTGCTCACAATTCATCAAAACCCAAAAGTTGCTAAATTAGGGTTTTATAGGAAAAGTTAACTCAACTTTGACCAAGCATAACTTTCTCATACTTTATCATAAATGACCCATCGAAAGCTCATTTTGAAGAGGATGCAATTCCATACAATTCATCTTCAGCTCCCAAGTTCAGAATATGCACTCACAAAAAGATATGAATTTTGACATTATGGGTCCTTTTGAAAGGTCAACAAAAACACATTTTGGGTCAAAGATTCATACATGAACATGGAAGACTCAATTGAGATGAGACAAAAAAGGTTGCTTAGAGGACATCCTAAGCTTTCTAAAAAGTCCAATAACACCTCTCTAGATTCAAAATTGAGAGAGTTATGCATTGACCAAGTTGACCATTTTTGCAAAATTGCCAAAAGTCAAATGTGCTCAAATTTGCATTTTTTGCTAAATGGGCCCAACTTTTTATGCTTGCACCTCAATTATAATGTGGTCCACGACTCAAATGTTCACTCACACATTATGTGCTTCATTTTTCAATTTATTTTTATTTTTTATTAATTAAAAAATGAATTAAATCAAATAAATGATGAAAATTAACAAAGATATGATTTGATTTGTTTTTTTTACAGATTGGAAATCAAGATATGCTGAGTTTACATGATCAAATCGAATCAGGGGCAATTGGTACAAAAAGAGCATGATTGGCATGATTATGGAAAGATATCATATGGCTTAAAAATCAAATATTCCATTCATGAATTCTCAAGATTCATTCCAAGTTTGTTAACCTAATTCATTCTAGGTTATATAATGAAGCTTTCCAGATCAAAAAACAAGGGTTAGAGGTCGTGTAAAGCATAGAACAAAACTCAAAAATCTTGACAAAAAGTGAGGTTTGGTTTGCAGGTTAGGGGACAATTCAGAGCAATTTAAGGCCAGCAATTTATTCCAGGACATCCCAGGAAGCTATTCCAATCACTCTCAGGGCCTGAAACACTCAGAAACGCACTCTACACCTCACGCGGTTTGCAAGCTTTTTTCAATTTGATTATTGCAATTTACGCATCATTAGCACTTTTGATTGTTATATTCATGTTTGTCATCATGTTTGCAAGCTAACCATGCCATTTAATTACATTTGTGATGCATGTACGTGATATTGCCATGGCTAGGGTTTCTGTGTTCATTTTAGGTGTTTTTTGTACAGGAAAAATTAGGCTTTGAATTAGGTACCATGATGCTCGTGAGGATGAGACGAGTTGATTGGTACCATCACTTTTCATTTATCTTGCTCGTGTGCAATTTTTGAGATGAATAGGTTTGTACCTACAGTAAACGTCTGTAGGTAAAAGTCTTATTTTCTAAGACGACGGAGAAAGGAAGAAGACGCTTACGTGTCAGCCAGCCATTGGGACGTTTGAATTTTGCGCCTTGGATTCAGTTTCTTTTTTCTTTTCTTATATTATGCTTTATTGTTGTTATAATGGCAAGTTAATAATGCAGCGCAGCTGGCAAGCAAGCATTGGATTTGAGTATAAGGACCTGGGTTCGATTCCCAGGTCCCAGCGTTTTCATTTATATTATTTTCAGTTAGTTGATCCAGCGCGTTGCTCTTCTTGATAACCACCATATGCCATCAACATCCATCCACTGGATGTCCAGCTAGCCAGATCCCATGCCTCTCCAATGAAGGTCTACCATGCTCCTTAAGTCAACACACGCACCAGATCAGGCGTGGTCAAACAGGCTTTGGAGTGTTGGGCCAGAAAATCCAGATTTACACCCCCCTCTTCAACAACACTATCAGGCCCATTTCTTCTTTTTTTTTTGTTTCTTCTTTTTTTAATTCTTTTAATATTTTCCTTAATTATTTTAATTAACAAAATTAATCACTTTTTTTACAAAATCACAAAAAATCAAGAATTCATAAAAAATTAGAATTAGGTTTTTTTATCAAATTTAATTTAATTTAGTTTAATTTAATTTAGGGAAATTTTAACTTATTTTTATAATTAAAACCAATTAGAAAAATTAGGTTTTAGTTCTTGATTTAATTCTTTTCTTTTTTCAAACAAAAAATACAAAAATAGGATGTTTAGAATTAATTAATTTATTTTCAAAAATTAATATTAATTAGAACCTAGGATTTTCTTTTAAGTTATTCCATTATTTTCTCAAACAACAAGACATGACAAAAAAACATTTTTCTTTTATCAATCACAAGTAGGATTAGTCAAATGGTCAAAACCCTAATCGCCTCGCATTTAAATTCTCCGCGCACTTTTTAAAATTATGTTGTCATTATTTTGTAACTATTCATGGTTTGTAATAGTTAAATTAGGATTTTTATTTACTGTTTAAATCCCCAATTTTTGGTTATGTAATTAATCCCCCTCCCCGAAGCCTTGTAATAGCTAGGTTTATTTTCTCGCATTTTTAATTCCCGCAAATATTTAACTGTCTAGATGTATGCTAATAGGATTGTATGGCAAGAATGAATGAAAAATTAATACAGTTAGAAAACCCTAATGTACAAAGATAATAAACTGAAAACAAATCAGTCGCACATATCACTCTTAGGGTATACTCTAACTTCGGCTGTGATAGAACATAGTTTGATTCTACAACCCTTGATTAGAGTTTTGATGATAACAAAATACAAAGAATAATTAAATTCAAAGATATATACAAAGAACAATTATGCTCCTTAAAATTATGTTTTGTATATGCAGAAGTTCTGATGGAATCAGCATCAGAAGATCAGCAATATGTGCTACACGCTGAAGCTACCAGATTATACACTGAAGCTCGATGACCAGAATCTGCGCCTAAACAAGTACACTCTGACTCTGATCAAAGACATCTTTACCAAGTCATCAACACTCTGAAGCGTTATCAGCAGTTAAAGTAAAGAAGATTCTGAAGCGTTACTGATTATTCAAGACAGAATTAAATGCTAACGGCTTTCTTCAGACAAGATATTCTTCAAAAGGAAAGTGCATTATTATCATTAAACTTGATTTATGGACAACGTCTCTTGCTTGCCTATATAAACAAGTCTGCTTGTGAAAAGAAGCACGTACGTACGCACTCAACAATTTGCCAAGCTATCCAAACCATGCATATTCAAAGCTGTAGCAAATCCATTTTATTCCAAGCTTATTTTGTGTAATTATCACAGTTGTGATATAAAGTTTTGTAAGAAAACAACAACACACTCTTGTTCAATTATTTATAAAATTAGTTCCTTGAGATTAACCGGATTGTGGTTGTACTCAAGAAGACTTTAACAGTTGTTAAAGTAGCTGTTGTAATCCTTTGATAATAGTGGATTAAGACCTCGTTGGAGAGAGGCGAAATCACCTTGACGGGTGGACTGGAGTAGTTTGAGATCAAACAAACCAGGATAAAAATACTGTGTCATTAAGCTATTTTTTATTTAAGTTTTTCAATTCAACCCCCCCTTCTTGTGTTTTTCACATCATCAATTGGTATCAGAGCGCCTGGTTCTGAGCTTTAACACTTAACCGTGTCAGTACAAGATCCAGCATCAGAAAAGCACAATGGCAGGACCAAGTCAAAACATCAGCAATGACAACAATGAAGAAAGGGACAGATTCACTGGCAAACCTCCAGTATTTGATGGAGAAAACTTTGACTACTGGAAAGACAGAATTGAGAGTTTCTTTCTGGCCCATGATGCTGATCTGTGGGACATGGTGACTGATGGATACACGCACCCAGTGGATGGACGTGGTCAGAAGATTGATAGGAAAATGATGTCTGATCAGCAAAAGCATGAGTTCAGAAATCATCACAAGGCCAAAACAATTCTTCTCAGTGCCATCTAATTTTCAGAATATGAGAAAATATCAAACAGAGAAACTGCCAAGAATATGTTTGATTCTCTCAGAATGACGCATGAAGGCAACATTCAAGTCAAAGAAACCAAAGCCCTTGCGCTCATTCAGAAGTATGAGGCATTCAAGATGGAAGATAGTGAATCAATAGAAGCTATGTTTTCAAGATTCCAAATTCTTGTTGTTGGTCTAAAAGTTCTTGACAAAGGATATTCCACTGCTGATCACGTTAAGAAGATCATCAGAAGCTTGCCAAAACAGTGGAGGCCAATGGTCACAGCGCTTAAGCTAGCCAAGGATCTCAATAAAATCTCTCTGGAGGAACTTATCAGCTCCCTCAGAAGTCACGAGATAGAGCTATAAGCAGATGAACCTCAAAAGCAAGGTAAGACATTAGCTTTAAAATCTAGCAGAAAATTTGACTCCAAAGTTTTGCAGGTTGTGGAAGAAACCTCTGATGGATCCTCATCAGAAGAAGATGAACTGTCTCTCCTCTCCAGAAGGGTGAACCAACTGTGGAAACAGAGGCAAAGGAAGTTCAGGAATCCCAGAAGATCAGAAAATCAGAATGAATCTTCCTCCAGATACAGAAGGTCAGAATCCTCCTCTGGACACAAAAGATCTGAAGTCTCTTCAAGATACAAAAAGCCAAACAACAAAGACATCATTTGCTATGAGTGTAACGAGCAAGGGAACTACAAAAGTGATTTCCCAAAGCTTCAGAAGGAGAAGCCCAAAAAGAAGTTTGGCAAGGAAAACAAGAAAAGTCTCATGGCTACATGGGATGATTCTGACACATCTGAAGTTGAATCAGAATCAGATGATGAAAGAGCAAACATAGCTCTAATGGCAAACGTCTCTGAAGACAGTGAAGCTTCTGGTTCAAACTCAGAGTCAGATACAGAAGAGGTATTCCCTGATTTTACTATAAAATTTACTAAGGCTAAACTAGCTGAAATCCTTAATGAAATTATGGAAAGGTATCAGCAGATCAGAGTCAAATTCAGAAACCTGAAAAGGAATCTTGCTTCTGACTCTGATAAGACTGAGAGTCTCAGATTGTAGAATTCTGAGTTAAAAGATAAAATTTCAAAATTAGAAAACCAATTGCAAAACTCTCAGAAGGAAACAATCCCTGAAACTCCCAGCAATGCTGATGAGATCATCAAAGAGTATGATCACAGCTTTCAGAAGTTTCTAGCTAGAAACATACACAGAAGAAAAATGGCTTCAATGATCTATGGAGTTAGCAGAAATGCCAGAAAAGGGATAGGATATCAAGGTAAGGTTCCTACACCAAAAAATGCCATTGATTTAGTTATAAAACGTACTCCACTTAATTCACACTTTATATATGGGCACGCACATGACATAAAATATACAAGTAGTGATTACTCTGTCAAACCAAAATTCAACCAGAGTTTTGGTAAAACTAACAAATCAGGACCCAAGAAAATATGGGTACCTAAGGATAAAATAATACATGTGGCAGATATCTTTAGCAGCAAAGCAAAGACACCAATCATGGTACCTGGACTCTGGCTGCTCACGACACATGACGGGAAGAAGGCATATGTTCCAAAGCCTGATACTTAAGCCTAGAGGCCACGTAGGCTTTGGTGGCAATCAGAGGGGAAAGATCATTGGCTCTGGAACAGTAGGTAATGGAAATCTTCCCTCTATAAGTAATGTTTTATTAGTTGATGGATTAATGCATAACCTGTTATCCATAAGTCAATTAAGTGATAACAGTTATGATATAATCTTCAATCAAAATACATGCAAAGTTGTTAGTCAGAAAGATGGGACTATCCTATTTAATGGAAAGAGGAAAAACAACATTTATAAAATCAAACTTTCTAAACTGAAAAGTCAGAATGTAAAATGTCTTCTATCTGTTAACAACGAGCAATGGATCTGGCACAGAAGATTGGGACATGTTAGTATGAGAAGAATATCTCAGATTAATAAACTCAATCTGGTCATAGGACTTGCTAACTTGAAGTTCAATTCAGATGCTCTGTGTGAAGCATGTCAGCAAGGCAAGTTTGCAAAACCTGCTTTCAAATCCAAAAACGTTGTTTCCACCTCTAAGCCATTAGAACTTCTGCACATTGACTTATTTGGACCAGTAAAAACTGCTTTAGTCGGTGGCAAGAAGTATGGGTTAGTAATCGTAGATGACTATAGCAGATGGACATGGGTAAAGTTCTTAAGGCACAAGGACGAGTCACAGTCTGTGTTTGTCACCTTCTGCAACCAAGTTCAGAATGAAAAATATCTTAGAATCGTCAAAGTCAGAAGTGATCATGGTGGAGAACTTAAAAATAAAGATTTTGAATTATTCTTTAATGAAAAAGGCATTCTGCATGATTTCTCTTGTCCTAGAACTCCCCGGCAAAATGGAGTTGTAGAACGAAAGAACAGAACATTGCAAGAAATGGCCAGAACCATGATCAACGAGACTAACGTTGCTAAGATCTTCTGGGCAGAAGCAATAAACACAGCATGTTACATTCAGAATAGAATCTCCATAAGACCTATTCTGGAAAAGACTCCATATGAATTGTGGAAGAACAGAAAGCCCAACATTTCTTATTTCCACCCATTTGGATGTACATGTTTTATTTTGAATACAAAAAATTATTTGAACAAGTTTGACTCTAAAGCACAAAAGTGTATTATGTTAGTGTTCTGGACTGGGCCCGACAGGCCCAAAAGCATTGCAAAGGCCCAGTCCAAATGGACTTACAAGGGCCACGCCGACCAAAGAGTGAGACCGTGCCCGACGCGCAGTCGCTGGCTCGACGATACGCCTCCAGCTCGACATGAGGTGGTCCAGCACCACAGTCTGAGGTCCAGCTCGACGTTACCTCGAGCACCCCAGCTAGGGCAGACTCAGTCCACTGTCCCCCCAACGATACTCCGAAAAGACCGCGTCTCCGTCCGCCCGCACTTCACGCAGAACATCCAGGAAGGGGACCACGTGCGGGTCCCCTCTACGCACGTAGAACCTGGCAGTTCCTCCATTGGGCCAAACCTGCCCGGCCCAGTGAAGGAACCTTGGCCCAGCGCTGGGGGCTATAAATACCCTCTGCTTCCAGAGGGTCAGGTATTCATCATTCTAACCTTACACTCGCTATTATCTGCTGGTACTCCTACTTACTTCAGCATCGGAGTGCCTTGCAGGTACCCCCCCCCCCCCCCCACCTCGTTCAAAAAAGCTTTCTGCTCGGAGCCAGCCGTGACGGTCCATTTCTGATCAGGTCAGATCAGTGGCGCCGTCTGTGGGAACCTAGATTCCCCGTCTAACGAACAACTCTAAAAGACCAAAGCTCAATTCAACTACCTGTCATGGCTGATCCAGCTCGCGACGAGCAGCCCGTCCGTGTCGCCGACACTAATAACGGTATCGCGGACAAGAATGGACACCTCGATAACCCCGGTGATCCCGGCCACAGTACCATCCCTGTGACGACCGCCCCTAGACCTTCCTCCTACAGGGACGGGGCTACTGCATCATCCTCTTCGACCCCTCCAGCACTCGAAGACGACCCGGTAGCTCTCGCTCATCACAGAGCTTCCCGGTTCTATGAAGTCCCAGTTCTCGCCGGGGCAGATGCCACGACTCAGGCACTGTTCGCGGCCATTAATCAGACAAATTATCTCATCTTCGCCCAAGGAGAAAGATTAAGGGCACTTGAAGATGATCGACGACCCCCGAGGAGGCATCGGAGGCCACATTCTCCACCTCCTCGGGTCACGGAAGTTCGACAGCCTTCTCCCCCGCGAAGACACTACAGGGAGAACTCCAGGAGCCCTTCTCCCCGGCCAAAGCAGAGGCGGCCCTACCGTGAGAGACAGCCCGCCATCCCTGTCGGAGAACCCAGTCGCGACCCATCAAGGCACGACAAGAGGCACGCCGGGGACGGGCGTGTGACCTTCAACCACCGAGCATCACGCTCGAGGGAAACTCAGCACGATCATCGTGCCAGACATAACTACAGGACCCCTTCTCTTTCTCCGGAGAGGAGCGACGAGGACGACCCCCACGGTCCCCTGTCGCAGGCCATCATGGATGCACCCATCCCCCCGGGCATGGAGAAGCCCCCGCATCTGAAGGAGTATGACGGAGTAGCGGACCCGGTCGACCACATTGACGGGTTCGAAGCCATGCTCCACTATCATAATGTCGGGGGGCCCATCAAGTGCTGTCTTTTCCCCACGACTCTCAGGAAGGCGGCCATGGACTGGTATAAAGGGCTCGCCCCGGGCTCAATTATGTCGTGGCGGAATCTGAAGAACCAGTTCATCAGTTCCTTCACAGCTTCTCGGCGCCATCCGAAGACCGAGGCGGCCCTCGAGGCCATCATCCAAAGACAGGATGAAACCTTGAGGGAATTCATCAACCGCTTCAACCGGGAAGCAATACAGGTCCCCTGCGCGGACCATATGAAAAGATACTTGCTGGAGAGGGGTCTCCTCCCCGGCACAGAATTCAGAAAGGCTGTGGGTATTGAGCCACCTCCAACTTTTGATGCCCTCCTCGACAAGGCCCGAGCATACATGGACTACGAGGAGAGAGAAGCCGCCAACAGGGCCCGAGACTCCAGGGCTCGCGCTCCCAACAACAGCAGCAACTCACGACAAGAGCCTCCTCCCCGACGTACCGGGGAGAAAAGGAAGGAAGATCGACCCAGGGAAGTCCGGGAACAAAGGGGCCCCTCGGGCCGTTTCACCGAGTACACTCCGCTCACGGCTTCCCGCGAGCGTATTTTGGCGGAGTGTGCCAGTACAGATTTCAGAGACGGTGGCGTCAAGCGTCCCCGACCTGCTCCCTCCAAGCCAGGGGCAGATAAAAATAAATACTGTCAATACCATAGGAGTCATGGTCATTTGACAGAAGACTGCGTCCACCTTAAGGACGCCATTAAAACCCTCATCAAGGGAGGGAGGCTCGCACAGTACAGGCGAAACGACGCTCCCTGTCGTGACACCCATGAAACCAAGGAGCCCGAAGAAGATGCCCGACCATCAGACGAGTCGGTGCCTATCCAGACCGCCTTCTCGGTAACCAGGCCCGAGGATTTCGACGTTCCCGAGCTCCTGCAGGAGCCCCTGACAACACACAGCAGGTGGGAATACTTCCCCTCCGCCATGGTCATCAACGGGGGCGGGTTCAACGACCTCACCATCAATTCAGCTAAGAGGAAGTTGGACGAGCTGGTCGACATAGCTCCTCCGCAAACGGTAACGTTCGAAAGGGTGAAGGGCAGGTCAGAGCCCATCACCTTCTACCTAGAAGAACTCCCCGGCGGAGCCCCGAACGCAGTCATCCCCTTACTGATAAGGGCAAAATGGCCAATTTTGACGTGCACCGCATCTTGGTCGACGAAGGGAGTTTCGTCGACGTGATGTACAGCCAGCTATTCCGGACCTTACAACTGGACGACTCACATCTCTCTCCGTATGTGGGTTCGGATCTTCAAGGCTTCAACGGCTCGACTTCCAAACCTTGGGGTTATGTCGAGCTTCTGGTTACGTTCGGAGAAGGAACGGCTACGAGACAGGTTAAAGTCCGCTTCCTCGTCATTGATTTCCCGTCTCTATATAATTGCATCTTGGGGAGACCGACACTGGCGGAGCTGACAGCGGTGCCCTCGACTGTCCATCTGAAAATGAAGTTCTATACCAAAAGGGCACGGGTAGCCACCATCCAAGGAGACCTCGCCGCTGCCCGCAGATGCTTCAACGCCGCTTCAAAGGGACGGGATACCGTCGACGTGGGGACCAGACCCACCAAGAGGACAAAGCAGGAGCCCGACAGAAAAGCATCCCCCGAGGAAGAAGTCCAGAAGGCTCCACCAAAGGTCGACTCCATAGCCCTCGACGCTCGCTTCGACCAGGACGAGCCATCCAGCAGCGAGCAAATCCCACTCCGACCTATCCCTGACGGGGATTTTGAACTCGTTCCCCTCGGCACGGACCCGACCAAGGGAGTGAAGATTGGTAAAGACCTCCCCGACTTGGCCAGGAAGCAAATCAAGGCCTGTCTGCGCGAGAATGCTGATCTCTTCGCCTGGAGTGCTGCTGAGATGCCCAGACTCAACCCTGAGGTCGCCTGTCACCACCTCGCCATTGATCCAGCCGCCAAGGCCGTAGTACAACGTAGGCGTAGGCAGTCTCCAGAAAAAACGGAGGCTGCCGAAAAAGCTGTAAAAGACCTCCTAGAGGCAAATTTTATTTCTGAAGCCCGGTATTTCACCTGGCTGTCAAATGTTGTACTTGTGAAAAAGAATAATGGAAAATGGAGAATGTGTGTTGACTATACCGATCTCAACCGGGCTTGCCCGAAGGATGCTTTTCCTTTACCTAACAGACATGCTGGTCGACAACTCGGCCGGTTACAAGACTTTGCCGTTCATGGACGCCTACTCGGGATATAACCAAATCCCAATGGCCCTGGGCGACAAACACTGCACGGCATTCATGACCAGCTCGGGCAACTATTACTACAACGTAATGCCCTTCGGATTGAAAAACGCTGGAGCAACTTACCAACGTATGATGAACAGAGTGTTCAACAAACAGATTGGCGACATGCTCGAGGTATATATGGACGACATGATCGTCAAATCCCGAGCAGACACCGATCACGCAGCTCATCTCAAGACAGTCTTCGCCCAAGCAAGACAGTGCAAAATGAGGTTCAACCCCGAGAAGTGCACGTTCGGGGTTAAGGCAGGAAAATTCCTTGGATTCTATCTAACAGAACGAGGGATTGAAGCCAACCCCGACAAATGTCGGGCATTCTCCGACCTCCCAACACCGACGTCGAAGAAGTCGATACAAATCATGAACGGCATGCTGATGTCACTATCCCGCTTCGTCGCGAAGTCCGCTCAGCACACCCTCCCCTTCTTCAAACTCCTTCGAAAGGAAGCAGCCTTCGAATGGAACGAGGAATGCGAGCACGCACTTCGCCATCTGAAGCAGAGCCTGTCTCAACCACCCGTGTTGTCTCGACTAGACGATGGGGAATCGCTGTACTTATACTTGGCCGTTTCGAACGAAGCCATCAGCGCAGCCCTTGTCCGCGAGACCCCTGACGGGCAGAAACCTGTCTACTTCACGAGCAAAGCCTTACAAGGGCCCGAAAGCAGATATCAGCAGATAGAAAAGGTTGCTCTGGCCCTCGTCAACGCTGCGAGGAGGCTCAGACACTACTTTCTAGCCCACACCATCATCGTGCGAACCGATCAGCCGGTGAGGCAGCTCCTGGGTCGGCCAGATATGGCGGGCAGGATGCTGAAATGGTCCTTGGAACTCTCCGAATTCGACATTCAATACGAGAGCAGGAAGGCCCTGAAAGCACAAGCCTTGGCCGACTTCGTCGCTGAGATGACCACTCACGACCTTCCCCCGGGGAAGGAACACAAGTGGACCATCTTCGTCGACGGAGCGTCCAGCTCGTCCGGTAGCGGCGCAGGGATCCTCCTGGAAAACGAAGAAGGCGTAGTGATCGAGCACTCCTTAGTTCTCTCCTTCCCGACATCAAATAACCAGGCAGAGTATGAAGCCCTGCTCGCAGGATTGAGACTAGCCTAGGACCTGGGAGCCCACGAGGTACAAATTTACACCGACTCCCAGCTCGTCGCTTCTCAAGTACAGGGAAGCTACCAGGCCAAAAACGACAACCTCATCGAATATTTGAACTTAGTCAAAAAACACATGGCAAAGTTCGTACGAGCAGAAATTTCTCATGTTCCCCGCGAGCAAAACACGAGGGCGGACATATTGTCCAAACTCGCGAGCACACGAAAGAAGGGCGGGAATAAATCCGTCGTCCAGGAATCTCTGGCACGTCCATGTATCGAACCACCCTCGACTACGGTCGAGGTCCATGCCATCAGCGATGCCACGTCCTGGATGACCCTGGTTTATAATTTCCTGACAAAAGGAGAACTCCCGTCGAACCAGTCTGAAGCTGCCATAATCAAGCGACGAGCATGTTCCTATGTAGTTCTCGAGCAGAAACTGTACCGAAGAGGATTCTCCATTCCCCTCCTGAAATGCATCGACGAGTCCGCCATCCCCGATGTACTGCGGGAGATACACGAAGGGATTAACGCCCAGCACATGGGCGGTAAATCCTTGGCAAGGAAAGCCCTTCGAGCAGGATACTACTAGCCGACGATGCAATAGGACGCCAAGGAACACGTGAAAAAATGTGACAAGTGCCAGAAGCACGGGGATATGCACCTCGCCCCCCCGCACGAGCTGAACACATTGTCGTCCCCGTGGCCGTTCGCCTGGTGGGGCATGGACATCCTCGGGCCCTTCGTGCAAGGAACCTATCAGAACAAATTTCTTATCGTCGTCGTCGATTACTTCACGAAGTGGATCGAGGCCGAGGCACTCGCAAAAATCACCTCGCACAATATCCTCCGTTTCTACAAAAGAAACGTCCTCGCCAGGTTCGGAATTCCGCAGGCCCTGGTGACCGACAACGGTACCCAGTTCACAGACCACGGGTTCCGGGACTTCGTCACCAAACTTGGGACAAAACAACATTTCACGTCGGTCGAGCACCCTCAGACCAACGGGCAAGCCGAAGCCGCGAACAGAGTCATCCTCCGAGGGCTCAAACGTCGTCTAGGCGAAGCCAAAAGAGGATGGGTCGAGGAGCTCCACAGCGTCTTGTGGGCATACCGCACCACACCCCACTCAACGACGGGTGAGACACCATTTCGCCTGACGTATGGCACCGAGGCTGTCATCCCGGTCGAAATCATGGAACCATCCCGACGAACGGAGGAACCCCTCGACGAAGAAATGAACGACAAAGCACTAAGGGATGAACTCGACCTAGTCGAGGAAATCCGATCGGGTGCAGCCCTGCGCGAAGCCACCATAAAACAATGAGTGGCTCTGCGCCACAACGACAAGGTCATCAAGCGCGAGTTCGAAATCGGCAGTCTGGTATTACGCAGGAACCAGAAAGATTCCCGCGAAGGGAAGTTGGCCGCGAACTGGGAAGGACCTTACCGCGTCCACGGCACCACGGGTATCGGGGCGTACTACCTCGAGCAATTAGACGGAGAGCCATTACCACGACCCTGGAATGCTGCTAAGCTAAAGCAGTACTACAGTTAGAAACTACCAACACTTGGGACCCTCGACCAACAGCACCCGCGCTCGGTCAACGGGGAAAAACGTCCAACTTCGTATAAGGCTAAGGTACAAGCCCGACATACGGCCAAAATGGCACAGAATCGCGCGGTAAACGATGACGATCGATAGTGCCCGACGTGGACAGCTATACCGAGCCCCACCGTCGTTGTACCCATAAGGCAGAACACCCAGCTCGCGATGGGCAGTTCACACCAAGGGCAAATAGTCCCTAACGGGCTCCACGCCCGACTGAGCAACTTCGCTCCAAAATGCCCGACATGCCATCAAGAATAACGGGCCATCTAAAAGGGTCAAAGGGAAGTCTTTCCCCTCGAGGACAACACTTAGGTGACTCTGTCCAGCGAAAGAGGGCCGGACACGCATGCAAACAGAAGGCGGGCAGACTCGCTCGCCAAATCAAAGCCACTTACGGGCACTCCTCGAGCCCATGACTTCTAAAAATTCATGCAAATATATGATTTCAAACAAGGGCAAAACATCGAAAATGTAAAACAGCATTGATATAAATGCTTGAAGGCGATAAAACAATTATAAACCGACCAAGAAGGCCGGCGATGTTCGTAACGTACAACAAACGGGCACGCAGGCCCAAAGAATACAAATGTCAAGGGCACGCAGGCCCGCTATCCTAGTCAGGTCTCCCCGGAACCATCATTGTCGGCGCTTGGAGAGTCGGGCGGAGGAACGATCACGCCATCCACGATCTGATGTGTGTGGCCGATACCCTCAGTAACCAGACCAGGGTTTAGCAAGGAGAGTTGACCGACCGCGGAGTTGAACCCATCCTCCAGGGCACCGACGCAATCCGCCTCGAGGAGCCGGATATGGGCGACCAGCTCCAACCGACTCTTCAAAGCCACTATGTCCTCGGGCTCGTCCTCGGCAGGTTGCATGGCAGCATTCATTTCCTCGATCTGTTGGGCCAAGCGTTCGACTTCGGCCCCCAGACGATCCCTGTCTGCCCGAAGAAGCTTCCCCTCCTCGGCCAACTTCCCCGACTTCTCCTTCTCCAGGGTCAACATCTCCCTCTCAGCATCGAGCATCGCCGTCTGCTCGCGGAACATCTCCTCGGAGCGTTCCAGAGCGACCTTCAACTTCCGCGAGCTCGAGGTCAGGGCCGCCTTCTCCTGCTCGAGTTCTTCAACACGGGCAGGATCCCCTCCTTCCTCGGATAGCACCAAAGCCATCTCGGCCATTTTTACCAGCCCGTCCATGCTGGCGGCCAGATGCGTCTTCCGGTCCTCTTTACTCATCTTTTTTATAGCTGCAGCTTCGTCGGCAATCACTGTCAGAGGGAATCTCTCGAAAAAGCCCGCCTCTTCGAAGCAAGGGGGGAAGGCGAAAGATTTAACGGCACCGGCGTCCTCGCCAACAGTCGGACCACTTTCCACACGGGTCCTCTTCCTCTGTATCAAGACGGCACTAGGGTCGATCTCTTCAACTTCTGGGGTCCCATCCGACGCGGCCCCCGAACTTGACGGCGAGTCCACCCTCACCGGCTGAGGAGCACTTGGACTGTGTGGTGGGCCCATCCTCGTCGCCTGTGGGGCCTTCACGACCCTCCTGCCTCGCTTCTGGTCGCAAGATAATTTCAAGAGCCTTTCATGTCGACCAGCCATCGAACCTGCACAAAATAAAAAGTTGGGTCAGTATCGAGCAAACTCAAATAAATGACGAGCAAAGAAATTCAAGCAATAAACAACCTAACAGACGGGCAGCCTGCCTGTACGTCGGGCACTCCACGAGCGCCTTGGTATCAATCGGACGGGACTCGAACGTTGGGTAACCATCTTTGTCCAAGATATCATCCCCTTCCCGCGTAACCCACCGGGCAGGGTGGAAGCTATCGACGAACCGGCAAAGTGCGGCGTACGCCTCCTCGTCTTCCGAGCACATGTCCCCGGCAGCAGTATGGTAATAACCAGTCCCATGCTCGTAATGCCGGAACATCCAGTGCACAGGGACTTTAGCCGTACGGGCCAACATAGGGTTCCCATCGTCGCCCAAAACCGCCTCCCCGTCATCGTCGCTCAGGGGCTCCTCCTCCTCGAAAAGAGAACTTAAAGCAGAGGTGGTAACTGGCCGCACAACGTACCACTTATCTTTAAAACCCCTTACGGAGTCCATATACATTTTGAAGAGTCTCCTCGACTGCTTCAGGGAGACCCAGCTATGTTTCCCTCCTCGGGACTGGTGCTGCAGATGAAAAATCCGGAAGAAGAGCGGTATGGTCGCCCCGATCCTCAGATAGCGACACGTCAACTCAAACGCCCGGATGAAGGCGAGCGAGTTTGGATGTAGCTGGGACGGGGCCAGCTCCAGGTGAGTGAAGACCCCAACCTGGAAATCAGTGAAGGGCAGCCGCAGCCCTAGATCTTTGAACGCGATCTCATACATCGCGAAGCTATATTCCGGATAAACCGAGCAGATCCTGGCACGGGAGGACGGGCGCATGACTACGAAGTTCCTTTGAAAGTCGGGCTGGCCCTGGCCCGTCTCGATGACAGCGTACGGATTTCGGTCGTCTCGGCTGTAGATCGACGCGATCCCTCGAGGCTCGACGCCCACCCAATCCAGCGAAGGGTCGGTCACAGTATCAATCAGGTTGATCGACTCGTCGGCGCTTTGTTCTTCACGATCGTGACGCCCGGAGGAGCTCGGCTCGTCCGCCATGGTTACCTGCAGAGCACGGAAAACCAGTCAATTGGGCACGAAGCCATACGCTCGACAAATCACGTCGTCCCATTCACGACCACGTAGTCTGTTTCCACGAACGGTTGCCTCCCCGACATCCTGAAACTCGTTGTGTTCTTCCTCAAACCAACTACGCGGTCACTCTCCAACATGTCGACCCAAGGTATGAACATGGCGAGCCACACCATGAGGCCCACGGCCAAGACCATGAACATACCGGGCGCGATCATGAATCAGGCGCCCTGGATCATGAAGACCCCGAGCAGCGCTGGAGTTTATCACCTAAAACTATGAATACGCCGGCCACAAACATGCGTTTGCCGGTCCTAGGCATGAATATGTCGGGCTAAGTATGAGTTTACCGGGCTAATCCCACGCGCACGGCCCTAAAACATCTACAAGTGCCAAAAATCATGCATTCTAACAAGAAAATGAAGAAGATAGACCACTTACTTGAATCAAAGAGTAGGATTTGGCTACGGAGTAGAAGAATCTGTGACAGAAGGTCGCAACTGGAAAAAATCTGGAAGAGCAGCAGCAGAGAGAGCGCAGAGAATAGAAACGTGTTATGGGGCCCAAGGTTCCTATTTATAGTGATGACGTGGAATACCAAACGTCACCTCGGGCAACCACGGACTCCCTCTCCTCGACGCGCTGCTCTCAACGCAATGATGACCCTATCCCCATAGGGTGGCGGCACAGTTCCTGAAAGATACCTCGTATGCTCGACAGACGCGCCCGGTAAGGATCCTCCGGGCATCCACCGCCGAAGATGGCTCCGAGCACGACACAAGGAGGCCCTCGAGGGCCCACACCTCTGTCACGGGCACGAGACCTCGATGAGGAAGCGACTTGAGTTCAAGTCATGGCTCCTCACAAAAGAACCACGACTTGGGGGGCTCCTGTTCTGGACTGGGCCCGACAGGCCCAAAAGCATTGCAAAGGCCCAGTCCAAATGGACTTACAAGGGCCACGCCGACCAAAGAGTGAGACCGTGCCCGACGCGCAGTCGCTGGCTCGACGATACGCCTCCAGCTCGACATGAGGTGGTCCAGCACCACAGTCTGAGGTCCAGCTCGACGTTACCTCGAGCACCCCAGCTAGGGCAGACTCAGTCCACTGTCCCCCCAACGATACTCTGAAAAGACCGTGTCTCCGTCCGCCCGCACTTCACGCAGAACATCCAGGAAGGGGACCACGTACGGGTCCTCACTACGCACGTAGAACCTGGCAGTTCCTCCATTGGGCCAAACCTGCTCGGCCCAGTGAAGGAACCTTGGCCCAGCGCTGGGGGCTATAAATACCCTCTGCTTCCAGAGGGTCAGGTATTCATCATTCTAACCTTACACTCGCTATTATCTGCTGGTACTCCTACTTAATTCAGCATCGGAGTGCCTTGCAGGTACCCCCCCCCCCCACCTCGTTCAAAAAAGCTTTCTGCTCGGAGCCAGCCGTGACGGTCCATTTCTGATCAGGTCAGATCAGTTAGGATGCTCTGAACGCTCAAGAGGGTACAAAGTATACAATACAGAAACACAGATTGTTGAAGAGTCAATCAGTGTTCGGTTTGATGATAAGCTTGACTCTCAAAAGTCAAAGCAGAATGAATTCCTTGCAGGTATGGAAGTTGAACTCATAAGTACTGAAGACAACTCATCAGAGGCTCTCAACAGAGACACTCCCTCAACATCAGAAAGAGTCACTACAAGCAACCCAACACCTTCTGTTGATCAACTCCAGAAAAGACCATCCAGAAGCAGGATTGACCACCCAAAAGAAACAATCTTAGGAAGGAAGGAAGATCCAATCAGAACAAGATCTACCTTCAGAAATCTGAAGAATCCTTCATGGGACTAGTTTCTCTGATTAAACCAACAACAATTGATGAAGCACTTATGGACAATGACTGGATTCTTGCAATGCAAGAGGAACTAAATCAATTCACCAGAAATGACGTATGGGATCTGGTTCCCAAACCAAAAGGATTCAACGTTATTGGTACAAAATGGGTGTTCAGAAACAAACTGAACGAGCAAGGTGAAGTCATCAGAAACAAAGAACGATTGGTAGCACAAAGTTATAGTCAGCAAGAGGGGATAGACTATACAGAAACCTTTGTCCCAGTCTCCAGGTTAGAATCTATCAGACATTTAAATTCATTTGTTGTTAATAAAGGCATCACTCTGTATCAGATGGATGCCAAGAGTGAATTCTTAAATGGCTATATAGAAGAAGAGGTATATGTGCACCAACCCCCTGGTTTTGAAAGTTCCAAAAATCCAGAATATGTTTTCAAACTAAAGAAGTCACTCTATGGTCTGAAACAAGCTCCCAGAGCTTGGTATGAAAGACTAAGTAACTTCCTGTTAGAAAAGGAATTCACCAGAGGGAAAGTGGACACAACCTTGTTCTGTAAGACAGTTAAGAATGACATTTTAGTGTGTCAGATTTATGTTGATGACATCATATTTGGATCCACTAAACCCTCTCTGGGAAGAGAGTTTGCTAAATGTATGCAGGCAGAATTTGAGATGAGCCTAATGGGGGAACTAAAATTATTTCTGGGCATTCAGATTAATCAAACTCCAGAAGGAACATACATTCATCAGAGCAAATATGTCAGAGAACTTCTAAAGAAGTTTGATCTCTCGGAATGTAAGCCCTCAAGGATTCCAATGCATCTGACGTGCATTCTGGAAAAAGAAGAGGTAAGTAAAAAGGTAGAACATAAGGTCTATAGAGGTATGATTGGTTCTCTTCTCTATCTGGCGGCTACAAGGCCTGACATTCTATTCAGTGTTTGCATTTGTGCTAGATTCCAATCAGATCCTTGAGAATCTCACTTAACAGCAGTTAAGCGAATTTTCAAGTATCTGAAAGGTATTGCTAATTTGGGTTTGTTTTATAGAAAATCAAGTGATTACAGCTTAGTAGGATATTGTGATGCTGATTTTGCTGGAGACAGAGTAGAACGTAAAAGCACTTCTGGAAGCTACCAGTTTCTGGGAGAAAACCTGATCTCATGGTCCAGCAAAAGACAATCCACGATAGCTCTATCAACAGCAGAAGCTGAATACATAGCAGCAGCTGGATGTAGCATGCAAATGCTCTGGATGAAAAGTCAACTTGAGGACTTCAATATATTTGAGAGTAACATCCCTATCCTCTGTGACAATACTTCTGCTATTTGTCTCAGTAAAAATCCTATCTTGCATTTTAGGGCTAAGCATATAGAAATAAAACATCATTTTATTAAGGACTATATTCAAAAAGGGATTCTCAATTTAAAATTTATTGACACAGACCATCAATGGGTTGTTGTCTTTACAAAACCTCTTTCTGAATATAGGTTTAACTTCATTCTGAAACATCTCAGCATGAAGCTTTGCCCAGAATAAACTGTTTTATTTACATATCTTAATCTTCAGAATTTTTTTGTTAGTTTCTGTGAATTGCTGATCAACCTGCCTTCAGAATTTTAGAAGTACAGATTGTATCAAAATCTATCCATGAAGATCTGAGCGTTTCATTTCAAGGATAGAAGTGTGTTGTTCTCGTAAGCAAACAGTTGTCATCCATTCATCAGCTACCTTCTGAGGCTGAACACGCGTTCATTTTTCTGAAAGGTCAAAAGCGCTGATTGGATGCATTGAGACACATGTCATGGGTAACCGTTCCAATATCTTTTTGAATCCCCCAAAATCAGCTGTCATTAATGCATATAATCATTACAATTATTTCTCTCTCTTGCAGTTTATGTTTTCAAAATCTATTTAAACGCATTTTTCACTCTTTACACACTTTCGCTTTCACTTTCTCTCAATCTAATTGTTTTCTGCTTATACTTTCAAAACCCCTTCATTTTTCTTCTTAAATTTTCTGTGTGAACATGGCTTCCTCAAGCATCCCAAATTCTAGTACTCAGAGAACAGAATCCATGGAACAGTATGAAGAACCGTTCAGAACTCTTCTCACACCCATTGACAACCTAGAAGTGCTTTCAGAATTGATTGTGGATTTTGAAAGTCTTCAAGAAAATGGGTTCAATCTTTCTGAAGAAGTAAAGGCTCAAGGATGGAACAGGTATTTTGACCGTCTTCTAGGTCCAACGTTCCCAATCCTTGTGACGGAATTTTAGATTCATGCTTCATCCTCCAACCATCAAGTCACTTCGTATGTAATGGGGAAGAAGATAGTCATAACTGAAGATCTTATTGCAAGACTGATAGGTTACAGTGGTGGTGGCGTAAGGTGTATAGACATGGCTGAAAGATGTGCTGATGTCGCTTCAATTGCTAGAGAAATTTTCACTTTGGGTCTTCCCTCCAGCAAGATAAGGGATCTGAAGAACCATCACAGAATATGGGCTAAGATAATTCTGGGATGCATCAATCACAGGAAGCCAACCAGCTCTCCTGACTACATAAACATAGATCAGCAGTTTCTGATCTACTTCATCTCCCAGAAGACTAAGGTGAATCTGACTCATTTGCTGTTCAATCATCTGAGGACCAGTGTTAAGGAGACTAGAGAAGATGAGCGCGCTAAAAGGGACTGGATACCCCTTGGAAGGCTTATATCAGATATTCTGACATAGAATAGGCTGATAGAGCATCTAATAGAAGCACGGGAAATCAGCTCTTTAGAGGAAACTACTGGAAAGCCTTTGAATCCGAAGAATCTGAAAAAGATTAAGATTATTGAGAACATCAAGAAGGAACCCAGTGTTACTTCTTTTGCAACAATCACCAACAGAAGGATCCCTCTGGAAGATTTCCCTATGTTCTCAGAAATTGATTCCAAGCCTGAGATTATTTTCAGATATCTGGATGCATGCAAAGCAGATGGTACTGCACCAGAGTTAAACATTCAGGACTTGTAACAGAAGGCTCCGGAAGTTGTGCTAAAGAAGAACAAGAAAAGGAAGGCAGCAGTAGAAGGATCATCCCAGCGGACTCCCAAAGCTGCTAAAAAGAGAGGTAATCCTTCTACTGTTAATGTTTTAGAATCAATATCTTTATCAACATCTGAACCAATTCCTACCCAATCAGAAATTCCTACCCCACAAACATTTGATGATTTTGACATAGGGTTTGACCCCTCAGAAACTCTAACTCTTAGAGGAACTCACTCCCTACCTATCAATCCAAATACTGAAACAACTCAACCAGAACTTGCAAAAGTTATGTCAGATATTGAAACTTTTGACCAGAATATTTCTGCTCCCATACCAGAAAATCCAAACTCTGAAACCATTTCAGAAGCACCACAACTAGAAATTCCCCTCTCTCCACAACCAGAAATACCACAACCTCCATCTCCCCAACCAGATATTCATCCACCATCTCCACAACCTGAACTATTCCAACCAGAAGTTCAAACTTCTGAGATCCAATCTTCTGAGACATGTGAACCAGAACCTCATAACACTCAATCCAACCAAACTGAAGAACCCAATTCAGATTCTGATACCATTCCCATTCCAGGTATCACTGAACCCCTGGCCATCTGTATACCCCTCACCATTCTGGACAGACCCCAAATTCCCTCTTCACTAGAGTCAACTCCACCAAACTCCCTAACTAGTCCAATAATTATACCAGACTCTCCCACTCCCTCACCAAAGAACAATCCAAATGACAACGCCAAAATTATCATTGATTTAACTGTTTTTGAACGTCTTGCTGCCATAACCCACAAAATAGCCATTCCAAAACCAAAACCATCTGAACCCACACCAGATGTTGGTACTAGTTTATTAATGTTTGAAACAGAAATGCAGAAGTGGATAACTTCCCTGAAGCAAGCTAGTCTTGAGATGATTAATCATGTTGCTTCAGATTATCTTTGGACAAGTTTCAGAAAATGGGTAAGTTCTGAAACTCATAAGATGCAAGAACAGAGCTACGGACAAGTTCAACAGAACTTCAGTAATCTGCTAAAGGTCATTGAAGATCAAGTTCTGAGCCAACTGCTCAAGGAAGAAGTTCTCCCTCTGGACAATTCTCCCTGGTCAGAACATCGTCCAGCAGATAAAGTTCAACCAGAGTCAGAAGATCTCATTCTGACTGATACTCCAGAGCATATGATTCCTGCAGAGGAACTGGTTCAAAAAGATGACGTTGCAGAATGCTCTGAGAAGCATCCAGTTACTGAAGATTCTCAAGCTTCCTCCTATGAAAGGCAGACTCTGGAAGAACTGAAGAGATCAGATATTATTATGCAGGAAAGGATGGATAAACAAGATGACAAAATTTCGGAAATCAAGAGCATGTTAAGAAAACAATAGGAAACCAACACCCAGATCAAGGGCTTGTTGGAAGCTTTGTTCACGCGCCTTCCTCCTCCATCTTAGATTTTCCTTGTTTTTTAAAAATTTGTTTATCTGTAATTTTTTTTTTCATTGCTGCTGTTCTGAACTTCTTATCGTTGCTTCTAACTTTAATATAAATCCTTTTGGCTCTGATTATATGTTCTTTTTGATAACTGACAAAAAGGGGGAGAAAGAATAAGATATTTTCAATAACGGATTACTGAGACATAAGTCTCAAACATTCTGATCTACTTAATTTCTTTCTTCTGAAAAGCTTGAACAGGTACAAAACTCTGATGAAAGACGTAGTCAAATTCTGATGCTCAAGGACTCAAAGAATTTAAGGGAAGTAATCAACTCAGGGGGAGTTTTTCTTCTTAGTTCTACTTTTTATTCTTTATTCTTTAATTGAAAAATCTGGTTTTTGTCATCATCAAAAAGGGGAGATTGTTAGAACATAGTTTGATTCTACAACCCTTGATTAGAGTTTTGATGATAACAAAATACAAAGAATAATTAAATTCAAAGATATATACAAAGAACAATTATGCTCCTTAAAATTATGTTTTGTATATGCAGAAGTTCTGATGGAATCAGCATCAGAAGATCAGCAATATGTGCTACACGCTGAAGCTACCAGATTATACGCTGAAGCTTGATGACCAGAATCTGCGCCTAAACAAGTACACTCTGACTCTAATCAAAGACATCTTTACCAAGTCATCAACACTCTGAAGCGTTATCAGTAGTTAAAGCAAAGAAGATTCTGAAGCATTACTGATTATTCAAGACAGAATTAAATGCTAAGGGCTTTTTCAGACAAGATATTCTTCAAAAGGAAAGTGCATTATTATTATTAAACTTAATTTATGGACAATGTCTCTTGCTTGCAGTATATAAACAAGTCTGCTTGTGAAAAGAAGCATGTACATACGCACTCAACAATTTGCCAAGCTATCCAAACCACGCATATTCAAAGTTGTAGCAAATCCATTTTACTCAAAGCTTATTTTGTGTAATTATCACAGTTGTGATATACAGTTTTGTAAGAAAACAACAACACACTCTTGTTCAAATATTTGTAAAAGAAGTTCCTTGAGATTAACCGGATTGTGGTTGTACTCAAGAAGACTTTAACAGTTGTTAAAGTAGCTGTTGTAATCCTTTGAGAATAGTGGATTAAGACCTCTTTGGAGAGAGGCGAAATCACCTTGACGGGTGGACTGGAGTAGTTTGAGATCAAACGAACCAGGATAAAAATATTGTGTCATTAAGCTGTTTTTGATTTAAGTTTTTCAATTCAACCCCCCCCCCCCCCCCCCTTCTTGTGTTTTTCACATCATCAGGCTGCCTTCGGTAAACGATCATTAAGCATAAGGGTGTCTTAGTGGTTGCCCTCCTGTCTAAAAAGATCAAATGTCCCATTTGAATGTTGCCTTGGAAATGTTGCCTCGGAAATGTTGCCTCGAGAATATCTTAAGACTCTAGGGTTACTACTAAGGTGTCTTAATATTGCTTTAGTGATCGTACGTCCCTTTTGAATTGACCCTTACAAATTCCAACGACAGTGCTACCTATTTCTCAATAGTAGGATAGCGCTGTCTAAAGGAAACAAGAACAGAAATAATCTTTTTTCGAGTAGGTAGATGCTAGTAGGTACTTGCTCAAATAAAAACTTTTCACACTTACACTTTTTAAACAAATTCTCAAAACAACTTCGTCACATCCTTGAGGACTGATACAAGGGTTATCACGAAGTAAAACATTTTCAAAAAAAACAAGCACACAAGCACAAGCAATTTAAAAATGAGCAAGTACCTAAGAGCCCATGGAAAACCATGGATAGAAAGGGTGCTAACACCTTCCCTTTCTATACGTACTCAAAATCTCAAAAAAGGATTTTTTTCTGTACTTTTTTCCTTTCCGGTTGAATGAAATAAAAGTCGGTGGCGACTCTTGCTTACCGCGACATTTTGCGAACACAAAACGCAAAATACAAACCAGTATTAACAGTCGGTTCTGCCACTGTATCACATAACTGGAGACTCTGCTGGGGACTATGAATAAAAAGTGGGGTATACCTTAGGATCTAGGTCATTGATTTTTGCTTCTCTTTGTCACTTTGTTTGCTTTATTTTTTTAGGGTTTTGTTTGGGGTTACTATAGATCCTACACCCGGATCTGGGGGACACCTTTTAGGTAAGTAGCAATAGACTGTGAGGTAACTGTACAGCGTAGACCGATACGGTTGAAGCAGTAGCTACGTTGGTCTGGCACTTTGGTTGGTACCAGTATCCCTTGTGGTGAAACGAGGAGAATACGGGGCCGCTGCATGGTGTCGTGAAGCATCAACTGACCTTAAAACCTTTAATTGCCCAACTTGGCCATTAGAAAGTAGCGAGATAGCCAGCCTCGGTGTAGAGCGGAGAACTGGTTGATACTCGATGCTACACTCATTGAGATCATACTTTCGGAATATTTCTGCTACAAGAAAAGATTGTGTGAGATGAAACCATGACCTATGAAGGATGGTCAGTAATATTGAGATCCTCTAGAACCCGGTTACTTTTCTAGGACAGGTTTGAAACCAACTTAACTTCAAGAGGGTCTTACCTTTGACCTCATGCAAGCCTTAAACCTAAGGACTTTGTGTGATTTGACTGTGTTTACAATACCTGTGTTTTCTGTACCTGTGGTTTATCATGACATCATGCATCATAACATGGCATTCATGCTTCATTACACTAACCATTTCAAAGACCAAGGGCATTTATCTTTGTTCTGTTTTGCAGATCATGGCTTCTGTGCGTAGGAATACTATCTGAATCAGCTTTGTGGAGATACCTTCCCAACTCAAAGAGCTAGTATCAAGAGTTTCTGAAACTTCTATTTTCATTAAGAGGCACGGTCAACTTCTCAGCCTGGTTACTTCAAACCCTGATGAACAGATGATGAACGTACTTTTCAGTTCTTCGATCCCGAGCATCACTGCTTCACCTTTCCAGATTATCAGTTGGTACCCACCTTGGAAGAATTCTCTCAGCTATTGGTCATATCCATTCTTGAACAGGTACCCTTCATAGGTATAGAAGAAATTCCTAAGCCAGAAGTCATCGCCTCAACTTTTCATTTGAAATTGGCCGATGTGGTATCCAATTGGGAAACTCGAAGTGGAGTCGAGGGTTTTCTAGCTAAATTTATGATAGACAAGTGTTGTACCCCAAAATTTTCCCTCCCATATTTCTCAAGACATTTCAAGAATAATCTCCAAGTTGCTCAAGATGGCTCAAGAGTTGGACAGTCAAATCATCTCCTAAGGCAGTCAATCTCAAATTAGGGTTTTATGTTGCATCAATGTCCTTACATTCAAATGACTTCAAATGCTCCCCAATGTCCTAATATGTTCTCAAGTTCATCCATGTTAAATTTCAAGCCTTGCAGAGGAAGTTTGGTCAGTCAATTGCTCAAGAGGTCCAAAAATCGACTATGCTAGGGCAAAAGTCAACTGGGACCTACAAATAGTCAAACCTCAAGATTTTTTGTCAACATTCTCATTTTGAAGGATAATTCATCATTTGATCAAGGTTTGATCATGATTCATCAAGGATTGCTCAAGATTCATCAAGATTCAAAAGTTGCTAAATTAGGGTTTTGCAGGAAAAGTCAACTCAACTTTGACCAAGCATAACTTTCTCATACTTTATGAGAAATTACCCATACAAATCTCATTTTGAATAGGATTCAATTTCCTACAATACATCTTCACACCCCAATATCAAGATATGCACTCACAAAAAGATACAAATTTGGACATTATAGGTCATTTTTGAAAGTCAACAAAAACACCTTTTTTCCAAAGCTTATAACTTGAGAATGGAATATCAAAATTATATGAGACCAAAATGGTTTGTTAGAGGACATCTCAAGGTTTCTAAAAAGTCCAAGAACACCTCCAAAAGTTCAAAATTGAAGAAGTTATGCATTGTTGAAGTTGGGCATTTTTCCAAAATTGCCAAAAGTCAACTATCCCCAAAACTTCAAATTTTGCCAAATGGGCCCACTTTTTTCCACTTGATTTGATCTTGTCACACCACACACGTGTCCTATCTTCATTTTTATGTCCATTCATTAATTTTTCTATTTTATTTGATTTTATTGAATTAATTCATTTTAAATCAATTTAAATCTAAATAAAATCTAAAAATTGATAACTTGGTATCTTTTTGATCATTACAGGTCTTAATTATCATGATATACACAATCAAACTCGTATCAAGCCTTATTGTACACAAAATATTGGATTGTTGATCAAATTGGAAAGGCTTTAATGGTGGTTCATATCAAATCTTCAAACATCAATGCTCGTGGATTCAAGGCCCAAAATTAAACCTAATTCACTCTATTATACTCACACAAGGCAAAGGCACAAAGAACACGACCTAGAGGCTGCACAAACTGCAATACCAAAACTTGAAAAAAGCTTGAAAAGTTTGAAATCGAAATCAGCCTTAGAGTCCAATTGAAGGCAAAAGTTCAACGTGGTTCTCTTGCTAGACGTCCACTGAAGATATTGGAATCAAAATCAAGCCTTCTCCCTCCCTAAAATGCACTGTAAGCTTCTCTGAAATTGACCCTGTACACGAAATCGTATTCCCATATTCCTGCATCTTTTGAGCAAAATTTTTGTACAATCATGCTTATCATTCAATTTCCAAGCTATCTGCAATATTTGATTTTGTTTTGGTAGCCTGTAAAGCCATACCCGAAACTAGGGTTTGGTTTTCTTGTTTTTAGGCGTTTCAATTTTAGGAAAAATCAGGACCAACCATGGACATGTATGAACTCAGGAGGAAGAGACGATCACGACCATGTTCTTGGATTGTATTTTCATGGTTTAGGATGAATTTTAGAAGCAATCCACGGATCTTGCTGCGGATAAAAATCCGCAGGTAAGAAAACCAGTTTTACACGAAGAAGACGAAGGCGTGTCTTCTTCCTATTAGCTAATTCAAATTACGCGCTTTATTTTTATTAATTCTGGTATATTTATTTGTTTTACCATTTAATGCTTAATGCTTATTCCACTAACAATTGAAAAGCCTTGGTCCAGCGGTAAAGGCGTGTTGCATTGGCCAATGGGACCTGGGTTCGAATCCCAGGTCCCCCATATATTTGTTATTATTTTCCTACAGGCATTCCAGTGTACCTCATGCATTGCAGCCTATTATGGACCTCAAATTTCCAGGCGCCAGATGGCCTCCAGGCCAAATCTGATGGCCCAGATGGAAGGCTCACCATACTCCCCAGTCAATGTGTCACGTGGGATCCAGAAGGTCAAACAACGCTGGTACAAATGGGCCTCTGATTTGCAATTTCCACCTCCAGTTTGCCCCCCCCCCCCAATGGGTTATTTCTTTTCTTTTTATATTTTCTTTTTATTTATTTGTTTTATTTAATTATTATCATTATTATTTAATTAACCAATTAATAATTTTTCTTAATAAAATCAAAAACACAAAAATATGTTTTATTTATTAAAATTAAATTCATGACTTTATTTTTGTAAATAAATTAATTAATTAATTTAGTTTAATTAGGTATAATTGTAATATCTTTCGCAAATAATTAAAATTAACATAGAATATTAGGTTTTTACTAACTTTTAATCATTTTTATTTTATTTCCTTAAATATCCAAAAAATCCAAAAAAATATATTATTTTCATTAATAATTAATTTATTTATTTAATTAACTTAGTTTATTCCATTTAATTCAAAAAATAACAAAAATCTTTTCTTTAAATAAAAAAAGGGTCAAAACCCTAAAAAATACGCCGATTTAATTTTCTCGCACGCGATCCATATTTTCATATTATTGTACCTGCTTCCGGAATGTAATAGCTTTAAGTAGGACTTTTAATTATTTACCGCTTTATTTTACTTTCCGCAATTTAAATTAAAGGGTTGCTTGTGGCGATGTAAATACCTGACGCCTTGTAATAGTTTAGATTTAATTTTCGCAAATTTAAATTCCGCAACTATACACTGTTAGATGTTTGGTAATAGGGAATGCATGACAAGATCAAATGTATGAACTTAAAATCAACATAGCTCACCCATGACATGTACAAAGATAAAATTAACCGAAATAACACACTCGCACATGCGCACTCTTAGGGTACACCTCACTTGGTTGCCTTCGAACGTGGTCATTGAGTATAGGAAGTTTTAGAGGTCGTCCTCTTGTCCAAAGATCATAAGTTGCCTCGAAACGGTTGCCTCGGAAAAATGATCTAAGACATTAGGGTTACCGCTAAGGCGTCCTAACATTGCTTTAGTGACCACACGTCCCTTAATCGAATTGACCCTTAAACTCCAACGACGATGCTACCTACTCATCAATAGTGGGCTAGCATTGTCTAAAGGACATTAGCACAGTTTAATTCCCTTTTAGAGTAGGTAGATGGTTCTTAAGTACTTGCTCATTCTAAAACAAAATAAAACTTTTCGCACTTACACTCTTTTTTCCAACAAAAACTCTTTCAAACCCACAAACACAAAGAAAATCAAATTTTGAAAACACTTTGAGCAAGTACCTAAGAGCCCGTGGATAACCACAGATAGAAAGGGTACTAACACCTTCCCTTTCTATAATCTACCTCCCGAACCTGAGAAACATCTCGAAAAAGGAATTTTTCTGTGCTTTTTTCCTTTCCTTGTTGGATAAAATAAAAGACGGTGGCGACTCTTGCTTACCGCGACATTTTGCAAACACAAATGCAAAACACGAACCAGCATTCCAAAATAGTCAGTTCTTTCCCACCGATTACAGAATTGGCGACTCTGCTGAGGATACTATAAGTGAGGTGTACCTTAGGATTAGATCATTGTGTTTTCAATTGTATGCTTTGTATGATTTATATTTGTGGGCTTGTATCGGAGTTCTATAGATCCTAACCCGGATCTGGGGATACCCTTTAGGTAAGTAGCAATAAACTGTGAGGGAATTGTACGGTGTAGACCGATACGGTTGAAGCAGTAGCTACGTTGGTGTGGCACTTTAAATTGTACCGATATCCCTTGTGTTGGAACGAGGAGAATATGGGTCATCTAAGGGGTCATTAAGCACCAGCTGACCTTAGAACCTTTAAATTGACCAACTTGGCCATAGAACAGTAGCAGTATGCTACACTCATTGAGACTAAACTCTCGCGATGATTCCGGCCGTAAGAAAAGGTTGCTAAACTGGAATTATGACTGATCGAGGGTAGTCAGCGATATTGAGATCCTCTAGAACCCGGTTACTATTTTTAGGACAGGTTTAAACCAACTGAACTGAAAAAGGGTAGTACCTAAGCTCCTTGCCAGCCTGAAATCTAAGGTCTCTGTGTGTGACCTATGTGCCTTTACCATGTTTGCTATTTATGGATACTTGTGGTGTGCTTACTATTATGACATTGCATACATCTTGCATTGGACTAACCTATTTCAAAGATAGGAGGGATTCATCTTTGTTCTGTTTTGTAGGTCATCATGATGCCTATGCGTAGAAACACCATCCAGATTAACTTTGTACAGGTTCCCACTATGCTTAAAGATTTGGTTGTAAGGATGCCAGATACTACTTCCTTCATCAGAAGACATGGGCATCTTCTTAGTTTGGTCACCTCCCAGATGGATGAACAGATGATGAAAGTCTTGGTCTAATTCTATGATCTGATGTACCATTGTTTTACTTTTCAAGACTATCAGCTGGTTCCCACCCTAGAAGAATTCTATGAGTTGCTCGGTATCTCTGTTCTGGAACAGACCCCGTTTACTGGTTGGGAAAAGGTTCTTAGGCCCGAAGAGATTGCTGCAGCCCTTCATTTGACCAAAGAGGAGGTAATGGCTAATTGGGAGACTAGAAGTGGAGCAAAGGGCTTTCTGACTAAGTCCTTGGTTGGTAAGGCTAACTATTTCTGGGATAGTCTAGACTTCAAGGCATTCGAGGATATTCTGGATCTTCTGATATACGGCTTGGTATTGTTTCCGAACTCTGACTCCTTTATTGATCTGAATGCGATAAAGATCTTCATCTCTCGGAATCCGGTACCCACTCTCTTGGGTGACATTCTTCATCAGCTCTATGCTCGTACTGCCCGAAAGCGGGGAACCTTGATGTGTTGTGCTCCGTTATTGGCTAGGTGGTTTATTTCGATCCTTCCCAAATCAGTGCTGAAGAACAAAGAAGGTATGGGTTGGGCCTATAGGGTCATGTCTCTCTCTCACAGTGATATCATTTGGACCCTTAAGGGTATGGACAAGGTGACCGTCATTGATCGTTGTGGGGAATACCCCAATGTTCCACTGTTAGGAACCCATGGAGGAATTTCTTACAACCCGTGCTTAGCCTTATGTCATTTTGGGAGAGCCAGAAGAGAAGGGCCCCATGAGATGCTAATGCCTAGTATCATCTTTGACTTTCAAGGAGATAGCGACGAGCAACGTCACAGGTTCATAAAGGCTTGGGATAGAGTTCACCAATCTGATCCACATGAGCTGGGCCCAAAGACTTCTCTTCCAATGGAGCCATATCTCAGATGGGTCTGTATCCGTGCCCAAAAGCTGGGTATGCCATATGAAGCCGTCTGACATGTCACTCTTGAAGTTGCTAATGAAGAAGGATTTCTTCCAACCATCCTCCATCCTTATATGCCCACTGACATTGGGGCACTTAAGAGATCTTGGATGCAATTGAGGGAAGAACGGGATTCTTACCGAGAGAAGTTCAACGAGCAAGAGAAAAAGATCCAGAGGTTGACTAGACAGTTGGAGAACGAGCGGATTCTCAACGACTACGTCCGCACTGAGAAGAAGAGACCATGGGAGCGTTGATTGACCTTGATGATTTCCTTTCCAGCTTTTGTTTACTTTTCGGTATTTCTTTTCATGTAACGCCTTAAGGGCATCAGTTGAACAATTTGAATTCCAAAGTTTAATCTAATAAAGTGTGTTTCCTTTCTTGTCTACAAATTTGAATCTCCTGATTGTCTTTGAAATCATAAATCATACGCATTTCATCCCATGCACTTCATAAACAGGTACCCCTTACAGGGCTCTTATCTTCTTTGCTGTTTGTTTCAGCATCATGTCTGCTGAACCTTCAACTGAGCAAGCCATCAAGGCCCTACAGGCCCAGAATGCCCAATTTCAAGAGTTGTTCATGAATCTAGCTAAGGGTCAGCAAGACCTGAAGACCCTGATTCTGAAAGAGAAGAAGAAGAAGAAGAGGACAATCCTGTTTAACACAGGGCACAAGTTTGGAAACCGGATACAGAATGAAGTTGATCTGACTACCTCATCTGGAGGGAAAGATAGTCAAGAGGAAAGGAGGGCTCCTAGCCCTGTGGTCTCCGACAACGAGACGGGATATGATGAAGAATAGTATCCTCCTGTTGAGGATAGACACAAGCAACTGGAAGACCGATTGAGTCTATGGAAGTTCGGAAGGTGCCTGGTCTGGACTTTGGTGACCTAGGTCTATCATCTGGGGTAGTGATTCCCCACAAATTCAAGGCACCAGCCTTTGCTAAGTATGACGGAGTTTCTTGTTCGAAGTTGCACCTCCGGTCATATGTGAGGAAGATTCAGCCGTACACCGCTGATAAAAACTTATATCCATTTCTTTCAAGACAGTCTCTCAGGGACTCAACTTGAGTGGTTCTACCAGTTGGACGGAGCCAGTATTCACAGTTGGGAAGATTTGGCTACTGCTTTCTACAGGCAGTATCAATACAACTCCGACCTCACTCCCACGCGTACCCAACTCCAGGGTATGTCAATAGGAACGGGTGAAGGATTCAAAGACTATGCTCAAAAGTGGAGGGACCTCGCCGGAAGAGTACAACCACCATTGGTTGATCGGGAACTTGTGGATATGTTTCTGGGGACCCTGTCTGGTCCATTTTTCAACCATCTGATTGGAAGCTCTTCATCTGGGTTTACAGAGCTTATTTTGACCGGTGAAAGGATTGAAGCTGGTATTAAGGCTGGTAAGATACAGAAGGGTGCCTCATCAAGCACCGAGAAGAAGTCCTTTAAGAAAGAGTCCAGTGCTGTCTACAGTGCGAGAAGACAGAATAGACCTGAACACTGCCAAGCTGTTAACGCGGTTGTTATTTCAAAACCTAATGGCGCTCCTCAGTACAACAATCAACAGAAAGATGAGAGACCTCGAAGGCAATTCACCCGTCTCAACATGACCTTATCTCAGATTCTGCCACAGTTGCTGCAGACCAATCTGGTGATTCCAAGGGAGGCCTCAAAGAATCCAAATACAACATCACCAAGGTATAACCCTAATGCCCGCTGTGCTTATCACTCTGATAGCCCGGGGCATAATACAAATGATTGTTGGACTTTGAAGAGTAAGATACAGGACTTAATTGACGCGAAGGAGATTGAGTTTGAGGCGACCGAGAGGCCTAATGTTATGACTGCTCCCATGCCCAAGCATGGGGTGAATGCTATAGAAGAAGACTCATTTTTGGTTTCGGTGAATGATATTGTCACCCCTTTGATGACTGTAAAGAAGAACCTTTTGCTAGCCGGTTTATTTCCGGGTTGTGGCGAAGGTTGTCGTATGTGTTCTGTTCTACCTGCCGGTTGCCATCTCTTGAAGTCAGGTGTCCAACGCTTGATGGATAGTAAAGAAATTTTGTTCGAGAAGACTGTTGTTCCCTCAGTTCATTCTGAAGAAGTTGCCATCATTACCATTCTCGACAATTCTTCCAAGGATCCCTCGAGGAAGCCTGTTAGAATTACATCTGTTACGAAGATCGCACCTATGATCATCACTGTTCCAGGGCCCATCCCCTACACTTCTGATAAAGCTGTCCCTTGGCATTATGGGGCTGATGTTTATTTTCATAGAGTTAAGCAAGAGTTGGATGCTGATACTGATGTCAGCAATATCGTTGGACCTGCTAAAGTCACCCGAAGCGGAAGGCTTTTCTCACCTGATATTTCTCCACCAACTGTCCGAAGACCTGTTGTTATTACACCTGCTAGTGTACCTGCCACCATTCCCGTTCAAGTTCCTATTCTTACCCCTGTCGCCGAGTTATCAAAAACTTGGGGCAAAGGGATCACCACTGATGTGCCTGCCCAGACGGAGACACCAAAGACGATTACTGTTGAAGCTTCCAAGCAAGAGATGGAAGAGATTCTGAAAATTATCAGAAAGAGTGACTACAATGTAGTTGAACAGCTGGGGCAAACCCCGTCCAAGATTTCTATGTTGTCATTGTTGTTATGCTCAGAGGCCCATGCCAAGGCTCTGATTACCTTCTTGAAGACTGCTCACGTACCACAAGAGACGTCAGCTGATCAGTTTACAGATTGCGTGGCCAATTTGACTGCTGATAATGGGTTGGGTTTCTCTGACACCGACTTGACTGCTAAAGGGAAGAATCACAATGATGTCCTGCATGTCTCCATTGAATGCATGGGCACTAATCTTGCTCACGTATTAGTGGATACTGGTTCCTCATTGAACGTCTTGCCTAAGAAAGCTCTAGACTGGTTGGATTGTGAAGGGTTGGAGTTGAAACCAAGCAATATTGTTGTTAGGGCCTTTGATGGGTCTAAAAGAATGGTACATGGAGAGGTTGATATCCCGATCAAGGTTGGTTCTCAGGTCTTCAATTCTACATTCTATGTGATGGACATTCGGCCATCTTATTCTTGTTTGTTGGGTCGTCCATGGATCCACAAAGCTGGGGCCGTAACCTCAACGCTCCACCAGAAGCTGAAGTACCCGGTCAAAGGGAAGATTGTGACAGTACAAGGAGAGGAAGAGTACATGGTTAGCCACCTCAACTCGTTCCCATATGTAGAGATGGATGGGGAGTTCATTGAGACCCCATTTCAGCATTTTGAAGAGGTTCCCCAGACATTGGCGTCCGTTGAAACTGTTGTTGAAGATTCTCCTATGAAGATGGTTTCCTTCAAGGATGCCCGGGCTGTTGTTGAGAAAGGAGGGTGTGCACAGTGGGGCCGACTTCCTGATTTTACACAGAAGACTAACAAATTTGGTTTGGGTTTCACTGCAGAAGCTCAAAGGGCTGTTCGGAATGCACGAATCGGAAGACCTCCCGTGTTCATCAGCAACTCGGGAGTGAATGCCATTGAAGACGATGTGGAAGAGTCTGAGTTCGACAGCTGGATCTATCCTATGACCAACGGTGGACAATGAAACTGGACAACAAAGGACTTCATCCCTATTACTTTTGTTACCCAGTAATGAAACTTTTGTTTTGAATTTGTAACAGACAATGATTTAAACTTTATGGCCCAGTGTCTTACCTGGGGCACCGTGGTTTCATTTGTGAGGGCTTTTTGTGTGTCATTTTCATATATCATTAATAAAAGCATTGGACGTTTCTTGCATTTCAAATCTTGCGCTCCTTGTTTTTATTTTATTATATATTGCAAAACAGATGTTCTTACACACACTCACGTATCATGATCTACATCCACTCTGGATCTCACTGGTAATGACTCTGCTACTGCCAGTTATGACTTTGAAAATCCGATCAACTTAGCTGAAGACGAAGGTGAAGTTGATTGCGAAGTGTCGGGTGAGTTTGTTAGACTACTGCTCCAAGAAGAGAGGGTCATACTACCTCCAAGCCATCAATGCTGATGCCTCCGATTGCAGGAAGACCGTTGATCTCATACTTGAAAAATGATGGATAATACAAAGAGGCGTGTTGGGGCAGCATGACGAGTCTGGCCGAAAAGAGCATGCTATTTACTGCTTTAGCAAAAAGTTTACCGACTGTGATACCCAATACTCACTGCTCGAGAGAACTTGCTACGCTTTGGAATGGGCTGCTCGCCAGCTGAGACAATACATGTTGACTCATACTACTCTGATGCTAAAAGATCTAAACATCTTGACGGCACCTTGGCCTTTTGCAATGTGGGGCATTGATATGATCAGCGAGATCAGACCTACGGCATCTAACGGGCATCGCTTCATCCTGGTAGGATTGATTACTTTACGAAATGGGTTGAAGCAGCTTCCTTTGCTACCGTAACCAAGAACGTCGTGGCACCGTTCATTCGGTATAATCTGATCTGTCGATATGGTGTACCAGAGAGGATCATTACGGACAATGGTACCAATCTTAACAACAAGATGATCACTGAGCTCTGCGAGCAATTCAAGATACAACATCACAACTCTTCTCCCTACCGGCCGAAGATGAATGGGGATGTTGAAGCGGCTAATAAGAACATTAAGAAGATTGTGCAGAAGATGACAGTGACATACAAAGACTGGCACGAGATGTTACCGTTTGCTCTTCATGGGTACCGTACCTCAGCACGAACGTCAACAGGGGCAACACCCTATTCCTTGGTATACGACATGGAGGCAGTCTTGCCCATTGAAGTTCAGATACCCTCTCTTCGAATCATGAAGGATGCAGGTTTAAGTGAAGATGACTGGATTCCGACCCGGCTTGATCAACTGAACCTAATCGACGAAAAGAGACTTACTGCTATTTGTCATGGTCAGACGTGCCAAAAGCGGATGATCAAGGCATTTAATAAGAAAGTTAGACGACAAGAGTATCAAGTTGGGGAGCTGGTAATCAAGCACATTATTCTACCTCAAGGTGATCCCAGGGGCAAATGGACCCCTACTTACGAAGGGCCATTTGTGGTTAAGAACATTTTCTCAGGAGGAGCTATGATTCTAACCACCATGGATGGTGACGACCTTCCTCACCCCGTCAATGCAGACATAGTGAAAAGATACTATGCATAATCAAAGACCCGCTAGGTTGACTGGCCTAGGCAAAAATAAGGGCTTCCCGGTGAACCAAAAGGGTTCGGGCAAAAATAAGGGATGAAATGGAAAAAATCTGTACACCCGGCAAGTCGAAAACCTGAAAAGGCGGCTTGGGCAAAAATGGGTATCCCGGTGGATTGAAAACCCGAAAGGGTGGTCCAGGCAAAAATTAGGGATCAAAGCATAACACCATGTCTCATTGGATCACCTTGCATCCAGACTTCGGTATCGACTATCAAGCTCGGACAGCACTGATCAATCTGATTCACCTTCAACCAACAACAAAGTGATGAGATGCTCGAGGATATAAGGGCAATAGCAGAGTTGGAACCCAGTGGGGTCATTCACATAGCTGTTTTGTTTAATTTTTCACAAATTGTGTAAATTCTATTTGTTCGACGGCATTCTCTTACTAGGACGTCAGCCTCTTGTACAAAAACGCCTATTTACAGGCCAGACTTCAAAATCAATACAAATTCATTTTCAGACAAACTTCAAAACTGTTTTTTTCCTTTATTTGTTTTGTTTTGCAAAGAATGTCCAAGGTTCATTTTTGATATATGAATTTGACATTAATTGTTGATCATAAATATTTACATGCGAAACGAAAGATGAATTATTGGTAATAGCAGAAACAGGGGCAATAGAATTGTCCAAAGCTGTGTAGTTGCTCTGTCCACCAGGTACGAAGGTAAATTCAGCTGAAGAATATGGCTAGGATACCTTCACTCCCCGCAAAGTAAGGCAGTAATGGTAGCTCTCCCCCAGCTGAGAATTGCAGCTACGAACAAATCAGCAATACTCTCCCCAAGCAGAGTTAGTCTACCATCAGCACTAAAAAGGTCTTAATATTCCCCAGCGGAGTATAAGAGTATTCCCCGGCAAGTACAAGAGTATCCCCGGCATTCTTAATATCCCTCAACAGAGTATAAGAATGTTCCCCGGCAGTATACAAGATACCCCCAGTGGAGCTATTTCCCCAGCGCAGTCTAAAAAAAGCTTCCCCAACAGAGTTGAAGCATCATCCCCAGTAGACTCTGAAAGTTTACCCCCAGCGGAGTACAAAATAAATCTCTCCAGCCAAATTCAGAGGGTTATCCCCACAAGAGTCTAACAGGGTTATCCCTAGCAAGTTGCAACTGAAAGTTCATCCCCAGCGAATTTCTTTCCTTTCACGAACAGGTATTCAATCCTCAACAAACTCAATATCACCAGCAACGGTAATCCATCCCCAGCGGAGTTTATCGTCGAAAACCCCAGTGGAGCTTATCAGCGGAATCCCCAATGGAGTTTATCGTTAAAATCCTCAGCAGAATATCTCTTCCCCACAGAGTAATTCCCCTCGGAGTAATCTCCTCATCAGTTTATTCCCCAACGGAGTTATCCTCTCCTGCAAGTTTATCATCTTCGTTCATCATCCCCAGCGGAAACGAAGAATTCAACTCTATTCTCCAGCAGCTCCGGGATTTATTTTCCCCAGCTAAAACATCACATTTCCATACATCATGATACATGCATAGACGCATCATACCACACAATCTCATTTATGTTGAGAACACCATTGCTTGATCCATATCATGCATTGCATGAGACTGACCTTTACCTTTCAGGAAAGATGCAGTTAAATTCTCAACTATGTCAATGGAGACAAAACAGTTAAATCGATTCCTAAAGATTTTTCTGAGGCCAGTCAATGGAGACAAAATCAATTAAATCGATTCCTAAAGATTTTTCTGAGGCCAACCCGTCAATGGAGACAAAATCAGTTAAATCGATTCCTAATGATTTTTCTGAGGCCAACCCGTCAATGGAGACAAAGTCAGTTAAATCGATTCCTAAAGATTTTTCTGAGGCCAACCCGTCAATGGAGACAAAACAGTTAAATCGATTCCTAAAGATTTTTCTGAGGCCAACCCGTCAATGGAGACAAAAATCAGTTAAATCGATTCCTAAAGATTTTTCTGAGGCCAACCCGTCAATGGAGACAAAACCAATTAAATTGATTCCTAAAGATTTTTCTGATGCGAATGCAGTCAATGGAGACAAAACCAGTTAAATTGATTCCTAAAGATTTTTCTGATGCGAACACAGTCAATGGAGACAAAAACAGTTAAATCGATTCCTAAAGATTTTTCTGATGCGAACGCAGTCAAATGAGACAACCCATCAAAGGAGACAAACCGTCAAAGGAGACAATCCGTCAAAAGAGACAACCCGTCAAAGGATACAACCCGTCAAAAGAGACAACCGTCAATGGAGACAACCCGTCAAAGGAGACAACCCGTCAAAGGAGACAACCTGTCAAAAGAGACAACCCGTCAAAGGAGATAACCTGTCAAAGGAGACAATCAGTCAAAGAAGACAAAACCACCTACCGACAATCACCAAATGGCATCTGTAAGCCCATTCCCGACATCACAATACTGATACTACACCATGCGAGTGCAAATTTATGGGCACTCTAGTGTTCAATCATCTTCCACCTTCGGATCACGAAAGGCCCGAAAGCCAATCTACATCCTCAGATTTAAGAAGATTAAACAGGGGCAACTGTTGTACCCCAAAATTTTCCCTCCCATATTTCTCAAGACATTTCAAGAATAATCTCCAAGTTGCTCAAGATGGCTCAAGAGTTGGACAGTCAAATCATCTCCTAAGGCAGTCAATCTCAAATTAGGGTTTTGTGTTGCATCAAAGTCCTTACATCAAAATTACCTTAAATGCTCCCCAATGTCCTAATATGTTCTCAAGTTCATCCATGTTAAATTTCAAGCCTTGCAGAGGAAGTTTGGTCAGTCAATTGCTCAAGAGGTCCAAAAATCGATTGTGTTAGGGCAAAGGTCAACTGGGACCTACAAATAGTCAAACCTCAAGATTTTTTGTCAACATTCTCATTTTTAAGGATAATTAATCATTTTATCAAGGGTTTATCATTGTTCATCACGGATTGCTCAAGATTCATCAAGATTCAAAAGTTGCTAAATTAGGGTTTTGTAGGAAAAGTCAACTCAACTTTGACCAAGCATAACTTTCTCATACTTTATGAGAAATGACCCATCCAAAGCTCATTTTGAATAGGATACAATTTCCTACAATCCATCTTCACACCCCAATATTAAGAGATGCACTCACAAAAAGCTACAAATTTGGACATTATAGGTCATTTTTGAATGTCAACAAAAACACCTTTTTTTGCCAAAGCTTATAACTTGAGCATGGAATATCAAAATGAGATGATACCAAAAGGGTTTGTTATAGTACATCTCAAGGTTTCTAAAAAGTCCAAGAACACCTCCAAAAGTTCAAAATTGAAGAGGTTATGCATTGTTGAAGTTGGGCATTTTTCCAAAATTGCCAAAAGTCAACTATCCCCAAAACATCAAATTTTGCCAAATGGGTCCACTTTTTTCCACTTGATTTGGTCTTGTCACACCACACACGTGTCCTATCTTCAGTTTTATTTCCATTCATTAATTTTTATATTTTATTTGATTTTTATTGAATTAATTCATTTTAAATCAATTTAAATCTAAATAAAATCTAAAAATTGATAACTTGGTATCTTTTTTATCATTAAAGGTCTTAATTATCATGATATACACAGTCAAACTCGTATCAAGCCTTATTGTGCACAAAATATTGGATTGTTGATCAAATTGGAAAGGCTTTAATGGTGGTTCATATCAAATCTTCAAACATCAATGCTCATGGATTCAAGGCCCAAAATTAAACCTAATTCACTCTATTATACTCACACAAGGCAAAGGCACAAAGAACACGACCTAGAGGCTGCACAAACTGCAATACCAAAACTTGAAAAAAGCTTGAAAAGTTTGAAATTGAAATCATCCTTAGAGTCCAATTCAAGGCAAAAGTTCAACGTGGTTCTCTTGCTAGACGTCCACTGAAGCTATTGGAATCAAAATCAAGCCTTCTCCCTCCCTAAAACGCACTGTAAGCTTCTCTGAAATTGACCCTGTACACGAAATTGTATTCCCATATTCCTGCATCTTTTGAGCAATTTTTTTGTACAATCATGCTTTTCATTCAATTTCCAAGCTATCTGCAATATTTGATTTTGTTTTGGTAGCCTGTAAAGCCATACCCGAAACTAGGGTTTGGTTTTCTTGTTTTTAAGCGTTTCAATTTCAGGAAAAATCAGGACCAACCATGGACATGGATGAACTCAGGAGGAAGAGACGATCACGTCCATGTTCTTGGATTGTATTTTCATGGCTTAGGATAAATTTTAGAAGCAAGCCACAGATCTTGCTGCAGATAAAAATCCGCAGGTAAGAAAACCAGTTTTACACGAAGAAGACTGTGATACGGTGGGAGAACTGACTTGGGATTTTGCGTTTGTGTTTGCAAATGTTTTAGTTTAGCTAGAGTCGCCACCGACTTTTTATTTTATCCTAAGGAAAGGTCAAAAAGCATAGGAAAGACCTTTGAGATGTTTTCTTGAGTTCAGGGAGTAGATTATAGAAAGGGAAGGTATTAGCAACCTTTCTATCCATGGTTATCCATGGGCTCTTAGTTACTTGCTTAGATCATTTGCACTACATTTTCAATTGTTTGAAATGGTGCTCATCAATTGTTTGAAATGGTGTTTTGTGTGTGGTTTTGAATGATGTTTTAAAAAAAGGCCATCGTTGTGGCAACCTTTGTAATGATTCTTGTTTTAATGTATACAAAGGTGTTTTTGTCTTTTGGAAAGTTTCCAATGTTTGAAAGTAGGGTTTTGAAATTTTTGTTGTGAAGTATGTTTTGAAGATAGCAAGGATGTTTTGCAAGCTTTGATCAAGTAACCAAGAGTTGTCTACCCTATTTTACTCAAAGATCTTTCTTATGTTTTTAACCCTTTTAACAGTGTTGCTTCACCATTGTATTTGGTGAACAACCTTGTGTTAGGATGTTAAACGGGACAGGCGCGGGTCATCGTATAGACCATGATAGCAATTGTGTCAAGTATTTTTGGCAATTTTCTTGAGGGACTTAATCATTTTGTTTAGGCAACTCGGATAGCGTCATCGAGGGACTATGATCTTTTTGTTTGTTTTTGTTTTGCCAAAGTACTTGACATGCAATCATGGCCCATTCTTGAAGGCAACAAGTGGATTGAAACCCTAGGGGTGCAAGTGTGCATTGTGTTTGTTTTTCATGCATGTTTATCTTGGATTAGGTCAAGTTAGTTGTTGATTTTGTTTGCATACAAACCCTAAGTCTAAGCATGGCATAATTGAAAGCTTTTAAATGTGCGAGAATTTAAATGCTACACTATTACAACATGATATAGGGAGGGGGGTACAAATTTGAATTGGGGGTTATTTGACAATAAATTAAATTCAAAGTTATTACAACCAAATTGAATGTACAAGGCATAATATAATATTTAAATAAATACAATTAAATAAATATCAAATAAAATGTATTATGCAAAAAAGATTTTTATGTATGTAAAAAGAATTTTTCAATGTGAAGTAAAAATAATAAAATAAAAAAAGAAAGCCAATTTTAATTATTTTGTTATTTAGGGAAAAAAAACCCTAATTTTTAAATAAATAGTATTATTTATTAATTATATACAATAATATATTAATTTATACAAAAAAATAAAAGTATATTGTAAAAAAAGGTATTTTTAGTGTAAAATATTAATAAAAGTGAAAATGTAATATTTTTTGTATTTTTGTCTTAATTATTTAATTAAATATAATATATAAGTATATATATATATTTAACATATTAAATATATAAAAATAAAAATTAATTATTTACAAAAATGTGTATATTCAAGAAAATGTTTTTAAGTGTGTATAAAAATAATAAATAAAAATAAGCATATTTTTTACATTATTCTTTGAGTCTTAATAAAAAAAGAAAATAAATTATGTACATATTTATACTAATAATGATGAAAATAAATATCAAATAAATATGAAAAAAATATAAAAATAAATTTTAAGTATTTTTTTATGTTAGAAAATAAAAAATCAAAATCAGAAATGAAACAAAAATATAAAAATGACAAATGTACAAGAAATGGGTCAAGGGGTGTAAATAGAAAAGTGGGGTGTCAAAAGCAAAGGAAACCAGGCCCAGCCCAGAATCCACTTCTTCTTCTTCCTTTAAACAGACCTGCGCGCGCTTTGTACAGAAAATGCTATCTCCTGATTCCTTGATTTTTTTGACAAAACTCATAACATGAAACTTGTAGAGCATCAAACAACGAACTCAACCATATAAAAAACTTAAACTAACTCTCAAAGACCAGAGAGAATTTCTCTGGCCCTAATTCTTAACCTAGTTTTTTCAGAAAGTTCATGAACAAAATTCTCCTAGCACGATTAATATAAATGAAAACTAAGCATATGTATGGCTTCAGGGCTATGAGTACAACATATTTCATTCACAAACCTAAGCCTAACTATTCCTAAATAGAGAGATAGAAGTCCATGAAATACCTGTTTCAGTTGACTTCGAGTTGGCCAATGCAACAACTTTCAAGGGTGCTTGAGCTTCTTTTGAGCTTGCCTGAGGTCCAAGGAAGCTTTTCCAATGCTTGGTTTATTTTGAAACAGCTTGAATCGTGCCACAGAACTCAACCTGCAAAGCTTTGAAACAAAAATGGCAATGTGTGTTAATGGTGTTACAGCAACTTGTGGATGATCTGGATAGCTCAGGTAGGTTGGTTGGAAGGTGTTTGAAGTATCTTTGGACAAAACGCACGATGAAATTTGACTATGGCTTGAAGTTTGCATAACTGACTCTGTTTTGCAAGAAAATAGGGAATTTGTGCACTAGGAGTTTTGTGAGGCAAAAGGGTCGTGTTTCTGGCTTGTTAGGAGGTATCAAACTTGTTTACAATGTTTGTGTAAGTTGGTTTTTACAGATGTGAGATATGGCTTGTGATTTGCAACTTTCTTCTTTTTCAAGCAAGAGTGTGTGTGTTCTCTATGCAAACCTGTACGAGCCCTCTATTATGCTGCACACTTTTCCCTTGGTTCTTGGAATTGGTAGACTTGATATTGCCTCAGAGATATGGCCCCATGCCTCAAGGATCTTGTTTTGACATAAAGTGCAACTTTACAAAAATGGCATTTTACCTTTTTTCCAAATAGGGATTAATCTTGTATGCAATGTCCAAATGAACAAGATAATACCTTAGCTCAATGGTTATGCATTAAATTATGGAGTATAAACTGGTTTTGAGGCCTGCAAGCTAGTACCAAGCATGCTGATTTGAAAATGCAAGTTTGTATGAACATGTATTGGTCATGGACAAAAGTGAGTTTTTGCCAACTTCAAGCATTCGATTCTCTCTAACCACAAGGGTGTTTGAGGAGTTCTTGGACAATTTGAAAAGCTTGGAACATGTACTATAATCCATATTTGTAATGCAACTTGAAACTATAAGTGGAACTATGTGAAAAATGGCCAAGAAGATGGATCAAAATCCTGCCTAAACTAGGGCAAAATTTCTCTAAGTTAAAAGTTTTAGGTACCCTTGTTTCAAAAATCATAATTTGAGATACACGCTTCTTTTGAGAAAACTTTGTGAATCAAAGTTATATACTTTTTGATGGACTACAACTTGCATGTTGTAAGTTTTGTTTGAATCCATTTGCATCTTGGTGGAAAAATGGGACAAAGTTAGGAAAAAATAAGAAAATTTCATAACTTAGAAAATTTCTAAGTTATGAAATTTTTCCATTTTAAACCCTAATTTGCAATTTTGGGTTTCTTGATGAACAAGTTTCATAATTTGACATGTCTTGGTGAAAAATGACTCTTGGCACTTGATTTTAACCAAAAAGTCAAATTTTGACTTTTCAGTGTACAGTCAAATTTTGATCAGTTGACTGAAAAATTCATCTGTCAATCATATGCATTTGAGATCTTTTGAACTTTTTGAATGGGTTAAGACAATTTCATTGAGTCCTTGAGTCCATGTGTGAGCTTAATTTGCCATTGGCTAGGTCAAACAGTCAAAAATTACCTTTGTGCAGTCAAAACCCTAAAAATGACCATTTTGCCCTTTTGGTGATCTGATCAAATTTCTTGTGGAATTGTGATCCAAACTTGATCAAATGGTTCATATGAGTTCATAATGTTGATGTGGTTCAAAATTCATGAGGTTTGACTGTCAATTGGCCACAGTTGACTTTTTCCCCAATACAACTGATTTCTAGGTCAATTGTCCAATTGACTGGGCAAAAATTTGAATCAAGGCTTGAAACTTGGTATGGACAAACTTGTGAGTCCAACATGAAGTATGAAAGTCACTTTGGGCATTGTAGTTCAAAATATCCCTGTGCAAACTCAAACCCTAATTTAGGTCAATAGTGCAAGGAGGTGTCTTGAGCAGAGCAAACCCTGGCTTGATCTTGAGTTCCAAGAGTCTTGTAATGAGAAATGTTGATGAAATGAGAGGGCAAATTTTGGGGTACAACAGTTTCCCATGTTCAATCTTCTTGAACCTGAAGAGTTAGATTTGCAAGTTTGCCTTTCGCGACTCGAAGGTAAAAGAGGATTGGACACTAGAGTGCCCGTAAATTTGCACTCGTTAAAACATAGATGCGGGAATGGGCTTAAAGATGCCATTCGGAGATGGTAGAATCTTGTTGGAGATGGGCTTAAAGATTCCATCCAAGAATCTTTGTTGAATTGCAATGCTGTAGGTTAGAAGAATGAGCATCAAAACGGTATCCGTGTCTGGAATGCCATTGAACTGCATCCGAAGACTGAGTTTGTATGAGCAAAAGAATGGCGTACGTGTCTGGCGTGTATCTGAGCTGTAACTGTATTTGAATTTTGAATGAATATCAGAATTACTGCCATGTCTGGAGTGTATCTGTATTGTATCTAGGTAACGGAGAAACATATGCGTATGGAGCAACTGTGTGCTAAGGATAAACTATGAATGAATGACAGAATAGCAACCGTGTCTGGAGCGTATCTGGACTGTATCTGAAGTTGAGATCTGTATGAGTAGTAGAATGACCATCGTGTCTGGGGTGTATCCGTACTGTAACTGGGATCTGAATAAGTGACAGAAAGACCTCTGTGGCGACTGCACTGGGGGGATCAAACTGCTGGTGTAAAGGCCAGAATGGCATCCTTGTTTGGAGCGTATATGAACTTGTAGTTGATAGTTGAATCTGAATGAGAGATAGAATGGCAGCCGTGTCTGGAGTGTATCTAGTCTGTATCTGATTGTTGAAGTCTGAATGAGTAGTAGAATGACCGCCGCGTCTGGGGTGCATCTGTACTGTATCTGAATAATTGTTAACAAAAGCCTTTTAATCTTATCCTGAAAAGGGTAAAACGTTAGCTGAAACACAAAGTTATGTTGCATGATATGTATGATGCAATGAATTGTGTTTCATCAACGTTTATGATATATGAATGTAATGGTTGCGCATGTAAGCTGAGTAACTGTCTTGTTGAGGAAAATAAATCCTTGATAACTGGAGATAATGAAATCTTTGATTGTTGTCGGGGAAAGTAAATCCTTGACCAAAGCTGGGGATTCCAAAAATCTTTGAAGATGAGAAATCCTTGCTGACTGCTGACTGCATGGGGGAATAAGGAAAATTCTGAAAATCTCTACTGGGAAGTTAAAACCTGGGAGGCTTCTGCTGGAGAAATGAGACTGAGAATCTTCAATCTGCGGGGAAATAAATCTGTGGGGAGAATGTTTACTCTGCTTGAGAAATCAGGAGCTTGAATTGTATGCCAATCTACTGGGGATTCCTAGTTGAGGATAAGACCAAGAGTTAACTGTTATCTGATTGATTCTCAAACTTTTAAGATATCCTGCTGGGGAAATTGGGGAAAACTGAATGGTTCCCGCTGGGGATTGATAGTTGTAAATTTTGACTCCGCTGGGGAAGAAGGTTTAGAGTATTCTAATTCCGCTGGGGATATTTATTTCAGGCTTTTCGGGCTTCACTGAGGATTGGGTTTTCAGGGTTTTCGAGCTCCACTGGGGATCTTGAAGCTTTAACTCTGATGGGAATTTTGAAGCTTAACTCAGCTGGGGAATCAAGTTTTAGACTGCACTGGCTCCGTTGCGGATCTTGAAGCTTAACTTTGCTGGGGAAATATACTCCATATTTAACCTTGTTGAGGATCTGAATGATGTATCGTAGGGGATTTCTTCTGGAATGGCATAAAGATTTCTTCCTACTCCTTCAACCTATCAGTAATTATCCTTTTTCAATTTGTTTTATTTGTAAGCAGTGATTATATTCAAATGCATATGCCTATTTAACAAAACATTGGACGTTTTCAAATAAAACATAAGTGAAAAAAAGAAAAGAAAGGCAAGCAAATTTCTGCACTTTGAAGTATTTTTGTATTAGCTTTTGTGATTATTTTTGTACAAAGGAGACAGACATCCTAGTAAGAGAATGTTGTCGTAAAAATTGAAAAAATTTATACAAAAGAAAGATGGCTATGTGTAACAATTCCATGGGATTCCCATTCTGCTATAGCCTTCACAACTCTGAATATTTTGTCCATTCGCTGCTTCGTCCGCTGATGACTGGATTGATCAGAAGCTTGGAGCTTGTTGGTGAAGAGATTGTTCTTAAAGTGACCCGACGAGACATAGTCATACGCTTTAATTCCCTAACTTTTGCCTGGACCGCCCTTTCGGGTTTTCGATCCACCGGGAAGCCCTTTTTTGCCCAAGTCTCCCTTTCGGGTTTTCAACTTGCCGGGTGTACAAATTTTTTGTTTTATCCCTAATTTTTGCCTGAACCGCCCTTTCGTGTTTTCGATTCACCGGGATGCCCATTTTTACCCAAGTCGCCCTTTGGGGCTTTCAACTTGTCGGGTTGTTTTATGCGTAGTATCTTTTGACTATGTCTGCGTTCGCAGGGTGCGGCAAGTCGTCGCTGTCCATGGTGGTCAGAATCATTGCCCCACCAGAAAAGATGCTCTTAATCACAAATGGTCCTTCGTAAGTAGGAGTCCATTTGCCCCTGGGATCACTTTGCGACAAGATGATCCGCTTGATTACAAGATCTCCGACTTGATATACCTGACGTCTGACTTTCTTGTTGAAAGCCTCGATCATGCGTTTTTGATACGTCTGACCATGACAGACAGCAGTAAGTCACTTCTCGTCGATCAAATTAAGTTGATCAAGCCGGGTCTGAATCCAATCGTCTTCGCTCAAACCAGCGTCCTTCATAATCCTTAAGGAAGGAATTTGAACCTCCATAGGTAACACAACTTCCATACCATACACCAAAGAAAATGGGGTTTCCCCTGTTGAAGTACGTGCCGTGGTACGATATCCATGCAGAGCAAACGGTAACATCTCATGTCAGTCCTTGTAGGTGACTGTCATCTTTTGAATTATCTTCTTGATATTTTTGTTCGCGGCTTCAACATCACTGTTCATCTTCGGCTGGTAGGGAGATGAATTGTGATGATAAATCTTGAACTGTTCGCATAGAACGGTGATCATAGTGTTGTTCAAATTTTTGTATCATTGTCTGTGATGATCCTGTCGGGGATACTGTACCGGCATATGAGGTTCTGCTTGATGAAGAGGGCAACCACATTCTTTGTAACTGAGGCATAGGAAGCTGCCTCGACCCATTTAGTGAAGTAATCAATATCCACCAAGATGAAGCAATGTCCATTGGATGCCGTGGGCTTGATCTCTCCAATCATGTCAATGCCCCACATTGCGAATGGCCAAGGAGCTGTCATAACGTTGAGAGGAACAGGAGGAATATGTACCTTGTCGGCATAGACTTGGCATTTGTGGCAGGTACGGGAATGTTGATGACAATCAGCTTCCATGGTATACCAGTAGTAGCCTGCCCTTAGAATCTTCTTAGCCATCGTATGTCTGCTCAAGTGGGTGCCAAATGTGCCACTATGGATATCAGTCATGATTAACTCTGCTTCAAACTTGTCCGCACAACGAAGTAGAACACAATCATGGCTGCGCTTATAAAGGATGCCATTGCTTAGGAAGAACTTGGCAGCAAATCTCCTTAAGAACTTTTTGTCATTGACGGAAGCTCCTTCAGGGTATTCTCTAGTCTGGAGATACCTTTTGATTTCATGAAACCAGGGTTGTTCCACTACTTCTTCGGTATTAATCTCATGACAGTGCATTGGTTCATCCATTCGCTCGATGGTGATTTGGGGAGCCTCGTTATCCCAGTTAAGTTTAAACATGGAAGACATTGTAGCCAGAGCATCTGCTAGCTGATTTTCTTCTCGCGGGAAGTGCTCTAAAGTAATCTGCTCTAAATGAGGCAACAACATCAGGACATGTTCTTTGTATGGGATAAGATTAGGATGTTTAGTGTCCCACTCTCCTTTGACTTGACTGATAACCAAAGCCGAGTCCCCAAATACGACCAAAGATTTGATTCCCAAGTCTATAGCAGCCTTGAGACCAAAGATGCAAGCTTCATATTCAGCCATGTTATTGGTACAGCTGAAGCAAAGTCGGGCAGTGAAGGGTGTATGGCAGCCATATGGAGAAATGAGTACCGCACCGATGTCGTTGCCAAGTGCATTTGAAGCACCATCAAAGTACAGGGTCCATAGGGATCCTTGTTCAGGTCCGTCATACGGTCTGTTACCTTCGATGTTGTCCAAAGTCATGATGTCCTCGTCAGGGAAATCGAATCTCATAGATTGGTAATCTTCGACGGCTTGATGAGCTAGATGGTCATCTAGTACACTCCCCCTTTATAGCTTTTTGGGTAGTATACTGGATGTCATATTCATTCAGGATCATTTGCCATCTAGCGATTCTTCCAGATAAAGTCGGCTTCTCGAAGATATACTTGATCGGATCCATCTTGGAAATCAACAAAGTGGTGTGAGTCAACATATATTTCCTTAGCCGGCATGCAGCCCATACCAAAGCACAGCAAGTCTTCTCGAGCAGTGAGTAGTGAGTCTCACAGTCGGTAAAATTTTTGCTAAGGTAATAAATGGCATGCTCTTTTCGGCCAGACTCGTCATGTTGGCCCAGTACGCACCCTATTGAGTTATCCAAAACAGTCAGATACATGATTAACGGCCTTCCTTCAACGGGTGGCATCAGAATAGGAGGTTCTAGTAAGTACTCTGTGATCTTATCAAAATAAACTTGACAATCATTTTTCCATTCAACCACCTGATCTTTCTTTAACAGTTTGAAGATCGGCTCACAGGTAGATGTCAGGTGAGAGATGAATCTCGCGATATAGTTCAAGCGTCCCAAGAATCCTCTAACCTCCTTTTCAGTACAGGGGGCAGGCATTTCTTGTATAGCCTTTACTTTATCTGGATCAACCTCAATGCCTTTGTTGCTGACAATAAATCCCAAAAGTTTACCAGACCTAACTCTAAAAGTACACTTTCTTGGGTTCAATCTGAGCTTATACTCCTTCAACCTGGAAAACAGCTTTTGCAGATGGTCAAGGTGTTCTTCTTCTGTCTGTGAACAAGCTATCATGTCATCTACGTAAACTTCGATCTCATGATGTATTATATCATGAAACAAAGCTACCATGGCGCGTTGATAAGTTGCCCCCACATTCTTCAGTCTAAATGGCATCACTTTGTAGCAGAAGGTACCCCATTGTGTGACAAAGGTAGTTTTCTCCATGTCTCCGGGGGCCATTTTAATCTGGTTGTAGCCCGAGAATCCATCCATGAAGGAAAAAACCTTGTGTTGAGTTGTGTTGTCAACCAAGATGTCGATATGCGGTAGCGGAAAATCATCTTTGGGGCTAGCCCTGTTCAAATCCCGATAGTCCACGCACATTCTGACTTTGTCGTCCTTCTTAGGTACGGGCACGATGTTAGCAACCCATTGTGGATAGGAGGTAACAGCCAAAAAGCCAGTGTTGAATTGCTTCATTACTTCAGCTTTAATCTTCTCAGACATGTCAGGCCTCATTCGGCAGACCTTTTGCTTGATTGGTGGACAATCTTCTCTTGTAGGGAGACGGTGAACCACGATATCTGTGTCTAACCCTGGCATGTCTTCATAAGACCAGGCGAAGATTTCAACATAATCATTCAATAATTTCACTAAGCGCTCCCTGACATTTGGTTCCAGGTTGGCACCCACTTTTACTTCCTTCTGGTCTTCCTCTGTCCCCAAGTTGATGGTTTCTAGCAACTCTTCATGAGGCAGAATGGCCCTCTCTTCTTGTTGTAGAAGTCTGGCTAACTCTCTTGGCACTTCACAATCTTCGTCAACTTCATACTCAGCATGATTGACCAAATCTTTAGAGTTATCGAAGGCTAAAGCAGAATAGTCATCCATGGAATCCGGAGTGGACGGGTACCTGCATTTGTGAGTGTGGGTGTATGTAAGGGATAACCATCCTTAAACAAACAAAAATGAAAAAGGAAAGAAAATGAACATAACAGTTTATAGATGAAAAATGTCCAATGATTCATTAAAACATGGCATATGATTATGAAGAAAATCAAACCCTTACAAATGGACCTACATGCCCCGGGCAAGGCATCAGGTGAAAATAGTGTGCGAATTGTTTTAGTTATTACAGACCATAAAAATGGGAAATTGTTCAAAGATAAAATTACTGGTTGATAAAGGTGATGGGAACAAAATCCTTTGCTTCCCAGTTGCTCAAACCCCCTTCGACGGTCGGAAAGATCCAATCTTCAAAGTGGCTCTCTTCATCTTCATCTTCTACAACATTGATTCCATGGTTTGAGATCTTGACGGGTGGTCCTCCAACCTTGGAGCGACGCATAGCCTTTTGTCCTGCAGCCGTAAACCCTAACCCAAACTTGTCTGTCTTATGGGGAAAGTCTGGCAATTTTCCCCATACTGTACTCTTCCCTTCTTTGATCACCGCCTCTGCGTCCTTGAGAGATGCCATCCTAGATACATGATTGGGAACGATAGGCACCTCAACCATTATCTTCGCCACTGCTACCTCAGGAGACACTTCCTCGAAATACTGGAAAGGCGTTTCGATGAACTTGCCATCCAACTCCACATAGCGGAAGGAATTGAGATGACTTATCATGTATTCTTCCTTGCCGTACACCGTTATAATCTTACCCTTAACAGGATATTTAAGCATTTGGTGCAAAGAGGAGGTAACTGCCCCGGCATAATGGATCCACGGTCTCCCTAGCAAACATGAATATGACGGGAGGATGTCCATCACGTAGAAGGTGGAGTTGAAAACTTCTGTGCCTACCTTGATAGGAATATCAACCTCTCCATGAACCATTCTCTTGGAACCATCAAAAGCCCTCACAATGATGTTACTAGGTTTGAGAGTCAGTCCTTCGCAGTCCAAACGGTCTAAGGCTTTCTTTGGCAGCACGTTCAAGGAAGAACCAGTATCAACTAAGACATCGGCGAGAGTGGTTCCCCGGCATTCAACTGAAACATGTAACGCGTCGTTGTGTTTCCTTCCTTTCGGAGTTAAGTCAGCATCGGAAAAGCCAAGGCCATTATCAGCAGTAAGACTGCCCACACATTCCTGAAACTGGTCAGCCGAAGTCTCTTGGGGAACATGTGCCGCCTTCAAGAATTTGATCAGGGCCTTAGCGTGGGCCTCAGAACAGAGCAGAAGAGCCAACATTGAGATTTTAGAAGGGGCCTGCCCTAACTGTTCCACAACTTCGTAGTCACTTTTTCTGATTATTTTCAAGATTTCATCCATTTCTTTCTGAGTGGTTTTAGGCATAACCACAGTATGGGCCTTCATCCTGACAAGCACTTCCAGTATCCCCTTACCCTTGTTGGTAAAATCAGCAGATGGTCTTACTTCAGAAGTATCCAGTTCTTCAATCACTGGGCCTTGCACAAATGGTCCAACAGGTGCAGAAGCTTTCAAGGGTCCGAAAACTGCTCGGGGGGAGCAATCTCCGGAGAAAAGATCCGGACACTGCGGGTTATCTTGCTTGTACCTGCGATGTTCCCTACATCAGGGTTTTCTTCTTCAGAAATCTCTTGGACTGTCTCGATTTGTTTGATACCATGGTAGAAGATTTCTCCCCCATAGTTCCATGGTATTGTTTTGCTGGATTGGTACGGGACAGGTCCCGGCATGGTGATCTTTAATGGTACACATTCAGAGTTGGGTGTAATCCTGACAGGCCTTTTGCAAGCCTTGGGAGGATTATCGGAAATGGTTATGATTGCAATATCGTTCGTTGTAGTAGCAAAAGTATCAGGAGTAACAGGATTGAAGGTATCAACAGGGGTTTTCTGGAAAAAGTATCTCTTGGGTATCCATCAGGCGTTGGACACCTGACTTCAACATTGGGCAATCACCTCATATGTTCAAACAAAAATAACAGTCTTTATCACAACCAGGAAAGATCCCGGCTCTCAACAAATTTTCCTTAATCACAAGTAACGGCGTCAGCAGGTCAACAACATCAGTAACATGAGTGTCCTCCATAACATCATGAATATTGTGGCCGTGCTTGGGCATCGGAGCAGATATAACATTGGGCTTCTCAGGAGCATCAAATTCTACTTCCTTAGCATCAATCAGATCCTAGATTTTGTTCTTAAGCGCCTAGCAATTATTGGTATCGTGCCCAACACTATCGGAATGGTAGGCACACTTGGCATTAGAGTGGTAGTATGGAGAGGAGGTATTAGGGTTCTTTGGCGCTTCCTTCAAACTGGTCAGATTCAGCTTCAACAAATGAGGAAGTACCTGAGCGAGCGTCATGTTGATGCGGGTGAACTGTCGTTGTGGCCTTTCCACCCGTTGTTGATTAGGTCTCGACTGATTGTTACGAGGTTGATCATTTGACGAGTTTTGAATCATCACAGCCCCTACAGTCGGTCGGCGCTCAGTTCTTCCCTGTCCCTTCTGAGAATACACAACAGATGTTTCCTTCTTGGCTGGGAAGGGTTTCTTAACAGCCGTGGATGCAGAAGCATCCTTTTGAATCTTTCCACTCTTAATACCGGCCTCAACCCTCTCACCGGTCAAAATCAGTTCAGGAAATCCCGCGGAAGAACTCCTGATTAGATGGTTGAAGAAGGGGACAGACAGGGTCCCCAGAAACATGTCAACTAACTCCCTATCCGATAGCGGTGGATGCACCCTTCCAGCCAAATCACGCAACTTCTGGGCGTACTCTTTAAACCCTTCGTTGGATGCCATCCCCATACTTTGTAACTGAGTACGAGTGGGCGCCAAAACAGCATTGTATTGATACTGACGATAAAAAGCAGCTGCCAAGTCTTCCCAATTGTGAACCTCTGATCTCTTGAGTTGATAAAACCAGTCTAACTGCGTGCCATACAAGTTGTCTTGGAAAAAGTGTACCCAGAGGTCTTTATCAGATGAGTGGGGTTGTATTTTTCAGACATACAACCTCAGGTGCATCTTTGGGCATGACAGACCGTCATACTTGGAAAATGTTGGCACCTTGAATTTGGGAGGGATAACAATCCCAGCTACCAGCCCTAGTTCTTCAAAATCTAATCCGGGCACCCTCTGCGGCTCCATAGCTGCTAGTCTATCTTCAAGGTTCTTATATTTATCATCCGCTGGTGGATACTGTTGTTCGTAGTAGTCTTCGTCTTCTTTCTCTTCCTCCTCTTCAACCTCGGATTCAGAAGGCACAGCAGTCCCTTTCCCTTTACCGACCCCTTCGTCAGACGTTGAGGGGAACTAAAGAACCTTCCTAGCATTGCTCTCAAACCTTCTTCCAAAAGTGGCCACCCCAGGTCTCTTTTTCTTTTTCTCTTTATTCTTCTCCAACAAAACTTTGAGGTCCTCTTGACCCTTTGCCAAGGTCATGAGGAGTTGCTGGAACTGTGAATTTTATGCCTGTAGATCCTTTATCGTTTGCTCCAAATCCATCTTGCTGAAATAAACAGCAGAAAGATAAGGAAACCTGGCGTGAAGACCTGTTTATGCATATGATGAGTGGTATGTTATTCATGTAATGCATTCAAGGGTTCAAAAATTCAAATTTTTTGCAAACAAAAAGAACGCACGTCATATTAAGAAGAAATTTGTTAGTACATAAGTGCCCCATGGGCGAAATATTACAAAATTCTTAATGTAAAAAGACATTGCGCATCCTCTTTGGCACGATGTAAGTGTTGAGAGTTTCCTCCTCGTGAAGTCGGTGGGTGAGCTCCAAAACCTTCTTCTCACTGGCATAGAAGCTGGCTTCAAAAGTATCTCGTTCTTCCTTGAGTTGGATCCAACTCTTTTATATTTCTTCCCATGATGTTGGCATGTCAGGATGTAGGATGGTGTATGGAACCTCTCCTTCCATAACAGGCTCTTTGATCAAGGGGAGAATATGAGGGTATGGCATCATAAGATTCTGGGAGCGGGTTCGTACCCACTTGAGATAAGGCTCAAGGGGGATGGAATTCTTGTGCCCCAGTGTCTTACTATCCACCTTGTTAGGCATCCTCCAAGCTCTGATGAACCTTTGTCGAAGTCCTTGCGCATCGTTGTCGAAGTTAAAAACTAGGTCCGGAATCAGCATGTCACGAGGGCCATCCCTCCGAGCATATCCAAATTGTCTCAAAGCTAGACAGGGGTTGTAGGTGATGCCTCTCCTAATGCCAAGTAGTGGGACATTAGGGAATTCCCCGCAACGATCAATGATGATGACATTTTCTTTGGACCGAGAACATCAATGTACATCAGAATGTGTGAGGGTCATCAATCGTTGTGACCACCTTAAACCCTGCTCATTCTTCAAATCTGATTGTGGAAGGTGTGAAATAAACCACCTTGCTAGGAGAGGAGTACAGCACATGAGAACACCTCTTTTCCTCATTGTTCATGTGTAAAATAAGTGTAGGATGTCCCCAAGCAATGTAGGTATAGGAATTCTGGATATGAAAATCTTGACAGCATTCACATCTATAAGTTGATCAGGGTTTGGGAACAAGACCAACCCATAGATGAGGAGTGCCACAATCTCTTAAAAGGCTTGTAAATCAAGAGAATTCCAGCAGTCTTGTGCCTTTTCAAACAGAAACTTTGCCAAGAAGCCATTAACACCACTTCTGGTTTCCCAATGCCCCTTGATGTCAGATGGTTGCAAGTGTAATGCTTGAGCAACATCTTCAGGCTTTGGTTCTTTTTCCGTACCGTTGTAGGGTAGTTGATGAAGAATAGGAATTCTCAGGGGTTGAGAAAATTCCTCCAAAGTAGGCACCAATTGATAATCAGGGAATGTGAAACAGTGGTGTAGGGGGTCAAAGAACTGGAAGAGGACTTTCACCATGTCTTCTTCAATGTTGGTGTTGACCAAGTTGAGGAGTCTACCATGTCTTTCACTGAAGAGTGAATTCTCTGGAATCCTGGAAGTAAGCTCCTTGAGTTGAGGAGGGATTCTCACAAGGTTGACTTGAATTGTTTTCCTGCGAAGAGAATCCATGACCTACAAAACAAGAACAAAGATGAAGATCCAAACCCTTGAAATGGTTAGTGGATGCATATGATGCTTTATGATGTTCATGATGTATGCACAAGCACATGTACAAGCAAGTCACACAAAACCCTAGTTTCAGGCTTGCATGAGGTTTCATAGGTAAGTACCCTCTTGAGTTTAGTTGGCTTAAAACCTGTCCTATAAATAGTAATCGGGTTCTAAGGAGCTCAATATCATTGGATTGTTTTCTATGTTCATTGTTTTGGTTTAGCCACTTAACTAGCGACCAAAATATTCTAAGAAAACAACCCTCAATGAGTGTAGTATCGAGTATCTACCAACTTCATACTGCACCAAAGCCGGTCATCTCACTACCCCTAATAAAAGGCCAAGATGGTCAAGTAAGATTCTAAGAGTTCATTAGTGCTTCATGACATCACTCAGCGGCCCCGTATTCTCTTTGATTGACTCAAAGGCTACCGGTACTCACAAATATGTCACACTAATATAGCTATTGCTTCAACCGTGTCGGTATACTCCGCACAGTTTCCACAATGTATTTCTATTTACCTATGAATGTTTCCCAAATCCGGGTGGAGGATTTCAAGACCAAACAAGAGAACCAAAATGTAAAGCAAGCAAAGAACACAATAGTCATGCAAAGGGTGATCTAAGCCCTAAGGTTACTCCACTTTTAAAGATGTCCCCAGCAGAGTCGCCAGTTCTGTGATACGGTGGGAGAACTGACTTGGTATTTTGCGTTTGTGTTCGCAAATGTTTTGGTTTAGCAAGAGTTGCCACCGACTTTTTATTTTATCCTAAGGAAAGGTCAAAAAGCACGGGAAAGACCTTTGAGATGTTTTCTTGAGTTCGGGGAGTAGATTATAGAAAGGGAAGGTATTAGAACCATTTCTATCCATGGTTATCCATGGGCTCTTAGTTACTGGCTTAGATCACTTGCTTTGCATTTTCAATTGTTTGAAATGGTGCTCTTCAATTGTTTGAAATGGTGCTTTGTGTGTGGTTTTGAAGGATGTTTTGAAAAGAGGCCATCGTTGTGGCAACCTTTGTAATGATTCTTGTTTGAATGTATACAAAGGTGTTTTTGTATTTTGGAAAGTTTCCAATGTTTGAAAGTAGGGTTTTGAAATTTGTATTGTGAAGTGTGTTTTGAAGATAGCAAGGATGTTTTTGCAAGCTTTGATCAAGTAACCAAGAGTTGTCTACCCTATTTTACTCAAAGATCTTTCTTATGTTTTTAACACTTTTAACAGTGTTGCTTCACCATTGTATTTGGTGAACAACCTTGTGTTAGGATGTTAAACGGGACAGGCGCGGGTCATCGTATAGACCATGATAGCAATTGTGTCAAGTATTTTTGGCAATTTTCTTGAGGGACTTGATCATTTTGTTTAGGCAACTCGGATAGCGTCATCGAGGGACTATGATCTTTTTGTTTGTTTTTGTTTTGCCAAAGTACTTGACATGCAATCATGGCCCATTCTTGAAGGCAACAAGTGGATTGAAACCCTAGGGGTGTAAGTGTGCATTATGTTTGTTTTTCATGCATGTTTATCTTGGATTAGGTCAAGCTAGTTGTTGATTTTATTTGCATACAAACCCTAAGTCTAAGCATGACATAATTGGAAGCTTTTAAATGTGCGAGAATTTAAATGCTACACTATTACAACATGATATAGGGAGGGGGTACAAATTTGAATTGGGGGGTATTTGACAAGAAATTAAATTCTAAGTTATTACAACCAAATTGAATGTACAAGGCATAATATAATATTTAAATAAATACAATTAAATAAATATCAAATAAAATGTATTATGCAAAAAAGATTTTTATGTATGTAAAAAGTATTTTTCAATGTGAAGTAAAAATAATAAAATCAAAAAAGAAAGCCAATTTTAATTATTTTGTTATTTAGGGCAAAACCCTAAATTTTAAATAAATAGTATTATTTATTAATTATATACAATAATATATTAATTTATACAAAAAAATTAAAGTATATTGTAAAAAGGGTATTTTTAGTGTAAAATATTAATAAAAGTGAAAATGTAATATTTTTTGTATTTTTGTCTTAATTATTTAATTAAATAAAATATATAAGTATATATATATATATATATATATATATATATATATATATATATATATATATATATATATATATATATATATATATATATATATATATATATATATATATATATATATATATATATATATATATATATATATATATATATATATATATATATATATATATATATATATATATATATATATATATATATATATATATATATATATATATATATATATATATATATATATATATATATATATATATATATATATATTAAACATATTAAATATATAAAAATAAAAATTAATTATTTACAAAAATGTGTATATTCAAGAAAATGTTTTTAAGTGTGTATAAAAATAATAAATAAAAATAAGCATATTTTTTACATTATTCTTTGAGTCTTAATAAAAAAAGAAAATAAATTATGTACATATTTATACTAATAATGATGAAAATAAATACTCCCTCCGGTCTCATTTATAAGAAAAAATTAACTTTTTAGATACATTAAATAAGTAATGTATTTGGACAATATATTGTCCAAATACATTACTTATTCAATGTATATAAAAAGTTAATTTTTTCTTATAAATGAGACCGGAGGGAGTATCAAATAAATATGAAAAAATATAAAAATAAATTTTAAGTATTTTTTTATGTTAGAAAATAAAAAATCAAAATCAGAAATGAAACAAAAATATAAAAATGACAAATGTACAAGAAATGGGTCATGGGGGTGTAAATAGAAAAGTGGGGTGTCAAAAGCAAAGGAAACCAGGCCCAGCCCAGAATCCACTTCTTCTTCTTCCTTTGAACAGACCTGCGCACGCTTTGTACGGAAAATTCTATCTCCTGATTCCTTGATTTTTTGACAAAACTCATAACATGAAACTTGTAGAGCATCAAACAACGAACTCAACCATATAAAAAACTTAAACTAACTCTCAAAGACCAGAGAGAATTTCTCTGGTCCTAATTCTTAACCTAGTTTTTTTAGAAAGTTCATGAACAAAATTCTCCTAGCACGATTAATATAAATGAAAACTAAGCATATGTATGGCTTCAGGGCTATGAGTACAACATATTTCATTCACAAACCTAAGCCTAATTATTCCTAAATAGAGAGATAGAAGTCCATGAAATACCTATTTCAGTTGACTTCGAGTTGGCCAATGCAGCAACTTTCAAGGGTGCTTGAGCTTCTTTTGAGCTTGCCTGAGGTCCAAGGAAGCTTTTCCAATGCTTGGTTTGTTTTTAAACAGCTTGAATCGTGCCACAGAACTCAACCTACAAAGCTTTGAAACAAAAATGGCAATGTATGTTAATGGATTTACAGCAACTTGTGGATGATCTGGATAGCTCAGGTAGGTTGGTTGGAAGGTGTTTGAAGTATCTTTGGACAAAACGCACGATGAAATTTGACTATGGCTTGAAGTTTGCAGAACTGACTCTGTTTTGCAAGAAAATGGGGAATTTGTGAACTAGGAGTTTTGAGAGGCAAAAGGTTCGTGTTTCTGGCTTGTTAGGAGGTATCAAACTTGTTTACAATGTTTGTGTAAGTTGGTTTTTACAGATGTGAGAGATGGCTTGTGATTTGCAACTTTCTTCTTTTTCAAGCAAGAGTGTGTGTGTTCTCTATGCAAACCTGTACAAGCCCTCTATTATGCTGCACACTTTTCCCTTGGTTCTTGGAATTGGTAGACTTGATCTTGCCTCAGAGATATGGCCCCGTGCCTCAAGGATCTTGTTTTGACATAAAGTGCAACTTTACAAAATGACATTTTACCTTTTTCCAAATAGGGATTAATCTTGTATGCAATGTCCAAATGAACAAGATAATACCTTAGCTCAATGGTTATGCATTAAATTATGGATTATAAACTGGTTTTGAGGCCTGCAAGCTAGTACCAAGCATGCTGATTTGAAAATGCAAGTTTGTATGAACATGTATTGGTCATGGACAAAAGTGAGTTTTTGCCAACTTCAAGCATTCGATTCTCTCTAACCACAAGGGTGTTTGAGGAGTTCTTGGATAATTTGGAAATCTTGGAACATGTACTATAATCCATCTTTGTAATGAAACTTGAAAATCCAAGTGGAACTATGTGAAAAATGGCCAAGAAGATGGATCAAAATCCTGCCTAAACTAGGGCAAAATTTCTCTAAGTTAAAAGTTTTAGGTACCCTTGTTCCAAAAATCATAATTTGAGATACAAGCTTTTTTTGAGAAAACTTTGTGAATAAAAGTTATAGACTTTGTGATGGACTACAATTTTCATGTTGCAAGTTTTGTTTGAATCCATTTGCATCTTGGTGAAAAAATGGGACAAAGTTAGAAAAAAATAAGAAAATTTCAAAACTTAGAAAATTTCAAAGTTATGAAATTTTTCCATTTTAAACCCTAATTTGCAATTTTGGGTTTCTTGATGAACAAGTTTCATAATTTGACATGTCTTGGTGAAAAATGACTCTTGGCACTTGATTTTAACCAAAAAGTCAAAGTTTGACTTTTCAGTGTACAGTCAAATTTTGATCAGTTGACTGAAAAATTCATCTGTCAATCATATGCATTTGAGATCTTTTGAACTTTTTGAATGGGTTAAGACAATTTCATTGAGTCCTTGAGTCCATGTGTGAGCTTAATTTGCCATTGGCTAGGTCTAACAGTCAAAAATTGCCTTTGTGCAGTCAAAACCCTAAAAATGACCATTTTGCCCTTTTGGTGATCTAATCAAATTTCTTGTGGAATTATGATCCAAACTTGATCAAATGGTTCATATGAGTTCATAATGTTGACGTGGGTCAAAATTCATGAGGTTTGACTGTCAATTGGCCACAGTTGACTTTTTCCCCAGTACAGCTGATTTCTAGGTCAAATGTCCAATTGACTGGGCAAAAATTTGAATCAAGGCTTGAAACTTGGTATGGACAAACTTGTGAGTCCAACATGAAGTATGAAAGTAACTTTGGGCATTGTAGGTCAAAATATCCATGTGCAAACTCAAACCCTAATTTAGGTCAATAGTGCAAGGAGGTGTCTTGAGCAGAGCAAACCCTAGCTTGATCTTGAGTTCCAAGAGTCTTGTGATGAGAAATGTTGATGAAATGAGAGGGAAAATTTTGGGGTACAACAAAGACGAAGGCGTGTCTTCTTCCTATTGGCTAATTCAAATTATGCGCTTTATTTTTATTAATTCTGGCATATTTATTTGTTTTACCATATAATGCTTAATGCTTATTCCACTAACAATTTAAAAGCCTTGGTCCAGCGGTAAAGGCGTGTATGCATTGGCCAATGGGACCTGGGTTCGAATCCCAGGTCCCCCATATATTTGTTATTATTTTCATACAGGCATTCCAGTGTACCTCATGCATTGCAACCTATTATGGACCTCAAATTTCCAAGCGTCAGATGGCCTCCAGGCCAAATCTGATGGCCTAGATGGAAGGCTCACCATACTCCCCAGTCAACGTGTCACGTGGGATCCAGAAGGTCAAACAAGGCTGGTACAAATGGGCCTCTGATTTGCAATTTCCACCTCCAGTTTGGGCCCAACCCCCCCCCCCCCCCCCCTAATGGGTTATTTCTTTTCTTTTTATATTTTCATTTTATTTATTTGTTTTATTTAATTATTATCATTATTATTTAATTAACCAATTAATAATTTTTCTTAATAAAATCAAAAACACAAAAATATGTTTTATTTATTAAAATTAAATTCATGACTTTATTTTTGTAAATAAATAAATTAATTAATTTAGTTTAATTAGGTATAATTGTAATATCTTTCGCAAATAATTAAAATTAACATAGAATATTCGGTTTTTACTAACTTTTAATCAATTTTATTTTATTTACTTAAATATCCAAAAAATCCAAAAAAAATATTATTTTCATTAATAATTAATTTATTTATTTAATTAACTTAGTTTATTCCATTTAATTCAAAAAATAACAAAAATCTTTTCTTTAAATAAAAAAAGGGTCAAAACCCTAAAAAATACGCCGATTTAATTTTCTCGCACGCGATCCATATTTTCATATTATTGTACCTGCTTCCGGAATGTAATAGCTTTAAATAGGACTTTTAATTATTTACCTCTTTATTTTACTTTCCGCAATTTAAATTAAAGGGTTGCTTTTGGCGATGTAAATACCCGACGCCTTGTAATAGTTTAGATTTAATTTCTGCAAATTTAAATTCCGCAACTATACACTGTTAGATGTTTGGTAATAGGGAATGCATTACAAGATCAAATGTATGAACTTAAAATCAACATAGCTCACCCATGACATGTACAAAGATAAAATTAACCAAAATAACACACTCGCACATGCGCACTCTTAGGGTACACCTCTCTTGGTTGCCTTCGAACATGGTCATTGAGTATAGGAAGTTTTAGAGGTCATCCTCTTGTCCAAAGATCATAAGTTGCCTCGAAACGGTTGCCTCGGAAAAATGATCTAAGACATTAGGGTTACCGCTAAGGCGTCCTAACATTGCTTTAGTGACCACACGTCCCTTAATCGAATTGACCCTTAAACTCCAACGACGATGCTACCTACTCATCAATAGTGGGATAGCATTGTCTAAAGGACATTAGCACAGTTTAATTCCCTTTTCGAGTAGGTAGATGGTTCTTAAGTACTTGCTCATTCTAAAACAAAATAAAACTTTTCGCACTTACACTCTTTTTTCCAACAAAAACTCTTTCAAACCCATAAACACAAAGAAAAGCAAATTTTGAAAACACTTTGAGCAAGTACCTAAGAGCCCGTGGATAACCACGGATAGAAAGGGTGCTAACACCTTCCCTTTCTATAATCTAGCTCCCGAACCCGAGAAACATCTCGAAAAAGGAATTTTTTTGTGCTTTTTTCCTTTCCTTGTTGGATAAAATAAAATACGGTGGCGACTCTTGCTTACCTCGACATTTTGCGAAAACAAATGCAAAACGCGAACCAGCATTCCAAAACAGTCAGTTCTTTCCCACCGATCACAACAAGGCTCAACTATTTTGGGATGATATGGATTTTCAGGCTTTTGAGGATGTCTTGGCTCTTCTTATCTATGGTTTAGTTCTCTTCCCTAATCCGGACTCCTTCGTAGATGTGAATGCTATCAAGATTTTCCTTTCTCGCAACCCTGTGCCTACCTTGCTTGGAGATATTTTGCACGCTCTCCATACTCGTACCATGAAGAGAAGAGGGACTCTTATGTGCTGCATGCCGTTATTGTTGAGGTGGTTTATTTCTCACCTCCCTAGGTCTGTACTGAAGAACGAAGAAGGTTTGGGTTGGTCGCACAGAATAATATCACTCGCTCATACGGATATTCTTTGGTGTTCTCGAGCTATGGAAGGCATTGCTATTATTGACCGATGTGGGAAGTACCCTAATGTCCCATTACTTGGCATCAGAAGAGGTATAACTTACAATCCTTGTCTAGCTTTGCGAAAATTTGGTCATGGTCGAAGGGATGGTCCCCATGAGTTACTTATTGAGAGCATTGTATTCAACTATGAGGATGATGTTAAGGAGTATTGCCGGAGGTTCATACGAGCTTGGGGCATGGTAAACAGATCTGACCCCAAAGATTTGGGACCAAAGACTTCCATTCCTATGCAGCCTTACCTCCAATGGGTACGAGCTTGTGCCCAGAAGCTTATGATGCCTTATGTGGCCATATTACCAGTGATTGTGGAGCCCACTACTGAAGAAGGCATTCCTTACACGGTTCTCTATCCTTACATGCCCACTGATCTTGGGGAGTTACAGAGGTCTTGGATTCAGCTGAAGAATGAGCGGGATACTTACAGGGAACAAATCTATGATCAAGAGAGGAAGGTTTTAAAGCTCACCAGGAAGCTCCAGGAAGAAAGAGTGCTCAATAATTATATCAGCACAAAGAAAAAGCGTCCATGGGACTTTTGATTTTTCTTTTCTAGTTTTAGATTTGTTTTATTTACTTATTTGTAACGTCTTAAAGGCATGTTGAACCTTCAAATTTAAGCTAATAAAGTTTTTGTTTTGGTTTGCAAATTTAAATTTCCCGAGGTCTTTGAAATCATTACATGTGCATCCCATTATCATACACATCATTACAGAAATGTCTTCCGATCAAGTCATCAAAGATCTTCAAGCATAGAACGCCCAGTTCCAACAGATGTTCATCGGTCTGGCAAAAGGGCAAGAGGATCTGAAAGCCCTCATTCTAAAAGAGAAGAAGAAGAATAAGAAGAATGGTATTCTGAATATGGGCAAAAGGTTTGGAGAGCGGTTGAAGCATCAAACTGGTCTGACCTCTTCATCCAAGGAAGGGGAGAACCAAGAAGGGGAAAAGGACCCTAGTCTTGCAGTCTCTAACAATGATACTGATTATGATGATGAGAAATATCCTCCTGCTGAGGATAGATACAAGCAGTTAGAAGACCGTCTGAGTGCCATGGAAGTTCAGAAGGTACCTGGTTTGGATTTCGGAGAATTGGGACTGGTATCGGGAGTGGTCATCCCTCAGAAGTTCAAAGCTCCAGTTTTTTCCAAGTATGATGGGGTGTCCTTCCCAAAACTCCATCTCCGCTCGTATGTCAGGAAGATCCAACCCCACGCAGCTGATAGAAATTTGTGGGTGCACTTCTTTCAAGATAGTTTGTTAGGGACTCATCTTGAATGGTTCTATCAGCTGGAGGGAGCCAATGTCTGAAACTGGGAAGATCTTGCTGTTGCTTTCTACAAGCAGTATCAGTACAATGCCGACCTTGCTCCCACTCGTACTCAACTCTAGAGTATGTCCATGGGTGCACGTGAAGGTTTTAAACATTATGCTCAAAAATGGAGAGACTTGGCTGGGAGAGTTCAACCCCATTTGTCTGATAGGGAGTTGGTTGATATGTTTCTGGGGATGCTATCTGGACCATTTTTCAATCACTTAATCGGCAGCTCGTCATCTGGTTTCACCAAGCTGATTTTAACTGGAGAAAAAGTAGAAGCTGGAATTCGAAGTGGTAAAATACCGAAGGATGCCTCCTCGAGTTCAGCAAAGAAGCCTTTTACTAGTAAGAAGGAAGCCAGTGCAATCTACAGCCCGAGGGGCCAAAGCATATTTGAACACCGTCAAACGGTAAATGCTGTAGTGATACCAAGACCCGCAGTTGTTCCACAATGCAACAATCAAAAAAGGGTGGAAATACCACAACGGAAGTTTACCCGCATTAGCATGACTTTGGCTGAAGTTCTACCTCATTTATTGAAATCCAACTTGGCAACCTTGAGAGGGGCTCCCAAGAATCCAAACACTACCTCTCCCAGATACAATCCCAACGCGCGGTGCGCCTACCATTCTGAGAGTCCTGGCCACAATAAAAATGATTGTTGGGCTCTTAGAAACAAAGTACAAGACTTGCTTGAAGCCAAGGAGATAGAGTTCGATGCTCTAGAAAAGCCGAATGTTATAACTGCTCCCATGCCCAAACATGGTCGTGGAGTTAATGTTGTTGACACTGATTTGTTTGTGACCTCTGTTGAAGAAATTTCTACTCCTCTTATGACTGTTAAGAAGAATTTGTTGTTGGCCGGTTTATTTCTGGGTTGTGGTGAAGGTTGCCACATGTGTTCGATTCTACCTTCTGGTTGCCGTTTGTTGAAGTCAGATGTTCAGCGCCTGATGGATAATAAAGAGATTTTGTTCGAGAAGACTATGATTCATGTTGTTCCAAATGAAGACGTTGCCATTATAACCATTTCCGCCAATCCTTCCATGGTTTCCTCGAGAAGACCTGTTAGGATTACACCTGTTCAAAGAATTGCTCCGCTAATAATCATTATTCCTGGTCCCATCCCGTACACCTCAGACAAGGTTGTCCCATGGCATTATGATGCTGATGTGTACTATCATGGCATTAAGCAAGATCTGAAGAATGAAGAAGCTGATACTGATGTCAATAATATTGTTGGGACTAGCAAAGTTACCCAAAGTGGAAGGGTCTTCTCTCCCGAGATTTTCCCTAAGACTGTCAACAATCCTATTGTCATTCCATCTGATGTTCCTGCTAGTACATCAACTACTGTTCCTATTCTTACTCCAGTTATCACCCCTGCTGCTGAGCCGTTTGGGGCTCGGGGCAAGGAAATTATAGGTGAGTCTACCCGGATGGAGGCACCTAAGAAAATCGTTGTGGAAGCCTCTAAACAAGAAATAGAGGAAATACTGAAAATTATCAAGAAAAGCGGCTATAATGTGGTCGAGCAGCTGGGGCAGACCCTATCAAAGATATCCATGTTGTCTTTGTTGTTGTGTTCTGAAGCCTGTGCGAATTCTTTGATTGCATTTCTCAAGACTGCGCATGTGTCGCAGGAAACTTCAGCAGATCAGTTTAAAGATTGTATGGCCAACCTGACTGCTGACAATGGGCTGAGTTTTTAAGATACGGATCTGACACCGAAAGGAAGGAATCATAATGATGCTCTACATGTCTCGATTGAGTGCAGGGGCACCACTATGGCTCATGTGCTGGTAGATATCGGATCTTCACTGAATGTTCTGCCGAAGAAAGCATTGGACCGTTTGGATTGTGAGGGTTTGACTCTAAAGCCTAGTAACATTGTGGTAAGGGCTTTTGACGGATCAAAGAGAATGGTGCACGGGGAGGTGGATATCCCTGTCAAAGTGGGTTCTCAGACTTTTGGGTCCACCTTCTACGTAATGGATATCAGGCCATCATATTCTTTCTTGCTGGGTCGTCCTTGGATCCATGAGGCTGGGGCAGTTACTTCCACACTCCATCAAATGTTGAAGTATCTGGTGAAGGGAAAGATTGTCACAGTGCGAGGTGAAGAAGAATATATGGTGAGTCACCTCAATTCCTTCTGCTACGTAGAGATGGACGGGGAATTCATAGAAACTCCTAGTCAAAATTTCGAAGAGGTCCTTCAGTTCTCGACATCAACTGAATTTACTACCAACAAACCTCCGATGAAGATGGCTTCTCTCAAGGACGATAGGGTTGTAGTTGAAGAAGGGGCTCAAAGGGTTGTTAGGCGCGCTCGGGCTGGAAGACCTCCTCTACACATCAACAATCGGGGAATTAATGCAATTGACGACAGTGAAGAGGATTCAGACATCGACAACTGGGTCTACCCAACAACCAACGATGGACCGAATAACTGGACGGCTAGGGACTTCATACCTGTTTCTTTTATTCCGCAGTAATTGACTTTTGTTTTAAGATTTGTAATAAACAATATGAAACTTTACGGCCCGGTGCCTTTCCCGAGACACCTTGGCTTTGCTTGTGAGGGCTATTATTTGTCATTTTCATAATCATTAATAAAGCATTGGACGTTTCTTGCATACAAATTTTGCGCTCCTTGTTTTTCTTTTCTGTCTCTCACTTTATCAAAACAGTTATTTCTCTTATACACACTCACGTACCATACTGCAGATCCATATCCACTCTGGATTCCATTGATAACAACTCTGCTACTGCTAGTTATGACTTCAAAAATCCGATCAACCAAGCCGAGGATGAAGGTGGGGATGATTGTGAGGTGCCTGGAGAAATTGCTAGACTATTACAGCAGGAAGAAAGGGCCATACAGCCTCATGAAGAGCCAGTCGAGTCAGTAAATTTGGGTATAGAGGAAGATAGGAAAGAGGTTAAAATAGGTGTGAATCTGGAGCCTAGTGTCAAACAATGGTTAATATAGATGCTACACGACTATGTTGAGATCTTCGCCTAGTCCTATGAAGACATGCCTGGTTTGGACACTGATATTGTGGTACATCGCCTGCTGACTAAAGAAGACTGCCCTCCGATAAAGCAGAAGGTATGTCGTATGCGCCCCGAAATGTCAGAGAAAATCAAGGCAGAGGTCATGAAACAGTTTGACGCGGGGTTCTTAGTTGTCACTTCTTATCCGCAGTGGGTTTCCAACGTCGTTCTGGTACCTAAGAAGGATGGTAAGTACGGATGTGTGTGGACTATAGAGATATGAATAGGGCAAGCCCCAAGGATGACTTCCCACTTCCTCACATTGATGTTCTAGTCGGCAACACCGTGCAGCACAAGATCTTTTCCTTCATGGATGGTTTTTCTGGCTACAACTAGATCAAGATGGCTCCTGAGGACATGGAGAAGACAACATTCGTTACACAGTGGGGCACCTTCTATTACAAGGTAATGCCTTTGGGTTTGAAGAATGCTGGGGCAACTTATCATCGCGCCATGGTTGCTTTGTTCCACGATATGATTCACCACGAGATTGAGGTTTATGTTGATGACATGATAGCCAGGTCCCAGACTGAGGAAGAGCACCTTGATCATCTCCAGAAACTGTTTGACAGGTTGAAGACGTACAAGCTGTGGTTGAATCCGAACAAGTGTACCTTCGGGGTAAGGTCTGGTAAACTTCTGGGTTTTGTTGTCAGTAACAAAGGTATTCAGGTAGACCCTGCAAAAGTAAAAGCCATACAAGAGATGTCGTCTCCCTGCACTGAAAAGGAAGTTAGAGGTTTCTTGGGACGGCTGAATTACATCGCCGGGTTCATTTCATATCTGACTGCTACTTATGAGCCAATCTTCAAGCTGCTGAAGAAAGACCAAGTGGTAAAATGGAATGATGAAATGGAATGATGAATGTCAGACCGCTTTCGAAAGAATCAAGGAATACCTTCAAGAACCACCAATTTTGATGCCTCCAGTTGAAGGAAGATGTTGTACCCCAAAATTTTCCCTCTCATATTTTATCAAAACATTGCAAGAAAAATCTCCAAGTTGCTCAAGTTTGCTCAAGAGTTGGTCAGACAAGTTATCTCCAAAGGCAGTCAACCCCAAATTAGGGTTTTGTGTTGCATCAAGATCTTTGAGTCCATATGACCTAAAGTACTCCCCAATGTCATAATATGCTCTCAAGATCATCCATGTCAAATTTCAAGCCTTGTAGAGGAAGTTTGCTCAGTCAATTGCTCAAAGGGTCCAATAATTGATTGTGCTAGGGCAAAAGTCAACTGTGACTCAAATACAGTCAAACTTCAAGATTTTTTGCCAACATTCTCATTTTGAAGGATATTTCATCATTTGATCAAGGTTTGATCATGATTCATCAAGTATTGCTCAAAATTCATCAAGATTCAAAAGTTGCTAAATTAGGGTTTTTGTAGGAAAAGTCAACTCAACTTTGACCAAGCATAACTTTCTCATACTTTATGAAAAATGACCCATCCAAAGCTCATTTTTAAGAGGATGAAATTTCCTACAATCCATCTTCATACCCCCAAGATCAAAAAATGCACTCACAAGAAGTTATAAATTTGGACATTATAGGTCATTTTTGAAAGTCAACAAAAACACATTTTTTGCCAAAACTTATAACGTGAGCATGGAATATCAAAATGAGATGAGACAAAAAGTTTTGGTTAGAGGACATCTAAATCTTTCTAAAAAGTCTAAGAACACTTCCAAAAGTTCAAAATTGAAGAAGTTATGCATTGTTGAAGTTGGATATTTTTTGCAAAATTGCCAAAAGTCAATTATCCCCAAAACTTCAAATTTTGTCAAATGGGCCCATCCTTTTCCACTTGATTTGAGCTTGCATCATTTCCCACGTCTCCTAACTTCAGCCATGAGCCCATATTTTATTTTTATTATTGAATTTGATTTTTATTTGAATTTATTCATTTTTCACCAAATTAAATCATATAAAATCCAAACTTTGATTACCTAAGATTTTTTTGGTTGTTTCAGGTCTTAATTATCACCATTATCATCATCAAACTCGGATCATACAATATCATGTGCAAAAAGAATGATTTTTGGCAGATTTGGCAAGTTTGTAAAGAGTGAATCAAATCAAATCCCAAAGCATTGATGGGAGAAGATTCAAGCCATAATTCTTACCCTAACACACTATGCAATACATAAGGAGGCAAAAGCAATCGAAACAGGGGTGAGAGGCTGCAGAAAGAGGCAATACAAAAGTTGAAAAATTCACTAAAAAGGGTGGAATCGAATCCATAGCTAGAGGGGTTTTCAGGACTTGGGGTTGTCTCAATCAACTGCTGATCATCTCCAGAGGCTTTTGCAATCCAGACCACGTGTTTTCAAGCACTCTAAAGCACTGTAAGTACCACGCGGATTCGCTTCTTTCTTGAATTCGTAAATCATCATTCTGGCATCATTTGGACAAAGTAATTACATGTTTGTGATCACAAAGACATTTGCAAACTTTTTGTATTATTGAATTTCGTTTATATGACATGTACCAAGAATCACCATAGCTAGGGTTCTTGGAGCTTTTTTGGGCGTTTTTGTTTCAGAAAAAATTGATCATCAAGAGAGGTATGGTTGTGACCGGGAGGGAAGGAAGAATACAACCATGGCTTAGGAATGGGTTTATGTAGCCTGAGATGGATTTTAGGATTGGCCTACGCTTTTAGCTGCGGATTCAAATCCGAATGTAATATTGTTACAGGTCTGAGGACAGGGACGAGATCGTGTCCTCCTCCGATTGGCCAATTTAAATGATTTTTGCGCATTTTTGTTTTGTTGGCACATTAACTTGTTTTATTTTATTATATTTCCTTTGGATATTGTTAACAAACAAAGCAAATCAGCCTAGTGGCAAGCGTGCATTGGCAATCACTTTCAGGACCTGGGTTCGAATCCCAGGTCCTCCACTTTCTCAATATGTTTTTTCTTCAGGTACTCCTGTGCGTGCTTAGGCTTGCAGAACACCATGCACTCTCATTCATCCAGTGGCCAGATGGCCAAAGGCCTGATCTGGTGGCCAAGATCTGAAGGACCACCATAGGCAAAGTCAGCGCACACACATCAAATCCAGGAAAGGTCAACAAGGCCAGCATTTTGGGCCTCAGGATTGCTGATCCACACTCCCAATTTCAGGCCCATACCCCCCTTACTCTCATCTATTTTATTTTTTGTTTTAATTAATTGTTTTATTATTTTTTATTCAATTACTAACCAATTAAAAATTCTTTTCTTTTCTAAAATAAAATCACCAAAAATATTTTTATTCAATTAAATTTTAACTTTTATTTTTATTAATAAATACTAATAAATTAATTTAGGTTTTAATTCTAGAATAATTTTAACTATTTTTGTAAATAATTAAAATTAAATTAGATTTAATTAGGTTTAATTACTAATTCAATTAACTTTATTTTTCTTTCTTAAAATAACAAAAAACCCAAAAAATAATTTATTTTTATTAATTAATTTATTTATTAATTTAGTAATTAATTTAGATTTATCTCTTTCTTAAAATAAAAACCAAAAAAATATTTTTTCTTTAAAGGGTCAAAACCCTAATCTTGCACTCGATTTAATTTCTCGCACGCGATTTATTTTCTTTTATCCATTTATGTATCTGATTCCGGATTGTAATAGTTAATAGGACCTTTATTTATTTTTTTATTGCTTTATTTATTTTTATGGGTTTGTCTTTGGCGATGTAAATACCTGACGCCTTGTAATTTAAATTCCGCGTTTTATTTCCGCAAAATATAACTATTAGATGTTTGATAATAAGATGGCATGACAAGACTGAATGTTTTAACCTAAAATCAACTTAGATCACCCTTAACATGTACAAAGACAAGAATAACTGAAAACGACACACTCGCACATGCACACTCTTAGGGTACACCCCACTTGGTTGCCTTTGTACGCGGTCATTGAGTATAGGTCACTTTAGAGGTCTCCCTCTTGTCTAAAGGATCATAGTCGCCTCGAAACGGTCGCCTCGGATATTGTTTCCTCAAAACAAATGATCTAAGACATTAGGGTTACCGCTAAAGTGTCCTAACATTGCTTTAGTGACCGTAAGTCCCGTATTCGAATTGACCCTTAAAACTCCAACGACGGTGCTACCTACTCACTAATAGTAGGATAGCATTGTCTAAAGGAAGATAGCATAGAACGATTCCTTTTTCGAGTAGGTAGATGGTTCTTAAGTACTTGCTCCTTCAAAAAACAAAAAAAAATCACACTTACACTTTTCGAACAAAGTTTTCAAAAAAACACTTCATACGCTCTTGAGGACAGAAGCAAGAGTTAAATCGATGTTTTCAAACAAAAACTTTTTTTCAAACCCACAAGCACAAAGAAAGCAATTTTGAAAACATTTGAGCAAGTACCTAAGAGCCTGTGGATAACCACGGATAGAAAGGGTGCTAACACCTTCCCTTTCTATAATCTACCCCCCAAACCCGAGAAATATCTCGAAAAAGGAATTTTTCTCTGCTTTTTTCCTTTCCTTGTTGGATAAAATAAAAGTAGGTGGCGACTCTTGCTTACCGCGACATTTTGCAAAAATAAACGCAAAATGCAAACCAGCATTCCAAAAAAAAACAGTCAGTTCTTCCCACCATATCACAGAACTGGCGACTCTGCTGGGGATATCTTATAAGTGAGGTGTACCTTAGGAATAGTTCATATTGTTTTCAATTGCTTGATTTGTTTGATTTATCTTTGTGGGTTTGAATCGGAGTTACTATAGATCCTAACCCGGATCTGGGGGATACCCTTTAGGTAAGTAGCAATAAACTGTGAGGGAATTGTACGGCGTAGACCGATACGGTTGAAGCAGTAGCTACGTTGGTGTGGCACTTTAGTATGTACCGATATCCCTCGTGGCGCAACGAGGAGAATATGGGTCTTCTAAGGGGTCATTAAGCACCAAATGACCTTAGAACCTTTAAATTGACCAACTTGGCCATATAACAGTAGCAGTATGTTGTAAGTCTCAGAGTGCCTAAGAGGGGGTGAATTAGGTCTATAAAAATTTATTCGGTTTTATGAGAATACTTGAAGTAATTTTTGGTTAAGTGTTTTAAGGTTTTGATTATATCTTATCTTTTCCTTGATTATGGTGATGAAAGCGATAAAAGCGGAAAAGTAAAGAACACGGTGATATATCCTGGTTCCCCTCACAATCCGAGAGTACTCCAGTCCCCTTTCCAACACGAAAGAGATTTCACTATAGTTAGAATGATTGTATAGCCTATGCTTACTATCTAACCTATAGGGAGATCAAAGGTTCTTAACACCTTTAAGATCAAACAAACACTAATGTGAATGAAGAACAATCCTCTTCAAATCACAACACTTACTTCCAATAATCCTGGATAGTAAGGGAATAATTTCTTTAAGTAATACAATGATTTATTTGAAATAGATGGATAGCACTATCAATCTTCAATTGATCTTCTTCTTCAAGATAAAAACAATTCTCAAGCAATGATTATAAATGTTCACAATGTATGTATGAAACTTGTAATGATTTCTTAATGAAAGTGTATATGGTAAGTTTCACAAAATTATGAACACATGAAAGTTTAAGTGCAAATTTGAATGAATGAGAAAATTGTTAATATGAAGAAGGTTTATTGTTTTTTCTTGAAAGTTATGATTGATTATGAAAATCTGAAAATCTGCACATTTTATAAAGTCACAAGAACCTCTTCATTCATGCCAATTCATATGAAAAGTTGCAATGCATTTATGAAAGAGTACTATTGAAAATATGTTCAAAAACCAAAAGAAAAGCTGCACTGGTTCGCTAGGAACCGGTTCCGACATTGACAGAACCCGGTTCTTAGTGAACGTTATAAGTCAGATTTTAAAAAATATCACGCAGGAACCGGTTCCCCTATTGGTACAACCCGGTTCCTGGTACAAATTCCAGGGACATGTTTTTGAACAAGTTTTGGAACCTGGTTCCCTGTTAGGGAGGAACCGGTTCCTGAAAGTTAATTTTCAAAAATTCTTTTTGAAAAAGATTTTAAACAAAGTTTTTCTTAAATGAAAACATGTTGGACATGTATATGATTATGAATGCATATTTTTGTGAACATCTATATTCAAGATTAAGAATTATTTATACCATTTGACATTTGATGATTCTTCAATAATTCTTCTTCTAATCTTCAAGACTTTTATATTATGTTGATAAGCTTTTTGCACATCCTTTGAATGTTGATGTCCATGTTGTCTTCATCAAAACAAATGCTTTAAATATGACTTGAGAAGCTTGCAATTACATATGCTACACTCATTGAGACTAAACTCTCGTGATGATTCTGGCCGCAAGAAAAGGTTGCTAAACTGGAATTATGACCGATCGAGGGTAGTCAGTGATATTGAGATCCTCTAGAACCCGATTACTATTTTTAGGACAGGTTTGAACCAATTGAACTGAAAGAGGGTAGTACCTAGACTCCTTTCCAACCTGAAATCTAAGGGCTCTCTGTGTGACTTGTGTGCCTTTACCATGTTTGCTATTTGTGGATACTTGTGGTGTGTTTTCTATCATGACATCATGACATCATGACATTACATGCATTTTGCATTGGACTAACCTATTTCAAAGACAGGAGGGATTCATCTTTGTTCTGTTTTGTAGGTCATAGCACCCATGCGTAGAAACACCATTCGGATCAACTTTGTCCAGGTTCCCACTCAACTTAAGGAATTGGTTGCAAAGGTTTCAGATACTACTTCCTTTATCAGAAGACATGGGCACCTCCTTGGTTTGGTCACTTCTAAGATGGATGAACAGATGATGAGTGTCTTAGTCCAGTTCTTTGATCCACTGTACCACTGCTTTACTTTTCCGGACTACCAGTTGGTCCCCACCTTGGAAGAGTTCTCTGATCTGCTTGGTATTTCTATTTTGGAACAGACCCTATTCACAGGTTGGGAGAAAATCCTTAGGCCAGAAGAGATTGCTTCATCCCTCCATCTGACAAAGGCTGAGGTAATGTCTAATTGGGAAACTCGTATTAGAGCAAAGGGCTTTTTAACTAAATTCTTGGTTGGTAAAGCTAATCAGTTCTGGGACAGTCTAGACTTCCAGGCATTTGAGGACATTCTGGCTCTTCTTATATATGGTTTGGTGTTGTTTCCTAACTCAGATGCTTTCGTCGACGTGAATGCCGTGAAGATTTTCATATCCGGTAATCATGTACCCACTCTCTTCGGTGAAATTCTTCATTCTCTGTATTCCAGTACTGCTCGGAAGGGGGGAACCCTTATGAGCTGTGCACCGTTGCTGGCGAGGTGGTTTATTTCTCACCTCCCCAAATCAGTTTTGAAGAACAAGGAAGGCATGGGTTGGGCCTACAGGATTATGTCTCTCTCTCATAATGACATCATTTGTACTATTAAGGGTATGGACGAGGTGGCTATTATTGATCGCTGTGGGGAATACCCCAATGTTCCACTGATAGGAACCAATGGAGGAATCACATATAATTCGTGCTTGGCCTTACTTCAGTTTGGGCGAGCCAGAAGGGAAGGACCTCATGAGTTGCTGATGCCAAGCATTGTCTTTGACTTCCAAGGGGATAGTGACGAGCAACGTTGTAGGTTCATAAGAGCTTGGGATAGAGTACACAGGTCTGATCCACACGAGGTAGGTGCGAAGACTTCTCTTCCGATGGAGCCATATCTCAGATGGGTTCGAATCCGTTCCCAAAAGCTGGGAATGTTGTACGAAGCCGTCTTGCCTATAATTGTTGAAGTTGCTGATGAAGAAGGGGTTCCTCCTACCATCCTCCATCCATACATGCCTACTGACATTGGGGAATTAAAGAGATCATGGATGCAGTTGAGAGAAGAGCGGGATACTTACAGAGAAAAGTATCACGAGAAAGAGTAGAAGATTCAGAAGTTGACGAGGCAATTGGAGAATGAGCAGATCCTCAATGACTATGTCAGCACCAAAGGGAAACGACCATGGGAGCGCTGATGTCCTTTGATTATTTCTAGTTTTATTTACTTTTCAGTATTTCCTTTTTTGTAACGCCTTAAGGGCCGTTGAATAATTGAATTCAAAGTTTATCTAATAAAAGTGAGTTTTATTTTGGTGTACGAATTTTAATCTCTCGACGTCTTTGAAATCATATCATATGCATTTCATTCCATGCACCTCATAACAGGTACCCTTACAGGTCTCTTATCTTCTTCGCTGTTTATTTCAGCATCATGTCTTCTAAACCATCAACTGAACAAGCAATCAAGGCTCTGCAGGCTCAAAATGCCCAGTTCCAGGAGTTGTTCATGAATTTGGCTAAGGGTCAGCAAGATCTGAAGGCCCTTATCTTGAAAGAGAAGAAGAAGAAGGAGAAGAAGAAGAAGAAGAAGAAGAAGACAATCCTATTTAATATGGGTCGCAGATCCGGAAACAATTTGCGAGAAGAGGTTGATTTAACCCACTCATCTGGAGGGGGAGATAATCAAGAAGAAAGGAGGGCTCCTAGCCCTGTGGTTTCAGATAATGAGACTGACTTTAACGAAGACCAGTATCCTCCGGTTGAGGATAGATATAAGCAACTGGAAGATCGGTTGAGTGCGATGGAAGTTTAAAAGGTGCCTGGTCTGGACTTTGGTGATCTGGGTCTATCATCTGGGGTGGTAATTCCCCACAAGTTCAAAGCACCAGCCTTTGCTAAGTACGACGGGGTTTCTTGCCCAAAGCTGCACCTCCGGTCGTATGTTAGGAAGATTCAGCCATACACCGCTGACAAGAATCTCTGGATCCACTTCTTTCAAGATAGTCTCTCAGGGACTCAGCTTGAATGGTTTTACCAGCTAGAAGGAGCCAGTATCCGTAATTGGGAAGATTTGGCCGTTGCTTTCTACAAGCAGTACCAATACAATGTCGACCTTACTCCCACGCGTACCCAACTCCAGGGTATGTCTATGAGTGTGGGTGAAGGTTTCAAAGATTATGCTCAGAAGTAGAGGGACCTCGCTGGTAGAGTGCAACCTCCCTTGGCTGATAGGGAACTAGTGGATATGTTTCTGGGGACCCTGTCTGGTCCGTATTTCAACCACCTGATTGGAAGTTCGTCGTCCAGGTTTACAGAGCTGATTATGACCAGGGAAAGAATTGAGGCTGGTATCAAATCCGGTAATATACAGAAGGGTGCTTCGTCAAGCACCGAGAAGAAACCTTTTAAGAAGGAGTCCATTGTTGTTTACAGTTCAAAGAGCCATAATAGACCTGAACGCCACCAAGCTGTTAATGCGGTTGTTATTTCAAGACCTGTTGTTGCCCCTCAGTGCAACAATCAGCCAAGGGCCAAGAGGCCACGAAGACAATTCACTCAGCTCAACATGACTTTATCCCAAATTTTGCCGCAGTTATTGAAAACCAACTTGGTGATTCTGAAGGAGGTCCCGAAGACTCCCAACACGGCATCACCCATGTATGATTCGAATGCCCGTTGTGCTTTTCATTCTGGTAGCCCGGGGCATGACACGGATAACTGTTGGGTCTTAAAGAATAAGGTCCAAGACTTGATTGATGCGAAGGAGATCGAATTCGAAGCACCTGAAAGACCTAATGTTGTGACTGCTCCTATGCCAAAGCATGGAGTGAATGCTATAGATGAAGACTCATTTGTGGTTTCTGTGAACGACATTGTTACCCCATTGATGACTGTAAAGAAGAACCTTTTGATAGCTGGTTTATTTCTGGGTTGTGACGAAGGTTGCCGTATGTGTTTCGTCCTACCTACCGGTTGCCATCTCTTGAAGTCAGGTGTCCAACGCCTGATGGATAATAAAGAAATTCTGTTTGAGAAGACTATTGTTCCTCTAGTTCCTACTGAAGAAGTTGCTATCATCACCATTTTCGACAATTCTTCCAAGGCTTCCTCGAGAAAGCCTGTTAGAATTACATTTGTTCCAAGAATCGCACCATTGATCATCACTGTTCCTGGGCCTATCCCCTATACATCCAATAAAGCTGTCCCGTGGCATTATGGGGCTTACGTATATTATCACGGAGTTAAGCAAGACTTGAATCCTGAAGAGTCTGATATTGACGTCAGCAATATTGTTGGACCTGCCAAAGTCACCCGCAGCGGAAGGCTTTTCTCCCCTGATATCTCTCCACCAACTGTTCGGAAACCTATTGTTATTACACCTGCCAGTGTACCTGCTGTTGTCCCTGTTCAAGTTCCCATTCTTACCCCTGTTGCCGAGTCATCTGACACTCGGGGCAAAGAGATCGTCGGTGAGCCTTCCCAGACGGAGGCAACGAAGAAGATTACTGTTGAAGCCTATAGACAAGAGATGGAGGAAATTTTAAAGATCATCAAAAAGAGCGACTACAATATAATCGAGCAGCTGGGGCAAACCCCATCCAAAATCTCTATGTTGTCACTGTTACTATGCTCAGAAGCTCATGCCAAGGCTCTGATTACTTTCTTGAAGATTGTGCATGTACCGCGGGAAACATCAGTTGATCAGTTTAAAGATTGTGTGGCTAGTCTGACTGCTGATAATGGGTTGGGTTTCTCTGACACCGACTTGACTATTAAGGGGAGGAATCACAATGACGCCCTGCATGTCTCCATTGAATGCAGGGGAACTACTTTAGCTCATATGTTAGTGGACACTGGGTCTTCGTTGAATGTGTTGCCCAAGAAGGCACTAGATCGGTTAGACTGTGAAGGGTTGGAGTTGAAGCCAAGCAACATTATAGTCAGGGCTTTTGATGATTCTAAGAGAATGGTACACGGAGAAGTGGATATTCCGATTAAGGATGGTTCTCAGGTTTTCGCATCTACATTCTATGTGATGGACATTCGGCCATCTTATTCTTGTTTGCTGGGTTGTCCGTGGATCCACAAAGTTGGGGCAGTAACCTCAAGGCTCCACCAGAAGCTAAAGTACCCAGTGAAAGGGAAAATTGTGACAGTACAAGGAGAGGAGGAGTACATGGTGAGCCACCTCAACTCTTTCCGATATGTAGAAATGGATGGGGAGTTCATTGAGACCCCATTTCAACATTTTGAAGAGGCTCCCCAGACGCTGGCATCAACTGAGACTGTTGTTGAAGATCCTCCAATGAAGATGGCTTCCTTCAAGGATGCCCGGGCTGTTGTTGAGAAAGGTGGGTGTGCGAATTGGGGCCAACTCCCTGATTTTGCACATAAGACTAACAAGTTTGGTTTGGGTTTCACTGCAGAAGCTCAAAGGGCTGTTCGGAGTGCACGGATCGGAAGACCTCCCCTGTTCATCAGGAATTCAGGAGTGAATGCCATTGAAGACGATGTTGAAGAGTCTGAGTTCGACAGTTGGATCTATCCCACTACTGATGGTGGACTAAGCCACTGGACAGCAAAGGACTTCATCCCAATTTCTTTTGTTACGCAGTAATGAGACTTTTGTTTTGAATTTGTAACAGACAAAGTTTTAAACTTTACGGCCCGGTGTCTTACCCGGGGCACCGTGGCTTCATTTGTGAGGGCTTTATGTGTGTCATCTACATATATCATTAATAAAAGCGTTGGACGTTTCTTGCATTTCAAATTTTGCGCTCCTTGTTTTTCTTTTATTATATATTGCAAAACAGTTATTTTACACACACACACATATACAGGTCTACATCCACTCTGGATCTCACCAGTAACGACTCTGCTACTGCCGGTTATGACTTCGAAAGTCTGATCAACTTAGCCGAAGACGAAGGTGAAGATGATTGTGAAGTGCCTGGTGAACTTGCTATACTGCTACTCCAGGAAGAGAGGGCTATACATCCGCACGAGGAGCCCGTGGAATCAGTGAATCTGGGTACAGAAGAAGACAAGAAAAAGGTAAAGATCGGTGCAAATCTGGAACCTAGTGTCAAGCAATGGTTGATTCAGATGCTGCGTGACTATGTTGAGATCTTTGCTTGGTCTTATGAAGATATTCCTGGGTTGGATACCGATATTGTGGTTCACCGATTTCCTACCAAGGAAGACTGTCCTCCAGTAAAGCAGAAGGTCCGCCGAATGCACCCGGATATGTCTGAGAAAATCAAGGCTGAAGTTATGAAATAGTTCGACGCCGGTTTTCTAGCAGTTACTTCTTACCCACAGTGGGTGGCCAACGTGGTTCCTGTGCCGAAGAAGGATGGTAAGGTTCGAATGTGTGTTGATTATAGGGATCTGAACAGGGAAAGCCCCAAGGATGATTTCCCTCTGCCTCATATCGATGTTCTGGTTGACAACACCACTCAGCATAAGGTTTTCTCCTTCATGGATGGTTTCTCCAGTTATAATCAAATTAAAATGGCTCCTGAATACATGGAGAAGACAACCTTTGTTACTTGGTGGGGTACCTTTTGCTACAAAGTCATGCCCTTCAGATTGAAGAATGCTGGGGCAACGTATCAGCGCGCCATGGTCGCTTTGTTCCACAACATGATCCATCATGAGATTGAGATATACGTCGACGATATGATTGCAAGATCTCAAACTGAAGAAGAGCATCTTGACCACCTTCAGAAGTTATTTGACATGTTGAAGTTGTACAAGCTGAGGTTAAACCCGAACAAGTGCACCTTCGGGGTGAGATCTGGTAAGCTGTTGGGTTTAATCGTAAGTGATAAAGGTATTCACGTGGATCCTGCAAAGGTGAAGGCTTTACAGGAAATGCCAGCTCCCCGAACATAAAAAGAAGTCAGAGGCTTTCTGGAATGTCTGAACTACATTGCCCAATTCATCTCGCACCTGACTGCTACTTGTGAGCCAATCTTCAAGTTACTGAAGAAAGATCAAGTGGTAAGATGGAACAATGAATGTCAGGCCGCTTTCGAAAGGATCAAAGAGTATCTCCGAGAGCCACCCATTCTGATGCCTCCAGTTAAAGGGAGACCTTTGATCTTATACTTGACCGTACTCGACAATTCAATGGGGTGTGTGTTGGGGCAGTATGATGAGTCTTGCCGAAAAGAGCATGTTATTTATTACCTTAGCAAAAAGTTTACCGACTGCGAGACCCGATACTCGTTGCTTGAGAAAACTTGTTGCGCTTTGGCATGGGTTGCTCGCCGGCTGAGACAGTATATGCTGACTCACACTACTATTGATATCAAAGATGGATCCAATCAAGTATATCTTTGAGAAACCCGCCTTGTCCGGAAGAATAGCAAGATGGCAGATGATCTTGACTGAGTATGACATCCAGTACACGACCCAAAAGGCAATCAAAGGAAGTGAGTTGGCAGACCATTTGGCACATCAGGCAGTGGATGATTACCAGTCTGTGAACTTCGAGTTCCCGGATGAGAATATCATGTTGGTAACTGACTGTGAAACACCTAGACCGGATGAAGGACCTGAGGAAGGATCCCGATGGTCTATGTACTTTGATGGAGCTTCGAATGCTTTGGGTAATGGCATTGGCGCCGTGATCATATCTCCTAAAGGCTCGCATACTCCGTTCACCGCCCGATTATGTTTTAACTGCACCAACAATATGGCGGAGTATAAAGCGTGCATCGTGGGTCTTCGAGCAGCAATCGACCTAAGGATTAAATTCTTGAGTGTCTTCAGATATTCTGCTCTCGTGATCAGTCAGATCAAAGGCGAGTGGGATACGAAACACCCAAATCTTATTCCTTACAAGGAGTATGTATTGACGTTGCTTCCCCACTTTGAGAAGATAACCTTCGAACACTTCCCTAGAGAGGAGAATCAGTTGGCAGACGCGCTAGCTACGATGTCTTCTATGTTCAAAGTCAATTGGGACAACGAAGCTCCCCGGATTATCATTGAAAGGTTGGACGAACCTGCGCATTGTTGTGACATTGAGGCTGAAAAGGTAACAGAGAAACCCTGGTTTCATGAGGTAAAGAGGTGTCTTGAAGCTCAGGAATACCCCGAGGGTGCATCTGTTAATGACAAGAAGTTTCTGAGGAGGTTCGCGGCGAAGTTCTTCATCAGTAATGACATCCTTTACAAGCGTAACCATGATTCAACCTTACTGCGATATGTGGATAAGAATGAAGCAGAAAGGATCATGGCAGAGTTACATGAAAGTACTTTCGGAACTCATTCCAATGGACATACCATGGCAAAGAAAATCCTTCGCGCAAGATATTTCTAGTCCACAATGGAAGCCGACTGTTATCAGTATTCTCGGACCTATCACAAGTGCCAAGTCTATGCTGATAAGGTGCACATACCTCTGGTTCCTCTGAACGTCTTGATAGCTCCTTGGCCTTTTGCAATGTGGGGCATTGACATGATCGGCGAGATCAGACCTACAGCATCTAACGGGAATTGTTTCATCCTGGTAGCAATTGATTACTTTACGAAGTGGGTTGAAGCAGCTTCCTTTGCTACTGTAACCAAGAACATCGTGGCACGGTTCATTCGGCACAATCTGATTTGTCGATACGGTGTACCAGAGAGGATCATTACGGACAATGGTACGAGTCTCAACAATAAGATGATCATTGAGCTCTGCAAGCAGTTCAAGATACAGCATCACAACTCTTCTCCCTACCGGCCGAAGATGAATGGGGTTGTAGAAGCGGCTAATAAGAACATTAAGAAGATTGTGTAGAAGATGACGGTGACATACAAAGATTGGCACGAGATGTTACCATTTGCTCTTCATGGGCACCGTACCTCAGCACGGACGTCAACAGGGGCAACACCCTATTCCTTGGTTTATGGCATGGAGGCAGTCTTGCCCATTGAAGTTCAGATGCCCTCTCTTCGGATTATGAAGGACGCAGGTTTGAGCGAAGATGAATGGATTCAGACTCGGCTTGATCAGCTGAACTTAATCGACGAAAAGAGACTTACTGCTATTTGTCATGGTCAGACGTACCAAAAACGGATGATCAAGGCATTTAACAAGAAAGTTAGATGACAAGAGTATCAAGTTGGGGACCTGGTTATCAAGCACATCATACTGCCACAAGGCAATCCCAGGGGCAAATGGACCCCTACTTACGAAGGGCCATTTGTGGTTAAGAACATTTTCTCGGGAGGAGCTATGATTCTAACCACCATGGATGGTGACGACCTTCCTCACCCCGTCAATGCAGACATAGTGAAAAGATACTACGCATAATCAAAGACCCGCTAGGTGGACTGGCCTAGGCAAAAATAAGGGCTTCCCGGCGAACCAAAAGAGTTCCAGTAAAAATAAGGGATGAAAATAAAAAAAATCTATACACTCGGCAAGTCGAAAACCTGAAAAGGCAGCTTGGGCAAAAAAAGGGTATCCCGGTGGACTGAAAACACGAAAGGGCGGTCCAGGCAAAAAATAGGGATCATAGCGTAACACTATGTCTCATTGGATCACCTTGCAACCAGACTTTGGTATCGACTATCAAGCTCGGACGACACTAATCAATATGATCTACCTTCAACCAGTAGCAAAGTGATGAGATGCTCGAGGACATAAAGGCAATAGCAGAGTTGGAACCCAGTGGGATTATTCACATAGCTGTTTTGTTTAGTTTTTCACAAATTGTGTAAATTCTATTATTCGGCGGTGTTCTCTTACTAGGACGTCAGCCTCTTGTACAAAAACACCTATTTACACGCCAAACTTAAAATCAATACAATTCATTTTCAAAGAAATTTCAAACTGTTTTTCCTTTATCTGTTTTGTTTTGCAAAGAACGTCCAATGTTCATTTTTGATATATGCATTTGACATTAATTGCTGCTCATAAATATTTACATGCGAAACAAAAGACGATTACTCGTAATATCTGAAATAGGGGAAATAAAAATTGTCCAAACTGTACATTTGCTATGTCCCCCAGGTACAAGGTAAATTCAGCTGAAGAACATGATTGAGATGCATTCACTCCCCGCAGAGTAAGACAGTAATGATGGCTCTCCCCAGCTGAGACTTGCAACTGTGAATGAATCGGTAATATTCTCCCCAAGCAGAGATTTATCTACCATCAACACTGAAAAGGTTTAATATCCCCGACAGTCTTAATATTCCCCAACGGAGTATAAGAATGTTCGCCGGCAGAGTACAAAATATCCCCAGTAGTGTTTGAAATTTTTCCAGCGCAGTCTGAAAAAGCTTCCCCGGTGGAATTTGGAGAGTCATCCCCAGTAAACTTCGGAAGATTGTCCCCAGCAGGTTCAAAGGATTATCCCCCATTAGAGTCTAAAAGGTTATCCTCAGTGAAGTCGCAACTGAAAGATCATCCCCAGCGGAGTTCTTTCCTTTCACAAACAGGAATTTAATCCCCAACAGGATTCAGTATCACCAGCAACGGTAATTCATCCCCAGCGGAATTTATCGGTGGAATCCTCAACAGAGCATCTCTTCCCCACAGAGTAGTCTCCTCGTCGGTTTATTCCCCAACGGAGTTATCCTCTCCTGCAGGTTTATTCTCGCAATCATCTTCGTTCACTATCCCCAGCGGAAACGAAGAATCCAATTCTATTCTCCAGCAGTTATCCGGGATTTATTTTCCCCAGCTAAAACATTACATTTTCATACATCATGATACATGCATATACGCATCATATAACACAATCTCATTTATTTTGAGAACATCATTGCTTGATATATATCATACATTGCATATAAATGACCTTTACCTTTCAGGAAGGATACAGTTAAGTTCTCAGCTATGTCGAACTACTGACCAGTTCTTAAATCTCAACTGAATTAGTCTCGGTTGAATTACAGATAAGGTTCTAAATCTCGGCAATTTTCCTTCGTCGTAGTGTGGACGAGCTCTTAAATCTCAACAGAATTATACTCTGTTGAAGTATAGACAGTTCCTAGATCTCGATGAAGATGTTTCCCTCAGTCGAAGTACTGACTGGTTCTTAAATCTCAACTGAATTAGTCTCGGTTGAATTACAGATAAGGTTCTAAATCTCGACAATTTCCTCTGTCGAAGTGTGGACGAGTTCTTAAATCTCAACAGAATTATCCTCCGTTGAAGTACAGATAGTTCCTAGATCTCGATGAAAATTTTTCCCTTTGTCGAACTACTGACCGATTCTTAAATCTCAACTGAATTAGTCGCAGTTGAATTACAGATAAGGTTCTAAATCTCGACAATTTTCCTCGGTAGAAGTGTGGACGAGTTCTTAAATCTCAACAGAATTATACTCTGTTGAAGTACAGACAGTTCCTAGATCTCGATGAAGATGTTTCCCTCAGTTGAAGTACTTACCGGTTCTTAAATCTCAACTGAATTAGTCTCGGTTGAATTACAGATAAGGTTCTAAATCTCGATAATTTTCCTCTGTCGCAGTGTGGACGAGTTCTTAAATCTCAACAGAATTATCCTCCGTTGAAGTACAGACAGTTCCTAGATCTCGATGAAGATGTTTCCCTCAGTCGAAGTACTGACCGTTTCTTAAATCTCAACTAAATTAGTCTCGATTGAATTACAGATAAGGTTCTAAATCTCGATAATCCCCCTCAGTCGAAGTACTGACCTGTTCTTAAATCTCAATTGAATTAGTCTCGGTTGAATTACAGATAAGGTTCTAAATCTCGACAGATTCCCCCCCAGTTGAATTACGGAAAAGTCCTTAAAACCCAGCAGAGATGTTCTCTCAGTTGGAGTACAGGCAAGTTCCTAAATATCAACAAGATCAGACTTCCCCAGCGGAATCTTCCACCATAACAGGTATGCAAGTTCTCGTTAAGGAATCTCTTATGCGATCGACACTCCTGCAGATGCCATCTTTAAGCCCATCCTCCCGTCAGCAATCTCCAAATGGCATATGTAAGTCCATTCCCGACATCACAAGGCTGATACCACTTCATGCGAGTGCAAATTTCTGGGCACTCTAGTGTTCAATCATCTTCCACCTTCGGATCACGAAAGGCACGAAAGCCAATCTACATCCTCAGGTTTAAGAAGATTGAACAGGGGCAGCTGTTGTACCCCAAAATTTTCCCTCTCATATTTTCTCAAAACATTGCAAGAAAAATCTCCAAGTTGCTCAAGTTTGTTCAAGAGTTGGTCAGACAAGTTATCTCCTAAGGCAGTCAACCCCAAATTAGGGTTTTGTTTTGCATCAAGATCTTTGAGTCCAAATGACCTAAAGTACTCCCCAATGTCCTAATATTCTCTCAATATCATCCATGTCAAATTTCAAGCCTTGCAGAGGAAGTTTGCTCAGTCAATTACTCAAAGGGTCCAAAAATCGACTGTGATAGGGCAAAAGTCAACTGTGATCCAAATACAGTCAAACTTCAAGATTTTTTGCCAACATTCTCATTTTGAAGTATATTTCATCATTTTATCAAGGGTTGATCATGATTCATCAAGGATTTCTCTAAATTCATCAAGATTCAAAAGTTGCTAAATTAGGGTTTTTGCAGGAAAAGTCAACTCAACTTTGACCAAGCATAACTTTCTCATACTTTATGAGAAATGACCTATCCAAAGATCATTTTGAAGAGGATGCAATTTCCTACAATACATCTTAATACCCCAAGATCAAAAAATGCACTCACAAGAAGTGATAAATTTGGACATTATAGGTCATTTTTGAAAGTCAACAAAAACACCTTTTTTTCCAAAACTTATAACTTGAGAATGGAATGTCAAAATGCGATGAAACCAAAAGGGTAGGTTAGAGGACATCTCAAGCTTTCTAAAAAGTCAAATAACACTTCCAAAAGTTCAAAATTGAAGAAGTTATGCATTGTTGAAGTTGGACATTTTTTACAAAATTGCCAAAAGTTAACTATCCCCAAAACTTTAAATTTTGTCAAATGGGCCCATCCTTTTCCACTTGATTTGGGCTTGCATCATTTACCACGTGTCCTAGCTTCATCCATGAGCCCATATTTTATTTTTATTATTTAATTTGATTTTTATTTGAATTTATTCATTTTTAACCAAATTAAATCATATAAAATCCAAACTTTGATTACCTAAGATTTTTTTGGTTGTTTCAGGTCTTAATTATCACCATTATCATCATCAAACTCGGATCATACAATATCATGTGCAAAAAGATTGATTTTTGGCAGGTTTGGCAAGTTTGTAAAGAGTGAATCAAATCAAATCCCAAAGCATTGATGGGAGAAGATTCAAGCCATAATTATTACCCTAACACACTATGCAATACATAAGGAGGCAAAAGCAATCGAAACAGGGGTGAGAGGCTGCAGAAAGAGGCAATACAAAAGTTGAAAAATTCACTAAAAAGGTTGGAATCGAATCCATAGCTAGAGGGGTTTTCAGGACTTGGGGGTTATCTCAATCAACTGCTGATCATCTCCAGAGGCTTTTGCAATCCAGACCACGTGTTTTCAAGCACTCTAAAGCACTATAAGTACCACGCAGATCCGCTTCTTTCTTGAATTCGTAAATCATCATTCAGGCATCATTTAGATAAAGTAATTACATGTTTGTGATCACAAAGACATTTGCAAACTTTTTGTATTATTGAATTTCGTTTATATGACCTGTACCAAGAATCACCATAGCTAGGGTTCTTGGAGCTTTTTTGGGCGTTTTTGTTTCAGGAAATATTGACCATCAAGAGAGGTATGGTTGTGACCGGGAGGGAAGGACGAATACAACCATGGCTTTGGAATGGATTTATGTAGCCTGAGATGGATTTTAGGATTGGCCTACGCTTTTAGCTGCGGATTCAAATCCGCAGGTAATATTGTTACAGGTATGAGGACAGGGACGAGATTGTGTCCTCCTCCAATTGGCCAATTCAAATGATTTTTGCGCATTTTTGTTTTGCTGGAACATTAACTTGTTTTATTTTATTATATTTCCTTTGGATATTGTTAACAAACAAAGCAAATCAGCCTAGTGGCAAGCGTGCATTGGCAATCACTTTCAGGACCTGGGTTCGAATCCCAGGTCCTCCACTTTCTCAATATGTTTTTTCTTCAGGTACTCCTATGCGTGCTTAGGCTTGCAGAACACCATGCACTCTCATTCATCCAATGGCAAGATGGCCAAAGGCCAGATCTGGTGGCCAAGATCTGAAGGACCACCATAGGCAAAGTCAGCGCACACACATCAAATCCAGGAAAGGTCAACAAGGCCAGCGTTTTAGGCCTCAGGATTGCTGATCCACACTCCGAATTTCAGGCCCATACCCCCCTTACTCTCATCTATTTTATTTTTTGTTTTAATTAATTGTTTTATTATTTTTTATTCAATTACTAACTAATTAAAAATTCTTTTCTTTTCTAAAATAAAATCACCAAAAATATTTTTATTCAATTAAATTTTAACTTTTATTTTTATTAATAAATACTAATAAATTAATTTAGGTTTTAATTCTAGAATAATTTTAACTATTTTTGTAAATAATTAAAATTAAATTAGATTTAATTAGGTTTAATTACTAATTCAATTAACTTTATTTTTCTTTCTTAAAATAACAAAAAACCTAAAAAATAATTTATTTTTATTAATTAATTTATTTATTAATTTAGTAATTAATTTAGATTTATCTCTTTCTTAAAATAAAAACCAAAAAAAGATTTTTTCTTTAAAGGGTCAAAACCCTAATCTTGCACTCGATTTAATTTCCCGCACGCGATTTATTTTCTTTTATCCATTTATGTATCTGATTCCGGATTGTAATAGTTAATAGGACCTTTATTTATTTTTTATTGCTTTATTTATTTTTAAGGGTTTGTCTTTGGCGATGTAAATACCCGACGCCTTGTAATTTAAATTCCGCATTTTATTTCCATAAAATATAACTGTTAGATGTTTGATAATAGGATGGCATGACAAGACTGAATGTTTTAACCTAAAATCAACTTAGATCACCCTTAACATGTACAGAGACAAGAATAACTGAAAACGACACACTCGCACATGCACACTCTTAGGGTACACCCCACTTGGTTGCCTTTGTACGCGGTCATTGAGTATAGGTCACTTTAGAGGTCGCCCTCTTGTCTAAAGGATCATAGTCGCCTCGAAACGGTCGCCTCAGATATTGTTGCCTCAAGACAAATGATCTAAGACATTAGGGTTACCGCTAAAGTGTCCTAACATTGCTTTAGTGACCGTAAGTCCCACATTCGAATTGACCCTTAAAACTCCAACAACGGTGCTACCTACTCACTAATAGTAGGATAGCATTGTCTAAAGGAAGATAGCATAGAAAGATTCCTTTTTCGAGTAGGTAAATGGTTCTTAAGTACTTGCTCCTTCAAAAAACAAAAACTTTTCACACTTACACTTTTCGAACAAAGTTTTCAAAAAAAACACTTCATACGCTCTTGAGGACAGAAGCAAGAGTTAAATCGAAGTTTTCAAACAAAAACTTTTTTTCAAACCCACAAGCACAAAGAAAGCAATTTCGAAAACATTTGAGCAAGTACCTAAGAGCCCGTGGATAACCACGGATAGGTGCTAACACCTTCCCTTTCTATAATCTACCCCCCGAACCCGAGAAATATCTCGAAAAAGGAATTTTTCTGTGCTTTTTTCCTTTCCTTGTTAGATAAAATAAAAGTCGGTGGCGACTCTTGCTTACCGCGACATTTTGCGAAAACAAACGCAAAACGTAAACCAGCATTCCAAAAAAAACAGTCAGTTCTTCCCACCGTATCACAGAAGACCTTTGATATTATACTTGACAGTGCTAGACAATTCAATGGGGGTGTGTACTGGGGAAGCATGACGAGTCTGGTCGAAAAGAGCATGCAATTTACTACCTTAGAAAAAAGTTTATCGACTGTGAGACCCGATACTCATTGCTCGAGAAAACTTGTTGCGCTTTGGCATGGGCTTCTCGCCGACTGAGACAGTATATGTTGACTCACATTACCTTGTTGATATCAAAGATGGATCTGATCAAGTATATTTTCGAGAAGCCCGCTCTCTCCGAAATGATAGCAAGATGGCAGATGATCTTAACCGAGTATGACATCTAATACACAACCCAAAAAGCAATCAAGGGGAGTGTATTGGCGGATCATTTGGCGCATCAGGCCGTGGAGGACTACCAGTCCATGAATTTCGAGTTCCCAGATGAGAATATCATGTTGGTAGCCGACTGCGAAGAACCTGGACCGGATGAAGTACCCGAGGAGGGATCCCGATGGTCTATGTGTTTTGATGGAGCCTCGAACGCATTGGGTAATGGCATTGGCGCTGTAATTATATCTCCTGAGGGCTGTCATACTTTGTTCACCGCTCGATTATGTTTTAACTGCACCAACAACATGGTGGAGTATGAAGCATGTATCATGGGTCTTCGAGCTGCTATTGACCTGAGGATTAAGTTCTTGAGTGTATTCGAATATTCTTCTCTGGTAATAAGTCAGATCAAAGGCGAGTGGGATACGAAGCACCCGAATCTTATTCCTTATAAAGAGTATGTATTGACATTGCTCCCACACTTTGAGGAGGTAACCTTTGAACATTTCCCAAGAGAGGAGAATCAGTTAGCGGACGCGCTAGATACCATGTCTTCTATGTTCAAAGTCAGGTGGGACAATGAAGCTCCCCAGATTACCATTGAGAGGTTGGATGAACCCGCACATTGCTGTGACATTGAGACTGAAGAGGTATCAGATAAACCCTGGTTTCACGAGGTAAAGAGGTACCTTGAGGTTTAAGAATACCCCGAGGGGGCATCTGTTAATGATAAGAAGTTCCTGAGAAGGTTCACTGCGAAGTTCTTCATCAGTAATGGAATCCTCTATAAGTGTAACCATGATTCAACCTTATTGCAATGTGTAGACAAGAGCGGGGCAGAAAGGATCATGGCAGAATTACACGAAGGTACCTTCGGAACTCATTCCAGTGGACATACCATGGCAAAGAAAATCCTACGGGCAGCATATTACTGGTCCACTATGGAAGCCGATTGTTATCAAAACTCTTGAACCTGTCATAAGTTCCAAGTCTATGCTGATAAGGCGCATGTTCCTCCAGTCCCTCTGAATGTCTTGACAGCTCCTTGGCCCTTTACAATGTGGGGCATCGACATGATCGGCGAGATCAGACCTACTGCGTCTAACGGGCATCGCTTCATTCTGGTGGCAATTGATTACTTCACAGAGTGGGTTGAGGCAGCTTCCTTTGCTACAGTAACCAAGAACGTCGTGGCGCGGTTTATCCGACACAATCTGATCTGTCGATATGGTGTACCAGAGAGGATTATTACTGACAATGGTACAAATCTCAACAACACAATGATCACCGAGCTCTGTAAACAGTTCAAGATACAACGTCATAATTCTTCTCCCTACCAGTCGAAGATGAATGGCGTTGTTGAAGCAGCTAACAAGAACATCAAGAAGATTGTGCAGAAGATGACAGTGACATACAAAGACTGGCACGAGATGTTACCATTCGCTCTTCATGGTTACCGTACCTCAGCGCGGAGATCGACAGGGGAAACACCTTATTCCTTGGTATATGGCATGGAGGAAGTCCTACCCATCAAAGTCCATATACCCTCTCTCAGGATTATGAAGGATGCGGTTTTGAACGAAGACGATTGGATCCAAACCCGGCTTGATCAGCTGAATCTAATCAATGAGAAGAGACTTACTGTTATTTGTCTTGGTCATACGTATCAAAAGAGAATGATCAAGGCTTTTAACAAGAAAGTCAGACGTCAAGAATATCAAGTCGGGGATCTAGTGATCAAACGCATCATACTACCGCAAGGTGATCCCAGGGGCAAATGGACCCCCACATACAAAGGGCCATTTGTGCTTAAGAACATTTTCTCGGGAGGAGCTATGATTCTAACCACCATGGATGGTGACGACCTTCCTTACCCCTTCAATGCAGACATAGTGAAAAGATACTACGCATAATCAAAGACCCGCTAGGTTGACTGGCCTAGGCAAAAATAAGGGCTTCCCGGCGAACCAAAAGGGTTCGGGCAAAAGTAAGGGATGAAAATGAGAAGAAAAAAATTATACACACGGCAAGTCGAAAACCTGAAAAGGCGACTTGGGCAAAAAAGGGTATCTCGGTGGACTGAAAACCCGAAAGGGAGGTCCAGGCAAAAATTAGGGATCGAAGCGTAACATTATGTCTCATTGGATCATCTTGTAACCAAACTTATCAAGCTCAGACAGCGCCAATCAATCTGATCCACCTTCGACCAAGCAGCAAGGTGATGAGACGCTTGAAAATATAAAGGCAATAGTGGAGTTGGAACCCAATGGGGTTGTTTCACATAGTTGTTTTCTTTTTTTACACAAATTGTATAAATTCTGTCTTTCAGCGGCATTCTCTTACTAGGACGTCAGCCTCCTTGTTCAAAACGCCTATTACAGGCCAACTTCAAAAATCAATACAATTCATTTTCACAAGAAACTTTGATTTGTTTTTATTTTTCTGTTTTGATTTGCAAGAACGTCCAATGATTTATTTTTTATATATGCATTTGAAAAAATAATTGCTGCTCATAAATATTTACATGAGAAACAAAAGACGATTACTCGTAATGCCAGAAACAGGGAAAACAAGAAGTGACCAAACCTTACAGTTACTCTGCCCATCAGGTACCGGGATAAAGCCAGCTTGAGAACATGAGTAGTGGTACATACACTCCCTACATAGTAAAAAGTATCCAAAGACAATGATGTTAGCTTTCCTGAACAGGACATAACTCTCCCCAGCTGAGGTTCACAGTCGCGAGTGAGTCAGTAAATTTTTCCCCAAGTAGAGTTTATTTCTCTCACAAGCAGAAATTCAATCTCCAACAGAATTCATTATCACCAGCAACGGAAATTCATCCCCAGCTGAGTTTACTTCTCCAAGTTAGTGATCTATCAACAGAGTATCTCCTCTCCAACAGAGTTATTCCGTGCAGAGTTATCCTCAGATAGGGTCTCTTCCGACAGAATATTCACCGGCTGAATGGATGTGAATCCCCAGCTAGTCATCTTTGTTCACCATCCCCAACAGAAGTAGAGGAATTATGGTTTTTTCACAGCAGTCAAGAATAGCATTTCTCATACTATGCAAATAGCAGTCGGGGATTTATTTTCCTGGACTCAGATTATCACGTCAGCATTTCATGTCCATACATCATGACATGTGCATACATTACATATAACATAATCTCAGTCATTTTGAGAACCTTATTACAATGCATCTCATGCATCGCACATAACTAACCATGTATTTCTTTCAGGAAAGACAGTTATTATCAACAATTTCCAGCAGGTCCATGATCAACACTCGAAGCTAAATAGAGTATTCATCGGTGCGACAAGAACAACCTTACCCAGGTTCCCTATGCAGTTTTACCCAAACTCCTCACACAGCAACCATCCAGGTTCCTTCTCACAGCCCTACTATCCAGGCTTTTGTATCGAAGTAACCCTACTATCCAGGTTCCTTCTCAAGCCCTACTACCCAGGCTTTCATCTCGAAGTAACCCTACCATCCAGGTTCCTTCTTACAGCCCTACTACCCAGGCTTTCATATCGAAGTAACCCTACTATCCAGGTTCCTACTCAAGCCCTACTACCCAGGCTTTCATCTCGAAGTAACCCTAACATACAGGTTCCTTCTCACAGCCCTACTATCCAGGCTTTCATATCGAAGTAACCCTACCATCCAGGTTCCTTCTCACAGCCCTACTATCCAGGCTTTCATATCAAAGTAACCCTACTATACAGGTTCCTTCCCAAGCCCTACTACCCAGGCTTTCATATCGAAGTAACCCTACTACCCAGGTTCCTTCTCACAGCCCTACTATCCAGGCTTTCATATCGAAGTAACCCTACTACCCAGGTTCCTTCTCACAGCCCTACTATCCAGGCTTTCATATCAAAGTAACCCTACTACCCATGTTCCTTCTCATAGCCCTACTATCTGGGCTTTCATATCGAGGTAACCCTACTATCCAGGTTCCTTCTCACAACCATACTATCCAGGCTTTCATATCGAAGTAACCCTACTATCCAAGTGCCTTCTCACATCCCTATTGTTGTACCCCAAAATTTTCCCTCCCATATTTCTCAAAACATTGCTAGAAAAATCTCCAAGTTGCTCAAGGTTGCTCAAAGATTGACCAGACAAGCTATCTCCGAAGGTAGTCTACCCCAAATTAGGGTTTTTTGTTGCATCAAGATACTTGAGTCCAAGTGACCCCAAGTGCTCACCAATGTCCTAATATGTTCTCAAGGTCATCCATGTCAAGTTTCAAGCCTTGCAGAGGAAGTTTGCTCAATCAATTGCTCAAAGGTCCAAAAATCGACTGTGTTAGGGCAAAAGTCAACTGTGACCTACAAACAGTCAAACTTCAAGATTTTTTGTCAACATTCTCATTTTGAAGGATATTTAATCATTTTATCAAGGGTTGATCATGATTCATCAAGGATTGCTCAAAATTCATCAAGATTCAAAAGTTGCTAAATTAGGGTTTTATAGGAAAAGTCAACTCAACTTTGACCAAGCATAACCTTCTCATACTTTATGAGAAATGACCCATCCAAATCTCATTTTTAAGAGGATGCAATTTCCTACAAACCATCTTCATATCCCAAGATCAAAATATGGACCCACAAGAAGTTATGAATTTGGACATTATAGGTCATTTTTGAAAGTCAACAAAAACACCTTTTTTTTCAAAGCTTCTAACTTGAGCATGGAATATCAAAATGAGATGAGACTAAAATGGTTGATTATAGGACATCTCAAGCTTTCTAAAAAGTCCAAGAACACCTCCAAAAGTTCACAATTGAAGAAGTTGTGCATTGTTGAAGTTGGACTTTTTTAAAAATTGCCAAAAGTCAACTATCCCCAAAACTTCAAATTTTGCCAAATGAGCCCATTCTTTTTCACTTGATTTGAGTTTGCATTATTGACCACGTGCTCTAGATTTGGCCATGTGTCCATATTTTATTTTTATTATTTAATTTGATTTTTATTTGAATTAATACATTTTAAATCAAATAAAATCACATAAAATCAAAAATATTGATAACCAAAGATCTTTTGATGGTTATAGGTTTCAATGGACAGCTTGCACCATACCAAACTCGGATCAAGGCATTAGAGCACATAAAGATTGAAATCAAGCCAAAATTGGAAGGTTGTAAAAGAAGATCAAATCAAATATTCAATCATCAATGTAGGAAGATTTGGACAAAGTTTGTTACCCTAATACACTGAGCAATACATAAAGGTCGTGTGCAGGCAAGAATCAGGGTTGGAAATCAATTGTGGAGGCAGAATAAAGTTTGCAAAAAACCAGAAAAAGTGTGACTTCGAAATCGACCCTAGAGACATTTTCAGGGCTTGATATTGGTCTCAATCGTTTCCTAGCCATCACCACAAGCTAAACCAATCCAAACCACGTATTTTCAAGCTTCCTATAGCGCTGTAAGTGCCTCACGGATCCTCCCCATTCTTGATTTCAATTTGTATTATTCTTGCATCTATAACAAAAACTAATTGCATATTTGTGATCACCACATCATTTACAAGCTTTTGGCATCATTTGATTTTGTTTATCTGACTTATATTATGATCCGCCATAGTTAGGGTTTTCTTGGAGTTTTGGGGGGTTTTCGTTTCAGGTAAAATTGATCTTCATGATGGACATAGTTGTGATCCGTAGGTTGAGACGAACTCAACCATGTTCTTAGAATACGTTTATATAGCCTGAGGAGGATTTTGGAATGAAGCTGCGCTTTTAGCTGCGGATAAAAATCCGCAGGTAAAATTTACAGGGTTTTGAGGAAGAGGATGGTGCGTTGTGACCCTTCTGTTGGGCTGTTTGAATTCCGCGCTAAAATTCAACTAACGCATTTTCTTTTCTTATATTATTGTTATGTTGTATTTTGTTAACAAATAGAGCAGCATAGCCCAGCGGTCACCACGTTAGCGTTAAGGCATTTAGAGGCTGGAGGTCAGGGGTTCGATCTCTGCCTCCAGCATTTGTTATTTTTCCAATTTCTTTCTGGAGATCATGTGCGCGCCTAGGCCAGGAGTCCCACCATGCTCATCCCTTATCCATGTGCCAGATGGCCAGATCTGGTGGTCAATCTTTGAAGGCACGTCATAAGCAAGTCAATGCACGTGTATTGGATCACAAAAGTCAAAACGGACCAGCATTATTGGGCCAACAGAATTGCTTCTTGCACCCTCAAAACCAGGCCCAAACTCTCTTTCCTTCACACTTTTTATTTATTTAATTTAATTGTTTTATTTTGTTTAATTAATTTTCTAACCAATAACCAAATTTCCTTTTTTATCAAAAATCACAAAAAAATATTTTTATCCAATAAAATTTCAGAATTCTTTTTTTATTAATAAATACTAACTAATTAATTAGGTTTTTTTTAATTCTAGGAAACTTTAATTTATTTTTGTAAATATTTAAAATTAATTAGAAATCATTAGGTTTTAATTCTAATTTAATTATTTTAATTTCTTTCTTAAATAATCAAAAACTCTAAAACATGTCATTTAATTATTTTTTTCATTTAACATATTTAATTTCTAATTTAGTATTTTAATTTAGGATTTAATTTCTTTTCTTAAATAAAAACAACCAAAAAAACATTTTTCTTTTAAAAAAGGGTCAAAACCCTAATTTCGTCTACGATTTAATTTCGCGTCGCGCTTTATTTTTCTTTATCCAATTAATGTATCTACTTCCGATATGTAATAGATAATTAGGACATTTTATTTATTTTACCGCTTTATTTTATTTTTAAAGGGTTGCTTTTGGCGATGTAAATACCCGACGCCTTGTAATTTAATTTCCGCATTTTAATTTCTGCTAATTATAACTGCTAGATGTTTAGTAATAAGGCTTGCATGACAAGAATGAATGCCTGATTTCTAAAATCAAATTAGATCACCCTTAACATTTGCAAAGATAAAAATAACTGAAAACGACACACTCGCACATGCGCACTCCTAGGATACACCTCACTTGGTTACCTTCGTGCACGGTCATTGAGTATAGGTCGTTTTAGAGGTCGCCCTCTTGTCTAAAAGATCATAGTCGCCTCGAAATGGTTGCCTCGGATATTGTCTCCTCAAACAAATGATCTAAGACATTAGGGTTACCGCTAAGGCGTCCTAACATTGCTTTAGTGACTGTATGTCCCTCTTTCGAATTGAACCTCAAACTCCAACGACGGTGCTACCTACTCACTAATAGTGGGATAGCATTGTCTAAAGGAAATTAGCATAGAACGATTCCTTTTTCGAGTAGGTAGATAGTTCTTAGATACTTGCTCATTCAAAACAAAACAAATTTTTCACACTTACACTTTTACAAACAGAGTTTTCAAAACACTTCATTACACTCTTGAGGACAGAAGCAAGAGTTAAATCGAAGTTAAAACAAAAACTTTTCAAAACCCACAAGCACAAAGAAAACAATTTTGAAAACAATGAGCAAGTACCTAAGAGCCCGTAGATAACTACGGATAGAAAGGGTGCTAATACCTTCCCTGTCTATAATCTACCCCCCATACTCAGAAATATCTCAAAAAAAGGAAATTTTTTATGCTTTTTTCCTTTCCTTGTTGGATAAAATAAAAGTCGGTGGCGACTCTTGCTTACCGTGACATTTTGCGAACAAAAACGCAAAACGCAAACCAGCATTCCAAAAAACAGTCAGTTTTTCCCACCGTATCACAGAACCGGCGACTCTGCTGGGGAGTTAATAATTGGGGTGTACCTTAGGAATAGTTCATATTGTTTTCAATTGCTTTACTTGTATGCTTTATCTTTGTGGGTTTGAATCGGAGTTACTATAGATCCTAACCCGGATCTGGGGAACACCCTTTAGGTAAGTAGCAATAAACTGTGAGGGAACTGTACGGCATAGACCGATACGGTTGAAGCAATAGCTACGTTGGTGTGGCACTTTAGTTTGTACCGATATCCCTTGTGGTGCAATGAGGAGAATATGGGTCTTCTAAGGGGTCATTAAGCACCAACTGACCTTAGCACCTATAATTGACCAATTTGGCCATAGAAAAGTAGCAGTATGCTACACTCATTGAGGCCAAACTCTCGCGATGATTCTGGTCGCAAGAAAAGGTTGCTAAACTGGAATTATGACCAATCGAGGATGGTCAGTGATATTGAGATCCTTTAGAACCCGGTTACTATTTCTAGGACAGGTTTGAACCAAATGAACTGAAAGAGGGTAGTACCTAAGCTCCTTGCCAGCCTGAAATCTAAGGGCTATCTGTGTGACTTGTTTTCCCTTACCATGTTTGCTATCTGTGAATACCTGTGATGTGTTTCTATCATGACATCATGCATCATGACATTGCATGCATATTGCATTGGACTAACCATTTCAAAGACCAATGGGATTCATCTTTGTTCTATTTTGCAGATCATGGCATCTATGCATAGAAACACTATTCGGATCAGCTTTGTACAGATTCCCACTCAGCTTAAAGATTTGGTTTCCAAGGTTCCTGACACTTTCTCCTTTATCAGAAGACATGGGCACCTCCTCAGTCTAGTCACCTCTAAGCAGGATGAACAGATGATGAGTGTCTTGGTCCAGTTCTTTGATCCATTATACCACTGCTTCACTTTTCCGGACTACCAGTTGGTCCCTACCTTGGAAGAGTTCTCTGATCTACTCGGCATTTCCATTCTAGAGCAGATGCCATTTACAGGTTGGGAAGTAGCCCTTAGGACGGAAGAGATTGCTTCAACCCTACATCTGACAAAGGCTGAGGTAATGTCTAATTGGGAAACTCGGAGTGGGACAAAAGGCTTCTTAGCTAAATTCTTGGTTAATCAGGCTAAATAGTTCTGGGACAGTTTAGACTTTCAGGCGTTCGAGGACATCCTGGCTCTTCTTATTTATGGTTTGGTTCTGTTTCCAAACTCAGATTCTTTTGTCGACGTGAATGCGGTGAAGATTTTCATGTCCCGTAATCCAGTGCCCACTCTCTTGGGTGATATTCTGCATACCCTATATGCCCGTACTGCTCGGAAACGGGGAACCCTTATGTGTTATGCACCATTGCTGGCGAGGTGGTTTATTTCTCACCTCCCCAAATCAGTTTTGAAGAACAAGGAAGGCATGGGTTAGGCCTACAGGATTATGTCCCTTTCTCACACTGACATCATCTGGACTACTAAGGACATGGAAGACGTAGCTATTATTGATTGTTGTGGGGAATACCCCAATGTTCCATTGCTAGGAATCAACGGGGGGATCACCTATAATCCTTGTTTGGCCTTACGACAGTTTGGGCGGGCTAGAAGGGAAGGACCTCATGAGTTATTGATGCCAAGCATTGTCTTTGACTTCCCAGGGGATAGTGACGAGCATCGCCGCAGATTCATACGAGCCTGGGATAGGGTACACAGGTCTGATCCGCACGAGTTAGGTGTGAAGACTTCTCTTCCAATGGAACCATATCTCCGGTGGGTTCGTACACGTGCTCAGAAGCTAGGGATGCCCTACAAAGCTATCTTGCCTGTAATAGTTGAACTTGCTGATGAAGAAGGGGTTCCTCCTACCATCCTCCATCCATACATGCCTACTGACATTGGGGAATTAAAGAGGTCTTGGATCCAACTAAGGGAAGAGCGGGATACTTACAGAGAGAAGTATCACGGGCAAGAGCGGAAGATCCTGAAGCTTACAAGGCAACTGGAGAATGAGCAGGTCGTCAATGACTATTTCAGCACCAACGGAAAACGACCATGGGAGCGCTAATGTCTTTTATTATTTCTAGTTTTGATTTACCTTTCAGTATTTCTTTTTGTAACGCCTTAAAGGCATCTGTTAAACATTGAATTCAAGTTTTTATCTAATAAAAGTGTGTTTCATTTTGGTTTAAGAATTTGAATCTCCAAAGTCTTTGAAATCATATCATATGCATTTCATTCCCACGCACCTCATTACAGGTCTCCCAGTACAGGTCTCTCATGTTCTCGTTGTTTATTTCAGCAATGGCTTTCCAACCAGAAAACCAAGATCTTCAAACTCAAGAAGCTCAGTTCAGGGACGTATTCCTAAACCTATCCAAGGGGCATGAAGAGTTGAAAACACTCCTCTTCGGGAACTTGGTCAAGAAAAGTCCTGAAGACAATAAGGACGAACGGCTGGAACAACTGCAAGTTGAGTTAGGTACCATGAAAACCCAGATGCTCGGGCAGATGGCTCTTATCCAAGGCTTAGCTCGGGAACAAGAAGAGTTGAGAACCATTATCAACCAGCTGCATCAAGACAGATACAACAGTATGAAGCAAACAGTCGAGGCCGGGGACCAAGTCATTAATCAGCCTCCAAGAAGACAAGGGTCTGGTATGGTGAAGAATGGACCTCTCCAAATTGCTACTACATCACGGGTCCAACAACAACCTTGCCATAAACAACGGGTTAATCAGAGGTCGTTTACCAAGCTCAACATGCCACTGTCCCAAGCTTTGTAACACCTATTGAGATTAAATCTGGTGACGTTGGTAGGACCTCATCTGAATCCTAAGACTTCTTCACCCAACTACAATCCTGATGCAAGGTGTGCATACCATTCTAACAGCCCAGGGCATGATACTGACGATTGTTGGAAGCTGAAGTACAAAATTCAAAACCTGATTGATGAAGGAGCATTAGGATTCGCACAAGATGGTTAGGCTGAGTTCTTCTACCATCCCTCCAAGGCTCACCATTTGAAGTGACAAGTCCTGAGACGAGAAGACTTTTTATTCATTAGAATTTTCAATTTGTAATTTTCTTTTGATTGTTCAAACATTTATTCATGTCAAACTTTGTTACTTTATCAATACATCGCATATGTCTGTTTTAAATCAATACATTCGTATTCACTATATTCAAATTGCTTTCATTTTTTGTGATGATCAACTCTCGATTAAAAATTCTAAGCCTTTAGAGGGAGGATGACGAAAATGATATCAAAATCTATACAATATGCTTTTGAACAGACTTCGCTGATGAGGTACAGGCATTGTTTCAAATCCTAAACAGTGGAGTTATAAGGAAGATAATCCCTAGTCAACTCCTTTGATCCAAAGAAATTGGAGTTTTTCTTTTCACAAATTAAAACCCTTAATTATAACCTGGGGCAGGGTAGTTTTCTCAGTTGATCCAGGTGCACAATGAATGGCATCAAAGAAATCCTTCCGAAACAAAAGACGGTGATGGTTCTGTATAATCGTAAGGACAGGCAGTCATTATCTCTGAAAAATAAAAGCCCATTAAGTCAAAACCTGTGAAGGAGACTTAAGAAAAACTGGGGCATCCCGCTGACTGTAGTCACAAAAACAAATAGTTCAGGCAAAAGACAGGGATAATAAAATCAAAAAGAAAGAGGTCCTACAAACTCTCAACAAAAATGACTGCCTGTTCAAAATAAATTGTCAGTATCCGAACCATCACTGGAATATCAGAGCAAAGACTCAAACGGGATCTAATGCATGATTAGCTGAGTTTAGGATCGAAGAACATCACGAAGAGCGGGTGGGTACAAATAAATTTTGAGCCTTTATCCTTTGTTTCTTAAACCGTGAACCAGGCCACGTTATAACCCTTAAAAGTCCTAGCTGAAGCACGGGTTAGTTCGAAAGCATACTGTTACAAAAGGTATCCTGACTCCTATAGGGCTTGCTGTAAATCCTGAGTTAACATCACATTTTACAAAAATTCGCTTGTTTTATTGAAAACTGCATTTTCAAAGAACTTCAAAATAGACATAAGCTTTGCATTCTTAAAATAACATTGTTTGCATATGACTATTTGCTCAACAGCAGAGAAATTCGCACGACTAATATCTAGTGAACAAAAACCTTTTCAATAAAAAGGGTCACCTCAAGTGGAAAAAAGCACTTCCAACCAAGGGGCAGACATGATCATGGTCCATCATCTGGGGCAGTTAAGTCAAGATTCAAGGAATCTCTCAAAGATGCCAAATAGCCAGGGGCAAATCTCCATCTGAATCGCCTAGGGCATTGGACATGAATTCCAGCAACGAATCTTGCACGATCAGACAAACATCTTCTGGTATCGTGACAACATAACGCTACTGACAGTGACAACTCCCTACACCTTGAGAGCATGGACATAGTCAGAAAATACTGTGCATGAATAAAGACCCGTTAGGTTAACAGGCCTAGGAAAAAATAAGGGCATCCCGACGAACCAAAAGGGTTCGGGCAAAAATTAGGGATAAAAACAAAAAAGATTTGTACACCCGACAAGTCGAAAACCTGAAAAGGCGGCTTGGGCAAAAAAGGGGTATCCCGGTGGACTAAAAATCTGAAAAGACAGTCCAGGAAAAAGTTAGGGATCAAAGCATACGACTATGTCCCGTCATCTTGTCACTTGCCTACCAGAAGAAGACTTATCATTTTGATCGAAAGATACCAAGCACCTCATAGGTTGGGATAATACTCGATCCACAAGGCCTCCGCAAGCACCTTCTCCTGCAGATACAGGGGCAGAAAAGTCTCGATGCAAAGCCATTGTCATATCCTTAGCACGTATCCCTGTAACATTCATTCCCCACAGAGTAAGAAAAAGACAGTAATATTAACTCTCCCCAGTTGAGGCTCACAACCGCGAATGAGTTGGTAATATTCTCCCCAAGCAGAGTTTATCTACCATCAGCACTAAAAAAGTCTTAATATCCCCGGCGGAGTATAAAAAAATCCCCAGTGGAGTTTGAATTTTTCCCCAGCGCAGCCTGAAAAAGCTTCCCCAGTAGAGTGTGGAGAATCATCCCCAGTAGACTTTGGAAGATTGTCCCCAGTAGAGCCTGAAAGGTTATCCCCAGTGAAGTCGCAACTGAAAGATCATCCCCAGCGGAGTTCTTTCCTTTCACAAACAAGAATTCAATCCCCAACAGGATTCAGTATCACCAGCAACGGTAATTCATCCCCAGCGGAATTTATCAGTGGAATCCTCAGCAGAATATCTCTTCCCTACAGAGTAATCTCCTCATCAGTTTATCCCCCAACGGAGTCATCCTCTCCTACAGGTTTATTCTCACAATCATCTTCATTCGCTATCCCCGGCGGAAATGAAGAATTCAGCTCTTTTCTCCAGCAGCTATCTGGGATTTATTTTCCCCAGCTAAAAACATTACATTTTTGTACATCATGACACGTGCATATACGCATCATACAACACAATCTCATCTATTTTGAGAACATCATTGACTGATACATATCATACATTACATACAACTAACTTTTACCTTTCAGGAAGGATGCGGTTAAATTCTCATAAAATTCAAAGCTATGAAGCTTTTACCTCAGTCGAAGTACGGACAAGTTCTTAAATCTCAACAGAGATGTTTTCTCAGTTAAATTACAAACAAGGTCCTAAATCTCGACAAAGTCCCTCCGTTAAATTACAGACAAGTTCCTAAATCTCAGCAGAGAAGTTTTCTCAGTTGAATTACGGGCGAGTTCTTAAATCTCGATGAAGATGTTTCCCTCCAAGTCGAATTACTGACAAGTTCTTAAATCTCAACAGAGATGTTTTCTCAGTTGAATTACAAACAAGGTCCTAAATCTCGACAAAGTTCATCCGTCGAATTACAAACGAGTTCCTAAATCTCAATAGAGTTTTCTCAGTCGAATTACGGGCGAGTTCTTAAATCTCGATGAAGATGTTTCCCCGAGTCGAATTACTGACAAGTTCTTAAATCTCAACAAAGTTTTTCTCAGTTGAATTACAGGCAAGGTCCTAAATCTCGACAAAGTTCCTCCGTCGAATTACAAACGAGTTCCTAAATCTCAACAGAGTTTTCTCAGTTGAATTACGGGCGAGTTCTTAAATCTTGATGAAGATGTTTCCCTCCAGTCGAATTACTAACAAGTTCTTAAATCTCAATAGAGATGTTTTCTCAGTTGAATTACAGACAAGGTCCTAAATCTCGACAAAGTTCCTCCATTGAATTACAGACGAGTTCCTAAATCTCAGCAGAGTTTTCTTAGTTGAATTACGGGCGAGTTCTTAAATCTCGATGAAGATGTTTCCCCAAGTCGAATTACTGACAAGTTCTTAAATCTCAACAGAGTTTTTATCAGTTGAATTACAGGCAAGGTCCTAAATCTCGACAAAGTTCCTCCGTCGAATTACAGACGAGTTCCTAAATCTCAACAGAGTTTTCTCAGTTGAATTACGGGCGAGTTCTTAAATCTCGATGAAGATGTTTCCCTCCAGTCGAATTACTGACAAGTTCTTAAATCTCAACAGAGTTTTTTATCAGTTGAATTACAGACAAGGTCCTAAATCTCGACAAAGTTCCTTCGTCGAATTACAGACAGGTTCCTAAATCTCAGCAGAGTTTTCTCAGTTGAATTACAGGCGAGTTCTTAAATCTCGATGAAGATGTTTCCCCAAGTCGAATTATTGACAAGTTCTTAAATCTCAGCATAGATGTTTTTCTCAGTTGAATTACAGACAAGATCCTAAATCTCGACAAAGTTCCTCCGTTGAATTACAGACAAGTTCCTAAATCTCAGCAGAGAAGTTTTCTCAGTTGAACTACGAGTGAGTTCTTAAATCTCGATGAAGATGTTTCCCTCCAGTCGAATTACTGACAAGTTCTTAAATCTCAACAGAGATGTTTTCTCAGTTGAATTGCAGACAAGGTTTTAAATCTCGGCAAAGTTCCTCCGTCGAATTACAGACAGGTTCCTAAATCTCAGCAGAGAAGTTTTCTCAGTTGAATTACGGGCGAGTTCTTAAATCTCGATGCAGATGTTTCCCCCAAGTCGAATTACTGACAAGTTCTTAAATCTCAGCAGAGATGTTTTTTCTCAGTTGAATTACAGACAAGTTCCTAAATCTTGACATTTCAGTTGAATTACGAGCAAGTTCCTAAATCTCAACAAAGATCAGACTTCCCCAGCGGAATCTTCTACAACAACAGGTATACAAGTTCTCGCTAAGGAATCTCTTATGCGATCGACACTCCTTCAGATGGCATCTTTAAGCCCATCCCCTCGTCACCAATCTCCAAATGGCATTTGTAAGCCCATTCCCGACATCACAAGGCTGATACCACTTCATGCGAGTGCAAATTTCTGGGCACTCTAGTGTTCAATCATCTTCCACCTTCGGATCACGAAAGGCATGAAAGCCAATCTAAATCCTCAGGTTTAAGAAGATTGAACAGGGGCAACTGTTGTACCCCAAAATTTTCCCTCCCATATTTCTCAAAAGATTGCAAGAAAAATCTCCAAGTTGCTCAAGCTTGCTCAAAGATTGACCAGACAAGCTATCTCTTAAGGTAGTCTACCCCAAATTAGGGTTTTTTGTTGCATCAAGATCCTTGAGTCCAAGTGACCCCAAGTTCTCACCAATGTCCTAATATGTTCTCAAGGTCATCCATGTCAAGTTTCAAGCCTTGCAGAGGAAGTTTGCTCAGTCAATTGCTCAAAGGTCCAAAAATCGATTGTGCTAGGGAAAAAGTCAATTGTGACCTACAAACAGTCAAACTTCAAGATTTTTTGTCAACATTCTCATTTTGAAGGATATTTCATCATTTGATCAAGTTTTGATCATGATTCATCAAGGATTGCTCAAAATTCATCAAGATTCAAAAGTTGCTAAATTAGGGTTTTGTAGGAAAAGTCAACTCAACTTTGACCAAGCATAACTTTATCATACTTTATGATAAATGACCTATCCAAAGCTCATTTTTAAGAGGATGTAATTTCATACAAACCATATTCATATCCCAAGATCAAAATATGCACCCACAAGAAGTTATGAATTTGGACATTATAGGTAATTTTTAAAAGTCAACAAAAACACCTTTTTTGTCAAAGCTTCTAACTTGAGCATGGAAAATTAAATTTGGAGGAGACTAAAAGGGTTGATTATAGGACATCTCAATCTTTCTAAAAAGTCCAAGAACACCTCAAAAAGTTCAAAATTGAAGAAGTTATGCATTGTTGAAGTTTGACTTTTTTGCAAAATTGCCAAAAGTCAACTATCCCCAAAACTTCAAATTTTGCCAAATGGGCCCATTCTTTTTCACTTGATTTGAGTTTGCATTATTGCCCAAGTGCTCTATCTTTGGCCATGTGTCCATATTTTATTTTTATTATTTAATTTGATTTTTATTTGAATTAATTCATTTTAAATCAAATAAAATCACATAAAATAAAAAATATTGATAACCAAAGATCTTTTGATGGTTATAGGTTTCAATGGACAGCTTGCACCATACCAAACTCGAATCAAGGCATTAGAGCACATAAAGATTGAAATCAAGCCAAAATTGGAAGGTTGTAAAAGAAGATCAAATCAAATATTCAATCATCAATGTATGAAGATTTGGACAAAGTTTGTTACCCTAATACACTGAGCAATACATAAAGGTCGTATGCAGGCAAGAATCAGGGTTGGAAATCAATTGTGGAGGCAGAACAAAGTTTGCAAAAAACCCAAAAAAAGTGTGACTTAAAAATCGACCCTAGAGGCATTTTCAGGTCTTGATATTGGTCTCAATCGTTTCCTGGCCATCACCACAAGCAAAACCAATCCAAACCACGCGTTTTCAAGCTTCCTAGAGCGTTGTAAGTGCCTCACAGATCCGCCCCATTCTTGATTTCGATTTGTATTATTCTTGCATCTATAACAAAAACTAATTGCATATTTGTGATCACCATATCATTTACAAGCTTTTGGCATCATTTGATTTTGTTTATCTGACTTATATTATGATCCACCATAGTTAGGGTTTTCTTGGAGTTTTTGGGGGTTTTCGTTTTAGGTAAAATTGATCTTCATGATGGACATAGTTGTGATCAGTAGGTTAAGACGAACTCAACCATGTTCTTAGAATGCGTTTATATAGCCTGAGGAGGATTTTGGAATGATGTTGCGCTTTTAGCTGCGGATAAAAATCCACAGGTAAAATTTACAGGGTTTTGAGGAAGAGGATGGTGCGTTGTCACCCTTCTGTTGGGCTGTTTGAATTCCGCGCCAAAATTCCACTAACGCATTTGCTTTTCTTATATTATTGTTATGTTGTATTTTGTTAACAAATAGAGCAGCATAGCCCAGCGGTCACCACATTAGCGTTAAGGCATTCAGAGGCTGGAGGTCAGGGGTTCGATCCCTGTCTCCAGCATTTGTTATTTTTCCAAATTCTTTCAGGAGATCATGTGCGCGCCTAGGCCAGGAGTCCCACCATGCTCATCCTTTATCCATGTGCCAGATGGCCAGATGGCCAGATCTGGTGGTCAATCTTTGAAGGCACATCATAAGCAAGTCAATGCACGTGTATTGGATCACAAAACTCAAAACGGACCAGCATTATTCGGCCAACAGAATTGCTTCCTGCACCCTCAAAACTAGGCCCAAACTCTCTTTCCTTCACACTTTTTATTTATTTAATTTAATTGTTTTATTTTGCTTAATTAATTTTCTAACCAATAACCAAATTTCCTTTTTTATCAAAAATCACAAAAAATATTTTTATCCAATAAAATTTCAGAATTCTTTTTTTTTAATAAACACTAACTAATTAATTAGGTTTTTTTTAATTCTAGGAAACTTTAATTTATTTTTGTAAATATTTAAAATTAATGAAATCATTAGGTTTTAATTCTAATTTAATTATTTTAATTTCTTTCTTAAATAATCAAAAACTCTAAAAACATGTCATTTAATTATTTTTTCATTTAATTTATTTAATTTCTAATTTAGTATTTTAATTTAGGATTTAATTTCTTTTCTTAAATAATAACAACCAAAAAACATTTTTCTTTTAAAAAAGGGTCAAAACCCTAATTTCGTCTCCGATTTAATTTCGCGTCGCACTTTATTTTTCTTTATCCAATTAATGTATCTGCTTTCGGTATGTAATAGATAATTAGGACATTTTATTTATTTTACCGCTTTATTTTATTTTCAAAGGGTTGCTTTTGGCGATGTAAGTACCCGACGCCTTGTAATTTAATTTCCGCATTTTAATTTCTGCTAATTATACTGCTAGATGTTTGGTAATAGGGCTTGCATGACAAGAATGAATGCCTAATTTCTAAAATCAAATTAGATCACCCTTAACATGTGCAAAGATAAAAATAACTGAAAACGACACACTCGCACATGCGCACTCCTAGGATACACCCCACTTGGTTGCCTTCGTGCACGGTCATTGAGTATAGGTCGCTTTAGAGGTCGCCCTCTTGTCTAAAAGATCATAGTCGCCTCGAAATGGTTGCCTCGGATATTGTCACCTCAAACAAATGATCTAAGACATTAGGGTTATCGCTAAGGCGTCCTAACATTGCTTTAGTGACCGTATGTCCCTCTTTCGAATTGACCCTCAAACTCCAACGACGGTGCTACCTACTCACTAATAGTGGGATAACATTGTCTAAAGGAAATTAGCATAGAACGATTCCTTTTTCGAGTAGGTAGATAGTTCTTAGATACTTGCTCATTCAAAACAAAATAAATTTTTCACACTTACACTTTTACAAACAGAGTTTTAAAAACACTTCATTACACTCTTGAGGACAGAAGCAAGAGTTAAATCGAAGTTAAAACAAAAACTTTTCAAAACCCACAAGCACAAAGAAAACAATTTTGAAAACAATGAGCAAGTACCTAAGAGCCCGTAGATAACTACGGATAGAAAGGGTGCTAATACCTTCCCTTTCTATAATCTACCCCCCGTACTCAAAAATATCTATAAATTAAAAGAATTTTTCTGTGCTTTTTTCCTTTCCTTGTTGGATAAAATAAAAGTCGGTGGCAACTCTTGCTTACCGCGACATTTTGCAAACAAAAATGCAAAACGTAAACCAGCATTCCAAAAAACAGTCAGTTCTTCCCACCGTATCACACCTACTATCCAGGCTTTCATGTCAAAGTAACCCTACTATCCAGGTTCCTTCTCATGACATTACTATCGGGGCTCTTCCTCTCTTATCCCCAGACAGCAGTCCACAACACTGTAAGACCGGGACCCGATCGAACACGATTGATTTCGCATCTCTATAGTAAGTCGCGGTGCAGCATATACCCCGACCAGACATGCAGTTCTCTTCCGCTTCCCCAAACCGGAGTCATTCCCCAGTAGAGTAACGGACAACTGAAGCTCCTAAAACTCTATATCTCTCAAGACAGAGACCAGCATTCCCCAGTGAAACCCTCCTCGACAATAGGTATACGGGTTCTCGCAAAGGAATCTCTTATGCAATCGACACCTCTTCGGATGGCATATTTAATCCCATCTCCGATGATTCTCTAGCAATTTCCAAATGGAATCTATAAGCCCATTCCCGATATCACAAATCAAGTGTCACTTCATGCGAGTGCAAATTTCTGGGCACTCTAGTGTTCAATCATCTTCCACCTTTAGATCACGAAAGGCAGAGCAGCCAATCTATATCCTAAGGTTTAAGAAGATTGAACAGGGGAAGCTGTTGTATCCCAAAATTTTCCCTCCCATATTTCTCAACACATGGTAAGTGAGGTCCCCAAATTGCTCAAGGAAGTTCAAGAGTTGACCAGACAAACTCTCTCCTAAGGTAGTATACCCCAAATTAGGGTTTCTATTTTCATCAAGATGTTTGAACCACAAAGGACTCAAATGCTTACCATTGTCCTAATATGTTCTCAAGATCATCCATGTCAAGTTTCAAGCCTTGCAGAAGAAGTTTGCTCAGTCAATTGCTCAAATGCCTGAAAATCAACTATACTAGGTCAAAAGTCAATTGTGGCCCACATACAGTCAAACTTCAAGATTTTTGGTCAACATCCTCATTTTGGAGTATTATACATCATTTGATCAAGGGTTGATCATGATTCCTCAAGGATTGCTCACAATTCATCAAAACCCAAAAGTTGCTAAATTAGGGTTTTATAGGAAAAGTCAACTCAACTTTGACCAAGCATAACTTTCTCATACTTTATCAGAAATGACCCATCGAAAGCTCATTTTTAAGAGGATGCAATTCCCTACAATTCATATTCATCTCCAAAGTTCATAATATGCACTCACAAAAAGATATGAATTTTAACATTATAGGTCCTTTTGAAAGGTCAACAAAAACACCTTTTGGGTCAAAGCTTCATACATGAACATGGAAGACTCAATTGAGATGAGACCAAAAGGTTTGCTTAGAGGACATCCTAATATTTCTAAAAAGTCCAATAACACCTCTCTAGGGTCAAAATTGAGAGAGTTATGCATTAGCCAAGTTGACCATTTTTGCAAAATTGCCAAAAGTCAAATGTGCTCAAATTTGCATTTTTTGCTAAATGGGCCCAACTTTTTATGCTTGCACCTCAATTATAATATGGTCCACGACTCAAATGTTCACTCACCCATTATGTGCTTCATTTTTCAATTTATTTTGATTTTTTATTAATTAAAAAATGAATTAAATCAAATAAATGATGAAAATTAACAAAGATATGATTTGATTTGTTTTTTTTACAGATTGGAAATCAAGATATGTTGAGTTTACATGATCAAATCGAATCAAGGGCAATTGGTACAAAAAGAGCATGATTGGCATGATTATGGAAAGATATCATATGGCTTAAAAATTAAATATTCCATTCATGAATTCTCAAGATTCATTCCAAGTTTGTTAACCTAATTCATTCTAGGTTATATAATGAAGCTTTCCAGATCAAAAAACAAGGGTTAGAGGTCGTGTAAAGCATAGAACAAAACTCAAAAATCTTGACAAAAAGTGAGGTTCGATTTGCAGGTTATGGGACAATTCAGAGCAATTTAAGGCCAACAATCTATTCCAGGACATCCCAGGAAGCTATTCCAATCACTCCCAGGGCCTGAAACACTCAGAAACGCGCTCTACACCTAAGCGGTTTGCAAGCTTTTTTTCAATTTGATTATTGCAATTTACGCATCATTAGCACTTTTGATTATTATATTCATGTTTGTCATCATGTTTGCAAGCTAACCATGCCATTTAATTGCATTTGTGATGCATGTACGTGATATTGCCATGGATAGGGTTTCTGTGTTCGTTTTAGGCGTTTTTTGTACAGGAAAAATTAGGCTTTGAATCAGGTACCATGATACTCGTGAGGATGAGACGAGTTGATTGGTACCATCACTTTTCATTTATATTGCTAGTGTGCAATTTTTGAGATGAACAGGTTTGTACCTACAGTAAACGTCTGCAGGTAAAAGTCTTGTTTTCTAAGACGACAGAGAAAGGAAGAAGACGCTTGCGTGTCAGCCAGCCATTGGGACGTTTGAATTTCGCGCCTTGGATTCAGTTTCTTTTTGCTTTTCTTATATTATGCTTTATTGTTGTTATAATGACAAGTTAACAATGCAGCGCAACTGGCAAGCAAGCATTGGATTTGAGTATAAGGACCTGGGTTTGATTCCCATGTCCCAGCATTTTCATTTGTATTATTTTCAGTTAGTTGATCCAGCGCGTTGATCTTCTTGATGACCACCATATGCCATCAACATCCATCCACTAGATTTCCAGCTAGCCAGATCCCACGCCTCTCCAATGAAGGTATACCATGCTCCTTAAGTCAACACGCGCACCAGTTTAGGCGTGGTCAAACAGGCATTGGAGTGTTGGGCCAAAAAATCCAGATTTACACCCCCCTCTTCATCAACACTATCGGGCCCATTTCTTCTTTTTTTGTTTCTTCTTTTTTTAATTCTTTTAATATTTTCCTTAATTATTTTAATTAACAAAATTAATCACTTTTTTTACAAAATCACAAAAAATTAGAATTAGGTTTTTTTTATCAAATTTAATTTAATTTAGTTTAATTTAATTTAGAGAAATTTTAACTTGTTTTTATAATTAAAACCAATTAGAAAAATTAGGTTTGAGTTCTTGATTTAATTCTTTTCTTTTTTCAAACAAAAAATACAAAAATAGGATATTTAGAATTAATTAATTTATTTTCAAAAATTAATATTAATTAGAACCTAGGATTTTCTTTTAAGTTATTCCATTATTTTCTCAAACAACAAAACATGACAAAAAAACATTTTTCTTTAATCAATCGCAAGTAGGATTAGTCAAAGGGCCAAAACCCTCATTGCCTCGCATTTAAATTCGCCGCGCACTTTTTAAAATCATGTTGTCATTATTTTGTAACTGTTCATGGTTTGTAATAGTTAATTTAGGGTTTTTATTTACTATTTAAATCCTCGATTTCTGGTTATGTAATTAATCCCCCTCCCCGAAGCCTTGTAATAGCTAGGTTTATTTTCTCGCATTTTTAATTCCCGCAAATATTTAACTGTCTAGATGTATGCTAATAGGATTGTATGGCAAGAATGCATGACAAATTAATATAGTTAGAAAACCCTAATGTGCAAAGATAATAAACTGAAAACAAATCACTCGCACATATCACTCTTAGGGTATACTCTCACTTCGATTGCCTTCGGTAAACGATCATTAAGCATAAGGGTGTCTTAGTGGTTTCCCTCCTGTCTAAAAAGATCAAATGTCCCATTCGAATCTTGCCTCGGAAATGTTGCCTCGAGAAGATATTAAGACTCTTGGGTTACTACTAAGGTGTCCTAATATTGCTTTAGTGATCGTACGTCCCTTTCGAATTGACCCTTACAAATTCCAACGACGGTGCTACCTATTTCTCAATAGTAGGATAGCATTGTCTAAAGGAAACAAGAACTGAAACAATCTTTTTTCGAGTAGGTAGATGCTAGTAGGTACTTGCTCAAATCAAAACTTTTCACACTTACACTTTTCAAACAAATTTTCAAAACAACTTCGTCACATCCTTGAAGACTGATACAAGGGTTATCACGAACTAAAACATTTTCAAAAAAAACAAGCACACAAGCACAAGCAATTTAAAAATGAGCAAGTACCTAAGAGCCCATGGAAAACCATGGATATAAAGGGTGTTAACACCTTCCCTTTCTATAATCTACCCCCCGTACTCAAAATCTTGAAAAGGATTTTTTCTGTACTTTTTTCCTTTCCGGTTGGATGAAATAAAAGTTGGTGACGACTCTTTCTTACTGCGACATTTTGCGAACACAAAACGCAAAACACAAACCAGTATTAACAGTCGGTTCTGCCACCGTATCACAAGATGCTACTATCAGAATATGACATCTAATATGTCATGCAAAAGGCCATCAAATGTAGTATACTAGTTGATCATCTAGCTCACCAACCACTATCAGAATATCAGCCCATGAAGTTCGACTTTCCCGACGAGGATGTCATATTTATAGCTGACTACAAAATACCAGGACCTGACGAAGGGCCCGAGCCAGGGGCATGTTGGATACTCATGTTCGAAGGGGCTTCAAACGCACTAGGTCACAGTGTAGGGGCGGTATTAACATCTCCCAAGAATTATCACAAACCCTACACTGCAAGGTTATGTTTTTACTGCACCAACAACATTGTCGAATACGAAGCCTGTATACTAGGACTGGAAGCTACCATCGATTTGAGAATAAAGCACCTCGAAGTATTTGGGGATTCTGCATTAGTCATATACCTTGTTAATGGCGAATGGGATACTAAACACCCTAAACGGATTCCATATCGAGATCATGTTTTAAAGTTAGCCGCAGAATTTACAGAAATCACTTTCAGTCATATCCCACAAGAATAAAATCAAATGGAAGACGACCTGGAAACCCTGTCATCTATGTTCAAAGTGACTTGGATAAATCACGAACCACGTATTATGATCAGGCATTTCGAAGAGCCGGCATACTGCTTTGCTATTGAGGAAGGACCTGACAACAAACCTTGGTTTTACGACATCAAGAAGTACCTGGAAAGGCAGGAATGTCCAGAAAATGCCTTTATCATTGACAAGCGAACCTTGCAAAGGTTAGCTTCAAAATTCTTTCTGAGTAATGGAGTGGTATACAAAAGAAACTACGACATGGTACTACTCAGATGTGTGGAAAAGCAAGAAGCAGACAAGCTCATGAGAGAAATCCACGAAGGCACTTTCAGAACCCATACAAACGGGCACGCCATGGCTAGAAAGATTCTACGAGCAGGGTATTACTGGTTAACAATGGAAGCTGATTGCTATCATTACACGAAGACGTGTCATAAATGTCAGATCTATGCCGACAGGATAAATGTACCACCGACTCCTCTGAACGTCATGAGCTCCCCTTGGCCATTCTCAATGTGGGAATTGATATGATTGGCATGATCGAGCCGAAGCATCCAACGGACACCGCTTTATATTGGTAGTCATCGACTACTTTACCAAGTGGGTAGAAGCAGTGTCCTACACCAATGTAACAAGTCAAGTGGTTACACGCTTCATCAAACAGAACATCATATGCAGATACGGTGTCCCAAGCCGGATAATTACAGATAACGGGTCTAATTTAAACAACAAGATGATGAAGGAACTATGCGACGACTTCAAAATCGAGCATCATAATTCCTCACCATACAGACCAAAGATGAATGGGGCCGTCTAAGTAGCCAACAAAAATATCAAAAAGATCATCCAGAAAATGGTGAAGACATACAAAGACTGACACAAAATGCTTCCCTTCTCCTTGCATGGCTATCGCACCTCAGTATGCACATCGACAGGCGCGACTCCTTTCTCACTAGTATATGGCATGGAGGCAGTACTCCTGGTGGAAGTTAAGATACCATCACTTCGAGTCCTGAGGGAAACAAAGCTGGAAGAAGCAGAGTGGGTGCAGACTCGACTTGACTAGCTCAACCTTATTGAAGAAAAATGCTTGACAGCCTTGTGTCATAGCCAACTACATCAAAAGAGAATGAAGAGAGCCTTAGACAAGAAAGTACGCCCTCGAATATTCAAGGAAGGGGATCTAGTGCTCAAGAAGATTCTACTACCTCACCTCGATTCACGTGGTAAATGGACACCCAACTACAAAGGTCCATATGTAGTCAAAACATCATTCTCTGGAGGTGGTCTCGTCCTCACAACAATGGATGGGGAAGAGCTACCGCATTCGGCCAATTCAGACGCAGTCAAAAAATACTATGTATAAAAAGCTCGCTAAGCTCGAACCCCAAAAAGGCGACTTAGGCAAAAAGGATCATCCCGGTGGATCGAAAACCCTAAAGGGCGATCCAGGCAAAAATTAGGGGCATATAACAAGAAAATTATCCCGGTGGATTAAAAACCCGAAAGGGAATCCAGGAAAAAGTTAGGGATTTACTACAAAGAAATAAAGAACAAATAGACTGCGATCTAAAAGATCTACGACTACGAACCACGAGGGGAAGGATAGATTGGAATCATACAACTCATAAGCAAAGGAGATAAGATCATCAAAAGATATGGGGGAACAACAGTAGCGACTATCATTTTTCATTGCCATTTACTGTTTAAAACTTTATGTAATTACCTCTTTCTAGGAATTGTATCTTGTATTCTCGCCCACTCTGAGGCACATCAATAAAACATTTGTTTTCTTTATATCTTTCGAATTATGTTTTTCTTTTCTCAGACTTGTTTACAAAATACTACGATTATTACTTGTGAATATTGTCTTGAAATCATTTTAGGGAATTAACAGAATAAAAGCATTTGACAAAATATCGAAAAAACGTTTTGGTTAGAAAAATATCGAAGGAAAATCCACATCTACGTCCACGCACACAGCTACTCCTACGTCTTGCAACACAAAAATCTATAAACATGTCTATGTATGTACCTATGCATATCTACCATCTGTACATGAAGGCTACGTCCATGCACATGTCTGCGCCTATGCTTGCACTCAATGATACAAAGTCTATAGATATATCTACACGTCCCTACGCAAAGTCTACGTCCATGTCAGCATCTACGCATAACTTATAACATAATGTCTACGCTTATGCCCGCGCTTACAGAGACCACACAAGCCATTACCTACGTCTACGTCCACGTCCACGCGCTTACAATATGAAACCAATGTTCAAACTTTGCTAACATTGTCCACTGTGTTCAAGATCAACAATGCTACGATAACGCACAACGCCAGGGATCGATAACTTTGAGCCAATGGTTTAAAGGAGAGAATGACAAAAGTAGTCTTCATAACGTTTCAAGGCATACGTGCATCTTACGCATATTTCATACATACACATTTCTGGCATATCCAAACATACATACATATCGCATTCTTGCATACAATACACATATATCCAGGGTTCCACATTAATGTCAAACATCATACATTATGTGTATACCCAAACATCTCGATATCAGACATCATACGCATGTATTATGCATCAAACAAACAATGTTACTCTAGATTCATTCATCCAAAGGTTCATTAACCAAATACTTCTCTCGCGATCCAACCCATCACCTAAGTATCCATGTCATGACACGTTCAACCCATTACCTAAGTCTTCATCACCATGAATGAAAACTCAGTATATTTCCTCTAGCCGCAATATATTATCCAACTCAAACACATTGCCTCTAAGCCGCAATGTATTTGCAAAAACTCAAACACATTGCCTCTAAGCCGCAATGTATTCGCGAAACTCAGTATATTGCCTCTAAGCCGTAATATATCATCCAACTCAAACACATTGCCTCTAAGCCACAATGTATTCACGAAACTCAGTATATTTCCTCTAAGCCGCAATATATCATCTAACTCAAACACATTGCCTCTGAGCCGCAATGTATTCGCAAAACTCAGTATATTGCCTCTAAGCCGCAATATATTATCCAACTCAAACACATTGCCTCTAAGCCGTAATGTATTATCCAGATCCACACATTGCCTTTAAGCCGCAACGCATTGTCAAAACACATCAACATGTTGCCTCTAAGCCGCAATGTATCCTCAAAAATCAACATGTTGCCTCTAAGCCGCAATGCATTACCCAAACTCAGACCATCATCTCAGATTTCATGCAGCGATGTTCGAAACCAGATTTAGCTTATTACATCAGACTTCACACAATGATTTAAGAACTTAACCCATTGCATCAGACTTCATGCAGCAATGTGCATCTCTCTATTCCGTAACACAAACCATCGCCTCAGACTTCATGCAGCAATGTTCGAAAACCAAATCTAGCTTATCGTCTCAGACTTCACGCAGATATTTGCAAAACCGTGACCCATTACATCAGACTTCATGTAGCAATACGTTCCTTTATTCTATAAACACCGATTATCGCCTCAGAATTCACGCAACGATACTCCGAAATACAAGGATTAGCCTATCACATCAGACGTCATGCAGAAATTCACGAACATAATCCACGACCTCAGTCTTTAAGCAGCCATGCATCATTAATTATTGTTGTATTCATCCTCTAAATGAGTGAATAATCAAAACCAAACAAAGACGTATGAAACTGCGCTCTTAAAATCGTCAGCCTTGTTATCAAACCTCGGTAAGCGATACATTATCAGCTTTGCCTACTTTCCCAAAGACTCGTAAGGGTATGCTATATCAGGGTAACCTTATGTTTGTCGGGCAAATTTCGGGATACTTCAAGTATTCAATAAACTTCCAATTAGAATGCGCAAGACTCGAGTTTTCTCACGCTATTCGACTAGAAGATGATTGAATAGGGGAAGCTGTCGTACCCAAAATTTGTCCTACCTAGATGATTTTATCTTTTGAAATTAAGAAAGAAAAAGTATTTAATTAAAGATGGTACAGCAGTATCTGATGGCCCATCTCTATCCAAGATGATTAGGGGGTGTATTTTAATTCAGGAAGGTGGGGCTTTTTGAATCAGAAAGACCCATAAACTTATTTGCGAAGCATGTTGGCCTATGGCCCATGAGATTCGAAAATGGAAATTCATTTCAAAATTAATAATTACTAAGTTATTAAACTATAAAGCCCTTAATTCTTAAAGACAACTTAAGTCTAAGGTGGTTTGAAGTTAAATTAAAGCCATTTAAAGATGTTTTTAGTAAAGAAGGGGGTGTGAAATATCAATTACAAAGCCCGTTAGAGTTCAACTCATTTGGACCATTTTCATTTTTTGGTCATTAAAAAGTAAGAAGGGAGGCACGAATATGAACTGCAGGCCCATTATGTGTTTAAGCCCATTATATGTTGTGTTGCTGTTTGTTTAGAAAAGAAAAGAAATATTGCTATTAAAAACTGTTTGTTGTTATTTTAATAGTAAATAATAAGAAAACGTGGTTTATTTTTTTTATTTGCTTGTAATAATGTTTTCACTTATTAAAAGAGATTTAGTTCTAATATTATTTATTTCATTAAGAATTATTGTTCAAAAAAGTGTTGTTGGATCATTTTAAAAAAAAAAAAGAGATTTAGGCCCAAGTGATATAGCAGCGCAAGGCCCATGTTCTATTAATAATTATTGTACTAATTAAAACAAAATTTACACACGTTTTCTGCATTAACAAGTACTGTGTAGATTTAATACTAAATCAAATCTCATACCCAATCTTCACCAAATATTTACAAATCCAGAAATAAACTATACAAACTAAAATTCTACAAAATCGTTGTTACAGAACTAATACTAAAATCTCAGAATTGCAATCTAAATAAATATAAAAAATATACAAATATCCAATACTCATCAAATCTTTACAAATACGGATAAGAAATCCCCAATGCAAATACATAATCACAATCATAAACAATACTTTTTACAAAATCACGTATTACAGAAAGCAAATCTCGTTACAGATCACAAAATCAAATCTAAAAGCTAAGAAAAATCTAGAAAGCCTAAGCTTACGGAACCAAATCAATAACAATAAAATTTCTAATCCCTAATTGAAGCTAATTGTAACAGCAAAACAGAAAAAAACCCTAAAATACTAAATGTTATAAATAACAGAAAAGACACAGAAGAGTGGGGGAGATTCGGAGACGAAGAAAAAGGAAATAAATTCTGAGACGAAGAAATATTGAAACTAGGAAGAACGGGGGACAAACCCTGTTGCCGTTGAAGACCCAAAAGAAAAGGCGATTAGAGTTTCCAGATCAGAAACCCTAATCGTGTGCTTGAACCACCACCGTCCATTTCGAGCCCCGCCGCTACTTCAGAACATGTGCAATCAAAGAAGGAGGAGGGGATTAGCACCCAAATCGAACCAGAAAATCAAAGCACAGAAATCGCAAGAAGGGTAACGATACTTAGCTCACTGTTCTTTCTGTTGGATTTTTGGGTTGTTGTTGTTTGTATTGGGGCTTGAGATTGATATGCGTTGGGGGAGGGGTGAGTCACCGCCGCCGGTAGCGGCATTAGGGTTTGCAGGGGCGAGGTTTTTTGGTTATGAGAGAGAGAGAGAGAGAGAGAAAAGATGAGGGTTACTGTGAAAAATTGTAAAATGAAAAAATGAAAAAGAAAAATGAAAAAAAACAATATTATGTTATGTTATAATTATGTGCTTGCACGTATACAACATTATAGTGCACCTCTTAAATCTCATTCGCATGATCATCAGTGGACGGACGTAAGGCCAAGTCCACCATAAGCCTCTACTCCCTCACAACACACAATCCACATGACCCTTCAAAAATCCGTAATGGACTTAGGCCCACTATTATTAACACCTTGTTCCTCTGTTTACTAAAAACGACAACAACATACACCCCCTTTGCCTGGACTTGTGATGGGCCAGGCCCAATGTTCTAACAGCACCCCTCCTTTTTACTTGTCAGTAGAAAAACGTACCCCTCTTTATTTAATTAAATATTTTATTTGTTTTTATATATTTCTTATATTTTTTATTTTTCTTTTTAATTCTTATAATTTCTTTTTTTCCTATTTATACTTTATAATTATTACATTTTTTATTATTTTATTCTTTTCTTTATTTTATATGATAATTATTATTTTTATTTTATTATTATTTATCATCATATTGTTAGTTATCACATGTAAATAATTTATTTTCATTCAAAAATTCATATATTATTTTCTCTATATTGCATTAAAATATTTTTAATCATGCATTAATCAAGATTTTCGCAATTAATATTATTAAAAATTACCCAACAAATATCAAAACTATTTTCGCAATAAACTAAGCTAATCAACTTTCTTTTTGCAAAAGGGTTTCAAACTAGTTTTGACTTACTACGCGCTCAGTCAAAATCTCCACAATCACTACTCCCGACCGAGTGCGAAGTGATTCAAAATATGTTTGTGAACCCCTAAAAAACACCAACCCATACGAACTACGAATTGGGACTCTGATTCCTCATAAGAGGATACGTAGGCATACAATCAAAAATCGTAGCGAGTTCCTTTATAAAAAAATTAAGACACTTTTCTTGCTAATTAAAGCTTAAAATCCAGTTTACGCCAAACTTAAACCTAGAGTCTAATATCCTTGTGAACAAGGTAGATGAAAGGTGCCTAACACCTTCCTTTCGTCTAATTGAGTCCGAAACCTAGAATCTCTGTCTACGAATTAGGGTTTCTGTTAGGTTCCCTTCCCTAGAATAAAAACTAATAGTGGCGACTCTTGATTTAAAAACTAATTGCTACACATGTTCCAGATTAATACCTGAAACAAGACAAGACAACTATCTGTGAACAAATTGATTGTAGATCAATTCCCGAAACAAGACGGGGTGACTATCTACATGACAAACACTTCCTTCAGACCTCTGCTAGTTCAGTTTAAACCGCTCTAAAGATTTATTATGATACTTTTCCGGTAGACGCTTTTTCTGGTTCAGTTAAATCGCTCCAAAGATTTATTCTGATTCTTTTCCAGTTAAAGATTATACAAGACCTATGCTGGTTCAGTTTAAATCGATCAATGGTTTATCCTGATTCCGTTTCGGTAGACACTTTCTCTGGTTCAGTTAAATCGCTCTAAAGATTTATTCTGATTCTTTTCCAGTTAAAGATTATTCAAGACCTCTGCTGGTTCAGTTTAAATCAATCAATGGTTTATCCTGATTCCGCTCTGGTAGACACTTTCTCTGGTTCAGTTAAATCGCTCCAAAGATTTATTCTAATTCTTTTTAAGTTAAATATTATTCAAGATCTCCGCTGGTTCAGTTTAAATCGATCAATGGTTTATCCTGATTCCGTTCCGATAGACACTTTCTCTGGTTCAGTTAAATCACTCCAAAGACTTATTCTTATTCTTTTCCAATTAAATATTATTCAGGACCTCTGCTGGTTCAGTTTAGACTGTGCACATAAATAATACTATATGAATGATAATTTTTAATGGTATACTATAATAAAGTTGGTTAATAAAATATAAAAATTTAATAAATAAAGTGATGAAATTGGTTAATAAATACTAAATTATTAAAAATAATTTAGTAATAAAACAAAATTAATTAATAAAATAAAAATAATTGGTTAATAAAATAAATAAGTTGGTTACTAAACACCCAAATATTAAAAATAAATTTTAGTATTAAAATGAAATTGGTTAATAAAATATAAAAAATTGATTAATAAAATATAAAAAGTTAGTTAATGAAGTTATGAAGTTGATTAATAGACTGTCCAGATTTTTAGTAGTTATGAAATTGATTAATAAAATGTAAAAAGTTGATTAATAGACTGTCCATATTTTTAGCAATTATGAAGTTGATTAAAAAAATATTTCACTGTTCATTGCATTGGTAAATAGTGAAATATGGTGTAGGAGTAGAAATATGATTTAAGAATATCATTTCTCTTTCTGAAAATTAATAGAATAATATTATTTTTATATTAGAAGTGACACCTAGACCGAATATTTATACGTTTTGTTTCTTTAAAATGTTTAATAATTATTTTTTCTTTTCTAATGCATGCAAAGAGATATTCTCTCTGTTTTTTTTAATTGTCATTTTAATGAAAATTTATGTTTTTTTTAATTGTTTTTTTTAATTTTAAAGTAGTGTTAGTCATAGTTTTATCAAAATTACTCCTAATTATTTATTATGGAGAGAAAGAAAAAAAATCAAATTAAAATAATAAAAAATTAAGGATATCAAAGGTAAAAGAAAAATTATTACTTAAAAAATAACAACAATCATTAATTTTATTGATACGTGTAAAAAGTCAAAAAATGAACATTAAAAAGGAACTGAACTCTCTCCACCAAAGATCATAAGAGAAGGAGACACGACTTCTCAATCTAAAATCTTAAAATATTAGATATATGAATCATCTCTTTTATAAATCCAACATTTCATAGTCAATTCATAGTCAATTTGAAACTTTAACATTCATACTTGGTCTTATCATTCTCCTCTACAAGTGTGAGTCCATCACATTCTATAACAGAATCCAACATCAAATCTAGCTCTCATTCTTCCACCAAACCGAAATCAAAATACTGATATCGCTGTTGGAGAGTCTAAAAAAGTCAAAAACATCAACGAAACTAATACTCTAAGATAAGATGCAATTTCTCAGCCCAAAATTTAAAATTTAAAAAAAAAAATAGTTATTGACTTGGTAGCCTTTTTTTTTTATTTCTAACAGCATATTCAATCTATTGTAATGATCTTTATATGAAGTATTTAAAAAATATGTTTGTTTAATTGAAAAATATATATATTTATAGACACATTTATATGTAATAAAAATATTTTAACTTTTAATCACTATTATAAATAATATTAAATTATTTAATATTATAATTTTTAATACACTATTCTATTTTATTTTCTAACATTCTATTAAATTTAATAAAAAAATATTATAATAAATTTAATTAATATTTTTACTGAAATCTAAAAAATTATTTATATTTAATTGAATTTTTTAATAATCGTAAAAATCATTTTTATTATTTATAAATATGTTGGAATGGTGAATCAATAAATGCATTCACCAAAATAATGAAAAATAGTGCATCCTCAACGGTAACTGTTGCTGCATATGCGTGGATCCTTTCATGGTTCTTCCCTCCACGTGCGTCCCTAGGGGCAATGTTTGAAAGACAATAATTAAGGAGGGTGTGTGAAAGTGATCTGATAGAGATAATTTAGGACGGTGTGCTTGTTGATGAAGCTGAAATCCAAGTAAATTGTCTGACACAGAAGGTGAGAGATAGTGGTGCCCATATATATCCAACCAACCCCACACAGTGTTCATATTTTCATACTTTTGATCCCTAAACCGCTCCTGCTCCTCGTTTTTGTTCATCCAAAGGGAGACAACTCTTGTTTACAATTTGCAATGCGCCAATGCTGACTATTCCCAATCGTTGTTTCAATTTCAACACTGTTCTTTGTTGTATATTACTATGGTTCCTGTTTTTTATTTTTTTATTTATTTTATTTTTAATGTTTATTTCTTAGGTTTGACTATGTGTACGTTATTGTTATTAAATAAACTAGTCGGATATGTACTAATGTGGGTTATACGCTTTTATTTTTTAAAAATAAATAAGAAAAATAAAATTATTTTATTAAAATAATTTATTATTTTTAAAAGAAAGATATATTTTAAAAATAAAAATAAAATTATTTTACATCAATAATACATTTTAAATATTCATATATTATTTTAAGCTTCTCTAAAAATAATTTTAAAATAAAAATATTAGTAATGTAAATAATTAAAAAAAATAGAACTTTTTTCATATTTGAATTTATATATTATTTTAAATATATTTTTTTTTTATTTTTTTAATTATATAAAAAATATAATGATTTTTGAGTTCACACAAATTGTTTAACCTGATCGAGTATGTGCACTTCTTTAATATATATAAATTATCGTTTATAAAAATATTTGTATCATCAATACACTTTTTTTAATTATAAAAATATTTGTATTAATGATAGATTTTTTTAGGTTATAAAAATATTTGAATAATAATATATTTTTCTCGTTTATAAAAATATTTGTATCAATAATACTCTTTTTATCAATTTAAAAAATATTTATATCATTAATACTTTTTTTTTAATTATAAAAATATTTGTATCAATGATAGATTTTTTTTCAATTTATAAAAATATTTGTATCAACAATATATCTTTTCCGTTTATAAAAATATTTTATCAACAATACTCTTTTTTCAATCTATATAAATATTTATATCAATAATACATTATTTTTTCGTTTATAAAAATATTTAATCAACAATATATTTTTGCCATTTATAAATATATATATTTGTATCAACAAACAATTTTTTACATTTATAAAAATATTTATATCAACAATATACATTTATCTAATCATAAAAATATTTATATCACAAAGATATTTTTCTCATTTATAATACATGTTTCCTGATTATAAAAATTTATTTTAATAATACATTTTTTTTCATTTATAAAAAATAATTTAAAAATAAATAAAAAATTGTTTAACAATTTTTTTTTTGAAAGAGATAATGCATTGTTTCAATAATTTATTTTTGTATATAAAAATATTTGACTCAATAATATTTTTTCATATATAAATCTTATATTTGTTTTTACATAAATATATTAAATTTTTAAATAAAAATATTTTTTCTAATTAATTATTAAAACTTCAAACAAACATCAAATTTGAAAATTTAATTTAAAATTTCATATATTTATATTAATAATTTATAAAAAAAATTAAAATTAAAATAATTATTTTAACTTTGTGTTTAAAAAATATAAGTTATGATTTGTTCAAAAAGTTAAAATCTCACTCTTATTCCGTACATGCCTATTAAATCTATAGATATTAATCATCATTACCACTTAATACATATCTATTGAGAAACAAAATGTTTTTTTATGTTAAAATAATATTAATTTATTATTATTAAACATATCATATTTATCATTGTTATATGTAGACATTTAATACATTAATTTTAATGATAAATGAGAGTAAAGTATTTTGGTTAATAATAAATAATAATTAATGAAATAGTTAAGTAAATTGAGATATATAAATAAAAATATAATTAATTTTTAAATGAAAAATAATATATTCCATTTCTTTGTTTGTTTGTTTGTTTTTTGTTTTTTGTTTTTTTGTTAAATATAGTTTGGTTGATGCAAGTTTCTCATTGAGTTTATTCAGCTGGAGCATTTCAATGACTTTCTGCTTTTAGGTGTATGTGTTGCTTTGAACACAAAATGATGGATAATTAATTTTTTTTAACTACATCAATATATTAATTCAAAAAAGCAATACAACCGAGGCAATTTAAAAGGATTCAGCCAACAAAGGCGACAAGCTAACTATATCAGAAGGCTAGCAAGGCGCAGTCTAAGCTTTCTATTTCTCCATCCTCTATATACTATATAATCAATAATTTCCTCCACTATATTTTTCCTATTAGTATTATTATCAAAGATAATAGAATTCCTGTATAACCATATCTCATGAATGGCTTCGGTGAAAGCAATCTTAAGGGTCGATGCCCTCTAGCCCTTACCTTTAGAGTTAGCTATTATCCAATTCATCTCAACATTCCAAGGCCCCGGATTATGAGTGATGCCCAACCAATTTAAAATGACCTTCCAAGTAGCAAGGGTTTTACTACAGGCGAAGAAAATATGATAAGCACTTTCTTCTTCCAAGTCACACATACTGCAGATGTTGTCTTGAATTATACCAAAACGCAAGAGTCTGTCTTTTGTTGGAAGACTGCCATGACACAAAAGCCACAATGTGATTTTTGCCTTTGGTCTAGCCATGTTATGAATTAGTAAACTGCTCCAAATCATCCTGCTAGAATCATCAATCAGTAACTTATAAACATAATTCATAGAAAATTTATTCTTTATGAGCATTTGATTCCAATGATGATGAATTGTGTTAACCAAATGTTTGTGATTCACAATTTTCTTCATGATCCAAGTCCAATTCTGCCCAGCTTCAGCATCCATAATATCACTACCTTTCAGATAAATCTTGTGAATCCACTTAACCCACAAGTTATCGTTTTTATTGCAGATGTTCTAGAGGCATTTTAGCAAAGTAACTTGGTTCCAAACTGTCAAATTTTTCAGCCCGGGGCCCCCTTGCTTGCTGGGACTGCATACTTTACTCCACGCCACAGGGCTCTTTCTACTTACATCAGCTTTACCTGTCCAAACAAATGTTCTACAAACTGCATCGATTCTTTTGGTCACAGCCTTATGAAGAGGGAAATTCAGGATCCAGAATTGAGTTACAGAGCAGATAATGTTGTTAACTAATTGAACTCTACTTGCATAGCTTAGAAGCTTGGTAGACCAATGGCAGATTCTACCTGTTATCTTATCAATCAGAGGGAGATAGTGCAGTAAACTGTGTTTCTTGCTGCTGAGAGGAACGCCTAAATATCGGACAGGGAAGTGCCCTTCATCAAAACCAGTAGAGACTTTGATATTGGTCCTAGTCTCCGTATCAACACACCCAAAGAAGACTTTGCATTTCCTAGGATTGAAGATGAGACCTATAGACTCATAAGTTCTTGAAAGTTGTCATCAAAATATCAACAGAAACCTGGTCTCCCCTATTGAAAAGGAGAATATCATCAGCAAAAGCGAGATTAGTCAGAGCAAGATTCTCACACTTTGCATAGTGATTGAAATTAGGATCTTTTTGCATCTTCACCAAGCATTTGTTGATATAGTCAATCATGATTACAAAGAGAAGAGGGGATATAGGATCACCCTGTCTTATCCCTCTCTTGGCATGCATGATATCAAAGAAGCTACCATTAATATTGAAAATGTAGGAGACAAAAGTTACCAGATTCATCACCCAACACACAAATCTGTTTGGAAAACCCATCTTCTTCATGATATTCTCCAAAGCCCCCCAGTGGACCATATCATAAGCTTTCTGTAGATCAATTTGGAACATACATCTTGGAGTTCCATTCTTCCTATCATAACCCTTAACAAGCTCATATGCTAAGTGAATATGATTATGAATATCTTGTCCAATAACGAAAGCAACTTGGTTCTTGTAAATGTTATCCGACATAATATTCCTCATTCTAGCTGTGAGCACCTTTGATATAATTTTGAGAAAAACAGTGCACCCAGAAATATGCCTAAAGTCTTTAATACTTTTAGCATTCTCACCTTTAGGAATAAGAGTGACCACTGTTCTGTTGAAACCTTTATGGATCAAACCAGTCCTGAAAAATTCATTAACAGCAGTAATGACATCCAACTTCATAATTTACCAGTAATTCTTAAAAATCTTTGCACTGAATCCATCTATACCATGGGATTTGTTGTCACCTATATCTTTAAGGGCTTCTTCAATCTCCTTATTAGACACCTTGCTCACAAGAAGATCCTTTTGCTCTACATGGATTTGGTTACCCTCCCTCATAGCCTCCACATCAATGTGCTTTGTTCTATTAACATTCTCTCCCAACAGGCCATGATAAAAGTCCATTATCTCTTTTTCAATGTTGTTGCGGTCTGCTATGACCTCCCCATCATCTTTTTACAGGAATTTAATACAGTTTCTGTTTTTCCTAGCTTTCAAATAAGCAAAGAAAATTTTATTATTTCCATCACCTTGTATGATCCAATCAAGCTTAACCCTCTGCATGATTCTATTCTCCTCATGATCATGTAAATTTATGACTTCTTCAGTGAGCATTTTAATATGCTCAATAGCACTACTATCCTGCCTATTATTCATAAGATCAGTTTGAGCTTTGTGAAGGTTCTCTCTAGTAGCAATTAGCCTCTACTTCAGATTTCCAGACTGCTTGCTGAAACTCTTGATAGCGGTCTTTAACCTATGAAGCTTGTACCAAAGAATTTGCATTGGACTACCTCTTGCAGGTTTATCCCAAGAATCATTTACCATCTCTTGAAATCCATTTAAATCCAGAAGATAATTATTGAATTTGAAGTGATTTCTCCTCTTTGTATCATCAGGGCCACTAATATGAAACATGGAATGATCAGAGACATTGGGAGACAGAATACTCAAGACTTGATTAGTATGTTGCAAAAATCAAGCAGCGTTGCAAATGGCTCTATCAATCCTAGAATAAATTGTACCTATAGCATGTTTGTTAGACCAAGTGAAGTGATCACCCACACTGTCCATCTCAAACAACTCAGTTTTCTTCACCATGTTGGTTAAATCTATGTATTCACTTTCACTAACCTGATTGCCTCCTATTCTATCCTGGACAGTGACAACATTATTGAAATCCCCTATAGCACACCAAGGTCCAGATTGAGTATCATGGATGCTATCAATTTGTTTCCACAAATTCCTCCTCATATCTAAATGGTTATGGTCATATATAGCAGTCAGTCAATAAAGGAACTCCCCTGCAACAATATATATTCCACAATGAACATGTTGACTTAAGTTGTTTATCATCTTCAAATCCACCTTAGTATCGTCCTAGAGAATCCAAATCCTTCCATTAGGATGAACATTGTAGTTATCCATATAGGCCTTTTCATGTTGAGTTTCTCTCCAACTTTGTTAGCTTTGCTTTCTTTTACTCTAGTTTCAATCAAAATGCTAATTGTAGACTTGAACTCTAAGAGACGGGAGCTAATCTCTTTCAATTAAAATGCTAATTAAATTTTGTAAATAGTAGTACATAGTTACTGTAAAAGGAAATATAATAAAGTCTTGTAAATTCACATAATGAAGTAATAATTGAGAATTTGAAGAGGAGAAGGGAGGAAAAAATAAACTTCATATTAAAATATATTAAAGTAAAATTTATATAGTTTAAGATTCAAGTTCAGTAGAAAAATTACAACAAAAAAAAAAGTGAGGAGAAAAAGAAACACTATATTTTAAATGGAGTTTAATAAAATAAAATATATATTAACAAAATATATAGATTGTGAACAAATTTAATAGATAAATTAGAAAAAATAAAAGAAAAATGTGATGATCAGGTATTTTCATTTCATATATGTGGGTCCTCCATTCCATTATAACATGATCACTTACCTCAAAAGTCAGTTTTAAGAACATAAATGAGAAAACATCTTTTACGGATATGACATGACAATATAAAAGACAAAGCTAGAGTCTCAAGTATTACAAGATAAATATTTTTTAAAGTTTTTGGATTATTTTAAATAATCTTAAACTTAGTACTTAGTAGTACTTAAATTTTAATTAATATGAAATTTAAAGATGATTTAAAGGCCAATAATCCAAAAGTAAAGTCTCAAGTACTGATAATTGATACTGCTCTAATATAAGCTACATTGTACTATCAACAAATTTACTTGAATTGGGAACTTCACTTTCTCAATAAAGTTATTTAGCTGTCAAATTTTGGAGTCTGTGGCTTTTTGTCTTTTTCTTCCAACAATCAATATTGGATACATTGGTGAAAATCACCTGCAGTAGATATCGGTTCTAAAACGAATTTGTATTAATATTTAGCAATGGCTTTAAGGCCATGAACCCTTGAGCAATGGCTTTAAGACCTTCAGGCTCATTATATATAACATACTTGAGCAATGGCTTTAAGACCTTCAGGCTCATTATATATAACATACTTGAGCAATGGCTTTAAGACCTTCAGGCTCATTATATACAACAACCTCCAATTCCTCTATTTTCATGTCAAATTCTTCAGTTCAGAACTAAAATTTTCTGAAGATTCTTTAAACTTGAATATTTCAGTACTTAAAGTTTGCACTTGAGATATTTGGCGGTCCCAATCGTCCCTTACTTGTTGTAGCTTGCTTTGCAGGGATGTAACTTCACTCTCATATTAACAGTCCATAACAACCAGCTTCTTGAACATGAAAAATTGAAGACCTTTTGTCCAGGCTTAAGACACAATTTTGGCCTTTTAAACAAAAGGATAAATATGAGATTTCCACATCATACAACTTTCTTATATGGTAGATGTAGGAACAATTTTGGCTCATGGTTCCATTCTCCTACGTTGCCATTGGGTTGGTTGGGTTTATGTGTTTTTCAATGTTATCATATTTTGAAACACTAAATCAATTAAATCGTCAATAGACCAATGGGTACTTTTGATATGTAACATCGAGGGCCTCTTCAATTGATTTCAATCTCCGTATTTTAAATATTTTTTTTATTATTTCATTGATCTGTCTCCAATTATGTAGCTTAGTGTCTAGTTCAATATTCTTATTTAATTTTTTTTAGAAAGTTTAACCAACTCAGTTGCAATAGTTTTCAGTTCTTTCATTGTAAGGAAAATTATATTTTAGAAACTATGCATTTGAAAAGAAGCTGAAAATTGTTGTCAAATACTACTTCAGTCCTCAGTCCTTAATTATAAGACCTTCTTGAATTTTTTTCTTATAATTTTTTATAAGACCTCTTCAACTTTTAAAGTATATTAACTATATTTTCCAAATATACCCCTATTATATTACATCATTTTCTACAATCTGTAATAAATACACTTATATAAATATTAGTTATTTCCCTCTTCTAAGAATACTTATAAAATTGTATAAATAATTAATAAATTTAATATTCTAATCAACTTTCGTAACAATGCAAGAAATTATTGCCAACAAAATTGTAGTACAAGATGCCCATCAAATAAATAGCAATATATATCATTTAAGTAGTATAAAAATTTTCATTCTGAGAATCAATATAAAAAATCACGTTACATATACAGATCCTAAAATGATGGACATCATTGTATAATAATACTCTGCACTAAAACAATAGTATAAGTTATTTTTCTGTACAACTCTTATGCAACTTACAAGACAAATTGCAACTAAAAACAATCTTAACTATACATTATACTTCCTGTAAAATATGCATTCCTTCCTTTTGAGACACTCTTGGAGCATATCTTATCACCTTAACACGACACGAAACCTCATCAGAACCAAACTCAATCACATCAGAAGGACGGACGCGTGCATGATAATTTGGAAGTAGCCTGGATCGTTTTCCTCCGGTGTTGAAAATATGGTGAGAATCAAATTAGATATACAATTTTCAAAACACGTAAACTTTCATTAAAAAATCATTAAAACTCTGAAAACTGTTTGACTTACTTAGTGATCCAAGTGTTATGTTGACTTTCTAAATCAGTCAAGATGAAGGTGTCGTCCTTGTAGTTTATTCGAGCATGCAATTCAGAAACCTTCAAAAGAAAAAAACCTCATTGCATGATCTTCGATACATATGTGTCGTGATTGTATCTAATTATGCTCATGACAAATTATCTTACCTTAGGTAAAGGTATTGTGATTAAGCTTCCTTTATAATCTTCTTGTTGCATGTTCCAGCAATTGCCGCAACTATCAGAAAATAAGTTGAAAGCGAAAGTTTAAGAATTGCTTGCACCCTAATAGTTTATAAAGATGTAAGAATCTTTCTTTTGTTTCCAACATTTTTTTCGTGGGTTAAATGCATTTTATCTCTGCAATAGTAGTGAGTTTTGATTTATTCCCATTTTAAAAAAAATATCTTTTAGCCCCCCTCAACAAAATAAGATTCCCTCAAATTTGACTTTGGGTCAAAATTCCAACAAAATTTGCATACGTAACGTTTGACGTGGTTTTTTTTTAATTTATTTTAAATTTCATGTGGAAATTTGATTATTATTATTTTTTAATTTGTTTTAAATTTATTTTTAAAAAATTTTAAAATTAAAAAAAAAAATTAGCTTTTATTTTCTCCCACTTGGATAAGTTTATTGTTTTGTTTTATTTATCCCATATTAATTTGATACATTAATTTTGTGTGATACTTAATTTTTTCGGTATGTACTTAATTTATCTTTTTTGGACGGTCGAGACTTTGCTGACAAATGTTGAATAGTTTGCTCCTTGATTCTGACAACATGAGGGTGACAAAGATCGAGTATTAAGAACATTTTATAAGTACTGATGGTTGGATAAAATACAACATGATCGAGTTGAATCATCGATAATACAATTTTAAACAAACGCTTGACATAATGAACACTAGAAAAAAACAACATTAAGGTCAATATAAAAACAATCTGGTAAAAATCATGAATTACTCTGTCAGCAAAAAAAAATTGTGATGCACACATTATATAATAAAATATTAAGATTAATTAAAATACACTGTCAATTTAAAACTATTTTATACTGTTATCCAATTAAAATTAATTATTTTGACATATAAAAAGAGAAAAATATGAAAGAAATAATTATTAAAAGAATTTAATTCTAATTGGGTGATAGTGTAAAATTAATTAGTCTCTAAAATATTTAGTCTAAGTTGTTATTATTTGGGAATTATTATTAGGTTATCATAGGTATTCTGAATTATTAGTTATTGGAGATAGATAAATATAGTAGTTTATATAAAGACCCAATTGCGTGTTTTACATAAGGCGCATTTAGTTTGGAATCTTGCTCTTGTAAGTGGAGTTGTGTATCCCTACTCCCTTTATATATTATTTGTTTTCAGAAGGAAAAAAACCTCAACAAAATATAATATATTTTAACTACTAATTTATTAGATTCGTATCTTCTACTCACGTGTATACTATATTTTCGATCGTGTATACTATTAGATCCGTATTTTCGACCGTCCAAAAAAATAAAATTAAGTATGTACCGGAAAAATTAAGTATCACACAAAATTAATGTATCAAATTAATATAGGATAAATAAAATAAAACAATAAGCTTGTCTAAGTGGGAGAAAATAAAAATTTAAAATTTTTTTTTAAAAAAAATTTAAAAATTTAAAATATAAAAAATAATCGAATTTCCATGTGGAATTTAAAAAACTAAAAAATAAATAAAAAAGACACATCAAGCGCCAGGTATGCAGATTCTGTTAGAATCTTGACCTAAGGTCAAATTTGAGGGAATCTTGCTTTGTTGATGGGCTAAAAGAAAAAGAAAAAAGTTTAAAGGGGGGGGGGGGGGGTAAATCAAAACTCGCTACTATTGCAGGAGGGTAAAATGTATTTAACCATTTTTTCTTCAATCCATAATACATTACAATGTTTTTACAATTGTAGCTAGTTGCAGATGAAGGTGTATCCGATTGTGCTGATTTGTCTCATCTCGACTCAAACATATAGGTTCTTAAAGGCTTGCTTAATTTCCAAATTGTTATAAATTCCATTTATAATTCAAACAAGAAGGAATACATTGTTGAAGTGTAATCCAAATTCAACAGAAATTTAGTTAGCATTTTGAAGCAACCAGTAAAAAATACAGAACCTCTACCGAACTTTATTTATTCTGAAAGAATGAGAAATATCAAGAAAACCCCAAAAGGAAGGATAAGATAGTCTTGGGACCAAGAGAGAGGGTACTGAAGTCGATTATGTGGGAAGAAGGTATTAGCACTCTTCATATTTTTTGTGCTCAACGGGATCCACTTTGATTGTTTTTTCTAAGGGTGTGTCTATCTAAAACTATATTTACTAAGGGAAATGCATGAATGAGCTAAAAGAAAAAAGGAAAAAGTTTTTATTATTGTGTTCGTGAGGGTATCGCAACCCTGTGCCTACGTATCCCCGGAAGGAATCAGAACACCATAGTTCTTCTAAAAAAATATTGGTTTGTTGGTGTTTTTTAGTGGAGGATGTTTACGTTTACATTCTAGCAATATCACGTACTGTATCGTGGTAGAACGAAAATAACAAGTCCTTTTGAAAAAGTTAAATAGAAAAAGCCAAGTGGCAAAAAGTTTTTTATTTGGTTTGTGTTTTGGTTAGGAGAAATGTTTGTGATTTGAGTTGCACTAAAGTCTGTGAATAGAAAAGAAGTGCAATGTAAGAATACACCATATCATGCTCTTCCATTGCTTAAGGCTCGATGACGTACAACTCGCATCTCAATTATTAAGTGTTTTTGGGTTTTTGATTAAGGAAAGAAATTTTAGTTTTAATAAGAAAGGATGTAATGCAAAAGGAAATATCTAAGGGAAGCTAAAACCCTAATATTATCATGCAATTAATGCACTTAAATTTGAGTTTTTGAAAGGGGAAAATCTAATCTAAAATGTTATCATGTATGGCTTCGATTCTAAAGTCTAATTCAACACAAAACAATCAAAAGGAAATCAATCGCTTAATGGAATCACTGAAGAGAACATGTTATCAAGATTTAACCAAGCAATCAAAACAAACAAAAGTAACAGAAATACAAAGCAAATATTTTTGTGTGATTTTCACTAGGTGAAGAAATGCAATTAAGCATAATAACAAAAATGATTAGCTAAACTAAAACAAATATTAGAGTAAATTCACAACGAGTCCTAAATTAATTCAAAAACTAAACTAATTAATAGAATTATCTAATTAACCAAAAGAAAAAACATGATTATTTAATTAAGTTTACTAACTGGTCTTACCGCTTGATCAAAACATGCAAGGTGGCCGGATGACGATCTTGTGTCGGGCTAGAAAGTCGAGGAGGAAAAAAGGGATGTTGTACCTGCAAGGCACTCTGATGATCGAGTAAGTGTGGGAGCAAAGAGATACAAGCAAAAGTATTAGGGTTTTAGTGGTGAATAGTGAATATTTAATATCTGGCGCTCACATATGTGAGGGTTTATATAATGCCCCTGGCGGGTGGCCATTGGTTCCTATTTTTGGGCCTAAATATACGGATCTGTGAAAATAGGTAACTGCCAAGACTTGGTCATATCGAGCACGTGTTCCCGTAACTAGCCGTTGGTTCCGAGGAGGAGGTAGGTTACGGGCAACGGTCTGGTCGGTTCCTGGTTGTCTGAGTGACTTAATATCGGGCAGACTGAGAGGTGCTCGTCGATCACCGTGGGTTGGTGCCGGTCCAGGAGGACAGATGATCGATGATGCCCGATGGGGGCGGGAAAGATTCGGGTCATGGTCGCATGGGTCGTGCTGAAAGGGGAGTCTAGACTAGGCCTACTCTGGCTGTTGGGCCAGTCCAGAATAGTGGCCCCCAAGTCGTTGCTTTCGAGCACAGGAGTTACGATTTTAACACCTGCTCGTGAAATAGGGTGCTTCTTACGGGGAGCATGAGCATCGCCCGTTTCTCCTTTCTCGCAGGGAGATGAGTAGTTGGTCGTTCTGAGCCTTGAACTTGAAGAGGTAGCGTGTTTCGGGTAGTGCGCTGACGAAGTGGCGCAATGATGGCCTAAGAGCTAGGGTGCAATGATGACGATCCTAGGGTTCCCTAGGCGTGTGTCTCCTATGCACGGATGGTCCTAGATATAAATACGAGAGGAGTAAGGAATTTTGTACTTTTCATTCTTCTCTCATACTGCTCGTTACTGCTCGCCTGTCGACTGTCGTTGTTCCTTGAGATTCACCGCTCGTTGTCACTTTCTTCAGCCTTATTTCTTCTTTAACTGGTAAGATTTCAGTTTTCTTGTTGTTATTAGACCTTTGTAGTTCAGATATTCGTGATTTTAGCCTTATAAATGCATGCGGTTAGGGTTAGGATCTTGTTGGTTAGGATGTTTTTAGATGAGTGTTGGTGGCGAACGGATGCCAGCTGTTTTATTGATTTTCTCCCCCCTCACCTTAGTGATGAGGGTCTTCAGCTTTTCCTGCCCCTTGGCTAGATTCAGGAACATTTGCTTTGAGCGTTTTGAGCTTGAAGTTCTTTCATAGTCTGTTCGAGAGCCATCGTTTACTGAAATAAACAGTAAGAAGATGTGAAAACCTGTCTGTGAGGAAAACCTGTTATGTATGACATGCATGATATATAAATGCAATGTTTTCAAGGACCTTATGAGATTTAAGTTTGTTAACCAAAAAGAAACATAAACAAGATTTTTATTAGTAAGTTCATGTGAATATAAAAGATTTCACATGAATAAATTAAAAACTCCTAAAGCTTTAAGTTTCTCATGGAAGTCTCCTCTTTGTGTTGACATATGTGTTAAGACTCTACTCCTCGTGAAGTTGCTTCGTCAGCTCCAACACTTTCTTATCACTTGCATAGAATTGAGTCTTAAAGGTGTCATGTTCTTCCTTGAGTTGAATCCAGTACTTCTGCAATTCTTCAAGGTCAGTAAGCACGTCTGGATGAAGGATGGTGTAAGAAACGTCTCCTTCGACAACAGGCTCCATGATTACTGGTAGGACAGCAGGATATGGAATTATAAGGTTTTGAGCACGAGCTCGTGCCCATTTGAGATAGGGCTCCAGAGGGATGAAGTTCTTATGCCCCAGAATCCGTCTATTAACCTTATTGACCATACCCCAAGTACGAATAAATCTTTGTCGGTAACCTTGAAGATCATTGTCATAGTCGAATACAACACCCCGGATAAGCGTATCATGAGGGTCGTCTTTTCGAGCATAACCAAACATACGTAAATCTAGAGAAGGGTTGTAAGTAATGACCCCCCTTATGCCCAAGAGTGGCACATTAGGGAACTCTCCACAACAGTCAATAATAATGATGTCTTCCTGGGACCGGGAACACCAATAAATGTATGAATGAGAGAGTGACATTATCCTTTGAGACCACCTCAAACCTTGTTCATTCTTCATTATTGAGCGGGGAAGGTGCAAAATAAACTACCTGGATAGCAAAGGTATATAACACATGAGAGTTCCTCGCTTCCTCATGGTACCAGTGTGAAGAGAATGCATAATATCTCCGAGAAAAGTAGGCACATGATTTTGAGTGAGGAATATCTTCATGGAGTTTACATCTATAAGTTGGTCTGAATTAGGGAATAGTACTAAACCATAAATTAGTAAAGCCAAAACATCTTCAAAAGCATGAAAACTCATGACATCTAGAAACAATTTAACTTTCTCCATCAGAAATTTTGCAAGGAGACCTTTAACCCCACTCCTGGTTTCCCAGTTAGATGTAATGTGAAACGGTTTCAGGTGCAAGGCTGTGGAAATATCTTCAGGTCTTGGATATTTCTCTAAACCAGTGAAGGGTATTTAATCCAGTATATGCACCCCAAGTAACTTAGAGAACTATTCCATTGTGGGCACCAACTGATAATTCGGGAAAGTAAAGCAATGGTGTTTAGGATCAAAGAACTGGAAGAAAATGCTCATCATGCCTTCTCCAAAACCGGAGATAACCAAGTTGAGCAAATGACCATGTATTTTGTAGAACTGAGAGCTTTCGGGAACCTTTGAGACCAATTCTTTGAGTTTTGAAGGTATTCCCATGAAGTTGATCCGGATAGTATTTCGGCGAGCAGAGGCCATAGCCTGCAAAATAGAACAAAGATAAATCTCTTGGTCCTTGAAATGGTCAGTGAAAATGCTATGTTATGATGTTATGTTTAAACAAGATAGCAAGCACAAGAAAATCACACAAAAGGCCTTGGGTTTAAAGGCTTGCATGTGGTTCATAGGTAAGTACCCTCTTGAAGTTTAGATGGCTCAATTTGTCCTAAGAATAGTAGCCGGGTTCTAGGAGTCTCATATCACTGATCTTTCTCTCAGGCATTGTTTCAGCAGAGCAACTGACTTGCCACTGAAATATCCTAAGAGTCGAATCTCAATGAGCATAGCATCGAGTATCAACCAACTTCGGATTGCACCAAAGCCGACCATCTCACTACTTTTTAATGGCTAAGTTGGGTCAATTAAGGTTCTAAAGGTCAGTTAGTGCTTAACGATACTATGTGGAAGCCTAATGTTATCCTTGAATGACTCAAGGAACATTAGTACAAGCCAGAGTGTCGCACTAACATAGCCATCACTTTAACCATGTCGGTCTACGCCGTACAGTTTCCATGATTTATTGCTACTTACCTAAAATGTCCCCAAATCTGGGTATAGGATCTTTGCAAGAAATAAACCCAAGCAACACCGAATGCAAAGCATACAAAGCAAACAAGGAAAGCATTTAGAGTGATCATAAGCTCTAAGGTAACCCTTATTTTTTAGTTAATATCCCCAGCAGAGTCGCTAGTTCTGTAACACGGTGGGAGAACTGACTTTTAGTTTTGCGTTTTATCGTAAATGTTGCAGATAGCAAGAGTTGTCATCGACTTTTCTTTTATCCAATAAGGAAAGAGTGAAAATATCAGGAAAGACCTTTTAAGATTTTGAGTTCAGGGGGTAAGTTATGAAAAGGGAATGTGTTAGCATCCTTTTCATCCGTAGTTATCTACTGGCTCTTAATTTCTTAGCTCACTTTAATTTGCTTTGTGTGTGCTTTGAAAAGGTTTTGAAAATGCCAATGTAAGACAGTCTTCTTTATAATAATCGTTGTATAAGTCCTCAAAAGTGTTTATAAAGCGTTTGAAAGTAGTTGTTTTGAAAGTGTGAGGTGCGAAAATCATTTTAATTTGTGAGCAAGCAATTAAGGGTTTCCTTACCCACTGAAAGGTATTTCTTTATTCCTTTTCCTTCTCCATTAGGGATGGTGCTATACATACCATTAATTGGTAGGTAGCCCCATCCATTGGATGTGAAAGGATGGGCGTAGGGTCATTGTTATGGTCATAGAAGGCAACATGTAGGGATACCTTAACAATTCGAAGGGTCTGTCATCATATATTCATAGGCAACATCGAGGGACAAGATCATTTCTCGTAGGCAACTTCGAGGGACATCGCGGGACTATGATCTTTATGATGACTTTAACCGAGGGTCTTTGCTAATGGTATCCCTACGTTCGAGGGACATGACCATTGTTTTTTTAAAGGCAACAGAGAGAGAGGCTACCTTAGAGGTGTGCGTGTGCAAATGATTCAGTTCAATTATGTTTGTCTTTAGAGTTAGGGTTATCTAATGATTGATTTTAAATCTTTCCATACAAGTCTATTACTAACAGTTAAATATATACAAACAAGCAAGCATAATATAGGTGCAAAAAGTAAAGTGCGAAAAAGTAAACCCTAATTAAGCTATTACAAGGCTTTGGGGCAGATACAATAGTATAAATTTGCGAGAAATAAAACTACAACTATTAAAAAAAACTGTGCGACCTATACAATTTCTCTAAGAAAGTAAAGGGGCAAATAAATAAGAAAATGTTAGAAAAGATGTTTTAAAGTCCTAAAATCTAAAACGTTAGAAATTAATTTTTTTGTGTGTATTTATGTAAAAAATAATTTAAGTTAATAATTAATAAAAACTTAATTATTCTAATTAATTTTACAAATTAAAAAATAAGACCTAAAATCTAATTAAATGAAAAAAGTTAATTAAGAAAACCTAAAAGACTATTTTTTTGATTTTATATAATATTCTGATTTTTAAATGTTTTGATTTTAATTGTAAAAAAGAAATAAATTAGTGGAAATGGAGTTTCAAAGAGAGAATCAGATCGTGCCCTAGCCATGGTAACTCATCATCCCTGCGTTAAAGCTTGTATTTTCTTATTCAAACATGTTCTAAACACCATGATGAACTCATCTGCGCATACGAAATTAGTTAAATATGCATAGATTAAAAGATTTGAATTCAAAAATATTACGAAAACCGATGGGCTTGTGTAAGCTATTCCAGACGTGAATAGATTTGTTTCTGGACTTGGTGAGATTCCTGGGAGCTTCAGGAACGCGATTTGAGGTTTGGTTTTGATTGAGAGTGGCTGGAAATTTTGATATGAGTTTGCAAATTTCTTTGAAATTTTGTGATTTTGAAACCTTGCTTCTATGGCAGCCACTTTGTGTTTTTTTTTGCACTTGAGTGTTGCATGTATTTATAGAGGAACAAAATGGATCAAAACAAGGCAAGGATCTTGTATCATTATGTCACAATTTATTGCAAAGAAAACACATTGAAATCTTTCCAAAATTATTTTAAAAACCTTCCAAACTTGAAGATTTTGTTCCCAACATGTTTTCACAGATTTGGCAAGCTCTTAAGAGGCCTTGGGCCTTCTACAAGATACCCAAATGATGCCCACACACCCTTTGGTCCATCAACTCATATTTTATTTGATTTATTTTAAATTAATTTGAATAAAATAAAAAATAAATAAATCAAAGTAATGTATAAATCGACTTAGAGGTCCTCTAACATATTATAAACATGTTTAAACCTCAAAAGTTAGGCCCATTAGTCCAAAAGTTCAAAATTGCTCAAATGAAGTTTCATGCATTTTCTCAAAAATTACCCAACTTGTACAAACCGTATCTCACTCAATTTTTATCTTTTGAAGGTGATATTTGACTTTTTGGAAATATCAAGATATCCTCTACAATCTTTATGTTGATCATTTTTGCATTTGAAGAATTTATCTTGATGTAAGTTGCCTTAAAAAAAGTGTCTTTGTTGATTTTTGAAATGACCTGTAATGTATTGGCTCATATCTCTCAAATGATACACTTTTGGATTTGAGCTGAGAGAGAAAAAGTTGCAGATAATTGGACTTCCTTCAAAATTATCTTTCGTTGGGGAAAAACCGATGAAGCATGTGAAAGTTATGCTTGGTCAAAGTTCAATTGACTTCTCCTAAGGAAACCCTAATTTGGCAACTTTTGATTATTTGAGGGATTTTCTTGAGAAATCAAGATCAAACCTTGATAAAATGATGGATATCACTTCAAAATGTTTATGTTGACCAAAAATATTGAAGTTTGACTGCATGTTGATCATAATTGACTTTTCCCCTATACAGTTGATGTTCCATCATCTGAGCAATTGACTGAGCAAACTTGTGGCGCAAGGCTTGAAACTTGACATGAGCATTCTTAGGGACATATGAAGAGTCATGAAAACCATTTGAGGTATTAAAAGTCCAATTTCCTTTGAGAAAAGTAAAACCCTAGTTGTAGGCTAATTGCTTAGGAGAAGACTTGTCTGATCAATTCCTTGAGTAATCTTGAGCAATTGAGAATCCTAGGAAGATGAGGAGACCTCTTGAAATAATTTGATTTGAAAATGAGAGGGAAAATTTTGGGGTACAACAATGATTATTCTCAAAATCAAACAAAATGCCTTGATCCTTTCATGCTTTCATACAAATCAACATAAATGCAAGATTAAACATAATAAAATTGAGTTAAGACAAAAATTATTGATTTCCCGTACATATAATAAACAATGGAAAGCAACCTCATAAAAAGGGTTTTGTCCTAAAGTGATTCAAGAATGAAATTTTTTGGCAAAAGAATAAATTAAATTAAATTTTGTACAAAAGAAAAGTCTCCTAAACATGCTATGTTCTAGAAAATGATAAACGAGTACCTTGCAAAGTACCAACTTCAAAAAATATCATTACCATATATTCGCAAGTTGATACGATCAAACTTGGAAAATCACCTCAAACTTTCTCAAGCTTTAGCACAATGTTTGATGACAAACAACTAACAAAAACAATTAAAATTAATTCTATGTATACTCTATATAGCCTTGGTAGAAGTAGGAAAAAGGAAGCCGAGTGAAACAAAAATTTCACAAGCAAGCAACAAGGCGCGCTTAATGCCACAGACAACGCTTAGCGTGCTACACCAGAAACACACACTTAACTTGCACAGATTTGTGCGGAAAAAATCAGAAAATTTCCCTGACTTTCCTTGCTAAACATCCACTACACCTACACAACTCAACTTAAAAACATATAGACTTAAAATACATTAAAACAACTAAATGACCGAGTGAAAGTAAATTAAACAAGTTGGAAAGTGAAGATTTGAGAATTTTAAGAGTTGATCCAATTTCAACTTGTTTAGAAAACATTTACCACACTACCTATACTACTACAATGAAAAACAATAAAGCAACTAAAAACAATAAAACATAATTGTTTTACGTCGTTAGCTCGACGCCTTTATTTTACTTATAGCTAAAAACTTGCTGAAATCATGCCATGGTGTTGCTTCACCGCGCAAACCTAAAGAAAGTGTCCTAACAAGCACTTGAACAAACATTACGAAAATAAGGAAATTTACAATAACACTTGGCCAACATTGATACACAACAAATTTTTACACACACTTGAACACAACAAACATGCATACATAACAAGTGTGGAAAACAAACACAAAACAAGTATGAAACAAACATAATCAAATATTGACAAGTATAAAAACATGTACAAATTCACAAGTATGATAAACATAAACTAGTATCAATATAAATGTTTCTATTTACACATTATAGACAATATGGACATTATGTGCAAAACTCAAAAACAAAGAAATCATCGCAATGCAATCCAATAAAAATAATAATACCCGATAATGACGCCATTTTGTTGAAGTGGTAAAGTGGCAACAAAAAGTAAGTAATTATTTAGTTTTATCATATCTTCTCTATAGATATTAGTGGTTATTGAATTGCCATTCGATAAGTCTTGCGTTAATGAGTTTGGATTAGAATGAGTTTGAAATGGTAAATGCAGGAATTTAAGTTATTAACAGAAAAATAATTCAATCTTCGGAAAGTAAAGACTCTCGGTATTGAATTTCACATACCCGTTAAATACTTAAACATACTATTAAGTTGAAATCAACCTAAACTACTCATCAACATCATCACGTATCGCTCACACATAAGTTATCTCTAACGCAGAGCGAGATATCAACTGTATCGCTCGCGAAGAAGATTTCACGTGCAACTTAAACAACACAGAGACATTAAGAGTCGATACTCAAGTGAATACTATATCCTAATCTATTTATAGAATCAAAACCCAATAGATGTTCTCCCTAAATTCAGATTTGAATCATACATGTATGCAGCAATCCAAACCCAAATAAAACAAGCAATCACCAATGAAGATTTGTAAAGAAAGTATCAAACAACACCATGAGCAATATATATATATATATATATATATATATATATATATATATATATATATATATATATATATATATATATATATATATATATATATAAACAAGCATACTTACAAACAAAACCCCAACAAATAATAGTTGTAAAGAGAAGGAAATGGAGAAGAAACCAAATCTTTCAAAATGTCAATCATGATCAACCAAGCTCCTGGCCTTGGATCATCCGATTACAAGCCACAAATGTTGTTTTCTAAGCTCTCTAGACCAAAAAATGAAGTTGATGGTGTTGGGACTAAAAAAATACCCAATCCATAACCAAAAATGTGTTTTTTTAGCCCTATTTAATGAGTTTTAAAGTCGCAGGATGCACTAAGTGTGCATAGAAGGCGCTTAACGTCAAACATGTTGTGTTGAAAAACTTTAGCACTTATTTTCGTCATAATTTGAGAACCGTAACTCTGATTTATGTCTGATTTGAAGTATTATAAAGCTTATTCAATGATCTATCTAACATTGCCTAAATATCAACCAAATTTATGATTTTTCTCTTCTTTAATTCGAGCCTTATTCATTGATAAATTAGTCAAAATGGCATCTTTGAAGATGTGCCTTTGGCTTTTATTGCTCAATGCTTCAACCATGCATGAATACCTGCAAAATAGATAAAAAATTATCAACGATACAATATTTACACAAATAAACTATTGAACTATTATTTACACTAAAGTCGATATTTTAACATAAAAACCAAAAGAATAAAGTCAATAAGTGCCAATTATCCACTATCAAAAACACCACAATTTGGAACTTATCAGTGGGCGCCACTTGTTGCAAAACTGATAGAATAATTAAAACCCTTTCAAGAGAAATTATTCAGAGTTTAATCACACCAAAAAATTTGATGTGTGAGATAAAAAACAATGACAACCAAACAAATGACCTTCATAAATAATAACCTTTAATGCAATAAGAAAGTGAATTAACTTGGTAGAATAAGATAAAAGAAGGCGAGAAACACAAAAAATATTTATTCAGTTTGATCAAATGATCTACATATAAGGAGAGAACATCTTTCTAATTTACTATACTTTAAAAATTGTTACAAGAGATTACAAATGAGTTAGAAGAAAATAGTTTGCCAAACCTACTCAAACTCTCAATATAGTAATTAGTAATCACTCAACCCCAATGTGTTTAGAAGTATTGTCTGATTCTTCTAGATAACTCTAAAGATTTTTCTAAACCTTAAATCATTATTTCTCCCTTTAACTCTAAAGCTCTCAAGATTACCACACATATAATAACAAAAGAGATATATAAATTTATAATCGATAAACTCAACAGATTCATAACATAGTGTGATACGGTGGGAGAACTGACTAGAAGTTTTGCGTTTCGTTCGCACTTGTGCGGTTTAGCAAGAGTCGCCACCGACTTTTCTTTTATCCAGGAGGAAAGGTAAAAAAAGCACAGGAAAGACCTTTCGAGAATTTTCTCGGGTTCAGGGGGTAGATTATGAAAAGGGAAGGTATTAGAACCCTATTCATCCATGGTTTTCCATGGGCTCTTAGTTACTCGTTTTAGATCACTTGCTTTTGTTTGATTGTGTGGTTGTGGTATGGGCTTTGAAAGTATTTTGAAAAATCTTTTTGTAATGGTTCTCGTCTCTATAAGAACGTATACAAAGTTTTGTTTCGAAAAATGGTTCAAATATGTGTTTGTGAATCATTTTTTGAAAAGTGTTTTGAAAAGAGGTTTTGAAAATGGTTCTCGTCTCTATAATAACGTATACAAAATGTTTTGTCTTTTGAAAGTGCTTTGAAATGGAGGTGTATGTGTGAAAGTTTTTGTCGTGAGCAAGCGAGTAACTAAGAGTGAATCTATCTACTCGAAAGGTCTTAAATTGTTCTTTTATTCTTCCTTTTAATGGTGCTATCCTACCATTGATTTGGTAAGAATCCCCACTGTGATACGGTGGGAGAACTGACTTGGGATTTTGCGTTTGTGTTTGCAAATGTTTCGGTTTAGCAAGAGTCGCCACCGACTTTTTATTTTATCCTAAGGAAAGGTCAAAAAGCACAAGAAAGACCTTTGAGATGTTTTCTTGAGTTCGGGGAGTAGATTACAAAAAGGGAAGGTATTAGCACCCTTTCTATCCATGGTTATCCATGGGCTCTTAGTTACTTGCTTAGATCACTTGCTTTGCTTTTCAATTGTTTGAAATGGTGTTCTTCAATTGTTTGAAATGGTGCTTTGTGTGTGATTTTGAAAGATGTTTTGAAAAGAGGCCATCGTTGTGGCAACCTTTGTAATGATTCTTGTTTGAATGTATACAAAAGTGTTTTTTGTCTTTTGAAAAGTTTTCAATGTTTGAAGGTAGGGTTTTGAAATTGTGTTGTGAAGTGTGTTTTGAAGATATCAAGGATGTTTTTGCAAGCTTTGATCAAGTAACTAAGAGTTATCTACCCTATTTACTCAAAGATATTTCTTATGTTTTTAACCCTTTTAATAGTGTTGTTTTACCATTGTATTTGGTGAACAACCTTGTGTTAGGATGTTAAACGGGACAGGTGCGGGTCATCGTATAGACCATGATAGCAATAGTGTCAAGTATTTTTGGCAATTTTCTTGAGGGACTTGATCATTTTTTAGGCAACTCAGATAACGTCATCGAGGGACTATGATCTTTTGTTTGTTTTTGTTTTGCCAAAGTACTTGACATACATATCATGGCCCATTTTTGAAGGCAACAAGTGGATTGAAACCCTAGGGATACAAGTGTGCATTGTGTTTATTTTCATGCATTGTTATCTTGGATTAGGTCAAACTAGTTGTTGATTTTATTTTGCATGCAAACCCTAGGTCTAATCATGGCATAATTGAAAGTATTTAAAGGTGCGAGAATTTAAATTCTACACTATTACAACATGATGTAGGGAGGGGGTACAAGTTTGAATTGGGGATTATTTTGCAAGAAATTAAATCCTAAATTATTACAACCAAATTGAATGCATAAGATACAATATTTAAATGTACAATAATTAAAATAAAATACAATAAATAAATGTTAGATAAAATGTGTTTATGCAAAAAAAAGATTTTTATGTATGTAAAAAGTATTTTTAAATATGAAGTGTAAATAATTAAAAAAAAGTCAATTTTAATTATTTTGTTCTTTAGGGCAAAAACCCTAATTTCTTAAATAAATAATATTATTTGTTATTTATATACAATAATGTATTAATTTGTACAAAAAATAAAAGTATATTAAAAAAAAAGGTATTTTTAGTATAAAATATTAATAACAATAAAAATGTATTATTTTTGTGTTTTTTGTTCTTATTATTCAATAATATATATATATATATATATATATATATATATATATATATATATATATATATATATATATATATATATATATATATATATATATATATATATATATATATATATATATATATATATATATATATATATATATATATATATATATATATATATATATATATATATATATATATATATATATATATATATATATATATATATATATATATATATATATATATTAAATATATGAAGTGTATAAAAAACAAAAATTAATTATTTAAAAAATGTATATATTTCAAGAAAATATTTTCAAGTGTGTATAAAAATAATAAATAAAAATAAAAGTATTTTTTACATTATTTATGCATTTAAACAAAAATAAATATAAAGTATTTAATATATTAATACTAGAAATAATTAAAATAAATGCCAAATAAATATAAAAATTTATGAAAATATTTTTTAAATATTTTTTATATTTGAAAATAAAATATCAAGGTCAGAGAAAAAATAAAAATGCAAAAATAATGAAAATACAAAACAATGGGCCAGGGGGTGCTGAAAGTGAATTGGGAGGTGTCAAAAGTAAAGAAATCCAGGCCCAGCCCAGACTTCATCTTCAACCTCCAGAAGTTTGAAAAACGCGCGTTTTCCACACAAACCTGTATCTCCTGTTTCAGTGATCCTTTGACAAAACTCAAAACATGAAACTTGTAGAGCATCAAACAACGAATCTAACCATATAAAAATTTAAGCTAACTCTCAAAGACTAGAGAGAATTTCCCTGGCCCTAATTCTTAACCTAGTTTTTTCAGAAAGTTCATGAACAAAATTCTCCTAGCACGATTAATATAAATGAAAACTAAGCACATGTATGGTTTCAGGGCTATGAGTACAACATCTTTCATTCACAAACCTAAGTCTAACTATTCCTAAATAGAGAGATAGAAGTTCATGAAATACCTGTTTCAGTTGACTTCAAGCTGGATAATGTAGCAACTTCCAAGAGTGCTTGAGGTTCTTTTGAGCTTGCCTGATGTCCAATGAAGCTTTCCCAATGCTTGGCTTGTTTTGAAGTAGCCTGAATCGTGCTACAGAACTCAACCTGCAAAGCTTCCAAACAAAAATGGAAATGTGTGTTAATGGAGTTACAGTAACTTGTGGATGGTCTGGATAGCTCAGGTATGTTGGTTGGAAGGTGTTTGAAGTAGCTTTGGGCAAAACGCACGATGGAATTTGATGATGGCTTGCAAAATGCAGAACTGGCCCTGTTTTGCAACAAAATGGGGTTTTGGAGTATGAGGATGCTTTAGGGGTGAAAGGCTCGTGCTTCTGACTTGTGAGGATGTATGAAACTTGTTTTAAAACTTTGCTTTAGTTCAATATAACAGATGTGCAAGTTCTGAGCTTTTTGCCATTTGACTTATTTTGAAAGCAAAGTTGTGAATTGTCCAAGCTAGGGCCTGTACAGGCTAGTTACAAGCATGCTCAACTTGGTGTACTATGCCTGAGATTAGGGAAGTTATTTGCCGCAAGGAAAAAAGTCCAAGGCTCAAGAAAATGGAAATTGACATAAAGTGGCCTTTATGAAAATGGAAGTATGACCTTTATGCTCAAAATGGAAAAGTTCAATGTACAAAGCTCTCTTGACCAGAACAATGCCAATATACAATGTATTTGCATTCAATTTTGTAGTTTAAATTGGTTTAGAGGCCTGTAATCATGTACTAAGCTAGTTTGGTCAGATTTGCAACTTGGTATGAACATGTATTGGCCATGGTTTCAAAGTGAGTTTTTTCCAACTTCAAGCATTCGATTCTCCCTAACCACAAAGGTGTTTGAGGAGTTCTTGGACAATTTGGAAAGCTTGCAACATGTACTATAATCCATCTTTGAAATGAAACTTGAAAATCCAAGTGGAACTATGTTAAAAATGGCCAAGAAGATGGGTCAAAATCCTGCCTAAACTAGGGCAAAATTTTTCTAAGTTAAAAGTTTTAGGTACCCTTGTTCCAAAAATCATAACTTGAGATACAAGCTTCTTTTGAGAAAACTTTATGAATCAAAGTTGTAGACTTTGTGATGGACTACAACTTTCATGTTTCAAGTTTTGTTTGAATCCATTTGTATCTTGGTTAAAAAATGGGACAAAGTTAAGAAAAAATGAGAAAATTTTATAACTTAGAAAATTTCTAAGTTATGAAAATTTTCCATTCTAAACCCTAATTTGCATTTTTGGGTTTCTTGATGAACAAGTTTCATAATTTGGCATGTATTGATGAAAAATGACCCTTGGCATTTGATTTTGACTAAAAAGTCAAAGTTTGACTTTTCAGTATACAGTTAAATTTTGACCAGTTGACTGAAAAATTCATCTGTCCATCCGATGCATTTGAGATTTTTTGAACTTGTTGAATAGGTCAAGACAAAGTCATTGATTCCTTGAGTCCATGTTTGAGCTTGATTTGCCATTGGCTAGGTCAAACAGTAAAAAATTGCCTTTGTACAGTCAAAACCCTAAAAATGACCATTTTGCCCTTTTGGTGATCTGATCAAATTTCTTGTGGAATTGTGATCCAAACTTGATCAAATGGTTCATATGAGTTCATAATGTTGATGTGGGTCAAAATTCATGAGGTTTGACTGTCAATTGGCCAAAGTTGACTTTTTCCCCAATACAGCTGATTTTTAGGTCAATTGTCCAATTGACTGGGCAAAAATTTGGATAAAGGCTTGAAACTTGGTGTGGACAAACTTGTGAGTCCAACATGAAGTATGAAAGTCAATTTGGGCATTTTTGGTCAAAATATCACTGTGCAAACTCAAACCCTAATTTAGGTCAACAGTGCAAAGAGGTGTATTGAGCAGAGCAAACCCTAACTTGTTCTTGAGTTCCAAGAGTCTTGTGATGAGAAATGTTGATGAAATGAGAGGGAAAATTTTGGGGTACAACACCCACCATTGGATGGGAAGGGACAGACGCGGGTCAATTTTACAATCATTGAAGGCAACTTGTGAGACGCTCTAGCTATTTTTTGTAAGGGACGAGATCGTTTTAATCGAAGGCAACATCGAGGGTCATCGAGGGACTACGATCTTTGTTTATCGAAGGTTCATTGCTAAAGTGTCTCATATTCGAGGGACATGATTGTATTTTCGAGGCAACAAGCGAGGTTACCCTAGAGGTGCGCGTGTGAGAAGTGTGTTGGTTTCAAGTTATTTTATTCTAGGATTAGGTCATCTAGCGATTGATTTTTGAATCTTACCATACATGCCTAATTACTATAAAGTATATAGAAAGCAATAAATTGCGGGAATTGAAATTCTAAGCTATTACAAAAGTATTCGGGAATGGGGGTACAACTATTACAAATGGGGATGGATCAAATGAAATAGCGATGTCCAAATATCAAGCAATACAACCAAATCGAATTCTTGTGTGATTTAATATAAAGCTACGACAATTTATGAAATAAAGTCAACAAAGTATGAAATGTATGTATTTACTTGAAAATAAAAATAAAACCTATTCTAAAAAAGATATTGATTTGAATTAAAAATCTTTATTAATATTTTTTGTGTATTTTATTAATTATGTAAACTAACTTTAAAGAAAGAAAATAAGCTAAGTTAATTCTTTTTTTGGTGTTTTGTTAAATGTAAGAAAATTAATAAAAATAAGTTATACAAAAAAAAGAAAATAGTGAAAATTGATTTTCAAGATTTAACTCAAAAAAAGTGTTCTATATTTTAGTTAGTAATAAAACAAAAGAAAGAAACAAATTAAAAAAGTATAAATGGGCTTGAGAGGTTCTAGGAATGTTAGGCCCAAAGAAAAAAGGTGTTTGCTGTTAACAAAAACAAGTCAGATGGGGGTGGGTTACTAGCAAAACGCGTGGGCTTTAGGGGGTTTGTAACTAAACAGGCCCAATGTTCCTAAATGGTAAAAATTGTTTGATTAGGGAAACAAAAAACCAATTAGGGTTTTTACCCCTTTGGTACTGTGGCACCGTCTCCTCACCTCTTCCGCTCATCTCTTCCATCTTCTCATCTCTTATTCATCTCTAAACCTCTCACTAATTATCTCTATCTCGATTTTGCGACAAAAATCGCTCATGCTGTCTCTATCTCACCATGGCTCGTGCTTTTTTCTGAAAACCCTAAGTTTTTATGTCTAAGGGGTTTGAAATTTGTGCTTATCTGATCCTCCCTCTAACTTCTGTTGCCGGAGCGCCTCTCAACCTCACCTCCTAACCAAGTGCTAATGGTTTCGTTCTTGAAAGGTATGGTTCGGTTTTGTTTAAGGCTTAACAGTTTCATCATTTTTTTGTCTTGTTCATGCTCTTCTGTTAATCTACTTGCTTTTCATTTGAGATGCAGTAAATAGTTTGTAAGGAGGGTGAAGAAGCCATACATGTTTAGGGCTTTTCTGTGAAATGGAAGGGAATGGTGAGACGGAGGGAGGCGCTCCCTGGTGGCGGATTTCGCGAGGGAGGAGATGAAGATTGAAAGTGCTAGGGTTTCTAGTAACCTTTTTCTATCCTCTTTGCTTTGAATGATGATGATGTTTGCTGGATTTGGTTTGAACTGTTGTTGGTTGTGACAATTTGGTTTGAGGTTTTTTCTGAAAATTGTTGTTATAGTTTGGTTTGAATGCTTTTGATGGTTGTTGCTGTTACAATTTGGTTTGAATGTTTTTGATGGTTATTGTTGTGTTGATGTTCTTAGGCCATTTGGTTTTTGAACTGTTTTACAGTTTTGGGGATTTTGTTGACAGTTACAGGTTTGTTACTTGTTTTTGAGAATGGTTGGTGATTGTTGGTTCTGACAGTCTGGAGGTTTGATGTTGTTGGAATGCTTTTTTTCTGTTTCTTTTGTTGATGTACAGGTTTGAAGATTATGGATTTTTGGTTTGATGGTTTTACAGTTTACAGGTTTTGTGAGTTTTGTGATTTGAGGATGGTTTGGGATTTGTTTTGTTGAAGGATTGCAGGTGCGGTTGAGTATGTTGAAATGGTTTTACTGTTTGGGTTTGACAGTTTTGAGGTTTGATTTTCTGGTTTTTGTTTGATTTGTTGGTTTAACAAATTTTATGAGTTTGAGATGGTAGGTATTTTGTTGACAGTGGAGAATTTGGTTTTGAAGTTTGAGGATGGACTGTTTTACAGTTTTGGGTTTTTTGAATGTTTTTGTTGTTTTGGATTTTGAATGTTTTTGTAGGTTTGAGGAGTTTGTTCAAATTTGGTTATGGTATTGAAATTGTTTATTAGTTTTGGAAGGTTGGTTGTTGAGGTTTAAAAACTGGTTTGACAATTTGGAGGTTTTCTGAGTTGTGTTTGATAATTTTTGTTCCCTTTTTTTCTTGAGCCCTGTCTACTGTTATATTAGTTGCTTTGGTTTGACAGCTTATTCAAAAAACGGGGGAAAACCCTCATATTTTGAATATTTTGGCCTCTTGTTCTTTTGCTCTCTTTGTTGTAGTTTTGTTTTCCAGCATACTCTATGAAACTTGTGACAGGTTGTGGGCAGGGCAACAAGGTTGTACCCTTTATGCAATTCCAATAACCTAGGTGATTTCTTTCCTCTCTCCTTTCTCAATGATAAAAAGCAAATTGCTTTTTCACCTTTTTTCTGAAAAGTTTGCAAATAACTTGGAAAATGATGATTATGGCTTATTGAACAAGCCTCTTGCTTGTTGACTTAGTTATTATATTGCCATATTTTCTTTTTGTTGCTTGTTTGTTTGGTGATGCGCTGCTGTCTAGTTACTTGCCATTGTTGCTTGTTTGGCCCTGTTTGTAATACTTGTTTGGTGATGCGCTGCTGCTTGCACATTTTTACTTGTTTGGGCAGCTTTGTTGTTGGTTGCCTAGCTTGGTTGCCTTTCCATTGTTTGGACAACTTACTTGTATTTTTATTTCTTCTTTTTGTGAACCAAGAAAAATAATTCTCTTGTGTTTTGCAAATAGAAAAAATAAAAGTGTGATGAATTAAAAATAATCCCTCTGATTCCAAATTGCAAACTTTAATGATGAACACTTTCTTTTCTTTTGAAAATTCTTACTCATGTCCAATTAACTGTACTAACTATTTTTCTGTCTTTTGTTTTCATGTGAGCACAACTAGATGGTGGCAAAGCAGGGGAAGCAAGAGACTCTGTGGCAAGCGTGGAAGCAATGGAAGCTCAGTCAACCTTAGGCATATATTCACTTTCTTTGTAATTTAGAGAGAAACATTCAATCAATTGTACTAATTTATTCTTTTAAATACAATAAGTTGTAAAACCTAAAGCATTTAAATAATAAATTATTTTGTAACAACTTTTGAAATAAATGGAGAAAGTCTTATGAGATATTCTGGTGTCCATTAAAAACCCTTTACTTTTAATAAGTTGTAATTCTCTCTTTGCATCTTCACTGATTCTTAAAGATTCTCGATCAAGATAATTGAAACTGCATTCCAATAATTCCAATCAAGATAACTTAATAATCATGTAATCTTGCAACTGTATTCCAAACAAAACACGCACTGTCTATTCCAATTCCTAAACAAGCAAATGTTTTTAGAATATGCAAATCATCTGGTTAGCCTTGAAAACAAATACTGTTTTTTCAGTAATCTTGAGAAAGCATGAAAACATGTGAAAGCCAATTGGATCTTTGAGAATTCATTTCTTTTGAGAATTGCAAGAAAAACCCTAATTGCTGGTTTACTGCCATAGGACAAAATCTGTCTGATCAATTCCTGAGCCAACTTGAGCATCTGAGAAACCCTAGGGTTGTGTTCTTTATGAAAAATGAGAGGGAAAATTTTGGGGTACAACAGTTGCCCTTGTTCAATCTTCTTGAACCCGAAGAGTTAGATCGGCGAGTTTTGTCGTTCGTGACTTGAAGGTAAAAGATGATTGGACACTAGAGTGCCCATAAATTTATGCTCGACAAAAGTGTAATTGAGGGAATGGGCTTAAAGATGCCATTTGGAGAGATGTTAGAATATTGTTGGAGATGGGCTTGCAGATGCCATCCAAGAATGTTTGGTTGTAAATCGACAGAATAAGCATCAGAATAGTATCCGTATTTGGAACGTATCTGAACTGTATCGGTATTTGGAATCTGAATGAGTGACAAAATGACTTTCGTGTCTGGAGTGTATCTGGACTGTATCTTGAAATTAAGTCTGAGTGAGCGACAAAATGGCTTCCGTGTCTGGAGCGTATCTGGACTGTATCGGTACTTGGAATCTGAATGAGTGACAGAATGACTTCCGTGTCTGGAGAGTATCTGGATTGTATCAATAATTTTTTGGATATTTGTTAAAGATAGTTGTTAATCTTATCCTGAAAAGGGTAAAATGTTAGCTGAAACACAAAGTTATGTTGCATGAAATGTATGATGCAATAAATGTGTTTTATTCATGTTTATGATATATGAATGTAATGTATGCGCATGTAAGTTGATTTGTTGTATTGCTGAGGAAAATAAATCCTTGACTGCTTTCGGGGAAAAATAAATCCTTAACTGATGAGGATTCCGTTGTGAGAGTAATGCCATATACTTCTTGAGGAATCTGCTTGGGGAATCCATAGAATTTTAATGACTTTTACTGGGGATTGCTGACGGGAGTCTTTGTTCTGTCGAGAAACAATAAAAACTTTGTGGGGAAAAAGTTTATCCTGTAGTGAAAACTCTGGGTAAAAGCTTAATTCCGCTGGGGAGTTCAAGAGTTTGGGTTGTATGCTAATCTACTGGGGAGTTAACCTAGGTTGGGGAGAAACAAAAGTTAACCGTTTTCTGGTTGGTTTTCGGGCTTCAAGACAACCTGTTGGGGGAACCTGGAGAAACTGGATGATTTCCGCTGGGGGAAAAGTTTCAGCTCCGCTGGGGATCTTAATGACGTGCTGTAGAGATTGCTCATGGAAATGGGATTAAAGATGCCATCCAAAGGTGATTGTTGACGGAAAGTTTGAACTGGATCTGAACAGAGAATGAATTAGAATAAACCATTGGGAGATTTATCTGAAGCAGCAAAAGTCTGGAAATGAATCAGAATAAATCGTTGAGAGATTTATCTGAAATAGTAAAAAATTTGGAAATGAATCAGAATAAACCGTCGAGAGATTTATCTGATCCAATAAGCATCTTGGAATATCTTCAACTGGAATAAGAATCAGGGAGATCTTAGTGTCGATCTGACTGAACCAGAGAAAGTCTTGAATTAACTTTGACTGGATAAGAATCAGAAAAATCTTAGAATCGATTTAACTGAACCAGACGAAAGTCTTGGAAAATCTTCAACTGGAAAAAGAATCAGGGAGATCTTAGTGTCGATCTGACTGAACCAGAGAAGGTCTTGAATTAACTTTGACTGGATAAGAATGAGAAAAATCTTAGAATCGATTTAACTGAACCAGACGAAAGTCTTGGAATATCTTCAACAGATGTCGAGGAACCGTTAAATCCTGGACTGCTGTTGAAGAGTATGTGTGTCCTTAAACTTTGCTTAGAATGTTTCTAATGGGAATTCCTGTTTCGTTGTTTGAGGAGGACTCCGCTGGGAAATGTTGATCATTGTCTTGAGAGAAATAGAATTTTAGGAGCTTCAGTCGTCCGTTATTCTACTGGGGTACCATCTCTGTTGAACTTTGGGAACTTTGGTCGTCCTTTATTCTATTGAGGAATCATCTCTGTTGAATTTTGGGAACTTCGGTCGTCCGTTATTCTTCTGAGGAATCATTTCTGTTGAATTTTGGGAACTTCGATCGTCCGTTATTCTTTTGAGGAATCATCTCTATTGAATTTTGGGAACTTCGATTGTCCGTTATTCTTTTGAGGAATCATCTCTGTTGAATTTTGGGAACTTCGATCGTCCGTTATTCTTTTGAGGAATTATCTCTGTTGAATAGGAAACTTGAATGAACTACTATCTGGTCGTGGTCCAGGCTTCATAGCTTGAATTTTGTGAGAGTTTGATTGCATCTTTCCTGAAAGGTAAAGGTTAGTTGCATGACATATATCAAACAATGATGTTCTCAAAATAAATGAGATTGCGTTGTATGATATCCTGATGTACGGATATGTAATGATCTCTCGCTGGGGAAAATAAATCCTAAATTGGTGCTGGAGAAAAGAGTTGAATTCTTCGTTTCCGATAGTGAAAATTCTGGCGACTTCAATGGGGAAAAATCCTCAGAGATTCTTGAGGTCGACTTAGCTGGGAAGAGGTTATCAAAGATTGAAACTCTGGCTTGGAGTCATCTTATGAGAAGGATTTTGGGGAGATTTGTCACTGCCCCTAGTAGCGAGTGTTTATGGCTTTGCCAGGAAATGTTTGACTGTATGCAACCCTTTGTTGGGATTGACGTTCGATGCCCCAAGTGACGGGGACGGAGACTTGCCCCTGGTTACTATGCATTTTGAGAGATTTCTTGAAATCTTGACTGGACTGCCCCAGGTGTGTTGGACAATGACATGTCATGTCCCCTTGTTGGTAGGAGATTTTTTGCAATGGAAGTGTCATCCCGCTTGAAGTGACTTTGTTCACTGAGAGAGCTTTTCGTTCATTGGATATTCATTGTGTGAATTTCTCCGCTGCCAAACAAATAGCCATATGCAAACAACGATATTCAAATAATGTAAAGTTTATGCTTGTCTTGAAATTTTGAAAATGCATTTTTTAGCAGAAATCTTTTTGTAAGAAAAATTCAACTCAGGATTTAGAGAAAAGCCTTACAGGAGTTAGGATACCTTTTGTAACAGTATGCTTTCGAACTAACCCATGCTTCAATTAGGACTTTTGAAGGGTTGTAACGTGGCTCGGTTCACGGTTTAAGAAACAAAGGATAAAGGCTCAAAGTATATTTGTACCCACCCGCTCTTCGTGATGTTCTTCAGTCCTAAACTCAGTTAATTGTGCGTTTGAATTCCAATTGAGTTTGAAATGACATTTTGGTGATGGTTCAAACAAGTTAAGTTTGTTGGAAGGCAGTCATTTTTGCAACATTATTTTTGTTGAGGATTTGTAGTGACCTCTTTCTTTTGATTTATTATTCCTAATTTTTGCCTGACTGTTCCTGTTTTTGAGATTACAGTCAGCGGGATGCCCCCGTTTTTTCTTTAAGTCTCCTTCGTAGGTTTTGACTTAGTGGGCTTTTCTTTTTGAGAGATAATGACTGCCTATGTGATAAGGAACCATCACCGTCTTTTGATTCCAAAGGAATGTTTTTTGATGTCATTCGTTGTATTACAAGATGAGAGTTTGCGACTTTAACGTGCGTTTGAATTAACTGAGAGACTACCCTGCCCCAGGTTTTGATTAAAGGTTTCAATTTGTGTTAAAACAGAAAACTTATACTTCTTTGGCTAGAAGGGTATGACTACGGATTATCTTCCTTATAACTCCAGTGTTTAGGATTTGAAAGAAACGCCTGTACATCGTCAGCAAGGTCTGTCCAAAAGCATACTGTATGAGATTAAGGCATTGTTTTCGTCATCCTCCCTCTAAAGGTTTCTGTCATAAGAAGAATAAAAAGCATAGTTTAAATATAGTGAAAACGAAAAGATGAATTTAAGACAAACATATGCAATGCATTAATGAAACAAAGTTTGACATTAATAGATAATTGTTTGAATAACAAAAGAAATTACAATTGGAAATTCAAAATGAACAGAAGCCTCTTTGTTCGAACTTGTCATTTTAGGTGGAGAGCCCTCAGTGGAAGATTTTCATCTGGCCATCTTGTGTGAACTCCAACGTTGTTTCTTTAATCAGATCTTGAATTTTGTTTCTCAATGCCCAACAGCTATCAGTGTCATGTCCAGGACTGTTGGAGTGATACGCACATCTTGCATTTGGATTGTACCCTGGAGAGGCTGTGTTGGGATTCCGAGGGGGTCCCTTAATACAATCATCTTGACTTCCAACAAGCGTTGCAGCACTTGAGATAATGACATGTTAATCTCAGTGAAGCGCTTTTCAGATGTATTTCGCCTACGCCGATTACCCTATTGACGCTGGTGAGGTTGTTGTTGGGCTTGTGACCCTGAAGCAAACTGGGGAGGTTTTCTCTCGACTTCTTGTCTCAAGGGAGGTTGAACAATGACTTGATCCTCAACCCTAGTTGTTTGCCCCATTTGGTCACATTCGTCTTGATGAAGCTTGTTGATGAGGACTCTCAGCTCCTCTTGCCCTTGTGCCAAGTTTTGGATGAGAGCCATCTGGCCCACCAGTTGTCCCATCATCTGGATTTTCATTATGGCTATCTCAGTTCGTAGCAGCTCCAACTGATCATCTTTGTTGCCCTCAGGATTCCCCATGATCATGCCCCTAGTGAGGAGAGATTTCACCTCTTGTTGCCCCTTGGATAGGTTCAAGAACATCTCTTGAAGTTGGGCGTTTTGAGCTTGGATGTCCTTGGTAGTCTTCTCTAGAGCCATCTCTACTGAAATAAACAGTAGGAAGATAAAGAGACCTGAAGGGGAGAAACCTGTCATGATAATGATGCATGATATGTGGATGCATGTGTTCAAGGATCTCGCGGGGTAAACATAAGAAAATGTTGGAAGTTGAATTTCGATCAACATCTTTGATTTGAGAACTTCGTATCGGTGGATGTCTTTCCACGAGAATCAAGCTCACCATGTCAAGTGGGTCATAGCCCTTGACTCAAGTTGTTGTACTTGATCTTTGACGGTGTTTGTTTAGAGGAAAATGAATCCTCTTGCCCTTTGGTAGACGTTTGGTTCAACGTAACCCTGCATCAAAGACCCTCGAGATCCTTGAAATGGTTATTGAAAATGCTATGGTATGATGTTATGATGTTATGATGTTATGTACGGATATGCGAGGTAAGCAAGTTTATATACAAATAATCATATTCACACAAAGCAGACAAGTCCTTAGGTTTAGGCTTGCATGGAGTTCGTAGGTAAGTACCCTCTTGAAGTCTAGTGGGCTCAACCTGTCCTAGAAATAATGATCGGGTTCTAAAGGATCTCAAAATCACTGACCTTTCCCACAAGCTTCGTTCAATAAGCAATTGACTCGCAACCGAACAAAACTCAAGGGTCAAGTCTCAATGAGTGTAGCATCGAGTATCAACCAATTTTCAGCTCTACACCGAAACCGGTCATCTCACTACGTCCTAATGGCCAAGTTGGTCAAGTAAGGTTCTAAGGTCAGTTGATGTTTCACGACACCACGCGGCGGCCCCGTACTCTCCTTGATTCAACTCAAGAGTTACCGGTACCAACCAAAGTGCCACATCAATGTAGCTACTGCTTCAACCATGTCGGTATACCCCACACAGTTCCCTCACAGTCTATTGCTACTTACCTAAAAGGTGTCCCCAAATCCGGGTGTAGGATTTAAAACAAAGCCAAATAAGGAACCAAAATATAAAGCAAACAAGTCAAGCAAGATAAGCATGTAAAGGTGATCTAAAACCCTAAGGTAACCCCACTTCTTATATTTTTTCCCCAGCAGAGTCGCCAGTTCTGTGATACGGTGGGAGAACTGACTAGAAGTTTTGCGTTTCGTTCACACTTGTGCGGTTTAGCAAGAGTCGCCACCGACTTTTCTTTTATCCAGGAGGAAAGGTAAAAAAAGCACAGGAAAGACCTTTCGAGAATTTTCTCGGGTTCGGGGGGTAGATTATGAAAAGGGAAGGTATTAGCACCCTTTTCATCCATGGTTTTCCATGGGCTCTTAGTTACTCGTTTTAGATCACTTGCTTTTGTTTGATTGTGTGCTTGTGGTATGGGCTTTGAAAGTATTTTGAAAAATCTTTTTGTAATGGTTCTCGTCTCTATAAGAACGCATACAACATTTTGTTTCGAAAAATGGTTCAAAGATGTGTTTGTGAATCGTGTTTTGAAAAGTGTTTTGAAAAGAGGTTTTGCAAATGGTTCTCGTCTCTATAAGAACGTATACAAAACGTTTTGTCTTTTGAAAGTGCTTTGAAATGGAGGTGTATGTGTGAAAGTTTTTGTCGTGAGCAAGCGAGTAACTAAGAGTGAATCTATCTACTCTAAAGGTCTTAAATTGTTCTTTTCTTCTTCCTTTTAATGGTGCTATCCTACCATTGATTTGGTAAGAAGCCCCACCATTGGATGTGAAGGGATAGGCGCGGGTCAATTTTACAATCATTGAAGGCAACTTGTGAGACGCTCTAGCAATTTTTTGTAAGGGACGAGATCATTTTAATCGAAGGCAACATCGAGGGTCATCGAGGGACTACGATCTTTGTTTATCGAAGGGTCATTGCTAAAGTGTCTCATATTCGATGGACATGATTGTATTTCCGAGGCAACAAGCGAGGTTACCCTAGAGGTGCGCGTGTGAGAAGTGTGTTGGTTTCAAGTTATTTTATTCTTAGATTAGGTCATCTAGCGATTGATTTTTGAATCTTGCCATACATGCCTAATTACTATACAATATATAGAAAGCAATAAATTGCAGGAATTGAAATTCTAAGCTATTACAAAAGTATTCGGGAATGGGGGTACAACTATTACAAATGGGGATGAATCAAATGAAATAACGATGTCCAAATATCAAGCAATACAACCAAATCGAATTCTTGTGCGATTTGATATAAAGCTACGACAATTTATGAAATAAAGTCAACAAAGTATGAAATGTATGTATTTACTTGAAAATAAAAATAAAACCTATTCTAAAAAAGAAATTGATTTGAATTAAAAATATTTATTAATATTTTTTGTGTATTTTATTAATTATGTAAACTAACTTTAAAGAAAGAAAATAAGCTAAGTTAATTCTTTTTTTGGTATTTTGTTAAATGTAAGAAAAAAATAAAAATAAGTTATATAAAAAAAAGAAAATAGTGAAAATTGATTTTCAAGATTTAACTCAAAAAAAGTGTTCTATATTTTAGTTAGTAATAAAACAAAAGAAAGAAACAAATTAAAAAAGTATAAATGGGCTTGAGAGGTTCTAGGAATGTTAGGCCCAAAGAAAAGAGGTGTTTGCTGTTAACAAAAACAAGTCAGATGGGAGTGGTTTACTAGCAAAACGCGTGGGCTTTAGGGGGTTTGTAACTAAACAGGCCCAATGTTCCTAAATGGTAAAAATTGTTTGATTAGGGAAACAAAAAACCAATTAGGGTTTTTACCCCTTTGGTACAACGGCGCCGTCTCCTCGCCTCTTTCGCTCATCTCTTCCATCTTCTCATCTCTTATTCGTCTCTAAACCTCTCACTAATTATCTCTATCTCGATTTCGCGACCAAAATCGCTCATGCCGTCTCTATCTCACCATGGCTCGTGCTTTTTTATGAAAACCCTAAGTTTTTATGTCTAAGGGGTTTGAAATTTGTGCTTATCTGATCCTCCCTCTACCTTCCATTGTCGGAGCGCCTCTCAACCTCACCTCCTAACCAAGTGCTAACAGTTTCGTTCTTGAAAGGTATGGTTCGGTTTTGTTTAAGGCTTAACAGTTTCATCATTTTTTTGTCTTTTTCATGCTCTTATGCTAATCTACTTGCTTTTCATTTGAGATGCAGTAAATAGTTTGTAAGGAGGGTGAAGAAGCCATACATGTTTAGGGCTTTTCTGTGAAATGGAAGGGAATGGTGAGACGGAGGGAGGCGCTCCCTGGTGGAGGATTTCGCGAGGGAGGAGATGAAGATTGAAAGTGCTAGGGTTTCTGGTAACCTTTTTCTATCCTCTTTGCTTTGAATGATGATGATGTTTGTTGGATTTGGTTTGAACTGTTGTTGGTTGTGACAATTTGGTTTGAGGTTTTTTCTGAAAATTGTTGTTATAGTTTGGTTTGAATGTTTTTGATGGTTGTTGTTGTTACAGTTTGGTTTGAATGTTTTTTATGGTTGTTGTTGTGTTGATGTTCTTAAGCCATTTGGTTTTTGAACTGTTTTATAGTTTTGGGGATTTTGTTGACAGTTACAGGTTTGTTACTTGTTTTTTAGAATGGTTGGTGATTGCTGGTTTTGACAGTCTGGAGGTTTGATGTTGTTGGAATGTTTTTTTTCTGTTTCTTTTATTGATGTACAGGTTTGAAGATTGTGGATTTTTGGTTTGAAATGGTTTTACAGTTTACAGGTTTTGTGAGTTTTGTGATTTGAGGATGGTTTGGGATTTGTTTTGTTGAAGGATTGCAGGTGCGGTTGAGTATGTTGAAATGGTTTTACTGTTTGGGTTTGACAGTTTTGAGGTTTGATTTTCTGGTTTTTGTTTGATTTGTTGGTTTAACAAATTTTATGAGTTTGAGATGGTTGGTATTTTGTTGACAGTGGAGACTTTGGTTTTGAAGTTTGAGGATGGACTGTTTTATAGTTTTGGGTTTTTTGAATATTTTTGTTGTTTTGGATTTTGAATGTTTTTGTAGGTTTGAGGAGTTTGTTCAGATTTGGTTATGGTATTGAAATGGCTTATCAGTTTTGGAAGGTTGGTTGTTGAGGTTTGAAAACTGGTTTGACAGTTTGGAGGTTTTCTGAGTTGTGTTTGATAATTTATGTTCCCTTTTTTCTTGAGCCTTGTCTACTGTTATATTAGTTGCTTTGGTTTGACAGCTTATTCAAAAAGGGGGGAAAACCCTCATATTTTGAATATTTTGGCCTCTTGTTCTTTTGCTCTCTTTGTTGTAGTTTTGTTTTCCAGCATACTCTATGAAACTTGTGACAGGTTGTGGGCAGGGCAACAAGGTTGTACCCTTTGTGCAATTCCAATAACCTAGGTGATTTCTTTCCTCTCTCCTTTCTCAATGATAAAAAGCAAATTGCTTTTTCACCTTTTTTCTGAAAAGTTTGCAAATAACTTGGAAAATGATGATTATGGCTTATTGAACAAGCCTCTTGCTTGTTGACTTAGTTATTATATTGCCATATTTTCTTTTTGTTGCTTGTTTGTTTGGTGATGCGCTGTTGTCTAGTTACTTGCCATTGTTGCTTGTTTGGCCCTGTTTGCAATACTTGTTTGGTGATGCGCTGCTGCTTGCACATTTTTACTTGTTTGGGCAGCTTTGTTGTTGGTTGCCTAGCTTGGTTGCCTTTCCATTGTTTGGACAACTTACTTGTATTTTTATTTCTTCTTTTTGTGAACCAAGAAAAATAATTCTCTTGTGTTTTGCAAATAGAAAAAATAAAAGTGTGATGAATTAAAAATAATCCCTCTGATTCCAAATTGCAAACTTTAATGATGAACACTTTCTTTTCTTTTGAAAATTCTTACTCATGTCCAATTAACTGTACTAACTATTTTTCTGTCTTTTGTTTTCATGTGAACACAACTGGATGGTGGCAAAGCGGGGGAAGCAAGAGACTTTGTGGCAAGCGTGGAAGCAATGTAATCTCAGTCAACCTTAGGCATAGATTCACTTTCTTTGTAATTTAGAGAGAAACATTCAATCAATTATACTAATTTATTCTTTTAAATACAATAAGTTATAAAACCTAAAGCATTTAAATAATAAATTGTTTTGTAACAACTTTTGAAATAAATGGAGAAAGTCTTATGAGATATTTTGGTGTCCATTAAAAACCCTTTACTGTTAATAACTTGTAACTCTCTCTTTGCATCTTCACTGATTCTTAAAGATTCCCGATCAAGATAATTGAAACTGCATTCCAATAATTCCAATCAAGATAACTTAATAATCATGTAATCTTGCAACTGTATTCCAAACAAAACACACACTGTCTATTCCAATTCCTAAACAAGCAAATGTTTTTAGAAGATGCAAATCATCTTGTTAGCCTTGAAAACAAACACTGTTTTTTCAGTAATCTTGAGAAAGCATGAAAACATGTGAAAGCCAATTGGATCTTTGAGAATTCATTTCTTTTGAGAATTGCAAGAAAAACCCTAATTGTTGGTTTACTGCCACAAGAGAAAATCTGTCTGATCGATTCCTGAGCCAACTTGAACATCTGAGAAACCCTAGGGTTATGTTTTTTATAAAAAATGAGAGGGAAAATTTTGGGGTACAACACATAGCCTAAAACATAATCTATATACAAATGGATCTGCGAAAACGTCTAAAAATATATGAGTACAAAAACATATATTTTCTTATTCTCTTTTCTCACTTGAAGTTTTAATGTGCATTAACAATATTTTACATTGTTAGTACAACATATTTTACATTATTATATAATTAGTACATTATTTATCTTTAATTTCATAATAGACTAGATGTTAATAAAAAAACCATTGATGTTTTATTGAAACGGTAAAATAATTTATAATTTGAAACAAAAATAATATATTAAGATATCCTAATTAATTTTTTTGTTACCAAAAATTGTAATTAATTATCAAATACTAAATAGGGAAATTAATCCTAAACAAACGTCCATATTGTTAAATTGTAATTTTTTGATGTCGAAACTATGTGTGTCGAAGGGGAGTAGTTATTGAAGCAGGTTGCTTGACATATTAGATTTATTTTAGATTTAGATAGATTTGATTTAGGTCTAAAATATAATAGATTTGATTTAGTTCTAAAATAAGTATTATAAGCTTTTATAGTTTTGGGCTTTGACTTAAAGAGTAAGCTAACCTAAATCTATAAATAGAGGGAGTAACCCCTAATTTTGTAATCAAGTCAATTAAGTTGTATTCACAGAATTTGCAGTTGCAAATGAATAAAGTTTTCCACAGTTTGTGGGTAGAGAGAAACTCTGTAGAAAATAATTGTCTTTCTTTCTTTCATTCATATTTTTCATTGTCATTGTGTGGTGATATCAATCTTGTTCAGCAAGATTGGTAGAAATTCATCATAGGTTTTGGTGGATTTCTAACATCTGATATTAGGAGCTCCGATTGAGTGATTCAAGGGAAGAACGATGAAGAACGATCGAGGAAGAAGAAGAAGAAGAAATTCACGATGGCGATTAATTACGCTAACGAAAATTTTCTAGCAAGTCTCACAATTCTTAAAGGTGATAACTATGAGAATTGGTACAAACAGATGAAAGTTATATTTTATTTTCAAGGTCTTTGGGATCTTGTGAAACATGAATTAGAACCACTTGATGAAGACGCTTCAGAAGAAGAAGAAGCATAATCCAAAGAGTCGAAGAAGAATAATTATAAATCCCTCTTTATAAACACCAATGTGTCAACCCAGACAATTTTGAAAAGGTTAATGATGTAGAATCTGCAAAAGAAGCTTGGGAAATCCTGAAGAAATTATTTGGAGGCGCTGAGAAGGTGAAAGATGTGAGGTTACAAAGTCACAAAAGAACGTATGAATTACTTAAGATGGAAGATAACGAAAGCATATCTGATTTCTTCACTAGGATTACGAAACTAGTGAATCAAATCAAGAATTATGGAGAGACATTAACAACAAGAGTTGTTGTTTCGAAGATCTTAAGATATTTGGCTCCAAAGTTCGACCATGTGGTAGTTGCCATAGAAGATTTGAAGGACATGTCATCTTTGTCAAATGAAGAACTTCAAGGGACGCTTGAATCTCACAAACAAAGAATGGCTGAAAGAGCTACAGACAAGTCGAAGAGTGATGTGGCTTTGCAGGCTTGACCAACAAGAGACAAGAAAGGAAAATGAATATGGTTTGATAACAAAGGTAAAGGTGGCTACAACAATTCGACTGGTATAGGAAATCAACACGAAGAAAACGTTTCGAATTAGAGAAGACCATACCAAGGAAACCAAAGAGGTGGTGTTGCGAATAGAGGAATATGTGGTGGTTGAAAGCCTGATAAGAGTCACATTCAATGTTTCAATTGTCAAAAGTATGATCATCATTCGAGTGATTGTCTAGAAAAGCGAAAGAATCAAGAAAGTGATGCAAAGTTTGCAAAATATGAAGAAGAAGAAGAAGAAGAAGAGATGATGCTGATGGTCACAACAAGAGATGAAGATATATTCAAGGAGCAATGATACTTGGATACATGATGCTCATCACACATGTTTGGAAGGAAAGATTGAGTTGTCAACATAAAACCCTCGATGAAGAATACAGTGAAATTTACAAATGACAATACTCTAGCAGCTGAAGGTATTGGTGATGTTATTGTTATGAGAAAAGATAGCAAAAGGTCAGTAATTTCTAATGTGTTGTACATACCTGACATGAAGAGAAATTTCCTCAGTATAGGACAATTGGTCGAAAAAAGCTATAAAGTGTCGATCAAAGAGAAGATGATGAGATTCGTGGATGAAAATAGAAGGTTAATCTTGAAGGCTCCCATGTCTCAAAATAGAACCTTCAGGATTGAACTTAAGTGCCTTTCGACTGCAGCTAGCAGAGATGAATGGATATGGCACTATCGATTAGGACATCTCAACTTCAAAGACATCAGAGATTTGAAGAGAAGAAGTATGGTTTCAGGATTGCCAGAAATTGACATTCCAAATGAAGTGTGTGAGGAATGTGTGCAGGCAAAGTAGCACAAGAATAGCTTCAAGAAAGATGCAAGAAGCAGGTCGAAGACTATTCTCGAAGTCATATACTCTGATGTATGTGGACCAATCCAGGTGGATTCGATGGGAGGTAACAAATACTTTGTTACATTGATAGATGATTTCAGTCAAAAACTATGGAATTACCTGATCAAGAAGAAAAGTGAAGTGATCAAGGTAGTTTCCAAGTTTAAGTCTATGGTTGAAAAATAAAGTAGTCAAAAGCTTAAAGTTTTGAGAACTGGTGGTGGTGGAGATTATGTGTCGAAAGACTTCGACGGGTTATGTGAAAAAGAAGAGATCGTGCATGAGGTGGTGCCACCCTATACTCCACAACAAAATGGAACTGCAGAAAGGAAGAATCGAACCATCATGAATATGGTGAGAAGTATGTTGAAAGGCAAGAATTTACCTAAAGACTTTTGGGGTGAAGCTGTGTCTACTGCAACATATATTTTGAACAGATATCCAACGAAGAAGCTAGAAGAAATTACTCCAGAAGAATGTTGGTCTGGTACGAAGCCTAGCTTGAGTAATCTAAAGGTATTTAGATCTATTACACATAGACATGTGCCAGATCAGTTGAGAAGAAAACTTGATGACAAATCGAGTCAAATGATTCTAGTTGGATATCATTCCACATGAGGTTACAAGTTGTTCGACCAAGTGAACAAGCAGATTGTGATCAGCAGAGACGTGATCATAGACGAGCTTAAGGAATGGGATTGGACTGAAAACGTCAAGAAAGATTCAATGAGAATTTTACTTGAAGAACCAGAAATTCAAGTCAAAAGTGAGGTTCGACAAGAGTAACCAACAATTATAGATCAACCAAGTACAAGCAGACCTCAGAGAACAAGATATATGCCTCAAAGATTGCAAGATTGTGTGATTACATCAGATGATATAGTTGATAACAAATATGAGTTGGTACATTATACTTTCTATGCAGATGTCGAACCTGTAAATGCAGTTGAAGCATTGAAGGATTCGAAGTGGATGAAAACAATGAACGAAGAAGTGAAGTCCATCGAAGACAACAACACTTGATCACTTGTCGAATTGCCTCAAGGCAAGAAGACAATTGATGTCAAGTGGGTATACAAGGTGAAGATGAATCCCAAAGGTGAAGTAACTCGACACAAGTAAGACTAGTGGCAAAAGGATTTCTCCAGAAATAAGGAATAGACTTCAATAAAGTTTTTGCACCTGTTGCTAGAATCGAAACAATCAGGTTAGTTGTTGATCAAACAGAAATCAACAGTTGACACATATGTCAGATGGACGTGAAGTTTGCATTCCTAAATAGACCCTTAAACGAAGAAGTTTATGTTAAACAACCAATTGGGTTTGTGAAACATGGCGAAGAGAGAAAGTTGTACAGGCTGCATAAAGCCCTGTATGGATTGAAACAAGCTCCAAGAGCTTGGAATAAGAAGATTAATAGTTTTATAAGGGAGAAAGAATTTATGAAGTGCACAAATGAACATGGAGTATATGTAAGAAGAAGCAATAGTGAATTACTTATACTATGTCTTTATGTCGATGACTTGTTAATAACAGGTAGCTGCAAGAAGGAGATTGAAGACTTCAAAGGTGATCTCAGCAAGGAATTCGAAATGTTGGATCTGAGTGACATTTCATACTTCCTTGACATCGAATTTTACAAGAGTAGTAGAGATTTGATGATGCATCAAAGAAGATATGCAGGAGAAATTCTTAAAAGATTTGAGATGGAAGAGTGCAACTCGACTTTGACACCTGCTGAACCAAGGTTGCAACTGTCGAAAGATTCAGAAGAAGATGATGTCGACCTAACCCAATATAGAAGATTTATTGGGTCCTTAAGATACCTTTGTCACACAAGACCTGGCTTAGCATACAATGTAGGCATGGTAAGTAGATTCATGCAGAAGCCAAAGGTATCACACCCAGCAGCGGCGAAGAGGATACTAAGGTATCTTAAAGGAACTCTCGACTATGGCACTTTATTTCCTGCAACTGATAGAGAAAAATAGTGCAAGTTAGTGGGGTACACAGGTTCGAGATGGTGTAGTGACCCTGAGGATCGAAATATCACAGTATAATATGTGTTTATGTTAAATGGTGTGTGATACGGTGGGAGAACTGACATTTTGTTTTGCGTTTGTTTTTGCAAATGTTGCGGTTTAGCAAGAGTCGCCACCGACTTTTCTTTTATCCAAAAGGAAAGGTGAAAAAGCACAGGAAAGACCTTTAGAGATGTTTTCTTGAGTTCGGGGGGTAGATTATGAAAAGGGAAGATGTTAGCACCCTTTTCGTCCATGGTTTTCCATGGGCTCTTAGTTACTCACTAGATCACTTTCTTTTGTTTGAATGTGCTTGTGGTGTGGTTTTTCGAAAGTATTTTGAAAACGTCTTTGTAATGGTTCTCGTCTTTATAAGAACGCATACAAAGTGTTTGTTTAGAAAATAGTTCAAAGATGTGTTTGTGAGATGTGTTTTTGAGAGTGATTTTGAAAAAGTGCCTTTGTAATGGTTCTCGTCTCTATAAGAACGCGTACAAAGTGTTGTCTTTCGAAAATATTTTCAACATGAGAGTGTGGGTGTATAAAAATGTTTTTGTTGTGAGCAAGCAAGCAACTAAGAGCAAATCTACCTACTCAAAAGGTATTAGATGTTCTTTTCCTCCTCCTTTAGATGTTGTTATCTTACCATTGATTTGGTAAGAAGCCCCATCGTTGGATGTGAAGGGATGAGCATTGAGACGTTTGTATAGTCATAGAAAGAAACCTATGGGATGTTTTAACAATGTCATTTTTTAGGAACTAGATCGTTTACCGAAGGCAACATTGAGGTTCATCGAGGGACTACGATCTTTTATCGAGAGTCTTTGCTAAAATGCCCATGTTCGAGGGACATGACTATTTTTCGATAGGCCACAAAGTGGGATTACCCTAAGGGTGCTAGTGTGCAAGTGTGTTTGATTGCATGCATTTTAGTCTTGATTAGGGTGATCTATTTGTTGATTTCATGTCTTACCATACACACCCTAATTACTAGTAACATATTCGAAAGCGATAAATTGCAAAAATGTAAAGTCCTACGCTATTACAATATTTTAGGGATAGGGTACATATTTATGAATGGGGGGTGCAAATAAAATTAAATCATAAGTTACTATTACAACCATATTGAAATGTACAATATAAGAAATAAAAAGGACTTGTTTAGAAAATGTTTTTGTCTTAATGAAAAAAAAAGAAATAAATTAATTAATAAAAGAAAATATTTTTATGTCTTTTTTATATTAATAAAAGGGATGTTACTGTTAAAAATGATAAAAAGGGAAAATAACGAGAAAATAGAATCAGCATGTTGCTGAAAACAAAACAAAGGAGACCAGAAGTTCTGATGCCAGGCGCGCTGTATTTCAGAAAGAAAAGTCAATGGGAGTCATAAGTTCTGGATCGATGCACTCTAAGTTCCTGCAAGAAATGTTAGAGGGCAGATACATAAATTTTGGATTGCTATGTGTTGAACTTCTGAGTGTTAGAGCAGTGAGAAAGTCTTAGAAATTCCGTGTGTGTTAAAATAGTGAGTGGAAACATCAGAAGTTCTGTATTGTGCTAAGCCAGTGAGTGAACATCAGCAGTTCAATGTGTTATCAGCATGTAAGAATCAAAAGTTCAGTGTGTGTTAACGGTGAGAAAAATCATAGAAGTTCTGTATGTTAAAATAATGAGTGGAAATATCAGAAGTTCAGTGTGTTTAAACAGTGAGAAAATCATGGAAGTTCTGTGTGTTAAAACAGTGAGGAGAACTCAGAAGTTCTGTGCCATATTTCAACTCTTAATCAACATATCAGCAATTTATTCAGTTCTTATTAAACAGCAAATTAGAAGGATAACATCACAACAGTTTATAGAAGTTCTAATCCTAAATTTGAGCCTAACCCTAATCAAGAAGTTCTGATCTATAACCTTTTCTTACTTATGCAATAATATGGACATAATCAATACTATGATATTTACATATCTGATGATTTTCTGAATGAAAAGATGCAAAGTCAAAAAGAATTACCTTAGATTTGGAGTGTGTGCTTGGAACTTAAACCGCTACCTTCAAATGTTCTAGAGTCAGCAAGAGAAACGGAAGAGAAAATACCAAGTTCTTTGATTCAAAGGAAAGAACAAAGGTTTGGTTTTCTGTTTGGGAATTCTGGATTTTTACCAAAGTTTCACAGTTTTTTTTTTCTCTTTTGACAATCCTCTCTCTCCAAAAGCCAGCCCCTTGAACGTGTGATGGAGCATATTATTTATAGATGGGTTTGTTGTGGTTTTGGGGGGGAAAACAAATGGGATTCAAACCTTTTTGGTATACTGTTCTATTGCTTTTTAATCACAATTTTTGTATGCCAATTTGATGCAAATATGGGGTTTGAGAAAGTGCAGGCGTGGACTGGGTCAGCAGTTGACTGCAGGACTGTGATGTAGCATGGCAGCAGGTTACTTAAACGAGGTTTTGGGATTTGGTGATGTTCTGATCGCAGAAGATCAGAAACGTAACCTCCATGCGTTGAAGAGTCATATTCTGATTGAAGACTATGTTCTGAACCATATTTACAACTTCTGACTGCGCTTGCGTGGAGGCTGACTCAGAAGTTCTGAAGTATCACATTCTCTTAACACTTAAAAGATTTTCCAAATGTTTAGAAATTTGATTTTTTCAAAGTAATTTCTGACTTCTGATTTTGATGAACTAGTTTCATGTCTTGATGAAATATAATTGTTGAAATTTGATTTTTTGATTTAAAAGTCAAAGTTTGACTTTTTCAGTGTGCTTTTGACCATTTTGCCCTTGTGAGTGATTTTCTTGAAAAGTTGTAATTCAAGACTTGGAATTTGATAGAAGCAAACCTGAGAGTTCAGGATGACCCTTTAAGAAATGGGAGGACAAATTTTGGGGTACAACATGGTGCATCTGTTGTTTGGAGTTCGAGAAAGGGACCACTAGTGGCATTATCATCGTGCGAAGAAAAATACATAGTTGATTTTCTTTGTGCATGTCAAGCAACATGAATGGTGAATTTGGTCGAAGAAATCACAAGAAAAGATCATGGAGCAATTACCATGAAGATCGACAGCATGTCAGCTATCAATCTGACAAAGAACCCAATATCTTCGAGAGCAGGTAGCAGATGAGAAAATGAACTTGGAACACTGCAGAACTGAGAATCAGATTGCAGATATCATGACAAAGGGAGTACAGGTAAAATATTCAGAAGACTAAGAGTCATGATGAATATAGATAGTTTAGACACAGTGAATTAGGTGGTGTGTTAAATTGTAATTCCTTAATGTCGAAACTATATGTGTCGAAGGGTAGTAGTTGTTTGCTTGACATTAGATTTCTTTTAGATATAAATAGATTTGATTTAGATCTAAAATAAAATAGACAAACTCACATGACTCCATGTTGCTCTTCCAATGGTAATCAAACTCCAAATCAACAATAACACTGTTTTAAGAGTCTCCGTCATGACAGGATGTCAAGCCAACATTCTCTACATGTCCACATTCTTGAAGATGGGACTGTCAGAGTCAATGCTGAAACCATTTGAAGGGTATCTCAGGGTATATTGGAGATAGTGTACCTGTCAAAGGATACATCGATTTGGACACAACATTTGGTAAAGGAGAAAACGCTAAGATGATGAAGATAAGGTATTTGGTTATTGATTCATCTTCTGTTTATAACGTAATTATTGGCATGTCTACTGGGTGCACTAATATCAATCGCTGACCTATCCATGAAGTATCCCATTGGAGATGGAAAGTTTGGAGTTGTTACTGCGGATCTTGACATGGCCAGAAAGTGTCAAGAAATGAGCCTTGAAATGAGCCCTTATTATGTTTAGGTTTTTTCAACAACTAAGAATAAAAGGTCTTATGTTAGTTTGTCTGCAATGACCAGGAACTATGTGTAGAATTGCATGACAAGTATTTTATCTGCTTAAAATGTTAATTACACATTAATCAACTTGTGTGCAACAATTATTGAAATGTCTTTTAGGTATGCAGGTTTTGATTCTAATTCTTTTTTTTTTAATGTTTTTAATGTTGGCTTTCAATTATAGCAAACCGAACTTATTTGTTCAGTTTCGTGATGTTCTAACCTTTTTATTAAACACTAATAACCGAATTTCCAGACTCCTAGGTCATGGTCAGTTTGAACAGCGACCAAACCTCCAAAATAACTGAACCATGGTAAATGCCAGTTTACTAATATTACTTAATAGCAATATATCAGTAAAATAGTATAAGTAATATTATTCTGAGAATCACAATCAAAAATCATGTTACATATACAGATCCTAAAATGATTGGCATCATTGTATAATAACACACTGCACTAAAGCAATGTAGATGTTGGTTCTTTTTCTGTACAACTATTATGTAACTTACAAGACAGACTGCAACTAAAAATAGTCAATAACTATACTTTATACTTCCTGTAAAATATGCATTCCTTCCTTTTGAGACACTCTTGGAGCAGATCTTGTCACCTTAACACGATACGAAACCTCATCAGAACCAAACTCAATCACATCAGAAGGACGGACACGTGCAGGATAGTTCGGAAGTACCCTGTATCGTTTTCCTTCATTACTGAAAAATATAGTGAGAAACAAATTAGATATACAATTTTCAAAACTTGTAAACTTTCGTAAAAAAATCATTAGAAACCTGAAAATTGTTTGACTTACTTAGTGATCCAGGTGCCGTGTTGACTTTGTAAATCGGTCAAGAAGAAGGCATTGTCCTCATAGTTGATTCGAGCATGTAATTGAGAAACCTTCAAAAGAAAAAAAAAAAAACTTTGTTGCACGATCTTTACATATGTGGTGGAATCGTATCTAGTTATGCTCATGACAAATTGTCTTACATGAGGTGAAGGTATTGTGATAAAACTGCCGGTATAATCTTCTTGTTGAATGCTCCTACAATTGCAGCAACTATCAGAAAATGAGTTGAAAGTAAAAATTTTAGAATAGTATGCACAGCATTGTAAGTAGTTGCAGATGAAGGTGCACCCGATTATGAAGGGATTCGTCTCATCTCGACTCAAACATATAGGTTCGAGAAAGCTTGCTTCATTTCCACATGGTAATAAGTTCCATCTACAATTCAAACAAAAAGGAATAAGTTACACAAAAGTAATCTGACATTCATCAATATTAAGCCGCAGACATACTCTCCGTTAATAGTACGCTCGAGTGCATCGTCGTCTTCAAACCATGTGCGTAACTGGTCACTTGCCTTCATAAACAATCAAATTTCATTAGTATATACATCAAAACAAAGTCTAATAGACCAGTAACCATTTTTTCTATGTAAAAAAAGTTTAGAAAGGTAATCAATCTAACATACCTTGTCTGAGAGCCTGCAACATATTGGTCTGCCTTCAAGTTTGGAGCTGCGAAAGTTGTGACAATTTAGGTAAAATATTTCAAAATCTTATCGATCACAAGGAATAGACAGAAATGTTTCCGCTTACCTATTGCCGCCTAATACCCAATTTAGCATCAAAGGCATCAACCTTCGAATTAAAAATCCTCCTCCAATTCTTCCTGGATGAGGTATTCTAAACTTGGTTAAAAACTGCAATGTAAAGCACAATATGAAGTGTTATCACCTTCACTTTATTATTCATCATCTAGTTTTTAGAATTTAAGTTCATAGCTACCTCTAAGGGTCCAAAACCAACTTCTAGATATGCTTTGTAAGTGGAAGCCATCGAAGCTGCCATTCTAGCCATTCCATGAATAATAGCAACCCGCAATCTCCGTTCCCTTTCGTAGCTGAAAGCAACAACGCAAAGTGGAAAATACATTACCTACAAGTTAGCTCGGGCATCTCCCTTTTTCGCTAGTCACCAATATTTTGTAGAAACAGAAACCTCTTTAGGGAAGAATCAATGTCAATTGGAGAGCCAGACTTTGCACATTGTTTCAAACCATTATCCAACTCCAATGCTAGTTGATATCCGTCCTGTAATAATGATAAAATATGTCAATGATATTTTTGACTTCATCTTAATATTGATCAAATTAAATAGTATATACCTCAATAGCCATGCATCCTCCTTGGCCCATATTTGGTTGCATGGCATGGACAGAATCCCCGAGCAAGGTCACACGTCCCTTTCCCCATGTTAGAGTTGGCATCCTGTCATATATATCTCGTCGCAAAATTGCCTCTTCTTCGGTCGCAACTAGCAAATCTATTATCTTATCACACCAACCATCAAATAATTTCAACAATCTTTCCTTTCTACCTGTCATGAAGAAGGAATTGAGAAGTTAGACATTATAGGATTTCATTTTTCTGATAGGAAATCACAAAAAGAAAATAAATTGCCTGTCATTTACATTTTTTTTCCTCATGAACAAACTTAATGCTTTTCATTTATCATAATAGTCTTCATATAGGCTAGAAAAACATTCAAAAATGGGTTACTGGCAAAAAAGCAAGACATCTCAGCTAACTCACAGACCACTTGATTTAAACTCCACTACAATTGCGGTGCAATGCGTAGTCGGAGATTACCGCACCAACAATAATTCTTGGGATATCCTCGTGAAGAGCTATGGAGGTGATGCAAAGGTAAAAAAAAAGTGATGCTTCAGGCTTTGAGGAGACAGTTTGAGTTGATAGAGATGAAAAATGATGAAAAGAGAGTTGACTACTTCAGAAGTTACCAACCAAATGAAGAATTGTGCTGACAATGTGATAGGTGAGGTGGTGATAGAGAAAGTGATGAGAACGGTGACCACAAAATATGTTCGTATTGTGGTAAAAATTGAAGAAACAAAGGAACGAGCGACATTACGATTGAAGACTCTATTATGACAAACTATTTCCTAAGTCCTTGATCCCAAACAAACTACAATTAGAGACTTCTTTGATGTTGACCGGTGTGTTGACAAAGTAGATAAAAGGAGCACAAGTAGCTATTTTCATGTTTTAAAGATCACCAATCTTGCTTCATGAAATAATGTGTTAGTCTTATGAAGATGTGAAGCTGAGTATGTAACAAGTTTTCTAGCTGCTTACAAAAAAAAAAAATCCTCTTATGAATGAATTGAAGATTGGCAACAACATTACACTCAAGTTGAAAATAGACAACGAGTCGGCCATCAATCTAACAAGAAATCTCATTAGCATAGAAAAAACAAGCACATTGAGACATGGCTTCGTTACCATTGGGGGTGTCAATACCGCCAGCAGGTTCTTGATGAAATGCATACCATTGCATCTTTCCAGCACCAACATCTGAAGATACGAAATATTGCTTGTGTCCTAAGAATACTCGGTACCTTTTACCAGAAGTTCAAACGAGTTTCTCAACATGGTATGCTTTTTCATATAAACAAAAGAAATGAACGCTAGCAAGTAAAATTAAATAGGCATTTAAGTTAGAGAAATAGAAAACTTACCCAACAGATTCAATGTCAGGTGGCACGAAATCTGCTATACCAGTATAACAAGTATAGCCAGAGTATGTAGCTTCTGTTGCCCCAAATAACTTTGTCCTCACCTATTCTCAAAATAATACAACCCTAAGTTACTAAACAAAAAACTCAGAAAAAAAAGAGACAATTTTATAAGACCTTGGACCAAATCCCATCTGCTCCAACCAAGAGATCTCCATCAACTTTCTGACCATTCTCCAACACCACCGTTACCTGCAATACAATTTATGAATGTGGGGTGACACAAGTGATAATCCAAATATCATATTAGTCATCAAAATAATACTTATGTTAGTAACATGAGGAGTATATTCAATCAATATAAAACTTTCTATAATTACCTTAGTTCCATGATCAACAAAATCGACAACATTACTGGCATTCATAACAACATCTTCCCCTACTGCACGAGCAAGAATCTCTTGTAAAGCCATTCTACTAATAATTCTAGTAACCGGAAGGCCGCGTTCTGCTGCAGGAGTGAATGTGTCAAACTTGATGTACCTATAACCAAACTTAATATCAATTCACAGGATATGCTTATGTTATGGTTCATACGATAAACCTTAGAATGCATCTTCTATCACCTGTAACACAAGATTTAACTTACCAAGACCCAGAAACTCCATCCACAAGCCCATTGATTCTATCACCTGTGATGCAACCAACTCTCATAACTTCCTCAGCAACATTCAAATCTATTGCTTCTAAAGCTGCCAAAGCATTGCTTTGTATCTGGATTGGACCCCTATATCGTCCCTCCCCTCTTATAGCACTCAAATCCTTCTCAAACACCACTACCTCAAATCCTTTCCTCTTTGCAGCCAAAGCAAAAACCAAACCACCAATCCCTCCACCAGCTACAAGTATTTTAAGCTTCTTTTTCTGAGGAGCTTGATCCTCACCAATTTCAGCTCCACTCTGCGTTGACTTTGATATTGAAACAGGTCCTTCAAGCAGCACTGTTGCTTTTACTTGCATCAGTTTCTTCCTCTGCCTGGTTATTCTTTTTCCATAGCTCACTAAAGGTGAAATATCTGTTGAAAGCTGTTTATACATAGGATTTGAGAAGTGGGTTCTTGAGAAAGCTGCCACTGAGGGATTGAAACAGTTGTGAGACAAAGTAGAAGCCATTGTTGGAGTTTGTTATTGTTGAAGAAAACAAAGTATGTAAGATTAGATCATAGATTGAGGTTGAGCAAAAGAAGGGAATACGTGAATAAAGAAAAGGGAAGCACGCATTAACATAACAAGGAAAAAACAAAGGAAGGGAAATTGTAGTGGAGTTAATAAGAGACATTGATGACAAAGAAGAGAAAGTGAGACGTTTGAATCACATCAATAATGGAGAATGTTAAGCCATGTGGCAGTCTGTATGTGAGCTGAGTGGCTATTGGTTGGTTAGGCTCCTATGACATGAGACAGAACCTTAAATTGTGGGTTACGTGTCAGTATACTATAAGCTCATACACAAACAATAATAGTCAGATAGTGAAGTTGAACCGACTGTTGGATAAAATATTCATTCAAGTTGATGATGATAAATCAAGAAGCCATAACAAAAATAAGTAAGTAAATGGACTTGTGAACTAATATATCATTTAATATGAATAAGATTAAAAAAATACTATTTTTACTAAATATAATTCTATTAGAGTCTATTATCCCACATTTTTGATTTTTTTTTCCAAAATACCATACTCTTAAAAGTTATGTACAAATGCCATCTTTTATATTTCTTTGATTAAAATAATATTGATCTCAATGAGCGGATGTGTTATGTTAATTCAATTTTGTTATGCAGTGAAATAAAAATTAGTATTGATCGGTGATAGAAGATCTTGAATTAGTGGAGTTGATTTTCGACGAGATGGCGTGGGATGAATCTGCAAAGTTAGCACTCTAACATCCACATCAATTTAGAGTCTAAGATGAGATTGAAAAGTGGAGATTTTAAAGTGTATCTTGAATCTCCTGCGTGTTGAATTTATACATAGGATTATTTTGATTGGGATTGCATTCGATTGGAAATTCTCCGATCAAAAACAATTTCCCCTAAGGCTTTGCAGGATGAAAATCAGCCAAAGAAGTCTTTGATTTCGTGGCCGACAACCAGCAATGGAGTCCGTCCTTGAAGAGATGTAGGATCGTTTTGGACCAATTACAAAATTAGTGGAAAAGGCGCATTAAACGTTTTCCATCGTTTAAACTTTTCAACGATATTTCCTACGTATGGCTTTAGGTGACCAGCTTAGGGTATGGCGCATCCTTCTAGTGCACTTGGGTTTGTTTACATTCACTAGGAAAAATCTAGTAGTTGATCTCGTAACTTTCCGCTCCTGCTGATCTGGTCTATTAATTGCCTTTATTTATATACATGGGTTTCTGTTAGCCTGAAAATTCTAGCCGAAAGACTCGATAGGGAATGATATTCGACAGAGAATGATAGAAACCACGTTGAAAAATGACTAAGTATGAAGAGACCCAATCTTCGACATTCTAGTCATGTCGACCAAGATGGTTCGACTAACTTACTAGGCTTGGTTTGGAAGAGTCTCGGGAACAGATCCACAAGATTAGGATCCTCCCTCTTCAAAACATGTTTAGAATCTCGAAAAGGTTTACGCAAAACAATCCTTCGATAAAGCGTCAAAGTCGACACGTTCATCAGATGTTGAGGACTTAGCGTATTATTTAGTCTAAGAGTCACTCAATTCCGATTAGGGAATTCTATACGGTGCCATGGATATAGGTCTAGTACCAGGTACTAAATCTGTTGGAAATTCGACTTCACACTCAGGAAGCAAATAATCAATATCATCAGGGAAGACATCAAGGAATTCGCACACAATAGGAAGATTAGGGATTGATGGTTCAATCTCGACTTTCAGGGAAGCCAACATCATGAGCACTTGAGCATCCCGTTTCAAGGACATCTCTACTTTGTTGACGCATATAAATATTGAATCCTTACTCTTTTCTGACTCAGGAAAAAACATAGTCTTATTAAAACAGTTTATGTAAATATGGTTGAACGATAACCCGTTCATTCCTATCATAACATCTAGTTGACTTAGGGGTAAACAAATTAAGTTTACTCCAAAATCTTTACCATGAATGGACAAGAAAAAATTTAGACAGACTATCGACGTGGCTACAATACTACTGGATGATGTCTCAATGACCATATTAAACTGACACTTCAAAATTTTAGCAAGTTAACACAGTCATGTGATATGAATGTATGTGTCGCATCCATATCGATCATAGTAGTTAAAGGAATACCAATTATGAAACACACACCTTGAATCAAATTATCTAATCCCGAGGCTTCAACGCCACTAAGAGAATATAATTTCCATTGGCTCGAGCACGTTGACCTATTATTGGTTCTTTCTTTAATTTCTGACAATAGGTGTTGATATGACCCTGCTTCCTACAATTGAAACTTGTTGGAGTTACATGCTTGCACTCAAAAACACAATGACCTACATTTCCATATTTTCCACACCTATGAGGAGTAGCACCTCCTCAATTATTCCCATTCCCTGTTTCAGCTTTCTGATTTTCTTTGGCACTTGTGGTTGCATAAGAATTGCCAAGATTATGATTACCAAATTTCTTCACATTCACACTCTTATAGTGAGTAGATTTTGCTATGTTGTCTTCATCATAAATCCTGCATTTGTTGACCAATAGTGGAAAAATGGTGAATCTCTTGATGTCTAATAAGCTGTGTAATCTTAGAGCACAGACAACTCTCAAATTTTACACACTTGGAACCTTCAGCATCCACACCATTATAGTGAGGACAAAATTCGGACAACTCTTCAAACTTGGATGCATAGTCATCCACAAACATGTTACCTTGTTTCATCTCCAAGAACTCAATCTATTTATGGACATCAGCTGGTAAATACTTTTCCAAAACCTCTTTCTTAAAATTATTCCAAGTAATAGCAGTACCAGCGGCCTACAATCTTCGTAGGGTATTCTTCCACTAGTACTTAGCCTCCTCATATAACATATGAGGTCCAAACAACACCTTCTGAGCATCAGTGGAAGCAATGACCCTGAAAATTTTCTTAATTTCTTGAATCCAAGCCTGGGCACCTTTAGGGTCATATCTTCCTTTGAACTTAGACGGGTTATTCTTTTGGAATTTTTCCAATCCACAAAAACATTAGCCCTCCATTATGATTAGCTTGCAAGGCTTGATTAGCTTGATCCATTTCCTCTATGGCATCAGAAATCTCACAATCATTTCTACTAGCCATTTCTTCTTGCACAACCAGCCACAAGCAAGTTAACCAATTGTAAACAGTAAAGCAAATAGAGGTTAAGGAAAATAAGTACCGACAGTGTTAACACACATGTCGCACACCAGGTTATAATAAATCTTAACACCTATGATCATACGAACCAACTTGCTATGATACCAACTATGTAACACCCTAAGTCCAAGATACATTTTTTTCTTTCTTTATGAAAATATTGCAAAATATAAGAATATAAGACAAGGGTGTCACACCAACATAATATTCACTTTTTACTTCGAACAGAAATTGATATCCAAAAAAGAACAATAAGGTATGATTATCCGGTTTAAAAAAAGTAAAGATTATTAAAAAACAATCCCCAACCCTGATGTTACAGTATTATAGCTATTATTCCAAACAAACTAATAATCAACTTAAGATCCCGTGAAACATAAAAGCAAAGCAAGTATCCGAAGAGGACATATACACCATCTTCCATAAGCAACGACAACATTCACTCCTCAGTCTCAACCTGAGAATAATCTGCACAGGCGTTCACATAAAGGAACTTATAACACAAATGGGTGAGAATACATTCTATAAAATTATGTCGTACAATAATATCAAGGATAACATTTAATCATACAACACATCATTCAAAGCAATTGTAATCACACAATATCACGAAAAATAAACAAGAATAAATATGTGATGCTCATCTTCTTTACTCGCGTGCATGTTTTACCATCACTTCAGATTTATTTTACTGAAATCCTAAAACACCGGACCAAGGTCCTAAAATACCGGACCAGAGTCCTAAAACCAAACTAAAGTCCTAACCTAACTTCGAAATACATGATGCATGGTTCTTCAAACAATGCAATCTTCCATCTGAACCTCCAACACCAAAAATTAACATTGTCGATTAAGGCTAACACCATTTCTTGCGAACTTAATAACACCGCAAATTAAGCTAAAACATCGGCTCTTTCAAACCTAACAAAATCAACAATGGTTCTTATCAAACCTAACAAAATCAACATCGATTCTTATTGAACCTTCACATAATATCCATATCAAGGATTCAAAAGTACTTTATCAAAGACTAGACTTATGTTCTAAGGGTATCAATGCAATCACTCATCATACCTAGCTTAAATCTGAATAACACATTATGAGACCATTGGACTTAGTCCTAAAGCATTACACAACATTACATGATTATTTGTTATTTAGATCATTATCCATACACATAAGCCTCTTAAAACATTAGCATGGGATATATATTTGAATTAGCTTTCTAACATTTTTGATGGTGTCTCAAACAGAGTTACAAAACTCAAACTAGGTTGTTTTCAGTTTCGACCAAACATCTAACATAATGGGGAGAGTGAAGGATGTCACAGGGCATGATGGGAAGCCCATCACCATTGGTGACGGCTTTCATAGGGGCCGACTCCCATCACCGGGGGAAATTTCCTGTTTGTGACTTCTGAGTGATAACGGTCATCCCGTCACCATGGGTGACGGTTGTCAGGCACCAAAAACGTGAATTTGGTGTTTTTCCATCAGTAACAACTCATAAACTTAATTTTATCACACACTAATTGTTGTACCCCAAAATTTCCCCCCTCATTTTCTTCAAAAACATGCTCACCAAGATCTCAAATACTCAAAGCTACTGAAGAATTGACTTGTCTAACCCCCTCATAAGCAAGGGTCTTCAATTAGTGTTTGGTGCTTCTCAAAGGAGATTGGTTTTAAAGGGTCTCAAATGACTTTCATGGTTAATCATAGGTCCTCAATAATGCTTATGTCAAGTTTCAAGTCTTGCATTACATGTTTGCTCAGTCAATGGCTCAGAAGATTGAAAGTCAACTGTATTGGATAAAAAGTCAACTATGGTCAACATACATTTTGAGGTAATATTCATCATTTAATAAAGGGATGATCATGATTCCTCAAGGAAAAAGCCCTCAAACCATCAAAGGTAAAAAATTGCCAAATTAGGGTTTTGACTGAAAGTGACTGATCATTGACTTTTGGCCTAGTGCATGACCTAATGGCTTAAATCATGATCTCAAGGGCTAAAATACAACATCTTTACCTAATTACATGGATCAATACATTTTCAAATATGCAAGTGATTGATAGTTGAAGAATTGAATCAATTGATAAAAAGTCAACAATCACACAAAAGTCAAACTTTGACTTTTTGGTCAACATTGGAATTCAAAAATCAAGAATCATCAAAACATTCAAATCTATCAAACTTTGTCATCAAGAATCAAGAAAGTCAACAAAATTCAAAATTGAAGATTTTCAAACACTTAGAAAAATTCAAGTGTTTTGTACCTAAAAAACCCTAACTTCACAAGCAAGTTTCCTCAAGATACAAGTTAATTCAAGGAAAACTTTCAACATGAAAGTTGTAGGGATTAATGAATTCTACAACTTTGTTAATGTGGTATGATCCTCAAGAAGTGCTTGGATTAAGAGATATGGGCCAATGAAGTTCTGATATTTTTACCCAACACTTAGAAAAATTTCTAAGTGTTTTGTTCTTAACAAAGTCACTACTTTATGGCCATTTTTCACTAAGATCCAAATTGATTCAGAAAAAACTCAAAACATGAAAGTTATAGATCTTGATTCAAGCTTTCCAAAATGTCCAAGAACACAAATTTATCATACTTGAGCTAGAAGTTTCGAAGAGATGAAGATGACATGCCATACTTGAATTATAGGTCATTTCTTTTGAAAACCTTATGACTAAATCTCATAACCATGCCTTGTAATCTCACTTTGCAGGCCTATAAACCCATAAATCTCTCCATAATCAGTTGATTTCACTTGCTTTATGGCTATTATCCACTTGATTCAAGCTTTATCCAAGATAATTTTCCATTAATGGCACAAAGGCACCATTGTCATTCACATAAAGCAAGCTTTTTGCAAAAGTCAATGCATTTATCTCCTAATTTGTTTCCTCTAATCACAATCCATTATGAAGTGACGAAACAACCTCCCTGCACCCAACAAACTTCAGAACATGCTTGTACTTGATACTTGAAACCACCATTTTCACCATAACTTGATATTTCATTTCCAACCAAACCATAACTTGACATCTTCGGATTGCAGCCAGTACAATCCCTCTAACCTTTGGCTATAAATATAGGGCTCATTTGCAAGCCAAGAGAGGAACTGACAGCTTCAAAAACACCCTTAATCTCTCTCAAACTAGAATTGGCCATAAAATTCCATTTTTGAGCTTTTGAAGTCCATTTCTTCGAAACTCATAAACCTTGCAATATTTATTCAAGCCAACTGTGATACGGTGGGAGAACTGACTTGAGGGTTTTGCGTTTGTGTTAAAAAATGTTGCGGTTTAGCAAGAGTCGCCACCAACTTTTCTTTTATCCAATAAGGAAAGGTGAAAAATCACAGGAAAGACCTTTAGAGATGTTTTCTTGAGTTTCGGGGGTAGATTATGAAAAGGGAAGGTATTAGCACCCTTTCCATCCATGGTTTTCCATGGGCTCTTAGTTACTTGCTAGATCACTTGCTTTTGTTTGAAAAATGTGCTTTGTATGGTTTTTTGAAAGTATTTTGTAAAGAGGCCTTTATTTTAGGCAATCTTTGTAATGATTCTCGTTCGTAAGAATGTATACAAAGATGTTGATCTTTTGAAAATATTTTCAAGTTTTGTAAGATGTTTTGAAATGTATAGGTGTTTGTTTTGAAAATAGCAAGGATTTTTGTTTGAAATTGAGCAAGTAATTAGGAGCAATGTACCTACTCAAATGTCTTTCTTGTTCATTTCCTCCTCCTTTAGATGTGGCTATCTTACCATTAATTTGGTAAGAAACCCCGTTGTTGGATGTGAAGGGACGAGTGTGAGACGTTTGTATAGTCATAGAAGGCAACCTATGGGATGTTTTAGCAATGTCATTTAGGGACTAGATCGTTTACCGAAGGCAACATTGAGGGTCATCGAGGGACTACGATCCTTTATTGAGGGTCTTTGCTAAAACGCCCATGTTCGAGGGACATGACTATTTTTCCGATAGGCCACAAAGTGGGATTACCCTAAGGGTGCTAGTTTGCAAGTGTGTTTGATTGAATGCATTTTAGTCTTGGTTAGGGTGATCTATTTGTCGACTTCATGTCTTGCCATACACACCCTAATTAATAACAATATATGAAAGCAAGAAAAATGAGGAAAGTAAAGATTCTACGCTATTACAATCATTAGGGGGATGGGGTGCACAAATTTACAAATGGGGATTGCGAGAGATTAAAGTCCTAATTATCTATTACAACCATATTGAAATAATACACAAGAAATGTAAAATGGACTTGTTTTGAAAGTGATTTTTTGTCAATGAATAAAAAAAGGAAATAAATTAATTAATTAAAAAAAGAAAATGTTTTTATGGATTTTTTATATTAATAAAAAGGTATTAATATTGAAAAAGGAAAATAACGAGAGATAGAATCAGCGTGCTGCTGCAAGCAGAACAAAAGGGATCAGAAGTTCTGATACCATGCGTACTGTGACTCAGAAAGAAACGTCAGTAGGCATTAGAAGTTCTGGATGGGTACACTCTGAGGTCCTGCAAAAATGTTAGAGAGAAAAACACAGAGGTTCTGGATGGTATTCAAACAGTGATCCAAAATTCATAAGTTCTGTGTTATGCTAAAATAGTGAGTAAACATCAGCAGTTCAGTGCGTTATCAGCATGTAAGAATCATAAGTTCAGTGTGTGTTAACAGTGAGAAAAATAATAGAAGTTCTGTGTGTTAAAACAGTGAAGAGAACTCAAAAGTTTAGCATGCTTAAACAGTGGGAAAATCATAGAGGTTCTGTGTGTTACAATGGTGAGTGAAAAACAGAAGTTCTGTGTTACATTTCAACTCTTTTCTCATATTAATCAGCACAACGATAACTTATTCAGTTTTCAACAAATAGAAAATCAGAAGGATAAAAGCACAACAGTTTATAGAAGTTCTGATCCTAATCCTAAGCCTAGCCTTAATCAAGAAATTCGGATCCACAGTTTTTCCTACTTATGCAATGATATGGACAACATTAATTATGATATTTACATATTAATGATGTTCTGAATGAAAAGATGCAAAGTCAGAAATACTTACCTTGAATCTGAAACGTGTGTTTAGAACTTTGAGCTGCTGCCTTCAGATGTTCTGGTGTCAACGAGAGTAACAGAATAATGGTTATGTTCTTTTATTCAAAGGGAAGAACAAAGGTTTGGTTTTCTATTTGGGATTTCTGGATTTTTTATGAAGGTTTCACAGTTTTCTTTTCTCTCTTTTTATGATTCTCTCTCTCCAAAAGCCAACCCCTTGCAAGTGTGATGGAGCAACTTATTTATAGGTGGACTGGTTGTGATTTTTTTTTGGGGGGGGGGGGGGGGGAACAAATGGGATTTGAACCTTTTTGGCATCCTGTTCCCTTGCCTTTTGATCACCGTCTTCGTATGCTAGTTTGGTGCAATTATGGGATGCAGGCGTAGGCTGAATTAGCTGTTGGTTATATGTTTGTGTTGTAGCAGTGCATCAGGTTGTATAAACAAGGTTTTGGTATTTGGTCAAGTTATGACCGAAGCGTTGAATATAGCCTTCATATGCTAAGGCACTGTGTAATACGGTGGAAGAACCGACTGTTTTTACTGGTTTGCGTTTTGCATTTTTTATTCGCAAAATGTCGCGGTAAGCTAGAGTTGCCACCGACTTTTATTTTATCCAACAAAGGAAAAGGAAAAAGAATAGAAAAAACCTTTTTCGAGAATATTCTGAGTACGAGGGTATATTATAGAAAGGGAAGGTGTTAGAACCCTTTCTATCCATGGTTTTGCATGGGCTCTTAGGTACTTGCTCATTTTTAAATTGCTTGTGTTTGTGATTTGTTTTTGAAAAGTTTGACTTCGTGATAACCCTTGTATCAATCCTCAAAGATGTGACGAAGTTGTTTTGAAAATTTGTTTGAAAAGTGTAAGTGTGAAAAAGTTTGATTTGAGCAAGTACCTACTAGCATCTACTTACTCGAGAAAAGTTTGTTTCTATTCTTGTTTCCTTTAGACAACGCTATCCTACTATTAAGAAATAGGTAGCCCCATCGTTGAATTTTGTAAGGGTCAATTAAAAAGGGACGTACGATCACTAAAGCAATATTAGGACACCTTAGTAATAACCCTAGAGTCTTAAGATCTTATTCGAGGCAACATTTCCGAGGCAACATTTCCGAGGCAATGTTTGAATGAGACATTTTGATCTTTTTAGACTGGAGGGTGACCACTAAGACACCATATGCTTAATGATCATTTACCGAAGGCAACCGAAGTGAGGGTATACCCTAAGAGTGACATGTGCGAGTGATTTGTTTTCAGTTATTTATCTTTGCATATTAGGGTTTTCTAACCGTATTAATTTGTCATGCATTCTTGCCATACAATCCTATTAGCATACATCTAGACAGTTAAATATTTGCAAGAATAAAAAATGCGAGAAAATAAACCTACGCTATTACAAGGCTTCGGGGAGGGGGATTAATTACATAGCCAAAAAACCGGGAATTTAAACAGTAAATAAGAACCCTAAATTAACTATTACAAACCATGAACAATTACAAAAACATTGGCCAAATAATTAACAAGCGCGCGACGAATTAAATGCGAGGCGATTAGGGTTTTGACCCTTTGACTAATCCTATTTGCGATTGATTAAAGAAAAAAATGTTTTCGTCATGTTTTGTTATTTGAGAAAATAATGAATAATTAAATTAAAAGAAAATTCTAAGTTCTAATTAATGTTAATGTTTGAAAATAAATTAAATTAATTAATTCTAAACAACCTATTTTTGTATTTTTATTTATTTGAGAAAAAGAAAAGAATTAAATCAAGAACTTAAACTAATTTTCTATTTGATTTTAATTGTGAAAACAAGTTAAATTTTCCTAAATTAAATTAAACTAATTAAATTAAATTTGATAAAAAAACTAATTCAAATTTTTGTGAATTCTTGATTTTATGATTTTATGAAAAAAAGATTTGATTAATTTTTATGAGAAAAATAAATTAAATAAAATAATTAAATAAGAAAATAAAAAAAATGTAAAAGAAAGAGAATGGGCCTGTGTGTTAGCAAATCTGGGGGTTGGAAGCTGAATTTTCTGGGCCCAACAAAGCTAAAGCCTGTTTGACCACGCTTGATCTGGTGCATGTGTTGACTTGAGGAGCATGGTAAGCCTCTTGCTACCTGGGCGTTGGATCTGAGGGCATATTGGATCAAAGGATGGATGTTGAGGTTGTATGGTGGATGTCATGATGCTATATTGCATGGGATTCACCTGAAACAATCAAGAAAATAATAAAATGCACACGCCTGGGATCAAACCCAGGACGTGTGCATCAAAGGCATTCCCTCCAACCATCTGCGCTAGCGTGTTAACTTGTAAGTATAATAAAAACAAAACATAATATTCAAAACAAGCTAGTGGGGTCAGCCAAACGCGCGAAATTCAAACGGACGAGTCACACGCTGCCATGCCTTCGTCTCCTTCCTTGAACCATCGTTTTAGCAAACAAGACTTTTACCTACAGACGTTTACTTTAGGTATAACTCTGTTCATCTCTAAAATTGCATATGATCAAGATAAATGACAAGTACTGGTACCAATCAACTCGTCTCATCCTCACAGACATCATGGTACCAGAATAAAGGTCTAATTTTGCCTGTACAAAAAACCCCTAAACAAGAACACAAAACCCTAACCATGGCAATATCACGTACAGACATCAAAAATGCAATTAAATGGCATGGTTAGCTTGCAAAAATGATGTTAATCACAACTATGATAATTAAAAGGGCTAAAGATGCATGAATCATGCTAATCGAATTACAAAAATATGTCAAACCGTGGGGATCGTAGTGCGCGTTTTTGGGTGTGTTGAAGCTTGCAAAGGGTGTGGTTAGATTCTTGAGATGTCTAGCAAGCGATTGGAATGGCTAGCATACCTTGAATTGGCCTATAGAGTGAAAACCAACTCCTACTTTTCTTTGAATATTTTAGTTTTGTTCCAAGCTTCTCACGACCTCTAACCCTCTTCTTTTGATCTGCAAAGCTTTATTATATAACCTAGAATGAATTAGGTTAACAAACTTGGCATGAATCTTTGCATTTATCCAAGATTTGATTTGATTTTCAATTTGTATGATATCTTTCTATTTTCATGCCAATCATGCCTTTCTTGTACCAATTGCCATTGATTCGAATTGATCATGCAAGCTCAGCATATCTTGATTGCCAATCTATAAAAAAAACAAATCAAATCATATCTTTGATAATTTTCATCATTTATTTGATTTAATTCACTTTTTAATTAATGAAAAATCAAAATAAATTGAAAAATGAAGCAAATAATGTGTGGATAAGTATTTGAGTCGTGGGCCACATTATAATGGAGGTGCAAGCATAAAAAGTTGGGCCCATTTAGCAAAAAATGCAAATTTGAGCATATTTGACTTTTGGTAATTTTGCAAAAATGGTCAACTTGGACAATGCATAACTCTCTCAATTTTGACGCTAGAGAGGTGTTCTTGGACTTTTTAGAAAGCTTAGGATGTCCTCTAAGCAACCCTTTTGGTCTCATCTCAATTGAGTCTTCCATGTTCATGTATGAAGCTTTGACCCAAAAGGTGTTTTTGTTGACTTTCCAAAAGGACCTATAATGTCAAAATTCATATCTTTTTGTGAGTGCATATTCTGAACTTGGGAGCTGAATATGAATTATAGGGAATTTAATCCTCTTCAAAATGAGCCTTGGATGGGTCATTTCTGATAAATTATGATAAAGTTATGCTTGGTCAAATTTGAGTTGACTTTTCCTATAAAACCCTAATTTAGCAACTTTTGGGTTTTGATGAATTATGAGAAATCCTGGAGGAATCATGATCAACCCTTGATCTAATGATGAATAATACTTCAAAATGAGGATGTTGACCAAAAATCTTGAAGTTTGACTGTATGTGGACCACAATTGACTTTTGACCTAGTACAACTAATTTTCAGGCATTTGAGCAATTGACTGAGCAAACTTCTTATGCAAGGCTTGAAACTTGACATGGATGATGTTGAGAACATATTAGGACAATGGTGAGCATTTGAGTCCTTTGTGGTTCACACATCTTGATGAATATGGAAACCCTAATTTGAGATAGACTTCCTTAGGAGAGAGTTTGTCTGGTCAACTCTTGAACTTCCTTGAGCAATTTGGGGACCTCACTTGCCATGTGTTGAGAAATATGGGAGGGAAAATTTTGGGGTACAACAGCTTCCCCTGTTAAATATTCTTAAACCTGAGGATGTAGATTGGTTGCTCTGTCTTTCGTGATCTGAAGGTGGTAGATGATTGAACACTAGAGTGCCCAGAAATTTGCACTCGCATGAAGTGGCACTTGATTTGTGATATAGGGAATGGGCTTAAAGATTCCATTTGGTAGTTTCTAGAGAATTGTCAGAGATGGGCTTAAAGATGTCATCCGAAGAAGTGCCGATCGCATACGAGATTCCTTTGCGAGAGCCCGCATAACTGTTGTTAAGGAGGACTTCGCTGGGGAATACTGGTCTCTATCTTAGGAGAAATAGAGTTTTAGGAGCTTCAGTTGTCCGTTACTCTACTGGGGAATAATTCCTGTTTGGGGAGCGGAAGTGAACTGCGTGTCTGGTCGGGGTATATGTTGCACCACGACTTTCTGGGGAAATGTGAAATTAATTGTGTTTGCTCGGGTCTTGGTCGTACAGTGTTGTGGACTGCCGTCTGGGGATAAGAGAGGAAGAACCCGGATAGTAAGGTTATGAGAAGGAACCTGAATAGTAGGGTTACTTCAATATGAAAGCATGGATAGTAGGGCTGTGAGAAGGAACCTGGATAGTAGGGCTGTGAGAAGGAACCTGAATAGTAGGGTTACTTCGATATGAAAGCCTGGATAATAGGGTTATGAGAAGGAACCTGGATAGTAGGGTTACTTCGATATGAAAGCCTGGATAGTAGAGCTGTGAGAAGGAACCTGGATAGTAGGGTTACTTCGGTATGAAAGCCTGGATGGTAGGGCTGTGAGAAGGAACCTGGATAGTAGGGTTACTTCGAGATGAAAGCCTGGATATTAGGGCTTGAGAAGGAACCTAGATAGTAGGGTTACTTCGATATAAAAGCCTGGATAGTAGGCTGTGAGAAGGAACCTGGGTATTAGGGTTACTTCGATATGAAATCCTGGATAGTAGGGCTTGAGAAGGAACATGGATAGTAGGGTTACTTCAATATGAAAGCCTGGATAGTAGGACTGTGAGAAGGAACCTGGGTAGTAGGGTTACTTCGATATGAAAGCCTGGATAGTAGGGCTGTGAGAAGGAACCTGGGTAGTAGGGTTACTTCGATATGAAAGCCTGGATAGTAGGGTTGTGAGAAGGAACCTGGATAGTAGAGTTACTCCGATATGAAAGCCGGGATAGTAGGTCTGTGAGAAGGAACCTGGATAGTAGGGTTACTTTTGTCGCACCGATGATTACTCTGTTTAGCTTCGAGTGTTGATCATGGACCTACTGGAAATTGTTGATAATAACTGTCTCTCGTGAAAGAAATACAGGGTTAGTTATGTGTGATGCATGAGATGCATTGTGATGAGGTTCTCAAAATAACTGAGATTATGTTATGTGTAATGTATGCACATGTCATGATGTATGAACATGAAATGCAGACGTAATAATCTGAGTTCGGGAAAATAAATCCTTGACTGCTATTTGGAGAGTATGAGAAATGATATTCTTGACTGCTGTAAAAAAAACCATAGTTCCTCTACTTCTGTTGGGGATGGTGAACAAAGATGACTAACTGGGGATTCTCATCCATTTGGCTGGTGAATATTCTGCCGGAAGAGGCCCTGTCTGAGGATAACTCTGCGGGGAATAACTCTGTTGGAGAGGAGACACTCTGTTGATAGATCTGCTGACTTGGAGAAATAAAAATCAGCTGGGGATGAATTTCCGTTGCTGGGGATAAGGAATTCTATTAGAGATTGAATTTTTGCTTGTGAGAGAAACAAACTCTGCTTGGGGAAAAATTTACTGACTCACTCGCGATTGTGGACCTCAGCCGGTGAGAGTTATGTCCTGTTCGAGAAAGCTAACATCACTGCCTTTGGATACTTTTTTTTACTCTGTGGGAGTGTATGTACCACTACTCATGTTCTCAAGCAGGTTCTATCCCGGTACCTGATGGGCAGAGTAACGACAAGGTTTGGGCACTTCTTGTTTTTTGCCCCTGTTTTTGGAATCACGAGTAATTGTCTTTTGTTTCTTATGTAAATATTTATGAGCAGTCATTATTTTCAAATGCATACATCAAGAATGAATCATTGGACGTTCTTGCAAAACAAAACAGAAAAAGAAAAACAAATGGATATTTCTTGTGAAAATGAATTGTATTAATTTTTAAAGTTGGCCTGTAATAGACGTTTTTGTACAAAGAGGCTGACGCTCTAGTAAGAGAACGCCGCTGAAATATAGAAATTACAATTTGTGTTAAAGAAAGAAAAACAGCTATGTGGAACGATCCCATCGGGTTTCAACTCTACTATTTCCTTTATATCTTCAAGCGTCTCATCACTTTGCTGCTTGGTCGAAGGTGGATCAGATTGATCGGCGCAGTCTGAGCTTGATAGTCGATACCGAAGTCTGGTTGCAAGATGATCCAATGATACACAGTTTTACGCTTCAATCCCTAATTTTTGCCTGGACCGCTCTTTCGGGTTTTCAGTCCACTGGGATACCCTTTTTTTCCCAAGTCACCTTTTCAGGTTTTCGACTTGTCGGGTGTACAGTTTTTTTTCATTTTCATCCCTTACTTTTGCCCAAACCCTTTTGGTTCTCCGGGAAGCCCTTATTTTTGCCTAGGTCATTCAGCCTAGCGGGTCTTTGATTATGCGTAGTGTTGTACCCCAAAATTTTGCCTCCCATATTTCTCAAAACATTTCAAGAAAGATCCCCAAGTTGCTCAAGGTAGTCCAAGGGTTGACCAGACAAGCTCTCTCCTAAGGCAACCTACCTCAAATTAGGGTTTCATGTTTTATCAAGATACTTGAGTCCAAGTGATCCCAAATGCTCACCAATGTCCTAATATGTTCTTAATACCATCCATGTCAAGTTTCAAGCCTTGCAGAGGAAGTTTGCTCAGTCAATTGCTCAAAGGCCTGAAAATCGACTGTGCTAGGGAAAAAGTCAACTGTAGCCCACATACAGTCAAACTCCAAGATTTTTGGTCAACATCTTCATTTTGAAGGATATTTCATCATTTGATCAAGGTTTGATCATGATTCATCAACGATTGCTCATAATTCATCAAGACTCAAAAGTTGCTAAATTAGGGTTTTGTAGGAAAAGTCAACTCAACTTTGACCAAGCATAACTTTCTCATACTTTATGATAAATGACCCATCCAAAGCTCATTTTGAAGAGGATGCAATTATCTAAAATCCATCTTCATCTCCCAAGTTCAAAATACGCACTCACAAGAAGTTATGAATTTAGACATTATAGGTCATTTTGGAAAGTCAACAAAAACACTTTTTTTTGTCAAAGCTTCATACTTGAGAATGGAATATCAAATTGAGATGAGACAAAAAGCGTTAATTATAGGAAATCTCAAGCTTTCTAAAAAGTCCAATAACACCTCCAAAGAGTCAAAATTGAGGAAGTTATGCATTGGTGAAGTTGACCCTTTTTGCAAAATTGCCAAAAGTCAACTATCCCCAAAACTTCAATTTTTTGCCAAATGGGCCCAATCTTTTTCACTTGTTTTGAGTTGACAAGATAGTCCACGAGCTCTATCCCTTTCCACTTGTCATTATCATGTTTTATTATTTATTTTGATTTTGATTTGATTTAAATCAATTTTAATCAAAATAAATCATATAAAATCCAAAACATTGAAAACAAAATATTTTGTGTTTGTTTCAGGTTTCAATTACAGCTAGCAAGTATTCAAATTCGTATCAAGGCATGGTGTGAACAAAAAGATTGAATTAAGCCAATTTTGGAAAGGTTTCAAAGTGAATCAAATCAAGAAACCAATTTATTGATGGAGGAAGATTGAGGTAGGTTTTCAAACCTAATTCACTCCTCAATACATATAGAAGCGAGGCAGACCTAAAACAGAGGTTAGAAAGAGGCGCAACAAGGAGAACAGAATCTCAAAAAATCAAGAAAAAGTGTAAGATCAAATTCTTATTTCTAGGCATCCTTAAGACTCTTTGCCTATCCCAATCGATTCCTGGGAGTGTCAGCAAGCCAAAGCAGTCCAAAGCAAGCATTTCCAGCCCCTACATCTCACTGTAATTCACCCACGTCATAACTCTTTTTTTGAAATCGAATAGCCTGATTCTTGCACATATAGCACAAAATAATTGTACATTCTTGATCACAATCACATTTGAAAGCTTCCTGTATTGATTAATTGCATTTATATGACCTGTGGTGGATTTCACCATTGTTAGGGTTTTGGATTTCGTTTTAGGGTTTTTGCTTGCAGGTAAAATTAGCCTTCATGAATGGTACCATCGTGTTCAGAAGGATGAGACGAATCTAACCATGGCATTAGGTGTCATTTATATGGCCCATGGAAGATTTGGGAACAAACCCTGTTTATAGCTACGGACAAACGTCCGTAGGTAAAAGTCTGGGACTTTTACCTACAAAGAGAGGAAGAAGACGACTAGTTGGCGCCTCCCCATTGGCCCATTCAAACTTCCTGCACGCGTTTTTTGTCCTCCACTAATGCTTGTTTTTTTTTTGTATATTATTATTATTATTATGTATTCCATGTACAACAAAACATAAGTGGTGCAATGGTGAGCGTGGCATTGGCAATTGTTTCAGGACCTGGGTTCGAATCCCAGGTCCCCCCAATTTCTATATTATTTTTCTTTTCAGGATCCAGCGCATACACAAAGCTAGTGACCATCATGCTCCCTCATCATCTAACATGCCAAGTGGCTTGAGATCCAGATCTGATGGCCAGCAATGGAGGAGCACCATGGAGCATAGTCAATATGCAACACAAGATCCTGAAAGTCAAAATGGACCTACTTGATTTTGGGCCCAGATCTGGCTATTTGCACCCCTCCAAAATACTATTCAGGCCCAAATTTTTTTCTTTATTCTTTTTTATTTATTTCATTTAATTTAATTTACTTATTTACTAAGCAATCAAATTATTTTCTTTTTATCAAAAAATCACAAAAATATTACTTTTCATAAATTAGGTCTAGATTTTATTTTTATTAAAAAATTAATTAATTTAATTAGGTTTGTTAATTTAGATAACTTTAATTTTTTTTTGTAAATAACTTAAAAAATTAATTAGAATAAATAGGTTTTATTACTAACTTAATTATATTTTTTCCTAAAAATAACCAAAAAAACCAAAAAATAGGTCATGTAATTATTTTCATTAATTAATTTAAATTAGCTAATTAATTCGTACATTTATTTTTAAAACCTAAATTCTTTTCTTTAAAAAATATAAAAATCAACAAAAAAACATTTTCTCTTTTAATCAGGATAGAAGGGTCATAACCCTAGTTCACATTCGATCTAATTTGTCATCGCGCGCTTTATTTTATTTTTTATCCCAATTATTGTATCTGCTCACAATTTGTAATAGTTTAAATTAGGACGTTTATTTACATTTATCGCTTTAATTTCAAAGGGTTTGTTTTTGGCTATGTAAATACCCTAAGCCTTGTAATAGCGTAGTTTAATTTCCGCATTTTAAATTCCGCAAAATATTAACTGTTAGATGTATGATATAGGATGCATGGTAAGAATGTATGTGATTAATTTTAAAACAGTTAGATAACCCTAAACATATACAAAGATAATAATCTGAAATTGAACCACTCGCACATGCACACTCCTAGGGTACACTCCCACTTAGTTGCCTTCGGTAAACGATCATTGAGTATAGGATATTTTAGTGGTCTTCCTTTTGTCCAAAGATCAAAGTTGCCTCGGAAAGGTTGCCTCGGATACTGTTGCCTCAAATAATTGATCTAAGACATTAGGGTTATTACTAAGACATCCTAACATTGCTTTAGTGACCGTACGTCCCTTTTCGAATTGACCCTCAAACTCCAACGACGGTGTTACCTACTCACTAATAATGGGATAGCACTGTCTAAAGGAAACGAACATAGAACGATTCTTTTTTCGAGTAGGTAGATTAGTTATTAAGTACTTGCTCAATTAAAACAATTTTTTTTCACACTTACACTCCTTTACAAACAAATTTTTCAAAAACACTTCATTACACACTTGAAGACAGAAGCAAGAGTTAAATCGAAGTCAAAACAAAAACTTTTCAAAGCACACAAACACAAAGAAAACAATTTTGAAAATGATGAGCAAGTACCTAAGAGCCCGTAGATAACTACGGATAGAAAGGGTGCTAATACCTTCCCTTTCTATAATCTACCCCCCGTACTCAGAAAATCTCGAAAAAGGAATTTTTCTGTGCTTTTTTCCTTTCCTTGTTGGATAAAATAAAATTCGGTGGCGACTCTTGCTTACCACGACATTTTTGCGAACACAAACGCAAAACGCAAACCAGTAAATTCCTTAAAAAAGGGAAACACGTCCCAATTCTGGCCACCGTATCACAGAACTGGCGACTCTGCTGGGGAATAATAAGTGGGGTGTACCTTAGGAATAGTTCATCATATTTTTTTCAATTGTTTGATCTGTTTGCTTTATCTTTGTGGGCTTTGTATCAGAGTTACTATAGATCCTAACCCGGATCTGGGGAATACCTTTTAGGTAAGTAGCAATAGACTGTGAGGGAAATGTATAGCATAGACCGATACGGTTGAAGCAGTAACTGCGTTGGTGTGACACATTAGTTGGTATCGATATCCCTTATGGAGGAACAAGGAGAGTATGGGGCTGCTAATGGGTCATTAAGCATCAACTGACCTTAGAACCTATAATTGACCAACTTGGCCATAGAACAGTAATAGTATGCTACACTCATTGAGACCATACTCTCGCGATGATTCCGGCTGCAAGAAAAGGTTTCTAAACTGGAATTATGACCGATCGAGGATGGTCAGTGATATTGAGAACCTCTAGAACCCGGTTACTATTACTAGGACAGGTTGAACCAACTAAACTGCAAGAGGGTAGTACCCAGACTCCATTCCAGCCTGAAATTTAAGGGCTATTGTGTGACTTGTTTTCCCTTACCATGTTTGCTATTTGTGATACCTATGGTGTGTTTCTATCGTGACACCATACATCATGACATTGCATGCACATTTCATTAGACTGACCATTTCACAGACCAAGGGGATTCATCTTTGTTCAGTTTTGCAGATCATGGCATCTATGCGTAGAAATACCATTCGGATAAACTTCGTGCAGGTCCCTGCTCAGCTTAGAGAGTTGGTTTCAAAGGTTCTTGATACTTCTTCCTTTGTTAGAAGACATGGTTATCTCCTTGGTTTGGTCACTTCCAAGTTGGATGAGCAAATAATGAGCGTGTTGTTCCAGTTCTTTGACCCGTTGCATCACTGTTTCACCTTCCCGGACTATCAGTTGGTCCCTACTTTGGAGGAGTTTTTTGATTTACTTGGCACATCTATTCTAGAGCAGACACCCTTTACAGGTTTGGAGATAGCTCCTAGGCCGGAGGATATTGCTTCAGCCCTCCATCTAACAATGGTTGATGTAGTATCTAACTGGGAGACTCGGAGTGGGATGAAAGGTTTCTTGGCCAAGTTTTTGATTGATCAGGCTCAACAGTTCTGCGATAGTTTGGACTTTCAAGCATTTGAAGACATCCTGGATCTCTTCATCTATGGCTTGGTTCTGTTCCCAAATTCAGATTCTTTTGTCGATGTGAATGCAGTTAAGATCTTCATGTCCCGTAACCCAGTGCCTACTCTCTTGGGTGATATCCTGCATGCTCTTTATACCCGTACCGTTCGGAAAAGGGGAACTCTCATGTGCTGTGCATCGCTGCTGGCGAGGTGGTTTATTTCTCACCTCCCCAAATCTGTATTGAAGAACGAGAAAGGTATGGGTTGGGCTTACAGAATCATGTCCCTTGCTCATACGGACATCCTTTGGAGTACTAAAGATATGGAAAAGGTAGCCGTCATCGATCGCTGTGGGGAATACCCCAATGTTCCATTGCTTGGAATTAGAGGAGGGATAACCTATAATCCTTGTTTGGCCTTACGATAGTTTGGACGAGCTCGAAGGGACGGTCCTCATGATTTGCTGCTTCCAGACATTGTCTTTGACTTCAAGGGTGATGTTGAGGGACATCACCGCAGATTTATACGAGCTTGGGATAAGGTGAACATGTCTGATCCACATGAGCTAGGAATGAAGACTTCTCTCCCGATGCAACCATGTCTCCAGTGGGTTCGAGCCCATGCTCAAAAGCTGGGGATGCCATATGAAGCTATCTTGCCGGTGATTATGGAGCATACTGATAAAGAAGGGGTTCCTTATACAATCCTCCATTCTCATATGCCTACTGATCTGGGGGCATTGAAGAGGTCTTGGATCCAGTTAAGGGAAGAACGGGATACCTACAGAGAGAAGTATCATGAGCAGGAACGGAAGATCCTGAAACTTACAAGGCAGCTGGAGACTGAGAGGACAATCAACGATTATGTCAGCACGAAAGGAAAATGACCATGGGAATTCTGATGTCTTTCATTGTTTCTAGTTTAGATTTGCTTTTCAATATTTCTTTTGTAACGCCTTAAAGGCATTTGTTAAACATTGTTTCAAGTTTTAATCTAATAAAAGTGTGTTTTATTTTGGTTTACAAATTTGAATCTCCCTAAAGTATTTGAAATCATTTCATACGCATTCCATTCCCATGCACCTCATTACAGGTACCCTTACAGGTTTCTTATCTTCTTCGCTATTTATTTCAGCACAACATGTCTTCTGAAACATCTATCGATCAAGCCATCAAGGCTCTGCAAGCTCAGAATGCTCAGTTCCAGGAAATGTTCTTGAACTTGGCCAAGAGTCAACAAGATCTGAAGACTCTTATCTTGAAGGACAAGAAGAAGAAGAAGAAGAAGAAGAAGATGGTCCTCCTGAATATGGGTCACAAATTTGGGAACAGGTTAAGACAAGAAGTTGATTTATCTCATTCCTCTGGAGGAGGAGAGAATCAAGAGGAAAAGAAGGGTCCTAGCCCTGTGGTTTCTGACAATGACACAAATTTTGATGAAGACCAGTATCCTCCGGATGAGGATAGGTATAAGCAAATTGAAGACCGGTTAAGCGCAATGGAGATCCAGAAAGCCCCTGGTTTGGACTTCGGAGATTTGGGTTTGGCATCTGGGGTGGTGATCCCGCACAAGTTTAAAGCGCCTGTCTTTGCCAAGTACGATGGGATATCCTGCCCAAAGTTACACCTCTGTTCATACGTCAGAAAGATTCAACCATATACTGCTGATAGGAACCTATGGGTTCATTTCTTTGAAGATAGTCTGTCAGGGACTCAACTTGAATGGTTCCATCAACTGGAAGGAGCTAATATCCATAATTGGGAGGACCTTGCTGCTGATTTTTACAAGCAATACCAGTATAATTCCGACCTTGCTCCCACATGCACTCAACCTCAGGGTATGTCTATGGGTGCGAGCGAAGGTTCTAAGGACTACGCTCAGAAGTGGAGAGATCTGGAAGGAAGAGTCCAACCCCCTCTGGCTGACAGGGAGTTGGTGGATATGTTTCTTGGGACTTTGTCTGGTCCGTATTTCAATCATTTGATCGGAAGCTCATTGTCTGGGTTCACTGAATTGATTATGACTGGGGAGAGAGTTGAGGCCAGTATCAAGAGGGCAAGATACAGAAGGGTGCTTCATCAAGTACAGAAAAGAAGCCTTTCAAGAAGGAATCTAGTGCAGTTTACAACTCGAGGAGCCAAAACCGACCTGAGCGCCGCCAAGAAGTTAATGCGGTGGTAACATCAAGACCAACTGTTTCCCCATAACGCAACACTCAACAAAGAGTAGAGAGACCGCAAAGGCAGTATACTCGGCTCAGTATGACTTTATCTCAAATTCTGCCGCAACTGTTGAAAACCAACTTGGTGATTCTGAAGGAGGCTCCAAAGAATCATATTACTACATCACCGCTGTATAATCCAAACGCCCGCTGTGCTTATCACTCCGATAGCCCGGAGCATGATACCAATAACTGCTGGGCTTTGAAGAATAAAGTGCAGGATCTGATTGATGCCAAGCAGATTGAGTTTGAAGCGCCGGAAAAGCCCAATGTCATAACGGCTCCTATACCAAAACATGACGCGGGAGTCAATGTAATTGGAGATGATGGTGAAGAGTCAGATTTTGACAGCTGGATTTACCCGACTACCGACGGCGGATTAAGTAATTGGACGGAAAAGGACTTCGTGCCCATTTCTTTTATTACACAGTAATAAGACTTTTTTTTTTGAGTTTTGTAACAGACAGTTTTAAACTTTATGGCCCGGTGCCTTGCCCGAGACACCGTGGATTTGTTTGTGAGGGCTTAATATTTGTCATTTCCATATATCATCAATAAAAGCATTGGATGTTTTCTTGCATTACAAATTTTGCGCTCCTGGTTTTTCTTTTTTTGCACTTTATCAAACAGCTATTTGTCTTACACACACTCACATAATACAGGTCTACATCCACTCTGGATCCCACTGATAACGACTCTGCTACTGCCAGTTATGACTTCGAAAGTCCGATCAACCAAGCCGAGGACGAAGGTGAGGATGATTGTGAAGTGCCTGGGGAACTTGCTAGACTGTTACTTCAGGAAGAGAGGGCCATACAGCCGCATGAAGAGCCAGTGGAAACAGTAAATCTGGGTACAGAGGAAGACAAGAAAGAGGTCAAGATCGGTGCAAGTCTGGAGTCTAGTGTTAAGCAACGGTTGATACAGATGCTGCGTGACTATGTTGAGATCTTTTCTCGGTCTTATGAAGATATGCCTGGTTTGGATACCGATATTGTGGTTCACCGCTTGCCAACTAAGGAAGACTGTCCTCCCGTGAAACAGAAAGTTCGCCGAATGTGCTCAGAAATGTCTGAGAAAATCAAGGCTGAGGTTATGAAACAGTTCGATGCCAGTTTTCTAGTAGTTACTTATTACCCGCAGTGGGTTGCCAACGTGGTTCTAGTGCCGAAGAAAGATGGTAAAGTTCGAATGTGTGTAGACTATAGGGATCTGAACAGGGCGAGCCCCAAGGATGATTTCCTTCTGCCTGATATCGACGTTCTGGTTGACAACACCGCACAACATAAGGTCTTCTCCTTTATGGATGGTTTCTCTGGTTACAATCAGATTAAGATGGCTCCCGAAGACATGGAGAAGACAACTTTTGTTATGCAGTGGGGTACCTTTTGCTACAAAGTCATGCCTTTCGGATTGAAGAATGTTGGGGCAACGTATCAGCGCGCCATGGTCGCTTTTTTCCACGACATGATCCATCATGAGATTGAGGTGTACGTTGATGACATGATTGCCAGGTCGCAAATTGAGGAAGAGCATCTTGACCATCTTCAGAATTTATTTGACAGATTGAAGTTGTACAAGCAGAGGTTAAACCCGAACAAGCGCACCTTCGGAGTAAGGTCTGGTAAGCTGCTGGGTTTCATCGTAAGTGATAAAGGTATTCAAGTGGATCCTGCAAAAGTGAAGGCTATACAGGAAATGCCAACTCCCCGAACAAAAAAAGAAGTCAGAGGCTTTTTGGGACGTTTGAATTACATTGCCCGATTCATTTCACATTTGACCGCTACTTGTGAGCCAATCTTCAAACTGCTGAAGAAAGATCAAGTAGTAAAGTGGAATGATGAATGTCAGGCCTCTTTAGAAAGGATCAAGGAATATCTCCAAGAGCCACCTATTCTGATGCCTCCAGTTGAAGGGAGACCTCTAATCTTATACTTGACGGTACTCGACAATTCAATGGGGTGCATGCTGGGGCAGCATGACGAGTCTGGCCGTAAAGAGCATACTATTTATTACCTTAGCAAAAAGTTTACCGACTGTGAGACCGATACTCACTGCTTGAGAAAACTTGCTGCGCTTTGGCATAGGCTGCTCGCCGGCTAAGACAATATATGCTAACTCACACTACTCTATTGATATCAAAGATGGATCCAATCAAGTATATCTTCGAAAAGCCTGCCTTGTTCGGAAGAATAGCAAGATGGTAGATGATCTTGACTGAGTATGACATCCAATACACGAACCAAAAGGCAATTAAGGGAAGTGTGTTAGCAGATCATTTGGCACATCAGGCAGTGGATGATTACAAGTCTATGAACTTTGAATTCCCGGATGAGAACATCATGTTGATGATCGACTGTGAAGAACCTGGACCGGATGAAGGACCTGAGGAAGGATCCCGATGGTCTATGTACTTTGATGGAGCTTCAAACGCTCTGGGTAATGGCATTGGCGCCATGATCATATCTCCTGAAGGCTCTCATACTCCGTTTACCGCCCGCTTATGTTTTAACTGCACCAACAACATGGCGGAGTATAAAGCGTGCATCATGGGTCTTCGAGCAGCTATTGACCTAAGGATTAAGTTCTTAAGTGTATTCGGAGATTCCACTCTCGTGATCAGTCAGATCAAAGGCGAGTGGGATACGAAGCACCCAAATCTTATTCCTTACAAAGAGTATGTATTGACGTTGCTTCCATACTTCAAGGAGATAACCTTTGAACACTTCCCTAGAGAGGAGAATCAGTTAGCGGACGCGCTAGCTACTATGTCTTCTATGTTCAAGGTTAGGTGGGACAATGAAGCTCCCCAGATTACCATTGAAAAGCTGGACGAACCCACACATTGCTGCGACATTGAGACTGAAGAGATAGCAGATAAACCCTGGTTTCACGAGGTAAAGAGGTATCTTGAGGCTCAGGAGTACCCTGAGGGTGCATCTATTAATGATAAGAAGTTTCTGAGGAGGTTCGCGGCGAAGTTCTTCATCAGCAATGGTATCCTTTACAAGCGTAACCATGATTCGACCTTACTGTGATGTGTGGATAAGAGCGAGGCAGAAATGATCATGGTGGAGTTACATGAAGGTACTTTCGGAACTCATTCCAGTGGACACACCATGGCAAAGAAAATCCTTCGGGAAGGATATTATTAGTCCACAATGGAAGCCGATTGTTATCAGCATTCTCGGACGTGTCATAAATGCCAAGTATATGCTGATAAGGTGCACATACCTCCAGTTCCTCTGAACGTCTTGACAACTCCTTGGCCTTTTGCAATGTGGGGCATCGATATGATCGGCGAGATCAGACCTACTGTGTCCGACGGGCATCATTTCATCCCGGTAGCTATTGATTACTTTACAAAGTGGGTTGAAGCAGCTTCCTTTGCTACTGTAACCAAGAATGTCATGGCACGGTTTATTCGGCACAATCTGATCTGTCGATATGGTGTACCAGAGAGGATCATTATGGACAATGGTACAAATCTAAACAATAAGATTATCACCGAGCTCTGCAAGGAATTCAAGATACAGCATCACAACTCTTCTCCTTACCGACCGAAGATGAATGGGGCTGTTGAAGCGGCTAATAAGAACATCAAGAAGATTCTGCAGAAGATGACAGTGACATACAAAGATTGGCACGAGATGTTACCATTTACTCTTCATGGGTAACGTACCTCAGCGCGGACATCAACAGGGGCAACCCCTTATTCCTTGGTATATGGTATGGAGGCAGTCTTGCCCATTGAAGTTTAGATACCCTCTCTTAGGATTATGAAGGATGCAGGTTTGAGCGAAGATGACTGGATTCAGATCTGGCTTGATCAGCTGAACTTAATCGACGAAAAGATACTGGCTGCTATTTGTCATGGTCAGACGTATCAAAAGAGGATGATCAAGGCATTTAACAAGAAATTTAAACGACAAGAGTATCAAGTTGGGGATCTGGTGATCAAACGCATCATATTACCTCAAGGTGATCCCAGGGGCAAATGGACCCCTACGTACGAAGGGCTATTTATGGTTAAGAAAATTTTCTCGGGAGGAGCTATGATTCTAACCACCATGGATGGTGACGACCTTCCTCACCCCGTCAACGCAGACATAGTGAAAAAATACTACGCATAATCAAAGACCCGCTAGGTCGACTAGCCTAGGCAAAAATAAGGGCTTCCCAGCGAACAAAGGGTTCGGGAAAATATAAGGGATGAAAATGAAAAAAACTGTACACCCGGCAAGTCGAAAACCTGAAAAGGAGGCTTGGGAAAAAAAGGGTATCCCGGTGGACTGAAAACCCGAAAGGGCGGTTGTGATATGGTGGGAGAACTGACTTGAGGTTTTATGTTTGTGTTCGCAAATGTTTCAGTTTAGCAAGAGTCGCCACCGACTTTTTATTTTATCCAAAGGAAAGGTCAAAAAGCACAGTAAAGACCTTTGAGATGTTTTCTTGAGTTCGGGGGTAGATTATGAAAAGGGAAGGTGCTAGAACCCTTTTCATCCATGGTTTTCCATGGGCTCTTAGTTACTTGTTTAGATCACTTGCTTTGCTTTTTCAATTGTTTGAAATGGTACTTTGTGTGGTTTTGAAAGTATTTTGAAAAGAGGCCATTGTTTTGGCAATCTTTGTAATGATTCTTGTTTGAAGAATGTATACAAAGATGTTTGTCTTTTGAAAAAATGTTTCAATGTTTTGAAAGTTGTATAAAAATGTTTTTGAAATTGTGTGTGTTTGTTTGAAAATAGAAAGGATGGTTTGAAAATTGATCAAGTAACTAGGAGCATCTACCTAATCAAAAGTCTTTCCTACACATTTTTATCCCTTTGACATTGTTGTTTTACCATTGTATTTGGTAAAAAAACTTATCTTTGGATGTTAAACGGGACGGGCGTGGGTCATCGTATGACCATGATAGCAATGGTGCCAAGTATCTTAGCAAGCTTTAGGGACTAAGATCATCTTTGTTTAGGCAACCAAGATAGCGTCATCGAGGGACTATGATCTTTTGTTTTGTTTGATTTTGCCAAGATACCTAGCATGCATACCATGGCCATTTTTAAGGTAACAAAGTGGATGAAACCCTAGGGGTGCTTGTGTGCAATGTGTTGTCATTTTTCATGCATTTTTGTCTTGTGTTAGGTCATGCTATTTGTTTGATTTTTGGTCTTTGCATACAAAACCCTAGTTTACTATCATGGTATATGAAAGCAATAAAATGCGTAAAGTAAATCTAGACTATTACAACAATATTATGGGAAGGGGGTACAAGTTTGAATAGGGGGATATTTGCACAAAATAAAAACCCTAATTTACTATTACAACCCAATTGAATTTATACGACAATAAATAAATAAACAAGTATTTAAATATGGAATAAATTGTAAATATGCAAAATGTTTTTGTATATGATTTTATGTATGTAAAAATGAATTTATTTATGTCCTATAAATAAGAAAATAAAAATGATTATTTTTTGAAAGGGTGAAAACCCTAATTTTTGGTTTAATAGAAAATATATTCTAATATTATTTTATTTCATTTATGTACAAAGAAATAATAAAAATAATATATACAAAATGTTAAAAAATTGAAATATGTGTGAAAATATTATTTTAAATGTATAAATAATAAAAATAAAAACAAAAATATATAATATTTTTATATTATTTACAAGTTTTATTTAAGAAAATAAAGTATATTAACCTAACAATTTATTTATTATGCAAAAAATAAAATAAAAAATATGATAAAACGCAAAAAATGAAGAAAATATTTTTTGTGATTTTAAATGTTTAGAAAAAATAAATAAAGTCAAAAAATATAAATTATGTAAGAAAATATGAAAAATATAAAAAAAAAAACAAAGGGGGGTGCAAATAGAAACAGGGTGGTGTGAATAGAAACAAGCCCAAGCGCCAGGCCCAAGTTCACTTCATCCCTGACCTTCGTCTTCTTCGTGCACGCCCTGTACTTCAAATCCTGTTCTTGCTATTCTTTGCATAAAATCAAAAACTTATAACATGAAAAATGTAGCTCATCATCACACGATTCCATTGATATAAAAAACTTGACCTAACTCTCAAAGATCAGAGAGAATTTTAATGGCCCTAAATTCTAACCTAGTTTTTTCAGCATGTTCATCATCCAAATACTCCTAGCTCAGTTAATATAAATACAAATTATGCATATGTACAGCTCAAGCAACTTAAGGACTACATTTTTGCTTCACAAACCTAAGCCTAAGGATGTCTAAATAGAGAGATAGCAAGTTGAAAAATACCTTGTTCAGTTGAGGTTGGATATGGCAATGTAGCAACTTTGAGTGAGGCCTGAAGTACTTGTGATCTTTCTTGAAGTTCCCTCAAGCTTTCCTAATGCTCAGCTTGCTTTGAAATGGCTTGAATCTCCTTGTAGAAGTCAATCTGCAAACTCAGAAATTGAAAATGGTGAAGCTCGAAAATGAGCTCATAGTTGCTGGACAGGGGTCTGGATAGTTCATGTGTGTTGTAGGGAATGTGTTTGAAGTGATTCAGGACAAAACGCACGAGCCAATTTGGTTTTGGAAATAGTTCTGCAGATGATACCCTGTTTGGACAGGAACTTGTGATTTTTGTGTTTTAGGGTGTTTGAGAAGTTGGAAACTCGTGTTTCTTGCTTGTTACAATATGTTGAACTTGTCTAGAATAATGCCAAGGCTTGGTTTTATCAGACACACAAGTGGTGTGGACTTTTGCAAGCTTACTTGCTTTTGAAGCAAAAGTTAAAGTGACAAAGGAAAAGACTGTACTTGCTAGCTTATGGGATGTAGAGGGTTGGTACACTTTTCCTGATGTTCATGGATCTTGTTTACAACTAAAGACCAGGTTCAATGCTCAAGATAAACAAAATTTCTAAAAGTATGCTTTATCAAAGTAGCATTGTAACCTTTATGCCATAAATGGAATAATTCAATGTATAATGCTCCATAGGTCAGAATAAGACCATTGTCCAATGTATTTGAATTAAATTAAGGAGTGTGGAAAGGATTAGAACCTGTAAAACAAGTACAAGCATGCTTAGGACAGATTTGCAACTTGTAACAATGTGCAAAATGCCTTGGACAAAAGTGATAATTTTCCATTTTCATTCCTTCGATTCTCCCTAACCATAAATGATCTTGGAGAGTTCTTTGACATTTTGGAAATCTTGTAACATGATCTACAATCCATCTTTGAAATTCATTTTGAGATTCCACTTGGAACTAGGTGAAAAGTTGCCATGAAGTTAGGTCAAAAATCTGCCTAAACTAGGGCAAAATTTCACTAAGTTAAAAAGTTTATGGACCCTTTTTCACAAAATCATAACTTGAGATCCAAGCATCTTTTTGGAAAACTTTGTGAATCAAAGTTGTAGATTTTGTGGAGGACTTCAACTTTCATGTTAGGAGTTTTCTTTGAATCCAATTGCATCATGGTTAAAAAGTTGGGAAAAGCTGGGAAAAAATAAGAAATTTTCATAACTTAGAAAAATTCTAAGTTATGAAAATTTTCAAACTTAAATCCTAATTTTCAAAATTAGGTCTCTTGGTGAAAAAATTTCATGTTTTGGCACATCTTGATGAAATATGACCCTTGGCACTTGATTTTGACCAAAAAGTCAAAGTTTGACTTTTCAGTGTACAGTTGATTTTTGATCAATTGACTGGAAAATTCATCTGTCAATCTAATGCAATTAAGATCTTTTGAACCTTGTGATTAGGTCAAGATGATGCCATTGAGTCCTTGAAATCATGCTTGAACCCAATTTGCCATTGGCTAGGTGAAAAATCAGAAATTTCCCTTCTATAGTCAAAACCCTAATTCTGACCATTTTGCCCTTTTGATGATATGATCAAAATTCTTGAGGAGTTATGGTCCAAACTTGATCAAATGGTTCATATGAGTATATAATGTTTATATGGATAAAAAATTATGAGGTTTAACTGTAAATTGACCATGGTTGACTTTTGCCCCAATACAGCTGATTTTTAGGTCAACTGTCCAATTGATTGGGCAAAAATTTGATTCAAGGCTTGAAACTTGGTATGCGCAATCTTAGAGGTCCAACATGAAGTATGAAAGTCACATGAGGCATTGGAAGTCCAAGAATCCTTGTGCAAACTCAAACCCTAATTTCAGGTCATCAGTGCAAGGAGATATCTTGAGCTGTGCAAACCCTAATCTGGTCTTGAGTCCAAGAAGTCTTGTGAGGAGAATCTTGATAAAATGAGAGGGCAAATTTTGGGGTACAACAGCTGCCCCTGTTCAATCTTCTTAAACCTGAAGAGTTAGATTGGCGAGTTTTGCCGTTCGTGACTCGAAGGTAAAAGATGATTGGACACTAGAGTGCCCGTAAATTTGCACTCGTCAAATTGTAGTTGAGGGAATGGGTTTAAAGATGCCATTTGGGGAGGTGACAGAATCTTGTCGGAGATGGGCTTGTAGATGCCATCAAGAATGTTTGTTGAACTGCATGTTGTAAGTCAAAAGAATGAGTATCAGAATGGTATCCGCGTTTGGAACGTATCTGAAATGTATCTGGAGACTGAATCTGTATGAGCAATGGAATGGAGTCAGTGTCTGGAGCGTATCCAAGATGTAACTGTATTTGAATCTGAATGAATAACAGAATAACTTCCGTGTTTGGAGTGTATTTGTATTGTATATGAATCTGAAATCTGAATAAGCGACATAATGGCGTCCGTGTCTGGAGCATCTCTGAGCTGGGGAAAAAGTCAGAATAAGTGACAGAATGGCAACTGTGTATGGAGCGTATCTAGACTGTATCTAAAATTGAGATCTGTATGAGTAGCAGAATGACTTCCGTGTCTGGAGTGTATCTGAACTTTAACTGGGATCTGAATAAGTAACATAATGACTTCCGTGTCTGGAGTATATCTGAACTTGGAATTGATAGCTGAATCTGAATGAGAAATATAGTGGCTTCCGTATCTGGAGCGTATCTAATCTATATCTGATTGTTGACGTCTGAATGAGTGACATAATGGCATCCGTGTTTGGAGCGTATCTGTACTGTAACTGGGCTTTGAATTCTTAATGAGTAATAGAATGACTTCTGTGTCTGGAGTGTATCCGTACTGTATCTGAATAAGAGATCTGAATGAGTAACAGAATGACTTCCGTGTTTGGAGTGTATCCGTACTGTATCTGAAATCTTTGAATATTTGTTAAAGATAGCTGTTAATCTTATCATGAAAAAGGGTAAAATGTTAGCTGAAACACCAAGTTATGTTGCATGAAATGTATGATGCAATAAATGTGTTTTATCAATGTTTATGATATATGAGTGTAATGTATGCGCATGTAAGTTGATTCGCTGTATTGCTGAGTGAGATAAATCCTTGATAGATGGGGATAATGAAATCCTTGACTGCTGCCAGGGAAAATAAATCCTTGACTGCTGCTGGAGATTCAAAATCTTTGATTGCTGAGGATGAGAAATCCTTGGTGACTGTTGGGGATTGAAAATCCCTGACAACTTCTGTGGGAATTTGAGGATCCTTCATGTCTTGAAGTTGGAGTATTGACAAAATCTGTTGTGAGAGTAATGTCAAACTGCTTGAGAAATCTGCTTGGGAAATTGAGAGAACTTTGTAGACTTGTACTGGGGGTTAAATAATGGGAATCCTTACTCGGCTGGGGAATAAGGAAAATTCTGATGATTTCTGCGGGGAATGAGAATCTTCATCCTGTTGGGGAACAATGAAAACTTTGGCAACTTCATGCTGGGGAGTAAAGAAGGCTCTGGCAACTTTACTGGGGAATCAAGAATGAGGATCTTCATTCTGTTGGGGAGTGAAAACTCTGTGGGGAGTAGCTAAACTGCCAGAGAGTAGGTTCAGAACTCTGGGGGAAAAAGCTTATTCCTGTTTGGAAAAAGTTCAGGAGTTTGGGTTGTATGCCACTCTACTGGGGAATTATCCTAGTTGGGGATAAGACAAAAGTTAACTGTTATCTGGTTGATTCTCAGGCTTCAAGACAACTTGCTGGGGAAATTGGGGAAAGCTGAATGGTTCCCGTTGGGGATTGATAATTGGAAATTTGTCTTGAATGGGGAAGAAGGTTTCATCTTTACTGGGGATATGTGGTTCAAAGTTTTTGCTTCGCTGGGGATTGGGAGTTTGAAATACTTAACTCTGATGGGAACTAAGGATTTGAAATTATAACTCCGCTGGAGATATGTATTTCAAGGTTTTGGCTTCACTGGAGATCTAAATGATATACTGCAGGGGATTTTTCTTGGAATAGCCTAAAGACGTTTTCCTATACTTTCAACCTGCCAGTAATTATTCTTTCCCATTTCGTTTATTTGTAAACAATGATTATATTCAAATGCATATGCTCATTAATAAATCATTGGACGTTTCAAATAAAACACAAGTGTAAAAAAAGAAGAAAAGGCTAATAGTTTTCTGCACTTTAAAGTATCTTTGTATTAACTTTGTGTAAGTATTTTTGTACAAAGGAGACATACGTCCTAGTAAGAGAATGTTGTCATAAAAATGAGAAAAATTTATACAAAGAAAGATGGCTATGTGTGAAAATTCCACGGGGTTCCCATTCTGCTATAGCCTTTGTAACTCCGAATATCTTGTCCATTCGTTTCTTTGTCCGAAGATGATTGAGTTGATCAGAAGCCCGGAGCTTGTCTGTGAAGAGATTGTCCTTAAAGTGATCCGACGAGACATAGTCATACGCTTTAATTCCCTAACTTTTTCCTGGATCGCCCTTTCGGGTTTTCGATCCACCGGGAAACCCTTTTTTGCCCAAGTCTCCCTTTCGGACTTTCAACTCGTCGGGTGTACAAATTTTTGTTTATCCCTAACTTTTGCCTGAACCGCCCTTTCGGGTTTTCGATTCACCGGGATGCCCTTTTTTTTGCATAGGTGTGTCAACCTAGCGGGTCATTTATGCGTAGTATCTTTTGACTATGTCTGTGTTCGCAGGGTGCGGCAGGTCGTCGCCGTCCATGGTGGTTAATATCATTGCCCCACCAGAAAAGATGTTTTTGATCATAAATGGTCCTTCGTAAGTAGGAGTCCATTTGCCCCTGGGATCACTTTGCGGCAAGATGATCTGCTTGATTACAAGATCTTCGACTTGATACACTTGTCGTTGACTTTCCTGTTGAATGCCTTGATCATCCATTTTTGATACGCCTGACCATGGCAAACAACAGTAAGTCTCTTTTCGTCAATCAAGTTAAGTTGATCAAGTCGGGTTTGAATCCAATCGTCTTCACTCAAACCAGCATCTTTCATGATTCTCAAGGAAGGAATCTGAACCTCGATAGGTAAAACGGCCTCCATGCCATATATTAAAGAATATGGTGTTGCCCCAGTTGATGTGTGCGCCGTGGTACGGTACCCGTGGAGAGCAAACGGTAACATCTCATTCCAGTCCTCGTAGGTAACTGTCATCTTTTGTATGATCTTCTTGATATTTTTGTTTGCAGCTTCGACAACACCGTTCATCTTTGGCCGATAGGGAGATAAATTGTGATGTTGAATCTGGAACTACTCGCACAAGGCGGTGATCATAGTGTTATTAAGGTTTGTACCGTTGTCGGTGATGATCCTTTCAGGGATGCCGTACCGGCAAATGAGGTTCTGCTTGATGAAGCGGGCAACAACATTCTTTGTAACAGAGGCGAAGGAAGCTGCTTCGACCCACTTGGTAAAGTAATCAATGGCCACCAGAATGAAGCGGTGTCCATTGGATGCTGTAGGCTTGATCTCTCCAATCATGTCGATTCCCCACATAGTGAATGGCCAAGGAGCTGTTAAGACATTGAGGGGAACTGGAGGTATACCTTGTCCGTATAAATTTTAAATTTGTGACAAGTACGGGAGTGTTGATAGCAGTCAGCTTCCATGGTAGACCAGTAATAGCCTGCCCTTAGAATCTTCTTAGCCATCGTATGCCCGCTAGAGTGGGTGCCAAAGGTACCATTGTGCAGTTCATCCATGATATGCTCAGCTTCAACCTTGTCCACACAACAGAGCAGAATGCAATCATGATTGCGCTTGTATAGGATACCATTGCTCAGGAAGAACTTGGCAGAGAATCTCCCCAAGAACTTTTTGTCGTTGACTGAAGCTCCTTCAGGATATTCTTGAGCCTTGAGATACCTTTTGACTTCATGAAACCAAGGTCGGTCCACTACTTCTTCGGTATTAATCTCGTGACAATGTGCAGGTTCGTCCATCCGTTCAATGGTGATTTGGGGAGCCTCATTATCCCAGTTAAGTTTAAACATGGATGACATTGTGGCTAGAGCATCTGCTAGCTGATTTTCTTCTCGCGGGAAGTGCTTGAAGGTAATCTGCTCGAAATGTGGTAGCAACGTCAAGACATGTTCTTTGTAAGGGATGAGGTTTGGATGCTTAGTGTCCCACTCTCCTTTGATCTGACTGATGACCAAAGCGGAGTCCCCAAATACAACCAAGGATTTGATTCCCAAGTCTATGGCAGCCTTGAGTCCAAAGATGCAAGCTTCATACTCTGCCATGTTGTTCGTACAGTTGAAGCAAAGTCTGGCTGTGAAAGGAGTATGGAAACCTTCCGGGGAGTTGAGTACTGCGCCGATACCGTTGCCAAGTGCATTGGAGGCACCATCAAAGTAGAGGGTCCATCTGGATCCTTGTTCAGGTCCGTCATATGGTCTGAAATCTTCAATGTTGTCCAATGTCATAATGTCTTCGTTGGGGAAGTTGAACCTCATGGATTGGTAATCTTCGACAGCTTGATGAGCCAGATGGTCAGCTAGTACACTCCCCTTTATAGCTTTTTGGTCGTGTACTGTATATCATACTCTGTCAGAATCATCTTCCATCTAGCTATCCTTCCAGACAAAGCAGGCTTCTCAAAGATGTACTTGATCAGATCCATCTTAGATATCAGCAAAGTGGTATGAGTCAACATATACTACCTTAGCCGGCGAGTAGCCCATACCAAAGTGCAGCAAGTTTTCTCGAGCAGTGAGTATCAGATCTCACAGTCGGTAAAATTTTTGCTAAGGTAATAAATGGCATGCTCTTTTCAGCTAGACTCGTCATGTTGGCCCAGTACGCACCCTATTGAATTCTCCAAGACAGTCAGATACATGATTAGCGGTCTTCCTTCGAAGGGAGGCATCAAGATGGGAGGTTCTAGCAAATACTCCTTGATTTTATCGAAAGCAACTTAATAGTCATCATTCCATTTAACCACCTGATCTTTCTTCAACAGCATGAAGATTGGCTCACAGGTAGATGTTAGGTGAGAAATGAACCTAACAATGTAGTTTAGGCGTCCCAAGAAACCTCTGACCTCCTTCTCAGTGCGAGGAGCAGGCATTTCTTGTATAGCTTTGACTTTGGCAGGATCAACCTCAATGCCTTTGTTGCTGACAATGAAACCCAAGAGTTTACCGAACCTGACTCCGAAAGTGCACTTGTTAGGGTTCAGTCTTAACTTGTACTCCTTCAACCTGACAAACAGCTTTTGCAAGTGGTCGAGGTATTCTTCTTCCGTTTGTGATTGGGCTATCATGTCATCTACGTAGACCTCTATCTCATGATGTATCATATCATGAAACAAAGCTACCATGGCGCGTTGATAGGTTTCCCCGGCATTCTTCAATCCAAATGGCTTCACTTTGTAGCAGAACGTACCCCACTGTGTAACAAAAGTAGTTTTCTCCAGGTCTTCAGGTGCCATTTTGATCTGGTTGTAACCTGAAAATCCATCCATGAAAGAAAATACCTTGTGCTGAGCTGTATTGTCAACTAAGATGTCAATGTGCGGTAGTGGAAAGTCATCTTTAGGGCTAGCCCTGTTTAAGTCTCTGTAATCCACACACATTCTCACTTTGCCGTCCTTCTTAGGCACGGGAACAATGTTAGCAACCTATTATGGATAGGAAGTAACAACAAGAAATCCAGCATTGAACTGCTTCATAACTTCTGCTTTGATTTTTCAGACATGTCGGGCCTCATGCGGCGGACTTTTTGTTTAACTGGTGGACAGTCTTCTGTTGTGGGTAGACGGTGTACCATAATATCTGTATCGAGTCCCGACATGTCTTCGTAAGACTAGGCGAAGATCTCAACATATTCATGTAACAACTGTATTAGGCGCTCTTTGACACTTGGCTCTAGGTTGACACCCACTCTGATTTCTTTTTTGTCTTCCTCAGTACCCAAGTTGATTGTCTCTAACAGCTCCTCATGAGGTAGAATAGCCCTTTCTTCCTGTTGTAGCAGTCTAGCCAATTCTCCCGACACCTCACAATCTTCATCACCTTCGTATTCGGCATGGTAGACCAGATCTTCAGAGTCACTGAAGGCCATAGTAGAATTGTTACCCATGGAATCCGGAATGGAAGGGTACATGCATTTGTGAGTGTGGGTGTGTGTAAGGGATATCCACCTTTAAACAAATAAAATGTAAAAAGAAAGACAATGAACACAAAAGTTTATATGTGAAAACGTCCATGGTTCATTAAAATGGCATATGAAGATGAAAAAATCAAACCCTTACAAATGGACCTATGTGCCTCGGGTAAGGCACAAGTGTGATACGGTGGGATAACTGACTTGAGGTTTGCGTTTGTTTTCGCAAATGTTTCGGTTTAGCAAGAGTCGCCACCGACTTTTTATTTTATCCTAAGGAAAGGTTAAAAAGCACAGCAAAAACCTTTGAGATGTTTTCTTGGGTTCGGGGAGTAGATTATAGAAATGGAAGGTATTAGCACCCTTTCTATCCATGGTTATCCATGTGCTCTTAGTTACCTGCTTAGATCACTTGCCTTTGATTTTCAATTGTTTGAAATGGTGCCTTGTGTGTGTGTGTTTTTGAAAATGTTTTGAAAAGAGGCCATTTGTGGTGGCAACCTTTGTAATGATCCATGTTGGGATGTATACAAAGATGTACTTATCTTTTGAAAAGTTTTCAATGTTTTTGAAAGTTGTTTTGAAAGTGTGTTGTGATGTGGTTTTGAAAAGTAGGCAAGTGTTTTTGCAAGTTTGATTCAAGTAACTAAGAGTTTGTCTACCCCTAAATTTACTCAAAGGTTTTTTCTATGTTTTAACCCTTTTAACAATTTTGTTCCACCATTGTATTTGGTGGACAATCTTGTGTTAGGATGTGAACGGGACGGGCGCGGGTCATCGTTTAGACCATGATTGCAATGGTGCCAAGTGTCTTTGGGCAATTTTTCCTTTAAGGGACTTGATCATTTTTAGGCAACTTTCGAAAGGCGTCATCGAGGGACTATGATCATTTGATATTGTTTTGTTTTGCCAGAGACACCTAACATGCAACATGGCCCATTATTGAAGGCAACAAGTGGAGTAACCCTAGGGGTGCAAGTGTGATTGGTGTTGTCCATTTCCATGCTTTGTTATCTTTGAATTAGGTCAAGTTATTTGTTATTTGATTTTTGCATACAAAACCCTAAGTCTATCATGGCATTTTTAGAAAGCTTTAAAGTGAGAAATTTAAAGTCCTAAATTATTACAACACAATTATGGGATGGGGGGTACAAATGTTCAAATGGGAGATATTTAGCAAGAAATTTAAACCTAAACTATTACAATCCAAATGGAATTTACAAGGTATTTAATTGTACAATAATAAAATAAAATAAAATAAATATGCAAGATGCAAAAAAAGATTTTTATATGTATGTAAAAGTGCTTTTCATGTGACAAATAAACAAAAATAAAAAGGATTAATTTTGGATATTTTTCATGGTTTTAGGGCAAAAACCCTAATTTTGCAAATAAAAGGTATTTATTATTTAATATATACAATGTTTATTAATTATATACAAAAAATAAATAAAAAGGAAATATATTATAAAAAGAGTGATTTTTGAGGTTAAATATTAATAAAAATAAAAATGTATTATTTTTGTATTTTATTCTAAATATCCTAATAAATATATAAATATATAAATATTTATATTATTTACTAAATATATTAAATATGTACAAAAATAAAATATTTATTATTTACAAAAAAAAGTATATTTTTTAGAAAATATTTTCAAAAGATAAAATAAAATAAAATCAGAAAATAAAAATGTATTTTGTATTGTTTTTGTATTTTTAAATAAAAGTATATTTTGTTTATTTATGTACGTAACTAAATGAAACAAAATAAATACCAAATAAAATGCAAAAAATGTGAGAAAAATATTTTAAATGTTTTTTCATACTTAAATAAAAATATAGAATCAAAATCAATAGGAAAAAAATAAAAAATGACAAATATATCATGCAATGGGCCAGGGGGTGTATGTGTGAAAATGCGGTGCAAATAGAAAAATGAAACAGGCCCAGCCCAAAGGTGGTTGTCTTCACCCTCCAGCACCTTCAAACACAAAAATGCGCGCGTTTTGCCTTGTCCCTGCTAACTTCTGATTCCTTGATTTTTAACAAAAACTTAAAACATGAAACCTGTAGAGCTTGAAGCCACGATTCTAAACATATAAAAAAATTCATCTAACTCTCAGAAATGAGAGAGAATTTCTTCTCCCCCAATTCCTGACCTAGTTTTTTTCAGATGTTCAGATTCAAAATACTCTTAGCACACATAATATAAATGAAAAGTAACTATATGGATGGCTTCAGGGCTATGATTAGAACATGTTTTCTTCACAAACTTAAACCTAACTATGCCTGGATAGAGAGATAGAAGTTCAAAAACTTACCTGTTCAGCTTGATTCGTGTATGACAATGGAGGTACTTTCAGTGCAATGTGAGGACTTGTACAGCTTGCTTGAGGTCCATGGATGCTTCCTCTATGCTTAGCTTGCTTTTAATCTTGCTGAATCAAGCTACAGAAGTCAACCTGCAAGAGAGAAAAGTGAAAATGGCAAATGATGTTAGGGATGTTACAGTTCGTGTCCAATGCTTGGGATAATTTGTATGGATGTTATGGAAGGTGTTTGAGGTGGTTTTGGCCAAGGCGCACGAATGGATTGAGTTGTGCAACTCAATCTGCAGGGATACCCTGTTTTGTGCAGTTCAATGGTGTTTCTGTGAATGGGGAGGTATTGAAGGTGGTTAGGTCGTGTCTTAGCTCAGTTATGATGTATGGAAAATGTTTACAAACTTTGCCTTGGCTGGTTCCTGCAGGAAATGTGAGTTGGTGTTCAATATGCAAGTTTCTTCTCTCTTAAGCAAAAAAATGACAAGTTAGGTTACAAGCTCCTCTAGGCCCCTCAAGTATGCTGCCAATGTTAGTCTTGATCAGTGGGATATGTCCATGCCTTTGTGCCTCAAAGATCTGCATTGTACCTCATAGATTGTAAACTTGACATAAAGTTCACCTTTTCAAAAACGACTAAGTCACTTTTTCCAAATATGGCTTAATTCTTCATGTAATGACCAAATACACAAAATAACATCTTGGCACAATGGATTGGCATTTAATTATTGAGTGTAAGAATGATTAGAGGCCTGTAACTAGCTTGTGCAATCTGATTTCAAAAATGCCTAAGTGTATGAACATGAAATTGGTTCATGAACAAAGTGACTTTTGCCCATATTGACAAATTCGATTCTCCCTAACCACAAGGGTGTTTGAGAAGTTCTTGGACATTTTGGAAAGCTTGGAATGTGTACTACAATCAATCTTTGTAATGCAAGTTGAAATTCCAAGTGGAAGCATGTGAAAAGTGGCCATGAAGTTGGGCAAAAATCCTGCCTAGAATAGGTCAAAAATTTTCTAAGTTAAGAATGTTTTGCACCCCTATTCCAAAAATCATAACTTGAGCTACAAGCTTCTTTTGAGGAAACTTTGTGAATCAAAGTTGTAGATTTTGCAATGGACTATAACTTTCATGTTTTGAGTTTTGTTTGAATCAAAATGCATCTTGATGAAAAAATGGGACAAAGTTAGGAAAAAATTAGGGAATTTCTTAACTTTGAAAATTTCTAAGTTATGAAATTTCTTCATTTCAAACCCTAATTTGTAATTTTTGGTTTCTCGATGAACAAGTTTCATAAATTGACATGTTTTGATGAAAAATGAATCTTGACACTTGATTTTGACAAAAAATTCAAAGTTTGACTTTTCAGTATACAGTCAATTTTGGCTCAGTTGACTGGAAAATTCATCTGTCAATCTTGTGCATTTGGGATCTTTTGAACTTGTTGAATGTGTCAATACCAAGCCATTGAGTCATTGAGTCCATATGTGAGCTTGGTTTGCCATTGGCTAGGTCAAACAGTCGCCTTTGTGCAGTCAAAACCCTAAAAATGACCATTTGCCCTTTTGGTGATCTGATCAAAATTCTTGTGGAATTGTGAACCAAACTTGACCAAATGGTTCATATGAGTTCATAATGTTGATGTGGGTCAAAAATCATGAAGTTTGACTGTCAATTGACCACAGTTGACTTTTTCCCCAATATAGTTGATTTCTAGGTCAACTGTCCAATTGATTGGGCAAAGATTGGAATCAAGGCTTGAAACTTGGTATGGATAAACTTGTGAGTTCAACATGAAGCATGAAAGTCACTTTGGGAATTTTAGGTCAAAACATCTTTGTGCAAACACAAACCCTAATTTGGGTCAACAGTGCAAGGAGGAGTCTTGAGCAGAGCAAACCCTAACTTGATCTTGAGCTCCAAGAGTCTGGTGGTGAGAAAATCTTGAGGAAATGGGAGGGAAAATTTTGGGGTACAACAACAAGGTTAAAAGTATAAGAATTGTTTGAGAATTATTACAAACCAACAGAAATGTTTGAAAGATAAATTACAGCGGTATGAAAGTAATCGAAACAAAGTCTTTTGCTTCCCAGTTGCACAGTCCTCCGTCAACAGTTGGAAAAATCCAGTCTTCTAGGCTGCTCTCCTCTTCACTATCCTCCAAAGCATTGACTCCATGATGGGTGATCTTCACTGGTGGCCCTCCAGCACAGGCGCGGCGTACATCCTTTTGAGCAAAAGAAGTGAACCCCAAGCCGAATTTATCTAATTTGTAAGGAAAGTCTGGAAGCTGCCCCCAGATTGTGCTTCCTCCTTCTTCAACCACAACCTTTGTATCTTTGAGAGACGACCTCCGAGGCGGAGGTCTGGAAATCATGGGTACAGAAGCCACTGTTTTGGTTTTCGCAATCTCTTGAGCTACCTCTTCAAAATGCTGAAAGGGGGTTTCGATGAATTCACCATCCAATTCTACATAGCGGAAAGAATTTAGATGGCTTATCATGTATTCCTCTTCGCCATGAACATTTATGATTTTCCCCTGGACAGGGTACTTGAGCATTTGATGCATAGAAGAAGTGACGGCTCCAACATTGTGAATCCAGGGTCTTCCCAACAAGCAAGAATAGGAAGGACGGATGTCCATCACATAGAATGTGGAGTTGAAGGTTTCATTTCCCACTTTAATCGGGATATCCACCTCCCCGTGGACCATCCTTTTAGAACCATCAAAGGCTCTGATAATTATATTGCTGGGCTTCAAGGTTAAACCTTTACAATCCACTCTATCCAAGGCTTTCTACGGCAAGACATTTAAAGACGACCCAGTATCAACCAGAACGTGTGCTAGAGTAGTCCCTCTGCATTCCACCGAGACATGCAAAGCGTCATTATGTTTTCTCCCTTTGGAGGTTAAATCGGCATCGGAGAATCCTAGACCATTGCCAGCTGTTAAGCTAGCTACACATTCCTGGAACTGATCCGTGGAGGTTTCCTGTGGCACGTGGGCCGTCTTCAAGAATCTTATCAAAGCTTTAGCGTGAGCCTCCGAACAAAGCAGCAGGGCCAACACAGAGATCTTTGAGGGGGTTTGCCCCAGTTTTTCCACAACATCATAATCGCTTTTCTTGATTATTTTCAAAATCTCTTCCATTTCTTTTTGAGAGGTCTTAGGGATGACCAATGGCTGAGCCCTCGTCTTGACGGGCGCTTCTTGGATCCCTTTCCCTCTATCATCAGCAACAACAGAGGGGACAACCACAGGAGTCACAACTTCTTCAATAATTGGAGTTCTCGCAGATATGTTTACCGGTGCAAGGGTAACCTTAGGAGCAGCTGAGGGTCCAAAGATTGCCTTTGGAGGGGAAATCTATGGAGAGAAAATCCTTCCACTGCGGGTGATTTTGCTCGTTCCAGCAATGTTTCCAATGTCGGAAGTCTCTTCATCAAAACTCTCTTCAGTTGATTCAATTTGTTTAATATCGTGGTAGTAGATTTCTCCACCATAGTTCTACGGTATTGATTTGTCGGACTTGTACGGGACGGGCCCGTGCATGGTTATCTTCAAAGGTGCAATCTTCGGAGCGGATGTAATCTTAACAGGTCTTTTGGAGAACTTGGAAATATTGGCGGATATGGTTATTATTGAAACATCATTGACAGGAGTCAGTGTAACATGAGTCTTTTCAAAAAGGATTTCTTGGTTATCCATTAGGCGTTGGATGCCTAATTTCAACAATGGACAGTCGGTTGGTAAGGATGAACAAAGGTAGCAATCTTCTTCACAACCTGGGAAAATCCCAGCCTTTAGGAAATTCAACTTGATTATTGGTAGAGGAGTTATCAAATCATCAACAGTAGCAACAAAAAGATCTTCTTCAATAGCATTTCAGGGGCATTGGAGCAGAGATTACATTCGGCTTTTCAGGGGCGTCAAATTCAACTTCTTTAGCGTCTATCAAATCCTGAATTTTATTCTTGAGGGCCCAACAATTGTTGGTATCGTGCCATATACTCCCTGAATGATAAGCACACTTGGCGTTTGAATGGTAGTAAGGAGAAGCTGTATTCGGATTCTTTGGGGCCTCTTTTAGATTGGCAAGGTTTAACTTCAAATGGCATCTTTAAGCCCATTCCCTCAACCATACTTTGACGAGTGCAAATTTACGGGCACTCTAGTGTCCAATCCTCTTTTACCTTCGAGTCACGAAAGGCCAACTCGCCAATCTAACTCTTCAGATTCAAGAAGATTGAACAGGGGCAACTGTTGTACCCCAAAATTTGCCCTCTCATTTTATCAAGGTTTCCCCTCACAAGACTCTTTGAACTCAAGACCAAGCTAGGGTTTGCTCTGCTCAAGACATCTCCTTGCACTGTTGACCTAAAATTAGGGTTTGAGTTTGCACAAGTATTTTTGGACTTTCAATGCTCAATGTGACTTTCATACTTCATGTTGGACTCCTAAGATTTCTCATACCAAGTTTCAAGCCTTGAATAAAATTTTTTCCCAGTCAATTGGACAATTGACCTAAAAATCAACTGTATTGGGGAAAAAGTCAACAGTGGCCAATTTACAGTCACACCTCATAATTTTTTATCCACAACAACATTATAGACTCATATGAACCATTTGATCAAGTTTGGACCACAACTCCTCAAGAAATTTGACCAGATCATCAAAAGGGTAAAATGGTCATTTTTAGGGTTTTTGACTGCAGAAGGGCAATTCTGATTTTTAACTTAGCCAATGGCAAATTGGGTTCAAGCATGGATTCAAGGACTCAATGGCATCATCTTGACCTAATCATAAGGTTCAAAAGATCTCAATTGCATTGGATTGACAAATGAATTTTCCAGTCAACTGATCAAAAATCAACTATATACTGAAAAGTCAAACTTTGACTTTTTGGTCAAAATCAAGTGCCAAGGGTCATTTTTCATCAAGATGCGCCAAAACATGAAACTTGTTCACCAAGAAACCTAATTTTGGAAATTAGGGTTTAAGATTGAAAAATTTAATAACTTAGAAATTTTCTAAGTTATGAAAATTTCTTATTTTTTCCCAACTTTGCCCAACATTTTCACCATGATGAAATTGGATTTAAACAAAACTTCCAACATGAAATTTTTAGTCCTCCACAAAATATACAACTTTGATTCACAAAGTTTTCCCAAAAGAATCTTGGATCTCAAGTTATGATTTTGTGAACAAGGGTCCATGAAACTTGTAACTTAGTGAAATGTTGCCCTAGTTTAAGCAGGATTTTGACCTATCTTCATGGCAATTTTTCATATAGTTCCAAGTGGAATATCAAAATGCATTTCAAAGATGGATTGTAGATCATGTTACAAGATTTCCAAAATGTCCAAGAACTCTCCAAAATCATTTATGGTTAGGGAAAATCGAAGGTTTGAAAATGGGAAAATATCACTTTGGTCCATGGCATTTTTCACTATGATACAAGTTGCAAAGTCTGCCCAACCTTGCTTGTACTTGTTTACAGGTCCTTAAACCCTTTCACACTCAAAAATTTAATGCAAACACAATGGATTAAGGCATTGTTCTGAGCTTTAGAAGTTTACACATTGAATTAATCTAAAAATAGCAAAAAGGCAACATTGCCACTTTGATAAAGTTGGCTTTATGTCAAGTTGTTCCTCTTGAGCTGTGAACCCAATCTTTTGCAGCAAACCAACTCCACAAACTTAGGGCAAGGTACACTAACTTTGTGCAGCTAGGAAGGAGGCCTGTATAGGCTCTTGAGCATTGTCACTTCACTTTTGCTTCAAAAGCAAGTCAACTTGCAAAATCACCACAACTCTTCAATCTGATATAACCAACTCTTGTAAACATTTCAAACAAGTTTTGCATATCACACTAAGCCAGAAACACGAGCTAGCAACCTCTCAAACACCCTTGTACGCAAAAATCACATTTTCTTGCAAAACAGGGCAGGCCCTACAGAATCACTTCCATCTTCACATCCACTCGTGCGTTTTGCTTGCAACCAGTTCCAACACACTCCATACAACCTACCTAAACTATCCCAACCATTCCCAAGTCACTGTAACTCCATTTACACACTTCACCATTTATGAATTTTGAGTTTGCAGGTTGAGTTCTATAGAGAGATTCAAGCAAGTTCAAAGCTAGCTAAGCATTGGGAAAGCTCAAAGGAACTTCAAGCAAGCTCACAAGCATCTCAGGCCTCACTGAAAACCCCTGCATTGCCATACTCGAGCTTGACTGAAACAGGTAAAGTTCAAACTTCTATCTCTCTATTTAGGAATCATTAGGCTTAGGTTTGTGAATAAAAAATGTAGTCCTCATTGCCCTTGAGCTGTACATATGCATAGAATTCATTTAAGTTAACTGAGCTGGGAGAATTTGAATGATGAACTTTCTGAAAAAACTAGGTTAGAAATTAGGGCCAGAGGAAATCTCTTTGGTCTTTGAGAGTTAGATTAAGTTTTTTATATGGTTAAAATCGTATGATCATGCTCTATAACTTTCATCTTACAAGTTTTTCTTTTTAAGCACTGAAATAGGAGATACGAATTTGTACATAGCGCGCGCATGGTTCTGTCTCAAGGACAGGGATAAAGAGGCAATGTGGGCTGGGCTTGGATTCTCCTTGCTTTTGACACCCCTTGGCTTGCTGTTTACACCCCCTTGACCCATTTGTTTATTTTTCCATATTTTTCATTTCTTTTTTAGTTTCTGACTTTTATTATTTTTTATAAACATAAAAAATCACTAAAAATATTTTCTTAAATTTTCACATTTTATTTTATTATTTTTATTATTTTTTTGGATATAGAAATAGTTATTAAATAGTATATACTTTTATTCCTTTCAAATAAATTCATAAATAATACAAAAAATATTATATATTTTTATTTTTATTATTTATGTACTCAAATATTATTTTTCTCACACATTTAATTTTTTAACACTCTTGTATATATTTTATTTTCTTGTACATAAAAAATGAGTAAATAAATATTTAGAATATATATTCTCTTAAAACAAAACTAGGGTTTCCACCCTTAATAAAAATAACCTTTTATTTTTCTTATTTTTGACACATTAAATAATTTATTTTACATACATAAAATAATACCAAAACTATTTTGTGCATATTTACATTTTTTCATATTTAAATGTTTGTCAATTTATCATTTGTACAATGAATTCAATTTGGTTATAATAGTTGAATTAGGGCTTTTATTTTCTTGTAAATATCCCCCTATTCAAACTTGTATCTCCCACCCCATAATCATGTTGTAATAGTTGTAGATTTACTTTTACGCACTTTATTGCTTTCAAATATGCCATGATAGAAAGATTAGGGTTTGTATGCAAAAATCCAAAATCAAACAAATAGCTTGACTAAAACAAGACAAAAATGTATGAAAAATGACAACACAATGCACACAAGCACCCCTAGGGTTTCATCCACTTGTTGCCTTAAACATGGCCATGATATGCATGCTAGGTATCTTGGCAAAACAAAAACAAAACAAAATGATCATAGTCCCTCGATGACGCTATCTTGGTTGCCTATACAAAAATGATCTAGTCCCTCAAACAAACTTGCTAAGACACTTAGCACCATTGCTATCATGGCCGTACGATGACCCGCGCCTGTCCTATTTAACATCCAAACACAAGGTTGTTTACCAAATACAATGGTAAAACAATAATGTAAAAGGGTTAAAAATGTGTAGGAAAGATCTTTGAGTTAGGGTAGACAACTCCTAGTTACTTGATCAAACTTGCAAACATCCTTACTATTTTCAAAAACACACAACATAATTTCAAAACATTTCCCAAAAACAACTTTCAAAACATTGAAACATATTTTCAAAAGACAAACACCTTTGTATATATTCAAACAAGAATCATTACAAAGGTTGCCTAGACAAAAGGCCTCTTTTCAAAACATTTTCAAAACCACACACAAAAGCACCATTTCAAACAATTGAAAAGAAAAAGAAAGTGATCTAAACAAGTAACTAAGATCCCATGGAAAACCATGGATGAAAAGGGTGCTAGCACCTTCCCTTTTCATAATCTACCCCCCGAACCTAAGAAAACATCTCAAAGGTCTTTCCTGTGCTTTTTGACCTTTCCTTTGGATAAAATTAAAAGTCGATGGCGACTCTTGCTAAACCGAAACATTTGCGAACACAAATGCAAAACCTCAAGTCAGTTCTCCCACTGTATCACATAACTGGCGACTCTGCTGGGGAACTAATCTAAAAGTGGGGTTACCTTAGGGTTTAGATCACCTTTACATGCTTACCTTGTTTGCTTTGATTGCTTTACATTTGGTTCTATTGTTTGGGTTTGAAATCCTCTACCCGGATTTGGGAAACATTCATAGGTAAATAGAAATACATTGTGGAAACTGTGCGGGGTATACCAACATGGTTGAAGAAATAGCTATATTAGTGAGACATATTTGTGGGTACCAGTAGCCTTTGAGTCAATCAAAGAGAATACGGGGCCGCTGAGTGATGTCATGAAGCACTAATGGACTTTTAGAACCTTTACTTGACCATCTTGGCCTTTTTAGGGGTAGTGAGATGACCGGCTTTAGTGCAGTCCGAAGTTGGTAGATACTCGATACTACACTCATTGAGGGTTGTTTTCTTGGAATATTTCGTTCGCCAGTAAAGTGGCTAAACCGAAACAATGAACACAAAAAATAATCCAATGATATTGAGCTCATTAGAACCCGATTACTATTTATAGGACAGGTTGAGCCAACTAACTTCAAGAGGGTACTTACCTATGAAACCCCATGCAAGCCTGAAACTAGGAACTTGTGTGATTTGCTTGTACATATATTTGTGCATACATCATGGACATCATGAAACATCATATACATCATGGACATCATGAAACATCATATGCATCATATGTATGGATGTTATGGAAGGTGTTTGAGGTGGTTTTGGCCAAGGCGCACAAATGGATTGAGTTGTGCAACTCAATCTGCAGGGATGCCCTGTTTTGTGCAGTTCAATGGTGTTTCTGTGAATGGGGAGGTATTGAAGGTGGTTAGGTCGTGTCTTAGCTCAGTTATGATGTATGGAAAATGTTTACAAACTTTGCCTTGGCTGGTTCCTGCAGGAAATGTGAGTTGGTGTTCAATATGCAAGTTTCTTCTCTCTTAAGCAAAAAAATGACAAGTTAGGTGACAAGCTCCTCTAGGCCCCTCAAGTATGCTGCCAATGTTAGTCTTGATCATTGGGATATGTCCATGCCTTTGTGCCTCAAAGATCTGCATTGTACCTCATAGATTGTAAACTTGACATAAAGTTCACCTTTTCAAAAACGGCTAAGTCACTTTTTCCAAATATGGCTTAATTCTTCATGTAATGACCAAATGCACAAAATAACATCTTGGCACAATGGATTGGCATTTAATTATTGAGTGTAATAAGGATTAGAGGTATGTAACTAGCTTGTGCAAGCTGATTTCAAAAATGCCTAAGTGTATGAACATGAAATTGGTTCATGAACAAAGTGACTTTTGCCCATATTGACAAATTCGATTCTCCCTAACCACAAGGGTGTTTGAGAAGTTCTTGGACATTTTGGAAATCTTGGAATGTGTACTACAATCAATCTTTGTAATGAATGTTGAAATTCCAAGTGTAAGCATGTGAAAAGTGGCCATGAAGTTGGGCAAAAATCATGCCTAGAACAGGTCAAAAATTTTCTAAGTTAAGAATGTTTTGCACCCCTATTCCAAAAATCATAACTTGAGCTACAAGCTTCTTTTGAGGAAAATTTGTGAATCAAAGTTGTAGATTTTGTAATGGACTATAACTTTCATGTTTTGAGTTTTGTTTGAATCCAAATGCATCTTGATGAAAAATGGGACAAAGTTAGGAAAAAATTAGGGAATTTCATAACTTAGAAAATTTCTAAGTTATGAAATTTCTTCATTTCAAACCCTAATTTGTAATTTTTGGTTTCTTGATGAACAAGTTTCATAATTTGACATGTTTTGATGAAAAATGAATCTTGACACTTGATTTTGACCAAAAAGTCAAAGTTTGACTTTTCAGTATACAGTCAATTTTGGCTCATTTGACTGGAAAATTCATCTGTCAATCTTGTGCATTTGGGATCTTTTGAACTTGTTGAATGTGTCAATACCAAGCCATTGAGTCCTTGAGTCCATATGTGAGCTTGGTTTGCCATTGGCTAGGTCAAACAGTCAAAAATTGCCTTTGTGCAGTCAAAACCCTAAAAATGACCATTTTGCCCTTTTGGTGATATGATCAAAATTCTTGTGGAATTGTGATCCAAACTTGACCAAATGGTTCATATGAGTTCATAATGTTGATGTGGATCAAAAATCATGAAGTTTGACTGTCAATTGACCACAGTTGACTTTTTCCCCAATACAGCTGATTTCTAGGTCAACTGTCCAATTGACTGGGCAAAGATTGGAATCAAGGCTTGAAACTTGGTATGGATAAACTTGTGAGTTCAAAATGAAGCATGAAAGTCACTTTGGGCATTTTAGGTCAAAACATCTTTGTGCAAACACAAACCCTAATTTGGGTCAACAGTGCAAGGAGGAGTCTTGAGCAGAGCAAACCCTAACTTGATCTTGAGCTCCAAGGGTCTGATGGTGAGAAAATCTTGAGGAAATGGGAGGGAAAATTTTGGGGTACAACAGTTGCCCCTATTCAATCTTCTTGAACCTGAAGAGTTAGATTGGCAAGTTTGCCTTTCGCGACTCGAGGGTAAAAGGAGATTGGACACTAGAGTGCCCTGAAATTTGCACTCGCATGGTAGAGTATCAGCAATGTGATGTCGGGAATGGGCTTATAGATGCCATTTGGAGAGACGGTGGATAGGAGGATGGGCTTATAGATGCCATCTGGAGACGTGATAGAACCTTGTCGGGAATGGGCTTATAGATGCCATTTGGAGGTGTTGATCGCGTAAGAGATTCCTTAGCGAGAACTTGCGTACTTTGAGAAAGGAAGATGGTTTCCTGGCCTATTACAGGTGTTGATCTTCAAACTCTTCATGCAGATGTGCCCTGGCTAGATACAGGAATCGAATCCATAGTCAAACGCTCATAGATATGCCCTGGCTAGATACAAGAATCGAATCTGGAATTTCAAAAGGTTGCTTACAGACGTGCCCTGGCTGGATACAAGTATCGAATCTCTAAACTATTCATGCAGATATGCCCTGGCTAGATACAAGTGTCGAATCTGGAATTTGTCATCTTCAGATGTGCTCTGGCTGGATACAGGTGTCGAATCTGGAATTTGTCGTCTACAGATATGCCCTGGCTGGATACAGGTGTCGAATCTGGAATTTGTCTTCAGATATGCCCTGGCTGGATACAGTGGTCGAATCTGGAATTTGTCGTCTTCAGATATGCCCTGGCTGAATACAGGTATCGAATCTGGAAATTGTTGTCTACAGATATGCCCTGGCTGGATACAGGTACCGAATCTGGAATTTGTTGTCTACAGATATGCCCTGGCTGGATACAGGTATCGAATCTGGAATTTGTTGCTTACAGATATGCCCTGGCTGGATACAGGAATCGAATCTGGAGTTGCAAAAGCTTTCCTGGCTGGATACAGGTGTAAACCTCTGACCTGAGAATGAAAGATAATTTCCTGGCCTGTTACAGGGCTTGATCTTCAAACTCTTCATGCAGATATGCCCTGACTAGATACAGGTATCGAATCTACAATTAATCACTCACAGATATGCCCTGGCTAGATACAGGAATCTAATCTGGAAATTGTTGTCTACAGATATGCCCTGGCTGGATACAGGTATCGAATCTGGAATTTGTTGTCTACAGATATGCCCTGGCTGGATACAGGTATCGAATCTGGAATTTGTTGCTTACAGATATGCCCTGGCTGGATATAGGAATCAAATCTGGAGTTGCAAAAGCTTTCCTGGCTGGATACAGGTGTAAACCTCTGACCTGAGAATGAAAGATAATTTCCTGGCCTGTTATAGGGGTTGATCTTCAAACTCTTCATGCAGATATGCCCTGGATAGATACAGGTATCGAATCTACAATTAATCACTCACATATATGCCCTGGCTAGATACAGGAATCGAATCTGGAATTGTGACAGCTGATAGTAACCATCTTTGGATTGTCTTTTTTTTTTCTTCTGAAAAGGAAAAACATTAGTTGTATGCAATGTCATGATGTATGAGATGCATGATGTCATGATGCTCAAAATGAGATAGTGTTGTATGCACTTTAACATGTATGTAATCAGGATGTATAATGTGAAATGTTTATGAATGTATTTTTGTCTAGGAAAATAAATCCTTGACGAGTGCCGGGAGCTTGTGGGATCCTGGGCAGATGTTGAAGAGTAGAGTTCTTCGCTTCCGCTGGGGATGATGGTTGCAAAAATAAACCGGTAGGAGAAGATGACTCTGTCGGGGAATAAACTTGTTGGAGAGATTACTCTGCGGGGAATTTCTGCGGGGAATTACTCTGTGGGAAGAGATACTTCGCTGAGGTTTTGATGAGAGCTCCGCCGGGGATTCCATTGATGAGTTATGTTGGGGAATTTGATGAACTCCGCTGGGGATAGGAAGAACTTCGCCGAGGACGATCTTTCTGTGGTAATTAGCTGAGGATAACCCAGTTATACCCTGGTGGGGAAATAACCTTTGAATAAAGTCGGGGAGATGCGTTCGCCCTCTGTAGGGGATAAGCTTCCAGAATCTACTGGGGATAAGCCTCAAGACCTGCTGGGGATATGGATTCCACTTTCCTGGGGAAACTTTGGATTGTACTGGGGAATGGTTCCACTGGGGTGTCTGTATTCTGCTGAGGAACAATCTTATATTAAGACTGTCGGGGATGCTTGTTGAGGAATGTCTATACTCCGCTGGGGAATGTTGAGATCTTCTGGGGATACCCAACTTCCTTAAGGCTGACAGTAGACTAACTCTACTTGGGGAGAGCGTTGCTGACTTGCTAGTGATACTGTGCCTTTTCAGGGCTGATGGGAGACCCGCCCTGCTTGGGAAGAGTATTGTTGAATCCTGTCTTACTCTATGGGGAGTTGAGATAACTTGGTTACATTCTTCAGCCGAACTTACCTTGGTACCTTGGCGGACAGAGCAACTAGATTGCTTAGACAATTATAAATTGCCCCTGTTTCTGATGTCATCTGTAATTAGTCCTTTGTTTCGCATGCAAATATTCATGATTAGCAATTAATGTCAAATGCATATATCAAAAACGAACATTGGACGTTCTTTGCAAAACAAAACAGAAAAAGGAGAAACGATGGGTAATTTGTCTGGAAAATTGAACTTGTATTGATTTTGAAATTTGCCTGTAAATAGGCGTTTTTGTACAAGAGGCTGACGTCCTAGTAAGAGAACGCCACCGAGCAAAATAGAGTTTATACAATTTTGTGAAAAGGAAACAAAACAGCTATGTGAAAAGTAATCCCACTGGGTTCCAACTCTGCTATCGCCTTTATGTCTTCAAACGTCTCATCACTCTGTTGCTTAGTTGAAGATGAAGCTGATTGATTACCGTCTGAGACCGATAGTTGATGCCGAATTCTGGATGCAAGGTGATCCAATGAGACATAGTATTACGCTTTATCCCTAACTTTTGCCTGGACCGCCCTTTCGGGTTTTTAGTCCACCGGGATACCCATTTTTGCCCAAGCCGCCTTTTCAGGTTTTCGACTTGCCGGGTGTACAGATTTTTTTTCATTTCATCCCTTATTTTTGCCCGAACCCTTTTGGTTCGCCGGGAAGCCCTTATTTTTGCCTAGGTGTGTCAACCTAGCGGGTCTTTAATTCATGCGTAGTATCTTTTTACTATGTCTGCATTGGCGGGGTGAGGAAGGTCGTCACCATCCATGGTGGTTAGAATCATAGCTCCTCCTGAGAAGATATGCTTAACCACAAATGGCCCTTCGTACGTAGGGGTCCATTTGCCCTTGGGATAACCTTGAGGTAGAATGATGCGCTTGATTACCAGGTCTCCGACTTGATACTCTTGTCGTCTGACCTTCTTGTTAAATGCCCTGATCATCCGTTTTTGGTACGTCTGACCATGACAAATAACAGTGAGTCTCTTTTCGTAAATTAGGTTTAATTGGTCAAGCCGAGTCTGGATCCAGTCATCTTCTCTCAAATCTGCATCCTTCATTATCCGGAGAGATGGTATCTGGACTTCAATAGGCAAGACTTCCTCCATGCCATAGACCAAGGAAAAGGGAGTTGCCCCTGTTGACGTCCGTGCTGAGGTACGGTACCCATGAAGAGCAAACGGTAACATTTCGTGCCAATCTTTGTAGGTCACTGTCATCTTCTGCACAATCTTCTTGATGTTCTTATTCGCTGCTTCTACAGCTCCATTCATCTTCGGTCGGTAAGGAGAAGAGTTGTGGTGTTGTATCTTGAATTGCTCGCAGAGCTCAGTGATCATCTTGTTGTTAAGATTGGTACCATTATCCGTAATGATTCTCTCAGGTACACCGTATCGACAGATTAGGTTGTGCCGAATGAAACCTGCCACGACGTTCTTGGTTACGGTAGCGTAGGAAGCTGCTTCAACCCACTTTGTGAAGTAATCGATCGCTACCAGGATGAAACGGTGCCCGTTGGATGCTGTAGGTTTGATCTCGCTGATCATATCAATGCCCCACATTGCAAAAGGCCAAGGTGCTGTCAAGACGTTCAGAGGAACCGGAGGAATTTGCACCTTATCTGCATAGATCTGGCATTTATGACAATTTCGAGAATGCTGATAACAGTCGGCTTCCATTGTGGACCAGAAATATCCTGCCCGAAGGATTTTCTTTGCCATGGTATGTCCACTGGAATGTGTTCCGAAGGTACCTTCATGTAGCTCTGCCATGATCTTTTCTGCTTCAGTCTTATCCACACAACGCAGTAAAGTTGAATCATGGTTTCGCTTGTAGAGAATGCCATTGCTGAGGAAGAACTTTGTCACAAACCTTCTCAGGAACTTCTTGTCATTAATAGATGCGCCTTCGGGATATTCTTGAGCTTCAAGGTACCTCTTCACTTCATGATACCACGGTTTTTCAGTTACCTCTTCAGTCTCGAGATCGCAGCAATGTGCAGGTTCATCCAACTTCCAGATAATGATCCGGGGCGCCTCGTTGTCCCATTTGACTTTGAACATAGAAGACATCATAGCCAACGCGTCCGCTAACTGATTCTCCTCTCTTGGGAAGTGTTCAAAAGTTATCTCCTCGAAGTGGGGAAGCAATGTCAACACATACTCTTTGTAAGGAATAAGATTTGGGTGTTTCGTATCCCACTCGCCTTTGACCTGATTGATCACGAGAGCGGAATCTCCGAAGACACTCAAAAACTTGATCCTTAAGTCAATTGTAGCTTGAAGACCCATGATACACGCCTCATACTCTGCCATGTTGTTGGTGCAGTTGAAACATAGTCGGGAAGTAAGTGGAGTATGAGTGCCTTTAGGGGATATGATCACAGCGCCGATACCGTTACCCAAAGCGTTTGAGGCTCCGTCAAAGTGCATAGACCATCGGGATCCTTCCTCAGGTCCTTCATCCGGTCCAGGTACTTCACAATCAGTCACTACCATGATATCCTCGTCTGGAAATTCAAAGTTCAACGACTGGTAATCGTCCACTGCCTGATGTGCCAAATGGTCTGCCAATACACTTCCCTTGATTGCTTTCTGAGTCGTGTACTGGATGTCATATTCCGTCAAGATCATTTGCCATCTTGCTATTCTTCCATACAGAGCGGGCTTTTCGAATATGTACTTGATTGGATCCATTTTTGAAATCAACAGAGTAGTGTGAGTCAACATATACTGTCTCAGCCGGCGAGCAGCCCATACCAAAGCGCAACAAGTTTTCTCGAGCAGTGAGTACCGGGTCTCACAGTCAGTAAACTTTTTTCTAAGGTAATAAATGGCGTGTTCTTTTCGGCCAGACTCGTCATGCTGCTCCAGCACACACCCCATTGAGTTGTCCAGTACTGTCAAGTATAGTATTAGAGGTCTCCCTTCAACCGGTGGCATAAGAATGGGTGGCTCTTGGAGATACTCTTTGATCTTTTCGAAAGCGGCCTGACATTCATCGTTCCAACATACCACTTGATCCTTCTTCAGCAACTTGAAGATTGGTTCACAGGTAGCAGTTAGATGTGAGATGAATCGGGCAATGTAGTTCAAACGTCCTAGAAAGCCTCTAACTTCTTTCTCTGTCTTGGGAGTTGGCATCTCCTGTATGGCTTTCACTTTGGCAGGGTCCACTTGAATACCTTTGTCGCTTACGACGAAGCCTAGCAATTTTCCAGATCTCACGCCAAAGGTACACTTGTTCGGGTTCAACCTCAGCTTGTACAACTTCAGACGGTCAAACAGCTTCTGTAGATGGTCAAGATGTTCCTCCTTAGTTTGGGGCCTTGCAATCATATCGTCGACATACACTTCGATCTCATGATGGATCATATCGTGAAATAAAGCAACCATGGCACGTTGGTAAGTTGCCCCAACATTCTTCAACCCAAAAGGCATGACCTTGTAGCAAAAGGTGCCCCACTAAGTAACAAAAGTGGTCTTCTCCATGTCTTCAGGAGCCATCTTGATTTGATTATAACCGGAGAAACCGTCCATGAAGGGAATACTTTATGCTGAGCAGTGTTGTCAACCAGAACGTCGATATGAGGCAGAGGGAAATCATCCTTTGGGCTCGCCCTATTCAAATCCCTGTAATCAACACACATTCGGACCTTACCATCCTTCTTCGGCACTGGAACCACGTTGGCAACCCACTGAGGGTAAGAAGTCACTGCTAGAAACCCGACATCAAATTGTTTCATAACCTCAGCTTTGATTTTCTCGGACATTTCTGGACGCATACGGCGGACCTTCTGTTTTACCGGAGGGCAGTCTTCCTTGGTAGGCAGGTGATGAACCACAATGTCGGTATCCAACCCAGGCATGTCTTCGTAAGACCAGGAAAAGATTTCCACATAGTCATGCAGCATCTGAATCAATCGTTGTTTCACACTGAACTCTATATTGGCCCCAATCTTGACTTCCTTTCTGTCTGTCTAAGTACCCAGATTTACCGTTTCCACTGGCTCTTCATGTGGCTGAATGGCCCTCTCTTCCTGGAGTAGCAGTCTTGCAAGTTCACCAGGCACTTCGCAATCATCTTCACCTTCGTCTTCGGCTAAGTTGATCGGATTTTCGAAGTCATGACTGGCAGTAGCAGAGTTGTTACCAGTGAGATCCAGAGTGGATTGGAACCTGTATAAGTGAGTGTGTGTAAATATAGCTGTTTTGCAATATATAATAAAGAAAGAAAAGGAGCGCAAGATTTTGAAATGCAACAAACTTCCAATGCTTTTATTGATGATATATGAAAATGACACACAAAAGCCCTCACAAATGAAGCCACGGTGCCCCGGGTAGGACACCGAGCCATACAAGTTTCAACATATTGTTTGTTACAAATTCAAAACAAAAGAGTTCATTACTGAGTGACAAAAGTAATAGGTGTGAAGTCTTTGGCAGTCCAGTTGCTTGGTCCACCGTCGGTTGTTGGGTAAATCCAACTGTCGAATTCAGATTCCTCCATGTCGTCTTCAATAGCATTCACTCCCGGGTTGGTGATGAACACAAGAGGTCTTCCAATCCTTGCCTTATGAACAGCCCTCTGAGCTTCCGCAATGAAACCCAAACCAAACTTGTTGGTCTTTGGAGTGAAATCAGGAAGTCGGCCCCAGTTTGCGCACTCACCCTTCTCAATCACAGCCCGGGAATCCTTTAAGGAAGCCATCTTCAAAGGAGGGTCTTCAATCACAGTTTCAGCTGATGCCAGTGTCTGAGGCACCTCTTCAAAGTGTTGAAAGGGGGTCTCAATGAATTCCCCATCCATCTCTATGTACCAGAATGAGTTGAGGTGGCTGACCATATACTTTTCTTCCCCTTGAACTGTAACAATCTTCCCTCTGACCGGGTACTTAAGCTTCTGATGTAATGTGGAGGTCATTGCTCCAGCCTTGTAGATCCAAGGACGACCCAGCAAACAAGAATAGGATGGTCGGATGTCCATCACATAGAAAGTAGAATCAAAAACTTGAGAACCAACCCTGATTGGAATGTCAACTTCCCCATGTACCATCCTTTTCGAACCGTCAAAGGCTCGGACAACAATGTTACTTGGCTTGAGCTCTAAACCCTCGCAATCCAGCCTGTCTAGATCCTTCTTGGGTAATACGTTCAATGAAGAACCGGTGTCTACCAACACATGGGCAAGAGTAGTGCCCCTGCATTCAATGGAGACATGCAGGGCGTCGTTATGGTTCTTTCCTTTGGCAGTCAAATCGGCGTCAGAGAAGCCCAAACCATTATCGGCCGTCAAGTTGGCCACACAATCGGTAAATTGATCAGCAGATGTTTCTTGTGGCACATGAGCCGTCTTCATGAAGGAAATCAGGGCTTTGGCATGGGCCTCTGAACACAACAACAGTGATAGCATAGAAATTTTTGACGGGCTGTGCCCCAACTGCTCAACTACATTGAAATTACTCTTCTTGATAATCTTGAGGATCTCTTCCATCTCTTGCTGGGAAGCTTCAGCAGTGGTTGTCTTTGGTGCCTCTGTCAGGGCGGGCAAATCAGTAGCAATCCCTTTGCCCCGAGCGTCAGATGACTCGGCAGCAGGGGTAGAAACAGGAACTTGATTAGGAAGGGAAACAGGCACACTTGCAGGTGTGATGATAAGAGGTCTCTGAATAGCTGGTGGTGCAATATCTGGTGAGAATAGCCTACCACTGCGAGTAACTTTGGCAGGCCCGGTGATGTTCCTGATGCCGGTACTAGTATCAAACTCTTGCTTTACTCCAAGAACATAAACATCTGCCCCATAGTGCCAAGGGACAGCTTTGTCAGATGTATAAGGGAGAGGCCCCGAAACAGTGATGATGATAGGAGCAATCTTCTGAGTGGACATGATTTTGACAGGCTTCTTCGAAGGAGCCTTAGGAGGGTTGTTGAAAATAGTAACAATAGACACTTCTTCAGCAGGGACAGCAGGAACAACAATCTTCTCGAACAAGATTTCTTTGCTATCCATCAGGCTTTGGATACCTGATTTCAGCAAAGGACAACCAACAGGTGAAATAACACATAGAAGGCAATCTTTACCACATCCCGGAAATAAACCGGCTAGCAACAGGTTCCTTTTGACTGTCAACAATGGAGTAACGATCTCTTCCACGGAGGCTATATACCGGTCTTCCTCAACAGCATTCACTCCATGCTGGGGCATGGGAGCAGTCACAACATTGGGTCTTTTGGGCGCCTCGAACTGTATTTATTTAGCATCAATAAGGTCCTGAACCTTGTTCCTTAGAGCCCAACAATCATCCGTAGTATGCCCCGGGCTATCAGAGTGATAAGCGTAACGGGCATTGGGGTTGTACTTTGGAGAAGCTGTGTTCACTACCTTCGGAGCTTCTTTGACAATTACCGGATGGGTTGACAGTAGTTGCGGCAAAATCTGAGACAGGGTCATACTGAGCCGAGTGTACTGCCTTTTGGGTCTCTCACCCCTTGGTTGGTTGAACTGCTGAGGAGCAGCAACAAGTTTGAAATTACCAATGCATTGACAGCTTGGCGGCGTTCCAGTTTAATTTGTCTTATGGGCCCATAAACAGCACTGGCTTCCTTCTTAAAGGGCTTCTTTTCAGTACTCGCGGAGGCACCTTTCTGTATCTTCCCCGACTTGATACCAGCTTCTATCCTCTCACCGGTTAAGATCAGGTCTGTGAACCCAGCAGAAGAATTACCAATCAGATGGTTGAAGAAAGAACCGGACAGGGTCCCCAAAAACATGTCGACAAGCTCACGATCCGTCAAAGGTGGCTGCACCCTGCCAGCCAGATCTCTCCACTTTTGCGCATACTCCTTAAATCCTTCGCCCGTCCCTAGTGACATACCCTGGAGTTGGGTACGCGTAGGAGCGAGGTCAAAATTGTACTGATACTGTTTATAAAATGCAGTAGCCAAGTCCTCCCAGTTTCGGACACTGGCTCCATCCAGCTGATAGAACCATTCGAGTTGAGACCCCGAAAGGCTATCCTGGAAGAAATGGATCCACAGGTTCTTGTCTGCAGTGTAAGGTTGGATCTTCCTTACATATGATATGAGATGCATTTTCGGGCAGGACAACCCGTCATATCTTGCAAGGATTGGCACTTTGAACTTCGGGGGGATCACAATTCCAGCAACTAATCCCAAATCTTCGAAATATAAGCCAGGAACTCTCTGCAGCTCCATAGCTGCCATCCTGTCTTCCAAGCTTTTGTACTTATCATTGGCGGGCGGTTATTATTGCTCAGAGTAGTCTTCGTCTTCTTCAGCCTCTTCTTCTTCAACTTCGGATTCGGAAGGTACTGCAGCCCCTTTTCCTTTACTGTTTCCCTTTTCAGACGTAGGGGGAAATTCAAGAACTCTTCTGGCTTCACCCTCAAACCTTCTTCCTAGGGTATCCACCCCGACTCTCTTTTTCTTCTTTTTCGCTTGCTCTTTGTTCCCAAGCAGGGCTTTTAGATCCTCCTGACCCTTTGCCAAGGTCATCAGGAGATGTTGAAACTATGAGTTTTGAGACTGCAAGTCCTTGACTGTCTGTTTGAGATCCATCTTACTGAAATAAACAACAGAAAGATAAGGAAACCTGGTGTGGAGACCTGCTTATGCGCATGATGAATGATATGCTTATGTATGCAATGCATTCAAGGATTTAGAAAATTCAAAATTGTTGCAAACAAAAAGAACACACGTCATATTAATAAGAAGAATTTTGTCAGTACATAAATGCCCCATGGGCCAAATATTACAAAAAAACTTCTCAAGGTAAAAAGACGCTGCGCATCCTCTTTGGTGCGATGTAGGTGTTGAGGGTCTCTTCCTCATGGAGTTGGCGGGTAAGCTCCAAAACCTTCTTCTCACTGTCGTAAAAGCTGGCTTCAAAAGTATTCCGTTCCTCCTTGAGTTGGATCCAACTCTTCTGCATCTCCTCCCATGATGTTGGCATGTCAGGATATAGGATGGTGTAGGGAACCTCTCCTTCCTTAAAGGGCTCTTTAATCACAGGGAGAACATGAGGGTAAGGCATCATTAGACTCTGGGCTCGGGTTCGTACCCACTTGAGATAAGGCTCAAGAGGGATGGAGTTTTTGTGCCCCAGTGTCTTGTTGTCTACCTTGTTAGGCATCCTCCAAGCTCTGATGAATCTTTGGCGAAGTCCTTGCGCATCATTGTCGAAGTCAAAAACTAGGTCAGGAATCAACATGTCATGAGGGCCATCCCTCCGTGCAAATCCAAATTGTCTCAAAGCTAGGAAAGGGTTGTAGGTAATGCCTCCTCTAATGCCAAGTAATGGAACATTAGGGAACTCTCCACAATGATCGATGATGATGACATTTTCTCTGGACCGCGAGCACCAATGTACATCAGAGTGAGTAAGGGTCATCAACCGTTGTGACCGCCTTAGGCCTTGGTCATTCTTCAAGACAAATTGTGGAAGGTGCGAAATAAACCACCTTGCAAGGAGAGGAGTACAGCACATGAGAACACCCCTCTTTCTCATTGTTCGTGTGTAAAATGAGTGAAGAATGTCCCCAAGCAATGTTGGTATTGGATTTCTGGATAAGAAGATTTTGACGGCGTTGACATCTACAAGCTGGTCAGGATTTGGGAACAGGACCAACCCATAAATGAGGAGTGCCACAATTTCTTCAAAGGCTTGTAGGTCCAATGAATTCCAACACTCTTGTGCCTTCTCAAACAAGAATTTTGCCAAGAAGCCTTTGACACCGCTTCTATTTTCCCAATGCCCCTTGATGTCAGATGGTTGCAAGTGTAGTGCTTGAGCAACATCTTCAGGCTTTGGTTCTTTTTCCGTACCGTTGTAGGGTAGTTGATTAAGAATAGGAATTCTCAGGAGTTGAGAAAATTCCTCCAAAGTGGGCACCAATTGGTAGTCGGGGAAAGTGAAACAGTGGTGAAGGGGGTCAAATAACTGTGTGATATGGTGGGAGAACTGACTATGGTTTTGCGTTTGTTTTCGCAAATGTTTCGGTTGAGCAAGAGTCGCCACCGACTTTTTATTTTATCCTAAAGGAAAGGTTAAAAAAGCACAGCAAAAACCTTTTGAGATATTTCGTGGGTCCGGGGGGTAGATTATGAAAAGGGAAGGCATTAGCACCCTTTTCATCCATGGTTATCCATGGGCTCTTAGTTACTTGGTTTTTAGATCACTTGCCTTGATTTTCGATTGCTTGGAAATGGTGTGTGTGGGTGTTTCGAAAATGTTTTTGAAGAGATGCCTTGTCTTAGGCAACCAATGTATTTGACTCGTGTTTGAGTGTTTTACAAAAGTGTGGATCTTTTCGAAAAGATGTTTCAAATGTTTTTATGGTTTGTTTGAAAGTGTGTATGAAGTGTGGTTTTTGAAAAGAAGGCAAGTGTTTTTGCAAGTTGATCTCAAGTAACTAAGAGTTTTGTCTACCCTATTGTACTCAAAGGTTTTCTCTATGTTTTCAACCCTTTTTAACAATTTTGTTCCACCATTGAATTTGATGGACAATCTTGTGTTTAGGATGTAAAAGGGACGGGCGCGGGTCATCGTACGGATCATGAATGCAATGGTGCCAAGTGGCTTTGGCAATTTGCTTTGAAGGGACTATGATCATTCCATTTAGGCAACATTCGAAAGAGTCATTGAGGGACTTATGAACATTTGAATTTGTTTTGCCAAAGATACTCGACGTGCAAGCATGGCCCATTTTGGAAGGCAACATGTGGGATTACCCTAGAGGGTGCAAGTGTGATTGTGTATTGATTTCATGTATTTGTCTTGTATTAGGTTATCTAGCGTTTGATTTTATGTACATGCAAACCCTAGGTCTAACCATGGTATAATTGAAAGCGGTAAATTACAAAAATGTAAAGTCTACGCTATTACAAAATAAGTATCCGGGAGTGGGGGTACAAATTTACAAATGGGGATGAGACTTTAGGAATGTAATGTCCAATAAGTTACAACCAAATCGAATTTGCGATCAAATGTAAATGTAACGAATATACAAAATAAGCAAAGGTATAATGTATCAAAATGCAAGTATATTGTGTAATAAAAAAATGTATCTTTATTTGTATGTACAAAAGATATTTTAATTAGATGTTTTAAAGTTTATGTAGATTGAAAAAATATATTTTAAAAGTGTTAAAGTATTAATGTAGTATTAATCTTAAGAAAAATTATATTCTATGTATATAAAAGAATAAAAGAAAAGGTAAGTTTAAATATAGAGAAAAAATATTTTTATAAGTTTCTATATAAATCAAATTAAAAAATGTTGTCAGTGTAAAAAATACTATGTTTTGTTAATTTATTAATTAAAATGATACATTTTTAAAAGAACTAAATGAAAGCATTTGAATGGGCTTGGGCCCAAGCAGAAAAAAGAACAAAGAAAAGAAAAGGGGGTATACTAGGTAAAACAAAAAGGCTTGGGCGTTGGAAAAATATGTTAGGCCCATTTGCTTGAAACAATTTTAGGGTTTGAAGGTTTGTTTCAGTTGGACAACGCTTAGGGTTTGTGAAACGGCGCTCCTGCCTTGTCTTCTCCGTTTGCCTTCGTTCATCCTCGTCTGAGCTCCTCTTGCCCATGGCTTCTGAACACAGCTCCATGCGTGGTTGTCAAGCGCCACCGTCTGCTCCTCCACCCTCCATAGTCGAGCACGACAATGACAATCGAAGGTGATCACTTCTCGTTTCACATTCTTTTTTAGTTCGCGCGTGTGAGCTAACAGTCTTTTACAGTTTCTAATTTTGTTTATGTTTTGTGAGATGCTTTAAGGAAAGGGAAGAGTTTTACCTTCTTGGAGACAGAAACCTTTTGGAGATGGAGGAGGAGTTTGACCCAGAGGCGCGTTGGACGGCTGAGAGCGAAGGTTTGATGAAGCTGGAAGCTAGCTTGGGAAAACTGGTTTGGTTTTATGATGTTTACCCTGAAAAACTTTATATATTCTTTCTTCTTCTCTTCTACAGCCTCGTCTATATACCTCTGTATGCTTTTGTTGCTTACTTCTGTCGCCTCTGAGTTGCCTTGTTGCTTACTTCTGTCGCCTCTGAGTTACCTTGTTGCTTTTAACACTTGCTTTTGAATGTCTTTGAATGCCTTTGAATGCCTTTGCCTTTTGTATGCTTCTGTATCTTCTTTTCCCAAGGATGAACCTAGGGTTCTGAGAGCCCTGAATGCACGCTTCTTCTTGTTGGCTTTTGCTTTTGGTTGCCTTTGAACGTATGCTTCTAAATGTTGATGCTTGATGCCTCTTTAATTTGTTAATGCTGCCTTGAGATGCCTCTGAACGTTTGTTACCTTTGGAACGTTTGTTGCTTGCCCAATGATGGCATCATGAGGGCCTTGGGTATTGATACTGAGTATGCGTTTGGTGTTTGGGCAGGTATGATACTTGAACAGGTTTGGGGTTTATCTGGTTTATGTTAGGCTTCAGGCAGGGTGAGGCTTGAGGCTTTTCTGTTTTTTTTGTTAGGCTTCAGGCAGGGTGAGGCTTGAGGCTTGAACTGTTTTTTTTTGTTAGGCTTCAGGCAGGGTGAGGCTTGAGGCTTTAACTGGTTATGAGGCTGGTGATTTTGTGTTTATCAGGTTTGAAGGGTTTTCAGGTTAAAGCTTTGTGTTTGAAACTTAACAGGTTTATGCTGAGGCTTGACAGGTTTTGATACTTCAGGTTTTTTTAAATGGTAAGGCTTTTTTGATATTTTTTTCTGTTGGAGTTTTGAACTTGTCTCTTTAACTTGGGTGAAAATTCTGGTTTATGGGCATATGTTGGTATGGCTTGTGGTGAGAGTTAGCAGGTTAATGCTGGCTCTTTTGTTTTAGTTGACAGGATTCAAGGTTTTTGACAGGCCTTTTGGTTATGTTGAGTTTGATGATAGGCAGGACAGAGTTAAGGTTCAGTAGGCTTTTTTTTGTTCAGTAGGCTTGGCCTTTGTTTTATATCTTTCTGATCTCTCTCCTTTTATCCACCGTGTTCAGTTTTTGTTTTATATTAAACTTCCTGCCTAAAGCCTGTAACCTACTTTCTTTTTCTCTTTTTCTTCTCTCTTAGTACAGCTTGCATTAAATAATGTTTATGCCTTTGTACTTCTTGTTCTGAAAGGGCCACCTTATTTTGGGAAATGATGAAAAGAAAATGGCTTGCTTGCATAACAGTTTTTCTCTGCATTCTTTATCTCTTCTTTTTGACAGTTTCTAGTCTTTGATATCTTTCCAAAATCTTCTTTTGATAGCTTCTTGTACTTGTGACAACAACTTGTACTTTTTTGGCATTTTTGACAGAAAGTTGGAATTTGGATTTTTAGTTTGATTTGAACTGTGCAATTTGTTTGAGACTTGAACTATGCAGTATGTTGACAAACTTTGCATTTTTTCAACTTTGTGCATTCATGATTAGCAAATAAAAATTCTTCCCTCTTTGTGAACCGGGAGAAATCCCGTGATTTGCAGAGAGGGTTAACTGATCCCAATCAGTGGCCCTTAATGATGAACTCTTTTTATCTGCCTCTTTATTTATTTATCTTCATTTTGACTTTTCTTCTTTTCTTTTGCAGATGAATAATTGAATGGAGAGGGATACTAAATGAAGAATGAAGAATTAGAAAAAATAGGATAGTTTTCTTTTTATTTAAATTTAAATTAATGTAAAATCATTGCTTGTAATTAAATTATAAACAATAATTGTACAAATAATTTAAGAATAAATAAAAGTTTTCACTATCCAATTAATTCTATTTTATCCTTTATTGTTTATTTATTATTTAAAATTCTTTGAATTAAAATAATTGAAAAATAAATTCCAATCACTTAACCTTAGAATAATAAATAATTTAAATAAACAAAGCTTTAGCAAATTGATCAGTTAAACCTGGTATTTCTAACATCCAAAACAAAGCAACAGTTAATCAAAACAACTGATCAGGCGCATTCCCTTTTCACTGATTTTTACCCAATACTGCAAATCCCAACTGAATGTACCTTTTGACTGGTTCAATCAAACAAACGTGAATTCAAACCAACTTCCTTCTTTTACTGATTAAATCAAACAATGCGAATTCAAACCAAATCTCGGAATAACTTGCAAAGTGCTGTAGAATTTAAGTCCTTCTGAGAACGTGCCCACAAAAACCCTAATTCCTGATTAAATTCCAAAGAGCGTTCGCCTGATCAAAGTTGAGCCAAAATCAACCAAAACCCTAAGCCAACTGTGTGAAACATTCCAGAGCCCTGAAAATCAATGAAACCCTAATTGCTTGGCTGACGAGAAAAGTCTGTTTGACCGATTCTTGAGCCAATCTGAAAAATCAGGAAACGCCTGAAGCTGCGATTTATTGTGAAAAAATGCGAGGGCAAATTTTGGGGTACAACAGTTGCCCCTGTTCAATCTTCTTGAACCTGAAGAGTTAGATTGGCAAGTTTGCCTTTCGCGACTTGAAGGTAAAAGAATATTGGACACTAAAGTACCCAGAAAATTTGTGCTCGGCGATGTGATGGTAGAGGTGAATGGGCTTAAAGATGCCATTTGGTGATGGGCTTAAAGATGCCATTTGATGTGATAGAATCTTGTCGGGGGATGGGCTTAGAGATGCCATCTGGAAATGGGCTTAAAGATGCCATTTGGAAATTTTGAACTGTATGTCAATGGTGAGTGGACGAGTATCAGAAAGGCACCCCTGTTTTGGAACATCTCTGAGTTGGGGGTCCGAGCAAGCAATAGATTGACATCCATGTTTGGAGAATCCGTAAACTATTTTCAGGAGTTGAGATTGAATAAGCAATAGAGCAGCATCCGTTGTTGGGAAGCGTCCGTAAGCTGTTTTCAAAAGTTGAGAAGAGTCTGAACAAGTGATAGGTTAACATCCGTTACTGGAGAACCCGTGAACTGTTTTCAGAAGTCTTGAAGTTGAATAAGCAATAGAGCAACATCCGTTGTTGGGAAGCGTCCGTAAACTGTTTTCAAAAATTGCATCTGAACAAGTTGGTAGATTAACATCCGTTGTTGGGAAGAATCCGTAAATTGTTTTCAGGAGTTGAGATTGAATAAGCAATAGAGCAACATCCGTTGTTGGGAAGCGTCTGTAAACTGTTTTCAAAAATTGCATCTGAACAAGTTGGTAGATTAACATCCGTTGTTGGGAAGAATCCGTAAACTGTTTTTAGAAGTCTTGAGGAGGAACCGGTGTAGGGCTTCCTGATGATGAGCTCGTGTAAAGCTACATTTGGATGAATCTGGAAGAAGTATCAGAATGTCACCGTGTTTGGGTCACATCTGAGTAAACTTGGAAGATGATCTTTGTCTGCCGACTGATCTTTCCTGAAAAGGTAAAGGGTTAGTTGTATGCAGTTGTATGTAATGTTATGATGCATGATGCAATGTATGTGACATCAATGTTTATAACATGAACGTGATGAATGCGCGTGTAAGCTGATGAGCTATCTTGCCGAGGATAAATGAATCCTAGATGGCTGAAGATAAAATAATCTTGATTGCTGCCGGGGAAAATAAATCCTTGGCTGCTGCTGTGGAGGGCAAGAGTCTTCAATTATTGAAAATGAGAAGTCTGGGGACCCTTGTTGGGAGATCAGAAGCTTGGGTTGTATGCCAAACTACTGGGGACTTCCTGTTTTGAAGAGATCTGTGTAGGATTTCCTGATGATGAGTTCGTGTAAAACTGCATTGGGTTTTTGAACACTTTTGACATTCGAATGCCCCAAGTGGTGACGTAGATAATTTCCTGGCTTGTTACAGGTGTTGATCTGGAACTCTTCAGACGTGCCCTGGGTGGATACAGGAATCGAGTCTGGAAAGGTGATAGTTAACAGATATGCCCTGGCTGGATACAGAAATCGAATCTTCAAACTCTTCAGACGTGCCCTGGCTAGATACAGGAATCGAGTCTGGAAATAGTCGTCAACAGATATGCCCTGGCTGGATACAAGAGTCGAATCTGGAATTGTGATAGTTGATAGATATGCCCTGGCTGGATACAGGAATCAAATCTTCAAACTCTTCAGACGTGCCCTGGCTAGATACAGGAATCGAGTCTGGAAATGTGGTCAACAGATATGCCCTGGCTGGATACAGGAGTCGAATATGGAATTGTGATAGTTGATAGATATGCCCTGGCTGGATACAGGAATCGAATCTTCAAACTCTTCAGACGTGCCCTGGCTAGATACAGGAATCGAGTCTGGAAATGTAATAGTTGATTTGTTGAACACTTTTGACATTCGAATGCCCCAAGTGGTGATGAAGGAGTCTTGAATCAGATTACTCTGCATATTGAGAGATTTCTTGAAATCTTGACTGGACTGCCCCAGGTTAATTGAATTTTGAAAGATCTGTTGGACCTTGACTGGATTGCCCCAGGTTAATTGAATTTTGAAAGATCTATTGAAACTTGACTGGACTGCCCCAGGTTAATTGGATTCTGAGAGATCTGTTGGAACATCGACTGGACTGCCCCAGGTTAATTGGATTTTGAAAGATCTTGTTGGACCTTGACTGGACTGCCCCAGGTTAATTGGATTTTGAAAGATCTTGTTGGACCTTGACTGGACTGCCCCAGGTTAATTGGATGGTGACATGTCATGCCCCCTGCTGATAGAAGATTTGCAATGGAAGTGTTATCCTCTTGAAGTGATTTTTACTTACTGAGAGAGTTTTCGTTCTTCCGAACATTCGCTGTATGAATTTCTTCGCTGTCAAACAAAAAGCCAAATGCAGCCAGTGATATTCAAACAATGTGAAGTTTATGTTTGTCTCGAAGTTTTTGAAAAATGCGTTTTTAGCAGAAAACTATTCATAAGACAAGTCAACACAAGATTTAGAGCAAAGCCCTACAGGAGTCAGGATACCTTTTGTAACAGTATGCTTTCGAACTAACCCATACTTCAATTAGGACTTTTGAAGGGTTGTAACGTGGCTTGGTTCACGGTTTAAGAAACAAAGGATAAAGGCTCAAAATATATTTGTACCCACCCGCTCTTCGTGATGTCCTTCATAACTAAGCTCAGTTAATTGTGCGTCACACTCTATTTTGAGTTTGGAACGACTTTTGGGCGATGGTCCACCAGTTGAATTTGGGGAGACAGTCATCATCTCCTTTTTTTTCTTTTTCAACATTTTTCATGTTGTTGAGGATTTTGTAATGACCTCACTATTTTGATTTTGATTTGTTATCCCTAACTTTTGCCTGACTGTTACCGTTTTCCGGGATTACCGTCAGCGGGATGCCCCAGCTTTCTTAAGCCTCCTTTATAGGTTTTGGCTTGGTGGGCTTTTTCTCTTTTGAGAGATTGACTGTCTATGTGATAGGGAACCACCCTTGTCTTTTGATTCCAAAGGAATGCTTTCTTTTTCAACGTCGTTCGTTGTGTTACGAACTGAGAGTTTGCGACTTCAATGCACATTTTCTTTTGAATTAAACTGAGATACTACCCTGCCCCAGGTTTATATCAAAGGTTTCGGTTGTTTAGAACAGAAAACTCCTACTTCTTTGGCTCGAAGGGGTTGACTATGGATTAACTTCCTTATAACTCCAGTGTTTGGGAATTGAAAGAAATGCCTCCACATCATCAGCAAGGTCTGTTCAAAAGCATACTGTATGAGATTATGGTATTGTTTCGTCATCCTCCCTCTAAAGGCTTGCAGCTTTTTATCAAGAGTCAAATATCATAAAGAAAAGCATAAGAGTAGTGAAACGAATGGATGAATTCAAGACAAACATATGCAATGCATTAATGAAAACAGAGTTTAACATCAACAGATAATTGTTTGACAGCAAAAGAAATTACAACTTTGAAAATTCAAAAAGAAGCAAAAGTCTTTCAGCTCGAGCTTCGTCACTTCAAGTGGAGAACCCTTTAACGGAAGATTTTCATCTCGCCGTCTGGCATGAATTCCAACACCCTAATGTCGATCAGATCTTGAATCTTGTTCTTCAAGGCCCAACAGTCGTTGGTGTCGTGTCCCGGGCTGTAGGAGTGGTAAACACAAAATGCGTCGGGACGATAGTTAGGAGAGGAGGTATTGAGCTTCTGAGGAGGATCCTTTAAGGTAAGCAGGTTGACCTCCATCAGGCGCTTCAGTATAAAGAATGATGGTATTTCAGTCTCCGTGAACTGTCTTCCCGACGTTTCTTGCTTACGCCGATTACCCCGTTGACGCTGGCGAGGTTGTTGTTGGGCTTGTGACCCTGAAGCGAGCACAGGAGCTTTCCCCTTGTCTTCTTGAGTGGATGGAGGCTGAGCGGTAACTTGATCTTCAACCTCAGCTATTTGCCCTAGTTGGTTGTTTGGAAGCAGTTGGCGGACAAGAACTCTGAGTTCCTCTTGTCTTTGAGATAGGTCTTGGATGAGAGCCATCTGGCCCACCAACTGTCCCATCACTTGGGTCCTCAAGGTTGTCAGATCAAACTGCAGCTCCGCAAGCTGATCACTCCTGGCCTTGCTGGAATTCTCCAAGCCCTTTGTGAGGAGAGCTTTCATCTCTTCTTGCCCCAGAGACAAGTTCAGGAACAACTCCTGCAGCTGAGCAGTCTGGTCTTGGATGTCTTTGACAGACCTTTCTAGAGCCATCTCTTACTGAAATAAACAGCAGGAGAGTAAGGAAACCTGAAAAAGGTGAGACTGTCAAAATGCAATGCATGATATGTGGATGCATGCTTTCAAGGATCTCTTGGGGTAAACACAAGAAAATGTTAGAGGTTGAACTTTGCTCTTGGATTGGAGAACTTTGCACCGGTGGATGTCTTTCCACGAGAATCAAGCTCACCATGTCGAGTGGGTCATAGCCACTGATTCAAGTTGTTGCACTTGATCTTTGTTTGGAGAACTTTGTATCGGTGGATGTCTTTCCCCGAGAATCAAGCTCACCATGTCGAGTGGGTCACAACCACTGATTCAAGTTGTTGCACTTGATCTTTGTCTGGAGAACTTTGTTTAGAGGAGAAACCTCTTGCCCCTTGGTAGATGTCTGGTTCAACGTAACCCTGCATCAAAAGAACCCTCGAGATCCTTGAAATGGTTATTGAGAATGCTATGGTATGATGTCATGATGTTATGTACATGTATGCAAAAAAGCAAGTGAGTGTATATACAGGCAAACATATTCACACAAAGCAAACAAGTCCTTAGGTTTAAGCTTGCATGGGGTTCAGGTACTACCCTCTTTCAGTTTGTTGGTTAAAACCTGTCCTATCAAAAGTAACCGAGTTCTAGAGGATCTCAAATCATTGGCTACCCTCGATCGGTCATAACTCCAACATCGCTATCTTTTCTTGCGGCCGGAACCATCGCGAGAGTTTAGCCTCAATGAGTGTAGCATACTGCTACCATTCTAATGGCCAAGTTGGGTCAATTTAGGGTTCTAAGGTCGGTTGGTGCTTAATGACTCCTTGGAAGACCCATATTCTCCCCGTTTCAACACGAGGGATATCGGTACAGACCAAGGCGCCACACCAACGTAGCCACTGCTTCACCCATGTCGGTATACGCCGGACATGTCCCTCACAGATTATGCTACCTAAAAGGGTATTCCCCAGATCCGGGTTAGGATCTATGAAACTCCGATACAAAGCCCACAAATGTAAAAGCAAACAAAGCAATCAATTGAAAATAAAGGTGATCTAAACCCTATGGTAACCCCACTTTTAGTAGTACTCCCCAGCAGAGTCGCCAGTTCTGTGATACGGTTGGAGAACTGACTATGGTTTTGCGTTTATTTTCGCAAATGTTTCGGTTGAGCAAGAGTCGCCACCGACTTTTTATTTTATCCTAAAGGAAAGGTTAAAAAAGCACAGCAAAAACCTTTTGAGATATTTCGTGGGTCCGGGGGGTAGATTATGAAAAGGGAAGGTATTAGCACCCTTTTCATCCATGGTTATCCATGGGCTCTTAGTTACTTGGTTTTTAGATCACTTGCCTTGATTTTCGATTGCTTGAAAATGGTGTGTGTGGGTGTTTCGAAAATGTTTTTGAAGAGATGCCTTGTCTTAGGCAACCAATGTATTTGACTCGTGTTTGAGTGTTTTACAAAAGTGTGGATCTTTTCGAAAAGATGTTTCAAATGTTTTTATGGTTTGTTTGAAAGTGTGTATGAAGTGTGGTTTTTGAAAAGAAGGCAAGTGTTTTTGCAAGTTGATCTCAAGTAACTAAGAGTTTTGTCTACCCTATTGTACTCAAAGGTTTTCTCTATGTTTTCAACCCTTTTTAACAATTTTGTTCGTCCATTGAATTTGATGGACAATCTTGCGTTTAGGATGTGAAAGGGACGGGCGTGGGTCATCGTACGGATCATGAATGCAATGGTGCCAAGTGTCTTTGGCAATTTTCTTTGAAGGGACTATGATCATTCCATTTAGGCAACATTCGAAAGCGTCATCGAGGGACTTATGATCATTTGAATTTGTTTTGCCAAAGATACTCGACGTGCAAGCATGGCCCATTTTGGAAGGAAACATGTGGGATTACCCTAGAGGGTGCAAGTGTGATTGTGTATTGATTTCATGTATTTGTCTTGTATTAGGTTATCTAGCGTTTGATTTTATGTACATGCAAACCCTAGGTCTAACTATGGTATAATTGAAAGCGGTAAGTTGCGAAAATGTAAAGTCTACGCTATTACAAAATAAGTATCCGGGAGTGGGGGTACAAATTTACAAATGGGGATGAGACTTTAGGAATGTAATGTCCAATAAGTTACAACCAAATCGAATTTGCGATCAAATGTAAATGTAACGAATATACAAAATAAGCAAAGGTATAATGTATCAAAATGCAAGTATATTGTGTAATAAAAAATGTATCTTTATTTGTATGTACAAAAGATATTTTAATTAGATGTTTTAAAGTTTATGTAGATTGAAAAAATATATTTTAAAAGTGTTAAAGTATTAATGTAGTATTAATCTTAAGAAAAATTATATTCTATGTATATAAAAGAATAAAAGAAAAGGTAAGTTTAAATATAGAGAAAAAATATTTTTATAAGTTTCTATATAAATCAAATTAAAAAATGTTGTTAGTGTAAAAAATACTATGTTTTGTTAATTTATTAATTAAAATGATACGTTTTTAAAAGAACTAAATGAAAGCATTTGAATGGGCTTGGGCCCAAGCAGAAAAAAGAACAAAGAAAAGAAAAGGGGGTATACTAGGTAAAACAAAAAGGCTTGGGCGTTGGAAAAATATGTTAGGCCCATTTGCTTGAAACAATTTTAGGGTTTGAAGGTTTGTTTCAGTTGGACAACGCTTAGGGTTTGTGAAACGGCGCTCCTGCCTTGTCTTCTCCGTTTGCCTTCGTTCATCCTCGTCTGAGCTCCTCTTGCCCATGGCTTCTGAACACAACTCCATGCGTGGTTGTCAAGCGCCACCGTCTGCTCCTCCACCCTCCATAGTCGAGCACGACAATGACAATCGAAGGTGATCACTTCTCGTTTCACATTCTTTTTTAGTTCGCGCGTGTGAGCTAACAGTCTTTTACAGTTTCTAATTTTGTTTATGTTTTGTGAGATGCTTTAAGGAAAGGGAAGAGTTTTACCTTCTTGGAGACGGAAACCTTTTGGAGATAGAGGAGGAGTTTGACCTAGAGGCGCGTTGGACGGCTGAGAGCGACGGTTTGATGAAGCTGGAAGCTAGCTTGGGAAAACTGGTTTGGTTTTATGATGTTTACCCTGAAAAACTTTATATATTCTTTCTTCTTCTCTTCTACTGCCTCGTCTACATGCCTCTGTATGCTTTTGTTGCTTACTTCTGTCGCCTCTGAGTTGCCTTGTTGCTTACTTCTGTCGCCTCTGAGTTGCCTTGTTGCTTTTAACACTTGCTTTTGAATGTCTTTGAATGCCTTTGAATGCCTTTGCCTTTTGTATGCTTCTGTATCTTCTTTGCCCAAGGATGAACCTAGGGTTCTGAGGGCCCTGAATGCACGCTTCTTCTTGTTGGCTTTTGCTTTTGGTTGCCTTTGAACGTATGCTTCTAAATGTTGATGCTTGATGCCTCTTTGATTTGTTAATGCTGCCTTGAGATGCCTCTGAATGTTTGTTGCCTTTGGAATGTTTGTTGCTTGCCCAATGATGGCATCCTGAGGGCCTTGGGTATTGATACTGAGTATGCGTTTGGTGTTTGGGCAGGTATGATACTTGAACAGGTTTGGGGTTTATCTGGTTTATGTTAGGCTTCAGGCAGGGTGAGGCTTGAGGCTTTTCTGTTTTTTTTGTTAGGCTTCAGGCAGGGTGAGGCTTGAGGCTTGAACTGTTTTTTTTTGTTAGGCTTCAGGCAGGGTGAGGCTTGAGGCTTTAACTGGTTATGAGGCTGGTGATTTTGTGTTTATCAGGTTTGAAGGGTTTTCAGGTTAAAGCTTTGTGTTTGAAACTTAACAGGTTTATGCTGAGGCTTGACAGGTTTTGATACTTCAGGTTTTTTTAAATGGTAAGGCTTTTTTGATATTTTTTTCTGTTGGAGTTTTGAACTTGTCTCTTTAACTTGGGTGAAAATTCTGGTTTATGGGCATATGTTGGTATGGCTTGTGGTGAGAGTTAGCAGGTTAATGCTGGCTCTTTTGTTTTAGTTGACAGGATTCAAGGTTTTTGACAGGCCTTTTGGTTATGTTGAGTTTGATGATAGGCAGGACAGAGTTAAGGTTCAGTAGGCTTTTTTTTGTTCAGTAGGCTTGGCCTTTGTTTTATATCTTTCTGATCTCTCTCCTTTTATCCATCGTGTTCAGTTTTTGTTTTATATTAAACTTCCTGCCTAAAGCCTGTAACCTACTTTCTTTTTCTCTTTTTCTTCTCTCTTAGTACAGCTTGCATTAAATAATGTTTATGCCTTTGTACTTCTTGTTCTGAAAGGGCCACCTTATTTTGGGAAATGATGAAAAGAAAATGGCTTGCTTGCATAACAGTTTTTCTCTGCATTCTTTATCTCTTCTTTTTGACAGTTTCTAGTCTTTGATATCTTTCCAAAATCTTCTTTTGATAGTTTCTTGTACTTGTGACAACAACTTGTACTTTTTTGGCATTTTTGACAGAAAGTTGGAATTTGGATTTTTAGTTTGATTTGAACTGTGCAATTTGTTTGAGACTTGAACTATGCAGTATGTTGACAAACTTTGCATTTTTTCAACTTTGTGCATTCATGATTAGCAAATAAAAATTCTTCCCTCTTTGTGAACCGGGAGAAATCCCGTGATTTGCAGAGAGGGTTAACTGATCCCAATCAGTGGCCCTTAATGATGAACTCTTTTTATCTGCCTCTTTATTTATTTATCTTCTTTTTGACTTTTCTTCTTTTCTTTTGCAGATGAATAATTGAATGGAGAGGGATACTAAATGCAGAATGAAGAATTAGAAAAAATAGGATAGTTTTCTTTTTATTTAAATTTAAATTAATGTAAAATCATTGCTTGTAATTAAATTATAAACAATAATTGTACAAATAATTTAAGAATAAATAAAAGTTTTCACTATCCAATTAATTCTATTTTATCCTTTATTGTTTATTTATTATTTAAAATTCTTTGAATTAAAATAATTGAAAAATAAATTCCAATCACTTAACCTTAGAATAATAAATAATTTAAATAAACAAAGCTTTAGCAAATTGATCAGTTAAACCTGGTATTTCTAACATCCAAAACAAAGCAACAGTTAATCAAAACAACTGATCAGGCGCATTCCCTTTTCACTGATTTTTACCCAATACTGCAAATCCCAACTGAATGTACCTTTTGACTGGTTCAATCAAACAAACGTGAATTCAAACCAACTGCCTTCTTTTACTGATTAAATCAAACAATGCGAATTCAAACCAAATCTCGGAATAACTTGCAAAGTGTTGTAGAATTTAAGTCCTTCTGAGAACGTGCCCACAAAAACCCTAATTCCTGATTAAATTCCAAAGAGTGTTCGCCTGATCAAAGTTGAGCCAAAATCAACCAAAACCCTAAGCCAACTGTGTGAAACATTCTAGAGCCCTGAAAATCAATGAAACCCTAATTGCTTGGCTGACGAGAAAAGTCCGTTTGACCGATTCTTGAGCCAATCTGAAAAATCAGGAAACGCCTGAAGCTGTGATTTCTTGTGAAAAAATGCGAGGGCAAATTTTGGGGTACAACAAACTGGAACAACATCTTTACCATGTCCTCTTCAATGCTAGTGTTGACTAGGCTGAGCAGTCTACCATGTCTTTCACTGAAGGAAGAGTTCTCGAGAATCCTGGATGTGAGCTCCTTGAGTTGAGGAGGGATTCTCACAAGGTTGACTTGGATAGTTTTCCTGCGAAGAATTTCCATGACCTACAAAACAAGAACAAAGATGAAGATCTAAACCCTTGAAATGGTTAGTGTATGCATATGATGCTTTATGATGCTCATGATGTATGCATAAACATATGTACAAGCAATTCACACAAAACCCTAGTTTCAGGCTTGCATGGGGTCTCATAGGTAAGTACCCTCTTGAGTGAAGTTGGCTTAAAAACCTGTCCTATAAATAGTAACCGGGTTCTAAGGAGCTCAATATCATTGGATTGTTTTCCATGTTCATTGTTTTGGTTTAGCCACTTAACTGGCGACCAAAATAATCCAAGAAAACAACCCTCAATGAGTGTAGTATCGAGTATCTACCAACTTCGGACTGCACCAAAGCCGGTCATCTCACTACCCCTAATGAAAGGCCAAGATGGTCAAGTAAGGTTCTAGGTCATTAGTGCTTAGTGACATCACTCAGCGGCCCCGTACTCTCCTTGATTGAACTCAAGGGTTACCGGTACTCACAAATATGTTGCACTAATATAGCTATTGCTTCAACCGTGTCGGTATACCCCGCACAGTTTCCACAACGTATTGCTATCTATGAATGTTTCCCCAAATCCGGGTGTAGGATTTCAAGCCCAAACAAGAGAACCAAGATATAAAGCAATCAAAGCAAACAATTAGTCATGCAAGAGGGTGATCTAAGCCCTAAGGTTACTCCACTTTAAAAGTATCCCCAGTAGAGTCGCCAGTTCTGTGATACGGTGGGAGAACTGACTTGAGGTTTGCGTTTGTTTTCGCAAATGTTTCGGTTTAGCAAGAGTCGCCACCGACTTTTTATTTTATCCTAAGGAAAGGTTAAAAAGCACAGCAAAAACCTTTGAGATGTTTTCTTGGGTTCGGGGAGTAGATTATAGAAAGGGAAGGTATTAGCACCCTTTCTATCCATGGTTATCCATGGGCTCTTAGTTACTTGCTTAGATCACTTGCCTTTGATTTTCAATTGTTTGAAATGGTGCCTTGTGTGTGTGTGTGTGTGTTTTTGAAAATGTTTTGAAAAGAGGCCATTTGTGGTGGCAACCTTTGTAATGATCCATGTTGGGATGTATACAAAGATGTACTTATCTTTTGAAAAGTTTTCAATGTTTTTGAAAGTTGTTTTGAAAGTGTGTTGTGATGTGGTTTTGAAAAGTAGGCAAGTGTTTTTGCAAGTTTGATTCAAGTAACTAAGAGTTTGTCTACCCCTAAATTTACTCAAAGGTTTTTTCTATGTTTTAACCATTTTAACAATTTTGTTCCACCATTGTATTTGGTGGACAATCTTGTGTTAGGATGTGAACGGGACGGCCGCGGGTCATCGTTTAGACCATGATTGCAATGGTGCCAAGTGTCTTTGGGCAATTTTTCCTTTAAGGGACTTGATCATTTTTAGGCAACTTTCGAAAGGCGTCATCGAGGGACTATGATCATTTGATATTGTTTTGTTTTGCCAAAGACACCTAACATGCAATATGGCCCATTATTTAAGGCAACAAGTGGAGTAACCCTAGGGGTGCAACTGTGATTGGTGTTGTCCATTTTCATGCTTTGTTATCTTTGAATTAGGTCAAGCTATTTGTTATTTGATTTTTGCATACAAAACCCTAAGTCTATCATGGCATTTTTAGAAAGCTTTAAAGTGCGAAATTTAAAGTCCTAAATTATTACAACACAATTATGGGATGGGGGGTACAAATGTTCAAATGGGGGATATTTAGCAAGAAATTTAAACCTAAACTATTACAATCCAAATGGAATTTACAAGGTATTTAATTGTACAATAATTAAATAAAATAAAATAAATATGCAAGATGCAAAAAAAGATTTTTATATGTATGTAAAAGTGTTTTTCATGTGACAAATAAACAAAAATAAAAAGGATTAATTTTGGATATTTTTCATGGTTTTAGGGCAAAAACCCTAATTTTGCAAATAAAAGGTATTTATTATTTAATATATACAATGTTTATTAATTATATACAAAAAATAAATAAAAAGGAAATATATTATAAAAAGAGTGATTTTTGAGGTTAAATATTAATAAAAATAAAAATGTATTATTTTTGTATTTTATTCTAAATATCCTAATAAATATATAAGTATTTATATTATTTACTAAATATATTAAATATGTACAAAAATAAAATATTTATTATTTACAAAAAAAAGTATATTTTTTAGAAAATATTTTCAAAAGATAAAATAAAATAAAATCAGAAAATAAAAATGTATTTTGTATTGTTTTTGTATTTTTAAATAAAAGTATATTTTGTTTATTTATGTACGTAACTAAATGAAACAAAATAAATACCAAATAAATTGCAAAAAATGGGAGAAAAATATTTTTAATGTTTTTTCATACTTAAATAAAAATATAGAATCAAAATCAAAAGGAAAAAATAAAAAATGACAAATATATCATGCAATGGGCCAAGGGGGTGTATGTGTGAAAATGTGGTGCAAATAGCAAAATGAAACAGGCCCAGCCCAAAGGTGGTTGTCTTCAACCTCCAGCACCTTCAAACACAAAAATGCGCGCGTTTTGCCTTGTCCCTGCTAACTTCTGATTCCTTGATTTTTAGCAAAAACTTAAAACATGAAACCTGTAGAGCTTGAAGCCACGATTCTAAACATATAAAAAAATTAATCTAACTCTCAGAAATGAGAGAGAATTTCTTCTCCCCCAATTCCTGACCTAGTTTTTTTTCCAGATGTTCAGATTCAAAATACTCTTAGCACACATAATATAAATGAAAAGTAACTATATGGATGGCTTCAGGGCTATGATTAGAACATGTTTTCTTCACAAACTTAAACCTAACTATGCCTGGATAGAGAGATAGAAGTTCAAAAACTTACCTGTTCAGCTTGATTCGTGTGTGACAATGGAGGTACTTTCAGTGCAATGTGAGGACTTGTAAAGCTTGCTTGAGGTCCAGGGATGCTTCCTCTATGCTTAGCTTGCTTTGAATCTTGCTGAATCAAGCCACAGAAGTCAACCTGCAAGAGAGAAAAGTGAAAATGGAAAATGATGTTAGGGATGTTACAGTTCGTGTCCAATTCTTGGGATAGTTTGTATGGATGTTATGGAAGGTGTTTGAGGTGGTTTTGGCCAAGGTGCACGAATGGATTGAGTTGTGCAACTCAATCTGCAGGGATGCCCTGTTTTGTGCAGTTCAATGGTGTTTCTGTGAATGGGGAGGTATTGAAGGTGGTTAGGTCGTGTCTTAGCTCAGTTATGATGTATGGAAAATGTTTACAAACTTTGCCTTGGCTGGTTCCTGCAGGAAATGTGAGTTGGTGTTCAATATGCAAGTTTCTTCTCTCTTAAGCAAAAAAATGACAAGTTAGGTTACAAGCTCCTCTAGGCCCCTCAAGTATGCTGCCAATGTTAGTCTTGATCAGTGGGATATGTCCATGCCTTTGTGCCTCAAAGATCTGCATTGTATCTCATAGATTGTAAACTTGACATAAAGTTCACCTTTTCAAAAACGGCTAAGTCACTTTTTCCAAATATGGCTTAATTCTTCATGTAATGACCAAATACACAAAATAACATCTTGGCACAATGGATTGGAATTTAATTATTGAGTGTAAGAATGATTAGAGGCCTGTAACTAGCTTGTGCAATCTGATTTCAAAAATGCCTAAGTGTATGAACATGAAATTGGTTCATGAACAAAGTGACTTTTGCCCATATTGACAAATTCGATTCTCCCTAACCACAAGGGTGTTTGAGAAGTTCTTGGACATTTTGGAAAGCTTGGAATGTGTAATGCAATCAATCTTTGTAATGCAAGTTGAAATTCCAAGTGGAAGCATGTGAAAAGTGGCCATGAAGTTGGGCAAAAATTCTGCCTAGAATAGGTCAAAATTTTTCTAAGTTAAGAATGTTTTGCACCCCTATTCCAAAAATCATAACTTGAGCTACAAGCTTCTTTTGAGGAAACTTTATGAATAAAAGTTGTAGATTTTGCAATGGACTATAACTTTCATGTTTTGAGTTTTGTTTGAATCCAAATGCATCTTGATGAAAAAATGGGACAAAGTTAGGAAAAAATTAGGGAATTTCATAACTTAGAAAATTTCTAAGTTATGAAATTTCTTCATTTCAAACCCTAATTTGTAATTTTTGGTTTCTTGATGAACAAGTTTCATAATTTGACATGTTTTGATGAAAAATTAATCTTGACACTTGATTTTGACCAAAAAGTCAAAGTTTGACTTTTCAGTATACAGTCAATTTTGGCTCAGTTGACTGGAAAATTCATCTGTCAATCTTGTGCATTTGGGATCTTTTGAACTTGTTGAATGTGTCAAGACCAAGCCATTGAGTCCTTGAGTCCATATGTGAGATTGGTTTGCCATTGGCTAGGTCAAACAACCAAAAATTGCCTTTGTGCAGTCAAAACCCTAAAAATGACCATTTTGCCCTTTTGGTGATCTGATCAAAATTCTTGTGGAATTGTGATCCAAACTTGACCAAATGGTTCATATGAGTTCATAATGTTGATGTGGGTCAAAAATCATGAAGTTTGACTGTCAATTGACCACAGTTGACTTTTTCCCCAATACAGCTGATTTCTAGGTCAACTGTCCAATTGACTGGGCAAAGATTGGAATCAAGGCTTGAAGCTTGGTATGGATAAACTTGTGAGTTCAAAATGAAGCATGAAAGTCACTTTGGGCATTTTAGGTCAAAACATCTTTGTGCAAACACAAACCCTAATTTGGGTCAACAATGCAAGGAGGAGTCTTGAGCAGAGCAAACCCTAACTTGATCTTGAGCTCCAAGAGTCTGGTGGTGAGAAAATCTTGAGGAAATGGGAGGGAAAATTTTTGGGTACAACAACAAGGTTAAAAGTATAAGAATTGTTTGATAATTATTACAAACCAACAGAAATGTTTGAAAGATAAATTACTGCGGTATGAAAGTAATCGAAACAAAGTCTTTTGCTTCCCAGTTGCACAATCCTCCGTCAACAGTTGGAAAAATACAGTCTTCTTGGCTGCTCTCCTCTTCACTATCCTCCAAAGCATTGACTCCATGATGGGTGATCTTCACTGGTGGCCCTCCAGCACAGGCGCGGCGTACAACCTTTTGAGCAAAAGAAGTGAACCCCAAGCCGAATTTATCTGATTTGTAAGGAAAGTCTGGAAGCTGCCCCCAGATTGTGCTTCCTCCTTCTTCAATCACAGCCTTTGCATCTTTGAGAGACAACATCCGAGGCGGAGGTCTAGAAATCATGGGTACAGAAGCCACTGTTTTGGTTTCCGCAATCTCTTGAGCTACCTCTTCAAAATGCTGAAAGGGGGTTTCGATGAATTCACCATCCAATTCTACATAGCGGAAAGAATTTAGATGGCTTATCATGTATTCCTCTTCGCCATGAACATTTATGATTTTCCCCTGGACAGGGTACTTGAGCATTTGATGCATAGAAGAAGTGACGGCTCCAACATTGTGAATCCAGGGTCTTCCCAACAAGCAAGAATAGGAAGGACGAATGTCCATCACATAGAATGTGGAGTTGAAGGTTTCATTTCCCACTTTAATCGGGATATCCACCTCCCCGTGGACCATCCTTTTAGAACCATCAAAGGCTCTGATAATTATATTGCTGGGCTTCAAGGTTAAACCTTTACAATCCACTCTATCCAAGGCTTTCTACGGCAAGACATTTAAAGACGACCCAGTATTAACCAGAACGTGTGCTAGAGTAGTCCCTCTGCATTCCACCGAGACATGCAAAGCGTCATTATGTTTTCTCCCTTTGGAGGTTAAATCGGAATCGGAGAATCCTAGACCATTGCCAGCTGTTAAGCTAGCTACACATTCCTGGAACTGATCCGTGGAGGTTTCCTGTGGCACGTGGGCCGTCTTCAAGAATCTTATCAAAGCTTTAGCATGAGCCTCCGAACAAAGCAGCAGGGCCAACATAGAGATCTTTGAGGGGGTTTGCCCCAGTTTTTCCACAACATCATAATCGCTTTTCTTGATTATTTTTAAAATCTCTTCCATTTCTTTTTGAGAGGTCTTAGGGATGACCAATGGCTGAGCCCTCGTCTTGACGGGCGCTTCTTGGATCCCTTTCCCTCTATCATCAGCATCAGCAGAGGGGACAACCACAGGAGTCACAACTTCTTCAATAATTTGAGTTCTTGCAGATATGTTTATCGGTGCAAGGGTAACCTTAGGAGCAGCTGAGGGTCCAAAGATTGCCTTTGGAGGGGCAATCTATGGAGAGAAAATCCTTCCACTGCGGGTGATTTTGCTCGTTCCAACAATGTTTCCAATGTCGGAAGTCTCTTCATCAAAACTCTCTTCAGTTGATTCAATTTGTTTAATATCGTTGTAGTAGATTTCTCCACCATAGTTCTACGGTATTGATTTGTCGGACTTGTACGGGACGGGCCCGTGCATGGTTATCTTCAAAGGTGCAATCTTCGGAGCGGATGTAATCTTAACAGGTCTTTTGGAGACCTTGGAAAGATTGGCGGTGTTGTACCCCAAAATTTGCCCTCCCATTTCCTCAACATTTTCTCATCACAAGACCCTTGGAGCTCAAGGTCCAGTTAGGGTTTCCTCTGCTCAAGACTTCTCCTTGCACTGTTGACCCAAATTAGGGTTTGTGTTTGCACAAAGATATTTTGACCTAAAATGCCTAAGATGACTTTCATGCTTCATGTTGGACTCCCAAGTTTATCCATACCAAGTTTCAAGTCTTGATTCCAAATTTTGCCCAGTCAATTGGACAGTTGACCTAGAAATCAGCTGTATTGGGGAAAAAAGTCAACTGTGGCCAATTGACAGTCAAATCTCATGAAAATTGACCCACATCAACATTATAAACTCACATGGACCATTTGATCAATTTGGATCACAATTCCACAAGAAATTTGATCAGATAACCAAAAGGGCAAAATGGTCATTTTTAGGGTTTTGACTGCACCAAGGCAATTTTTGACTGTTTGACCTAGCCAATGGCAAACCAAACTCACATATGAACTCAAGGACCCCATGGAATTGTCTTGAAATGCTCAACAAGTTCAAAAGATCCCAAATGCACAAGATTGACAGTTGAATTTCCCAGTCAATTGATCAATTTTGACTGTATACTGAAAAGTCAAACTTTGACTTTTTGGTCAAAATCAAGTGTCAAGATTCATTTTTCATCAAAACATGCCAAATCATGAAACTTGTTCATCAAGAAATCAAGAATTGCAAATTAGGGTTTGAAATGAGGATTTTTCATAACTTAGAATTTTTCTAAGTTATGAAAAACCCTAATTTTTCCTAACTTTGCCCCACTTTCTCACCAAGATTCATGTGGATTCAAGCAAAAGTCAAAACATGAAAGTTGTAGCATATTGCAAAATCTACAACTTTGATTCACAAAGTTTTCCCAAAAGAAGCTTGTAGCTCAAGTTACAGTTTTTGGAACAAGGGTACCAAACCATTCTTAACTTAGAGAAAATTTAACCTATTTTAGGCATGATTTTTGCCTAACTTCAAGACCATTTTTCACATACTTCCACTTGGAATTTCAATTTTCATTTCAAAGATGGATTGTAGTACACATTCCAAGCTTTCCAAAATGTCCAAGAACTCATCAAACAACCTCATGGTTAGGGAGAATCGAATTTGGCAAGTTGGGAAAAACTCACTTTGTTCATGACCAAGTTACATGTCCATAACCTTGCATTTTTGAACTCAGCATGCCTTAAGCTAGATTACAGGTCTTTTATCTCATATACACTCCATAATTTAATGCCAATCCTTTGTGCCAAGGTGTTGTTCTATGAGTTTGGACATTATATGCAAGACTAAGCCATTTTTAGATAAAGCATTATATCCATTTTAGAAAAGTTGCACTTTATGTCAATTAACAATCCAAGCAAGTACAGGGCAAATCTCTTTGGCACAAGTTTATGAGCTAATTACACTGATCAAGACCAAGGTATGCAGCACATTAGGGGGGCCTGTACAAGCTAGAAACTCAACTTGGCCTTTTGTTGCTTAAGTAAGAAGAAACATAGCATAACATCACACAACTATCATTCCTGTAAACCAAGCCTTAAGAAAATTTGTCAAACATATTCTAAACATCCATTCTGAGCTAGAACACGAGCCAACCATCTCCAACACCCTATCAAACACAGAATCACCCTCAAACTGCCCAAACAGAGTACCTGCTGCAGATTGAGTTCCATAGCTCAATCCTTTCATGCATTCCTGCTAAAATCACTTCAAACACATCCCACATCATCCCTTGAAACTATTCCAAACCTCAAACACGACCTGTAACACTCCCATTCAACATCACCGTTTTCATTTTTCTGTTTTGCAGGTGGAGTTCTATAACTCGATTCAGCTAGTTTCAAAGCAAAGTAAAACTTGGAATAGCATCCCTGGACATCAAGGAAGCTGTACCAATCATCACCTTGCACTGAAAGTACCTCCATCACCAGATACAACTCCAACTGAACAGGTAAGTTCATGAACTCGTATCTCTCTATCCAGGCATTATTAGCTTTAGGTTTGTGAAGAAAATATGTCATATTCATAGCCCTGAACATGCCCATGTAATTAGTTTTCATTTATATTATGTGTGCTGTTAGAATTTAATGTCTGAACATGGAACAAAAACTAGGTCAGAAATTGGGGGAGAAGAAATTCTCCCTCACCTTAGAGAGTTAAGTCAAGTTCTTTATATGTCTGGATTCGTCTCTTAATGCTCTACATTTTTCATGTTGTGAGTTTTGCTTGAAAGTCCAGGAATTGGAAGATAGAAAACGCGTGTTGATTGTTGTTCATACAGTCTGGAGGTTGAAGAAGGACTTTTTGGGCTGGGCTCTGTTTCATATTTCTTTTTGCACCCTTTTGTTACTTTTGAACCCCCCTGGCCCATTATGCATATTTTTATGATTTTTTGACCTTCTCTTTTTTGTCCTGACTTATTTATTTTTCCTCACAATATTAAAAATATAAAAAAATATTTTTACACCATTTTTATATTTATTAGGCTTTTATTTGTTTAAATTGATATTTGTACATAAATAAATAAATAGATACACTTTTATTCAAAAATACTAAAATAATGCAAACACATTTTATTTTCCATTTTTATTTCATTTTATCTTCTGAAAATATTTTATATAAAATATAATTTTTTTCATAAATATTAAATATTATTATTTTGTACATATTCAATATATTTTGTAAATAATATAAGTACATATATATTTATTAGTATATTTAGGTTAAAAAATACAAAATGTACACATTTTTATTTTTTTATTAATATTTAACATTAAAAATACCTTTTTGACAAATATACTTCATTTTTATTTTATTTTTGTACATAACTAGTAAATATTATACATATTAAATAATTAATACCTTTTATTTAATAAATTAGGGTTTTTGCCCTAAATACATAAAAAATCCAAAAATTGATACTTTTTATTTTGTTTATTTGACATATAAAAATACTTTTTTTTCATACATATAAAAAAAACATTTTTGCATCTTGCATATTTATTCTTATTTTATTTAATTGTTGTATATTAATTACCTTGTATAATTCCAAATTGATGTAATAGTCTAGGTTTAAATTCCTTGTCAAAATACCCCCATTTGAACATTTGTACCCCCTTCCCATATATTGTGTTGTAATAACTTAGGAACTTTATTTTTCGCACTTTAATGCTTTCTAATTATGCCATGTTAGAATTAGGGTTTGTATGCGAATCAAAAACAACAAAAATAGTTTGACCTAATTTCAAGATAATCAAGCATGAAAATGGACAACACTAATCACACTTGCACCCCTAGGGTATTCCACTTGTTGCCTTCAATAAATGGGCCATGTTGCATGTTAGGTCTCTTTGGGCAAAACAAAACAATTCAAATGATCATAGTCCCTCGATGACGCTTTCGAAAGTTGCCTAAAAAATGATCAAGTCCCTTAAAGGAAAAATTGCCCAAAGATACTTGGCACCATTGCAATTATGGTCTAAACGATGACCCGCGCCCGTCCCTTTCACATCCTAACACAAGATTGTCCACCAAATGCAATGGTGGAACAAAATTGTTAAAAGGGTTAAAAACATAGGAGAAATCTTTGAGAAATTTAGGAGTAGACAACCTCTTAGTTACTTGAATCAAACTTTCAAAACAAAACACTTGCCTATTTTTAAACCACACCTCACAACACTTTCAAAACAAACTTTCAAAAACAAATGAAAACCTTTTCAAAAGACGTACATCTTTGTATACATCCCAACATGGATCATTACAAAGGTTGCCACCACATTGGCCTCTTTTCAAAACATTTTCAAACCCACACACACAAAGCACCATTTCAAACAATTGAAAATTAAGGCAAGTTGATCTAAGCAAGTAACTAAGAGCCCATGGATAACCATGGATAGAAACGGTGCTAATACCTTCCCTTTCTATAATCTACTCCCCGAACCCAAGAAAACATCTCAAAGGTTTTTGCTGTGCTTTTTAACCTTTCCTTAGGATAAAATAAAAAGTCGGTGGTGACTCTTGCTCAACCGAAACATTTGCGAAAACAAACGCAAAACCATAGTCAGTTCTCCCACCGTATCACAGAACTGGCGACTATGCTGGGGAATTCTTTAAAGTGGAGTAACCTTAGGGCTTAGATCACCCTCTTGCATGACTAATTGTTTGATTTGATTGCTTTATATCTGAGCTCTCTTGTTTGGGTTTGCAATCCTACACCCGGATTTTGGGAAACATTCATAGATAGCAATACGTTGTGGAAACTGTGCAGGGTATACCGACACGGTTGAAGCAATAGCTATATTAGTGCGACATATTTGTGAGTACCGGTAACCCTTGAGTTCAATCAAGGAGAGTACGGGGCCGCTGAGTGATGTCACTAAGCACGAATGACCTAGAACCTTACTTGACCATCTTGGCCTCTTATTAGGGGTAGTGAGATGACCGGCTTTGGTGCAGTCCGAAGTTGGTAGATACTCGATACTACACTCATTGAGGGTTGTTTTCTTGGAATATTTTGGTCGCTAGTTAAGTGGCTAAACCAAAACAATGAACAATGAAAACAATCCAGTGATATTGAGCTCCTTAGAACCCGGTTACTATTTATAGGACAGGTTTTTAAGCCAACTACACTTAAGAGGGTACTTACCTATGAAACCCCATGCAAGCCTGAAACTAGGGTTTGGTGTGATTTGCTTGTACATATGTTTGTGCATACATCATAAACATCATAAAGCATCATATGCATTTACTAATCACTTCAAGGGTTTAGATCTTCATCTTTGTTCTTGTTTTGTAGGTCATGGAAATTCCTCGCAGAAAAACCATCCAAGTTAACCTTGTGAGAATCTCTCCTAAGCTCAAGGAGCTCACCTCAAGAATTCCGGAAAGCTCATCCTTCAGTGAAAGATATGGTAGACTGCTCAGCTTAGTCAACACCAACATTGAAGAAGACATGATGAAAGTGCTATTCCAGTTCTTTGACCCTCTTCACCACTGTTTCACTTTCCCTGACTACCAGTTGGTACCCACTTTGGAGGAATTTTCTCAACTCTTGAGAATTCCTATCCTTAATCAACTACCTTTCAATGGTACGGAAAAGGAACCAAAGCCTGAAGATGTTGCTCGAGCATTACATCTATAGCCTTCTGACATCAAGGGGCATTGGGAAACTATAAGCGGTGTCAAAGGCTTCTTAGCAAAATTCTTGTTCGAGAAGGCACAAGAGTGTTGGAATTCATTGGACCTACAAGCCTTTGAAGAGATTGTGGCACTCCTTATCTATGGGTTGGTCTTGTTCCCAAATTCTGACCAATTGGTAGATGTCAACGCCGTCAAAATCTTCTTGTCCAGAAATCCAATACCAACATTGCTTGGGGACATCCTTCACTCATTTTACACACGAACAATGAGAAAGAGGGGTGTTCTCATGTGCTGTACTCCTCTCCTTGCAAGGTGGTTTATTTCGCACCTTCCACAATCTGTCTTGAAGAATGACAAAGGCTCAAGGTGGTCCCAACGGTTGATGACTCTTACTCACTCTGATGTACATTGGTGTTCTCGGTCCAGAGAAAATGTCATCATCGTCGATTGTTGTGGAGAGTTTCCTAATGTTCCTTTACTTGGAATCAGAGGGGGTATCACCTACAACCCTTGCCTAGCTTTGAGGCAATTTGGATATGCACGAAGAGATGGCCCTCACGACATGTTGATTCCTGACCTAGTTTTTAACTTCGACAACAATGCGCAAGGACTTCGCCAAAGATTCATCAGAGCTTGGGGAAGGCCCAACAAGGTTGATAGCAAGACACTGGGACACAAGAACTCCATCCCTCTTGAGCCTTATCTCAAGTGGGTACGAGCCCGAGCCCAGAGTCTAATGATGCCTTATCCTCATGTTCTCCCTGTGATTAAAGAGCCCGTCAAGGAAGGAGAGGTTCCCTACACCATCCTACATCCTGACATGCCTACATCGTGGGAGGAGATGCAGAAGAGTTGGATCCAACTCAAGGAGGAACGAAACACTTTTGAAGCCAGCTTCTACGCCAGTGAGAAGAAGGTTTTAGAGCTCACCCGCCGACTCCATGAGAAAGAGGCCCTCAACACCTACATTGCGCCAAAGAGGATGCGCAACGTCTTTTTACCTTGAGAAGTTGTTTTTGTAATATTTGGCCCATGGGGCATTTATGTACTAACAAATCTTTTCTTATTAATATGACGTGCGTTATTTTTGTCTGCAACAATTGTGAATTTCTAAAATCCTTGAATGCATTGCATAGACAGCATCTCATGCATCACGTGCATAACAGGTACCCTTTTTCTACAGGTTGCTTAATCCTCTTCGCTGTTTATTTTGAACAGTCATCATGAATCCAGAATCCTCCAGTGAGCAAGCAATTAAGGCCCTTCAGGCCCAAAGTGCCCAGTTTCAAGAGATGGTTCTAAGCCTGGCCCAAGGTCAGCAAGAGTTGAAGGCTCTGCTCCTAAAGAAGAAGAAGAAGAAGAGGACTGCGTTGTTCAATACTGGACGCAGGTTTGGGAACACACTCCATAATGAGGCTGATCTAACTACTTCCTCTGCAGAGAAAGACAGTCCCCAAGGGGGAGGAGCTCCTAGTCCTGTAGTCTCTGACAACGAGACGGATTACAATGACGAACAATACCCACCCGCTGTTGACAGATACAAGCAATTAGAAGACCGCTTGAGTGCCATGGAGATTCATAATTTGTCGGGGCTGGATTTCGGAGATTTGGGCTTATCTTCTGGGGTAGTAATCCCACACAAGTTTAAGGCGCCTGCCTTTGCCAAATATGATGGGGCTTCCTGTCCAAAGTTGCATCTAAGGTCGTACGTAAGGAAGATCCAACCTTACACGGCAGACAAAAATCTTTGGATCCACTTCTTCCAAGATAGCCTTTCGGGGTCACAGCTTGAGTGGTTCTATCAACTAGATGGAACTAGTATCCGACATTGGGAAGATTTGGCGACCGCATTTTATAGACAATATCAATACAATTCTGACCTTGCTCCTACGCGTACCCAACTTCAGGGTATGTCTCTAGGAACGGGCGAAGGGTTCAAAGAATATGCACAAAAATGGAGAGATTTGGCTGGCAGGGTGCAACCTCCATTGACTGATCGTGAGCTGGTTGATATGTTTCTAGGGACCTTGTCTGGTCCATTTTTCAATCATCTGGTTGGAAATTCCTCAGTTGGGTTTACGGATTTGATCCTGACGGGTGAAAGGATAGAAGCTGGCATCAGGTCAGGAAAGATACAAAAAGTTGCCTCCGCAAGTACTAAGAAGAGACCTTTCAAGAAGGAAGCAAGTGCCGTCTATGGTCCTAGAAGACAAGTCAATCCAGAAAGCCGCCAAGCCGTAAATGCCTTGGTCATTTCAAAACCTGTTGCTGCTCCTCAGCAGTACAATCAACAAAGAGGTGAAAGGCCCAAGAGGCAGTATACTCGGCTGAGTATGACCTTGTCACAAATCTTACCGCAACTATTATCAACCAACTTGGTGACCATCAAAGAGGCTCCGAAGGCCGTGAACACTGCATCTCCTAAATATAACCCAAATGCCCGTTGTGCTTATCATTCTGATAGCCCCGGGCATACTACTGATGATTGCTGGGCCCTGAGAAATAAGGTGCAAGACCTTATCGATGCGAAGGAAATTCAGTTTGAGGCGCCTGAGAGGCCAAATGTTGTAACTGCTCCTATGCCCCAGCATAGGGTAAATGCCGTCGAGGAAGATTTGTATGCTGTTTCGGTAAATGATGTTGCTACCCCTCTTTTGACTGTTAAGAGGAACTTACTACTAGCCGGTTTATTTCCGGGTTGTAGCAAGGGTTGCCTCCTGTGTGCTGTTATCCCTACCGGTTGTCCGCTGCTGAAATCAGGCATCTAAAGCCTGATGGATAGCAAAGAAATTCTATTCAAGAAAACTGCTGTTCCGTTTGTTTCTGCTGAAGAAGTATCTGTCGTCACAATTTTCAACAATCCTACCAAGGCTCTCCCAAGGAAGCCAATCCAAATTATGTCTGTTGCACCCATTACTATTACTGTTCCAGGGCCTCTCCCCTATGAATCTAACAAGGCTGTCCCATGGCACTATGGGGCAGACGTGTATGTGCTTGGAGTGAAGCAGGAGTTCAACACCGGTACCAGTATCAGTAACATCACTGGTCCTGCCAAGATTACTCGCAGTGGCAGGCTCTTCTCGCCTGACATTGCACCACCAGTTATCCGAAAACCTCTTATCATCACACCCGCAAGTGTGCATGTTTCAAATCAAGTTCCTGTGTCTACTACTGCCGCCGAGTCCTCTGATACTCGGGGCAAAGAAGTTGCTACCGATTTGCCTGCCTGGACGGAGGCACCAAAAAAGACTGTTGTTGAAGCCTCCCAACAAGAGATGGAGGAAATCCTTAAAATCATTAAAAAGAGTGACTTCAATGTCGTTGAACAGCTGGGGCATACCCCCTCCAAAATCTCTATGCTATCATTGCTGCTGTGCTCAGAGGCCCACGCTAAAGCCCTGATTTCATTTCTGAAAACGGCCCATGTGCCGCAAGAGACATCTGCAGATCAATTCACTGACTGTGTGGCTAATTTGACAGCTGACAATGGTTTGGGGTTCTCGGATGCTGACCTTACCGCCAAAGGGAAAAATCACAATGATGCCCTGCATGTCTCTATAGAGTGCAGGGGCACTACTCTCGCGCACGTGTTGGTGGATACCGGTTCTTCCCTGAATGTTTTGCCCAAGAAGGCATTGGATCGCTTGGATTGTGAGGGCCTGGAATTGAAACCTAGTAACATCATTGTTAGTGCCTTCGACGGTTCTAAGAGGATGGTGCATGGTGAGGTAGACATTCTTATCCGTGTGGGTTCCCAAGTCTTCGACTCAACGTTCTACGTGATGGATATTCGTCCATCTTATTCCTGCTTGTTGGGTCGACCCTGGATTCACAAGGCTGGGGCAGTAACATCCACTCTACACCAAAAGCTCGAATACCCTGTCAAAGGGAAGATTGTTACTGTGCAGGGCGAGGAGGAATATATGGTTAGTCACTTGAATTCATTCCGGTATATCGAGATGGACGGGGAGTTTATTGAAACCCCCTTTCAACATTTTGAAGAGGTACCTCCAACTTTGGCGTCAGCTGAGACAGTGGTTGGAGAAGATTTTCCTCTGAAGATGGCTTCCCTGAAGGATGCCTGGGCTGTAATCGAGAAAGGCAAGTGCGCAAACTAGGGTCAACTTCCTGACTTCACTCAAAAGAACGACAAGTTTGGGCTGGGCTTCACTGCAGAGGCTCAGAGGGCTGTTCGCAAGGAAAGGATCAGAAAGGCTCCGGTGTTCATCACCAACCCAAGGGTGAATGCTATCGAGGAGGACGTAGAGGAAGCAGAGTTTGACAGTTGGATCTATCCAACCACCAGCAACGGACCAAGCAACTGGACGGCAAAGGATTTTACACCTATTACATTTGTCACGCAGTAATTAACTCTTTTGATTTTCAATTTGTAACAAACAATATGTTGAAACTTTGATTGGCTCGATGTCCTACCCGGGGCATCGTAGCTCCATTTGTGAGGGCTTTTTGTATGACATTTCCATATATCATTAATCAAAACATTGGACGTTTGTTTCATTTCAAATCTTGTGCTCTTTTTCTTTCTGTGTTATATATTGCAAAACAGCTATATTTACACACACTCACTTATACAGGTTTCAATCCACTCTGGATCTCACTGGTAACAGCTCTGCTACTGCCAGTTATGACTTCGAAAATCCGATCAACTTGGCCGAAGACGAAGGTGAAGATGATTGCGAAGTGCCTGGTGAACTCGCAAGACTGCTACTCCAGGAGGAGAGGGCCATTCAGCCGCATGAAGAGTCGGTGGAAACAATGAACCTGGGTACTGAGACAGATAGGAAAGAAGTCAAGATCGGTGCCAATCTAGAGCTCAGCGTGAAGCAACGATTGATCCAGATGCTACATGATTACATGGAGATATTTGCTTGGTCTTACGAAGACATGCCTGGTTTGGATGCCGACATTGTGGTTCATCACCTGCCTACCAAGGAAGACTGCCCTCCGGTAAAGCAAAAGGTCCGCCGTATGCGTCCAGAGATGTCCGAAAAGATCAAAGCTGAGGTTATGAAGCAATTCGATGCCGGGTTTCTAGCAGTGACTTCTTACCCTCAATGGGTCGCCAATGTGGTGCCAGTGCCAAAGAAAGATGGTAAGGTCAGAATGTGTGTCGATTACAGGGATCTAAACAAGGCAAGCCCCAAGGATGATTTCCCCCTACCTCACATCGACGTTCTTGTTGACAATACTGCTTAACACAAGGTGTTCTCCTTCATGGATGGTTTTTCAGGGTATAATCAGATCAAGATGGCTCCGGAAGATATGGAAAAGACTACCTTCGTGACTCAGTGGGGCACCTTCTGCTACAAGGTCATGCCATTCGGGTTGAAAAATGCTGGGGGCAACCTACCAACGCGCCATGGTTGCTTTATTTCATGATATGATCCATCATGAGATTGAGGTATATGTTGATGACATGATTGCAAGGTCTCAAACTGAGGAGGAACACCTTGACCATCTGCGGAAGCTGTTTGACCGACTGAAGTTGTACAAGCTGAGGTTGAATCCCAACAAATGCACCTTTGGGGTGAGGTACGGAAAATTGCTAGGTTTCATTGTAAGCGATAAAGGTATTCAGGTGGACCCTGCCAAGGTAAAAGCCATACAAGAGATGCCGACTCCCAAGACAGAGAAAGAAGTCTGAGGCTTTCTGGGACGACTAAATTACATTTCCCGATTCATCTCACATCTAACTGCTACCTGTGAGCCAATCTTCAAATTGCTGAAGAAAGATCAAGTAGTACGTTGGAACGATGAATGTCAGGCTGCTTTCGAAAAGATAAAAGAATATCTCCAAGAGCCACCCATTCTTATGCCACCAGTAGAAGGGAGACCTCTGATACTATACCTGACAGTACTTGACAATTCAATGGGGTGTGTGCTGGGGCAGCATGACGAGTCTGGCCGAAAAGAGCACGCTATTTATTACCTGAGCAAAAAGTTTACCGACTGTGAGTCTCGGTACTCACTGATCGAGAAAACTTGCTGCGCTCTGGTATGGGCTGCTCGCCGGCTGAGACAGTATATGTTGACCCACACTACTCTTTTGATTTCAAAGATGGATCCCATCAAGTACATATTCGAAAAGCCTGCTCTGTCTGGAAGAATAGCAAGATGGCAAATGATCTTGACAGAATATGATATCCAGTACACGACTCAAAAAGCAATCAAGGGAAGTGTATTGGCAGATGATTTGGCACACCAACCTGTGGACGATTACCAATCTTTGAACTTTGAATTTCCAGACGAAGATATCATGGTAGTAACTGATTGTGAAGTACCTGGACCGGATGAAGGACCCGAGGAAGGATCCCGATGGTCTATGCATTTCGATGGAGCCTCAAACGCTTTGGGTAACGGTATCGGCGTTGTAATCATATCCCCCAAAGGAACTCATACTCCACTCACTGCCCGGCTGTGTTTCAACTGCACCAACAACATGGCAGAATATGAGGCATGTATCATGGGTCTTCAAGATGCAATCGACTTAAGGATCAATTTTTTGAGTGTCTTCGGAGATTCCGCTCTCGTGATCAATCAGATCAAAGGCGAGTGGGATACGAAACACCCAAATCTTATTCCTTACAAGGAGTATATGCTGACTTTGCTTCCCCACTTTGAAGAGATAACTTTTGAACACTTCCCAAGAGAGGAGAATCAGTTAGCAGACGCACTAGCTACGATGTCTTCAATGTTCAAAGTCAAATGGGACAACGAGGCTCCCCGGATCATTATCTGGAAGTTGGACGAACCTGCATACTGCTGCGATCTTGAGGCCGAAAAGGTGACTGAAAAACCCTGGTATCATGAGGTGAAGAGATACTTAGAAGCTCAGGAATACCCTGAAGGTGCATCTGTCAACGACAAGAAGTTTATGAGAAGGTTTGTGGCAAAATTCTTCCTCAGCAACGGCATTCTCTACAAAAGAAATCATGATTCAACTCTACTGCGTTGTGTGGACAAAGCTGAAGCAGAGAGGATCATGGTAGAACTGCATGAAGGTACATTCGGAACATATTCCAGTGGACATACCATGGCAAAGAAAATCCTTCGGGCAGGATATTACTGGTCCACAATGGAAGCCGACTGTTACCAACATTCTCGAACTTGTCATAAATGCCAGATCTATGCTGATAAGGTGCACATCCCTCCGGTTCCTCTGAACGTCCTGACGGCACCTTGGCCTTTTGCAATGTGGGGCATTGATATGATCGGCGAGATCCGACCGACGGCATCCAATGGGCATCGCTTTATCTTGGTAGCAATTGATTACTTCACGAAGTGGGTCGAGGCAGCTTCCTACGCCATAGTAACCAAGAGTGTCGTTGCACGTTTCATTCGGCATAACCTAATCTGTCGGTACGGTGTCCCGGAAAGAATCATTACGGACAATGGTACCAATCTCAATAACAAGATGATCACTGAACTCTGCGAGCAATTCAAGATACAGCACCACAACTCTTCTCCTTACCGGCCGAAGATGAATGGGGATGTAGAAGCAGCCAACAAGAACATCAAGAAGATTGTGCAGAAGATGACAGTGACCTATAAAGATTGGCACGAGATGTTACCGTTTGCTCTTCATGGGTACCGTACCTCAGCAAGGACGTCAACCGGGGCAACTCCTTTTTCCTTGGTCTATGGCATGGAGGCAGTCTTGCCGATTGAAGTCCAAATACCCTCTCTCCGGATAATGAAGGATGCAGACTTGAATGAAGATGACTGGATCCAGAATCGACTTGATCAATTAAACCTGATTGACGAAAAGAGACTCACCGCTATCTGTCATGGTCAGACGTACCAAAAACGGATGATCAGGGCATTTAACAAGAAAGTCAGACCACAAGAGTATCAAGTTGGGGACCTGGTAATCAAACGCATCACCCTTCCTCAAAGTGATCCCCGGGGAAAATGGACCCCTACATACGAAGGGCCATTTGTGGTTAAACATGTGTTCTCAGGAGGAGCCATGATTCTAACCACCATGGATGGTGACGACCTTCCTCACCCCGCCAATGTAGACATAGTAAAAAGATACTACGCATGAATAAAAGACCCGCTAGGTTGACATACCTAGGCAAAAATAAGGGCTTCCCGGCGAACCAAAAGGGTTCGGGCAAAAATAAGGGATGAAATGAAAAAAATCTGTACACCCGGCAAGTCGAAAACTTGAAAAGGCGGCTTGGGCAAAAATGGGTATCCCGGTGGACTGAAAACCCGAAAGGGCGGTCCAGGCAAAAGTTAGGGATAAGGCGTAACACTATGTCTCATTGGATCACTTTGTATCCAGAATTCGGCATCAACTATCTGGCTCAGACTTCGGCATCGATCAATCAGCTTCATCTTCAACTAAGCAGCAAAGTGATGAGACGCTTAAAGACATAAAGGCGATAGCAGAGTTGGAACCCAGTGGGAATATTATGCACATAACTGTTTTGTTTCCTTTTCAAAATTGTATAAACTTTGTGTTATTCAGCGGCGTTCTCTTACTAGGACGTCGGCCTCTTGTACAAAAAACGCCTATTCACAGGCAGATTTCAAAATCAATACAAGTTCACTTTTCCAAACAAATTGCCAATTGTTTTTCCTTTTTCTGTTTTGTCTTGCGAAGAACGTCCAATGTTCATTTTTGATATATGCATTTGACATTAAATTGCTGATTCATAAATATTTGCATATGAAACAAAAGACTAATTACAGGTGACATCAGAAACATGGGCAATGTAAAGTTGTCTGATGCAGTCTGGTTGCTTTGTCCGCCAAAGTACCAAGGTATGTGACCAAGTTATCTCAACTCCCCGCAGAGTAAGACAAGATTTAACAATACTTTCCCCAAGTAGAGTTGGTTCCCTATCAAGGCACAATATTCCCCTAGCAAGTCAGCAATACTCTCCTCCAACAGAGATAGTCTACGGTCAGTATGAAGGAAGTTGTGTATCCCCAGAAGATATCAACATTCCCCAGCGAGTATAGGCATTCATCAGCAAGCATCCCCGGCAGTCTTGACCTAAGATTGTTCCCCGGCGGGATATCAACACCCCAGTGCAATTCCAAAAGTTTCCCCAGGAAAATGGAATTCTTATCCCCAGCAGGTCTTGAAGCTTATCCCCAGTAGATTCTGGAAGCTTATCCCCTGCAGAGTACGGACGTCTCTCCCGAGCTTTATTCAAAGTTATTCCTCACAAGGGCTTATAACTGGGTTGTCCTCAGCTAATTACCACGGAAGATCGTCCTCGGCGAAGTTCTTCCTATCCCCAGCAGAGTTAATCATTGTTATCCCCAGCGGAGTTAATCATTGCTATCCCCAGCGGAGTTTATCATTGTTATCCCCAGCGGAATCCATCATTGAAATCCTCAGCGGGCCTCTCATCAAAACTTCAGCAAAGTATCTCTTCCCACAGAGTAATTCCCCTCAGGTAATCTCTCCAATAAGTTTATTCCCCAACGGAGCCATCTTTTCCTACCGGTGTATTCTTGCAACCATCATCCCTAGCGGAAGCGAAGAACTCTACTCTTCAACGTCAGCCCAGGATTTAATTCCCCGGCCGGTCGTCAAGGATTTATTTTCCTAGATGAAAATACATTCATAGAAATTTCACATTTCATACATCTTGCTTACATACATGATGAAGTGCATACAACACTATATCATTTTGAACATCATGACATCATGCACTTCATACATCATGACATTGCATACAACTGATGTTTTGCCTTTTCAGGGAAAAAGACAATCCAAAAGACAACTACTTTCAACTGTCACAATTCCAGATTCGATTCCTGTACCTAGCCAGGGCACATCTGAAGAGTTTCCAGATTCGATTACTGTATCTAGCCAGGGCACATCTGAAGAGTTTCCAGATTCGATTCCAGTATCCAGCCAGGGCACATCTGAAAAGTTCGAAGATTCGATTCCTGTATCCAGCCAGTGCATATCTGTTGACGACTATTTCCAGACTCGATTCCTGTATCTAGCCAGGGCATGTCTGAAGAGTTTGAAGATTCGATTCTTGTATCCAGCCAGGGCATATCTATCAGCTGTCACCATTCCAGATTCGATTCCTGTATCCAGCCAGGGCACATTTGAAGAGTTCGAAGATTCGATTCCTGTATCCAGCCAGGGCATATCTGTTGACGACTATTTCCAGATTCGATACCTGTATCCAGCCAGGGCATATCTGTGAGCAACCGATTGTAGATTCGACACCTGTATCTAGCCAGGGCATATCTGCATGAGGAGATTGAAGATCAAACACCTGTAACAAGCTAGGAAAACATCTGTCTTTCTCAAAATACACAAGTTCTCGCTAAGGAATCTCATATGCGATCAACACTTCCAAATGGCATCTATAAGCCCATTCCCGACATCACATTGTTGATACTCCAATATGCGAGTGCAAATTTCCGGGCACTCTAGTGTCCAATCTCCTTTTACCCTCGAGTCACGAAAGGCAAACTTGCCAATCTAACTCTTCAGGTTCAAGAAGATTGAACAGGGGCAACTGTTGTACCCCAAAATTTGCCCTCCCATTTCCTTAACATTTTCTCATCACAAGACCCTTGGAGCTCAAGGTCCAGTTAGGGTTTCCTCTGCTCAAGACTTCTCCTTGCACTGTTGACCCAAATTAGGGTTTGTGTTTGCACAAAGATATTTTGACCTAAAATGCCTAAGATGACTTTCATGCTTCATGTTGGACTCCCAAGTTTATCCATACCAAGTTTCAAGTCTTGATTCCAAATTTTGCCCAGTCAATTGGACAGTTGACCTAGAAATCAGCTGTATTGGGGAAAAAAGTCAACTGTGGCCAATTGACAGTCAAATCTCATGAAAATTGACCCACATCAACATTATGAACTCACATGGACCATTTGATCAAGTTTGGATCACAATTCCACAAGAAATTTGATCAGATCACCAAAAGGGCAAAATGGTCATTTTTGGGGTTTTGACTGCACCAAGGCAATTTTTGACTGTTTGACCTAGCCAATGGCAAACCAAACTCACATATGAACTCAAGGACCCCATGGAATTGTCTTGACATGCACAACAAGTTCAAAAGATCCCAAATGCACAAGATTGACAATTGGATTTCCCAGTCAATTGATCAATTTTGACTGTATACTGAAAAGTCAAACTTTGACTTTTTGGTCAAAATCAAGTGTCAAGATTAATTTTTCATCAAAACATGCCAAATCATGAAACTTTTTCATCAAGAAATCAAGAATTGCAAATTAGGGTTTGAAATGAGGATTTTTCATAACTTAGAATTTTTCTAAGTTATGAAAAATCCTAATTTTTTCCTAACTTTGCCCCACTTTCTCACCAAGATTCATGTGGATTCAAGCAAAAGTCAAAACATGAAAGTTGTAGTCTATTACAAAATCTACAACTTTGATTCACAAAGTTTTCCCAAAAGAAGCATGTAGCTCAAGTTACAATTTTTGGAACAAGGGTACCAAACCATTCTTAACTTAGAGAAAATTTGACCTATTTTAGGCATGATTTTTGCCTAACTTCAAGACCATTTTTCACATACTTCCACTTGTAATTTCAATTTGAATTTCAAAGATGGATTGTATTACACATTCCAAGCTTTCCAAAATGTCCAAGAACTCATCAAACAACCTCATGGTTAGGGAGAATCGAATTTGGCAAGTTGGGAAAAACTCACTTTGTTCATGACCAAGTTACATGTCCATAACCTTGCATTTTTGAACTCAGCATGCCTTAAGCTAGATTACAGGTCTTTTATCTCATCTACACTCCATAATTTAATACCAATCCTTTGTGCCAAGGTGTTGTTCTATGAGTTTGGACATTATATGCAAGACTAAGCCATTTTTAGATAAAGCATTATATCCATTTTAGAAAAGTTGCACTTTATGTCAATTAACAATCCAAGCAAGTACAGGGCAAATCTCTTTGGCACAAGTTTATGAGCTAATTACACTGATCAAGGCCAAGGTATGCAGCACATTAGGGGGGCCTGTACAAGCTAGAAACTCAACTTGGCCTTTTGTTGCTTAAGTAAGAAGAAACATAGCATAACATCACACAACTATCATTCCTGTAAACCAAGCCTTAAGAAAACTTGTCAAACATATTCTAAACATCCATTCTGAGCTAGAACACGAGCCAACCATCTCCAACACCCTCTCAAACACAGAATCACCCTCAAACTGCCCAAACAGAGTACCTGCTGCAGATTGAGTTCCATAGCTCAATCCTTTCATGCATTCCTGCTAAAATCACTTCAAACACATCCCACATCATCCCTTGAAACTATTCCAAACCTCAAACACGACCTGTAACACTCCCATTCAACATCACCGTTTTCATTTTTCTGTTTTGCAGGTGGAGTTCTATAACTCGATTCAGCTAGTTTTAAAGCAAAGTAAAACTTGGAATAACATCCCTGGACATCAAGGAAGCTGTACCAATCATCACCTTGCACTGAAAGTACCTCCATCACCAGATACAACTCCAACTGAACAGGTAAGTTCATGAACTCGTATCTCTCCATCCAGGCATTGTTAGCTTTAGGTTTGTGAAGAAAATATGTCATATTCATAGCCCTGAACATGCCCATGTAATTAGTTTTCATTTATATTATATGTGCTGTGAGAATTTAATGTCTGAACAAGGAACAAAAACTAGGTCAGGAATTGGGGGAGAAGAAATTCTCCCTCACCTTAGAGAGTTAAGTCAAGTTCTTTATATGTCTGGATTCGTCTCTTAATGCTCTACATTTTTCATGTTGTGAGTTTTGCTTGAAAGTCCAGGAATTGGAAGATAGAAAACGCGTGTTGATTGTTGTTCATACAGTCTGGAGGTTGAAGAAGGATTTTTTGGGCTGGACTCTGTTTCATATTTCTTTTTGCACCCTTTTGTTACTTTTGAACCCCCCTGGCCCATTATGCATATTTTTATGATTTTTTGACCTTCTCTTTTTTGTCCTGACTTATTTATTTTTCCTCAGAATATTAAAAATAAAAAAAAAATATTTTTACACCATTTTTATATTTATTAGGCTTTTATTTGTTTAAATTGATATTTGTACATAAATAAATAAATAGATACCCTTTTATTCAAAAATACTAAAATAATGCAAACACATTTTATTTTCCATTTTTATTTCATTTTATCTTCTGAAAATATTTTATATAAAATATAATTTTTTTCATAAATATTAAATATTATTATTTTGTACATATTCAATATATTTTGTAAATAATATAAGTACATATATATTTATTAGTATATTTAGGTTAAAAAATACAAAATGTACACATTTTTATTTTTTTATTAATATTTAACATTAAAAATACTTTTTTGACAAATATACTTCATTTTTATTTTATTTTTGTACATAACTAGTAAATATTATACATATTAAATAATTAATACCTTTTATTTAATAAATTAGGGTTTTTGCCCTAAATACATAAAAAATCCAAAAGTTGATACTTTTTATTTTGTTTATTTGACATATAAAAATACTTTTTTTTCATACATATAAAAAAAACATTTTTGCATCTTGCATATTTATTCTTATTTTATTTAATTGTTGTATATTAATTACCTTGTATAATTCCAAATTGATGTAATAGTCTAGGTTTAAATTCCTTGTCAAAATACCCCCATTTGAACATTTGTACCCCCCTTTCCATATATTGTGTTGTAATAACTTAGGAACTTTATTTTTCGCACTTTAATGCTTTCTAATTATGCCATATTAGAATTAGGGTTTGTATGCGAATCAAAAACAACAAAAATAGTTTGACCTAATTTCAAGATAATCAAGCATGAAAATGGACAACACTAATCACACTTGCACCCCTAGGGTATTCCACTTGTTGCCTTCAATAAATGGGCCATGTTGCATGTTAGGTCTCTTTGGGCAAAACAAAACAATTCAAATGATCATAGTCCCTCGATGACGCTTTCGAAAGTTGCCTAAAAAATGATCAAGTCCCTTAAAGGAAAAATTGCCCAAAGATACTTGGCACCATTGCAATTATGGTCTAAACGATGACCCGCGCCCGTCCCTTTCACATCCTAACACAAGATTGTCCACCAAATGCAATGGTGGAACAAAATTGTTAAAAGGGTTAAAAACATAGGAGAAATCTTTGAGAAATTTAGGAGTAGACAACCTCTTAGTTACTTGAATCAAACTTTCAAAACAAAACACTTGCCTATTTTTAAACCACACCTCACAACACTTTCAAAACAAACTTTCAAAAACAAATGAAAACCTTTTCAAAAGACGTACATCTTTGTATACATCCCAACATGGATCATTACAAAGGTTGCCACCACATTGGCCTCTTTTCAAAACATTTTCAAACCCACACACACAAAGCACCATTTCAAACAATTGAAAATTAAGGCAAGTTGATCTAAGCAAGTAACTAAGAGCCCATGGATAACCATGGATAGAAACGGTGCTAATACCTTCCCTTTCTATAATCTACTCCCCGAATCCAAGAAAACATCTCAAAGGTTTTTGCTGTGCTTTTTAACCTTTCCTTAGGATAAAATAAAAAGTTGATGGCGACTCTTGCTCAACCGAAACATTTGCGAAAACAAACGCAAAACCATAGTCAGTTCTCCCACTGTATCACAGGCGGATATGGTTATTATTGAAACATCATTGACAGGAGTCAGTGTAACATGAGTCTTTTCAAAAAGGATTACTTGGTTATCCATTAGGCGTTGGATGCCTAATTTCAACAATGGACAGTCGGTTGGTAAGGATGAACAAAGGTAGCAATCTTCTTCACAACCTGGGAAAATCCCAGCCTTTAGGAAATTCAACTTGATTATTGGTAGCGGAGTTATCAAATCATCAACAGTAGCAACAAAAAGATCTTCTTCAATAGCATTTCAGGGGCATTGGAGAAGAGATTACATTCGGCTTTTCAGGGGCGTCAAATTCAACTTCTTTAGCGTCTATCAAATCCTGAATTTTATTCTTGAGGGCCCAACAATTGTTGGTGTCGTGCCCTATACTCCCTGAATGATAAGCACACTTGGCGTTTGAATGGTAGTAAGGAGAAGCTGTATTCGGATTCTTTGGGGCCTCTTTTAGATTGGCAAGGTTTAACTTCAAATGGCATCTTTAAGGCCATTCCCTCAACCATACTTTGACGAGTGCAAATTTACGGGCACTCTAGTGTCCAATCCTCTTTTACCTTCGAGTCACGAAAGGCCAACTCGCCAATCTAACTCTTCAGATTCAAGAAGATTGAACAGGGGCAACTGTTGTACCCCAAAATTTGCCCTCTCATTTTATCAAGGTTTCCCCTCACAAGACTCTTTGAACTCAAGACCAAGCTAGGGTTTGCTCTGCTCAAGACATCTCCTTGCACTGTTGACCTGAAATTAGGGTTTGAGTTTGCACAAGGATTTTTGGACTTTCAATGCTCAATGTGACTTTCATACTTCATGTTGGACTCCTAAGATTTCTCATACCAAGTTTCAAGCCTTGAATAAAATTTTTGCCCAGTCAATTGAACAATTGACCTAAAAATTAACTGTATTGGGGAAAAAGTCAATTGTGGCCAATTTACAGTCACACCTCATAATTTTTTATCCACAACAACATTATAGACTCATATGAACCATTTGATCAAGTTTGGACCACAACTCCTCAAGAAATTTGACCAGATCATCAAAAGGGTAAAATGGTCATTTTTAGGGTTTTTGACTGCAGAAGGGCAATTCTGATTTTTAACTTAGACAATGGCAAATTTGGTTCAAGCATGTATTCAAGGACTCAATGGCATCATCTTGACCTAATCACAAGGTTCAAAAGATCTCAATTGCATTGGATTGATAAATGAATTTTCCAGTCAACTGATCAAAAATCAACTATATACTGAAAAGTCAAACTTTGACTTTTTGGTCAAAATCAAGTGCCAAGGGTCATTTTTCATCAAGATGTGCCAAAACATGAAACTTGTTCACCAAGAAACCTAATTTTGGAAATTAGGGTTTAAGATTGAAAAATTTCATAACTTAGAAATTTTCTAAGTTATGAAAATTTCTTATTTTTTCCCAACTTTGCCCAACATTTTCACCATGATGAAATTGGATTTAAACAAAACTTCCAACATGAAATTTTTAGTCCTCCACAAAATATACAACTTTGATTCACAAAGTTTTCCCAAAAGAAGCTTGGATCTCAAGTTATGATTTTGTGAACAAGGGTCCTTGAAACTTTTAACTTAGTGAAATGTTGCCCTAGTTTAAGCAGGATTTTGACCTATCTTCATGGCAATTTTTCATATAGTTCCATGTGGAATATCAAAATTAATTTCAAAGATGGATTGTAGATCATGTTACAAGCTTTCCAAAATGTCCAAGAACTCTCCAAAATCATTTATGGTTAGGGAAAATCGAAGGTTTGAAAATGGAAAAATATCACTTTGGTCCATGGCATTTTTCACTATGATACAAGTTGCAAATTCTGCCCAACCTTGCTTGTACTTGTTTACAGGTCCTTAAACCCTTTCACACTCAAAAATTGAATGCAAACACAATGGATTAAGGCATTGTTCTGAGCTTTAGAAGTTTACACATTGAATTAATCTAAAAATAGCAAAAAGGCAACATTGCCACTTTGATAAAGTTGGCTTTATGTCAAGTTGTTCCTCTTGAGCTGTGAACCCAATCTTTTGCAGCAAACCAACTCCACAAACTTAGGGCAAGGTACACTAACTTTGTGCAGCTAGGAAGGAGGCCTGTATAGGCTCTTGAGCATTGTCACTTCACTTTTGCTTCAAAAGCAAGTCAACTTGCAAAATCACCACAACTCTTCAATCTGATATAACCAACTCTTGTAAACATTTCAAACAAGTTTTGCATATCACACTAAGCCAGAAACACGAGCTAGCAACCTCTCAAACACCCTTGTACGCAAAAATCACATTTTCTTGCAAAACAGGGTAGGCCCTACAGAATCACTTCCATCTTCACATCCACTCGTGCGTTTTGCTTGCAACCAGTTCCAACACACTCCATACAACCTACCTAAACTATCCCAACCATTCCCAAGTCACTGTAACTCCATTTACACACTTCACCATTTCTGAATTTTGAGTTTGCAGGTTGAGTTCTATAGAGAGATTCAAGCAAGTTCAAAGCTAGCTAAGCATTGGGAAAGCTCAAAGGAACTTCAAGCAAGCTCACAAGCATCTCAGGCCTCACTGAAAACCCCTGCATTGCCATACTCGAGCTTGACTGAAACAGGTAAAGTTCAAACTTCTATCTCTCTATTTAGGAATCATTAGGCTTAGGTTTGTGAATAAAAAATGTAGTCCTCATTGCCCTTGAGCTGTACATATGCATAGAATTCATTTAAGTTAACTGAGCTGGGAGAATTTAAATGATAAACTTTCTGAAAAAACTAGGTTAAAAATTAGGGCCAGAGGAAATCTCTTTGGTCTTTGAGAGTTAGATTAAGTTTTTTATATGGTTAAAATCGTATGATCATGCTCTATAACTTTCATCTTACAAGTTTTTCTTTTTAAGCACTGAAATAGGAGATACGAATTTATACATAGCGCGCGCATGGTTCTGTCTCAAGGACAGGGATAAAGAGGCAATGTGGGCTGGGCTTGGATTCTCCTTGCTTTTGACACCCCTTGGCTTGCTGTTTACACCCCCTTGACCCATTTGTTTATTTTTCCATATTTTTCATTTCTTTTTTAGTTTCTGAGTTTTATTATTTTTTATAAACATAAAAAATTACTAAAAATATTTTCTTAAATTATCACATTTTATTTTATTATTTTTATTATTTTTTTGGATATAGAAATAGTTATTAAATAGTATATACTTTTATTCCTTTCAAATAAATTCATAAATAATACAAAAAATATTATATATTTTTATTTTTATTATTTATGTACTCAAATATTATTTTTCTCACACATTTAATTTTTTAACACTCTTGTATATATTTTATTTTCTTGTACATAAAAAATGAATAAATAAATATTTAGAATATATATATATTCTCTTAAAACAAAACTAGGGTTTCCACCCTTAATAAAAATAACCTTTTATTTTTCTTATTTTTGACACATTAAATAATTTATTTTACATACATAAAATAATACCAAAAATATTTTGTGCATATTTACATTTTTTCATATTTAAATGTTTGTCAATTTATCATTTGTACAATGAATTCAATTTGGTTGTAATAGTTGAATTGGGGCTTTTATTTTCTTGCAAATATCCCCCTATTCAAACTTGTATCCCCCTCCCCATAATCATGTTGTAATAGTTGTAGATTTACTTTTACGCACTTTATTGCTTTCAAATATGCCATGATAGAAAGATTAGGGTTTGTATGCAAAAATCCAAAATCAAACAAATAGCTTGACTAAAACAAGACAAAAAATGTATGAAAAATGACAACACAATGCACACAAGCACCCTTAGGGTTTCATCCACTTGTTGCCTCAAACATGGCCATGATATGCATGCTAGGTATCTTGGAAAAACAAAAACAAAACAAAAAGATCATAGTCCCTCGATGATGCTATCTTGGTTGCCTATACAAAAATGATCTAGTCCCTCAAACAAACTTGCTAAGATACTTAGCACCATTGTTATCATGGTCGTACGATGACCCGCGCCTGTCCCGTTTAACATCCAAACACAAGGTTGTTTACCAAATACAATGGTAAAACAACAATGTAAAAGGGTTAAAAATGTGTATGAAATATCTTTGAGTTAGGGTAGACAACTCCTATTTACTTGATCAAACTTGCAAACATCCTTTCTATTTTCAAAAACACACAACACAATTTCAAAACATTTCCCAAAAACAACTTTCAAAACATTGAAACATCTTTTCAAAATACAAACACCTTTGTATATATTCAAACAAGAATCATTACAAAGGTTGCCTAGACAAAAGGCCTCTTTTCAAAACATTTTCAAAACCACACACAAAAGCACAATTTTAAACAATTGAAAAGCAAAAGCAAGTGATCTAAACAAGTAACTAAGAGCCCATGGAAAACCATGGATGAAAAGGGTGCTAGCACCTTCCCTTTTCATAATCTACCCCCCGAACCCAAGAAAACATCTCAAAGGTCTTTCCTGTGTTTTTTGACCTTTCCTTTGGATAAAATAAAAATTCGATGGCGACTCTTGCTAAACCGAAACATTTGCGAACACAAACGCAAAACCTCAAGTCAGTTCTCCCACCGTATCACATATTGATACTGCTTGTAAAAGGAGGCAGCCAAATCCTCCCAATTATGCACGTCAGACCTCTCTAGCTGGTATAACCAATCTAACTGCGTCCCCGACAGGCTGTCTTGGAAAAAGTGGACCCATAGGTCTTTGTCAGAAGAATGTGGTTGAATTTTCCTGACATAAGATCGTAGGTGCATCTTTGGGGAAGACACCCTATCGTCCTTAGCAAATAGAGGTACTTTAAACTTCGAAGGGATAACTATTCCAGATACCAACCCTAACTCTTCAAAGTCCAGCCCAGGCACTCTCTGAATCTCCACGGCAGCTAGACGCTCTTCCAGATTTTTGTATTTTTCATCTGCAGGAGGGTACTGTTGTTCTGAGTGATCCTCAACTTCCTCTTCTTCAGCTTCAGAATCTGAGGGCACGACAATCTCTTTACCTTTTCTCTCTCCTTCCTCAGAGGTTGATGGAAAATCTAGGACCCTTCTGGCTTGACCTTCAAATTTTCTGCCCAAGGTAGCCACACCAACTCTCTTCTTCTTATTTTTCTCCTTTTCCTTTTCTAGTAGAGTCTTGAGCTCCTCCTGACTTTTAGCCAAAGTCATGAGTAGCTGTTGGAATTGTGAATTTTGAGCTTGTAAGTCTTTGACGGTTTGTTCAATATCCATCTTGCTGAAATAAACAACAGAGAGATGAGGAAACTTGGTGTGAAGACCTGTTTATGCATATGATGAATGATATTTATTCATGTAATACTTTCAAGGATTCAGAAATTCAAATTTGTTTTAAACAAAAAAGAAACACACGTAATTAATAAGATAGAATTGTTAGTACGTCAATTCCCCATGGGCAAAATAATATAAAATTCTAAGGTAAAAAGACGTTGCGCATCCTCTTTGGTGCAATGTAGGTGTTGAGAGTCTGCTCTTCGTGAAGCTGACGAGTAAGTTCTAAAACCTTTTTCTCGCTAGCGTAGAATTGGGCTTCAAAAGTATCGCGTTCTCCCTTGAGCTGTATCCAACTTCTTTGCAGATCTTCGAGTGATGTTGGCATGTCAGGATGTAGGAGGGTGTATGGAACCTCTCCTTCCTTAACAGGCTCTATAATCATAGGGAGAATGTAGGGGTAAGGCATCATAAGACTTTGGGCGCGGGTTCGTACCCACTTGAGGTAAGGCTCAAGGGGGATGGAATTCTTGTGTCTAAGGTCTTACTGTCTACCTTGTTGGGCATCCTCCAAGCTCGGATGAACCTTTGTTGAAGTCCTTGAGCTTCGTTGTCGAAGTCAAAAACCAAGTCTGGAATCAGCATGTCATGTGGGCCATCCCTTCGGGCATACCCAAACTGTCTCAGAGCCAAGCAGGGGTTGTAGGTGATGCCTCCCCTAATTCCAAGTAGAGGGACATTAGGTAATTCCCCATAATGGTTGATGATGATAACATTTTCTCTGGACCGAGAACACCAATGAACATCTGAATGTGTAAGAGTCATCAACCATTGTGACCACCTAAATCCTTGCTCATTCTTCAAAACTGATTGGGGAAGATGAGAAATAAACCATCTTTCCAATAGAGGAGTGCAACACATGAGAACACCTTTTTTCCTCATTGTTCGAGTGTGAAAAGAGTGCAAGATATCTCCAAGCAATGTAGGCACCGGGTTGCGAGCCATAAAGATTTTGACAGCATTGACATCTATAAGCTAGTCAGGGTTTGGGAACAAGATCAACCCATAGATGAGAAGAGCTACAATCTCCTCAAAAGCTTGCAGGTCTAGAGAATTCCAGCATTCTTGAGCTTTCTCAAACAGGAACTTTGCCAAGAAACCCTTGACACCACTTCTGGTTTCCCAATGACCTTTGACATCTGATGGTTGCAAGTGCAGGGCTTGAGCAACATCTTCAGGCTTTGGATATCTTTCCGTACCGTTGAAAGGTATTTGATGGAGAATAGGAATCCTCAAGAGTTAAGAAAATTCCTCAAAAGTAGGCACTAGCTGGTAATCAGGAAATGTGAAGCAGTGGTGTAGGGGGTCAAAGAACTGGAAGAGAACTTTCACCATGTCTTCCTCTATGTTGGAGTTGACCAAGTTGAGAAGTCGACCATGTCTCTCAGTGAATGGAGAATACTATGGAATCTTGGAATCAAGCTCCTTGAGTTGTGGAGGAATTCTCACAAGATTGACCTGAATAGTTTTCCTGCGAAGGGAATCCATAACCTACAAAACAGGAACAAAGATGAAAATCCAAAATCCTTGAAATGGTTAGTGGATGAAAATGATGCTTCATGATGTTCATGATGTTATGCACAAGTATATATGTACAAGCAAATCACATAAGTTCCTAGTTTTAGGCTTACATGGGGTTTCATAGGTAAGTACCCTCTTGAAGTTTAGTTGGCTCAACCTGTCCTAGTAAATAGTAACCGGGTTCTAAGGAGCTCAATATCACTGGATTGTTTTATGTGTTCATTGTTTTAGTTTAGCCACTTTACTGGCGACCGAAATATTCCAAGAAAATAACCCTCAATGAGTGTAGTATCGAGTATCTACCAACTTCGGACTACACCAAAGCCGGTCATCTCACTGCATCCTAAAAGGCCAAGATGGTCAAGTAAAGGTTCTAAAAGTCCATTAGTGCTTCATGACATCACTCAGCGGCCCCGTATTCTCTTTGATTGACTCAAAGGCTACCGGTACCCACAAATATGTCACACTAACATAGCTATTGTTTAGACTGTGTCGGTATACCCTGCACAGTTTCCACAACGTATTGCTATTTACCTATGAATGTTTCCCAAATCTGGGTAGAGGACTCAAACCCAAACAATAGAACCAAAATGTAAAGCATACAAGTCAAGCAAGATAAGCATGTAAAGGTGATCTAAAACCCTAAGCTAACCCCACTTTTAGAATTTTCCCCAGCAGAGTCGCCAGTTCTGTGATACGGTGGGAGAACTGACTTGAGGTTTTGCGTTTGTGTTCGCAAATGTTTCAGTTTAGAAAGAGTCGCCACCGACTTTTTATTTTATCCAAAGGAAAGGTCAAAAAGCACAGGAAAGACCTTTGAGATGTTTTATTGAGTTCGAGGGGTAGATTATGAAAAGGGAAGGTGCTAGCACCCTTTTCATCCATGGTTTTCCATGAGCTCTTAGTTACTTGTTTAGATCACTTGCTTTGCTTTTTCAATTGTTTGAAATGGTGCTTTGTGTGGTTTTGAAAGTATTTTGAAAAGAGGCCATTGTTTTGACAATCTTTGTAATGATTCTTGTTTGAAGAATGTATACAAAGATGTTTGTCTTTTGAAAAAATGTTTCAACGTTTTGAAAGTTGTTTGGAAATGTTTTTGAAATTGTGTGTGTTTGTTTGAAAATAGCAAGGATGGTTTGCAAATTGATCAAGTAACTAGGAGCATCTACCTAATCAAAAGTATTTCCTACACATTTTTAACCCTTTGACATTGTTGTTTTACCATTGTATTTGGTAAACAAACTTATCTTTGGATGTTAAACGGGACGGACGTGGGTCATCGTGTGAAATCAAGCTTTCCAAATGTTTTAATGAAGACAAGCTAGCATGCAAAAATGAATGGATCAAGATAGAAGATTCATCTCAAGCAAAGATTCATTGATCAAGATCAACTTTTCAAAACTTATGACTTAAGGTATATGAGATTTTTGATCTTATGATCTTAGTACTCAAAACTATTTTTAATCATGCATTTACTTTATTAAAATAATATTTTGAGTATATACTAAGTTTGATTAAAGAAGGATATTTTAAATTGTTTAAAATCTTTGAAAATAATGTTTTTTCAAGTTTTGTACACAAGCAATCGATTGTCATACAACGACAATCGGTTGCATCCAAGAAACTTTTGCTTCTGTTTGACATACAATCGGTTGTCGTCTAGCAGCAATCGATTGTCATGTGTTTTATTTTCAAATTTTTTGAACGTTGGCTTTAGATCAACCGATTGCTCCTAAATGACAATCGGTTGTCCTAGTTATAATTTTCAATTTTTTAAAACGTTGTTGTGCTGCAATCGATTGTTGCTTTGGTGCAATCGGTTGTTGTGCCTTAAATTTTGAAAATTTTGATTTTTCCAGCAACCTTTGGTAACACCTTTTCATGGCAATCCTTGTATCTTTTCATATACATTGTTTTAGTAAAAATGGTTTAAACATTGCTATGTTTCATTGAAGAGGTATTACTACACTATAAATTATTTTCATTTAGAATTTTGAAAACACACATCAAAAATTATACAACAACAATCACTAACAACTTTCTATTCTTTTGATTATACTCTTTATACTCAAGATATTTTGTTCATCATTTTCATATGCATTCTGAAAATTGTTCTTGAGCACTTAGAAGAGTATTCCATCTTAAATTTCATATTGATAAGAAAAGATCAATCAAGTGATTGACATTGCTTCTTCATTATTCAAACTCTTATGCAAATCAAGCAAACTATTGTATACTTGTTTTCAGGATTGTTGGAAACAAGAAAGACACTTAGAGAGGATTGTTCTCTTTGTGGTCTTAGTAAAAATCCAAGAGGATTGTTCTTGGTCCAAGAGGATTGTTCTTGGCTTGTTAGGTAGTCTTGTACAAATTACCAACAATAAGGAAATCTCTTTCATATTGAAAGGGGACTGGAGTACTCTCGGACTGTAAGGGGAACCAGGATACATCATTGTGTTCTTTACTTTCCGCATTTACTGCTCTCATCACTTATCAGAAAAAGAAAGAAAAGAAACTCTTGCAAAAATATTCATACAATTCAGAAAAAAATTTAAAGAACCTAATTCACCCCCCTCTTAGGCGCATCTGAACTTACAATTGGCATCAGAGCAGGTTATAGGTAACCTGTTCCTACTAGATCCAGAATGGCTTCCGCAAACAACAATTCTGTGTTCAGAGACGGTGGCAGTAGCAACAAGCCTCCTCTATTATATGGTGAATATTTTGATTTCTGGAAGATCCGTATGAAGGCTCATCTAGAAGCACAAGGCGAAGAAATATGGGATGTAGTCCAAAATGGTCCTTTTGTTCCGGTAACTGTTGTAAATGGCGTTGGTTCATCAAAACCTAAAACTGTATGGGATGATGATGATAAGAAAAAGGTCTTGTATGACAAAAAGGAAATAAACCTCCTTCAAAGCGCACTTAGTATGGATGAATTCTTCTGTATCTCAGCATGTACAACGACAAAAGAGATTTGGGATACATTGGTTGAAACACATGAAGGAACAACTGAAGTTAAGAGATCGAGACTTAATATGTTAAGTCAAGAATATGAATTATTCTGCATGCAACCCGAAGAATCCATTCTTGATTTACAAAAGAGATTTGTGCATCTAACAAATCATCTAAGGGCACTTGGCAAAACATTGACTAATGATGAATTGAATCTAAAAGTGCTCAGATCCTTGACTAGAGAATGGAAACCAAAGGTAACGACAATCTCAGAAAAGAAAAGTCTCGCTACTATGACATCCGCAACCTTGTTCGGAAGACTTCAAGAATACGAGACAAAACTTGGTAGATTGGAAAAGCGTGAAAATCAAGAAAAGAAGTCTAAAAACATTGCCTTGAAGATTGACTCCAAGGAAGACGAAAAGAAAGATAATCATGATGAAGATGAAAACTTCATGCTTCTCGTTAGAAGACGGAAAATTATTTGGTAAAAATGGCAAAGCCTTCTCGCACTCAAAGAAGAAGAAACACTTCAAGAAGAAGGAAGGATCCTCATCAACACAAGAAGTTACTTGTTATGAATATGGTAAACAAGGTCACATCAAACTGGACTGTCCAAAACTTTCAAAGAAAAGTGGCTACAAAGGCAAGAAGGAATCAAAAGATAAGAAAGCATATGTTGCATGGGAAGATGTTAAACTAAGTTCGTCATCCGACTCCGATAGCGACGAAAGTGCAAATCTTGCGTTAATGGCATCACACCACTCCGAAAGCGAAGATGATGAGGTTAGTAATGTATTCTATCTTTTTGATAGTGATGCACAAGGTGCTATAAATGAACTGTTAAATGAATGCATAATTTTGTACAAAACTATCTCATCACAAAAGAAACAAATTGCATCGTTGGAAGAAAAATGTGGATCTATTGAAAAAGATCTCAAAGATGAAAAGCAAAAAGTTAGTGATGAAAAACAAAATTTTGTATGCACAAAGTGTGAATCTCTCTCTTTCCAAATTGTCCAATTGAAAAGGGTTATTGAAAGGTATGAAAAAGGACAAATTGGATTGGAAGGTGTTCTTAGCCAATAAAGATACTCAAATGACAAAAGTGGTCTTGGATACTCAAAATTTTCAAAACCAAGTACCAACAAGACCATCTTTGTCAAGGCTAGCGATCAACCAACCAAAGAGAAAGAAATCACTCCCAAAATAGTTCATCACTATCCCATAAAGAAAATACCCCCTAAGAAGAAATCTTATCCTTCTAGATATAGAAGTAAATTTGAACCTACTTGTTTTTATTGTGGTATTCGAGGACACACACCTAATGCTTGTTATGTTAGAGACTTTGGCATGGCAAATGGGCATTATGTGTGGGTTAAGAAAGGAACTAATTATGAAGGACCCAAAGCAACTTAGGTACCTAACAAAACCTAATCTTGTTTTGTAGGTAAGCTTGACGACCACTTCAAATCTATGGTATCTCGATAGTGGTTGTTTCAAGCATATGACGGGAGATATCGACAAATTTTCACATCTAACACTTAAGGCCAAGGGTTATGTGACGTATGAAGATGAAAACAAAGGAAAGATTCTTGGCATAGGAAAAGTTGGTGGCCCACCTTTCACATCAATTGAAGATGTTCTTTATGTCGAAGGACTAAAGCACAATCTCCTAAGTATTAGCCAACTATGTGACAAAGGCTTCAAGATCAAGTTCACTAAAGATGAATGTTTGATAGAAGATGAAGTCACACATGAGGCTAAACTTAAAGGTAAAAGAGTAAATAATATTTTTATGATTTCCCTTAACGATTTGCCTTTGAAGGTTAAATGTCTCATGGAAAACAACAACGACTCATGGCTATGGCACAAAAGAATCGCTCATATTCATATGGAGCATTTAAACAAATTGATTAAGCATGACGTTGTTGTTGGACTGCCTAAGATAAAGTTCATCAAAGATAGACTTTGCGATGCATGTCAAAAGGGAAAGCAAACAAAATCAACTTTCAAATCCAAGAATGTGGTGTCCACTACTAGGCCACTACAACTGCTTCATATGGACTTGTTTGGCCCTTCAAGAACAAGAAGCTTCGGAGGTAATGTATACGCTCTAGTTATTGTTGATGACTTTTCTAGATATACTTGGACACTCTTTTTAGTGCAGAAAAATGATACATTCAAGGCGTTCAAGAAATATGCAGAGCAAATTCAAAATGAGAAGTCACTATATATTGCCTCCATAAGAAGCGACCATGGTGGAGAATTCCAGGATTCCTCCTTTGAAGATTTCTGTGAAGAACATGGAATATCACATAATTTCTCAGCACCAAGGACTCCTCAACAGAATGGAGTTGTAGAAAGGAAGAATAGGTCTCTTATTGAACTTGCAAGGACAATGCTTAGTGATTCAAACCTTCCAAAATACTTTTGGGCGGATGCTGTAAGCACGGCATGCTTTGTAAGCAATAGAGTTAATATTCGACCTATCTTGAAGAAGACTCCGTATGAACTCTTTCGAGGAAGGAAACCAAATATTTCATTCTTTCATGTCTTTGGCTGTAAATGTTTTGTCCTTAACAACGACAAAGACAACCTTGGTAAGTTTGATGAAAAATCGGATGAAGGTATTTTTCTTGGTTACTCCTTATCTAGTAAAGCTTATCGTATATACAATAAAAGAACTTTAACTATTGAGGAATCTATGCATGTATCATTTGATGAATCTAACCCCTCTGAGGAGGATACTATTGTTTTAAATAATGATGATGAGATTTTAGATATTCCTCAAGAAGATGGCTCCAAGACCAACAATGAGAATCAATTGAAACAACAAGAAGAACAAATTCCAGATGAATAAAATGTCAATGATCTACCTAAGGAATGGAGAACCCATAGAGATCACCCTATTGATAAAATCATCGGTGACATCAGTCAAGGCGTTTCAACAAGATTGAACCTCAAAGATGCTTGCTTGAACATGGCGTTCGTTTCTCAAATTGAACCTTCCAAAGTCGACGACGCATTAGGAGATGACCAATGGATGATTGCTATGCAAGAAGAATTAAATTAGTTCGAGAGAAATCAAGTTTGGGAACTTGTTCCTAAACCAAGTGACAAACACATCATAGGTACAAGATGGGTGTTCAAAAAAAACTTGATGAGAACGGTATAATTGTCCGAAACAAAGCAAGATTGGTAGCCCAAGGATACAACCAAGAAGAGGGAATTGACTTTGAAGAAACTTTCGCTCTGGTTGCAAGGTTATAAGCTATCCGTGTTTTACTTGCTTACGCTTGTTCATTGAATTTTCTACTTTACCAAATGGACGTCAAAAGCGCATTCTTAAGTGGCTATATCAATGAAGAAGTCTATGTCAAACAACCCCCGGGCTTTGAAGACTTCAAGAATCCTTCACATGTCTTTAAGTTGAGAAAAGCTCTTTATGGCTTAAAACAAGCACCTAGAGCATGGTATGACAGACTCAGTACATTCTTATGCGAAAAAGGTTTCGAGAAAGGTAAAGTGGATAAGACCTTGTCCATAAAAAGGATCAAAGGTAACACTTTATTAGTACAAGTCTATGTCGATGATATTATATTTGGTTCAACTAACCAAGATTTGTGTGAAGAATTCTCGTTGATGATGCAAGGAGAATTTGAGATGTCTATGATGGGCAAGATGAACTATTTCCTTGGATTGCAAATTAAGCAACTGGAAGATGGTATCTTCATCAATCAATCAAAATATTGCAAGGAACTTTTGAAAAAGTTTGATATGGATAATTGCAAATCAATGCACACGCCAATGGGCTCCAGTACTTATGTTGATCAAGATGAATCTGGTATTTCCATTGATATTACTAAATATCGAGGCATGATTGGATCATTGCTATACTTGACGGCAAGTCGTCCTGACATCATGTTCAGTGTATGTCTGTGTGCACGATTTCAAGCAAACCCGAAATAATCTCACCTTATGGAGGTAAAAAGAATCATGAAATATCTCAAAGGAACAACCAATGTCAGCCTATGGTACCCAAAAGGTAATATATGCAATTTAATTGGTTATTCTGACGCTGATTATGCAGGATGTAAAACAGATAGAAAAAGCACAAGTGGCACTTGTCACATTTTGGGAAATGCATTAGTCTCTTAGGCATGCAAGAAACAAGCTTGTGTGGCTCTTAGTACGGCCGAGGAAGAATATATTGCAGCAGGTAGTTGCTGTGCGCAAATTCTATGGCTCAAGCAACAACTCCGTGACTACGGACTCGACCTTGGATGCATTCCACTCCTATGCGATAACACAAGTGCAATCAACATTACAAAGAATCCTGTGATGCATTCTAGAACAAAGCATATCGACATTCGACATCACTTTCTTCGTGATCATGTACTTCAAGGAGATGTCGAAGTCACCTTCATGGATACGTATAATCAACTAGCAGATATCTTCACTAAACCGTTGGCAAGAGAACCGTTTTTCAAGATCCGAAGAGAGCTAGGTATCTTGGACGAAAATGACATTATCTAATTAAGGTACATGGCTATGATTTTAATCTTAACTTTATGATAATATGTCTCAATCCATGTTTTTTATTACTAAACTTATTATATATGACCATGAATGCACAAAAATTAAGTATTTTTCACTTTTTTGCTAATGATAATCGGTTGTCATGGAGTGACAATCGGTTGTATCTTAAAAATTTTAGATTCTGTCTTCATTACAATCGGTTATCACTCCACGAAAACCGGTTGCCTCTTCTTTATTTTCGACCCTGTCTGCATTTTTCAAAGGATGCAATCGGTTGTCATCAAACGACAATCGATTGCACAGTTCAAAATTTTGAATTTTTTTATTTTTTTCAGTTACACTCTTTTTATTCCTTCTCTTCCATTGCCATTACTAATATTTATTTTGTACAAAGATTCTTATTCTATTTTTGAATGTTTTAAGTATTTGGTCAACAACTTTTAAATGCATAGTCCTTTCCTATGACAAAATTTTTTTGGATACTTACACACTGAAGAATCTCTATGGTACAAGTCTTTATTGTTTTGACTAAACCATTGCATGCCTTACCTATCCATGCAATGCTTATATCTCTATAAAAGATCAACCAAAACCTAAGCCTCATATATCCTCTTTTATCTCAAGAAACCCTACAAACACCAAATACCCTTACCCCTTCCAATTCTCTCATTTCTCATAATGTCAACATCAAAGAAAGGTAAGGGAAAAGCTTTTTCCTCATCTCAAGGTGATGATATCTCAAGACTCATTCCATCGAGAAGCCAAAGGGAAAGATTTGTGTCTCACTTCCAGAGGATGAAGGTTCTTCTACCAAGGTTCGGTAATCTTGACAACTTTTATTCCGAATGCTTTAGTTTTCCAGCATTATTTAGATCTCAAGGGATATACAAGTTGATTGGTGTTAATGGACCCATTTACCCTAATTTGGTAAGGATTTTCTACAGTAATCTAACCATTAGTAGAGGATGCATGATTTCAAATGTCAAAGGGGTTCCTATAGAACTCACAGTGCAGAATTTTGGTGAAGCTTTGGGTATTCCAAATGATGGTGCTTGCATTAAACTTCTCTCAAATGCAAATCTGCCTGGCTACAACAAAAGTGACTTCTACTATGGAATTGTAAGAATTCCCGAGCGTGATTTTATTCAGAAAAGGCAAAGACTTATTGGTGGAACTCCGGAGAGGAACTCTTGGTCTGCAGGAATTCTCATTATTGATGATCGTTTGATCCACTACTTTTTGGCGTATGTGGTTATGCCAAAGTTCTCAAATATTTCCAATGTCAATGGTTGTGAGATGCAGATTTTGTATGCGGTGAAGAATGGGATTCAAATCAACTGGTCTTATGTGATTCTACATCATATGGTACTACATAATGAAAATGCTTCTGCTTTGCCCTATGGCTCCTGGCTTACCCTTGTTTTTGAGAAGTTCAATTTTCCCTTGTCTGGTGAACACATGGTGCCTATGACTAACCCCAAACATGAAATCACTCCGAAGAAAGTATGTAATACCAAAACCGGCGTCAAATTTGATCCGATTAATAGAACCATCACATACATTCATACTCCTCCACAAAACCAACCTCAACAAGAACAACAACTTCAAAACCAACCTCCACAACCAATGGAAAACTCTTACAATCAAGTTTTTGACTACCTTTAATACATGAACAACAACATGAACAATCAATTTGCTCATCTCTATGCCCATACCAATGTCCCTCCTTATGAAGCTCAACCTTATCATTACCCTTTCATTCAACCTCAAACCAATGAAGGCAATGATGGTGAAGGTCAAGATGATGAAGACTTTGTTGAAGGCATGGATGATTAGTTTTTAAGTTCTTATGATTTTAGTACTTTATGTTCTCATGTTTTATGTCGTCTTTTCTAGTTTTGTTTAAGACACGTCATGTATTATGATCCTTTTCATTTTGTGCACTTTGTTTATGTTATATCTATGCATGCAAACTTTATTTATGCTATGTTGTTTCTATGTGCAATTTTATGATCTTCTTTCCCATTCCTTTTTGCTAATGACAAAGGGGGAGAAGACTTTGTAGTTTCTTTTGTGTTTCTCTAACCCAAATTGCAGCAAGCAAGCAATCTGCAAAACCCTCATGCAATAGATCAAGGGGGAGTCTTTAATTTAGGGGGAGTTTTCAACAACTTGATTAGAGAAAACCAAGATGCACTCCAAACTTCAAGCAATGGTTGTCATCATCAAAAAGGGGGAGACTGTGAAATCAAGCTTTCCAAATGTTTTGATGAAGACAAGCTAGCATGCAAAAATGAATGGATCAAGATAGAAGATTCATCTCAAGCAAAGATTCATTGATCAAGACCAACTTTTCAAGACTTATGACTTAAGGTATATGAGATTTTTGATCTTATGCTCTTAGTGCTCAAAACTATTTTTAATCATACATTTACTTTATTAAAATAATATTTTGAGTATATACTAAGTATGATTAAAGAAGGATATTTTAAATTGTTTAAAATCTTTGAAAATAATGTTTTTCAAGTTTTGTACACAAGCAATCGATTGTCATACAACGACAATCGGTTGCATCCAAGAAACTTTTGCTTCTGTTTGACATACAATCGGTTGTCGTCTAGCAGCAATCGATTGTCATGTGTTTTATTTTCAAATTTTTTGAACGTTGGCTTTAGAGCAAACGATTTCTCCTAAATGACAATCGGTTGTCCTAGTTATAATTTTCAATTTTTTAAAACGTTGTTGTGCTGCAATCGATTGCTGCTTTGGTGCAATCGGTTGCTGTGCCTTAAATTTTGAAAAATTTGATTTTTCCAACAACCTTTGGTAACACCTTTTCATGGAAATCCTTGTATCTTTTCACATACATTGTTTTAGTAAAAATGGTTTAAACATTGCTATGTTTCATTGAAGAGGTATTACTACACTATAAATTATTTTCATTTAGAATTTTGAAAACACACATAAAAAATTATACAACAACAATCACTAACAACTTTCTATTCTTTTGATTATACTCTTTATACTCAAGATATTTTATTCATCATTTTCATATGCATTCTGAAAATTGTTCTTGAGCACTTAGAAGAGTATTCCATCTTAAATTTCATATTGATAAGAAAAGATAAATCAAGTGATTGACATTGCTTCTTCATTATTCAAACTCTTATACAAATCAAACAAACTATTGTATACTTGTTTTCAGGATTGTTGGAAACAAGAAAGACACTTAGAGAGGATTGTTCTCTTTGTGGTCTTAGTGAAAATCCAAGAGGATTGTTCTTGGTCCAAGAGGATTGTTCTTGGCTTGTTAGGTAGTCTTGTACAAATTACCAATAATAAGGAAATCTCTTTCATGTTGAAAGGGGACTGGAGTACTCTCAGACTGTGAGGGGAACCAGGATACATCATTGTGTTCTTTACTTTCCGCATTTACTGCTTTCATCACTTATCATAAAAAGAAAGAAAAGAAACTCTTGCAAAAATATTCATACAATTCAGAAAAAAATTTAAAGAACCTAATTCACCCCCCTCTTAGGCGCATCTGAACTTACACATTGTATGACCATGATAGCAATGGTGCCAAGTATCTTAGCAAGCTTTAGGGACTGAGGTCATCTTTATTTAGGCAACCAAGATAGCGTCATCGAGGGACTATGATCTTTTGTTTTGTTTGATTTTGCCAAGATACCTAGCATGCATACCATGGCCATTTTTAAGGCAACAAAGTTGATGAAACCCTAAGGGTGCTTGTGTGCAATGTGTTGTCATTTTTCATGTATTTTTGTCTTGTGTTAGGTCATGCTATTTGTTTGATTTTTGGTCTTTGCATACAAAACCCTAGTTTACTATCATGGTATATGAAAGCAATAAAATGCGTAAAGTAAATCTAGATTATTACAACAATATTATGGAAAGGGGGTACAAGTTTGAATATATGGATATTTGCACAAAATAAAAACCCTAATTTACTATTACAACCCAATTGAATTTATACAACAATAAATAAATAAACAAGTATTTAAATATGGAATAAATTGTAAATATGCAAAATGTTTTTGTATATGATTTTATATATGTAAAAATGAATTTATTTATGTCCTAAAAATAAGAAAATAAAAATGATTATTTTTTGAAAGGGTGAAAACCCTAATTTTTGGTTTAATAGAAAATATATTCTAATATTATTTTATTTCATTTATGTACAAAGAAATAATAAAAATAATATATACAAAATGTTAAAAAATTGAAATATGTGTGAAAATATTATTTTAAATGTATAAATAATAAAAATAAAAATATATAATATTTTTATATTATTTACAAGTTTTATTTAAGAAAATAAAGTATATTAACCTAATAATTTATTTATTATGCAAAAAATAAAATAAAAAAAATATGGTAAAATGCAAAAAATAAAGAAAATATTTTTTGTGATTTTAAATGTTTAGAAAAAATAAATAAAGTCAGAAAATATAAATTATGCAAGAAAATATGAAAAATATCAAAAAAACAAAGGGGGTGCAAATAGAAATAGGGTGGTGTGAATAGAAACAAGCCCAAGCGTCAGGCCCAATTTCACTTCATCCCTGACCTTTGTCTTCTTCGCACGCGCTGTGTACTTCAAATCCTGTTCTTGCTATTCTTTGCATAAAATCAAAAACTTATAACATGAAAAATGTAGCTCATCATCACACGATTCCAATGATATAAAAAACTTGACCTAACTCTCAAAGATCAGAGAGAATTTTAATGGCCCTAAATTCTGACCTAGTTTTTTCAGCATGTTCATCATCCAAATACTCCTAGCTCAGTTAATATAAATACAAACTATGCATATGTACAGCTCAGCAACTTAAGGACTACATTTTTGCTTCACAAACCTAAGCCTAAGGATGTCTAAATAGAGAGATAGCAAGTTGAAAAATACCTTGTTCAGTTGAGTTTGGATATGGCAATGTAGCAACTTTGAGTGAGGCCTGAAGTACTTGTGAGCTTGCTTGAAGTTCCCTCAAGCTTTCCCAATGCTCAGCTTGCTTTGAAATGGCTTGAATCTCCTTGTAGAAGTCAACCTGCAAACTCAGAAATTGAAAATGGTGAAGCTTGAAAATGATCTCACAGTTGCTGGACAGGGGTCTGGATAGTTCAGGTGTGTTGTAGGGAATGTGTTTGAAGTGATTCAAGACAAAACACACGAGCCAATTTGGTTTTGGAAATAGTTCTGCAGATGATGCCCTGTTTGGGCAGGAACTTGTGATTTTTGTGTTTTAGGGTGTTTGAGAAGTTGTCAACTCGTGTTTATTGCTTGTTACAATATGCTGAACTTGTCTAGAAAAATGCCAAGGCTTGGTTTTATCAGATACACAAGTGGTGTGGACTTTTGCAAGCTTACTTGCTTTTGAAGCAAAAGTTGAAGTGACAAAGGCAAAGGCTGTACTTGCTAGCTCGTGGTATGTAGAGGGTTGGTACACTTTTTATGATGTTCATGGATCTTGTTTACAACCAAATATCGGGTTCAATACTCAAGATAAACAAAATTTCTAAAAGTATGCTTTATCAAAGTAACATTGTAACCTTTATGCCATAAATGGAATAATTCAATGTATAATGCTCCATAGGTCAGAATAAGACCATTTTCCAATGTATTTGCATTAAATTAAGGAGCGTGGAAAGGATTAGAACCTTTAAAACAAGTAAAAGCATGCTTAGGACAGATTTGCAACTTGTAACAATGTGCAAAATGCCTTGGACAAAAGTGATAATTTTCCATTTTCATTCCTTCGATTCTCCCTAACCGTAAATGATCTTGGAGAGTTCTTGGACATTTTGGAAAGCTTGTAACATACTCTAAAATCCATATTTGAAATGAATTTTTAGATTCTACTTGGAACTAGGTGAAAAGTTGCCATGAAGTTAGGTCAAAAATCCGCCTAAACTAGGGAAAAATTTCACTAAGTTAAAAAGTTTATGGACCCTTATTCACAAAATCATAACTTGAGATGCATGCATCTTTTGGGAAAACTTTGTGAATCAAAGTTGTAGATTTTGTGGAGGACTTCAACTTTCATGTTGGAAGTTTTCTTTGAATCCCATGGTGAAAAAGTTGGGAAAAGTTGGGAAAAAATAAGAAATTTTCATAACTTAGAAAAATTCTAAGTTATGAAATTTTTCAAACTTAAATCCTAATTTTCAAAATTAGGTTTCTTGGTGAACAACTTTCATGTTTTGGCACATCTTGATGAAATATGACCCTTGGAACTTGATTTTGACCAAAAAGTCAAAGTTTGACTTTTCAATGTACAGTTGATTTTTGATCAGTTGATTGGAAAATTCATCTGTCAATCCAATGCAATTGAGATCTTTTGAACCTTGTGATTAGGTCAATATGATGCCATTTAGTCCTTGAAATCATGCTTGAACCCAATTTTCCATTGGCTAGGTGAAAAATCAGAAATTGCCCTTCTACAGTCAAAACCCTAATTTTGACCATTTTGCCCTTTTGATGATCTGATCAAAATTCTTGAGGAGTTGTTGTCCAAACTTGATCAAATGGTTCATATGAGTCTATAATGTTGATGTGGGTCAAAAATTATGAGGTTTGACTGTAAATTGACCATGGTTGACTTTTTCCCCAATACAGCTGATTTTTAGGTCAACTGTCCAATTGACTGGGCAAAAATTTGATTCAAGGCTTGAAACTTGGTATGAGCAATCTTAGAGGTCCAACATGAAGTATGAAAGTCACATGAGGCATTGGAAGTCCAACAATCCTTATGAAAACTCAAACCCTAATTTCAGGTCATCAGTGCAAGGAGATGTCTTGAGTTGTGCAAACCCTAGTCTGGTCTTGAGTCCAAGAAGTCTTCTGAGGAGAATCTTGATAAAATGAGAGGGAAAATTTTTGGGTACAACAGCGGTCCAGGCAAAAATTAGGGATTAAAGCGTAACACTATGTCTCATTGGATCATCTTGCAACCATACTACAGTATCGACTATCAAGCTCGGACGACACTAATCAATCTGATCTACCTTCAACCAAGTAGCAAAGTGATGACATGCTTGAGGATATAAAGGCAATAGCAAAGTTGGAACCCAGTGGGATTATTCACATAGTTGTCTTTCTTTGTTTTTCACAAATTGTATAAATTCTATTTGTTCGGCGGCGTTCTCTTACTAGGACGTCAGCCTCTTGTACAAAGACGCTTATTTACTGGTCAAACTTCAAAGTTAATACAATTCATTTTCACAAATAAATTTCAAATGGTTTTTCTTTTTTCTATTTTGTTTTGCAAGAACGTCCAATGTTCATTTTTGATATATGCATTTGACAATAATTGTTGTTCATAAATATTTACATATGAAACAAAAGACGATTACTCGTAATATCAGGAACAGGGGCAAATAAGAATTGTCCAGACCTAACAGTTGCTCTGTCCACCAGGTACAAGGATAGATTTAGCTGAAGAATATGACTAAGGTACATTCACTCCCCGCAGAGTAAGAAAAAGACAGTAGTGTTAATTCTCCCCAGCTGAGGCTCGCAACCGCGAATGAGTAAAATCTCCCCAAGTAGAGTTTATCTACCATCAACACTAGAAAATTATTCACATTGGAGTTTGGAGAATTATCCCCAGTGGAGTTTGGAGAATTATCCCCAGTAGAGGCTGGAGAATTTTCCTCAGTAGAGCCTAAAAGGTTATCCCCAGTGAAGTCGCAACTGGAAAATCACCCCCAGCGGAGTTCATTCCTTTAACAAACAGAAACTCAATTCCCAACAGAGTTTCATTATCGCCAACAACGATAGTTCATCCCCGACTGAGGTTATTCTTCCAAATCAACAGATCCTCCAGCAGAATATGTCCTCCCCACAAAGTCATTTCCTCGTCAGTTTATTCCCCAGCGGAGTTATCCTCTCCTGCAGGTTCATTCTCACAATCATCTTCATTCACTATTTCCAGCAGAAACGAAGAATTCAACTTTTCTCTCCAGCAGCAATCCGAGATTTATTTTCCCCAGCTAAAAACATCACATTTCCATACATCATGACACATGCATATACGCATCATACAAACACAATCTCATTTATTTTGAGAACATCATTGCCTGATACATATCATGCATTACATACAGCTAACCTTTACCTTTCAAGAAAGATACAATCAAATTCTCACAAGATTCAAGCTATGAAGCCTTTACATCAGTTGAATAACGGACGATCGAAGTTCCTAAATGTCAACAGAGATAATTCCCCGGTTGAATACGGATGACCGAAGCTCCTAAAATTCAGCTTTCCTCTTCAATAGAGATGATTCCCCAGTTGAATACGGACGATCGAAGCTCCTAAAATTCAACTTTCCTCTTCAATAGAGATGATTCCTCAGTAGAATACGGACGACCGAAGTTCCTAAAATTCGATAGAGATGATTCCTCAGTAGAATACGGACGACCGAAGTTCCTAAAATTCGACAAAGATGATTCCTCGGTATAATACGGACGACCGAAGTTCCTAAAATTCAACAGAGATGTTTCCTCAGTAGAATAGGGACGGTCGAAGTTCCTAAAATTCGGTAGAGATGTTTCCTCAGTAGAATACGGACGACCAAAGTTCCTAAAATTCAACAGAGATGATTCCTCAATAGAATACAGACGATCGAAGTTCCTAAAATTCAACAGAGATGGTTTCTCAGTAGAATACAGACGATTGAAGTTCCTAAAATTCAACAAAGATGGTTCCTCAGTAGAATACGGACGATCGAAGTTCCTAAAATTCGACAAAGATGTTTCCTTAGTGGAATACGGACGATTAAAGTTCCTAAAATTCAACAGAGATGTTTCCTCAGCAGAATACGGACGACCGAAGTTCCTAAAATTCAATAGAGATGGTTCCTCAGTAGAATATGGACGATCGAAGTTCCTAAAATTCAAATAGAGATGACTCACCAGCAGAGTAACGGACGACGAAGCTCCTAAAATTCTACTTCTCTCAACAAAGATCAGCCTTCCCCAGAGGAATCTTCCTAAACAACAGGTATACCAGCTCTCACTAAGGAATCTCTTATGCGATCGACACTCCTTCAAGTGGCATCTTTAAGCCCATTCACGACATCACAAGACAATTACCACTTCATGCGAGTGCAAATTTCTGGGCACTCTAGTGTTCAATCATCTTCCACCTTCGGATCATGAAAGGCACGAAAGCCAATCTACATCCTCAGGTTTAAGAAAATTGAACAGGGGCAGCTGTTGTACCCCAAAATTTTCCCTCCCATATTTCTCAAAAAATTCCAAGAAAGATGCCCAAGTTGCTCAAGGTAGTCCAAGGGTTGACCAGACAAGCTCTCTCCTAAGGCAGCCTACCTCAAATTAGGGTTTCGTGTTGCATCAAGATACTTGAGTCCAAGTTATCCCAAATGCTCACCAATGTCCTAATATGTTCTCAAGACCATCCATGTCAAGTTTCAAGCCTTGCAGAGGAAGTTTGCTCAGTCAATTGCTCAAAGGCCTGAAAATTGACTGTGCTAGTGCAAAAGTCAACTGTGGCCCACATACAGTAAAACTCCAATAATATTGGTCAACATCTTCATTTTGAAGGATATTTCATCATTTGATCAAGGTTTGATCATGATTCATCAAGGATTGATAATAATTCATCAAGACTCAAAAGTTGCTAAATTAGGGTTTTGTAGGAAAAGTCAACTCAACTTTGACCAAACATAACTTTCTCATACTTTATGAGAAATGAACCATCCAAAGCTCATTTTGAATAGGATGAAATTATATATAATCCATATTCATCTCCCAAGTTCAAAATATGCACTCACAAGAAGTTATGAATTTGGACATTATAGGTCATTTTGGAAAGTCAACAAAAACATCTTTTTTGTCAAAGCTTCATACTTGAGCATGGAATATCAAATTGATATGAGACCAAAAGGGTTGATTAGAGGACATCTCAAGATTTCTAAAAAGTCAAATAACACCTCCAAAGAGTCAAAATTGAGGAAGTTATGCATTGGTGAAGTTGACCCTTTTTGCAAAATTGCCAAAAGTCAACTATCCCCAAAACTTCAATTTTTGCCAAATGGGCCCAATCTTTTTCACTTGTTTTGATTTGGCAACATAGTCCACGAGCTCTATCCCTTGCCACTTGTCATTATCATGTTTTTATTATTTATTTTGATTTTTTTTATTTAAATCCATTTTAATCAAAATAAATCATATAAAATCCAAAACATTGAAAACAAAAGATTTTGTGTTTGTTTCAGGTTTCAATTACAGCTAGCAAGTATTCAAATTCGTATCAAGGCATGGTGTGAACAAAATTAAGCTAATTTTGGAAAGGTTTCAAAGTGAATCAAATCAAGAATCCAATTCATTGATGGAGGAAGATTGAAGCCAGGTTTTCAAACCTAATTCACTCCTCAATACATATAGAAGCGAGGAAGACCTAAAACAGAGGTTAGAAAGAGGCGCAACAAGGAGAATAGAATCTCAAAAAATCAAGAAAAAGTGTAAGATCGAATTCCTATTTCCAGGCATCCTCAAGACTCTTTGCCTATCCCAATCGATTACTGGGAGTGTCAGCAAGCCAAAGCAGTCCATAGCAAGCATTTCCAGCCCCTACATCTCACTGTAAGTCACCCACGGCATAGCTCTTTTTTTGAAATCGAATAGCCTGATTCTTGCATATATAGCATAAAATAATTGTACATTCTTGATCACAATCACATTTGCAAGCTTCCTGTATTGACTAATTGTATTTATATGGCCTGTGGTGGATTTCACCATTGTTAGGGTTTTGGATTTCGTTTTAGGGTTTTTGCTTGCAGGTAAAATTTTGCCTTCATGAATGGTACCATCGTGTTCAGAAGGATGAGACGAATCTAACCATGGCATTAGGTGTCATTTATATGGCTCATGGAAGATTTGGGAACGAACCCTGTTTATAGCTACGGACAAACGTCTGTAGGTAAAAGTCTGGGACTTTTACCCACAGAGAGAGGAAGAAGACGACTAGTTGGCGCCTCCCCATTGGCCCATTCAAACTTCATGCGCGCGTTTTTTGTCTTCCATTAATGCTTGTTTTTTTTTGTATATTATTATTATTATTATTATTATTATTATTATTATTATTATTATTATTATTATTATTATTATTATTATTATTATTATTATTATGTATTCCATGTACAACAAAACATAAGTGGTGCAGTGGTGAGCGTGGCATTGGCAATTGTTTCAGGACCTGGGTTCGAATCCCAGGTCCCCTCAATTTCTATATTATTTTTCCTTTCAGGTTCCAGCGCATACACAAAGCTAGTGACCATCATGCTCCCTCATCATCTAACATGCCAAGTGGCTTGAGATCCAGATCTGATGGTCAGCATTGGAGGAGCACCATAGAGCATAGTCAATGTGCAACACAAGATCCTGAAAGTCAAAACGGACCTACTTGATTTTGGGCCCAGATCTGGCTATTTGCACCCCTCCAAAATACTATTCAGGCCCAAATTTCTTTCTTTATTCTTTTTTATGTATTTCATTTAATTTAATTTACTTATTTACTAACCAATCAAATTATTTTCTTTTTATCAAAAAATCACAAAAATATTACTTTTCATAAATTAGGTCTAGATTTTATTTTTATTAAAAAATTAATTAATTTAATTAGGTTTGTTAATTTAGATAACTTTAATTTCTTTTTTTTGTAAATACCTTAAAAAATTAATTAGAAAAACAGGTTTTATTACTAACTTAATTATATTGTTTCCTAAAAATAACCAAAAAAAAACAAAAATAGGTCATGTAATTATTTTCATTAATTAATTTAAATTAGCTAATTAATTCGTACATTTATTTTTAAAACCTAAATTCTTTTCTTTAAAAAATATTAAAAACAACAAAAAAACATTTTCTCTTTTAATTAGGATAGAAGGGTTAAAACCCTAGTTCGCATTCGATCTAATTTGTCATCGCACACTTTATTTTATTTTTTATCCCAATTATTGTATCTGCCCACAGTTTGTAATAGTTTAAATTAGGACGTTTATTTACATTTATCGCTTTAATTTCAAAGGGTTTGTTTTTGGCTATGTAAATACCTGAAGCCTTGTAATAGCGTAGTTTAATTTCCGCATTTTAAATTCCGCAAAATATTAATTGTTAGATGTGTGATATAGGATGCATGATAAGAATGTATGTGATTAATTTTAAAACAGTTAGATAACCCTAAACATGTGCAAAGATAATAATCTGAAATTGAATCACTCGCACATGCACACTCCTAGGGTACACTTCCACTTGGTTGCCTTCGGTAAACGGTCATTGAGTATAGGATATTTTGGTGGTCGTCCTTTTGTCCAAAGATCAAAGTTGCCTCGGAAAGGTTGCCTCAGATACTGTTGCCTCGAATAATTGATCTAAGACATTATGGTTATTACTAAGACATCCTAACATTGCTTTAGTGATCGTACGTCCCTTTTTGAATTGACCCTCAAACTCCAACGACGGTGCTACCTACTCAGTAATAGTGGGATAGCACTGTCTAAAGGAAACGAACATAGAACGATTCTTTTTTCGAGTAGGTAGATTAGTTCTTAAGTACTTGCTCAATTAAAAAAAATCACAATTACACTCCTTTACAAACAAAGTTTTCAAAAACACTTCATTACACTCTTGAAGACAGAAGCAAGAGTTAAATTGAAGTCAAAATAAACACTTTTCAAAGCATACAAACACCAAGAAAACAATTTTGAAAATGATGAGCAAGTACCTAAGAGCCCGTAGATAACTACGGATAGAAAGGGTGCTAATACCTTCCATTTCTATAATCTACCCCCCGTACTCAGAAAATTTCGAAAAAGGAATTTTTCTGTGCTTTTTTCCTTTCCTTGTTGGATAAAATAAAAGTCGGTGGCGACTCTTGCTTACCACGACATTTTTGCAAACACAAACGCAAACCAGCAAATTCCTTAAAAAAGGGAAACACGTCCCGGTTCTGGCCACCGTATCACACGTAGTATCTTTTCACTATGTCTGCACTGACGGGGTGAGGAAGGTCATCACCATCCATGGTGGTTAGAATCATAGCTCCTCCCGAGAAAATGTTCTTAACTACAAATGGCCCTTCGTATGTGGGGGTCCATTTGCCCCTGGGATCACCTTGCGGTAGTATGATGCGTTTGACCATTAGATCCCCGACTTGATATTCTTGACGTCTGACTTTCTTGTTAAAAGCCTTGATCATCCGCTTTTGATATGTCTGACCAAGACAAATAGTAGTAAGTGTTTTTTCATCGATTAAGTTCAGCTGATCAAGTCGGGTTTGGATCCAGTCGTCTTTGTTCAAACTTGCATCCTTCACAATCCTGAGAGAGGGTATTTGGACTTCGATGGGTAAGACTGCCTCCATGCCATATACCAGAGAGTAGGGTGTTGCCCCTGTCGACGTTCGTGCTGAGGTACAGTATCCATGAAGAGCGAATGGTAACATCTCGTGCCAATCTTTGTATGTCACCATCATCTTCTGTACAATCTTCTTGATGTTCTTGTTAGCTGCTTCAACAGCCCCATTCATCTTCGGCCGATAGGGAGAAGAGTTATGATGTTGAATCTTCAACTGTTTATAGAGCTCGGTGATTATCGTGTTATTGAGATTCGTACCATTATCAGTAATAATCCTCTCTGGTACACCATATCGACATATCAGATTGTGTCGGATAAACCATGCCACGATGTTATTGGTTACTGTAGCAAAGGAAGCTGCCTCAACCCACTTGGTGAAATAATCAATTGCTACCAGAATGAAACGATATCCGTAAGACGCTGTAGGTCTGATCTCGCCGATCATGTCGATGCCCCACATGGCAAAGGGCCAAGGAGCTGTCAAAACATTCAGGGGAACCAGAGGTACATGCACCTTATCAGCATAGACTTGGCACTTATGACAGGTTCGAGAGTGCTGATAACAATCAGCTTCCATAATGGACCAATAATATCCTGCCCATAGGATTTTCTTCGCCATGGTATGTCCACTGGAATGAGTTCCAAAGGTACCTTCATGTAACTCTTCCATGATCCTTTCTACTTCGCTCTTGTATACACACCACAGTAAGGCTGAATCATGGTTACGCTTATAGAGGATTCCATTACTGATGAAGAAATTCGCAGCGAACCTTCTCAGAAACTTCTTATCATTAACAGATGCCCCCTCGAGGTATTCTTGAGCCTCAAAATACCTCTTTACCTTGTGAAACCAGGGTTTATCTGCTACCTCTTCAGTTCAATGTCATAGCAATGTGCAGGTTCATCCAACCTTTCAATGGTAATCTGGGGAGCTTCATTGTCCCACCTAACTTTGAACATAGAAGACATGGTAGCTAGCGCGTCCGCTAACTGATTCTCCTCTCTTGGGAAATGTTCAAAGGTTATCTCCTCAAAGTGTGGGAGCAATGTCAGTATATATTTTTTGTAAGGAATAAGATTTAGGTGCTTCGTATCCCACTTGCCTTTGATCTGACTTATTACCAGAGCGGGATCTCCGAATACACTCAAGAACTTAATCCTCAGGTCAATAGCAGCTCGAAGACCCATGATACACGCTTCATACTCCGCCATATTGTTGGTGCAGTTAAAACATAATCGGGTGGTGAATGGAGTATGACAGCCCTCAGGAGATATAATTACAGTGTCAATTCCATTACCCAATGCGTTCGAGGCTCCATCAAAATACATAGACCATCGGGATCCCTCCTCGGGACTTTCATCTGGTCTAGTCGCAGTCGGTTACCAACATGATATTTTCATCCGGGAATTCGAAATTTATGGACTAGTAGTCATCCACGGCCTGATGCGTCAAATGATCCATCAGTACACTCCCCTTGATTGCCTTTTGGTTGTGTATTGGATGTCATACTCGGTTAAGATCATCTTCCATCTTGCTATTCTTCCGGATAAGGTGGGCTTCTCAAAAATATACTTGATCAGATCCATCTTTGATATCAACAAAGTAGTGTGAGTCAGCATATACTGTCTAAGTCGGCGAGCAGCCCATGCCAAAGCACATCAAGTTTTCTCGAGCAATGAGTATCGGGTCTCACAGTCGGTAAAATTTTTGCTAAGGTAATAAATGGCGTGCTCTTTTCGACCAGAGTCATCATGCTGCCCCAGCACACACCCTATTGAATTGTCTAGAACTATCAAGTATAATATCAAAGGTCTTCCTTCAACTGGAGGCATCAGAATTTGTGGTTCTTGAAGGTATTCCTTGATTCGTTCTAACGCGGTCTGGCATTCATCGTTCCACTTTACCACTTGATCTTTTTTCAGCAGCTTGAAGATTGGCTCACAAGTAGCAGTTAGATGTGAAATGAACCTGGTGATGTAATTTAGACGTCCCAAGAAACCTCTGACTTCTTTTTCTGTGCGGGGAGCCAGCATCTCTTGTATGGCTTTTACCTTTGCAGGGTCCACCTGAATACCTTTGTCACTGACAACAAAACCCAGAAGCTTACCAGACCTTACCCCGAAGGTACACTTGTTCGGATTCAACCTCAGCTTGTACGTCTTCAACCTGTCAAACAGTTTCTGGAGATGATCAAGGTGCTCTTCCTCAGTCTGGGACCTGACTATCATGTCATCAACATAAACCTCGATCTCGTGGTGAATCATATCATGGAACAAAGCGACCATGGCGCGCTGATAAGTTTCCCCAACATTCTTCATCCCAAAAGGCATTACCTTGTAACAGAAGATGCCCCACCGTGTAATGAAAGTTGTCTTCTTCATGTCCTCAGGAGCCATCTTGATCTGGTTGTAGCCAGAAAAACCATCCATGAAGGATAAAATCTTGTACTGCGCAGTATTGTCGACTAGAACATCAATGTGAGGAAGTGGGAAGTCATCCTTGGGGCTTGCCCTGTTCAGATCTCCGTAGTCCACACACATCTGTACCTTACCGTCCTTCTTAGGTACCGGAACAACGTTGGCAACCCACTGCGGATAAGAAGTGACAACTAAGAATCTTGCGTCGAACTATTTCATGACCTCTGCCTTGATTTTCTCTAACATTTCAGGGCACATTCGGCGGACCTTCTGCTTTACCAGAGGGAAGTCTTCTTTAGTCGGCAGGCGATGTACCACAATATCAGTGTACAAACCAGGCATGTCTTCATAGGACCAGGCGAATATCTCAACATAGTCGTGTAGAATCTGTATTAACCGTTGTTTGACACTAGGCTCCAGATTCGCACCTATTTTAACCTCTTTCCGGTCTTCCTTTGTACCCAAATTCACTGACTCAACTGGCTCTTCATGAGGCTGTATGGCCCTTTCTTCCTGCTGTAATAGTCTAGCAAGTTCTCCAGGCACCTCATAATCATACTCACCTTCGTCCTTGGCTTAGTTGATCGGATTTTTGAAGTCATAACTGGCAATAGCAGAGCTGTTATTAATGGGATCCATAATGGATATGGATCTGCAGTATGATACGTGAGTGTGTGTAAGAGAATAGCTGTTTTGATAAAGTGAGAGACAAAAAAGAAAAACAAGGAGCACAAAATTTGTATGCAAGAAACGTCCAATGCTTTATTAATGATATATGAAATGACAAATAATAACCCTCACGAGCAAAGCTAAGGTGCCTCGGGCAAGGCACCGGGCCGTAAAGTTTCAAATTGTTTAATACAAATCTTAAAACAAATGAGTCAATTACTGCGGAATAAAAGAAACATGTATGAAGTCCCTAGTCGTCCAGTTATTCGGTCCACTGTTGGTTTTTGGGTAGATCCAACTGTCGATATCTGAATCCTCTTCATTGTCTTCAATTGCATTAATTCCCCGATTGCTGATGTGTAGAGGAGGTCTTCCAGCCTGAGCGTACCTAACAGCCCTTTGAGCCCCTGTAGTAAAGCCCAAACCAAATTTTTTAGTTTTGTGAGTGAAATCAGGGAGCTGACCTTAATTGGTACACCCACCTTCTTCAACCACAGCCCTGACGTCCTTGAGAGAAGCCATCTTTAATGGAGGTTTGTTGTTAGTAACTTCAGTTGATGCCAAGATCGGAGTGACCTCTTCGAAATTCTGACAAGGAGTTTCTATGAATTCCCCGTCCATCTCTACATAGCGGAAGGAATTGAGGTGACTCACCATATATTCTTCTTCACCTCGTACCGTGAAAATCTTTCCCTTCACTAGATACTTCAGCATTTGATGGAGTGTGGAAGTAACTGCCCCAGCCTCATGGATCCAAGGACGACCCAACAAGCAAGAATACGACGGTCTAATATCCATTACGTAGAAGGTGGATCCAAAAGTCTGAGAACCCACTTTGACAGGGATGTCCACCTCCCCGTGCACCATTCTCTTTGATCCGTCAAAAGCCCTTACCACAGTGTTACTAGGCTTTAGAGTCGAACCCTCACAATCCAAATGGTCCAACACTTTCTTCGGCAGAACATTCAATGAAGAATCGATGTCTACCAACATGTGAGCCATAGTGGTGCCCCTGCACTCAATCGAGACATGCAAAGCATGGTTTCTTCCCTTCGGTGTCAGATCCGTATCTGAAAAACCCATCCCATTGTCAGCAGTCAGGCTGGCCACACAATCTTTGAACTGATCTTCTGAAGTTTCCTGCGGCACATGCGCAGTCTTGAGAAATGCAATCAAAGCCTTCGCATGGGCTTCAAAACACAACAGCAGAGACAACATGGATATCTTTGATGGGGTCTGCCCCAGCTGTTCGACCATATTGTAGTCGCTTTTCTTGATAATTTTTAGTATTTCCTCTATTTATTGTTTAGAGGCTTCCACAACAATTTTTCTAGGCGCCTCCGTCCAGGAAGGCTCACCTATAATTTCCTTTCCCCGAGTCCCAGATGGCTCAGCAGCAGGGGTGATAACTGGAGTAAGCACAGGAACAATAGTTGATGTACTAGAGGGAACAACAGATGGTATGATAATAGGTTTGTTGACAGACTTTAGGGAAATCTCGGGAGAGAAAATCCTTCTGCTTCAGGTAACCTTACTAGCCCCGACGATATTACTTACATCAGTATCAGCCTCTTCATTCTTCAGATCTTGCTTAATGCCATGATAATACACATCAGCACCGTAATGCCATGGGATATCCTTGTCTGAGGTGTACGGGATGGGACCAAGAACAATGATTATTAGCAAAACAATTCTTTGAACAGGTGTAATCCTAACAAGTCTTCTCAAGGAAACCTTAGAAGGATTGGTGAAAATGGTTATAATGGCAACATCTTCATTTGGAACAACAGGAATCATAGTCTTCTCGAATAGAATCTCTTTATTATCCATCAGGCACTGAACACCTGACTTCAATAAGCGGCAACCAGAAGGTAGAATCGAACACATGTGGTAACCTTCACCACAACTCGGAAATAAACCGTCCAACAGCAAATTCTTCTTAACAGTCATAAGGGGAGTTGAAATTTCTCCAACAGAGGTCACAAACAAATCAGTGTCAACAGCATTAACTCCACGACCATGTTAGGGCATAAGAGCAGTTATAACATTCGGCTTTTCTGGAGCATCAAACTCTATCTCCTTGGCTTCAAGCAAGTCTTGTACTTTATTTCTCAGAGCCCAACAATCATTTGTATCATGGCCAGGACTCTCAGAACGGTAGGCGCACCGCGCGTTGGGATTGTATCTGGGAGATGTAGTATTTGGATTCTTGGGAGCCTCCCTCAAGGTCGCCAAGTTGGATCTCAGCAGGTGAGGTAACACTTTAGCCAATGTCATGCTAATACGGGTAAACTGCCGATGTGGTATTTCCACCCTTTGTTGATTGTTGCATTGTGGAGCAATTGCGGGTCTTGGTATCACTACAGCATTTACCGTTTGACGGTGTTCAGATCTACTTTGGCCCCTCGGGCTATAGACTGCATAGGCTTCCTTCTTACCAGTAAAAGGTTTCTTTACCGAACTTGAAGAGGCATCCTTCTGTATTTTACCACTTCGAATTCCATCTTCTACTCTTTCTCCAGTTAAAATCAGCTCGGTGAAACCAGATGACGAGCTGTCGATTAAGTGATTGAAAAATAGACCAGACAACGTCCCCAGAAACATATCAACCAACTCCCTATCAGACAAAGGGGGTTGAACTCTCCCAGCCAAATCTCTCCATTTTTGAGCATAATCTTTAAAACCTTCGCCTGCACCCATGGACATACTCTAGAGTTGAGTACAAGTGGGAGCAAGGTCGGCATTATACTGATATTGCTTGTAGAAAGCAACAGCAAGATCTTCCCAGTTTAAGACATTGGCTCCCTCCAACTGGTAGAACCATTCAAGCTGAGTCCCTGACAGACTATCTTGAAAGAAGTGCACCCACAAATTTCTATCAGCGGTGTGGGGTTGGATTTTCCTGAAATACGAGCGGAGATGGAGTTTTGGGCAGGACACTCCATCATACTTAGCAAAAACTGGAGTTTTGAACTTCTGAGGGATGACCACTCCCGATACCAATCCCAATTCTCTGAAATCCAAACCAGGTATCTTCTGAACTTCCATAGCACTCAGACGGTCTTCTAATTTCTTGTATCTATCCTCAGCGGGAGGATATTGCTCATCGTCATAATCAGTATCATTGTCAGAGACTGCAGGACTAGGGTCCTTTTCCCCTTCTTGGTTCTCCCCTTCCTTGGATGAAGAGGTCAGATCAGTTTGATGCTTCAACCTTTCTCCAAACCTTCTGCCCATATCCAGGATACCAATCTTCTTCTTATTCTTCTTCTTCTCTTTCAGAATGAGGGCCTTCATATCCTCTTGCCCCTTTGCCAGACTGATGAACATCTGTTAGAACTGGGCGTTCTGTGCCTGAAGATCTTTGATGACTTGATCGGAAGACATTTCTGCTGAAATAAACAACGAAGAAGATGAGAAACCTATAGTGGTACCTGTAATGATGTGTATGATAATGGGATGCACATGTAATGATTTCAAAGACTTTGGGAGATTTAAATTTGCAAACCAAAATAAACAAAACTTTATTAGCTTAAATTTGAAAGGTTCAACACGCCTTTAAGGCGTTACAAATAAGTAAAATAAAACAAATCTAAAACTAGAAAATAAATATCAAAAGTCCCATGGACGCTTTCTCTTTGTGCTGATATAATCATTAAGCACTCTTTCTTCCTCGAGCTGTCTGGTGAGTTTCAAAACCTTCCTCTCTTGCTCATGGAACTGCTCCCTGTAAGTATCCCGCTCATTCTTCAGCTGAATCCAAGACCTCTGTAACTCCCCAAGATTAGTGGGCATATAAGGATAGAGAACCGTGTAAGGAATGCCTTCTTCAGTAGTGGGCTCCACAATCACTGGTAATACGGCCGCATAAGGCATCATAAGCTTTTGGGCACGAGCTCGGACCCATTGGAGGTAAGGCTGCATAAGAAGGGAAGTCTTTGGTCCCAACTCTTTGGGGTCAGATCTGTTTACCATACCCCAAGCTCGTATGAACCTCCGGCGATGCTCCTTAACATCATCCTCATAGTCAAATACAATGTCCTCGAGAAGTAACTCATGGGGACCATCCCTTCGAGCACGAACAAATTGTCGTAAAGCTATACAAGGATTGTAAGTTATGCCCCTTATGATACCAAGTAATGGGACATTAGGGTACCCCCCACAGCGGTCAACAACAACAGTATCTTCTATAGCTCGGGAACACCAAAGAATATTCATATGAGCGAGTGACGTTATTCTGTGTGACCAACCCAAACCTTCTTCGTTCTTCAGTATAGACCTAGGGAGGTGAGAAATAAACCACCTTGACAACAACAGCATGAAGCACATAAGAGTCCCTCTTCTCTTCATGGTACGAGTATGGAGAGCGTGCAAAATATCTCCAAGCAAGGTAGGCACAAGGTTGCGAGAAAGGAAAATCTTGATAGCATTCACATCTACGAAGGAGTCTGGATTAGGGAAGAGAACTAAACCATAGATAAGAAGAGCCAAGACATCCTCAAAAGCCTGAAACTCCATATCATCCCAAAATAATTGAACCTGGTTTATCAGAAATTTGGCTAGAAAACCCTCGACTCCGCTTCGAGTTTCCCAATTGGATACCACATCGGCCCGTTTCAAATGTAAAGTTGAGGCAATGACTTCTGGCTTAGGAACTTCTTCTATACCTGTGAAGGGTACCTATTCAAGAATGGATATGCCCAATAGATGAGAGAATTCTTCCAAGGTGGGTACCAACTGATAATCTGGAAAGGTGAAGCAATGATGCTTGGGATAGAAGAACTGAAAAAGTACGCTCATCATCTGTTCATCAGGGTTTGAAGTAACCAGGCTAAGAAGTTGACTGTGTCTCTTAATGAACATAGAAGTTTCAGAAATTCTTGATACTAGCTCTTTGAGTTGGGAAGGTATCTCCACAAAGATGATTCAGATAGTATTTCTACGCACAGAAGCCATGATCTGCAAAACAGAACAAAGATAAATTCCCTTGGTCTTTGAAATGGTTAGTGTAATGAAGCATGAATGCCATGTTATGATGCATTATGTCATGATATACCACAGGTATAGCAAACACAGGTATTGCAAACACAGTCAATTCACACAAAGCCCTTAGGTTTAAGGCTTGCATGATGTCAAAGGTAATACCCTCTTGAAGTTAAGTTGGTTTCAAACCTGTCCTAGAAAATTAATCGGGTTCTAGAGGATCTCAATATCACTGACCATCCTCCATCGGTCATGGTTTCAGCTTACACAATATTTTCTTGCGGCCGAAATATTTTGAGAGTATGATCTCAATGAGTGTAGCATCGAGTATCAACCAGTTCTCAGCTCTATACCGAGGCCGGCTATCTCACTACTTTCTAATGGCCAAGTTGGGCGATTAAAGGTTCTAAGGTCAGTTGATGCTTAACGACACCACGCAGCGGCCCCGTATTCTCCTCGTTTCTCCACAAGGGATACCGGTACCAACCAAAGTGCCACACCAACGTAGTTACTTCTTCAACCGTATCGGTCTATGTTGTACAGTTCCCTCACAGTCTATTGTTACTTACCTAAAAGGTATTCCCCATATCCGAGTGTAGGATCTATAGTAACCCCAAACAAAACCCTTAAAAGTAAAGCAGACAAAGTAATCAAGAGAAGCAATTATGATGACCTAGATCCTAAGGTATACCCCACTTATATTTCCCCAGCAGAGTCGCCAGTTCTGTGATACGGTGGTAGAACCGACTGTTTTTACTGGTTTGCATTTTGCGTTTTTTGTTCGCAAAATGTTGCGGTAAGCTAGAGTCGCCATCAACTTTTATTTTATCCAATAAAGGAAAAGGAACAGAAAAAACCTTTTTCGATAATATTCTGAGTACGGGGGTAGATTATAGAAAGGGAAGGTGTTAGCACCCTTTCTATCCATGGTTTTCCATGGGCTCTTAGGTACTTGCTCATTTTTAAATTGCTTGTGTTTGTGCTTTGTTTTTTAAAAGTTTGACGTCGTGATAACCCTTGTATCAGTCCTCAAAGATGTGACGAAGTTGTTTTGAAAATTTGTTTGAAAAGTGTAAGTGTGAAAAAGTTTGATTTGAGTAAGTACCTACTAGCATCTACTTACTCGAGAAAAGTTTGTTTCTATTCTTGTTTCCTTTAGACAACATTATCCTACTATTGAGAAATAGGTAGCACCGTCGTTGAATTTTGTAAGGGTCAATTCGAAAGGGACGTACGATCACTAAAGCAATATTAGGACACCTTAGTAATAACCCTAGAGTCTTAAGATCTTATTCGAGGCAACATTTCCGAGGCAATGTTCGAATGGGGCATTTTGATCTTTTTAGACTGGAGGGCAACCACTAAGACACCATATGCTTAATGATCATTTACCAAAGGCAACCAAAGTGAGAGTATACCCTAAGAGTGATATGTGTGAGTGATTTGTTTTCAGTTATTTATCTTTGCACATTAGGGTTTTATAACCGTATTAATTTGTTATGCATTCTTGCCATACAATCCTATTAGCATACATCTAGACAGTTAAATATTTGCAGGAATAAAAAATGCGAGAAAATAAACCTACGCTATTACAAGGCTTCGGGGAGGGGGATTAATTACATAGCCAAAAAAACGGGAATTTAAACAGTAAATAAGAACCCTAAATTAACTATTACAAACCATGAACAGTTACAAAAATATTGGCCAAATAATTAACAAGCGCGCGTCGAATTAAATGCGAGGCGATTAGGGTTTTGACCCTTTGACTAATCCTATTTGCGATTGATTAAAGAAAAAAATGTTTTCGTCATGTTTTATTATTTGAGAAAATAATGAATAATAAAATTAAAAGAAAATTCTAAGTTCTAATTAATGTTAATTTTTGAAAATAAATTAAATTAATTAATTCTAAACAACCTATTTTTGTATTTTTATTTATTTGAGAAAAAGAAAAGAATTAAATCAAGAACTTAACCGAATTTTCTATTTGATTTTAATTGTGAAAACAAGTTAAAATTTTCCTAAATTAAATTAAACTAATTAAATTTGATAAAAAAACTAATTCAAATTTTTGTGAATTCTTGATTTTATGATTTTATGAAAAAATATTTGATTAATTTTTATGAGAAAAATAAATTAAATAAAATAATTAAATAAGAAAATAAAAAAAATGTAAAAGAAAGAGAATGGGCCTGTGTGTTAGCAAATCTGGGGGTTGGAAGCTGAATTTTCTGGGCCCAACAAAGCTAAAGCATGTTTGACCACGCCTGATCTGGTGCGTGTGTTGACTTGAGGAGCATGATAAGCCTCTTGCTACCTGGGCGTTGGATCTGAGGGCATATTGGATCAAAGGATGGATGTTGAGGTTGTATGGTGGACGTCATGATGTTGTATTATATGGGATTCACCTGAAACAATCAAGAAAATAATAAAATGCACACGCCTGGGATCAAACCCAGGACGTGTGCATGAAAGGCATTCCCTCCAACCATATGCGCTAGTGTGTTAACTTGTAAGTATAATAAAAACAAAAACAGAATATTCAAAGCAAGCTAGTGGGGTTAGCCAAACGCGCGAAATTCAAACAGACGAGTCACACGCTGCCACACCTTCGTCTCCTTCCTTGAACCGTCGTTTTAGCAAACAAGACTTTTACCTACAGAAGTTTACTGTAGGTATAACCCTGTTCATCTCCAAAATTGCATATGATCAAGATAAATGACAAGTACTGGTACCAATCAACTCGTCTCATCCTCACGAGCATCATGGTACCATAATCAAGGCCTAATTTTTCCTGTACAAAAAATCCCTAAACAAGAACACAAAACCCTAACCATGGAAATATCACGTACAGACATCAAAAATGCAATTAATTGGCATGGTTAGCTTGCAAACATGATGATAATCAAACTATCACAATTAAAAGTGCTAAAGATGCATGAATCGTGCTAATCGAATTACAAAAATATGTCAAACTGTGGGGATCGTAGCGCGCGTTTCTGGGCGTGTTGAAGCTTACAAAGGGCGTGGTTAGCTTCCTGAGATGTCTAGAAAGAGATTGGAATGGCTAGCACACCTTGAATTGGCCTGGAGAGTGAAAACCAACTCCTACTTTTCTTTGAATTTTTCAGTTTCGTTTCAAGCTTCTCACGACCTCTAACCCTCTTCTTTTGATCTGTAAAGCTTTATTATATAACCTAGAATGAATTAGGTTAACAAACTTGGCATGAATCTTTGCATTTATCCAAGATTTGATTTGATTTTCAATTTGTATGATATCTTTCTATTTTCATACCAACCATGCCTTTCTTGTACCAATTGCAATTGATTCGAATTGATCATGCAAGCTCAGCATTTCTTGATTGTCAATCTGTAAAAAAAACAAATTAAATCATATCTTTGATAATTTTCATCATTTACTTGATTTAATTCACTTTTTAATTAATGAAAAATCAAAATAAATTTAAAAATGAAGCAAATAATGTGTGGATAAGTATTTGAGTCGTGGACCACATTATAATGGAGGTTCAAGCATAAAAAGTTGGGCCCATTTAGCAAAAAATGCAAATTTGAGCACATTTGACTTTTGGCAATTTTGCAAAAATGGTCAACTTGGCCAATGCATAACTCTCTCAATTTTGATCCTAGAGAGGTGTTCTTGGACTTTTTAGAAAGCTTAGGATGACCTCTAAGAAACCATTTTGGTCTCATCTCAATCGAGTCTTCCATGTTCATGTATTAAGCTTTGACCCAAAAGGTGTTTTTGTTGACTTTCCAAAAGGACCTATAATGTAAAAATTCATATCTTTTTGTGAGTGCATATTCTGAACTTGGGAGATGAAGATGAATTGTAGGGAATTGCATCCTATTCAAAATGAGCTTTGGATGGGTCATTTCTGATAAAGTATGAGAAAGTTATGCTTGGTCAAAGTTGAGTTGACTTTTCCTGTAAAACCCTAATTTAGCAACTTTTGGGTTTTGATGAATTGTGAGCAATCCTTGAGGAATCATGATCAACCCTTGATCCAATTATGAATAATACTTCAAAATTAGGATGTTGACCAAAAATCTTGAAGTTTGACTCTATGTGGACCACAGTTGACTTTTGACCTAGTACAACTAATTTTCAGGCATTTGAGCAATTGACTGAGCAAACTTCTTCTGCAAGGCTTGAAACTTGACATGGATGATCTTGAGAACATATTATGACAATGGTGAGAATTTGATTCCTTTGTGGTTCACACATCTTTATGAATATGGAAACCCTAATTTTAGATAGACTGCCTTAGGAGAGAGTTTGTCTGGTCAACTCTTGAACTTCCTTGAGCAATTTGGGGAACTCGCTTGCCATGTGTTGAGAAAAATGGGAGGGGAAATTTTGGGGTACAACACGCTGCCTTGTTCTTGAAGCAAGAGTGGTGGTTAGCAGCTTTTAGCCATGCCTAAGATGGGTTTGTAAGCGTGATTTAAGGAAAGGTAACTTCAAAAGCAAAAGTAACGCATGGGCCTAGCACACTCTTGTACAAGAGTTTGTTTTCAAAGACAGTAATGGTACACGTGGGGGAAGTCCTTTGGATAAAGACTCAAAAGTGGTTGTGAGCATTAAATGATAATGAGACTTATCAAAACTAGAAATCATGCAACGTGAGATTCTACACCATTTCTTAGTTCTGGATCAGAAGTTCAGCTTCAGCGTGACTTAGAATAAACATCCAACTTCTGATCTTTGTATCTCCATGCTTCAACATGTTCTGAAGGAGCTCTCAGACTTTCCAGGAAGCTTGCATCATGATTTGTAACCTTCTTTGAATTAACCTTGCAAACTCTGACTGAACCTTTGTGAAAACTAGCCCAGAAGTTCTGACCAAAATCTGTCTTGAAAGTGTCCAGAATTTGCTGAGTGCTTTTAGTTTAATGGACGTGTCTTTGAGAAGTTATAACTTGAAATCCTAACATTTCTAGGAGAAGTTCTGTTCTGAAATGTTTTAGATCTCATTGAAATCTATAACTATTGAATCATAAGTTCTTCCAGAATCAGCTTGCATCATGGTGAAAATCTGGCCAAAAGTTCTGAGTTTGTCATATTTTCTTAAACACTTAGAAAAATTCTAAGTATTTAGAATTTTGACTTCTCCAAAGTAGTTTTGACTTTTGAATTTCTTGATGAAACAAACTTCATATTTCAACATGTCTTGATGAAATATGATTCTTGAAATTTGATTTTGATCCAAAAGTCAAAGTTTGACTTTTCAGTATGCAAATGACCATTTTGCCCTTGTGAGTGATTTTCTTGGAAAATTTGTAGTTCAAGGCTTGGAATTGGATGGAAGCAAACTTGAGGATCCAGGGTGATCCTTTGAGAAATGAGAGGGCAAATTTTGGGGTACAACACCAACCATCCACACACCTCACATACATCATATAGAAGTTATCCAAACACAATAATAACTTTTGTAACATCATTATCACCATCATCCAAACTCAAAAACTTTGCCTTGCAAGTTGACTTGGTTGGGGAGATTCAAACACTTTCAGCATAAAGTAAGGATTGTAACAACTTCAGGGAGGTCCAAGGAAGCTTAATCAATCATTACACTGCACCTGGAACAGCTAGAAGAAGATTTGAACTTTTCTCCAAAGAGGTAAAAAACTCAAACTGTGATATCCTTATCAATACATCATTTGCTTTTGATTTCAAAAGAGAAAACGTAGATATCATCCCTATAAAGCTAACCATGCCTTAGTTCTCATTTAAACTGATTGTGTGATGAGAATTTTGACTCTGAACCGTTAGGGTTTATTTTTGGTACCAACAGAAATTCTCTTTAATCTTTGAGTTTTAGCTTGAGTAAATTACATGGTTGAATTCGTGGTAAAATTTCAAGCAAGTTTGGTGTTTACATTTTTTAGATGGTGGAGAAATAAAGTTTTTACATGTTTGAAAACGAAGTTTGTTGTTATTGTCGTTATGGGGAAGAAGAAAAAGGGTGGCGCGAAATCAAATTTGAAAAATGGTTTATGATATATTTATTGGTTGTTGTTTTATGAACGGATGAAACAGCCACCCCAGTGGTAAAACAAGCATGCGTGTAACCTTAGGGACCTGGATTCGAGCCCCAGTGGTACCCTTTTGTTTTTTCCACATATTTTGCTTGCAGATCCAACGTGCGAAGCTTCCATAAGCTCACCCTGTGCTCTTAACTCCTCACCATTAGATGTTCATCAAGCCAAGTCTAACACTTCAGATTCACATGTTCATCATGGAACCTTTGAAGTCAGCCGCATTGGATCCAACGCAAGCACTAGGCCTTATCTCTTTGGGCCCATCAACTTTTGTTCTCACACCCCCATTTTTTCTACTTCAGCAGGCCCAATATGTTCTTTTTTTGTTGTTTTCTATGTTTTTTTATTATCTTTTATTTAACTATTTTAATTAAAAATAATAATAAATAGACTTCAGTTTTTTTTTTATTATTCATTAATTAATTGATATAAAAATAATTATACTTTTTTAATTAATTAATTAATTAACTTATTTTTGTTTTAAAAAAGATAAAATTAATTAGAAATAATTAGGCTTTATTTGTTTTTTTAATTATCACTTTAAATTCTTTCTTTTCCTCATAAATAAACACCAAAAAATATTTTCTAATGCTTAGATTTATTAGGTTTTAAATATTTTTCCTTTTTCACCATCTTCACGCACTTTATCTTTCGCCTTAATATTTTTATAATTATTGTAACTACTCAATGGTCTGTAATAGCTTTAATTAGGGTTTTCTTTATTTTCTTCCCCATTTTATGGTTTGTACTCCTCATCCCCGAAGCACTGTAATAGCGTATACATTATATCCCGCACTTTATTTTCTACTCTGTACATATATATAACTGCTAGCTTAATAGGCTTGTATGGAAAAACATGAAAACAAAACGCTAGATAACCATAAATTCAAGATAAAAATAACTGAAATCAAAACACTATTCACACGCGCACCTCTAGGGTGACCCTCACTTGTTGCCTCAGATGAAAAACAGTCATGTCCCTTGAACGTGGGATGCTTTATCAAAGATCCTCAGTTAAAAGATCGTAGTCCCTCAATGACCCTTCGATGCTGCCTTCGATAAACGATATTATTCCCTTACGACAATTGCTGAAGCATCCTACGAGTTGCCTTCTATGACTGTACGATGACCCACGCTTGTCCCTCACATCCAACGATAGGGCTTCCTACTAACTAATGGTAGGATACCACTATCTAAAGGAGGAGGAAAAGAACAAAGACTTTTTGAGTAGGTAGGTCGCTCGTAATCACTTTCTCACAAACTAAAACAATTTTCACACCTCACACTTTCAAAATAACTAATTTCAAAACTATTTATAAACACTCTTGAGGACTGATACAAGGGTTATTATAAATCAAATTACCTTACATTGGCATTTTCGGAACATCTTTTCACAAAACAACACTTTCTTTCAATAAATATTTTCAAAACAAACATTTTGTATACATTCTCAACGATACGAGAATTATTACAAAATTGTTGCACTTAGGCATTTTCAAAATATTTTTAAACATACACAAGCACAAAGCATTTCTAAAAAAATTAAACTAGCGATTAAGAGCCCGTAGATAACTATGGATGAAAAGGGTGTTAACACCTTCCCTTTTCATAACCTACCCCCCGAACTCATAAAATTCTCGAAGGTCATTCCTGTTCTTTCCCCCTTTCCTTTATTGGATAAAATAAAAGTCGATGGCGACTCTTGCTATCCATAACATTTGCGTTAAAACACAAAACCCTAAAGTCAGTTCTCCCACCGTATTACAGAACTGGTGACTCTGTTGGGGACAAAACTAAAAGTGGGGTTACCTTAAGAGCTAGATCACTTTTATTGCTTTACTTGTTTGCCTTGTATGTTTTATATTTCAGGATATGCTTGGGTTTGTTTCTTGCATAGATCCTATACCCGAATCTGGGAGAATTTTAGGTAAGTAGCAATAGATCACGAAAATTGTACGACATAGACCGATATGGTTGAAATGATGGCTACTTTAGTGCAACACATTGGTTGGTATCGGTGTCCCTTAAGTCAGTCAAGGATAATGTTGGGTTGTTGTGTGGTGTCATAAGCACTAACTGGCCTTAGAACCTTAGTTGACACAACTTAGCCATTAGAAAGTAGTGAGGTGGTCGGATTTGGTGCATACTAAAGTTGGTTGATACTCAATACTACACTCATTGAGATTGGACTCTCGGGATATTGCAGCCGCAATTCAGATGCTTAATCTGAAACAATGCATGAGAGAAAAATTAGTGATTTGAGATTCCTATAACCCAGTTACTTCTTTTAGGGCACGTTGAACCAACTAAACTCAAGAGGGTACTTACCTTTAAACTCCATGCAAGCCTGAACCTAAGGCCTGGTGTGTCTTGTTTGTGTTTGATTAAATTTGTGCCAACATGACATCATGACATCATGACATCATTAGACATATCATTTTCACTAATCATTTCAAGGACCTAGGGATTTATCTTTGTTCTTTGTTGTGGGTTATGGCCTCTACTTGCATAAACACTATCCGGATTAGTTTTGTAAGGATACCTTCTCAACTTAAGAAGTTAGTCTCAAAAGTTCCTGAAAGCTCTCAATTCACCAAGAGGCATGATCATATACTCAATTTGGTTACCTCGGGTTTTGAAGAAGACGTGATGAGTATTGTATTCCAGTTCTTTGATCCGCACATCATTGTTTCACCTTTCTAGATTATCAGCTGGTACCCACAATGGAAGAGTTCTCTAAGCTACTGGGAGTACATGTCCTTGATAAGACACCTTTCACTGTATTAGAGAAAGATCCACAACCTGAATAAATTGCAGCAGCCTTACATCTGAAGCGGTCTAACATTGTATCTAATTTAGAAATAAGAAGTGAGGTCAAGGGTTTTCTTGCTAAATTTCTGTTAGAGAAGTCTCAGCTATTTTTGGATGCTATGAGTTTTCAGGCTTTCGAGGAAATGTTGGCTTTGTTTATCTATGGTTTGGTGTTATTCCCTAATCCAAACCAACTCATAGACGTGAATGCTGTCAAAATTTTCCTCACTCATAAACATGTACCTACTTTGCTTGGAGATATTTTGCATTCTCTTCACACTCTTACTATGAGGAAACGAGGGACTCTTATGTGTTGCATACCTTTACTATCCAGGTGGTTTATTTCTCACCTTCCCTGATCAGTAGTGAAAAATGAACAAGGTTTAAGGTGGTCTCAAAGGATGATGTCGCTCTATCATTCAGATATCTATTGGTGTTCCCAATCTCTGGAAGATGTTACCATCATTGAATGCTGCGGGGAATTCCCTAATGTTCCACTCTTTGGCATTAGGGGAGGTATTACCTACAACCCTGCTCTGGCTCTAAGTTAATTTAATTATGCTCGAAGAGTTGGTCCTTGTGACATGCTTATCCAGGGTATTATATTCGATTACGAGAACAATTTTCAAGGTTATCGTCAAAGGTTTATACGTGCTTGGGGCTTGGTGAATAAGATTTATATCAAGACTTTAGGACAAAATAATTCCATCACTTTGGAGTCCTACCTCAACTGGGTACGAGTTCACGCTTAAAACCTCATGATGCCATATCAAGTTGTTCTATCGATGATCATAGAGTCTGTTGCTGAGGGGGATATTCCTTATACCTTTCTTCATCCAGATATGCCTACTGACTTCAAAGAATTGCAGAAGTCCTGGATTCAACTAAAGGAAGAACGGGACACCTTTGAAACTCATTTCTATGCAAGTGAAAAGAAAGTGTTGGATTTCACAAAGATACTTCATGAAGAGCGGAGTCTTACTGCATACATCGACACGAAGAGGAAGCATCTGTGGGATACTTTAGTCTTAGGTTTTAGAAGTTCATATTGTTGTCTCTTTGAGACCCTTTTTCTTTTCATTGTAAGCCTAAGAGTAAATTTTAATTTTAAACTTACTAATTAGTATTTGTTTCTGTTTCCTTTTGATTAATGAATTTAAATCTCCTAAGGTACTTGAAAACATTGCATCTACATATCATGCATCATTTCATAAACATGTTTTCCAATATTAGGGTTTGAGTTTGCACAAGGAAAATGGAATTTTAATGCCCCATATGACTTTCATGGATAAATTTGGACCCTCAAGATTTCTCATGTCAAGTTTCAAGTCTTGGATCACATTTTTGCTCAGTCAATTGATCAGATGACCTAAAATCAGTTGTATTGAGGAAAAAGTTAATTATGGTCAATTTACAGTCAAACATCATAATTTTTTATCCATATCAACATTATGAACTCATATATGTCATTTGATCAAGTTCTATCATAATTCCTCAAGAAATTTGATCAGATCATCAAAAGGGAAAATTGTCAAAATTAGGGTTTTAATTGAGAAGGTGCAATTTCTGATTTTTGACCCAGCAAATGACTCATTGGTTTAAGGCATGACCTCAAGGATTCAAATGCTTAATTTTAACCTAATGGCATGTCTCAAAACATTTCTCAAGTTCAATTGATTGACAAATGAATTTTAGTCAACTGATGAAAAGTCAACTATACACTGAAAAGTCAAACTTTGACTTTTTGATCAAAATCGAGTGTCAAAGATCACAATTCATCAAGACATGTCAAAATATGAAAAAATTTCATCAAGAAATCAAAAAGTCAAGATTTCATTTTGAAAAGTCAAAATTTCTAAACAAATTTTTTTCTAAGTGTTGGAAATTCACATTTTTCAAAACTTTGAGCCAAATTTACACCATGATGCAAGATGGTTCAATGGAAACTTCCAACATGAAAGTTGTAGATCTCAATGATATCTAAAACATTTTAGAACAAAACTTTTTCTATAAATTCTTGAATTTCAGGTTATGATTTTGTGAAGACATGTTCATGAAACTTGAAAAACTTAGTGAAATTATGCCCTAGTTTTGGCAGGATTTTGACCTAACTTCATGACAATTTTTCACATAGTTCCAAGATGAATCTTCAAAATATCCAACATAGAGGTTGTAGAGGATGTTACAAGCTTTACAAAATGTCTAATAACTCATTGAGATCATACTTGAGCAAGGATAATCGAAGGCAAGAAGTTAGGGTTTCATACTTGAATTACAAGCCATTTCTTGATGAACACATAATCCAATCTCAATGTTAGGCTGCATAATATTGATTTTCAGGCCTTCTAACTTTTGTATCTATCCATCATTAATGTATTACACAAAATTTTGAGCTATAATCCAAGTGGTTTAAGCATTGTCCAATTTAATTTTCCATTTTGGGAAGAAAGTTAACAATGTCATTCTTGAAAAGCAAGCTTTATGCATAAAGTCAATTCTTGAGCCTCTCACTTGTTCCCTCTGATCACACTCCATCTACAAAGTCAGAAGCAAGTTTTTTTAAAGCATAACCACTCTACAATAGCAAGTACAAAGGGCATTGAAACTTGATTTCTCAAGAAAATCACATGTTGAGCTTAAACATGTGATTTTGAATTCTGATCAAATACAAGTCTCTAAACTTGTTGCTTATAAATAGAGGCCCTATTTGCAAGCTAACACACGGGCTGAAGCACCCTGAAACTCTCTCAAACACTTGCAAGCCATAAATTGTCCAAAAACTCCATTGAAGCACAGATTGTGACTTTAAACTTGCAACTCACAATTCCCTCATGCGTTTTCCTTCCTAATTAATTACAAAGCTCCTATACATCAAATATAACATATCCTTGTCCCTGTTTCACAACTGTAACTCCATTTTCATCATCCTCCAAACTCAAAAACAGAGCACTGCAAGTTGACTTCTCCAGGCCATTCCAACCATACATTGCTCAAGCTAATCATTGCATTAACTTCCTGGGAAATTGACGAAGCTAACCTGATCATTGCAGCACCTTGAATCAAGCTCATTTGCATTTCACGATTTCCAATTTTGAGGTATCATTTTTGAACTTCTATCTTTTCATTTAGGCATTGTTAGGCTTGCATTTGTGAAGATAAAATGTAGACATTATTGCCCTGAAACTGTACATGTCCATAGATTTCATTTATATTGCTTGAGTAGTGAGAATTTTAAGTTTGAACTTTTTGAAAAAGTTAGGTCAGAATTTGGTACCATTCAAAATTCATGCTTATCTTTGATCTATAGTTTTAGTAATTTAGATTTTTTGAATCGTTGTGAAATTTGGAACAAGTTTGATGTTTACATTTTTAAAAATGGATGATAAATGATGAAGTTGCAGATGTTCAGGCTAGAGGTTGAAGATGAAGTCATTTTCAGGACTTGACTTGTTTTATGTATTTGTTTTTTTTTTAAGTTAACGGATGTATAGCCACCCCAGTGGTAAGGCAACGCACGTTTCATGCTCAGGACGTGGGTTCAAGCCCCAGCGCTGTCACTTTTCATATTTTTCATATTTTTCTCTCTTTTTGTTACACACAACCAGCGCCTGGGCCCCCATCTTTGGGCCTTGTCATTTTACTGATTTCTAACCCCCCTGCCTGCTTTCACACACCTGACCCAACTTTTTTATTATTTTATTTTTATTTATTTTCTTTTTTCTTATTTTTATTTTGTCTCATTTTTCTTTATTATTATTATATTATTATTATTATTATTATTATTATTATTTTATTTTATTTTTATTTTTATTAATAAAAATCCAAAAATATTTTTAATTATTTTCACACTTATTTATTTTATTTTTCTTTATAAAGATAAAAAGACAAAAACATTTCCTTAATAAATTAATTTAGTTTTTTTAATAATTAATAATTAGATTTAGGTTTAATTATTTTTCCTTTTTTATTTAAAATTAATTTAGAATTTAGGTTTCTTTTAATTAATTAATTAATTTTCATATTATTTTCATTAAGTTAAAACCTTCTTTCATAAAAAACCCTAAAAAATATTTCAAACTTATTTTCTTTTCTTAATTAGTTTAAGTCTAATTTTGTTTAATTTTAATTAATCATTTTCTTTAATTAGGTCAAGACTAAACCCTTTCATTAAAACCAAACAAAAATCATTTCTTTTTCCATTTACATTTGTATATTATATTTTCAATTCTTGTACATTATTCAATATGGTTGTAATAGATAATTAGGTTTATTTTTCTTGCAATCCCCATTTGTAAATTTGTATACCCCCTCCCCTAATGATGTAATAGCGTAGTAATTTTTCTTTATGCAATTTATCGCTTTAATATAAATGCTAGTAATTAGGGTTTGTATGGAAAGATAAAATCAACAAGTAGCAAATCCTAAGTCAAGATAAACAATGCATGTAAATCAAACACTTGCACACTTGTACCCTTAGGGTAATTCCACTTTGTTGCCTTACAAAAAGGGTCATGTTATGCATGTAGGATGTCTTACCAAAAACAAATCAAAATACAAGATCATAGTCCCTCGATGACGCTACAAATGTTGCCTTTCAAAATGATCTTATTCCCTCAAAGAGAAATGCTAAGACATCTTACAACATTGCTATCATGGCTATACGAGGATCCGTACCTGTCCTTTTACATCCAAAGATAAGGCTTCTTACCAAAATCAATGGTAAGATAGCAATATCAAAGGAAGGAAGAAATTAACAAAGACTTTTGAGTAGGTAGATTGTTCCTAGTTGCTTGCTCACTTTCAAATCAAACATCCTTGTTTATTTTCAAAACAAACACAAACACTTTCAAAACACTTTTCAAACATGAAACATTTTCAAAAGTCAAACACTTTGTATACGTTCTTACAAACGAGAATTATTACAAAGTTTTCCTAAACAAATGTGTATTTTCAAAATACTTTCAAAAAACCACCACAAAGCATATTTTCAAACAAAAGTAAATGATCTAGCAAGCAACTAAGAGCCCATAGATAACTATGGATGAAAAGGGTGCTAATATCTTCCCTTTTCATAATCTACCCCCCGAACTCGAGAAATAATATCAAAGGTCTTTCCTGTTCTTTTCAGCCTTTCCTTTTGGATAAAAGAAAAGCCAGTGGCGACTCTTGCTAACCGCAACATTTGCAATCAAACGCAAAACATCCCAAGTCAGTTCTCCCACCGTATTACACCCGCACTTTACTTTCTGCACCTATAACTATGCCTGTATATATATATATATATATATATATATATATATATATATATATATATATATATATATATATATATATATAATAATTAGGCGTGTATGATAAGATCTAAAATCAAACGATAGATAACCATAAATCCAAGACAGAATAACTGAAAAATAAATCACCTTGCTCACGCGCACCTCTAGGGTGACCCCACTTGTTGCCTTCGGATAAAACAGTCATGTCCCTCAAACGTGGGACACTTTAGCAAAGACCCTCGGTTAAAAGATCGTAGTCCCTCGATGATCCTTCGATGTTGCCTTCAGTAAACGATCTTAGTCCCTTACGAAAAATTGCTAAAGCACCCTATAAGCTGCCTTCTATGACTGTATGATGACCCACGCTTGTCTCCCACATCCAATGATAGGGCTTCCTGCTAACTAATGGTAGGATAACACTATCTAAAGGGGGAGGAAAAGAACAAAGACTTTTTGAGTAGGTAGATCGCTCGTAATCGCTTGCTCACAAACTAAAACAATTTTCACATGTCACACTTTCAAAAATAACTACTTTCAAAACGCTTTATAAACACTCTTGAGGATTGATACAAGGGTTATTATAAAGCAGACTCCCTTACATTGGCATCTTCAAAACACTTTTCACAAAACAACACTTTTCCGATGAATATTTCAAAATAAACATTTTGTATACATTCTCAATGATACGAGAATCATTACAAAATTGTCATGCTTAGGCATTTTCAAAATATATTTTCAAACATACACAAACACAAAGCATTTTCAAAAAGTGAGCTAGTGATTAAGAGCCCGTAGGTAACTACGGATGAAAAAGGTGCTAATACCTTCCCTTTTCATAACCTACCCCCCTTACTCAGAAAATTCTCAAAGGTTTTTCCTGTTCTTTTCACCCTTTCCTTTATTGGATAAAAGAAAATTCGATGGCGACTCTTGCTATCCGTAACATTTACAATAAAATACAAAACCAAAATTCAATTCTCCCACCGTATTACATGGTCTTTCAAGGATGCAACAATTTCTTCAATCGTCTTCACAATCCTATTTATCCAAACCTTGTGAGGGAGTTCTGAAAATTTGCTGAAGCAAATGACAAATACGTTATCTCATATGTTATGGGTACGAAGGTTGTCATCATTGTTAAATCAATTTCTATCCTACTTGGAATGGAAGAAGCAAAAGGAATAATGGTTTATCACATCAACTCAAAATCAAATTATCTAACAGATGTTGTAACTCCTGTTATCTTCACTGAGCAAGGAGTAAATCTTACTATGGGAAAGAAACCATCTAAAGTTATGAATCTCTCCAAGGATCTTCGCGTATGGAGCAAGATTATTCTGGGTTGCATCAATCCTAGATCAAGTAATAGCTTAGCAGACTATATGAACGCTGAATTCTTTTCTATCTGATGAAAAGAACTAAGGTACACCTTCCATCTCTACTTTTCAACTATCTGAAAGACACTATTATAGAAACCAAAGATAATGGAAAATCCAAGAAGAATTATATTCCTTTTTGAAGATTAATTTCAGATATTCTTGTTGAAAGTGGTGTAGTAGAACATCTCATTTCACACCGTCTTGTGAAAGACTTAGTCACTGAATAAGGAAAATCATTTAATGGGACAAATATGAGAAATATGAATGTAATAGAAAAATATTGGGAAGTTATACCATCAACAATATCTATAGATCTTCGAAGCATTATGTTGTACCCCAAAATTTGCCCTCTCATTCTTCAGGAAATCATCCTGGATTCTCAGAGTCTCTCTGAAACAAATCCAAGTCCTGAATTATCATTTCTTCCCAAGCAAACCATTTACAAGAGCAAAATGATCACACAAGCTCTAAAGGCAACGCTTTTACCTTGAAAAATTAAATTCTAAACATTTGGAATTTTTCTCTAAAAATGGGTGTTTAAGAAGAAAATAGCACTTCAGAACTTCTGGACCAACCTCCAGACATAAAAGGTCAGAAGTTGCAAGCTTGGCTCAACGCAGTCAGAAGTTGGCTCTTCAGCAGCTACATTAACTCAGTTAGAGGTTGCAAACATGGTTCAACACGTAAGCCTCAAACAGAACATGGCTCTTTCAGCAGTTACACAGGTTCAACCAGAGTTTGCTAGAGGAATGTAAAGGAAGCAAAGAAGTCTGAAGGCTCCTTCAGAACATGCTGGAATCAGAATATGAAAGGGTCAGAAGAGTGGGTGTTACATTGACACAGAATCTCTAAGTCCAGGATTTCCAAAATCAAATCCAAGGAACGTGTTAGAAAGTTAGGAGAATCCCCAGAATTTGCTGAGACAACAACAGGCCAAGATCAGAACTTGGTTCACGTTGTTTTTGGTAAAACAGAACTGCTGGTTCAGGTTTTCTCCTATTACAAGAATTTTGGTGTTGATAAGTCTCATCACCATTTAATGCTCATTAATTCTCCCAACCACTCCTGAACATTCATCCAAGAGGTCTCTTCACGTGTGGCTTGGTAAACACCTTTATGCAGGCTTAGGAATGGGTCTACGCGCCACCTTCCACCTGTAGAGGTCACTTCTCCTCAATCCTTGCCTGCTGTTCCAGCCTAGGCTAAAAAGCTGTACATTATCACAACTTTCCATGAACTTCTTTCAAAAAAACAATTTAACCTCTATTGGCGCCTTTAACGTTCAAGAATCCACAAGAGCTTTGCCTATAAATAGAGCACCATTGACCACTAAGAAGGGGTCCAAAAAAAAACCAGAAAATATTGCTAGAAGAGAAATAGAAATTTTTAGCAAGAAAATACTTTGAAACTCTGTCAAAAAATCTTGGTGTTTCAAGAGCCTCAAACATAACTTTGAATCTCCTGTCTCAAAACCTCATTTGTACCCAGATTGCTTCTTGATTAAAGAAATACGCCCCTACAGCTTCTGACCACATATACTCTCCATCCACCCCTTCAAAAAAGAACCTGTCCAGAACACCATCAGAGCTAAAAGCTAGCTCTCACTCACAAACTTTTCCAACATCCAGGTAAGCACCTGCTGACCTTCATCACGCTGCTAAGCATCATCAGCTTTACATGCTCAAATAAACATAATGTAAATATCATGTTGTTGTTGTTTGCGTTCTGAAGATTTTCATACCTCAGAATGTTTGAGTAGGAAGTAAATCAGTGTAGAACCTGCCTGTGACCTTATTGGTTCTGTCTCCTGAAACGCTCTGGCATTTGCTGAAGTTGTCCCAAACATGTTTTCTGTTCTGTGGAAAAATAACAAAATTGCAGGTATTCTGACTAGCACAGGGAGAAGCCAAGTGCTGACTTTGACGTTAGCACATCTGAAGCCTGTTTTTGCTGTCAATAATATCAGAACTTCTGAAGATTATTGTATTTCCAGCAGGATCAGAACTTCTGATATCCCCACTAACAAACTTTGTCTTGCAGCGCATGGGGGTCAGAACTTCTGATCTTCCCACTAACAGGTTTCTGTTTTACAGGTGCCAGAGTCAGAAGTTCTGACTCATACAGTTTAACCAAAAGGTTGATAATCTGGCAGCAGGCCTGAGTCAGAACTTCTGATGGTCTCTCAGCAGCGCGCTGGCTCTATCTCTCTTTCTCTCTATCTTGCCTTTGTTATTTTATTTTCTTATCTATTTTTCTCGTTGAAACACCCCATGTACAAATATGTATCCCCACCCCCCTAATTGCTATAATAGCGTAGGATTTTATATTTCTGCTTTTTATCGCTTTCAAATATAAATGTTAGTAATTAGGATGTGTATGGCAAGATAAAATCAATGAAATAGAAAATCCTAATTCAAAGATAAACTCTTGTATGCAATAAAACACACTTGCACACTTACACCCCTAGGGTTACATCCACTTGTTGCCTTCAAAATTGGGCCATGTTTGCATGTCAAGTACTTTGGCAAAACAAAACAAAACAAAAACAAATAAAATGATCATAGTCCCTCGATGACGCTATCTTGTTGCCTAAACAAAATGATCATAGTCCCTCAAGAAAATTGCCAAAATACTTGATACTATTGCATTCATGGTCTATACGATGACCCGCGCCTGTCCCGTTAACATCCTAACACAAGGTTATTCACCAAATATGATGGTGAAATAACACTGTTAAAAGGGTTAAAAACATAAGGAAAGATCTTTGAGTAAAATAGGATAGACAACTCTTAGTTACTTGATCAAAATTTGCAAAGAAAACATCCTTGCTACTTTTCAAAAAAACACACCTCACAAAACAACTTTCAAAACATTGAAATATCTTTTCAAAAAGACAAACACCTTTGTAAAACATTCAAACAAGAATTGTTACAAAGGTTGCCTAGACAAGGCATCTTTTTCAAAGCATTTTCAAAACCACACACACAAAGCACCATTTCAAACAAATTGAAAAGCAAAGGCAAGTGATCTAAGCAAGTAACTAAGAGCCCATGGATAACCATGGATAGAAAGGATGCTAATACCTTCCCTTTCTATAATCTACTCCCCGAACCCAAGAAAACATCTCAAAGGTTTTTCCTGTGCTTTTTAACCTTTCCTTAGGATAAAATAAAAAGTCGGTGGCGACTCTTGCTAAACCGAACATTTGCAAACACAAACGTAAAAACCCAAGTCAGTTCTCCCACCGTATCACAGAACTGGCGACTCTGCTGGGGAGAACTTTAAAAGTGGAGTAACCTTAGGGCCTAGATCACCCTTTTGCATGACTAATTGTTTGCTTTGATTGATTTACATTTTGGTTCTCTTGTTTGGGCTTAAAATCCTCCACCCGGATTTGGGAAACATTCGTAGATAGCAATACGTTGTGGAACCTGTGTGGGGTATACCGACACGGTTGAAGCAATAGCTATATTAGTGTGACATATTTGTGAGTATCGGTAACCCTTGAGTTCAATCAAGGAGAGTACGGGGCCGCTGAGTGATGTCACTAAGCACTAATGACCTAGAACCTTACTTGACCATCTTGGCCTTTTATTAGGGGTAGTGAGATGACCGGCTTTGGTGCAGTCTGAAGTTGGTAGATACTCGATACTACACTCATTGAGGGTTGTTTTCTTGGAATATTTTGGTTGCTAGTTAAGTGGATAAACCAAAACAATGAACATGGAAAACAATCCAATGATATTGAGCTCCTTAGAACCCGATTACTATTTATAGGACAGGTTTTTAAGCCAACTACACTCAAGAGGGAACTTACCTATGAAACCTCATGCAAGCCTGAAACTAGGGTTTTTGTGTGACTTGCTTGTACATGGGTTTGTGCATACATCATGAACATCATAAAGCATCATATGCATCCACTAACCATTTCAAGGGTTTGGATCTTCATCTTTGTTCTTGTTTTGTAGGTCATGGAAATTCTTCGCAGGAAAACTATCCAAGTCAACCTTGTGAGAATCCCTCCTCAACTCAAGGAGCTTACGTCCAGAATTCCAGAAAGTTCTCTCTTCAGTGAAAGACATGGTAGACTGCTCAGCCTAGTCAACACCAACAATGAAGAAGACATGGTCAAAGTGTTGTTCCAGTTCTTTGACCCCCTTCACCACTGTTTCACATTCCTCGACTACCAATTGGTGCCCACTTTGGAGGAATTTTCTCAACTCCTGAGAATTCCTATTCTTAATCAACTACCCTACAATGGTACGGAAAAAGAACCAAAGCCTGAAGATGTTGCTCAAGCACTACACTTGCAACCATCTGACATCAAGGGGCATTGGGAAACCAGAAGTGGTGTCAAGGGCTTCTTGGAAAAGTTCTTGTTTGAGAAGGCACAAGAGTGTTGGAATTCCCTGGATCTGCAAGCCTTTGAAGAAATTGTGGCACTCCTTATTTATGGGTTGTTCTTGTTCCCAAATCCTGACCAACTTATAGATGTGAATGCTGTCAAGATCTTCATATCCAGGAATCCCATACCTACATTGCTTGGGGACATCCTCCACTCATTTTACACATGAACAATGAGGAAGAGAGGTGTTCTCATGTGTTGCACTCCTCTCCTTGCAAGGTGGTTTATTTCTCACCTTCCACAATCAGTTTTGAAGAACGAGCAGGGTTCAAGGTGGTCGCAACGATTGATGACCCTCACACATTCTGATGTACATTGGTGTTCTCGGTCCAGAGAAAATGTCATCATCATCGATCGTTGTGGTGAGTTCCATAATGTTCCATTACTTGGCATTATGGGAGGCATTACCTACAAACCCTGTCTAGCTTTGAGACAATTTGGATATGCACGGAGGGATGGCCCTCATGACATGCTGATTCCTGACCTAGTTTTTGACTTCGACAATGATGCACAAGGACTTCGACAAAGATTCATCAGAGCTTGGAGGATGTCTAACAAGGTAGATAGCAATACACTGGGGCACAAAAACTCCATCCCTCTTGAGCCTTACCTCAAATGGGTACGAACCCGCGCCCAGAGTCTTATGATGCCTTACCCTCACATTCTCCCTTTGATCAAAGAGCCTGTTAAAGAAGGAGAGGTTTCATACACCATCCTACATCCTGACATGCCAACATCATGGGAGGAAATGCAGAAGAGTTGGATCCAACTCAAGGAAGAAAGGGATACTTTTGAAGCCAACTTCTACGTCAGTGAGAAGAAGGTTTTGGAGCTTACCCGCCGACTTTACGAGGAGGAGACCCTCAACACTTACATCGCACCAAAGAGGATGCGCAACCTTTTTTTTACCTTAAGAAGTTTTTGTAATATTTGGCCCATGGGGCATTTATGTATTGACAAAATTTCTTCTTATTAATATGACGTGTGTTCTTTTTGTTTGCAACAACTTTGAATTTCTAAATCCTTGAATGCATTACATGAATAAACATATCATTCATCATATGCATAAACAAGTCTTCACACCAGGTTTCCTTATCTTTCTGCTGTTTATTTCAGTAAGATGGATATTGAGCAGACGGTCAGAGATCTGCAGTCACAAAACTCGCAGTTTCAACAGCTCCTTATGACCTTGGCAAAGGGTCAGGAGGATCTTAAAGCACTGTTAGGGAATAAAGAGCAAGAAAAAGGAAAAAAGAAAAAGAAAAGAGTTGGGGTAGCTACACTGGGAAGAAGATTTGAGAATGAAGCTAGGAGAGTTCTTGAATTCCCCTCCACGTCTGATGAGGGGACCGGCAAAGGAAAAGGAGTTGCATTACCTTCTGAGTCTGAGGCTGAAGAAGAGGTTGAGAAAGATGAAGATTATTCAGAGCAGTAATACCCGCCAGCGGACGACAAATACAAAAATCTGGAGGATAGACTGGCAGCTATGGAGCTGCAAAGGGTTCCCGAGTTAGATTTTGAAGAATTGGGATTGATTTCTAGGATTTTGATCCCTCCAAAGTTTAAGGTGCCAACTTTTGCAAAATACGACGGTTTGTCCTCCCCGAAGATGCACCTGAGGTCGTATGTCAGAAAAATTCAACCTCATTCATCCGATAGAAATCTTTGGGTACACTTCTTCCAGGACAGCCTGTCTGGTACACAGCTAGATTGGTTTTACCAGCTTGAGAGGTCAGAAGTGCATAACTGGGAAGACTTGGCAGCTGCCTTCTATCGCCAGTATCAATACAACGCCGACTTGGCGCCAACCCGTACTCAACTACAAGGTATGGGGATGGCCTCAAATGAGGGATTCAAAGAATACACCCAGAAATGGCGCGACTTGGCCGGAAGGGTACAACCGCCTCTTTCAGATAGGGAGCTAGTTGATATGTTCTTGGGGACCCTATCTGGCCCTTTCTTCAACCATTTGATCGGGAGCTCTTCTGCAGGGTTTACTGAACTGATTCTGACTGGCGAACGGGTGGAAGCTGGTATTAAGAGCGGGAAGATTCAAAGGGATGCCTCTGCCTCTACAACTGTTAAAAAAACAGTTCCCGGCCAAGAAGGAAGCAGCTGTTATATACTCTCAGAAAGGATCGGGAAGAACTGAGCGCCGACCGGCTGTAGGGGCTGTGATGATTCAAAATTTTTCAAATGATCAGCCTCGTAACAATCATTCTAGACCTAAACAGCAATGGGGAGAACGGATACAACGGCAGTTCACCTGCATCAACATGACACCTGCACAAGTTCTTCCCCATTTGTTGAAGTTGAATCTGACTGGTTTAAAGGAGGCGCCGAAAAACCCTAACACCACATCTCCATACTATCATGCCAATGCTAAATGTGCCTATCATTCTGACAGCGCCGGGCATGACACCAACAATTGCTGGGCGTTAAAGAATAAAATTCAAGATTTGATAGATGCTAAAGAGGTTGAGTTCGACGCCCCTGAGAAGCCGAATGTAATCTCTACTCCAATGCCAAAACATGGCCACAATGTCCATGCTGTTGAAGAGGATCTGTTTGTTTCTGCTGTTGATGATCTGATAACCCCACTACTGACAATCAAATTGAATCTGTTGAAGGCTGGGATTTTCCCAGGTTGTAAAGAAGACTGCTACCTTTGTTCCTCCATACCAATCGACTGTCCATTACTGAGGATAGGCATCCAACGCCTAATGGACAACCAACAAATTCTTTTCGAAAAGACTCCTGTTACTCCAACTCCTATCAATGAATTTTCAATAATAACTGTGATACGGTGGGAGAACTGACTTGAGTTTTGCGTTTGTATTCGCACTTGTTCGGTTTAGCAAGAGTCGCCACCGACTTTTTATTTTATCCTAAAGGAAAGGTTAAAAAGCACAGGAAAAACCTTTTGAGATGTTTCGTGGGTTCGGGGGGTAGATTATGAAAAGGGAAGGTATTAGCACCCTTTTCATCCATGGTTATCCATGGGCTCTTAGTTACTTGGTTTTTTAGATCACTTGCCTTGATTTTTGATTTGCTTGAAATTGTGGTGTGCGTGTGTGTTTTGAAAATGTTTTTGAAATAGACGCCTTTGTTTCGGCAACCAATGTAATTGACTCGTGTTTGAGTGTTTTACAAAAGTGTGTATCTTTTCGAAAAGATGTTTCAAAATGTTTTTTGGAGAGTTTGTTTTGAAAGTGTTTGTGAAGTGTGGTTTTTGAAAAGGAGGCAAGTGTTTTTGCAAGTTGATCTCAAGTAACTAAGAGTTTTGTCTACCCCTATTGTACTCAAAGGTTTTCTCTATGTTTTCAACCCCTTTTTAACAATTTTGTTCCACCATTGTATTTGGTGGACAATCTTGCGTTTAGGATGTTTAACGGGACAGGCGCGGGTCATCGTATGGACCTTGAATGCAATGGTGCCAAGTGTCTTTGGCAATTTGCTTGAAGGGACTATGATTTCCATTTTAGGCAACTTTCGAAAGCGTCATCGAGGGACTTATGATCATTTGAATTTGTTTTGCCAAAGAAACTCGACGTGCAAGCATGGCCCATTTTGGAAGGCAACATGTGGGATTACCCTAAGGGGTGCAAGTGTGATTGTGTATTGATTTCATGTATTTGTCTTGTATTAGGTTATCTAGCGTTTGATTTTATATACATGCAAACCCTAGGTCTAATCATGGTATAATTCGAAAGCGGTAAATTGCAGGAATTTTAAAGTCTACGCTATTACAAATAGTATCCGGGAGTGGGGGTACAAATTCACAAAGGGGGATGAGACTTAAATAATTACAACCAAATCGAATCGCGATCAAATGTAATCAATGTAATGTATAGCAAAGTGTAAGAATAGCGAATGTATAATGTATCAAATGTAAAATGTATTGTGTAAGTGTACGTGTATGAGAATTATTTACAAGTTGCGAAATGTGAATTTAATAAGAAAATTAAATATTGTTTATTTGTCAAGTATTATTATCCACTTTTGATTTAAATTTGTATTTTTATATTTTTTTGTTTAATATGTGCAAAGTAAGAAAATTTAAGTAAAAGAAAGGAAAATGTTTTTTTTTTATTTTGAGAAAAAATTATGTATCGATTTATTTATGTACAAATTATTTTTAAGAAAAGAAAAATGTATTTACTTAAATAAAATTTATGTATAAATAAAAATAAGTTTAATAAAATAAAAGAAAAAAAAAGTGTTTTAAATAATTCTAATTCTTATGTATTTTATGTTAGTATTTTTTTTATGTACAAAAATCAATGTTTTAATAAAATACACAAAAAAGGGGTTTAAGTTTTATATATTAATGTAATTCAGTATTTAATAAAAGAGTTAGTAATATATTTTTTATCAAAAAAAAGAAAAGGTTAAGTTATGTATAAAAAGAAATGGGCTCAAGGGTGGATCCTCTTGGCCCAAACATGAGTATCAACGTGGGGGTGTATGATGGGAAACAGAAAAGGCTTAGGCGTTTCAGAAAGGGTTGTGGCCCATTTGTTTGAGACAAATTTTTTAGGGTTTGTGATAGTTGTTTCACTTGGGTTTAGGGCTTGCTTAGAGCGGCGCGCCGTTCATTTCGCTCGTTCCTCTTCGTTCCTCCATCCTCTCCTTGCCATGGATCTTTGAACAACATCCTCCTCGCCCAAGCCACCAGCGCCACCGTTCCCCCTTCTCCCTCAGTGTACTGTTCAGGCGACGCTTGCAAGGTTCGATCGTGTTAGGGCTTTCGTTATATCTTTTGATTTTATGTTTCGATTGGGTTCTGATTTATGTGTTTTCTTTTGTCATTTTGATATGCATGCAAAGGATATGAGTAGACTACCTCTTGGAGACAGAGGAGGAGGGAACTAGGAGGCGCGTTAGGCGGCTTGACGGCGGAGGAAACAGTGAGGATGTTGAGCTCGCTTGGATTCCTGGTATTTCTTACTTTGTCTTTAAGTTTGATGATGATAATGCCTGAGAACTTTTTGTCACTTCTTTCTCCTTCTTGCTCGTTAGCTTGTTGTATGCTTCAGTATGCTTGATGATGACTGATATGTTACCTCTGATGTGCTTTCGTTTGCTTGCCCTGTGATAAGAACACTCTGAGGGCCTCCTTATGTGCTGCTTTTGAATGCTTTCCCTCTCCTCTCTCTACCTCGTTTCTGTTGCCTTTTGATGTTGCCTTCGAATGCTTCTTTTGTGGGATCGTTACCTTGTATGCTTGAATATTGTTTTATTGATATGCTTGATGATGATCACCTGAGAGCTTGGTATGCTGAGATGCTTCTTTTTCTCTTCTCTTGCTGTCTTGATGCCTTTCTTGTATGCTTGAATATTGTATTGATGATGAGATGCTAAGGTGTTTGATTCGTGTGTTTGCCCAATGATGACAATGTTCTGAGGGCTTAGAGTTGCCTGACTTTTGAGTTTCCCTGTGTGCTTGGATATGGTGTTTGGACTTTTGCTGGTTAAGGGCTTTTGCTGGTTAATGATTTTACAGGTTTGGTTGACAGGTTTTTGCTTAGTGTTTTAAGGCTAGGCTTTGACAGGTTGAGGGTTTAAGTGTGGATAGGCAGGTTTGATGCAGGTTTGGACATTGGTTTTGGCTTCTGGTTCATGGCCATGTGTTTGAGGTTTGTTGAATGCAGGGTGGGTTGACAGCTTTGTGTGCTTTTGGTCTTTTGCACAGGGTTGGCGTTTTTGTGATCAGGTTCTATGCTTGAGTCGTTAAGCTTGAGGCTTTGGCTTGCTCTGAGTTTTTGTTTGTGATTTTTTTCGCCCCTTGCTTCTGACTGTGTTAGCAGTTTTTATATATTTTTCTATGCCTCTTTATCCACTGTGTTACTGCAGTTTTGTTTTCTATATTTTCTTGCCTAAAGCCAAAACCTGTAAGCCTATTTCCTTTCTCTCTTCCTTCTCTCTCCAGTACAGCTTTTAGCATATTATATTGCTTAACATGTACTAATTCTGAAAAAGCAAATTGGCCTGGAAATGATGAAATGAAACTTTGCTTGCAATAGTTGTTTAACTCTGCATATTTTGTCTTCTTTTCTGCTTCTTGACAGCATTGATGGTACTTTGATATCTTGAGATATCTTTTGGCAGCTTGTTGACCTTGGACTTAGTTTTGAAATTGTGACTTTGTTTAGCAAATTGAACTTGGTTTAGGCCATTCAGTTTGTAACTTGGACTTTATATTTGCACATGCTGTCTTGCTTTGAACTATGCAGTTGGTTGACCAATTTGAAATGTGCAATTTTTAACTTTGTGCATTCATTTTTAATTTGCAAACCTTTTCATCCATCTTTGTGAACCGGGAGAAATCCCGTGATTTGCAAAGAGGGTGAACTAATCCCGGCCATTTGCTTTTAATGATGGACCTTTTTTATCTGTCTGTCTCTTTAAATATTTATCTGCTTCTGACTTTTCTTCTTTTCTTTCGCAGATAAAAATTAAATGGAGAGGAAAAGCAACAGATGGAGGATGAAGAATTGAAGACTTAGAAAAATATTAGGATAGTTTTATTTAAATTTAAATAAATGTAATATTATTATTGTAAATACTTTGTAAACGAATACTTGTATTTAAATAACAATTGTAACAAATATTTAAAGATGAAATAAAAATTCCTTTTATCCAATTAATTCTTTTCTTCTTTTCAATTGTTCATTTTATTATTTATAATTCTTTAAATTATAATAATTGAAAATAAATTCCAATTATTTAAACTCAGAATAATAAACAATTAAATAAACATTGTGGTTTTAGCATCGATCAACTAATAAGCCTGGCGCTTCACAAATCCAAATTAATGCACAGTCAATCACAACAACTGCCCAGACATATTTTTCCTTTTACTGATTTTTACCAAACACTGCAAATTCAATCCAAATGCATCTTTCACTGATTAAGTCAAATACTGCGAATTCAATCCAAATGTTTCAATCCACATCTCAGAATAACTTGACAAGCACTGTAGAATTAAATCTTTCCGAGGATCCACGCATAAAAACCCTAATTCCTGATCAAATGCCAAAGAAGCGTTCGCCTGATCAAAGTTGAGCCAAAATCAACCAAACCCTACGCAAACTGTTTGAATTGTTCTAGAGCCATGAAAACCGATGAAAACCCTAATTCTGTCTGACTGACGAGAAAAGTCTGTTTGACTGATTCTTGAGCCAGTTTGAAAAATCAGGAAACGTCTGAAGCTGTGATTTCTTATGGAAAAATGCGAGGGCAAATTTTGGGGTACAACAATAACCATTTCCGCCAATCTTTCCAAGGTCCCCAAAAGGCCTGTTAAGATTACAACCGCTCCGAAGACTGTACCGTTGAAGATAACCATGCCTGGGCCCGTCCCATACAAATCTGACAAATCAATACCGTGGAATTATGGTGGAGAAATCTACTACCACGATGTTAAACAAATTGAGATAATTGAAGAGAGCTCTTACGAAGAAACTGCCGACATTGGAAACATTGTCGGTACGAGCAAAATTACCCGAAGTGGAGGAATTTTCTCTCCAGAGATTGCCCCTCCAAAGGCAATCTTTGGACCCTCAGCTTCTCCCAAGGTTACTCCTGCACCGGTAAAACTATATGCAAGAACTCCAATGATTGAAGAAGCTGTTACTCCTGTGGTTGTCCCTTCTGCTGCTGCTGATAAAGGGAAAGGGATCCAAGAAGAGCTCGTCAGGACGAGGGCTCAGCCATCGGTCATCCCCGAAACCTCTAAAAAAGAAATGGAGGAGATTCTGAAAATAATTAAGAAGAGTGATTATGATGTGGTGGAACAACTGGGGCAAACCCCCTCAAAGATCTCCATGTTGGCCCTGCTGCTTTATTCGGAGGCTCATGCCAAAGCCTTGATAAGGTTTTTGAAGACATCCCATGTGCCCCAAGAAACCTCAGCCGACCAATTCCAGGATTGTGTAGCCAGCCTTACCGCCGACAACGGCCTAGGTTTCTCTGATGCTGACCTAACTCCTAAGGGAAGAAAGCACAATGACGCACTGCATGTGTCAGTTGAATGCCGAGGAACCACTCTCGCCCATGCCTTGGTCGATACTGGTTCTTCTCTAAATGTGCTGCCTAAGAAAGCTCTGGACCGGTTGGATTGTGAAGGCTTGGAGATGAAACCAAGTAATATCATTGTCAGGGCCTTTGACGGGTCTAAAAGAATGGTACATGGGGAGGTCGACATTCCCATCAAGGTAGGCACTGAGGTGTTCAACTCCACATTCTATGTGATGGACATCCGCCCATCATACTCTTGCTTGCTAGGAAGGCCGTGGATTCATAATGCTAGGGCAGTCACTTCCTCTCTACATCAGATGCTGAAATACCCTGTTAAGGGTAAAATCATAACTGTACACGGTGAGGAGGAGTACATGATCAGTCATCTGAACTCCTTTTGGTATGTGGAAGTGGATGGCGAATTCATCGAAACACCGTTCCAACACTTCGAGGAAGTTTCTCCCGAGATTGCAGTAGCAAAGGCAGTAGCTGAGGTACCCAAGCAGGTGGCCAGGATGGTATCTCTGAAATACACAAAGGCTGCTATGAAGGAGGGGAAGAGCACAGTGTGGGGACAGTTGCCTGACTTTCCCCACAAGACAGACAAGTTTGGGTTAGGGTTTACGGTTGCGGGGCAAAAGGCTATGCGTCGCTCAAAAATTGAAAGGACACCCATCAAGATTTCTCCTCATGGAATCAATGCTTTAGGAGACGAAGACGAAGAGGCCAACTTTGAAGACTGGATCTTTCCAACCATCGAAGGAGGGCTGCACAACTGGGAGGCGAAAGACTTTGTTCCCATTACTTTCATCAATCAGTAATTTATCTTTCGAACATTTCCTGTTGATCTGTAATAATTACTAAAACAATCTGCACACTATTTTTCACCTCATGCCTTGCCCGGGGCATGTAGGTCCATTTGTAAGGGTTTTGATTCTCTTTATAATCATATGCCATGTTTAATGAATCATTGGACGTTTTTCATTTATAAACTGCTGTGTTCATTTTCTTTCCTTTTGCATTTTTGTCTGTTTAAGGATGGTTATCCCTTACACACACCCACACTCAAAAATGCAGGTACCCATCCATTCCGGATTCCATGGGTGACTATTCTGTTGTATCCTTCAACAACTCTGAAGATTTGGTCAATCAGGCTGAGTGCGAAGACGATGAAGATTGTGAAGTGTCGGGAGAGCTAGCTAGACTTCTACAACAAGAAGAGAGGGTCATCTTACCTCATGAAGAGTTGTTGGAAACCGTCAACTTAGGAACAGAGGAAGACAGGAAAGAAGTAAAAGTGGGTGCCAACTTGGAACCAGGTATCAAGGGGCGCTTAGTATAGTTGTTGAGTGAATATGTTGAAATCTTTGTCTGGTCTTATGAAGACATGCCAGGGTTAGACGCAGACATCGTGGTTCACCATCTCCCTACGAGAGAAGACTGTCCACCGATTAAGCAAAAAGTCCGCTGAATGAGGCCCGACATGTCCGAGAAGATTAAAGCTGAAGTAATGAAGCAATTCAACGCTGGCTTTCTGGCTGTTACATCCTATCCGCAATGGGTTGCTAACATTGTGCCCGTTCCCAAAAAAGACGGCAAGGTCAGAATGTGTGTGGACTACCGGGATTTGAACAGGGCTAGCCCTAAAGATGATTTTCCGCTACCACATATCGACATTTTGATTGACAACACAGCTCAGCATAAAGTATTTTCTTTCATGGACGGATTCTCGGGCTACAACCAGATTAAAATGGCCCCCGAGGACATGGAGAAAACTACCTTTGTTACACAATGGGGTACCTTCTGTTACAAGGTGATGTCGTTCGGACTGAAGAACGCAGGGGCAACCTATCAACGCGCCATGGTAGCTTTGTTTCATGATATGATACATCATGAGATCGAAGTTTACGTAGACGACATGATAGCTCGATCATAAACGGAAGAGGAACACCTGGAACACTTGCAGAGGCTGTTTGTCAGGCTGAAGGAGTACAAACTCAGACTGAATCCAAGTAAGTGCACTTTTGGAGTTAGGTCTGGTAAACTTCTGGGATTTATTGTCAGCAACAAAGGCATTGAGGTCGATCCAGCAAAAGTAAAGGCTATACAAGAAATGCTTGCCCCCCGTACTGAAAAGGAGGTTAGAGGATTCTTGGGACGCTTGAACTATATCGCCAGGTTCATCTCTCACCTGACGTCTACCTGTGAGCCAATTTTCAAACTATTGAAGAAAGATCAGGTAGTTGAATGGAACGATGATTGTCAATTTGCTTTTGATAAGATCAAGGAGTACCTATTGGAACCTCCTATTCTGATGCCACTCGTCGAAGGAAGGCCATTGATCATGTACCTGACTGTTTTGGACAGCTCAATGGGGTGCGTACTGGGCCAACATGACGAGTCTGGTCGAAAAGAGCATGCCATTTATTACCTTAGCAAAAAGTTTGCCGACTGTGAGACTCGCTACTCACTGCTCGAGAAAACTTGCTGCGCTTTGGTATGGGCTGCTCGCCGACTAAGGCAGTATATGTTGACTCATACCACTTTGCTGATTTCCAAAATGGATCCTATCAAGTATATCTTCGAGAAACCTGCTTTATCTGGAAGAATCGCTAGATGGCAAATGATCCTGACTGAGTATGACATCCAGTATACTACCCAAAAAGCTATAAAAGGGAGTGTACTAGCTGACTGTGATCGGTGGGAATATGTGATCGGTGGATCTGGAACTGATTGTTTAACGCTGGTTCGTGAAATGTCGCGGAAGCAAGAGTCGCCACCGTCTTTTATTTTCTCCAATATGGAAAGGACAAAAGCACAGAAAAATTCCTTATGAGATTGTTTCTCGGTTCGGGAGGTAGATTTATAGAAAGGGAAGGTGTTAGCACCCTTTCTATCCATGGTTATCCATGGGCTCTTAGATACTTGCTCCTTTGTGTTTTCAAAAGATTTGTTTGCTTTTCAAGGTGAGTGGGTTTGAAAAAGTTTCTTTGAAAGTTTCAGATCGACTCTTGTATCAGTCCTCAAGAGTGTTTGAAAAATTGCTTTTGAAAGCTTTTTGCAAAGTGTCGGTGTGAAAAGAAGTTTTTGATTTGTTTTGAATTAGAGCAAGTATCTACGAGTCATCTACCTACCCTAAGGAACTAGTCTGTGTAAATGTCCTTAAGGTAGTGCCATCCCACCATTGAGAGGTAGGTAGCACCACCGTTGGAGGTGTTCGGGTCAATTCGAGGATTAGGGACAGTGTGGTCACCAGAGCAATAGTAGGACACCTTAGAAGCTACCCCCATGCCATGTTCATGGACATGAGGACTTACTAAAACGTCCTCTACTCGACGACCACGTTTCGAGGGGCAAGGCAACAGTGAGACGTACCCTAGGGGTGGTGTGTGATTTGTGTGTCATTTTCAGTTATTATTTGTCTTATCATGCATTGGGTGTTCTACGCTTTGATTTTATTTTTGGCCATTCATTCTTTCATGCAAATTATTAGCAGTTAAGGGGTGCAGGAATTAAAATGCGGAAAAATAAAGGTCCTACGCTATTACAAGGCGCGAGTCTACATTGCCAAATTAAACAAAGACCCGATTTGAATAAATAAAATGCGGAAAATAAATGTCCTAATTATCTATTACAAGGCCTTGGGGCAATTACATAAGATTAAAAATAAAAATAGAAGCAAACGCGCGAAAAGGAATTATAATGGAAGGTGCGAGGGCGTTGGACCCTTTAAAGAAATTAAATTAAAATTAAAGATTAATTATTGATTAAAGAAAAAGAAGTTATTTTTTGGTATTTGGTATTTAATGAAAATAAAGAAAATGGATTAAAATTAAAAAATTAAATAAAACCCTAATTCTAGTTTGTTTTTAATTATAAAAAAAAGATGTTTAATTTTGACCTTATTTAACCCTAATTAATTAATTGCATATTTATTTACAAAATAATTACTAATTAATAGTGATAAGAAAAAAGGTTATTTATTAAGAAAAAGAATGAAAATGCTAAACCTAATTTTTTATGTATTTTTGTTATTTAAGAAAAAAGAACATTAAAATTAAAACCCTAAATTAAACTAAATTGATTATTAAATTTATTTACAAAAAACTATTAATGAATTAAATATTAAAACATATTTTTATTTTGACTTTTCTGATTTTTTTGTGTCTTATGAAAATTATTTGAAATAAATTAAATAAAAGTGATCAAAAGAATAAAAAAGGAAAAGAAAAGAAAAGAAATTAAAAAATATACAAACATTGGGGGGTTCTCAGGCCCTTTTGGAGGTGTTTGCAAGCAATCTTGGCCCAATAAGTCAGGGCCCCTTTGACTTTTCCAGCGCGTCTGCCCATGGTTGACTGAGGGTATATGGTGGACTGCGTGATCTGGCCATTGGATGGATCTCTTTGGCGCGTGGCAGCTTAGATGGTGAGGTTGTATGATGTTCCCTTGGGAGTACACTGCACAGGAACGTATTACAAGAAAAATTATTGAATAAAGTGGGGGACCTGGGAATCGAACCCAGGTCCCAATGCTTGCAACTATCTCTGTCCACCAACTGAGCTATGCACGCGTGTTTGTTAGTATAATAAGATAGAGACAATATATGTGAAAGCAAGCATTATACTGAAACCAAATAAAAAAACGCGCTAACTTTCAAATATACCAATCACATGCCTACAACTCAGCGTCTTCCTCACTTCTTCGTTTTTGCCTGAAAAATATAGAATGGATAGCGGGGGTTTTAAACCCCCACTAAGTGTAGGACCTGAAAATAGCGATTACCATATATGGAAATATAAATTGGGCGCGAATAGTGAGATTAATTCGTGTGTGTCTCCTGGTTTCAATGGTACAGGTTTGATTGGCTAATTTTGCCTTATGCGTAAAACCCCAAATTTTGAGCTTTGAAACCCTAAGCATCGTTCATGGTAACTTTCCATACGTGCAAGCATTCTTCAATTAAATTGTGCCATTAGCTTCAGAATACCCATGTTAGTATAAATCAACATTTAAAATGCATTAATATGGCATGAAATTCAAAGTAGGATTATGCAAAATTGTATGAACAGGGCGACTGTGTTCTACCACTTCTTCGAGTATGGAGACTTGGCTTTGGTTGGAAAAGATTCCTGGTATTATCAGGAGTCTATTGGAATGCTTCTTTTGCTTTGAAACGTGCTCTATGTGTGTTTTCAGTTTTGAAATTTTTGAGAGAAAAGTGCAAAGTTTTCTTTGAGTTTGGGCGCAGCTTTCTTCCTCTTTTGATTAGGGTTGCCATGTGCACATATATGTCAATGAATTAGGGTAAAAAGATCAAGCCCAAAGCCTTGTTTTAATGCCTTTCAAATTTGTGATTTTCATGATCTTTTTCAATCTTTTCTTGCCATGGAATTTGCCAATTTTGGAATATTTGATCTCTTGAGCATGTGCACGAAATATTTAGGTCATAAAGAGTGAAAATGCTGCACAAAAAGATTCCAAAACATTTATTTAGTATTTTTCTCATATTTAATTTTAATTAAATGAATTAATAGGTTTAAAAATTCAATTAATAAATTAAAAATAAGAAAATAACTCCCCTTTGGGCCAATGAGTCGTGCATGGCCTTTGGGTGATGATTCATGGAAGAAATTTAGGCCCATTAGCAATTTTGAGGCATTTGAAGCAAAGTTGACTTTTCAAAATTCCCAAACATTTCCCAACTTCCACAAGGCATATCTTGCTCAATTTTTAAGCTTTGATCATGTTCTAGGACATTTTGGAAAGGTCTTGAAGTCCTCTAACCAATGCCTTTGGTCCCATGTTATTTTGATTTACCAATCTAAAGTTATGGTCTTTGACTTAAAGTGCCCTTTTGTTGACTTTTGAAAATGACCTATAATGTTGAGATTGATAACTTTTTGTGAGAGCATTTCTTGGACTTGAAGTGTGAAGATGAGTTGTAGGAAATGTCATTCTCTTAAAAATGAGCTTTGGATGGAATTTTTCTGATAAACCATGTGGAAGTTATGCCCTGGTCAATTTGCAGTTGACTTTTTCAACTGTCCAAAAATAGAAACTTTTGCATCTTGAGACTTTTTGAGCCATGCCTTGAGAATCATGATCAAGAATTGATCAAATGATGTTTGTGGCTTCAAAATAAGATGTTGACCAAAAATTTTGACTTTTGACTGTCAAATGACCATTTTGCCCCTGCAGTTGACTGTTGAGCAATTAGGGTTTTTGACTGTGCAATTTTGTGCGGTAAGTCTTGAAACTTGGCATAAGGATGCTTGACAATGTTTATAGGCATGTGGGACTTGTTTGGACCCTTGGAAGCTTCAATTTCTTTGCCATAACCAAAACCCTAGTTTTTGACTGTTAGGAGGCCATTGGACTGTGCAACCTTTGGGAGATTTTGAAGTTTGATCTTGGCAAATCTTGAAGAATATGGGAGGGCAAATTTTGGGGTACAACAGTTGCCCCTGTTCAATCTTCTTACATCTGAGGATGTAGATTGGCTGGCGTGCCTTTCATAATCCGAGGGTGGAAGATGATTGAACACTAGAGTGCCCAGAAATTTGCGCTCACATAGTAGTGTGATGGTGGGAATGGGCTTACAGATGCCATTTGGAGATTAGTGGATAGGAGGATGGGATTATAGATGCCATGTTGAGGGGTGATGGATAGGTGGATGGGCTTATAGATGCCATCTGGGTGTCGATCGCGTAAGAGATTCCTTAGCGAGAACTTGCGTACCTGAAAAAGAAAGATGATTACCTGACCTGTTACAGGAGTTGGTCTTCAAATTCTTTGTGTAAATGCGCCCTGACTGGTTACAGGAATTGAATCTTTAAACCTCGTTAGACGTGCCCTGGCGAGATGTAGGAATCGAATCTGGAGCTTCAAAAGGTGATGAATGAATCAGGGATGGTTACTAACTCAACGGGACGATGAGAGAACCTTGGGCGATTACTACCTCAACAGTAACGATGAGAGAACCTGGGGTTATTACTACCTCAACAGTAACGATGAGAGAACCTGGGGCGATTACTACCTCAACAGTAACGATGAGAGAACCTGGGGCGATTACTACCTCAACAGTAACGATGAGAGAATCTGGGGTGATTACTACCTCAACAGTAACGATGAGAGAACCTGGGGCGATTACTACCTCAACAGTAACGATGAGAGAATCTGGGGCGATTACTACCTCAATAGTAACGATGAGAGAACCTGGGGCGATTACTACCTCAACAGTAACGATGAGAGAATCTGGGGTGATTACTACCTCAACAGTAACGATGAGAGAACCTGGGGCGATTACTACCTCAACAGTAACGATGAGAGAATCTGGGGCGATTACTACCTCAACAGTAACGATGAGAGAATCTGGGGCGATTACTACCTCAACAGTAATGATGAGAGAATCTGGGGCGATTACTACCTCCACAGTAACAATGAGAGAACCTGGGGCGATTACTACCTCAACAGTAACGATGAGAGAATCTGGGGCGATTACTACCTCAACAGTAACGATGAGAGAATCTGGGGCGATTACTACCTCAACAGTAACGATGAGAGAATCTGGGGCGATTACTACCTCAACAGTAACGATGAGAGAATCTTGGGCGATTACTACCTCAACAATAACGATGAGAGAATCTGGGGTGATTACTACCTCAACAGTAACGATGAGAGAACCTGGGGCGATTACTACCTCAACAGTAACGATGAGAGAATCTGGGGCGATTACTACCTCAACAGTAACGATGAGAGAATCTGGGGCGATTACTACCTCAACAGTAACGATGAGAGAATCTAGGGTGATTACTACCTCAACAGTAACGATGAGAGAACCTGGGGCGATTACTACCTCAACAGTAACAATGAGAGAATCTGGGGCGATTACTACCTCAACAGTAACGATGAGAGAATCTGGGGCGATTACTACCTCAACAGTAACGATGAGAGAATCTGGGGCGATTACTACCTCAACAATAACGATGAGAGAATCTGGGGCGTCTTCTACTGAGTCTTCATCAGGAAAATCTTTAGGAATCGATTTAACTGGACTAGAGAAGGCCTTTGACTGGATAAGAATCAGAAAAATCTTTAGGAGTCGATTTAACTGAACCAGGCAAGGTCTTGGAATCTTCAACTGAGTTTTCATCAGGAAAATCTTTAGGAATCGATTTAACTGGACTAGAGAAGGCCTTTGACTGGATAAGAATCAGAAAAATCTTTAGGAGTCGATTTAACTGAACCAGGCAAGGTCTTGGAATCTTCAACTGAGTCTTCATCAGGAAAATCTTTAGGAATCGATTTAACTAGACTAGAGAAGGCCTCTGACTGGATAAGAATCAGAAAAATCTTTAGGAGTCGATTTAACTGAACCAGACAAGGTCTTGGAATCTTCAACTGAGTCTTCATTAGGAAAATCTTTAGGAATCGATTTAACTGGACCAGAGAAGGCCTTTGACTGGATAAGAATCAGAAAAATCTTTAGGAGTCGATTTAACTGAACCAGGCAAGGTCTTGGAATTTTCAACTGAGTCTTTATCAGGAAAATCTTTAGGAATCGATTTAACTGGACCAGAGAAGGCCTTTGACTGGATAAGAATCAGAAAAATCTTTAGGAGTCGATTTAACTGAACCAGGCAAGGTCTTGGATATACCTGAGAACTTAACTGGATCTTTCCTGAAAGGTAAAGGTCAGTCATATGCAATGCATGATATGGATCAAGCAATGATGTTCTCAACATAAAGGAGATTGTAAGATATGATGCGTTTATGCATGCTATAATGTATGGAAATGCGATGTTTACGAATGTATGCTTTCGTCTTAGGAAAATAAATCCTTGACGGGTTCCAGGAAGTCACATCCTGGGCTGATGGTTGGAGAGAGTTCTTCGTTTCTGCTGGGGATGAAGATTACAAGAATGAATCGGTAGGAGAAGATGCCTCCGTTGGGGAATAAACTTGACGAATGAATCACTCTGCGAGGAAAACTTACTCTAGCTACCTTGCTGAGGAACAGTACTCTATGGGAAGAAGAGAGGTACTTTGCTGGGATGTTGATGATAACTCCGCTGGGGATACCGTTGTTATGTTGGAAGTGTTAATAGACTCCGCTGGGGATAAGAAGACTTCGCCGAGGACGATCTTTTCGTGGCTTTTGGCTGAGGATAACCCAGTTGTGATACAGTGGGAGAACTGACTAGGGTTTTGTGTTTGTTTTCACAAATGTTTCGGTTGAGCAAGAGTCACCACCGACTTTTTATTTTATCCTAAGGAAAGGTTTAAAAAGCACAGCAAAAACCTTTGAGATTTTTCTTGGGTTCGGGGAGTAGATTATAGAAAGGGAAGGTATTAGCACCCTTTCTATCCATGGTTATCCATGGGCTTTTAGGTACTTGCTTAGATCAACTTGCCTTGGTTTTCAATTGTTTGAAATGGTGCTTGGTGTGTGGTTTTGAAAATGTTTTGAAAAGATGCCTTGTATATGCTACCCTTGTAACAATTCTTTACTCGAATGTTTTACAAGAGGTGTTTTGTCTTTTGAAAAGATGTTTCAAGGTTTTTTGAAAGTTGGTTTTGAAAGTGTTTGTGAAGTGTGATTTGAAAATAGGCAAGTGTTTTCTTTGCAAATTGACAAGTACTTAAGAGTTATCTACCCTAAAGTTTTCTCAAAGATTTTTGTTATGTTTTAAACCTTTTGACAATTTTGTTCCACCATTGCATTTGGTGGACAATCTTGTATTAGGAGGTGAAAGGGACGAGCGTGGGTCATCGTTTGGACCATAATTGCAATAGTGTTAAATGTCTTTGGGCAATTTTCTTTGAAAGGGATTTGATCATTTTAGGCAACTTTTTTGAAAGCGTCGTCGAGGGACTTATGATCATTTGATTGTTTGTTTTACCCAAAGAAACCTAACATGCAATATGGCTCAATTTATTTGAAGGCAACAAAGTGGAGTACCCTAGGGGTGCAAGTGTGAGATGTGTTGTCCATTTTCATGCTTGTTTATCTTGAGATTAAGTCAAACTATTTTGTTCGTTTTATTCGCATACAAACCCTAATTCTAGCATGGCATATTTAAAAGAGTGTTAAAGTGCGAAATTTAAATTCCTACACTATTACAACACAATAATATGGGGAGGGGGTACAAATGTTTCAAATGGGGATTATTTAGACAAGAATTTAAATCTAGCTATTACATCATTTTCTTTGAATATTTACAATATAATTAAAAGCATAAATAAAATAGAAATAAAACAAATATGCAAGAATGCAAAAAATGGGTTTTTATATATATAAAAAAAAGTATTATTTATGTAAAATAAAAAAGAAATAAAAAAGGTATTATTCTTGGAGTATTTTCATATTTAGGGCAAAATCCTAATTTTTAATCAAAAAGGTATTAATTATTTAATATATATAATATTTACTATTTATATACAAAAATAAAATAAAAATGAAGTCTAATTGTGAAAAATGTATTTTTTAGTGTTAAATATTACTAAAATAAAAATATGTATATTTTTGGTATTTTACCCTAAGTGTATTAATATATATATATATATATATATATATATATATATATATATATATATATATATATATATATATATATATATATATATATATATATATATATATATATATATATATATATATATATATATATATATATATATATATATATATATATATATATATATATATATATATATATATATATATATATATATATATATATATATATATATATATTATTTACAAAATATATTAAATATGCACAAAATGATAATATTTAATTTTTTCATAAAAAAAAGTATTTTTTATACAAAATGTTTCAAAAGGGAAAAATGAAATAAAAATCAGAAATATAATATGTTTACATTATTTTTTAATAATATTTCTAAATAATAGTATATATATATTTATGTATAAATGTCCATATAAACAAATAAATACTTAAAAAATGCAAAAATGGTGTAAAAAATGATTTTTCAAGTTTTAAATATTATTAGAAAAAATAAATGAATCAGAAATAAAAAAGAAAGATAAAAAAAACAATAAATCAAACAAATGGGCTCAGGGGGTATGAATCACAAAATATGGTGCAAAAAGCAAAACCAAAGCTGGCCCAGCCCATGAGGCACCTTCTTCAACCTCTGAACAAAGCTATTCAAAAAAACGCGCGCAAGAACCTTCATTCGAATATCCTGATTCCTTGATTTTTTGAACAAACTTCCAACATAAGAAATGTTAAGCATTAAATCACGATTCCAAATATATAAAAAACCCATCCTAACTCTCAGAAATGAGAGAGAATTTTAACAATCCCAAATCCTGACCTAAGTTTTCTGCCATTTTCAAACCTTAAATTCTCACAGCTCAAGCAAAAGAAATGAAAAGTAAAAGCATGTACAGGTTCAGTGGCATGAGTAGAACATTCCTTATTCACAAACTTAGATCTAATGATGCCTATACTAAGAGTTAGAAGTTCACCAAAGTACCTGTTCAGTTGAAGTTCTATCTGGCAATGGGGAAGCTTTCAATGCAAGATAATAGTTGGTATAGCTTCCTTGAGGTGTGGTGATGCTGTTCCAATATTTACTTTGCCTTGAGACACCTTGAACTGAGCTGTAGAACTTCAACTGCAAAATGAAAAAGTGAAAATGGTGGAACTTGTTAGAGGAATTACAGATCGTGTTTCAGGCCTTGGTTAGCTTGCACTGATGCTAGGGAATGTGTGTGAACTGGTTTGGGCAAGAAAACTTGAGAGGAATGAAAGATGGCACTCAAACTGCAGGCCTTGCCCTGTTCTTGCAGTTTGAAGGTGATTCTGAGATTGGGAGTGTATGAGGGATGTTAGGGTCGTGTACTAGCTTGGTTGGGATGTCCTGGATGTGTTTTACAAGTTTGCTTAAGTGTTTGTAAGCTGATATGAGAGTTGTCTTACAAAATGCCAAGTTAATTACACTTTAAGCAACAAATGCCCAAGTTGTGTTCTAGGTCAGTAGAGGCCCCCTAATGAGTTGCATAATCTCTCCTTGATCAGAGTGTTTTGCTCATAATCTTGTGCCAATTAGATCTCATTTGTACTTGTGGATTTGCATCATGACATAAAGTGAAACTTTTGCAAAAATGGATATAATGCTTTTTCCAATTTGGGATTAATCCTTTAGGCAATGCTTGAACTCATGAAACAAGGTCTTGGCACAAAGGTTTGGCATTAAATTTATGAGTGTAATTGAGATAAAAGGCCTGTAATCAAGTGGCATGCTGAGTTTTGAAAATGCATAGTGTTATGAACATGTAACTTGGCCTAATCAAAAGTGAGTTTTTGCTATATTGTGAAATTCGATTCTCCCTAACCATGAGGTTGTTTGAGAAGTTCTTGGACATTTTAGAAAGCTTGGAATGAGTAATACAATCCATATTTGAAATGAAAATTGAAATTCCAAGTGGAAGTGTATGGAAAATGGCCTTGAAGTTAGGTAGAAAACCTTGTCAAAATAGGTTAAAATTTCACTAAGTTAAGAATGGTTTAGTGCCCTTATTCAAAAATTTGTAACTTGAGATACAAGCCTCATTTTGGAAAACTTTGTGAATCAAAGTTGTAGATTATGAAACAAGCTACAACTTTCATGTTTTGACTTTTGTTTGAATCCAAATGGATCATGGTGAGAAAGTGGGGCAAAGTTGGGAAAACATTAGGGTTTTTCACAACTTAGAAAAATTCTAAGTTATAAAAAATTCTCATTTCTAACCCTAATTTGCATTTTTTGATTTCTTGGTGAAAAAGTTTCATGATTTGGCATGTTTTGATGAAAAATGAATCTTGACTCTTGATTTTGACCAAAAAGTCAAAGTTTGACTTTTCAGTATACAGTCAAAATTGATCAATTGACTGGGAAATTCAACTGTCAATCTTGTGTACTTGGGATCTTTTGAGTTTGTTGAGCATGTCAAGATAATTCCATGGGGTCCTTGAGTCCATATGTGAGCTTGGTTTGCCATTGGTTGGGTCAAACAGTCAAAAATTGCCTTTGTGCAGTCAAAACCCTAAAAATGACCATTTTGCCCTTTTGCTGATCTGATCAAATTTCTTGTGGAATTGTGATCCAAACTTGATCAAATGGTTCATAGGAGTTTATAATGTTGATGTGGGTCCATTTTCATGAGGTTTGACTGTCAATTGGCCACAGTTGACTTTTTCTCCAATACAGTTGATTTCTAGGTCAACTGTCCAATTGACTGGGCAAAACTTGGAATCAAGACTTGAAACTTGATGAGGATAAACTTGGGAGTCCAATATGAAGCAAGAAAGTTATCTTAGGCATTTTAGGTCAAAACATCTTGGTGCAAACACAAACCCTAATTTGGGTCAGCAGTGCAAGGAGAAGTCTTTGAGCAGATGAAACCCTAACTGGATCCTGAGCTTCAAGGGCTTTGTGGTGAGAAATCAATGAGAAATGGGAGGGAAAATTTTGGGGTACAACAGTTGCCCCTGTTCAATCTTTTTGAATCCGAAGAGTTAGATTGGCAAGCTTGCCTTTCGTGACTCGAGGGTAAAAGGAGATTGGACACTAGAGTGCCCGAAAATTTGCACTCGTCAAAACAATGGATGCGGGAATGGGCTTAGAGATGCCATTTGGAGATGGGCTTAACGATGCCATCTGGAGGGATGACAGAAGCTTGTCGGGGATGGGCTTAACGAGGCCATCTGGAATGAGTATCAGGGAGATGTCCATGTTTTGGACCATCTTCGAACTGGGGGTCTGAATAAGAAATAGATAGACATCCGTTGTTGGGAGGAATCCGTAAACTGTTTTCAAAGGTTGCATCTGAACAAGTGATAGATTAACATCCGTTGTTGGGAAGAATCCATAAACTGTTTTCAGAAGTCTGGAGAAGAACCTGAATAAGCGATAGGTTAACATCCGTTACTTGGAGAACCCGTGAACTGTTTTCAGAAATCTTGAAGTTGAATAAGCAATAGAGCAGCATCCGTTGTTGGGAAGCTTCCGTAAACTGTTTTCAAAAGGTTGCGTCTAAACAAGTGATAGATTAACATCCGTTGTTGGGAAGAATCCATATACTGTTTTCAGAAGTCTGGAGAAGAACCTGAATAAGCGATAGGTTAACATCCGTTACTTGGAGAACCCGTGAACTGTTTTCAGAAATCTTGAAGTTGAATAAGCAATAGAGCAGCATCCGTTGTTGGGAAGCGTCCGTAAACTGTTTTCAAAAGGTTGCGTCTGAACAAGTGATAGATTAACATCCGTTGTTGGGAAGAATCCATAGACTGTTTTCAGAAGTCTTGAGAAGAAACTGAACAAGCGATAGGTTAACATCCGTTACTTAGAGAACCCGTAAACTGTTTTCAGAAATCTTGGAGTTGAATAAGCAATAGAGCAACATCCGTTGTTGGGAAGCGTCCGTAAACTGTTTTCAAAGGTGCATATGAACAAGTGATAGATTATCATCCGTTGTTGGGAAGAATCCATAGACTGTTTTCAGGAGTCTTGAGAAGAAACTGAACAAGCGATAGGTTAACATCCGTTACTTGGAGAACCCGTAAACTGTTTTCAGAAATCTTGGAGTTGAATAGGAACCGGTATAGGGTTGCTTGATGATGAGTCCGTGTAAAACTGCATCTGAAACTGTTAAGGATAGCTTTTTATTCTTATCCTGAAAAGGACAAAATGTTAGCTAGACACAAAATTATGTTGCATGAAATGTATGATGCAATATATGTTATATCAATGTTTATGATATGAATGTAATGAATGCGCATGTAAGCTGATGAGCTGTCTTGCTGGGGATAGATGAATCCTGGATGGCTGAAGATAAAAACATCCTGACTGCTGCCGGGAAGAATAGTTCCTTGGCTGTGACTGGGGGAATAAGGAGCTTGGGTTGTATACCAAACCTCTGGGGAATTCCTGATGACTTCTACTGGGGAGTACCAATCTAGTAGACTCCTGCTGGGGCTGCAAGACTGAGAATCTTCAGTTTGGAGGGAAGCATCTCTGGCGACCTTATTGGGGAACTCAAGATTTGCTCTCCTAAAACTCTGTGGGGAGAAGGTTCATTAGTCTGGCTTTGCTGGGGATGCTGAAACTTAAACTCTGAGGGGAATTGAATTCCTGAGGACCTTCTGGCTGGGGGATTGTAAAGATAAGTTACTGCTGGGGAATTCTGATAAACTCCGCTGGGGATAGGAAGAATTTTGGCGAGTGCGATCTTCCGTGGCAATAAGCTAAGGATAACCCAGTTATAAGCCCTTGTGAGGAATAACTTTGAATAAAACTCGGGAGAGACGTCCGTACTCCGTAGGGGATAAGCTTTCAGAATCTACTGGGGATTTCCTTTGAAGGGGTATCAAGATATCCAATTGTACCTTTGACTCATTAGTAATCCTCTTTCTTGGTTCATAAGGAGATGATTATGTTCAAATGCATATGCTTATTTAACAAAACATTGGACGTTTCTCAAAATAAAACAAACAGTGCAAGAGAAAAGAAAAGGAAATGACACGAATTTCTGGGAAAAGTATTTGTATTTAATTTCTATGAGTATATTTGTACAAAGGAGACAATCATCCTAGTAAGAGGATTTTGTCGTAAATATTGAAAGATCTATACAAAATAAAGATGGCTATGTGAAATAATTCCATGGGATTCCATTCCGCTATAGCTTTCTCAATTCTGAATATCTGTCCATTCAATGCTTCGTTTAACGATGACTGGATTGATCAGAAGCCTGGAACCGGTTGGTGAAGAGATTGTCCTTGAAGTGATCCGACGAGACATAGTCATACGCTTTAATTCCCTAATTTTTGCCTGAATCGCCCTTTCGAGTTTTCGATCCACCGGGAAACCCCTTTTTGCCCAAGCCGCCCTTTCGGGTTTTCAACTTGCCGGGTGTACAAATTTTTTTTTTGTTTTTATCCCTAATTTTTGCCTGAATCGCCCTTTCGGGTTTTCGATCCACCGGGATGCCCATTTTTGCCCAAGCCGCCCTTTCGGGTTTTCGACTTGTCAGGTTATTTTATGCGTAGTATCTTTTGACTATGTCTGCGTTCGCAGGGTGCGGCAAATCGTCACCGTCCATGGTGGTCAGAATCATTGCACCACCAGAAAATATGCTCTTGATCACAAATGGTCCTTCATATGTAGGAGTCCATTTTCCCCTGGGATCACTTTGTGGCAAGATAATCCGCTTGATTACGAGATCTCCGACTTAATACACTTGACGTTTGACTTTCTTATTGAAGGCCTTGATCATCCGCTTTTGATACGTCTGACCATGGCATATAGCAGCAAGTCGCTTTTCGTCGATCAGATTGAGTTGATCAAGTCGGGTCTGCATCCAATCATCTTCATTCAAACCTGCATCCTTCATAATCCTTAGAGAAGGGATCTGGACTTCCATAGGAAAAACAGCTTCCATGCCATAAACCAAAGAAAATGGGGTTGCCCCAGTTGAAGTACGTGTCGTCGTACAGTATCCATGCAGAGCAAACGGTAACATCTCATGCCAGTCTTTGTAAGTGACTGTCATTTTCTGAATGATCTTCTTAATGTTTTTGTTCGCAGCTTCAACAGCACCGTTCATCTTCGGCCGATAGGGAGATGAATTGTGATGATAAATTTTGAACTGTTCGCACAATGCAGTGATCATCGTGTTATTCAGATTCGTACCGTTGTCTGTGATGATCCTGTCTGGAACACCATACCGACATATGAGATTTTGCTTGATAAAGCGGGCAACCACATTTTTAGTAACAGAGGCGAAGGAAGCTGCTTCGACCCATTTGGTGAAATAGTCAATGGCAACCAGGATGAAGCGATGTTCGTTGGAAGCCGTGGGCTTGATCTCTCCAATCATATCAATGCCCCACATTGTAAAGGGCCACGGAGCAGTCAGGACGTTGAGAGGAACCGGAGGGATATGAACTTTGTCAGCATAGACTTGACACTTGTGGCAAGTACGGGAATGTTGATGGCAGTCAACTTCCATGGTAGACCAGTAATAGCCTGCCCTTAGGATCTTTTTAGCCATTGTATGCCCGCTCAAGTGAGTGCCAAATGTGCCGCTGTGTATATCAGTCATGATCAACTTTGCTTCAGCTTTATCTACGCATCGGAGTAATACACAATCATGGCTTCGCTTGTAAAGGATGTCGTTGCTCAGAAAGAACTTAGCAGCGAATTTCCTTAAGAACTTCTTGTCATTTACGGAAGCTCCTTCAGGATAATCTCTGGTCTCGAGATACCTCTTGATTTCATGGAACCAGGGTTGTTCCACTACTTCTTCGGTATTAATCTCGTGACAATGCGCAGGTTCATCCATTCGCTCGATGGTGATTTGAGGAGCCTCGTTATCCCAGTTGAGTTTAAACATGGAGGACATTGTGGCTAGAGCATCTGCTAGTTGATTCTCTTCTCGCGGGAAATGCTCGAAGGTAATTTGCTCGAAATGAGGCAACAATGTCAGGACATGTTCTTTGTATGGGATAAGATTAGGATGTTTGGTATCCCACTCTCCTTTGATTTGACTGATAACCAAAGCCGAGTCCCCAAATACAATCAAAGATTTGATCCCCAAGTCTATAGCAGCCTTGAGACCAAAGATGCAAGCTTCATACTCAGCCATGTTGTTTGTGCAGCTGAAGCAAAGTCGGGTCGTGAAAGGTGTGTGACAACCTTCTGGAGAAATGAGTATCGCGCCGATACCGTTTCCAAGTGCATTTGAAGCACCATCAAAGTACAGGGTCCATCGGGATCCCTTTTCGGGTCCGTCATACGGTTTGTTACCTTCAATGTTGTCCAAATTCATGATGTCCTCGTCCGGGAAATCAAATCTCATGGGTTGATAATCTTCGATAGCCTGATGAGCCAGATGGTCAGCTAGTACACTCCCTTTTATAGCTTTTTGGGTGGTGTACTGGATGTCATACTCAGTTAAGATCATTTACCATCTAGCTATCCTTCCAGATAAAGCGGGCTTTTCGAAGATATACTTGATAGGATCCATTTTGGAAATCAACAAGGTAGTATGAGTCAACATATACTGTCTTAGTCGGCGAGCAGCCCATACCAAAGCGCAGCAAGTTTTCTCGAGCAGTGAGTAGCGAGTCTCACAGTCGGTAAACTTTTTGCTAAGGTAATAAATAGCATGCTCTTTTCGACCAGACTCGTCATGCTGGCCCAAAACACACCCCATTGAGTTATCCAAGACGGTCAAATACATGATCAATGGTCTTCCTTCGACGGGTGGCATCAGAATAAGAGGTTCTAGCAAATACTCCTTGATTCTATCAAACGCAGCTTGACAATCGTCGTTCCACTCGACTACCTGATCTTTTTTCAAGAGTTTGAAAATTGGCTCACAGGTAGAAGTCAGATGTGAGATGAATCTGGCAATATAGTTTAAGCGCCCCAAGAATCCTCTAACTTCCTTCTCAGTACGGGGAGCAGGCATCTCTTGTATTGCTTTTACTTTTGCAGGATCGACTTCAATGCCTTTGTTGCTTACAATGAATCCCAGGAGTTTACCAGACCTAACTCCAAAAGTGCATTTACTTGGATTCAGCCTGAGCTTGTATTCTTTTAACCTGGCAAACAGCTTCTCCAGATGTTCAAGGTGCTCTTCCTCTGTTTGTGACCGAGCTATCATATCGTCTACGTAAACTTCAATCTCATGATGTATCATATCATGAAATAAAGCTACCATGGCGCGTTGATAAGTTGCCCCTGCGTTCTTCAGCCCGAACGGCATCACCTTGTAACAGAAAGTGCCCCATTGTGTGACGAAAGTAGTTTTCTCCATGTCCTCGGGGGCCATTTTGATTTGATTGTAGCCCGAGAATCCATCCATGAAGGAAAACACTTTGTGCTGAGCTGTATTGTCGATTAAAATGTCAATGTGAGGTAGCGGGAAATCATCTTTGGGGCTGGCCCTATTCAAATCCCGGTAGTCCACACACATTCTGACTTTGCCATCTTTCTTAGGTACTGGAACAATGTTAGCGACCCATTGGGGATAGGACGTAACAGCCAGAAATCCAGCATCGAATTGCTTCATTACTTCTGCTTTGATCTTTTCGGACATGTCAGGCCTCATTCGGCGAACTTTTTGCTTGATCGGTGGACAGTCTTCTCTTGTGGGGAGACGGTGAACCACGATGTCTGTGTCTAAACCCGACATGTCTTCATAAGACCAAGCGAAGATTTCAATATACTCATTCAACAGCTGTATCAGGCTTTCCTTGACATTCGGTTTCAAATTGGCACCCACTTGCACCTCCTTCCGGTCTTCCTCGGTCCCCAAGTTGACAGTTTCTAATGGCTCTTCATGCGGTAGGATGGCCCTTTCCTCCTGTTGCAGAAGTCTGGCTAGTTCTCCGGGTACTTCACAACCTTCGTCATCTTCATACTCGGCTAGATTGACCAGATCTTCAGAGTTATTGAAAGATATAGCAGAATAGTTACCCATGGAATCTGGAGTGGATGGGTACCTGCATTGGTGAGTGTGGGTGTGTGTAAGGGATAGCCATCCTTAAACAAAAAATGCAAAAAGAAAGAAAATGAACATAAGCAGTTTATCAAATGAAAAACGTCCAATGAATCATTAAACATGGCATATGGATATGAAAAATAATCAAAACCCTTACAAGTGGACCTACATGCCCCGGGCAAGGTAGGAGGTGAAAAGATAGTGTACGGATTGTTTGAAAGTGAATATTACAGACCAAATAGGAAATGTTTAACAGATAAATTACTGATGAATAAAAGTGATGGGGACAAAGTCTTTTGCCTCCCAGTTGCTCAATCCTCCTTTGACAGTTGGGTAAATCCACTCTTCAATGTTGCTCTCTTTGTCTTCGTCTTCCAAGGCGTTGATTCCGTAGGGAGAAATTTTGACCGGCGCCCTTTCAATCTTTGCACGGCGCATAGCTTTCTGACCAGCGGCTGTGAACCCTAATCCAAACTTGCCAGTCTTATGTGGAATGTCAGGTAACTGCCCCCATGCTGAATTCTTCCCTTCTTTTATTGCGGCCCTTGCGTCCTCCAGAGATGCCATCCTGGCCATCTGCCTCGGTGTCTCAGCTGCCAACTTTGCTACTGCTATTTCAGGAAGGACTTCTTCGAAATGTTGAAACGGTGTCTCAATGAACTCTCCTTCAACCTCCACATACCGGAAAGAATTTAAGTGGCTAATCATGTACTCTTCTTCGCCATGGACAGTGATGATCTTTCCCTTGACAGGATACTTCAACATATGATGTAAGGAGGAGGTGACTGCCCCAGCATGGTGTATCCAAGGTCTACCCAGCAGGCAAGAGTATGATGGACGGATGTCCATCACATAGAAAGTGGATTTAAACACCTCAGTGCCTATCTTGATGGGAATTTCAACCTCTCCATGGACCATTCTCTTCGAACCGTCGAAAGCTCTGATAACAATATCACTCGGCTTCAATTCCAAACCCTCACAATCTAGTCGGTCCAAGGCCTTTTTAGGCAATACATTCAGCGACAAACCAGTGTCGACCAAGACGTGCGCGAGAGTAGTTCCTCGACACTCGACTGAAATGTGCAAAGCATCATTGTGGTTTCTGCCTTTAGGAGTTAGGTCGGCATCAGAAAAACCTAATCCATTGTCCGCAGTCAGGCTAGCCACGCAATTTTGAAATTGATCCGCAAAGGTTTCCTGGGGCACATGGGTTGCCTTCAGGAATTTTATCAGAGCTTTAGCGTGCGCTTCCGAGCAAAGTAGTAGTGCCAGCATGGAGATCTTGGAGGGGGTTTGCCCCAGCTTTTCTACTACATCGTAATCACTTCTTTTGATTATCCTCAAAATCTCATCCATTTCCTTCTTGGAGGTTTCCGGGATAACCAAGGGTTAAGCCCTCGTCCTGACGGGCTCATCTTGGATTCCCTTACCTTTGTCAGCAGCGGTAGGAGAGACAGCACTAGGAACAACAACGTCTTCAATCAAAGGAGTTCTAGCAGAAAGTTTTATTGGTGCAGGGACGACCTTGTCAGCTGATGAGGGTCCAAAGACTGCTTTTGGAGGGGCAATCTCTGGAGAAAATATTCTCCCGCTCCTGGTGATTTTGCTAGTGCCCGCAATGTTACTAATGTTGGCTTCTTCATCATTCGAACTTTCTTCAGTTATTTCGATTTGTTTGATACCATGGTAGTAGACGTCACCGCCATAGTTCCAAGGTATCGACTTCTCAGAAACATAGGGAACAGGCCCTGGCATTGTTATCTTCAAAGGAACAGATTTCGTAGCTGGTGTAATCTTAACAGGCTTTTTGACGGCCTTGGAAAGATTGGCGTGAATGGTTATGATTGAGACATCTTCAGTATGAACTGGAACAGCAGAAACTTTTTCAAACAAAATTTGTCGACTATCCATAAGGCCTTGGATGCCTTTCTTCAGTAACGGACAATCAAACGGCAGAGAGTAACAACAACAGCAGTCTTCTTTACATCCCGGGAAGATCCCGGCCCTCAATAGATTCAACTTAATGGTTAGCAATGGAGTAGTCAGATCGCTGACATCAGCAACGTACAAATCTTCTTCAATGGCATTGATATTTCGGCCGTGCTTCGGCATGGGTGCCGATATCACATTAGGCTTTTCTGGAGCGTCAAACTCTACCTCCTTGGCCTCTATCAGGTCTTGGATTTTGTGCTTGAGTGCCCAACAATCATTGGTGTCGTGTCCAACACTGTCTGAATGGTAGGTGCATTTAGCATTGGCATGATAATGCGGAGAGGACGTATTCACATTCTTTGGCGCCTCCTTGATGGTGGCAAGATTCAACTTCAACAGATGGGGAAGCACTTGCGCTGGAGTCATATTAATACGGGTGAACTGCCGTTGTGGCCGTTCCACTCGTTATTGATTTGGTATGGACTGGTTATAGCGAGGCTGCTCGCTTGGAGTGTTTTGAATCATTACGGCCCCCACAGTTGGCCGATGCTCCGTCTTCCCTGCTCTTCTCTGAGAATATACCACAGTTGTTTCCTTCTTAAAAGGTTTCTTCTCAACACTTGCAGCAACACCCTTCTGAATCTTTCCTGACTTGATGCCGGCTTCTATTCTCTCGCCTGTTAAGATCAAATCGGTAAACCCCGCGGAAGAGTTACCAATTAGATGATTGAAAAATGGCCCAGATAGGGTCCCAAGAAACATATCAACGAGTTCACGGTCGGTTAAGGGAGGCTGCACCCTGCCAGCCAAATCCCTCCATTTTTGTGCGTATTCTTTGAATCCTTCGCTTGTTCCTAGTGACATACCCTGAAGTTGGGTACGAGTAGGAGCAAGATCAGAATTATATTGGTATTGTTTGTAGAAAGCGGTGGCCAAATCTTCCCAATTTCTGACACTGGTTCCTTCTAGCTGATAAAACCACTCCAACTGAGCTCCCGAAAGGCTGTCTTGAAAGAAATGAATCCAGAGGTTTTTATCTGCCGTATAGGGTTGAATATTTCTCACGTAGGACCCGAGATGCATTTTGGGGAAGGACAGCCCATCATACCTCACAAACACTGGCACTTTGAATTTTGGGGGAATCACAATCCCGGCAACCAAGCCCAAGTCTTCAAAATCCAAACTCGGTACTCTTTGTAATTCCATGGCGGCCAGTCTGTCTTCTAAACCCTTGTATTTATCATCAGCTGGAGGGTATTGCTTGTCAGAATAATCTTCATCCTCTTCAACCTCTTCTTCTTCCGCATCAGACTCGGAAGGCACCGCAGCTCCATCTCTTTTACTGGTCCCTTCATCAGAAGTAGGAGGAAATTCAAGCACTCTCCGAGCCTCTCCGTCAAATCTTCTCCCCAAAGTATCCACCCCAATCCTCTTTTTCTTCTTTTTCACTGGGTCCTTATTCCCCAATTGAGTCTTGATATCCTCCTGACCCTTAGCCAAGGTCATCAGGAGTTGCTGGAACTGTGCATTCTGAGCTTGTAGGTCTTTGACTGTTTGCTCGAGATCCATCCTACTGAAATAAACAGCAGACAGATAAGGAAACCTGAAGTGAGACCTGCTTATGCACATGATGAATGGTATGCTTATGTATGCAATGCATTCAAGGATTTAGAACATTCAAAATTGTTTCAGACAAAGAAGAACGCACGTCATATTAATAAGAAGAGATTTGTTAGTACATAAATGCCCCATGGGCCAAATATTACAAAATAACTTCTCAAGGTAAAAAGACATTGCGCATCCTCTTTGGCGCGATGTAGGTGTTGAGGGCCTCTTGCTCATGGAGTCGGCGGGTAAGCTCTAGAACCTTCTTCTCACTGGCGTAGAAGCTAGCTTCAAAAGTATTCCGTTCTTCCTTGAGCTGAATCCAACTTTTCTGCATTTCCTCCCACGATGTAGGCATGTCTGGATGTAGGATGGTGTAGGGAACCTCTCCTTCATTGACGGGCTCTTTAATCATTGGGAGTACATGAGGATAAGGCATCATTAGACTTTGGGCTCGGGCTCGTACCCACTTGAGATAGGGCTCAAGAGGGATGGAGTTCTTGTGTCCCAGAGTCTTGCTATCAACCTTGTTGAGTTTTCCCCAAGCTCTGATGAATCTTTGGCGAAGTCCTTGCGCATCGTTGTCGAAGTCAAAAACTAGGTCAGGAATCAACATGTCATGAGGGCCATCCCTCCGTGCATATCCAAATTGCCTCAAAGCTAGGCAAGGGTTGTAGGTGATACCTCCCCTAATTCCAAGTAAAGGAACATTAGGAAACTCTCCGCAACGATCGACGATGATGACATTTTCTCTGGACCGAGAACACCAATGTACATCAGAGTGAGTAAGAGTCATCAACCGTTGGGACCACCTTGAGCCTTGGTCATTCTTCAAGACAGATTGTGGAAGGTGCGAAATAAACCACCTTGCAAGGAGAGGAGTACAGCACATGAGAACACCCCTCTTTCTCATTGTTCGTGTGTAAAATGAGTGAAGGATGTCCCCAAGCAATGTTGGTATTGGATTTCTGGACAAGAAGATTTTGACGGCGTTGACATCTACCAATTGGTCAGGATTTGGGAACAAGACCAACCCATAGATAAGGAGTGCCACAATCTCTTCAAAAGCTTGTAGGTCCAATGAATTCCAACATTCTTGTTCCTTCTCAAACAAGAATTTTGCTAAGAATCCCTTGACGCCGCTTCTGGTTTCCCAATGCCCCTTGATGTCGGATGGTTGTAGATGTAATGCTCGAGCAATATCTTCAGAAATAAAAAAGAAAGATAAAAAAAAAACAATAAATCAAACAAATGGGCTCAGGGGGTATGAATCACAAAATATGGTGCAAAAAGCAAAACCAAAGCTGGCCCAGCCCATGAGGCACCTTCTTCAACCTCTGAACAAAGATATTCAAAAAAAACGCGCGCAAGAACCTTCATTCGAATATCCTGATTCCTTGATTTTTTGAACAAACTTCCAACATAAGAAATGTTAAGCATTGAATCACGATTCCAAATATATAAAAAACTCATCCTAACTCTCAGAAATGAGAGAGAATTTTAACAATCCCAAATCCTGACCTAAGTTTTCTGCCATTTTCAAACCTTAAATTCTCACAGCTCAAGCAAAAGAAATGAAAAGTAAAAGCATGTACAGGTTCAGTGGCATGAGTAGAACATTCCTTATTCACAAACTTAGATCTAATGATGCCTATACTAAGAGTTAGAAGTTCACAAAAGTACCTGTTCAGTTGAAGTTCTATCTGGAAATGGGGAAGCTTTCAATGCAAGATAATAGTTGGTATAGCTTCCTTGAGGTGTGGTGATGTTGTTCCAATATTTACTTTGCCTTGAGACACCTTGAACTGAGCTGTAGAACTTCAAATGCAAAATGAAAAAGTGAAAATGGTGGAACTTGTTAGAGGAATTACAGATCGTGTTTCAGGCCTTGGTTAGCTTGCACTGATGCTAGGGAATGTGTGTGAACTGGTTTGGGCAAGAAAACTTGAGAGGAATGAAAGATGGCACTCAAACTGCAGGCCTTGCCCTGTTCTTGCAGTTTGAAGGTGATTCTGAGATTGGGAGTGTATGAGGGATGTTAGGGTCGTGTACTATCTTGGTTGGGATGTCCTGGATGTGTTTTACAAGTTTGCTTAAGTGTTTGTAAGCTGATATGAGAGTTGTCTTACAAAATGCCAAGTTACTTACACTTTAAGCAACAAATGCCCAAGTTGTGTTCTAGGTCAGTAGAGGCCCCCTAATGAGCTGCATAATCTCTCCTTGATCAGAGTGTTTTGCTCATAATCTTGTGCCAATTAGATCTCATTTGTACTTGTGGATTTGCATCATGACATAAAGTGAAACTTTTGCAAAAATGGATATAATGCTTTTTCCAATTTGGGATTAATCCTTTAGGCAATGCTTGAACTCATGAAACAAGGTCTTGGCACAAAGGTTTGGAATTAAATTTATGAGTGTAATTGAGATAAAAGGCATGTAATCAAGTGGCATGCTGAGTTTTGAAAATGCATAGTGTTATGAACATGTAACTTGGCCTAATCAAAAGTGAGTTTTTGCTATATTGTGAAATTCGATTCTCCCTAACCATGAGGTTGTTTGAGAAGTTCTTGGACATTTTAGAAAGCTTGGAATGAGTACTACAATCCATCTTTGAAATTCAAATTGAAATTCCAAGTGGAAGTGTATGGAAAATGGCCTTGAAGTTAGGTAGAAAACCTTGTCAAAATAGGTTAAAATTTCACTAAGTTAAGAATGGTTTAGTGCCCTTATTCAAAAATTTGTAACTTCAGATACAAGCCTCATTTTGAAAAACTTTGTGAATCAAAGTTGTAGATTATGCAACAAGCTACAACTTTCATGTTTTGACTTTTGTTTGAATCCAAATAGATCATGGTGAGAAAGTGGGGCAAAGTTGGGAAAAAATTAGGGTTTTTCATAACTTAGAAAAATTCGAAGTTATGAAAAATTCTCATTTCTAACCCTAATTTGCATTTTTTGATTTCTTGGTGAACAAGTTTCATGATTTGGCATGTTTTGATGAAAAATGAATCTTGACTCTTGATTTTGACCAAAAAGTCAAAGTTTGACTTTTCAGTATACAGTCAAAATTGATCAATTGACTGGGAAATTCAACTGTCAATCTTGTGTACTTGGGATCTTTTGAGTTTGTTGAGCATGTCAAGATAATTCCATGGGGTCCTTGAGTCCATATGTGAGTTTGGTTTGCCATTGGTTGGGTCAAACAGTCAAAAATTGCCTTTGTGCAGTCAAAACCCTAAAAATGACCATTTTGCCCTTTTGTTGATCTGATCAAATTTCTTGTGGAATTGTGATCCAAACTTGATCAAATGGTTCATAGGAGTTTATAATGTTGATGTGGGTCCATTTTCATGAGGTTTGACTGTCAATTGGCCACAGTTGACTTTTTCCCCAATACAGTTGATTTCTAGGTCAACTGTCCAATTGACTGGGCAAAACTTGGAATCAAGACTTGAAACTTGATGAGGATAAACTTGGGAGTCCAATATGAAGCAAGAAAGTTATCTTAGGCATTTTAGGTCAAAACATCTTGGTGCAAACACAAACCCTAATTTGGGTCAGCAGTGCAATGAGAAGTCTTTGAGCAGATGAAACCCTAATTGGATCCTGAGCTTCAAGGGCTTTGTGGTGAGAAATCAATGAGAAATGGGAGGGAAAATTTTGGGGTACAACACCAGTTATATCCTGGTAGGGAAATAACCTTTGAATAAAGTCGGGAGACGCGTTCGTGCTCTGCAGGGGGGAAGCTTCCGGAATCTACTGGGGATGAGCTTCCTGCGGGAGAGATGGATTGAACTTTCCTGGGGAAACTTCGAACTATACTGGACTCTCTTGGGGAACTCTTTGAGATATATTGGAGAAGAGATTCCACTAAATGTCTGGTATACCACCGGGGAACAGTCTTAGACCAAGACTGCCGGGGATGCTTGTTAGGAATGTCTGTATGATGTGCTGGGGAATGTTTGAGATCTGTTGGGGGATACACAACTTCCTTAAGGCTGACAGTATAACTCTGCTTGGGGAGAGTGCATGGACTTGCTGGCTCACTCTCTGGGAACTTAAGATATCTTGGTTGTTCTTCAGCCGAACCTATCTTAGTACCTTGGTGGACAGAGCAATTAGATCGTTTGGACAACTCATCATTGCCCCTATTTCTGAGGTGGGAGAGGAAGACCTGTGATGTGTTGATAGTTGTTGATGGACAAACCTTCTTCTGGTAGGCAGGTGACAAGATGACAGGACATGGTCGTACGCTTTGATCCCTAACTTTTGCTTGGACCGCCCTTTCGGGTTTTCAGTCCACCGGGATACCCATTTTTGCCCAAGCCGCCTTTTCAGGTTTTCGACTTGCCGGGTGTACGGATTTTTTTATTTTCATCCCTTATTTTTTGCCCGAACCCTTTTGGTTCGCCGGGAAGCCCTTATTTTTGCCTAGGTGTGTCAACCTAGTGGGTCTTTGATTATGCGTAGTATTTTTCGACTATGTCCACGCTCTCATAATGTAGGGAGTTGCCCCTGTTAGAAGTGTTTTGCCATATTACCAGAAGATGTCTGATCGTGCAAGATTTGTTGCTGGAATGCCCCAAGTGACCCAGGGGGAGATTTGCCCCTGGTTATCTTGGCATCTGAGAGGTTCTCTGAATCTTGACTTAACTGCCCCAGATGACAGACAATGATCATGCCATGCCCCTTAATTGGAAGCACTTTTGTTCACTAGATATTCTTCGTGCGAATTTCTTTGTTGTTCGAACAAAAAGTCATATGCTAACAAAGTTATGTTAAAAATGCAAAGCTTACGTCTGTTTCGAAGTTTTTTGAAAATGCATTTTTTAGTAAAACAAGAAAATTTTGTAAAATGTGATGTCAACTCGTTATTTTACCGCAAGCCTTAAGGAGTCAGGACACCTTTCGTAATAGTATGCTTTCGAACTAACCCGTGCTTCAGCTAGGACTTTTTTAGGGTTATAACGTGGCCTGGTTCACGGTTTAAGAAACAAAGGATAAAGGCTCAAATTTTATTTGTACCCACCCGTTCTTCGTGATGTTCTTCAAACCTAAACTCAGTTGATCATGCGTTAGACCTTGTTTGAGTCTTTGTCCTAATGGTCCAATGATGGTTCAGATATTGATGATTTATTCTGAATAGGCAGTCATTTTTTGTTTTTATTCAGGGTTTGTATGACCTCTTTCTTTTTGATTTCAGTATCCCTAAATTTTGCCTGAACTGTTTCTTTTTGTATTTACAGTCAGCGGGATGCCCCAGTTTTGTAAGTCTCCTTCATAGTTTTTTGACTTATTGGGCTTTAGTTTTTTTTTGTTTTGGTAATGACTGTCTGTCTTTATGATTATTCGGAACCATCATTGTCTTTTGTTTTGTAAGGACCTCTTTGGTGCCATTCGTTATGCACTTGGATCAACTGAGAGAACTACCCTACCCCAGGTTATGATTAAGGGTTTTAAATTTCGAAAAGAAAAACTCCTACTTCTTTGGCTCAGAGAGGTTGACGAGGGATTATCTTCCTTATAACTCAAGTGTTTAGGGATTGAAACAATGCATGTACCTCATCAGCGGGGTCTGTTCAAAAGCTTACTGTAATGATCGCGGTATCGTTTTCGTCATCCTCCCTCAAGAGGCTTAGAATTAATGATTGAGAGTTGATCATCACAAAAAAAATATGAAAATTATTTGCATATAGTGAATACGAATATATTGCTTCAAAACAGACATGTGCAATGCATTAATGAAATAACAACGTTTGATATGAATAAAATGTTTGAACAATTAAAAGAAAATTACAACTTGAAAGATCCTAATGAACAAAAGTCTTCTAGTCTCAGGGCTTGTTACTTCAACGGGTGCATCTTGTAGGGATGACAGGAGCATTCAGCCTGGCCCATCTGGGTGAAATCCACAGCTCTTTCATTAATCAGGTCTTGGATTTTATTCTTCAGAGCCCAGCAGTCGTCGGTGTCATGTCCTGGACTGTCAGAGTGGTATGCACATCTTTCCTCAGGATTGTACTTTGGGGAGGCTGTGTTGAGATTCTTAGGAGGGTCCCTTAACGTCACCAGATTCAACCTCAACAATTGTTGTAAAGCTTGAGACGGTGACACGTTGAGCTTGGTGAACTGCCTTTTAGGCTTGTCTGGCTTGCTCTGATCAGCCCGTTGTTCTTGACGAGGTCGTTGTTGAACCTGTGAAGTGGTAGCAGCTTGGAGAGGTCTATTCATTAGACCAGACTTTTGACTTCTTGGAGGCTGATTAATAACTTGATCCCTGACTTGGGCTTGTTGCTTCATGTCTTGATGAAGCTGACTGATCATGGCCCTCAGCTCTCCTTGCTCCCGAGCTAAACTTTGGATGAGAGCCCTTTGCCCCAGCATCTGGGTTTTCAATGTGTCTACCTCAGCTTGTAGACGTTTCAGCCGTTCATCCTTGTCGTCCTTAGCACTGTTCCTGACCAAAGTCCCCGTGAGGAGTGTTCTCAGCTCTTCCTGCCCCTTGGATAGGCTTACGAAGATCTCCCTGAACTGAGTCTCTTGAGCATGAGGTCCCTGGTTATCTTTTTGGGAAGCCATTGCTGAAATAAACAGCGAGAAAGGTAAGTGACTTGCAACAAGGGTACCTGTTATGCAATGATGTGCATGTATGCATGCAATGTTTTCAAGAATCTCGCGGGGTAAACAAGAAATTTGTTAGAGCTGGTATCTGGTAGCTTGATGGAAGGCACTGCATCTTGTTGAGAGTCCTTCTTCAAGGGTTAAAGGCTCACCATATCCAGTGGGTCATAGCCTCTGACAATCTTGGCTAGAGGAAAATAAATCCCCTTTTGCCCCTTGCTAAACATTTGGCTCGTCATGACCTGCATCACAAGCCCTTGAGATCCTTGAAATGGGTTAGTCCTTATGTAGGATGCATGCAATGGTATGATGTTATGATGTTATGCTATGTGTGGCGTAACATAGGTAATCCCTGTTATGAGTCCCAATTAAGGACTATAAACAAAACCTGCAAGAAACTCAAGTGTCAGATAACAAGTATGCAAATAGTCAAGTTGGAAGGCACACAAGTCACACAAGAGAAACCCTTAGAGTTTAGGCCAACATGGGGTCTAGGTATTACCCTCTTTCAGTTTGTTGGTTAGGACCTGTCCTATCAGAAGTAACCGGGTTCTAGAGGATCCCAATATCACTGACTACCCTCAATCGGTCATAACTCCAGCATCGCAACCTTTTCTTGCGGCCAGAACCATCACGAGAGTTTAGCCTCAATGGGCGTAGCATACTACTACTGTTCTATTGGCCAAGTTGGGTCATTTAAGGTTCTAAGGTCGGTTGGTGCTTAATGACTCCTCAGAAGACCCATATTCTCCTCGTTGCAACACAAGGGATATCGGTACAGACCAAGGTGCCACACCAACGTAGCCACTGTTTCACCCATGTCGGTCTACGCCGGAAAGGTCCCTCACAGCGTATGCTACCTAACAGGGTATCCCCAGATCCGGGTTAGGATCTATGTAACTCCGATGCAACCCACAATAATAAAGCAAACAAAGCACAACAATTGAAAACACAGTTATGAACTATCCTAAGGTACACCTCACTTTATAAGATTCCCCAGCAGAGTCGCCAGTTCTGTGATCGGTGGATCTGGAACTGACTGTTTAACGCTGGTTCGCGAAATGTCGCGGAAGCAAGAGTCGCCACCGTCTTTTATTTTCTCCAATATGGAAAGGACAAAAGCACAGAAAAATTCCTTATGAGATTGTTTCTCGGTTCGGGAGGTAGATTTATAGAAAGGGAAGGTGTTAACACCCTTTCTATCCATGGTTATCCATGGGCTCTTAGATACTTGCTCATTTGTGTTTTCAAAAGATTTGTTTGCTTTTCAAGGTGAGTGGGTTTGAAAAAGTTTCTTTGAAAGTTTCAGATCGACTCTTGTATCAGTCCTCAAGAGTGTTTGAAAAATTGCTTTTGAAAGCTTTTTGCAAAGTGTCGGTGTGAAAAGAAGTTTTTGATTTGTTTTGAATTAGAGCAAGTATCTACGAGTCATCTACCTACCCTAAGGAACTAGTCTGTGTAAATGTCCTTAAGGTAGTGCCATCCCACCATTGAGAGGTAGGTAGCACCACCGTTGGAGGTGTTCGGGTCAATTCGAGGATTAGGGACAGTGTGGTCACCAGAGCAATAGTAGGACACCTTAGAAGCTACCCCCATGCCATGTTCATGGACATGAGGACTTACTAAAACGTCCTCTACTCGACGACCACGTTTCGAGGGGTAAGGCAACAGTGAGGCGTACCCTAGGGGTGGTGTGTGATTTGTGTGTCATTTTCAGTTATTATTTGTCTTATCATGCATTGGGTGTTCTACGCTTTGATTTTATTTTTGGCCATTCATTCTTTCATGCAAATTATTAGCAGTTAAGGGGTGCAGGAATTAAAATGCGGAAAAATAAAGGTCCTACGCTATTACAAGGCGCGGGTCTACATCGCCAAATTAAACAAAGACCCGATTTGAATAAATAAAATGCGGAAAATAAATGTCCTAATTATCTATTACAAGGCCTTGGGGCAATTACATAAGATTAAAAATAAAAATAGAAGCAAACGCGCGAAAAGGAATTATAATGGAAGGTGCGAGGGCGTTGGACCCTTTAAAGAAATTAAATTAAAATTAAAGATTAATTATTGATTAAAGAAAAAGAAGTTATTTTTTGGTATTTGGTATTTAATGAAAATAAAGAAAATGGATTAAAATTAAAAAATTAAATAAAACCCTAATTCTAGTTTGTTTTTAATTATAAAAAAAGATGTTTAATTTTTGACCTAATTTAACCCTAATTAATTAATTGCATATTTATTTACAAAATAATTACTAATTAATAGTGATAAGAAAAAAGGTTATTTATTAAGAAAAAGAATGAAAATGCTAAACCTAATTTTTTATGTATTTTTGTTATTTAAGAAAAAAGAACATTAAAATTAAAACCCTAAATTAAACTAAATTGATTATTAAATTTATTTACAAAAAACTATTAATGAATTAAATATTAAAACATATTTTTATTTTGACTTTTCTGATTTTTTTGTGTCTTATGAAAATTATTTGAAATAAATTAAATAAAAGTGATCAAAAGAATAAAAAAGGAAAAGAAAAGAAAAGAAATTAAAAAATATACAAACATTGGGGGGTTCTCAGGCCCTTTTGGAGGTGTTTGCAAGCAATCTTGGCCCAATAAGTCAGGGCCCCTTTGACTTTTCCAGCGCGTCTGCCCATGGTTGACTGAGGGTATATGGTGGACTGCGTGATCTGGCCATTGGATGGATCTCTTTGGCGCGTGGCAGCTTAGATGGTGAGGTTGTATGATGTTCCCTTGGGAGTACACTGCACAGGAACGTATTACAAGAAAAAATATTGAATAAAGTGGGGGACTTGGGAATCGAACCCAGGTCCCAATGCTTGCAACTATCTCTGTCCACCAACTGAGCTATGCACGCGTGTTTGTTAGTATAATAAGATAGAGACAATATATGTGAAAGCAAGCATTATACTGAAACCAAATAAAAAAACGCGCTAACTTTCAAATATACCAATCACATGCCTAAAGCTCAGCGTCTTCCTCACTTCTTTGTTTTTTCCTGAAAAATATATAATCGATAGCGGGGGTTTTAAACCCCCACTAAGTGTAGGACCTGAAAATAGCGATTAGCATATATGGCAATATAAATTGGGCGCGAATAGTGAGATTAATTCGTGTGTGTCTCCTGGTTTCAATGGTACAGGTTTGATTGGCTAATTTTGCCTTATGCGTAAAACCCCAAATTTGGAGCTTTGAAACCCTAAGCATCGTTCATGGTAACTTTCCATACGTGCAAGCATTCTTCAATTAAATTGTGCCATTAGCTTCAGAATACCCATGTTAGTATAAATCAACATTTAAAATGCATTAATATGGCATGAAATTCAAAGTACGATTATGCAAAATTGTATGAACAGGGCGACTGTGTTCTACCACTTCTTCGAGTATGGAGACTTGGCTTTGGTTGGAAAAGATTCCTGGTATTGTCAGGAGTCTATTGGAATGCTTCTTTTGCTTTGAAACGTGCTCTATGTGTGTTTTCAGTTTTGAAATTTTTGAGAGAAAAGTGCAAAGTTTTCTTTGAGTTTGGGCGCAGCTTTCTTCCTCTTTTGATTAGGGTTGCCATGTGCACATATATGTCAATGAATTAGGGTAAAAAGATCAAGCCCAAAGCCTTGTTTTAATGCCTTTCAAATTTGTGATTTTCATGATCTTTTTCAATCTTTTCTTGCCATGGAATTTTCCAATTTTGGAAGATTTGATCTCTTGAGCATGTGCACGAAATATTTAGGTCATAAAGAGTGAAAATGATGCACAAAAAGATTCCAAAACATTTATTTAGTATTTTTCTCATATTTAATTTTAATTAAATGAATTAATAGGTTTAAAAATTCAATTAATAAATTAAAAATAAGAAAATAACTCCCCTTTGGGCCAATGAGTCGTGCATGGCCTTTGGGTGATGATTCATGGAAGAAATTTAGGCCCATTAGCAATTTTGAGGCATTTGAAGTAAAGTTGACTTTTCAAAATTCCCAAAAATTTCCCAACTTCCACAAGGCATATCTTGCTCAATTTTTACGCTTTGATCATGTTCTTGGACATTTTGGAAAGGGCTTGAAGTCCTATAACCAATTCCTTTGGTCCCATGTCATTTTGATTTACCAATCTCAAGTTATGGTCTTTGACTTAAAGTGCCCTTTTGTTGACTTTTGAAAATGACCTATAAAGTTGAGATTGATAACTTTTTGTGAGAGCCTTTCTTGGACTTGAAGTGTGAAGATGAGTTGTAGTAAATGTCATTATCTTAAAATTGAGCTTTGGATTGAATTTTTCTCATAAACCATGTGGAAGTTATGCCCTGGTCAATTTGCAGTTGACTTTTTCAACTATCCAAAAATAGAAACTTTTGCATCTTGAGACTTTTGAGCCATGCCTTGAGAATCATGATCAAGAATTGATCAAATGATGTTTGTGGCTTCAAAATAAGATGTTGACCAAAATTTTTGACTTTTGACTGTCAAATGACCATTTTGCCCATGCAGTTGACTGTTGAGCAATTAGGGTTTTTGACTGTGCAATTTTGTGCTGTAAGTCTTGAAACTTGGCATAAGGATGCTTGACAATGTTTATAGGTATGTGGGACTTGTTTGGACCCTTGGAAGCTTCAATTTCTTTGCCAGAACCAAAACCCTAGTTTTTGAGTATTAGGAGGCCATTGGACTGTGCAACCTTTGGGAGATTTTGAAGTTTGATCTTGGCAAATCTTGAAGAATATGGGAGGGCAAATTTTGGGGTACAATAGAATAGAACCGACTGTTTCGGAATGCTGGTTCGCATTTGCGTTTCACAAAATGTCGCGGTAAGCAAGAGTCGCCACCGTCTTTTATTTTCTCCAACAAGGAAAGGACAAAAGCACAGCAAAATTCCTTTTCGAGATGTTTCTCGGGTTCGGGAGGTAGATTATAGAAAGGGAAGGTGTTAGCACCATTTCTATCCATGGTTATCCACGGGCTCTTAGGTACTTGCTCACTATGTTTTCAAAAAGTTTTTGCTTTTCTTGTGTTTGTGGGTTTTGAAAAAGTTTTGTTTGAAAAACTTCGATTTAACTCTTGTATCTGTCCTCAAGAGTGTATGAAGTGTTGTTTGAAAACTTTTGTTTGAAAAGTGTAAGTGCGAAAAGTTGTTTTGTTTTGAAAGAGCAAGTACCTGAGAACCTCTACCTACTCAAAAGGAATTAGGCTGTGTAAATGTCCTTTAGACAGTGTTATCCCACTATTGAGAAGTAGGTAGCACCGCCGTTGGAGTTTTCGGGTCAATTCAATTTTAGGGACATGTGGTCACTAAAGAAATGGTAGGACGCCTTAGCGGTAACCCTAATGTCTTAGATCATTTTTTATTGAGGCAACCGTTTTGAGGCAACTTTGATCTTTAGACAGAAGGGCGACCTCTAAAACTTCCTATACTCAATGACCACGTCGAGGCAACCAAGTGAGGCGTACCCTAAGAGTGGCATGTGCGAGTGTGTCAGGTTTCAGTTATGTTATCTTTGTACATGTTATGGTGAGCTGCGATTGATTTTAATTTAAGAGAGATCTTGTCATGCATAGCCTAGTTAGCATACATCTAGCAGTTAACAGTTGCGGAAAAGAAAACTAAGATATTACAAGGCGTCGGGTATTTACATCGCCAAAAACAAACCCTTGAAAAGTAAATGCGGGAAAATAAAATAAAAGCGATAAAAGAGTCCTAATTAAAGTTATTACATCCTCGGAGCAAATACAATTATATGGATCAAAATATGAATAAAAAATAATACGCGCGAGGGAAAAATTGAATCGGAGAGTCTTTAGGGTTTTGACCCTTTTTGTGAAAGAAAGAGATTTTTTGTTATCTTGTAATTAATTAAATTAAGCCTAGACTAATTAATTAATTAAATAAAAGAAAGCTATTTTTTTTGAGTTTTTTATGTTTTTTAAGGAAAAAAATAAAAGATGGTCAAAATTTATTAAAAACCCTAATTCTACATTAATTTTAAATTATTGCAAAAAAGTTAAAATTAACCTAATTAAAACTAAATTAATTAATTATTTATTTACAAAAATAATGAAAGGGTGAAATTAATTTTAATAAATAAAAAATATTATATTTTTTAGTTTTCTGATTTTATTATGAAAATAATAATTTGTTAGTAATATAAATAATAATTATAAAAAAATAATTAAATGAAAAAAATAAAAAAAGAAAGGAAAAGAAATAAACTTGTGAAGGGGGGTGTTGGGCCCAATTTTGTGGTGTATGTTGCAATTCTGAAGCCCATTTACATCCAGCCTGTTTGACTTTTCTGGACTTGCTACGCATGCGCTGACCAGGGAGTATGGTGGTCCTTCAACTTTGGCCACTGGATTTTGGCCTGAAGCCACTTGGCGTGTGGATCTCTGAGGCGTATGGTGGATCACCTTTGGAAATCTGCATGTGAACATATGAAGAAAAATGGAATAAATGTTTTGAGGGACCTGGGATTCGAACCCAGGTCCCAATGCTTCCAGGCCAGCATCCCTGCCACTACACCATCATGCTTCAATTGATATTATAATGATAAGCAATTAATATATATGAAAACAATCACAATGCAGTAAATAAAAATTAAAATGCGCGCTTTTTTCAAATTGGCCAACCAGATATCAACATATCATCGTCTTCAACCTTTGTCCTGTGTAAATAACATCAGATAGCGGGGGTTTTTAACCTCCACTACCTCCTGCAAGGAAAAATAGCGAATAGAAATATCGCAAACATAAATATTTTGCGAGGTATGGGTTTTGATCGTCTTGGCCTCACGAATTCAACCATGTACCTCATGGGTTCCAATTTTCCCTGGTTTGGAAAGCCCTAATTTAAAGCTTGAAAACCCTAGAAATTCAGTCATGGCATATCTCGATTCAGGGCACTATGGTTCAATTCAACCATTCCATTAGCTTTGTATGATCTCTAGCAATGCAAATCAGTCACAAAAACATGTTAAATGCGCATGAATTAAGAGATATAGTTTTGAATCAAAAGTGAAAACCGTGAAACTGTATTCAGTGATTCCTTGAGCTTTGATGCCTGAATTTGATTGCAAATCAATCCTAGTGCTTCCTGCAATGTATTTGGATGATCAAAACGCCTTGAATTGGCCTAGAATGCAAGAACAGGTTTTGACTTTTCTTGAAAATTCTTGAATTTGCTATGGCCGTTTCTGCAGCTTTTTCACGTGTCCTAGGTTATGGTTTGCTTGCTTATGTATAAGGGAAACAGTCTAGGTTAAAATTTTGGATCCAACCCATGTGCATTGAAGATTAAATCCTTGATTGAAAATCAAATATTCTTGATTTTCCATGATTGAACAAGTTGCCAAATTTGGATTTTTTTTGTATCTTTTTGATTGTGCATGAATTGGTCAGCATATTTGGATCATATTTGGTTCACAAATTGATTTAAAAATCAAATCTTCTATTTTCTTATAATTTAAATTAATTAAATGAATTAATATATATTAAAAATCCATTTAATCAATAAATTTAAGAAAATAAATCCCATTTAGCTTGGTGGGTCGTGAATAGGTCATGGGTGAAGTTTCAAGAAGAGATTTAAGGCCCATTAGCAAAAAGAAGGTGTTTTGAGCAAAGTTGACTTTTGCAAATTCATGAAAATTTCCCCACTTCTCCAATGCACAACTTGCTCAATTTTGGTCATATGACCATGTTCTTGGACATTTTAGAAAGCCCTTGAAGTCCTCTAAACAATGCTTTTGGTCCCATGTCATTTGGATTTACCAATATCAAGTTATGGCCTTTGACTCAAAGTGTACTTTTGTTGACTTTTGATATTGACCTATAATGTAAAAATTTGTAACTTTGTGTGAGAGCATTTCTTGATCTTGGAGTGTGAATATGGATTGTAGGAGATTGCATCCTCTTCAAAATGAGCTTTGGATGGAATTTTTCTGACAAACCATGAAAAAGTTATGCCCTTGTCAAAGTACAGTTGACTTTTCTACTGTCCAAAAATAGTAACTTTTGCATCTTTGATGATTTTTGAGCTATTCTTGTGGAATCATGATCAAGAATTGATCAAATGATGATTGTGAACTCAAAATAAGATGTTGACCAAGAATTCTGACTTTTGACTGCAAAATGACCATTTTGCCCTTGCAATTGACTGTAGATCAAATGGGGCTTTTGATTGTGCAAATTGGCACTGTGAGTCTTGAAACTTGGCATGTAGATGCTTGAGAATGTATATAGGCCTATGAGACTTGATTGAACCATTGAAAACCCCAAATTCCTTGAAAGAATCAAAACCCTAATTTCGAACTGGCTTAGGAGGTGGTTTGACTGTACAACCCTTGAGCCATTTTGAGCAATTTGAGGATCATTATTGACAAATCTTGAGGAATATGGGAGGGAAAATTTTGGGGTACAACAGTTGCCCCTGTTCAATCTTCTTAAACCTGAGGATGTAGATTGGCTTGCGTGCCTTTCTTGATCCGAAGGTGGAAGATGATTGAACACTAAAGTGCCCAGAAATTTGCACTCGCATGATGTAGTATCAGCAATGTGATGTCGGGAATGGGCTTACAGATGCCATTTGGAGAGATGATGGATAGGAGGATAGGCTTATAGATGCCACCTGGAGATTGTTGGTAGGTAATTTTGTCTTCGTTGACGGGTTGTCTTCATTGACGGGTTATCTTCATTGACGGGTTGTCTTCATTGACGGGTTGTCTCTATTGACGGGTTGTCTTCATTGACGGGTTGTCTTCATTGACGGGTTATCATCAGAAAAATCTTTAGGAATCAATTTAACTGGATTTGTCTTCTTTGACTGTATTAGCTTCAGAAAAATCTTTAGGAATCGATTTAACTGGTTTTGTCTCCATTGACTGGCTTCAGAAAAATCTTTAGGAATCAATTTAACTGGTTTTGTCTCCATTGACTGGCTTCAGAAAAATCTTTAGAAATCGATTTAACTGGTTTTGTCTCCATTGACTGGCTTCAGAAAAATCTTTAGGAATCGATTTAACTGGTTTTGTCTCCTTTGACTGAATTAGCATCAGAAAAATCTTTAGGAATCAATTTAACTGATTTTGTCTCCATTGACTGACTTGGCTTCAGAAAAATCTTTATGAATCGATTTAACTGGTTTTGTCTCCATTGACTGGCTTCAAAAAAATCTTTAGGAATCGATTTAACTGATTTTGTCTCCATTGACTGAATTTGTCTCCTTTGACTGGATTTGTCTCCCTTGACTGGATTTGTCTCCCTTGACTGGATTTGTCTCCTTTGACTGGATTTGTCTCCTTTGACTGGATTTGTCTCCTTTGACTGGATTTGTCTCCTTTGACTGAATTTGTCTCCTTTGACTGAATTTGTCTGCTTTGACTGAATTTGTCTCCTTTGACTGCTGAGAACTTTAACTGTATCTTTCCTGAAAAGAAAAGGTCAGTCGTATGCAATGCATGATATGGATCAAGCAATGATGTTCTCAATATAAATGAGATTGTATTATATGATGCGTTTATGCATGTATCATGATGTATGGAGATGTGATGTTTTAGCCGGGGAAAATAAATCTCGGAGCTGCTGGAGAGTAAGAGTTGACTTCTTCGTTTCCGCTGGGGATGATGAACGAAGGTGATAAACTTGCAGGAGAGGATAACTCCGTTGGGGAATAAACTGATGAGGAGATTACTCCTAGGGGAATTTCTCTGTGGGGAAGAGATGCTCTGCTGAGGATTGTCACTGATAAACTCTACTGGGGATTCCGCTGATAAGCTCCGCTGGGGATTTCAACGATAAACTCTGTTGGGGATGGATTACCATTGCTGGTGATATTAAATCTGTTGAGGATTGAATTCCTGCGTGTGAAAGGAAAGAACTTCACTGGGGATGATCTTTCAGTCGAGACTTGCTAGGGATAACCCTGTTAGACTCTTATGGGGATAACCTTCTGAACATGGCTGGGGAGATACATTTGCACTCTGCAGGGGACAAGCTTCCAGAATCTACTGGGGAAGATGATTCAACTCTGGCGGGGAAGCTTTTTTAGACTGCGTTGGGGAAATGGCTCCACTGGGGTATCTTGCATTCCGCCGGGGAACATTCTTATATTTCGTTGAGGAATATTAAGACTGTCGGGGATGCTCTTATGCTTGCTGGAGAATATCTCTATACTCCACTGGGGAATATTAAGACCTTCTGGGAATACCGAACCTTTTCGGGACTGACGGTAGACTAACTCTGCTTAGGGGAGAGTATTGATGATTCCTTCGTAGTTGCAAGTCTTAGCTAAGGAGAGCTACTATTACTGTCTTACTCTGCGGGGAGTGAAGGTATCTTGGTCATATTCTTCAGCTGAATATATACTTTGGTACCTTGGTGGACAGAGCATCTTGTACAGTTTGGACAAATCTTATTGCCCTAGTTTCTGCGGGAGAAGAAGGCCTATGAGGTGCTTGATAACTGTCGATTGACAAATCTTCTTCTGGTAGGCAAGTGACGAGATGACGGGACATAGTCGTACGCTTTGATCCCTAACTTTTTCCTGGACCGCCCTTTCTGGTTTTCAGTCCATCGGGATACCCTTTTTTGCCCAAGCCGCCTTTTCAGGTTTTCGACTTGCCGGGTGTACAGATTTCTTATTTTCATCCCTTATTTTTGCCTGAACCCTTTTGGTTCGCCGGGAAGCCCTTATTTTTGCCTAGGCCAGTCGACCTAGCGGGTCTTTGATTATGCGTAGTATTTTTTATGTCACTATCGGCAGTGTTGTGTTGCCATACTACCAGAAGATCTTCGTTTGATCATGCAAGATTCGTTGCTGGAATTCATGTCCAATGCCCCAATTGATTCAGATGGAGATTTGCCCCTGGCTATTTGGCATTTTGAGAGATTCCTTGAATCTTGACTTGACTTCCCCAGATGATGAACAATGATCATGTCTGCCCCTTGGTTGGAATTGTTTCTTCCACTTGAGGTGACCCTTTTTGCTGAGAAGGTTTTTGTTCACTGGATATTCGTCGTGCAAGTTTCTCTGCTGTTTGAACAAATAGCTATATGCAAACAATGTTATTTTAAGAATGCAAAGCTTATGTCTGTCTTGAAGTTTTTGAAAATGCATTTTTCAGTAAAAAGAGTAAATTTTTTTAAAATGTGATGTCAACTCAGGATGTACGGCAAGCCCTACAGGAGTCAGGATACCTTTTGTAACAGTATGCTTTCGAACTAACCCATGCTTCAGCTAGTACTTTTAAGGGTTATAACGTGGCCTGGTTCATGGTTTAAGAAACAAAGGATAAAGGCTCAAATTTTATTTGTACCCACCCGTTCTTCGTGATGTTCTTCAATCCTAAACTCAACTAATTGTGCATTAGATCTTGTTTGAGTCTTTGCTCTGATATACCAGTGATGGTTCGGATACTGACAATTTATTTTGAACAAGCAGTCATTTTGTTGAGAGTTTGCAGGACCTCTTTCTTTTTTATTTTATCATCCCTGTCTTTGGCTTGAACTGTTTCTTTTGTAATTACAGTCAGCGGGATGCCCCAGTTTTGTAAGTCTCCTTCATAGGTTTTGACTTGATGGGCTTTTATTTTGAGAGATAATGTCTGCATGTCCATACGATTATACGGAACCATCGCCGTATTTTGTTTTGGAAGGACCTTTTTGATGCCATTTATTGTGCACCTGAATTAACTGAGAAAACTACCCTGCCCCAGGTTATAATTAAGGGTTTTAATTTGTGAAAAGAAAAACTCCAACTTCTTTGGCTCAAAGGGGTTGACGAGGGATTATCTTCCTTATAACTCCACTGTTTAGGATTTGAAACAATGCATGTACATCGTCAGCGGGGTCTGTTCAAAAGCATACTGTAGAGATTTTGGTATCATTTTCGTCATTCTCCCTCAAAAGGCTTAGAATTTTTTAATCGAGAGTTGATCATCACAAAAAATGAAAGCAATTTGAATATAGTGAATACGAATGGACTGATTCAAAACAGACATATGCAATGCATTGATAAAGTAACAAAGTTTGACATGAATAAAAGTTTGAACAATCTAAAGAAAATTACAAATTGAAAATTCTAATGAACAAAAGAAAGTCTTCTCGTCTCAGACTTGTCACTTTAAATGGTGAACTTTGGAGGGATGGTAGAAGAACTCATCCTGACCGTCTTGTGTGAGTTCCAAAGCTCCTTTGTCAATCAGGTCTTGAATTTTGTTCTTCAATGCCCAACAACCATCAGTATCATGTCCCGGGCTGTTGGAATGGTATGCGCACCTTGCATCAAGATTGTGCTTTGGGGAGGCTGTGTTGGGATTCTTAGGAGGGTCCCTTAACATCACCAGATTCAATCTTAACAAGTGTTGTAAAGCTTGAGACAGCGGCATGTTGAGCTTGGTAAATTGCCTCCTGGGCATGTTTGGCTTACTCTGATCAGACCATTGTTCTTGGCAAGGTCTTTGTTGGACCTGTGAGGTAGTAGCAACTTGGAGAGGTCTATTCTTCATCAAACCAAACCTTTGACTTCTCGGAAGTTGATTAATGACTTGATCCTCCGCCTTGACTATTTGTTTCATACTGTTGTATCTGTCTTGATGAAGCTGGTTGATCATGGTTCTCAACTCTTCTTGCTCCCGAGCTAAGCCTTGGATAAGAGCCATCTGCCCCAGCATCTGGGTTCTCATTGCATCTACCTCAGCTTGCAGATGTTTCAGCCATTCGTCCTTATTGTCTTCAGGACTTTTCTTGACCAAATTCCCCATGAGGAGTGTTCTCAACTCTTCCTGCCCCTTGGATAGGTTTAGGAAGATTTCCCTGAACTGAGTCTCTTGAGTATGAAGATCCTGGTTGTCTTGTTGGAGAGCCATTGCTGAAATAAACAGCGAGAATATGAGAGACCTGTAAAGGGTGACCTGTTATGCAATGATATATATGTATGCAATGTTTTCAAGGATCTCGCGGGATAAACAGGAAACTATTAGAATTTGAATTTTATAGCTTTGATTGAAGGAACTCCATGTTGCTGAGAGTCCTTCTTCAAGAGTCAAGCTCACCATATCGAGTGGGTCATAGCCCCTGACTCAAGTTATCGTGCTTGGATTTCTGGACAACCTTGGCTAGAGGAAAATAAATCCCCTTTGCCCCTTGCTAGACATTTGGTTCATCATGACCTGCATCACAAACCCTTGAGATCCTTGAAATGGTTAAGGAGATGCTATGGTATGATGTTATGATGTGTATGCTATGCGTTTAAGCAAAAGTGTGAGGTGATGTAAGTAAGCCCTGTTATAAATCCAAACTGTTGGATAAGGACTGTCAACAAAACCTGCAAGGAACTCATGCTGTCAGATAACAAGAATGTGCAAGTAGTTCAAGTTAGAAGGCACCCAAGTCACACATATAGCCTTAAGTTTAGGCTGGCATGGAGTTTAGGTATTACCCTCTTTCAGTTTTAGTTGGTTAAGACCTGTCTTAGAAAATAGTAACCGGGTTCTAGAGGATCTCAATATCATTGACTACCCTCAATCGGTCATAATTCCAGTTTGGCAACCTTTTCTTGTGGCCGGAACCATCGCGAGAGTTTAGTCTCAATGAGTGTAGCATACTGCTACTGTTCTATGGCCAAGTTGGTCAATTTAAGGTTCTAAGGTCAGTTGGTGCTTAATGACTCCTCAGAAGATCCATATTCTCCTCGTTCCAACACATGAAATATCGGTATAGACCAAGGTGTCACACCAACGTAGCTACTGCTTCATCCGTGTCGGTCTACGCTGGACAGATCCCTCACAGTTTATTGCTACTTACCTAAAGAAGGGTACCCCCAGATCCGGGTTAGGATCTATAAAACTCCGATACAAGCCTACAAAATTAAAGCATACAAAGCATACAATTGAAAACACAATGATCTAATCCTAAGGTACACCTCACTTATAATCCCCAGCAGAGTCGCCAGTTCTGTGATCGGTGGGAATAGAACTGACTGTTTTGGAATGCTGGTTCGCGTTTGCGTTTCGCAAAATGTCGCGGTAAGCAAGAGTCGCCACCGTCTTTTATTTTCTCCAACAAGGAAAGGACAAAAGCACAGCAAAATTCCTTTTCGAGATGTTTCTCGGGTTCGGGAGGTAGATTATAGAAAGGGAAGGTGTTAGCACCCTTTCTATTCGTGGTTATCCACGGGCTCTTAGGTACTTGCTCACTATGTTTTCAAAAAGTTTTTGCTTTTCTTGTGTTTGTGGGTTTGAAAAAGTTTTGTTTGAAAAACTTCGATTTAACTCTTGTATCTGTCCTCAAGAGTGTATGAAGTGTTGTTTGAAAAGTGTAAGTGCGAAAAGTTGTTTTGTTTTGAAAGAGCAAGTACCTGAGAACCTCTACCTACTCAAAAGGAATTAGGCTGTGTAAATGTCCTTTAGACAGTGCTATCCCACTATTGAGAAGTAGGTAGCACCGCCGTTGGAGTTTTCGGGTCAATTCGATTTTAGGGACATGTGGTCACTAAAGCAATGGTAGGACGCCTTAGCGGTAACCCTAATGTCTTAGATCATTTTTTATCGAGGCAACTGTTTTGAGGCAACTTTGATCTTTAGACAGGAGGGCGACCTCTAAAACTTCCTATACTCAATGACCACGTCGAGGCAACCAAGTGAGGCGTACCCTAAGAGTGGCATGTGCGAGTGTGTCAGGTTTCAGTTATGTTATCTTTGTATATGTTATGGTGAGCTACGATTGATTTTAATTTAAGAGAGATCTTGTCATGCATAGCCTAGTTAGCATACATCTAGCAGTTAACAGTTGCGGAAAAGAAAACTAAGTTATTACAAGGCGTCGGGTATTTACATCGCCAAAAACAAACCCTTGAAAAGTAAATGCGGGTGTTGAACCCCAAAATTTGCCCTCCCATATTCTTCAAGATTTGGCAAGATCAAGCTACAAAACCTCTCAAGGGTTGCACAGTCCAATTGCCTCCTAACACAGTCAAAAATAGGGTTTTGGTTCTGGCAAAGAAATTGAGGTTTCTAAGGGTCCAATCAAGTCCCTTATGCCTACATACATTGTCAAGCATCCATATGTCAAGTGTCATAGCTCACAGCATCAAGTTGCACAGTCAAAAACCCTAATTGCTTCACAGTCAACTGCAGGGGCAAAATGGTCATTTGTCAGTGAAAAGTCAAAATTTTTGGTCAACATCTTATTTTGAAGCCACAATCATCATTTGATCAAATCTTGGTCATGATTCCAAAAGCATGGCTCAAAAAGTCTCAAGATGCAAAAGTTTCTATTTTTGGACAACTGAAAAGTCAACTGCAAATTGACCAGGGCATAACTTCCTCATGGTTTATCAGAAAAATCCCATCCAATGCTCATTTTGAAGGGGATGACATTTCCTACAACTCATCTTCACACTCCAAGTCCAAGAAATGCTCTCACAAAAAGTTATCAATTTCAACATTATATGTCATTTTCAAAAGTCAACAAAAAGGCACTTTAAGTCAAAGACCATAACTTGAGATTGGTAAATCAAAATGACATGGGACGAAAGGCATTGGTTAGAGGACTTCAAGACCTTTCCAAAATGTCCAAGAACATGTTCATAGCTTCAAAATTGAGCACGATATGCATTGGAGAAGTTGGGAAATGTTTGGGAACTTTCAAAAGTCAACTTTGCCTAAAACACTTCAAATTTGCTAATGGGCCTCAAATTCTTCCTTGAATCATTACCCAAAGCCTATGCACGACCCATTGAGCTTAAGATGATTTATTTTCTTATTTTTAATTAATTAATTGAATTTTTATTCTTATTAATTCATTTAATTAGTTTTAATTGTAGAAAAATATCAAATAATGGTTTTCAAATCTTTTTATGCAGCAAATATACTCCAAATATGCTAAAGATTTCGTGCATCATCCAAAGGGACAAAATCTTCCATAATTGGCAAAGTTTCATTGGAAAAAAGATTGAAATTTCATGATTGAAAATCAAATATTCAAATCATAAATTCATGGATCCATGGGCTTGTTTTTGACCTAATTCTGACCACATACTTATGCATAACCTAACCCTACTCATAGAGACACGAAAAAGCTACTCATGCTGCATAACCAATTTGCAACTTTTCAACAAAAACTTGAAAACTGAAATCACACTTGCAGTACGATTCAAGGCTTGAAATCTTTTCCATTGCATTACTGACATTGCTAGGAAGCTATTGGCATCAAGAACAGGTCGTCATACCCAAGGAAACGGTAGAACAGAATCACCTTTTTCATAAATATGTCCATAATCGAATTTCAATTTCTATGCATCATCATGTGTTTTGATCATTGATTTGTATTACTAACATCTCCCTGAAACTTTTGGTATGGTTTAATTGTATTAAAACTGCTTGTATCAAGATCTGCCATGGACGAAAATTAGGTTTTCCAAGCTTCAAAATAGGGCTTTCATGTAGAGGAAAAATTGAACCTTGAGACCTATGCAGTTGAATTCAGGAGCTCAACACGAGTGGAATGGAAACCTCGCGCTCAATTTATGTTCCCTGTGGGCGTAATCGCTATTTTCCACACTTTCAATTTGTGGGGGTTTAAAACCCCCGCTACTTGTTTTATATAATTGCAGGAAAACGAAGAAGAAGCATACGTGGCTCTGTGTGGTTGGGAGGTTTGAATCTGCGCGCGTTTTCCAGCGTAGTGGTTACTTTTTATATATTATATTTTCTATCCATTATGTATACAAACAAACGCAAATGGCCAGATGGTAGAGGACGTGTCCTGCAAACGTTGGGACCTGGGTTCGATTCCCAGGTCCCCCCATCTAATTCATGATTTTTGTTATAATGCTTTCCTATGCAGCGCTCACTCAATGGCTCACCATGCATCCTCACGCTTAGGACTGCCACGCGCTCATGATGATCAATCCAAGGGCCACTGAACGAGATCCAGGGTATACCTCAGTCAATGGACGTACACACAAGCGTGGAAAGTCAAACAAGGCCTTTGGCTGATGGGCCTGAATTCCTCACAAATACCTCCATATGGGCCTGACACCCCCCTTAGTTTGCAATTTAATTTTCTTTTCTTTCTTTTAAATTTCTTTCAATTGTTTTATTTTTATAATTATTATTAACTCACTAAAATTAATTTTCCATAGAAAAATCAGAAACTCAAAAAATGTTTTTTTAATTAATATTTAATTTCACCATTTGAATATTTTTGTAAATTAATAACTAACAATTAATCTAGTTAATTTAGGTTTTAACTCAATATTTTCTTAATAAATAAAATACATAGAATTAGGTTTTGACATTTTATCTTTTTCTTAATTAATTCTTCCTCATTATTTATTATTATTATTAACTATTATTCTTTGTAAATAAACATGTAAATTAAATAATTTAGTTAATTAGCCTAATTTTGACCTTTTTCTTTAATAATTTAAAATAATTTAGAACTAGGGTTTTCTTTAATTCTTTTTCTTTATTTCATTAAACACCAAAAAACATAAAAACATTTTCTTTAATTAAGTAATAATTAAGTCTTAATTCAATTTAATTTCAAGCAAAAAAGGGTCAAAACCCTCGGACGTTCAATTTTATTCTATTTCGCGCATTATTTTCTTTTGAATATTATGTAACTGCTCAAGGATGTAATAGTAATTAGGTTTACTGCATTTTTTACTTTTCGCACTTTTTATCAAAAACGGGTCTTTGTACTTTGACGATGTATAGACCCGCGTCTTGTAATAGCGTAGCTTTATATTTCCGTCCTTTAATTTTCCGCACTTTTAAATTCTAACTTTGTATGAAAGAATGTATGCTAATTAAAAACAAGCGTAGCTCACAATGCCATGATCAAAGATAACTGTTAAACTGAAAACAATACACAAATACACACACCACTTCTAGGGTACGCCTCACCTGTTGCCTTTGAAACGTGGTCGTCAAGTATAGGACGTTTTAGCGGTCCTTATGTCCATGATCAAGTTGCCTCGAAACAGTTGCCTCGAAATAGTTGCCTCGAAACGGTTGCCTCGAATTAAAAAAGGATCAAGGACATAAGGGTAGCTTCTAAGGTGTCCTACTGTTGCTTCAGTGACCACAACGTCCCTAACAATCGAATTGACCCGAACACCTCCAACAGTGGTGCTACCTACCTCTCAATGGTGGGATGGTACTACTTTAGGGACTTCTACACAGCTTAATTCCTTAGGGTAGGTAGATGACTCATGGATACTTGCTCTCTTCTAAAAAACAAAACAAAAAACCTTTTCACACCGACACTTTCAAAAAAGCTTTCAAAACAATTTTTCAAACACTCTTGAGGACTGATACAAGAGTTATTCAGAAATCTTTCAAAGAAACTTTTTTCAAACCCACTCACACTTGAAAAGCAAACATCTTTTGAAAACATAAGAGCAAGTATCTAAGAGCCCATGGATAACCATGGATAGAAAGGGTGCTAACACCTTCCCTTTCTATAAATCTACCTCCCGAACCGAGAAACGTTCTCATAAGGAATTTTGCTGTGCTTTTGTCCTGTCCATGTTGGAGAAAATAAAAGACGGTGGCGACTCTTGCTTCCGCGACATTTCGCGAACCAGCGTTAAACAGTCAGTTCTAAATCCACCGATCACAGAACTGGCGACTCTGCTGGGGAGACTTAAAGTGAGGTGTACCTTAGGATAGCTCATACTTATGTTTTCAATTGTTGTGTTTTGTTTGCTTTATTATTATGGGCATTGTCTTGGAGTTTCATAGATCCTAACCCGGATCTGGGGATACCCTGTTAGGTAGCATAAGTTGTGAGGGACCTGTCCGACGTAGACCGATATGGGTGAAGCAGTGGCTACGTTGGTGTGGCGCCTTGGTCTGTACCGATATCCCTTGTGTTGAAACGAGGAGAATATGGGTCTTCTGAGGAGTCATTAAGCACCAACCGACCTTAGAACCTTAAATGACCCAACTTGGCCAATAGAACAGTAGCAGTATGCTACACCCATTGAGGCTAAACTCTCGCGATGGTTCTGGCCGCAAGAAAAGATTGCGATGCTGGAGTTATGACCGATTGAGGGTAGTCAATGATATTGGGATCCTCTAGAACCCGGTTACTTTTGATAGGACAGGTCTTAACCAACAAACTGAAAGAGGGTAGTACCTGAGCTTCATGCTGGCCTAAACTCTAAGGGCTGTCTTGTGTGACTTGTGTGCCTTATCATGTTTGCATTTGTGAATATTTATGGTGTGCTTTATCATGACATCATACCATCATAGACATTGCATGCATCCCGCATAAGGACTGACCATTTCAAAGACAAGAGGGTTTCACCTTTGCTCTGTTTTTGTAGGACATCATGATGCCTATGTGAAGGAACACTATCCGGTTCAACTTTGTTCACCCACCTGAATTGCTTGAAGAATTGGTTAGCAGAATTCCAAACACTACTTATTTCATCCAGAGGCATGGTTCTCTTCTCGGTTTAGTCACTTCAAAGTGGGACCAACAACTGATGAGTGTCTTGACCCAGTTTTATGATCCCTTGTATAATTGCTTCACCTTTCAAGACTTCCAGTTGGTCCCTACCCTGGAAGAGTTCTCTGATTTGCTGGGTATCCCTATCTTGGATCAGACTCCCTTCACTGGTTGGGAAAAGACTCTTAGGCTTGAGGAGATTGCTGCATCCCTTCCCTTGACCCACAAAGAGGTAATGGACAACTGGGTGACTAGAAGCAGAGTTAAGGGTTTCTTGGCCAAGTTTCTGATCGGTAAAGCTAACAGTTTCTGGAATGACCTAGACTTCAGGGCATATGAAGACATCCTGGATCTCTTAATCTATGGTCTGGTTCTGTTTCCAAATCCGGATAACTTCATTAACATCACTGCCATAAGGATTTTCATGTCTCGGAACCCTGTGCCCACTCTCTTGGGTGATATCCTGCAACAACTTTATGCTCGTACTGCCCGAAGACGCGGAACTCTGTGGTGTTGTATTCCTTTGTTAGTGAGGTGGTTTATTTCTCACCTCCCTAAGTTCGTGCTAAAGAACAAAGAAGGAAGAGGTTGGGCTCATAAGTTAATGTCTCTCACTGATAATGACATCATTTGGACTTTCCGGGGTTTGGATGAGGTAGCTGTTATTGATCGTTGCGGAGAATATCCTAATGTTCCTTTGATTGGTACCCAAGGAGGAATCTCTTATAATCCATGTCTAGCGCTCCGTCAGTTTGGAAGAGCCAGAAGAGCAGGGCCTCATGAGATGTTGGTGCCTCACATCAGTTTTGAGTTTCAGGTAGATAGTGACGAGCTGCGTCGTAGGTTCATCAAGGCTTGGGACAGAATTCACAAAGCTGACCCACATGAGTTGGGACCGAAGACTTCTCTACCTATGGAACCCTACTACATATGGGTCCGCATCGTGCTCAGAAGTATGGTATGCCATATGAAGCTGTCAGACCCATCATTCTTGAATATCCTGATAGAGATGGGGCTCCTCCAACTGTTCTCACCCCTCAGATACCTATTGATGTTGATACACTAAAGAGGTCTTGGGTGCAACTACGGGAAGAACGGGATTCTTATCGGGAAAAGATCAACGAGCAGGAATTGAAGATCCAGAAGCTGACAAAGTAGTTGGAGAACGAGCGGGCCTTGAATGACTACATCCGTACTGAGAAAAAGAGATCCTGGGATCACTGATGAGCTTTGGATGTTTTTACAGTTTTTATTTCCTTTTCCAGTATTTCCATTTTATGTAATGCCTAAGGGCAATCTATTGAACAATCTAAATTTCAAAGTTGAATCTAATGAAGTGCGTTGCTTTTTTTGTTTACAAAGTTGAATCCCGATTGTCTTTGAAAACATAAATCATACGCATTCCATTCATCATTTGCATAGCAGGTACTATTCTTTTCAGGTCGCTTAATGTTCTTCGCTGTTTATTTCAGCATCATGAATCCTGAATCATCTACTGAGCAATCCATCAAGGCCCTCCAGGCTCAGAACGCCCAGTTCCAAGAGCTGATCATGAGTTTGGCCCAAGGTCAAGAGGAATTGAAGGCTCTGCTGGTCAAGAAGAAGAAGAAGAGAACTGTACTGTTTAACACTGGCCGGAGGTTTGGTAACACACTGCAGAATGAGGTTGATCAAGCTGGTTCTTCTGTGGGAAAAGGCAGTCCCCAAGGGGGAAGGGTTCCTAGTCCTGTAGTCTCTGACAACGAGACTGATTTCAATGAGGAGCAGTATCCTCCAGCTGAAGACAAGTACAAGCAGTTAGAGGATCGTCTGAATGCCATGGAAATTCAACAAGTGCTTGGGTTGGATTTTGGAGACTTGGGCCTATCTTCTGGTGTGGTGATCCCACACAAGTTCAAAGCACTATCTTTCGCAAAGTATGACGGGGCGTCCTGCCCTAAGCTACATCTCAGATCTTATGTGCGGAAGATCCAACCATACACTGTGGACAAGAACTTATGGATCCATTTCTTCCAGGAGAGTCTTTCAGGGACTCATCTCGAATGGTTCTACCAGCTGGATGGGACCAAGGTTCGTAACTGGGAGGATTTGGCTACTGCTTTTTATAAGCAGTATCAGTATAATTCCGACCTCGCTCCTACACGTACCCAACTCCAGGGTATGTCGCTAGGATCGGGAGAAGGTTTTAAAGAGTATGCACAGAAGTGGAGGGACCTGGCTGGCAGGGTGCAGCCGCCGTTAACCGACCGTGAACTTGTGGACATGTTCTTGGGGACCCTATCTGGTCCATTCTTCAATCATCTCATTGGTAATTCTGCTGCTGGGTTTACAAACCTCATTCTGACTGGGGAGAGAATCGAAGCGGGAATTAAAAGTGGGAAGATTCAAGAGGCTACACCTCCTGATACTCATAAAAAGCCTTACACGGGGAAGAAAGAGTCCAATGCTGCATATAGCCAAAAGAGTCATCGTGACCAACATGCAGGGGCAGTCATGATCTTTGGTTCTGTGTCGCGCCGACAACCACAAAAGGGAAATTAGCGCAGGCCAGACGAGCCTAAGAGACAGTTCACCAACATCAATATGCCGTTGTCACAAGCACTGCAACACATGTTGAAAATGAATCTGATTACGGTGATCAACCCTCCTGCAAATCCTAAGACTTCTTCTCCAAATTATAACCCAGAAGCGAGGTGTGCTTATCATTCTGGTAGCCCGGGGCATGATACTGAGGATTGTTGGGCGCTGAAATACAAGATCCAGAATATGATCGACGCTAAGGAGATCGAATTCGAGCCTGCTGAGACTCCCAATGTGACCACTGCTCCTTTGCCAAAACATGGCTAGGATTGAAAAACTTTTGTTCATTCGAATATTCAAATTGTAATTTTCTTTGATTGTTCAAACATTTTATTTCATGTCAAACTTGGTTATTTCATTAATGCATTACACGTGTCTGTTTTGAAGTAATTATGTTTACTATGCTTAAAATTGCTTTCATTTTTTGATGTTCAACGCTCAACTAATTATTCTAAGCCTCTTGAGGGAGGATGACGAAAACGATACCACAATCTACAGTATGCTTTTGAACAGACCCCGCTGATGAGGTACAGGCATTGTTTCAATCCCTAAACACTGGAGTTATAAGGAAGATATTCCCTCGTCAACACCTTTGAGCCAAACAAGTAGGAGTTTTTCTTTTCGAAAATTAAAACCCTTAATCATAACCTGGGGCAGGGTAGTTCTCTCAGTTGATCCAGGTGCACAATGAACGGAAGACAGTGATGGTCCCAAATGATCATAAAGACAGGCAGTCATTATCTCTTAAAAAATAAAAGCCCACTAAGTCAAAACCTATGAAGGAGACTTACAAAACTGGGGCATCCCGCTGACTGTGATCATGAAAGAAACAGTTCAGGAAAAAAATAGGGATAATGAAATCAAAAAAAAGAAAGAGGTCCTACAAACCCTCAACTAAAAAAGAAATCACTGCCTATTTGAAATAAATTGTCAAAATCCGAACCATCACTGGTATATCAAAGCAAAGACTCAAACAAGGTCTAACGCACGATCAGCTGAATTTAGGTTTAAAGAACATCACAAAGAGCGGGTGGGTACAAATACTTTGAGCCTTTATCCTTTGTTTCTTAAACCGTGAACCAGGCCACGTTATAACCCTAAAAAGTCCTAGCTGAAGCATGGGTTGGTTCGAAAGCATACTGTACGAAAGGTATCCTGACTCCTTAAGGTTTGCTATAAAATACTGGGTTGACATCACATTTTACAAAATTTGCTTGTTTTACTGAAAAAAATACATTTTCAAAAAAATTTCAAGACAGACATGAGCTTTGCATTTTAATATAACATTGCTTGCATATGATTATTTGTTTGAACAACATAGAAGTTCGCACGACGAATGTCTAATGAACAAAGGCACCTCCAATCAAGGGGCATGGCATGATCATTGTCCATCATCTGGGGCAGTTAAGTCAAGATTCGGAGAATCTCTCAAAAGGCCAACCAGCTTGGGGCAGATCTCTAATCTGGATCACTTGGGGCATTGGGCGATCAAACGAAGATCTTCTGATCATATGGCAACACAACAACATGGGCACCTCCCTACATCCTGAGAGCATGGACATAGCCGAAAAAAATACTACGCCAATCAAAGACCCGCTAAGTTGACACACCTAGGCAAAAATAAGGGCTTCCCGGCGAACCAAAAGGGTTCGGGCAAAAATAAGGGATGAAATGAAAAAACTCTGTACACCCGGCAAGTCGAAAACCCGAAAAGGCGGCTTGGGCAAAAAATGGGTATCCCGGTGGACTGAAAACCCGAAAGGACGGTCCAGGCAAAAGTTAGGGATCACAGCGTACGACTATGTCCCGGCATCTCGCCACTTGCCTACCAGAAGAAGATTTGTCAATCGGTAGTTATCAAGCACCTCCACAGGTACATTCCCCCACAGAAACTGGGGCAATAAGATTTGTCCGAATTGTACAAGTTGTTCTGTCCTCCAGGTATAAGGTAAGTTCGGTTGAAGAATGTAACCCATATACCTTCACTCCCCGCCGAGTAAGAACAAGATTCAACCATTCTCTCCCCGAGCAGTTGGTCTCCCATCAGCCCTAACAAGGCATAGTATCCCAAGCAAGTTAGCAATACTCTCCCCGAGCAGAGTTAGCCTACTGTCCGCCTTAATGAAGTTGGATTATCCTCAGAAGATCTCAATATTCCCCAGCGGAGTATGCAAATATTCCCCTACAAGCATCCCCGACAGTCTTAATCTAAGATTGTTCCCCGGCGGTACACCGGACATCCAGTAGAGCCACTTCCCCAGTCCAATCTGAAAAGTTTCCCCAGAAGAGTTGAATCAATGTCCCCAGTAGGAAGCTTATCCCCAATAGATTCTGGAAGCTATCCCCTGCAGAGCACGAACACGTCTCCCGGACTTTTTATTCAAAGGTTATGCTCCACCAGAGCTTATAACTGGGTTATCCTCAGCTAATTGCCACGGAAAGTTCGTCCTCGGCGAAATCTTCCTATCCCTCAGCAGAGTTCATCAAATCTCCCAATATAGCTCAACGGTATCCCCAGCGGAGTTATCATCAACCTCAGCAAAGTACCTCTCTTTCCCCACAGAGTTCACTCCCCACAGAGTAATCTATTCGCCAAGTTTATTCCCCAACGGAGTCATCTTCTCCTACCGGTATACTTGCAACCATCATCCCCAGCGGAAACAAGGAACTCTACTCTTCAACATCATCTCAGGAGTTAACTTCCCTGTACCCGTCAAGGATTTACTTTCCTAGACAAAAATACATTCATGAACATCATATCTTCATACATTATAGCATGCACATACGCATCATACACCACAAATCTCATTTAGTCTCGAGAACATCTTAATATCATGCAATTCATGCATCATGACGTGGCATATAGCTAATGTTTTTGCCTTTTCAGGAAAAGGGTCAATCAAAAGATGATTACCATCTACCTTTGCAGTTCCAGATCAACACCGGTAACAAGCCAGGACAATTCTGTGGACGACTGATCGTGGGTTAATACCTAAAAACCAGACAGGACAATTATCTACTTGACAATCATGAAGCAACCCTACACCGGTTCCTTCTCAACTTCAGATGTAGTTTTACACGGACTCATCCTCAGGAAACCCTACACCGGTTCCTTCTCAACTTCAGATGTAGTTTTACAGGGACTCATCCTCAAGAAACCCTACACCGGTTCCTTCTCAACTTAAGATGTAGTTTTACACTGACTCATCCTCAGGAAACCCTACACCGGTTCCTTCTCAACTTAAGATGTAGTTTTACACGGACTCATCCTCAGGAAACCCTACACCGGTTCCTTCTCAATTTCCAGACGTAGTTTTACACGAACTCGTCATCAAAGTAACCCTACACCGGTTCCTTCTCCATTTCAGACGCAGTTTTACACGAACTCATCCTACAGTAACCTTGCCCCGATTTTTCTAGAAGTCTTACACGGACTTATCTCAAGATGACCTTACCCAGGTTCATCCAGAAGTTTTACACGAACTTATCCTGCAGTAACCTTACCCCGGTTCCTCCAGAAGTCTTACACAGACTTATCCCGAAGTAACCTTACCCTGGTTCCTCCAGAAGTTTTACACGAACTTATCCCGAAGAAACCCTACACAGTTTCTCTCTCTCCAGACGTAGTTTTACACGGGCTCATCGTCAAAGAAACCCTACACAGGTTCTCTCTTCCCCAAAGATGCAGTTTTACAGAGACTCGTCATCAGAAACCCTACCCAGGTTTTGCTTCTTCCAGGATGCAGTCTTACACGGGCTCGTCATCAAAGTAACCCCACACAGGCTCCCTTCTCAAACTCCAGACATAGTTTTACACGAACTCGTCATCAAAGTAACCCTACACCGGTTCCTTCTCCATTTCAGACGCAGTTTTACACGAGCTCATCATCAGTCAAAAAACCCTACACAGGTTTCCTTCCTACAAAGATGCAGTTTCACACGGACTCATCATCAGTCAACCCTACACAGGTTTCCTTCTTTCCAAAGATGAAGACTCGTCATCAAGAAACTCTACACAGGTTTCATTCTCAATCCCAAATGCAGTTTTACACGGACTCGTCATCAGTCAACCCTACACAGGTTTCCTTCCTTCAAAGATGCAGTTTTACACGAGCTCGTCATCGGGCAACCCTACACAGGTTCCCTCGTTCAACTTATAAGATTACAATTCAACAGACTACCTCCAGATGGCATCTATAAGCCCATCCACATACCGACAGTCTCCAAATGGCATCCATAAGCCCATTCCCGACCAGGTCCTATCACACTTCCAGATGGCATCTATAAGCCCATCCTTATATCCATCAGTCTCCAAATGGCATCTGTAAGCCCATTCCCGCTATCACACTGCTGATACTCCACTATGTGAGTGCAAATTTCTGGGCACTCTAGTGTTCAATCATCTTCCACCTTCGGATCACGAAAGGCATGCCAGCCAATCTATATCCTCAGGTCTAAGAAGATTGAACAGGGGCAACTGTTTTACCCCAAAATTTTCCCTCCCATATTCTTCAAGATTTGGCAAGATCAAGCTACAAAATCTCTCAAGGGTTGCACAGTCCAATTGCCTCCTAACACAGTCAAAATTAGGGTTTTGGTTCTGGCAAAGAAATTGAGGTTTCCAAGGGTCCAATCAAGTCCCTTATGCCTACATACATTGTCAAGCATCCATATGTCAAGTGTCATAGCTCACAGCATCAAGTTGCACAGTCAAAAACCCTAATTGCTTCACAGTCAACTGCAGGGGCAAAATGGTCATTTGACAGTCAAAAGTCAAAATTTTTGGTCAACATCTTATTTTGAAGCCACAATCATCATTTGATCAAATCTTGATCATGATTCCAAAAGCATGGCTCAAAAAGTCTCAAGATGCAAAAGTTTCTATTTTTGGACAACTGAAAAGTCAACTGCAAATTGACCAGGGCATAACTTCCTCATGGTTTATCAGAAAAATCCCATCCAATGCTCATTTTGAAGGGGATGACATTTCCTACAACTCATCTTCACACTCCAAGTCCAAGAAATGCTCTCACAAAAAGTTATCAATTTCAACATTATAGGTCATTTTCAAAAGTCAACAAAAAGGCACTTTAAGTCAAAGACCATAACTTGGGATTGGTAAATCAAAATGACATGGGACCAAAGGCATTGGTTAGAGGACTTCAAGACCTTTCCAAAATGTCCAATAACATGTTCATAGCTTCAAAATTGAGCAAGATGTGCATTGGAGAAGTTGGGAAATTTTTGGGAACTTTCAAAAGTCAACTTTGCCTAAAACACTTCAAATTTGCTAATGGGCCTCAAATTCTTCCTTGAATCATTACCCAAAGCCTATGCACGACCCATTGAGCTCAAGATGATTTATTTTCTTATTTTTAATTAATTAATTGAATTTTTATTCTTATTAATTCATTTAATTAGTTTTAATTGTAGAAAAATATCAAATAATGGTTTTCAAATCTTTTTATGCAGCAAATATACTCCAAATATGCTAAAGATTCCGTGCATCATCCAAGGGGACAAAATCTTCCATAATTGGCAAAGTTTCATTGGAAAAAAGATTGAAATTTCATGATTGAAAATCAAATATTCAAATCATAAATGCATGGATCCATGGGCTTGTTTTTGACCTAATTCTGACCACATACTTATGCATAACCTAACCCTACTCATAGAGACACGAAAAAGATGCTCATGCTGCATAACCAATTTGCAACTTTTCAACAAAAACTTGAAAACTGAAATCACACTTGCAGTATGATTCAAGGCTTGAAATCTTTTCCATTGCATTACTGACATTGCTAGGAAGCTATTGGCATCAAGAACAGGTCCTCATACCCAAGGAAACGGTAGAACAGAATCACCTTTTTCATAAATATGTCCATAATTGAATTTCAATTTCTATGCATCATTCATGTGTTTTGATCATTGATTTGTATTACTAACATCTCCCTAAAACTTTTGGTATGGTTTAATTGTATTAAAACTGCTTGTATCAAGATCTTCCATGGACGAAAATTAGGTTTTCCAAAGCTTCAAAATAGGGCTTTCATGTAGAGGAAAAATTGAACCTTGAGACCTATGCAGTTGAATTCAGGAGCTCAACACGAGTGGAATGGAAACCTCGCGCTCAATTTATGTTCCCTGTGGGCGTAATCGCTATTTTCCACACTTTCAATTTGTGGGGGTTTAAAACCCCCGCTACTTGTTTTATATAATTGCAGGAAAACAAAGAAGAAGCATATGTGGCTCTGTGTGGTTGGGAGGTTTGAATCTGCGCGCGTTTTCCAGCGTAGTGGTTACTTTTTATATATTATATTTTCTATCCATTATGTATACAAACAAACGCAAATGGCCAGATGGTAGAGGACGTGTCCTGCAAACATTGGGACCTGGGTTCGATTCCCAGGTCCCCCCATCTAATTCATGATTTTTGTTATAATGCTTTCCTATGCAGCGCTCACTCAATGGCTCACCATGCATCCTCACGCTTAGGACTGCCACGCACTCATGATGATCAATCCAAGGGCCACTGAACGAGATCCAGGGTATACCTCAGTCAATGGACGTACACACAAGCGTGGAAAGTCAAACAAGGCCTTTGGCTGATGGGCCTGAATTCCTCACAAATACCTCCATATGGGCCTGACACCCCCCTTGGTTTGCAATTTAATTTTCTTTTCTTTCTTTTAAATTTCTTTCAATTGTTTTATTTTTATAATTATTATTAACTCACTAAAATTAATTTTCCATAGAAAAAATCAGAAACTCAAAAAATGTTTTTTTAATTAATATTTAATTTCACCATTTGAATATTTTTGTAAATTAATAACTAACAATTAATCTAGTTAATTTAGGTTTTAACTCAATATTTTCTTAATAAATAAAATACATAGAATTAGGTTTTGACATTTTATCTTTTTCTTAATTAATTCTTCCTCATTATTTATTATTATTATTAACTATTATTTTTTGTAAATAAACATGTAAATTAAATAATTTAGTTAATTAGCCTAATTTTGACCTTTTTCTTTAATAATTTAAAATAATTTAGAACTAGGGTTTTCTTTAATTCTTTTTCTTTATTTCATTAAACACCAAAAAACATAAAAAACATTTTCTTTAATTAAGTAATAATTAAGTCTTAATTCAATTTAATTTCAAGCAAAAAAGGGTCAAAACCCTCGGACGTTCAATTTTATTCTATTTCGCGCATTATTTTCTTTTGAATATTATGTAACTGCTCAAGGATGTAATAGTAATTAGGTTTACCACATTTTTTACTTTTCGCACTTTTTATCAAAAACGGGTCTTTGTACTTTGGCGATGTATAGACCCGCGCCTTGTAATAGCGTAGCTTTATATTTCCGTCCTTTAATTTTCTGCACTTTTAAATTCTAACTTTGTATGAAAGAATGTATGCTAATTAAAAACAAGCGTAGCTCACAATGCCATGATCAAAGATAACTGTTAAACTGAAAACAATACACAAATACACACACCACTTCTAGGGTACGCCTCACCTGTTGCCTTTGAAACGTGGTCGTCAAGTATAGGACGTTTTAGCGGTCCTTATGTCCATGATCCAGTTGCCTCGAAACAGTTGCCTCGAAATAGTTGCCTCGAAACGGTTGCCTAGAATTAAAAAAGGATCAAGGACATAAGGGTAGCTTCTAAGGTGTCCTACTGTTGCTTCGGTGACCATAACGTCCCTAACAATCGAATTGACCCGAACACCTCCAACGGTGGTGCTACCTACCTCTCAATGGTGGGATGGTACTACTTTAGGGACTTCTACACAGCTTAATTCCTTAAGGTAGGTAGATGACTCATGGATACTTTCTCTCTTCTAAAAAACAAAACAAAAAACCTTTTCACACCGACACTTTCAAAAAAGCTTTCAAAACAATTTTTCAAACACTCTTGAGGACTGATACAAGAGTTATTCAGAAATCTTTCAAAGAAACTTTTTTCAAACCCACTCACACTTGAAAAGCAAACATCTTTTGAAAACATAAGAGCAAGTATCTAAGAGCCCATGGATAACCATGGATAGAAAGGGTGCTAACACCTTCCCTTTCTATAAATCTACCTCCCGAACCGAGAAACGTTCTTATAAGGAATTTTGTTGTGCTTTTGTCCTGTCCGTGTTGGAGAAAATAAAAGACGGTGGCGACTCTTGCTTCCGCGACATTTCGCGAACCAGCGTTAAACAGTCAGTTCTAAATCCACCGATCACAGCGGGAAAATAAAATAAAAGCGATAAAAGAGTCCTAATTAAAGCTATTACATCCTCAGAGCAAATACAATTATATGGATCAAAATATGAATAAAAAATAATACGCGCGAGGGAAAAATTGAATCGGAGAGTCTTTAGGGTTTTGACCCTTTTTGTGAAAGAAAGAGGTTTCTTGTTATCTTGCAATTAATTAAATTAAGCCTAGAATAATTAATTAATTAAATAAAAGAAATCTATTTTTTTGAGTTTGTTATGTTTTTTAAGGAAAAAAATAAAAGATGGTCAAAATTTATTAAAAACCCTAATTCTACATTAATTTTAAATTATTGCAAAAAAGTTAAAATTAACCTAATTAAAACTAAATTAATTAATTATTTATTTACGAAAATAATGAAAGGGTGAAATTAATTTTAATAAATAAAAAATATTATATTTTTTTAGTTTTCTGATTTTATCATGAAAATATTAATTTGTTAGTAATATAAATAATAATTATAAAAAAATAATTAAATGAAAAAAATAAAAAAAGAAAGGAAAAGAAATAAACTTGTGAAGGGGGGTGTTGGGCCCAATTTAGTGGTGTATGTTGCAATTCTGAAGCCCATTTACATCCAGCCTGTTTGACTTTTCTGGACTTGCTACGCATGTGCTGACCAGGGAGTATGGTGGTCCTTCAACTTTGGCCACTGGATTTTGGCCTGAAGCCACTTGGCGTGTGGATCTCTGAGGCGTATGGTGGATCACCTTTGGAAATCTGCATGTGAACATATGAAGAAAAATGGAATAAATGTTTTGGGGGACCTGGGATTCGAACCCAAGTCCCAATGCTTCCAGGCCAGCGTCCCTGCCACTACACCATCATGCTTCAATTGATATTATAATGATAAGCAATTAATATATATGAAAACAATCACAATGCAGTAAATAAAAATTAAAACGCGCGCTTTTTTCAAATTGGTCAACCAGATATCAACATATCATCGTCTTCAACCTTTGTCCTGTGTAAATAACATCAGATAGCGGGGGTTTTTAACCTCCACTACCTCCTGCAAGGAAAAATAGCGAATAGAAATATCGCAAACATAAATATTTTGCGAGGTATGGGTTTTGATCGTCTTGGCCTCACGAATTCAACCATGTACCTCATGGGTTCCAATTTTCCCTGGTTTGGAAAGCCCTAATTTAAAGCTTGAAAACCCTAGAAATTCAGTCATGGCATATCTCGATTCAGGGCACTATGGTTCAATTCAACCATTCCATTAGCTTTGTATGATCTCTAGCAATGCAAATCAGTCACAAAAACATGTTAAATGCGCATGAATTAAGAGATATAGTTTTGAATCAAAAGTGCAAACCGTGAAACTTTATTCAGTGATTCCTTGATCTTTGATGCCTGAATTTGATTGCAAATCAATCCTAGTGCTTCCTGCAATGTATTTGGATGATCAAAACGCCTTGAATTGGCCTAGAATGCAAGAACAGGTTTTGACTTTTCTTGAAAATTCTTGAATTTGCTATGGCCGTTTCTGCAGCTTTTTCACGTGTCCTAGGTTATGGTTTGCTTGCTTATGTATAAGGGAAACAGTCTATGTTAAAATTTTGGATCCAACCCATGTGCATTGAAGATTAAATCCTTGATTGAAAATCAAATATTCTTGATTTTCCATGATTGAACAAGTTGCCAAATTTGGATTTTTTTTGTATCTTTTTGATTGTGCACGAATTGGTCAGCATATTTGGATCATATTTGGTTCACAAATTGATTTAAAAATCAAATCTTCTATTTTCTTATAATTTAAATTAATTAAATGAATCAATATATATTAAAAATCCATTTAATGAATAAATTTAAGAAAATAAATCCCATTTAGCTTGGTGGGTCGTGCATAGGTCATGGGTGAAGTTTCAAGAAGAGATTTGAGGCCCATTAGCAAAAAGAAGGTGTTTTGAGCAAAGTTGACTTTTGCAAATTCATGAAAATTTCCCAACTTCTCCAATGCACAACTTGCTCAATTTTGGTCATATGACCATGTTCTTGGACATTTTAGAAAGCCCTTAAAGTCCTCTAACCAATGCTTTTGGTCCCATGTCATTTGGATTTACCAATCTCAAGTTATGGCCTTTGACTCAAAGTGTACTTTTGTTGACTTTTGATATTGACCTATAATGTAAAAATTTGTAACTTTGTGTGAGAGCATTTCTTGATCTTGGAGTGTGAAGATGGATTATAGGAGATTGCATCCTATTCAAAATGAGCTTTGTATGGAATTTTTCTGACAAACCATGAAAAAGTTATGCCCTTGTCAAAGTACAGTTGACTTTTCTACTGTCCAAAAATAGTAACTTTTGCATCTTTGATGATTTTTGAGCTATTCTTGTGGAATCATGATCAAGAATTGATCAAATGATGATTGTGAACTCAAAATAAGATGTTGACCAAGAATTCTGACTTTTGACTGCAAAATGACCATTTTGCCCTTGCAATTGACTGTAGATTAAATGAGGCTTTTGACTGTGCAAATTGGCACTGTGAGTCTTGAAACTTGGCATGTAGATGCTTGAGAATGTATATAGGCCTATGAGACTTGATTGAACCATTGAAAACCCAAAATTCCTTGAAAGAATCAAAACCCTAATTTTGAACTAGCTTAGGAGGTAGTTTAACTGTACAACCCTTGAGCCATTTTGAGCAATTTGAGGATCATTCTTGACAAATCTTGAGGAATATGGGAGGGAAAATTTTGGAGTACAACACTGGCCATCTAGCTCATCAAGATATCGAAGATTATCAATCCATGAGATTCGACTTCCCGGACGAGGACATCATGACATTGGACAACATTGAAGGTAACAGACCGTATGACGGACCTGAAAATGGATCCCGATGGACCCTGTACTTTGATGGTGCTTTAAATGCACTTGGAAACGGTATCGATGCGGTAATCATTTCCCCAGAAGGTTGCCATACACCTTTCACGGCCCGACTTTGTTTCAGCTGTACTAACAACATGGCCGAATATGAAGCTTGCATCTTCGGTCTCAAGGCTGCTATAGACTTGGGGATCAAATCTTTGATCGTATTTGAAGACTCGGCTTTGGTTATCAGTCAAATCAAAGGAGAGTGGGACACCAAACATCCTAATCTTATCCCATACAAAGAACATGTCCTGACATTGCTGCCTCATTTCGAGCAGATTACTTTCGAGCATTTCCCGCGAGAAGAAAATCAGCTAGCAGATGCTCTGGCTACAATGTCTTCCATGTTTAAACTCAACTAGGATAACGAGGCTCCCCAAATCACCATAGAGCGAATGGACGAACCTGCGCATTGTCATGAGATTAATACCGAAGAAGTAGTGTAACAACCCTGGTTCCATGAAATCAAAAGCTATCTCCAGACTAGAGAGTATCCTGAAGGAGCTTCCGTAAATGACAAGAAGTTCTTAAGGAGGTTTGCTACCAAGTTCTTCCTAAGCAATGGCATCCTTTATAAACGCAACCATGATTGTGTTTTACTTCGTTGTGTGGACAAAGCTGAAGCAGAGTTGATCATGACTGAGATACACAGCGACACATTTGGCACCCACTTGAGCGGGCATACGATGACTAAGAAGATTCTAAGGGCAGACTATTACTAGTCTACTATGGAAGCTAATTGCTATCAACATTCCCGTACTTGCCACAAATGTCAAGTCTACGCCGACAAGGTTCACATTCCTCCTGTCCCTCTCAATGTTCTGACAGCTCCTTGGCCATTCGCAATATGGGGCATTGACATGATTGGAGAGATCAAACCCACAACGTCCAATGGACATCGCTTCATCTTGGTCGCTATTGACTATTTCACCAAGTGGGTCGAAGCAGCTTCCTTTGCCTCTGTTACAAAAAATGTGGTTGCCCGCTTCATCAAGCAGAACCTCATATGCCGGTATGGTGTCCCTGACAGGATCATCACAGACAATGGTACAAATCTGAACAATACCATGATCACCGCTCTATGCGAACAATTCAAAATTTATCATCACAATTCATCTCCCTATCGGCCGAAGATGAACGGTGTTGTTGAAGCTGCGAACAAAAACATCAAGAAGATCATTCAGAAAATGACTGTTACCTACAAAGACTGGCATGAGATGTTACCGTTTGCTCTGCATGGATATCGTACCACGGCACGTACTTCAACAGGGGCAACCCCATTTTCTTTGGTATATGGCATGAAAGCTGTTCTACCCATGGAAGTTCAGATTCCTTCTTTAAGGATTATGAAAGACGCTGGTTTGACTGAAGACGATTGGATTCAGACCCGACTTGATCAACTCAATTTGATCGACGAGAAACGACTCACTGCTGTTTGCCATGGTCAGACGTACCAAAAACGGATGATCAAGGCTTTCAACAAGAAAGTCAGACGTTAAGTATACCAAGTCGGAGATCTTGTAATCAAGCGGATTATCTTGCCGCAAAGTGATCCCAAGGGCAAATGGACTCCTACTTACGAAGGACCGTTTGTAATCAAGAGCATCTTTTTTGGTGGTGCAATGATCCTGACCACCATGGACGGTGACGATTTGCCACACCCTGCGAACGCAGACATAGTCAAAAGATACTACGCATGAAACAACCCGACAAGTTGAAAACCCGAAAGGGCGACTTGGGCAAAAATGGGCATCCCGGTGAACCGAAAACCCGAAAGGGCGGTTCAGGCAAAAATTAGGGATAAAGCAAAAAAAATCTGTACACCCGGCAAGTTGAAAACCCGAAAGGGCGGCTTGGGCAAAAAAGGGTTTCCCGGTGGATCGAAAACCCGAAAGGGTGATTCAGGCAAAAATTAGGGAATTAAAGCGTATGACTATGTCTCGTCGGATCACTTTAAAGAACAATCTCTTCATCAACAAGCTCCGAGCTTTTGATCAATCCAATCATCGGCGGACGAAGCAATGAATGGACAAGATATTCAGAGTTGTGAAGGCTATAACAGAATGGGAGTCCCATGGAATTGTTACACATAGCCATCTTTCTTTTGTATAAATTTTTCAATGTTTTCGACAACATCCTCTTACTAGGATGTCTGTCTCCTTTGTACAAAGATACTCATAAAAAGTTAATACAAATACTTTTCCAAGTACATAAATTTTGCTTTGTCTTCCTTTTCTTTTTACACCTATGTTTTATTTGAGAAACGTCCAATGTTTTGTTAAATAGGCATATGCATTTGAACATAATCATTTGCTTACAAATCAAGAAAAGTTGATTGCTGATAGGTTGAAGGTATAGGTAGATATCTTGACGCCCTTTCAAAAGAAACCCCCAGCGGAATTAAACTCCAAGTTCCTCAACTGAGTTAAAATCCAGAACTTAATTCCCCAAACAGAGTTAAACTTCAGGATCCTCAATAGAGCAAAAGCTTTCTAAAAGTTGATTTCCCCATCTAAGAGAGCCTTCCAGAACTTAATTCCCCTCAGAGTTGAGTTTCAAGATCCCCAGTGGAGCCAAAACTGATAGTCCCCAGCGGAGCTAAAACTTCCAACTATCAATCCCCAGTGGAACCAGATCAGTGAACATTCTCCCCACAGAGATACTTCCCATCAGATTGAAGATTCTCAGTCTCACTTCTCCAGCATAAGTCTCCCAGGTTTTAAATTCCCCAGTAGCGATCGTCAGAATTCTCATTCCCCACAAGTCACCAAGGATTTTCAATCCCCAGCAGTGGTCCTAAGATCCCTCAACAATTGAAGATCTTGCTCCCCAAGCAGTCAGCAATCAACAATCAGCAAGGATTTCTCATCTCCAGTGATCAAAGATCCTTGGAATCCCCAGCTTCGGTCATGGATTTATTTTCCCTGACAACAATCAAAGGATTTTCAAATCCCCGGCAGCAGTCCAGGATTTATCTTCCTCAGCAAGACAGCTACTCGGCTTACATGCATAATCATTACATTCATATATCATAAACATTGATGAAACGCAATTCATTGCATCATACATATCATGCAACATAACTTTGTGTTTTAGCTAACGTTTTATCCTTTTCAGGATAAGATTAAAAGGATATCGCTAACAATTAGTCAGATACAGTATGGATACACCCCAGACACGGTGGTCATTCTATTACTCATTCAGAATTTCAAGTCAGATACAGTATGGATACACCCCAGATACGACGGTCATTCTATTACTCATTCAGAATTTCAAGTCAGATACAGTATGGATGCACCCCAGACACGGCGGTCATTCTATTACTCATTCAGAATTTCAAGTCAAATACAGTACAGATACACCCCAGACACGGCGGTCGTTCTACTACTCATTCAGACTACAGCAATCGGATACAGACTAGATACACTCTAGACACGACAGCCATTATATCTCTCATTCAGATTCATTTATCAACCTCAAGTCCAGATATGCTCCAAGCACGGATGCCATTCTGGCCCTTACACCAGCAATTTGATTCTCCCCAGTGCAGTCGCCACGGAAGTCATTCTGCTACTCATACAGATCTCAACTTCAGATACAGTCCAGATACGCTCCAGACACGGTTGCCATTCTGTCACTTATTCAGATCCCAGTTACAGTACAGATACACTCCAAACACGGAAGTCATTCTGCTACTCATATAGATCTCAACTTCAGATACAGTCCAGATACGCTCCAGACACGGTTGCCATTCTGTCACTTATTCAGATCCCAGTTACAGTACAGATACACTCCAAACACGGAAGTCATTTTGCTACTCATACAGATCTCAACTTCAGATACAATCCAGATATGCTCCAGACACGGTTGCCATTCTGTCACTTATTCAGATCCTAGTTACAATACAGATACACCCCAGACACGGCGGTCATTCTACTACTCATACAGATCTCAACTCCAAGGTACAGCCCAGATATGCTCCAGACATGGTTGCCATTCTGTCACTCATTCAAAGTTTATCCCCAACACACAGTTGCTCCATACACAAATATTCCTCTGTCATCCAGATACAATACAGATACACTTCAGGCACGGCAGTCATTCTGATATTCATTCTACATTCAAACACAGTTACAGCTCAGATACGCCCCAGACGCGGAGGCCATTCTTTTGCTCATACAAATTCAGTCTCCAGATACAGTTCGAATGCATTACAGACACAGATACCATTTTGATACACATTCTTTTGACTTACAACATTGCAAGTTAACAAATATTCTTGGATGGCATCTTTAAGCCCATCTCCAGCAAGATTCTACCATCTCCAAATGGCATCTTTAAGCCCATTCCCTTAACTATGCTTTGGACGAGTGCAAATTTACGGGCACTCTAGTGTCCAATCCTCTTTTACCTTTGAGTCGCGAAAGGCAAACTTGCCAATCTAACTCTTCAGGTTCAAGAAGATTGAACAGGGGCAGCTGTTGTACCCCAAAATTTGCCCTCTCATTCTTCAAGAAATCATCCTGGATTCTCAGAGTCTCTCTGAAACAAATCCAAGTCCTGAATTATCATTTCTTCCCAAGCAAACCATTTACAAGAGCAAAATGATCACACAAGCTCTAAAGGCAACGCTTTTACCTTGAAAAATTAAATTCTAAACATTTGGAATTTTTCTCTAAAAATGGGTGTTTAAGAAGAAAATAGCACTTCAGAACTTCTGGACCAACCTCCAGACAGAAACGGTCAGAAGTTGCAAGCTTGGCTCAACGCAGTCAGAAGTTGGCTCTTCAGCAGCTACATTAACTCAGTTAGAGGTTGCAAATGTGGTTCAACACGTAAGCCTCAAACAGAACATGGCTCTTTCAGCAGTTACGCAGGTTCAGCCAGAGTTTGCTAGAGGAATGCAAAGGAAGCAAAGAAGTCTGAAGGCTCCTTCAGAACATGCTGGAATCAGAAGATGAAAGGGTCAGAAGAGTGGGTGTTACACTGACACGGAATCTCTAAGTCCCGGATTTCCAGAAGCAAATCCAAGGAACGTGTTAGAAAGTCAGGAGAATCCCTAGAATTTGCTGAGACAGCAAGAGGCCAAGATCAGAACTTGGTTCACGTTGTTTTTGGTAAAACAGAACTGCTGGTTCAGGTTTTCTCCTATTACAAGAATTTTGGTGTTGATAAGTCTCATCACCATTTAATGCTCATTAATGCTCCCAACCACTCCTGAACATTCATCCAAGAGGTCTCTTCACGTGTGGCTTGGTAAACACCTTTATGCAGGCTTAGGCATGGGTCTACGTGCCACCTTCCACCTATAGAGGTCACTTCTCCTCAATCCTTGCCTGTTATTCCAGCCTAGGCTGAAAAGTTGTACATTATCACAACTTTCCATGAACTTCTTTAAAAAAAACAATTTAACCTCTATTGGCGCCTTTAACGTTCAAGAATCCATAAGAGCTTTGCCTATAAATAGAGCACCATTGACCACTAAGAAGGGGTCCAAAAAAAAAACCAGAAAATATTGCTAGAAGAGAAATAGAAATTTTTAGCAAGAAAATACTTTGAAACTCTGTCAAAAAATCTTGGTGTTTTAAGAGCCTCAAACATAACTTTGAATCTCCTATCTCAAAACCTCATTTGTACCCATATTGCTTCTTGATTAAAGAAATACGCCCCTACAGCTTCTGACCACATATACTCTCCATCCACCCCTTCAAAAAAGAACCTGTCCAGAACACCATCAGAGCTAAAAGCTAGCTCTCACTCACAAACTTTTCCAACATCCAGGTAAGCACCTGCTGACCTTCATCATGCTGCTAAGCATCATCAGCTTTGCATGCTCAAATAAACATAATGTAAATATCATGTTGCTGATGTTTGCGTTCTGAAGATTTTCATGCCTCTGAATGTTTGAGTAGGAAGTAAATCAGTGTAGAACCTGCCTGTGACCTTGTTGGTTCTGTCTCCTGAAACGCTCTGGCATTTGCTGAAGTTGTCCCAAACATGTTTTCTGTTCTGTAGAAAATTAACAAAATTGCAGGTATTCTGACTAGCACAGGGAGAAGCCAAGTGCTGACTTTGACGTTAGCACATCTGAAGCCTGTTTTTGCTGTCAATAATATCAGAACTTCTGAAGATTATTGTATTTCCAGCAGGATCAGAACTTCTGATATCCCTACTAACAAACTTTGTCTTGCAGCGCATGGGGGTCAGAACTTCTGATCTTCCCACTAACAGGTTTCTGTTTTGCAGGTGCCAGAGTCAGAAGTTCTGACTCATACAGTTTAACCAAAAGGTTGATAATCTGGCAGCAGGCCTGAGTCAGAACTTCTGATGGCCTCTCAGCAGCGCGCTGGCTCTCTCTCTCTTTCTCTCTATCTTGCCTTTGTTATTTTCTTTTCTCATCTATTTTTCTCGTTGAAACACCCCATGTACAAATATGTATCCCCACCCCCCTAATTGTTGTAATAGCGTAGGATTTTATATTTATGCTTTTTATCGCTTTCAAATATAAATGTTAGTAATTAGGTGTTGTACCCCAAATTTTGACCTAAGATACCATCTCTCATCTGCATCATTACATTGCGAGCGTTTGGATCTTTTGATTTTAAAAAATTCATAACTTTTTCGAGTCGAGAGCTGTTTATTTTTGAACGCTAAAATTTATTAATCGATTCATGCTAAAACAATGTTTATTAATCATTTATTATCTTAAATTTAAATAATTGGAATTTATTTTCAATTGTTATATAATTTAAAGATTTATAAATAATAAAATAAATATTTGAAGGGAAGTTCATTAATTGATCAACAATGTTATTTAATTATTTATTATCCTAAGTTTAATAGTTGAAATTTATTTTTTCAGTTATTATGATTTAGAGAATTATAAATAATGGAATAGATTGAAGAAGAGTTTATTGATCAATGATGTTATTTATTTGTTTATTATTCTGAATTTAAGTAATTAAAATTGATTTTCAATTATTATACAATTTAAAGAATTATAGACGATAAATAAATAATTGGAAAGAAAAAGAATTGACTGGGAAAATAATAGAATTTTATTTCACTTTATTCTATTTTATTACAATTGTTATTTAAATATTGTATCATTTACAAAATATTTATAATAACAAATTACATAAAAAGTTTAAAGTAAAATAGAACTATTTTTCTAAGATTCTAATTCTAAATCTTCTATCCAATGCTTTTCCGTTCGCTCATTTAATTTCACCTGCAAAATAATTAAAAGAGAAGTTAGAAATAAATAATGATTAAAAGCAGAAAATTATTTAAGCGTTCATCATTAAAAGCAAACGGCTGGAATCAGTTTACCCTTTTTTGCAAATCACGGGATTTCTCCCGGTTCACAAAAAAGGGAGGAATTTTTATTTTCATAAATGAATGCACAATTTAAAACATGCATAAATTCATTTCTATTTTTCAAAACTGCATAATTAAAAATTAATTGCATTTTTCAAAGTCCACAGCATATTTTAGAATTAACATCATATGCATAATACAACAGCACATGCATTTCAATTCCAAACAAAAGCCAACGTAAGCCATGCAAATATAGGAGGAAGCTAAATGCATAGGCTCTACTGTTACATTGAAAGACAAAGAGGATATGCAATTTTAAAATCTATATGCAAGCATGAAAACATTTCCCTTTTACATCATTTTTCCAGCAGTATTGCTTTTTCAGAACAATGCATACCATATCATTTTTTTATGTCAATTTGCATTGAGGAGAGAGAAGAGAGATAGAAAGATGGTTTTACAGGTTTTGGTTTAGGCAGAAGGAGTTACAAAACAAAACTGCAGCAGCATACAGTAAAAAAAAGAAGCATGAAATAGGAATACAAACAAACTGTTGGAGCAGTTTGGTGCAGAGCATCAAGAAGATACCAAATATACCAAGCTTGTAACGTAAACAAAGGCAAAGCAAGTTGTTATAACAAGCAAAACCCCTTTCAAAAAGAGAAGAGAGTTCAACCTGCCTAAGGTTTTAAAACACTCAAACTGTAAAACAAAGAAAAAAGACCATTTTTTTTCTCCAAGTCAAAAGACAAGAAACCAATATAACCATTTTGTCAAAAACCTCAACCATAACCTCAACCATGGCCTCAACCATACGCCTACTGCATAAGACCATAAAGCCTACTGCATAAAACCAGTAAACACCATCAACATAAACCGTTCCAAACCTGTACCATCCTGTTCCAACACCATCAACATAAACCACTCCAAACCTGTACCATCCTGTTCAAAAACCAGTTAAACCATTAACCTGTCATCTCATAAACCAAAACCTCATAGCCTACTGTAAAACCTGCTACCATAACCTTTTTTCAAAACCTCAACCATTCTAAACCAACAAACGCCATAACCACTTTCTAAACCAAAACCGTATGGCCTAAACTAAAAACCTGCTACCATAACCTTTCTTTCAAAACCTCAACCATTACCAAAACCATAGCTTACTGCATCAAAAACCAGTAGAACCAACATAAACCATATCAGAACCATATGGTCTAAAACCACAAACCTGTATCACCAAAAATCAAAACCAATGTCCAAACACGAAGGCCTCAATACGTTCATCATTGGCCAAAAGCAAAAAGCATACAGTAGTATAGGCGAGAAGAAGAAAAGGAACTGCTAAACCATTCCAAAAGCATACAGAAGTCAGAAAGAAGAAGAGGAAAAGCATCAATATCATCAAGCTATTCAAAAATAATTTTTCAACATAGCATTCAAAATATTCAAGGCAACGCAAAGGCATCAGTATATCATCATAGGCCATTAGAAAGCAACAATAGCGAGAAGAAGAAAGAAACAGTCCAACATCAACACAGTGAAGAAGAAGATAGGAAAAGTTTTCAAGGTAACCAAGCATCAAATACACGGAAACAGAAGAAGAGAAGAAAGATAAATACAGAATACCAGGGTCTCCAAGCGCGCCTCCGTCGTTTTCCTTGTCGTCGGCCTCCTACGCACTCAACCCTCCCTCCTCCTTTCTCCAGGTAGCTTTTCCACCCTCTTTTTCCTTTCATAATATCTCAATAATCACATAAACACGAAATTAGAATCAGAAATAGGCATAAATCAACACATGCAAAATTTGTAACAAACCCTAAAACGAATAGGAATTTGATCGTATCGTGAATCCATCGCCGTTTGCTTTGCTGGAGGGAAGAGGGAGATGTGGAGTACCGGTGGCCGTTGGGACGAAGGAGAACTCAGAGAAGCAGAACGCGAACGAAGAGGAACGTAAACGAAGAAGACGATACAAGAAGTATGAGCGCCTCTCTGCCAAAAAACCCTAATCCCAATTACCAAGCAAAGTTAACCCTAAAACGAATTATGGACGTGCGTGGGCCTTACCCCTCTATGCCAAAGCCCAACGAGTTGCTTGCACCCCCCTTTCCTGCCTTTTGTCTTGGGCCCCCTCAGAATCTGTTGGCCCATTTATAATTGCTCCTCTAACCTTTTTTTATTACACCCTTTTTATTTATTCTTTTTTTAGTTTTTAGAACTATTATGATTTAGTTTAATTATTAACTTAATCCAAATAGAGTTTGATTTAATTAAACATTTTAATAAGGTGACCTTTTTTTCATTAAATTTTAGGTTTAATTTAATAATTTTAGTATTCTTTTTTTTATTAGATTTAAGATAATAACCCTTTTAATTTTTCTTAGCTTGGTTTAGAGTTATTTAATAATTCTTAAATAGTACCCTTTTGTTAATATTAAAATTAGAAACATAAAAAATAATAAAACTTAAAAAACATTTTATTTCTTTTAATTAATTCACTCGTTTTAGTTAATACTAATACAAAAAAAAATATAAAAAAATAGAATTTAAGACATTTTTCTTTTCATTAATATTAAACAAAAATCCAAAAAATGCATATTTATACCATTTAGTCATTTATTTAACTGTTGTTATTTAATCATTATCCGCATAATTTTTCTATTTAATTATTTCATATTTACTTGTTTATTCTGTTTACTTCTAAATCCAAGGGAAAAAACGATTAAATTTGTCGGCTTCATGTCCTCAAGTCTAATCGCGCGAACATTCGCATTTCATTAAAACTTAGGATAATTTTTCCTCAAATATTCAATCTTTTCAAAACTTATACCCTTTAAGCAAAAACTTCGACATTAGGTCGTCGCATCTTCAAAAACCCGTCCGTACCCCTTTTCAGCCAAAACAATTTATTTTTAAATCAAACGATCAATTTTAATAAACAGATATTTCAAAAGGTTCCTATAGAGTATTATAGATACATTGGGTGTTAATACCTTCCCATTGTATAACCAACCCCCGAACCATAGATCTCTTCTCAAAACGCCTTATATTTTTATTACTTTCAAAAGTATTATTTACATTGCATATTTAGGGTTTTATTTCGCTCTTTTCCCTTTTCCCTTGGAAACAATAAAGCGCGGTGGCGACTCTTGCTTTTTGTGAGACGAATTAATCAATAATTCGATCTCCGATTTACCCCGCTACATTTTTTATCGCTACAGAATTGGCGACTCTGCTGGGGACAGATTGACCTCTTGTTGGTCCATCCCTAAGTGGGTTAAGCCTAATTTGCCTTATCTGTTTATTATTATTTGATTTGCTTGATTATGTGTTTAATTTTGGGTGTTTGGGTTTTTTGCAAAGGACGAATCCTATACCCGGATTAAGTAACACTTAAGGAATAGGACGGGCGGTATAGTCATGTTAACTTTGAGGGAGTAATCCCGAAGAAGGAGGCATGAGATCCCCCACTCAATGGAAGGCCCTCTTGAACTTAATATTTGTTTACCGAGTAATCGGGAAGACATTATTATTTTCGACCTAGGAGCCCGAGAAGTTGAGGACCGTAGAACCCTAACCCATCTTGGCCTTCTTAGGTGTAGCGCGGAGACTATAACGGAGTAATTCGGAAGTAGTTGTTACGCGATGCTACGCTCGGACGAGTTTCTCTTGAGAATATTGTTAATTATTGAGTAATCAAGACGTTGGTAATATCCGAAGGAGGAATGTAGACTCTGGGAACTCTTAGAACATTGTCTTACAAGTGCGATTGAACCGTTAGTACATACCTTTGGGCGGGCTTTACCCTCGACTCCATGCTGAACGTTGAACCTTTGAACCCCGTGTTTGTGAACTTGTGTGTGACTGTTGCATTATCATTCATTCATGCATTCATCAACATCTTTGTAAAAAACTTGTTTTTCAAGGAACTTCGGAATGATTTTTGCAGACATCTCAGGTTATCATGGAATTTGGAAGGAGAAACACTCGAAGCTTTAGTTTTAAGGAGCCCGAGATTGAAGAACTGAAGAGTTTGATTCCGAAGATCGAGAACCCGACGGATTTTCAGAAGAAGTATGGGTCCATTATACCTCTCATGAAGCGCGAGATGAAGGAAGGCATCCTCAATACGTTGGTTCAATTCTACGATCCTTTGTACTGATGTTTCACCTTTCCGGATTACCAGTTGATGCCCACCTTAGAAGAGTATTCCTACATACTTGGTTTGCCGATCACCGACTGTGTTCCTTTTTCTGGATTAGAAGAGGAGCCCAAATCTCACGAGATAGCGACCATCACCCACTTGAAGAAGTCAGAGATAGAGGAGAACATGACTACAAAAGGGGGAATCTGAGGTTTGTCTGCGCAGTTTTTGTTAAGGAAAGCTCGTCATTTTGCTGAGATAAAAGATATTGTTGCCTTTGAAGACGTGTTTGCTTTACTCGCTTATGGTCTATTCTTGTTCCCTAACGTTGATAAGTTTATGGATATTAACGCCATCAGAATTTTCTTGATTGGAAATCCGGTTCCTACGCTACTAGGAGATACTTACTACTCCATCCATCTTCGAAACTCTTATCAAGGAGGGATGATTATTTGTTGTGCACCGTTGCTGTATCAGTGGTATGTTTCGCATCTACCTGGGTCTGATGTTTTCTGGGATCTCGAGAAGGAACCGCGTTGGGCGCCAAAGATTATGGCTCTCACTCATTTCGACATTGACTGGTATAATCGAGTTTACTACGACGTGAAGATCATCGATAGCTGTGGTGATTTTCCTAACGTGCCTCTTCTTGGTACGAGAGGTGGAATCAACTATAACCCTGTTCTCGCGCGCCGTCAGTTTGGGTACCCGATGAGAGATAAGCCAAACAACATCCATGTGAGTGGTTTCTTTCTACAGGAAGGACAAGATCATCAGGCAGCTAAGAGGGAGATCGAAGGAGCTTGGCGCCACATCCATAGGAAAGGGAGAGATATGTTAGGACATAGAGCTGCCGTTTCTTTGGAGCCTTACCTACAATGGGTCCGTGCTAGGGCTTGTGCTCTCAAGATGCCCTATAAACTTGAGAAACCTTTATTCCCTGTCGTTGCATCATCATTTGTTGTTATCCCTATCGCGAATATAGGAGAATACCAAGGAAATCTGGCTAGGATGAAGTCCAAGAGGGATGCTTGGAAAGAAAAGTACCATATGTCTGAATATGAGAATCAGGTCCTGGCTCGACAACTAAAGGAAAAGGAGGAGTTACTCTTTATTCAAGATGGCTGGTTCATTGATCATGATGAGAAGCTTCGTCAAAAGGATGCTTTACTGAAGAAGTATGCTAGTGAGAGGAAGAGAAAGAAGGAAGGTTCGTTAAGCGTGGCTCTCGTTCCTAACCCATAGAAGGAAATCATTGATCGACTGGTAGCTGAGAAGAAAGAGATGGAAGACTTTTATGAAGGGAAGATCAAGAAACTCCGGTTACAGTTGGTGTTTGGTCCTTCATCCGTTGATTCTGAGTGATCTTTAGCTTTTAGTTTTATTTTATTGATGTCATTTTGTAAAACTATGTAAAAGGGCTTCATGCTCCAAAGTTGTAATTTATTGCTTTATTAAGGGCTTCATGCTCCAAAATTGTAATTTATTGCTTTATTATGGACTTCATGTTTTAAAGTTGTAAGTTATTGCTTTATTTTGGGCTTCATGTCCCAAAGTTGTAAGTTACTGCTTTTATTATTGGGTTGTTATCCCAAAGTTGGAATTTATTGTTTTGTTATTCCAAGTTGTAAGTTGTAATTTGCTGTTTTCAATTAATGGATTGAGTTTTTGTTGTTCCAAATTCCTTTACCATTGATGTGTGCAAAATTATTAAAGTTCCTTGAAAAACTATTAAAATGAAGCATCATTTGCATCATACATCATGCATCATTCAGCATTTCACTTCACATGTTTTCTAGAGTCTTATCCTTGTTCTTTTTCCACTCTAAAAGGTTGTCAAGCTGTCTCACCGATACGACACTCGAGCCAATCGTCAGAGAAAAATGGAAGATTTGGAACAGGAAAACCATGAGCTTCGTGGGGAGGTTGCTACCCTTCGTATCGAGATGGAAAAGTTAACTGCGTTAGTGGAAAGTTTGGTGGCTGTTCAGAATCAGCCATCGACTACAGCTGCCGAGATTCAGACTTCAACTCCAGTGGTTTCCGAGATTGTCACCGTTCCTACATCCGTGACTCAAATCAACTCTCCGCTTCAGCATCAGATGCCGAAAGGTTTTCCGTGGGGAATGCCTTACAACTTTATGCCAGAGGGGTATCAGCCTGCCGTACAGCCTTTGTTTCAACCTGCTTTGTCTCTTCCTCAACCAGAGACAACTGCCTTGCCGCCAGTAATTCCGTCTGTGACACCTTTTCCGCAACCGGTTATGACAATTGTCGCTCCTGTGGTCCACTCCGTGCCATACTTGAATGAACCTACTTATCCTGCCGAGCCTGCTGAAAGTTTGGGTCTTTTTGATAGAATGGAAGAGTTTCAAGATCAGTTCCAGGAAATGCAGAAAGAGCTTAGAGCATTAAAGGGGAAAGATTTGTTTGGGAAGAACACGCATGACCTTTGTTTAGTTCCGAATGTCAAGATTCCAGCAAAATTCAAAGTGCCAGACTTTGAGAGATATAAGGGTGATTCGTGTCCACGAAGTCATTTGACAATGTACGTGAGAAAGATGTCTACGTATTCCGATGATCATGACTTATTGATTCATTATTTTCAAGATAGTTTGACGGGTGCTGCTCTAAAGTGGTATATGGGTTTAGACAGTATTCGGATCCGCAACTTCAACGATCTTAGCGAAGCCTTTGTTCACCAGTATAAGTACAACGTTGACATGGCACCGGACAGGGATCAACTCCGGGCGATGTCGCAAAGAGACCGAGAATCTTTTAAGGAGTACGCCCAGAGGTGGCGTGAAATTGCTGCTCAAATCTATCCACCTCTTGAGGAGAAAGAGATGACTAAGATATTTTTGAAGACTTTAGGTTCCTTTTACTATGAAAGAATGATAGCCAGCGCACCCAGTGACTTCACCGAAATGGTAAGCATGGGCATGCGGTTAGAGGAAGGGATTCGTGAAGGGCATTTGGTTAAAGAAGGAAGTCCGTCTAGCAGTACTAAGAAGTTCGGAAGTGTTTTCCTGAAAAGAAAAGAGCAGGATGTCAGCGCATTGTTACCAGGGAGACCAAGGAGAGGTTACTCTCACGTTGCGGCAGTCACTCCGGCTGTCCACCCAGCTTTGATGACCCCAGCTCATCAAACCCCACCAACTCAACAACGGCCATTTCAGCAGCAACCTCGACAACAGGCTTATCCATTCAACAATCAGAACCGTTCACCCAGAAAACCGCAGTTCGATGCCATTCCCATGACTTATACTGAATTGTTCCCTTCTCTTATCAGAAAGAATCTCATAACGACAAAGCCTCCTCCTGTCGCACCGAACAGTACTTCTCCGTGGTACAAGGCGGATCAGTTTTGTGAATATCATCAAGGGTCGCTGGGGCACAACCTTGAGAATTGCTTTGCTCTGAAGGCGGACGTGCAGAGATTGATTAAGAATGGTATCTTGTCTTTCAAAGATGTTAATCCAACTGTTAGAGATAATCCTTTGCCTCGACATGGGGCAGCTTCAGTGAATATGGTGGAAGGTTGTCCGGGAAAGTTTCGAGTTTTTCAAGTTGAACACATAAGAGAGTCGTTGATCAGGTTACATCAGAGTTTGAGAAGACTTGCCTTTGTTAGGCATCAGCATGATTATGATGTTTGTGAATTTTGTTCAAGAGAGGTTGATTGTCCTATTGTGAATGAGGACATTCAGAAGTTGCTAGACTAGAGAGTTATCACTATTACGTATGACAGAGATCCGAAGGATGAAGTGAATGTTATCATAGCACAATTCAATTTGCCTGAATCAGTAGAGATCTCTTACGACAGTCAGACTGCGCCTGTTGCTCCTTTGACCATTTACCCACCTGGTCCTGTGCCTTCCAGCTCAGACCAAGCTGTACCGTATAAGTATAATGCCACGATGATTGAGAATGGGGTAGAAGTCCCTATACCAACAAGACCGTCTTTTGTTAACATTGCTGATGTGAGTAGAGTTACGAGAAGTGGACGTGTTTTTGCAGCAGTACCTTTGAAGAGACCAGAAGTTCAAGTCAGGAGACCCATACCGGCAGAAGTTCCAGTGAGAAATGTTGAACCAAGGGTTGAGATAGGCCGATCCAGTGAACCTATCCCTCACCCTGAGGATGATGAGATTCTGAAGCTTATCAAGAGAAGTGAATATAAGATTGTGGACCAACTTTTGCAAACTCCTTCCAAGATTTCTTTGCTTGCTTTACTGAGAGATTCTGGTGCCCATAGAGAAGCTTTGATAAAGGTCTTGGACCAAGCGTTCGTGGATCATGATGTGACGGTTGACCAGTTTGATGGGATTGTGGGAAATATTACTTCGTGTAACAATCTTGGTTTCAGTGATGAAGAGCTCCCGGAGGAGGGGAGGAACCATAATATGGCTTTGCATATCTCAGTAAGTTGTGGAAATGATACCTTATCAAGTGTGTTGGTGGATACGAGTTCGTCGTTGAATGTGATGCCCAAGACTACGTTATCTCGGCTCTCATATCCAGATGCTCCTATGAGACCTAGTGGAGTAATTGTCAAAGCGTTTGATGGCTCTAGGAAGACTGTCATTGGTGAAGTGGATCTTCCTATAGTGATTGGTCCCCATACTTTTCAAATCACTTTCCAAGTGATGGATATTCGTGCTGCCTACAGTTGCTTATTGGGTCGTCCATGGATCCATGATGCAGGGGCAGTCACCTCTACGCTCCATCAGAGACTGAAGTTTGTGAGACATGGGAAGCTAGTGATGATCGGGGGAGAGCAGGCTATGGTGGTAAGCCATTTATCATCATTCTCTTTTATTGATGCTGACGAGGATGTTGGAACCCAGTTCCAAGGTCTATCTGTTGCCAAGAATGCAGTGAAGAAGCAAGGGGCATCCATTTCTTCTTTTGAGGATGCGCGACGAGTGGTGGAAAGTGGTTCGGCCGAAGGATGGGGCCAGGTGTTGACTTTGCCCGAGAAAAAGTCTGGGGAAGGTCTTGGTTTTCATCCAGTGTCTGCAAGACTCAAGAAGGAGGTGGTTGTTCGTCCGATTCAAGAGGTTTTCCAAAGTGCAGGGTTTATACATCCTGAGGTTGATGCTATCATAGATGACGATTCCGAGGAAGATTTTCCCGATTTTGTGACGTCTGGATTGGCTTGCCAAAACTGGATAGCTGTTGATGTTCCTATTGTTATGCACATTTCCGAATTAATCCATGACTTAACCATCGAAAACAATGATCCTATGCCCTCTCCCAACTTTGAATTCCCTGTGTTCAGAGCCGAAGAGGAGGATGACGAAGAGATTCCTGTTGAGATTTCCCGTTTGCTTGAGCATGATGAGAAGATCATTCAACCGTTTGAAGAACCTGTAGAGTTAGTCAATTTGGGTGATGAAGAAGATAGAAAGGAAGTCAAAGTCGGAGCATTGCTTATCCCGGAAGTTAAAGAGAAAATGTTGGAGCTTCTCAAAGAGTATGTTGATGTGTTTGCTTGGTCCTACCAAGATATGCCGGGTTTGGACAATGATATTGTGGAGCATCGTCTACCGTTGAGACATGAATGTCTGCCGATTAAGCAGAAGCTGAGAAGGACTCGTCCCGATATGGCAGACAAGATCAAAGAGGAGGTTCAGAAGCAGATTAATGCAGGTTTCCTTGTTACATCGGTCTATCCTCAGTGGTTAGCCAACATAGTGCCTGTTGCAAAGAAAGATGGCAAGGTTCGGATGTGTGTAGACTATCGAGATCTGAACCGAGCTAGCCCAAAGGATGACTTCCCATTACCTCATATTGACGTATTGGTCGACAGTACCGCCAAGTTCAAAGTCTTTTCTTTCATGGACGGTTTCTCTGGTTACAATCAAATCAAGATGGCGCCGGAAGATATGGAGAAGACCGCTTTCATTACTCCTTGGGGAACTTTCTGTTATCGGGTTATGCTGTTTGGTTTGAGGAATGCTGGCGCAACATACCAAAGGGCCATGACTGCTTTGTTCCATGACATGATGCATAAGGAGATAGAAGTGTATGTGGATGACATGATTGCCAAATCACAGACTGAGGAAGATCACTTGGAGCATTTGTTGAAGTTATTCCAGCGTTTGAGAAAGTACAAACTCCGTCTGAATCCCAACAAGTGCACTTTTGGTGTTCGTTCTGGAAGACTTCTGGGGTTCATTGTCAGTCAGAAAGGTATTGAGGTAGATCCTGATAAAGTCAAAGCTATTCGAGAAATGCCCGCACCCAAGACGGAAAAACAAGTAAGAGGATTCCTTGGGAGACTGAACTATATCTCTAGATTTATATCTCATATGACTGCTACCTGTGGGCCGATTTTCAAGCTTCTCCGAAAGAACCAAGGATGTGTGTGGACAGAAGATTGTCAGAGAGCTTTTGATAGAATCAAAGAATATTTGCTTGAACCTCCCATTTTGATTCCTCCGGTGGAAGGAAGACCTTTGATTATGTACCTGACTATATTGGAAGACTCTATGGGATGTGTGCTTGGTCAACAAGACGAGACTGGAAGAAAGGAACATGCCGTATATTATCTGAGTAAGAAATTCACAGACTGTGAGTCTCGATACTCATTGCTTGAGAAAACCTGTTGTGCTTTAGCTTGGGCTGCTCGCCGTCTGCGCCAGTATATGATTAAACACACCACTTGGTTGATCTCCAAAATGGATCCGATCAAGTATATCTTTGAGAAACCCGCCTTATCTGGAAGAATAGCCCGTTGGCAGATGTTGTTATCTGAATATGACATTGAGTATCACACTCAGAAAGCAATCAAAGGGAGTGTATTAGCCGATCATTTGGCTCACCAACCAATTGACGATTATCAATCCATCAAGTTTGATTTCCCAGATGAAGATGTTATGTACTTGAAAGCTAAAGATTGTGAAGAGCCGTTACCTGAAGAAGGACCTGATCCTGAATCCCGTTGGGGTTTGATATTTGACGGAGCTGTGAACTCTTATGGAAATGGAATTGGGGCAATCATCGTCACTCCCCGAGGTACTCATATCCCGTTCACGGCGAGATTGAAGTTTGACTGCACGAACAACATGGCTGAATATGAGGCATGTATTATGGGTCTCGAAGAAGCAGTGGATCTAAGGATTAAGATTCTTGATATTTATGGAGATTCGGCATTGGTGATTAATCAAATCAAAGGAGAATGGGAGACTCGTCATCCCGGTTTGATCCCTTACAGAGACTATGCTAGAAGATTGTTAACTTTCTTCAACAAAGTGGAATTACATCGTATCCCTAGAGATGAAAACCAAATGGCTGATGCTTTAGCTACTTTGTCCTCAATGTTTCAAGTGAATGGTTGGAACGATGTGCCTACAATTCGGGTTATGCGCCTTGACAGACCTGCTCATGTGTTCTCAGTAGAAGAGGTTACCGACGACAAACCGTGGTTCTATAACATTAAACGTGTTCTTCAAACTCAAGAGTACCCGCCTGGGGAATCCAATAAAGATAGGAAGACGTTGAGAAGATTAGCAAGCAGTTTCTTTCTCAATGAAGAAGTTTTGTATAAGAGGAATTATGACATGGTCTTGCTCAGATGTGTAGACAGACGTGAAGCAGACATGCTAATGCAAGAAGTACATGAAGGGTCCTTTGGCACTCATGCCAATGGACATGCAATGGCTAGAAAGATGTTGAGAGCTGGTTACTATTGGATGACCATGGAATCTGACTGCTGCAAATATGTGAAGAAGTGTCATAAATGCCATATTTATGCGGACAAGATGCACGTGCCGCTGACCCTCCTCAATGTTATCTCTTCACCTTGGCCTTTCTCTATGTGGGGCATTGATATGATTGGAATGATTGAACCCAAAGCTTCAAATGGTCATCGTTTCATCTTGGTAGCGATCGATTATTTTACTAAATGGGTGGAAGCAACATCTTATGCTAATGTAACCAGACAGGTGGTAGTCAGATTTATCAAGAATCAGATCATTTGTCGATACGGTATCCCGAGCAAGATCATCACTGATAATGGTTCAAATTTGAATAACAAGATGATGAGAGAGCTTTGTGAAGAGTTCAAGATCGAACATCATAACTCTTCTCCTTACAGACTGAAGATGAATGGGGCTGTTGAAGCTGCTAACAAGAATATCAAGAAGATTGTCCAGAAGATGGTGGTAACTTATAAAGATTGGCATGAAATGCTTCCGTTTGCTTTACACGGGTACCGTACTTCAGTTCGAACTTCAACAGGTGCAACTCCATTTTCCCTGGTTTATGGTATGGAAGCCGTACTCCCCGTGGAGGTTGAGATTCCGTCTTTGAGAGTGTTGATGGAAGCTAAACTTTCTGAGGCTGAATGGTGTCAAAGTAGATATGATCAGTTGAATTTAATTGAAGAGAAGAGATTGACAGCGTTGTGTCACGGTCAATTATATCAGCAGAGAATGAAGAAGGCTTTTGATAAGAAGGTTCGACCACGCGAGTTCAGAGAAGGTGACCTTGTGCTCAAGAAGATATTATCTTTCCAACCTGATTCAAGGGGCAAGTGGGCTCCGAATTATGAAGGACCGTATGTCGTTAAGAAAGTTTTCTCTGGAGGTGCCTTGATTCTCACCAGTATGGACGGTGAAGAACTCCCGCGTCCCATGAACGCCGATGCAGTCAAGAAGTATTTCGCTTAGGCAAGCTTTTGGTCATCCCGGCTGTGGCATTTGAGCACATTTTGGAATTCGAAGTTGTTAGGGAGAATAGTGATCATTGTTTTTGTGTAACCGTTTTATTTCATGTACTATTTCCCAAACTTTTGTAAACCGTTGGAGTCGCATTGTTAGCGGGCTACCATATTATTAATGAAGTTTGAGCATTTACCTTTTGTGGGCAAAATTTTAATTTTTGTGGAAATACTTGAAACAAATTTACTTAAAGTATTCTTGTTTTAAAAATGTGTCGTGAATAACGAAAGGAATGTTAATAGTTTGTTCCAAGGATGGTTAAGCCATGAAATGCAACAGTACAGTAATTTATCCTTGCATGATGAACATGTTTTATTTCCAATCATCATGAGGTGTTAGTTGTGTAAGCTCTTGGTTCTAGTGGTGCTAAGTTTGGTGACTCCCCAAGTGTTCCAGTTAAGATTTGTTTCAGTTATCTTATTTGGGAGATTTCGGAAGTGTGGTACGCTTTGTCTCTTGCCAGTGGTCTATTGGTATTACAAGATTGGATTTGACTACTTTTCTCCTCAGAAGACTTGAGCCTTGTGGCGTGTTACGCTCCGACGTTGCTTTGTGTTTCCAGTTCCAGTTATTTTCCGTCTTTTTCAAGATTGGACGAGTATCTATCTTGTCGTGACATCTTATCGTCTTCAGGATATTCCATCTGTTTGTTTTGTCAGCATAACATTCATTTATTCATTTACACTTATATCATGCACGCATACTCACATTTGCCGTTGACTTTTGGGTTGTACTTTGTTTATTCAAATAACGTACATGTCTCTTTCCAAGTAGAAGGTTAGCTTAGGCAGAAAATGTGCTTCCTTTCTAAATTTGCCAACCGAGCTAATCCTCATGGATGATTTTTGATTTAGCTCACCTTGTCCATTTCTGGATAGGATGAATTCCCCAATCGAGTTGCTTTCTCATTGGGTGGAGTCTTGTTTGACTGTTTTCTCTTTAGTTATTCCTGGATGAAGTTGTTGTATCTTGCGTAGGCTATCTCATTGATTTTCCCCAGTGAAATCGCGACCTAGACAGATGGTGCATTTATTTTGCACATTTATATGTGATCTCCTCGGGAATGGACTGATTCATGATTCTCTTTGACGAAGATTTTATTCTCTGCCAGTGTCATCGCAACTTCTTTCTGAGTTACTCTTTGGAAAACGACAAGCGGCAGCTCTTCACGAGCAACTTGTACGTATATTATCATCGTTGGAAAACGACAAGCGGCAGCTCTTCACGAGCAACTTGTGCGTTATTATTATTGGAAGACGACAAGCGGAAGCTCTTCACGAGCAACTTGTACGTTATAGACATCGTCAGAAAACGACAAGCGGCAGCTCTTCACGAGCAGCTTGTGCGTTATTATTATTGGAAGACGACAAGCGGCAGCTCTTCACGAGCAACTTGTACGTTATAGACATCGTCAAAAAACGACAAGCGGCAGCTCTTCACGAGCAACTTGTGCGTTATTATTATTTTTGGAAAACGACAAGCGGCAGCTCTTCACGAGCAACTTGTACGCCATTTTATCTTGTGGAAAACGACAAGTGGCAGCTCTTCACGAGCAACTTGTGCATTATTATTTTTGGAAAACAGCAAGTGGCAGCCTCTTTATTTGAGCAGCTTGTATGTTATTGGTATTATTTTTGGAAAACAGCAAGTGGCAGCCTCTTTACTTGAGCAGCTTGTATGTTATTGGTATTTTCTTTGGACGACAGCAAGTGGCAGCCTCTTTACTTGAGCAGCTTGTATGTTATTGGTATTTTCTTTGGACGACAGCAAGTGGCAGCCTCTTTATTTGAGCAGCTTGTATGTTACTGGTATTTTCTTTGGATGACCGCAAGTGGCAGCCTCTTTACTTGAGCAGCTTGTACGTTATCGGTATTTTCTTTGGACGACAGCGAGGGACAGTTTCTTTATTTGAACAACTTGCGTATCTACAACCATATTATCTCAGCATTATTGAGTATATCTCGGGAAATCTCGCAGAGAAGCTTGTCATGAATCATTACCTTCAGAAGTCGGTAATCCATCATCATCAAGATTGATACTCTGTCTATCTTTGACCTGGAGTTATGAACTCACAGTTTTGGGTCAATAATCTGTTTTATGGTCTATGCAAGATGCTTTTTTTTGTTAGGATCAGAGGTCGTGTTCCCTCAATTTTATTCGCCGTCAAGAGTCTATCATTTGAGATCGATGGCTCGTTTCCCCAGTAGTGTATAATCCACGTCTCTGTGTTTTGTTGGTGTTTGATTCCTCCAGCATTGTCTTGTTTCATACAATATCTTTCTCTGTGAATTCAATCACTGCATTCATATCAAACATAATGGCGGTATCTTAGGGTAAAAATTTGCGTATTATGTATTTAAGTACCTTCAATCTCGTCGAAACGAAGATTTTAATCTTCATATCTCCATATAGAAGAAACTTAAATAGGGGCAGCTGTTGTACCCCAAATTTTGACCTAAGATACCATCTCTCATCTGCATCATTACATTGCGAGCGTTTGGATCTTTTGATTTTAAAAAATGCATAACTTTTTCGAGTCGAGAGCTGTTTATTTTTGAACGCTAAAATTTATTAATCGATTCATGCTAAAACAATGTTTATTAATCATTTATTATCTTAAATTTAAATAATTGGAATTTATTTTCAATTGTTATATAATTTAAAGATTTATAAGTAATAAAATAAATATTTGAAGGGAAGTTCATTAATTGATCAACAATGTTATTTAATTATTTATTATCCTAAGTTTAATAGTTGAAATTTATTTTTTCAGTTATTATGATTTAGAGAATTATAAATAATAGAATAGATTGAAGAAGAGTTTATTGATCAATGATGTTATTTATTTGTTTATTATTCTGAATTTAAGTAATTGAAATTGATTTTCAATTATTATACAATTTAAAGAATTATAGACGATAAATAAATAATTGGAAAGAAAAAGAATTGACTGGGAAAATAATAGAATTTTATTTCACTTTATTCTATTTTATTACAATTGTTATTTAAATATTGTATCATTTACAAAATATTTATAATAACAAATTACATAAAAAGTTTAAAGTAAAATAGAACTATTTTTCTAAGATTCTAATTCTAAATCTTCTATCCAATGCTTTTCCGTTCGCTCATTTAATTTCACCTGCAAAACAATTAAAAGAGAAGTTAGAAATAAATAAATGATTAAAAGCAGAAAATTATTTAAGCGTTCATCATTAAAAGCAAACGGCTGGAATCAGTTTACCCTTTTTTGCAAATCACGGGATTTCTCCCGGTTCACAAAAAAGGGAGGAATTTTTATTTTCATAAATGAATGCACAATTTAAAACATGCACAAATTCATTTCTATTTTTCAAAACTGCATAATTAAAAATTAATTGCATTTTTCAAAGTCCACAGCATATTTCAGAATTAACATCATATGCATAATACAACAGCACATGCATTTCAATTCCAAACAAAAGTCAACGTAAGCCATGCAAATATAGGAAGAAGCTAAATGCATAGGCTCTACTGTTACATTGAAAGACAAAGAGGATATGCAATTTTAAAATCTATATGCAAGCATGAAAACATTTCCCTTTTACATCATTTTTCCAGCAGTATTGCTTTTTCAGAACAATGCATACTGTTGTACCCCAAAATTTGCCCTCCCATATTTCTCAAAATATTTCAAGAAAAATTCACAAGTCCAACCCGGCGCGTCATATTCAGGTATTCTTTCTCCAAGATATCTCTGATAACATATTCTCAAATTCAGGTTCGGCTCAAGAGTCAATTCTTTAAAGAAGGTGTGAGTTTTCTTGAAGAAATATAGTGAAAAAGTGTGCTGAAAGTGCAGTTTTTACGCGCTAAAAAATTCATAACTTGAAGATCGTGACTCGTTTTGAACCCGTTCCGGTGGCCAAAATTCCGTCTTGACATTATCTACGTTTTCATCTCTCACGGCTGGAAGCCAATTTCGATCAGAAGGTCTTCAAAAATGTGGATTTATCAAGTATTTTTGTGCAGAAAATTTGTGACAGAAGTTTATTTGCGTCATGTTCAAAAAATCATAACTTGGTCGATTTTCATCGTATCGAGCTGGTTCCGGTGCCAAGATTTCACAAATTGAGTTGGCTACATTTTCACAGAAGGTATTGAGTTCAAACGGTATTCAAAAGGCCTTCGTTTTTTGCTCAGAGTGCGTGACACGCTGAAAATCCTGAATGCTGAATATTATTTCATCTGGGCCGAAACTTCAAAAATTCATAACTCGGTCAATTTTTATCGGATTGGACTCATATTTTTACACAAGGTCACTGACTCATAGATCTACAACTTTGCTTCAAAAGTCGAGACCAAATTATGCACCGATCAATACCAGTTTTTTATTGAAGAACGTGTCAGAGCCGACACTGGAGCCCAAAATAAGTTTGTCTGAGCTGAAACTTCAAAAATTTATAACTAATTCACCGTTTATCCGATTGAGTCGATTTTCGGACAGGAGTTAGTTCTCGATGTCGGCTACATTTTGTTTTCATATTTCAACTTCAAAAAATGCACTTAAGTCCCTGCGATTTAGCCTGGAAAGTGACGAATTCAAGTGAATATTGGAGGCCCAATTGCACATTCAAAGCCCATTTGCTTTACCCTAATTTCCATTATATAATCACTTTCTTTTCACACAAACCGAAAAAGGGAAAAAAAAGAAAAAAGAGGGAAGAAAAAAAGAGAGAAAAAACCTTGCCACACTGTTGGAATATCAAACTCTTTCAAGAACCCTAAAACCTTGAAATCCTTATTACAAATCCCTCTCTCACTACAAACAAAGCCATCTCAGTTACAAACCAACATCTTATTACTTCTTCAGTAAGGATAAGGCTGGCTTGATCTCCATGATCCAAAGGGCATAAAAGCATTCAGGTCACTAATCTTCCAGTAAGGGTAAGATTGATTTGATCTCCATGATCAAAAGGGTATAATCATTCATACATGCCATATTGTGCCTAAACATTAAATTTCTTCATATGTTGGTTTTATTTGAATTTTTATGATTTTATTTAATGTGTTCATGAGGTTCAACACTGCAGAACAGAACATTTAGACAGGATCCCAGGTTCATTAAGGAACGTTGAGGCCAAAAGCCAAATGGCCAAAAGCCAAAAGCCAAATGGCCAAAACAGAACATTTTACACATGACCCCAATACATGGCGAGGCAGACATTAAGCCAGACATTAAGGAACGTTGAAGCCAGAACACAAATGGCCAAAAGCCAAAACGCAAATTGCCAAAAGCCAAAAGCCAAATGGCCAAAGTAGAACAACTTATGCATGATGAGGCCAGAACACAAATGGCCAAACCACTCCAATTCACCTCCAAAAAGGGGACAGAAACCCCCAAGGTATTGTATTTTCTTTCTTTTCCTTATTTTATTTATTTCAATTATTTCTTTTTTTTAATTAATTCCTTTAATTTAACTTATTTTCATAAAATATAAAAAATAGTAAAAAACAGAAAAGTCATAAAAATCAAAATATACTTATTTAATTAATATTTTTTTTTGTAAATAAATTTCACTAATAATTAATTATTTATTTTTATAAATCAAAATTGCATGTAAATAATTAGATTAATTTTAGGTTTAATTTTAACATGTTTTTCTTAATAAATAAAAAAATTAGAATTAGGATTAATATTTTAATTTCATTTAATTCTCATAAAAAACCATAAATACAAAAAACCTCAAAAATAATTTCTTTTTTTATTTTAATTTCATTAATTTGCTCAATATAATTTAATTTCATTAAAAAGGGTCCAACGCCCTCGCTTTCAATTTCAATTCAATTTGCGCATCTTTATTCCTTCTTTTAAATATTTATGTAATTCTCCCAAAGCCATGTAACTCGGACATTTTATATTTCTCGCACTTTAGTTCTTTATTTTTTGTCAAATCGGGTCCTGGATTTTAAATTTGGCGATGTGGACCCGCGCCTTTGTAATAGTTTAGGAACTTTAATTTCCGCAACTTTTTTAACTGTTAATAATTGCATGCAAGAATGAATGACAAAATAAAAACAAACGCTTAGATCACTTTGACATGAACAAGATAAATGCAAATGAACCTGACACACAAATCACACACCACCCCTAGGGTACGCCTCACTGTTGCCTTGCCTCGAAAGGTGATCGTCGAGTAGAGGATGTCTTAGTAAGTCCTCATGATCCGGGAACCTGGCATGAGGGTAGCTTCTAAGGTGTCTTCCTATTGCTCTGGTGATCACCATGTCCCGAACCTCGAATTGACCCGAACACCTCCAATGGTGGTGCTACCTACCTCTCAATGGTGGGATGGCACTACTTTAAAGGACATTTACACAGACGAATTCCTTAGGGTAGGTAGGTTCTCGTAGATACTTACTCTAATTTCAAAACAATTCAAAAATATTTTTCACACCGACACCTTTTCAAAAAGCTTTCAAAAGCAATTTTTCAAACACTCTTGAGGACTGATACAAGAGTCGAACTGAAATTTTCAAAGAAACTTTTTAAAAACCCACAGTTGAAAAGCAAACAAACCATTTTTGAAAACACAATGAGCAAGTATCTAAGAGCCCATGGATAACCATGGATAGAAAGGGTGCTAACACCTTCCCTTTCTATAATCTACCTCCCGAACCGAGAGCAATCTCTATAAGGAATTTTTCTGTGCTTTTGTCCTTTCCATTTGGAGAAAATAAAAGACGGTGGCGACTCTTGCTTCCGCGACATTTCGCGAACCAGCGTTAAACAGTCAGTTCCAGATCCACCGATCACAGAACTGGCGACTCTGCTGGGGATACCTTTATAAAGTGAGGTGTACCTTAGGGTTAGTTCATAACTGTGTTTTCAATTGTCTTCTTTGCTTGCTTTACTATTGTGGGTTGTATCGGAGTTACATAGATCCTAACCCGGATCTGGGGATACCCTGTTTATGTAGCATAAGCTGTGAGGGACCTGTCCGGCGTATACCGACATGGGTGAAGCAGTGGCTACATTGGTGTGGCGCCTTGGTCTGTACCGATATCCCTTGTGTTGAAACGGGGAGAATATGGGTCTTCCAAGGAGTCATTAAGCACCAACAGACCTTAGAACCTTAAATGACACAACTTGGCCATTAGAACAGTAGCAGTATGCTACGCCCATTGAGGCTAAACTCTCGTGATGGTTCTGGCCGCAAGAAAAGATTGCGATGCTGGAGTTATGACCGATTGAGGGTAGTCAATGATATTGGGATCCTCTAAGAACCCGGTTACTTTGATAGGACAGGTATGAACCCAACAAACTGAAAGAGGGTAATACCTAGACCTCATGCTGGCCTAAACTCTAAGGGCTTCTCTTGTGTGACTTGTGTGCCTTCGTACTTGACTACTTGCATGCTTGTTATCTGACACATGAACTACTTGCAGGTTTTGTTTATAGTCCTTAATAGGGACTCATAACAGGGTATACTAGGTTTCTTACAGGTTTTGGTTTGCAGTCCTTAATTAGGACTCATAACAGGGTTTACCGAATTTCTTGCAGGTTTTGTTTTAGTCCTTAGCTGGGACCCATGACAGGGCTTACTAAGTTTCTTGCAGTTTTTGTCATAGTCCTTAACCAGGACTCATAACAAGGTTTACCAAGTTTCATGCAGGGTTTGTTTTAGTCCTTAATTGGGACTCCTGACAGGTTTACTAAGTGTCTTGCAGGTTTTGGTTTGCAATCCTTAATAGGGACTCGTAACAGGGTTACCTACATTACCCCATGCATAGCATGACATCATACCATTGCATACATCCTGCATAAAAAACTAATCCATTTCAAGGATCTCAAAGGCTTGTGATGCAGGTCATAATGAATCAAACACCCAGCAAGGGGCAAAGAGGATTTATTTTGCTCTAGGCAAAGTTGTCAGGGGCTATGACCCACTTGATTTGGTGAGCTCTGACTCCTGAATAAGGTTCCCCTAACCAAGGTTGTTTGGAAATCAGAACTAGACATGATGACTATAGTCAGGGGCTATGACCCACTGGATATGGTGAGCCTTTGACCCTTGGAAGAAAGACTCTCAACAAATATGAAGTTCTTTCAATCAAACGGCCGGATCCAAGTGCTGACCAATTTTCTTGTTTACCCCGCGAGGTCCTTGAAAACATTGCATGCATACATACATATCATTGCATTACAGGTATCCCTTTTGCAGGTCACTTACCCTTCTCGCTGTTTATTTCAGCAATGGCTTCCCAACAAGATAACCAGGACCTTCTCGCTCAAGAGGCTCAGTTCAAGGAGATCTTTCTAAGCCTATCCAATGGGCAGGAAGAGTTGAGGACACTCCTCACGGGGAATCTGATCAGAAAGAGTCCTGAAGATGACAAGGACGAACAGCTGAAACGTCTACAAGCTGAGGTAGACACATTGAAAACCCAGATGCTGGGGCAAAGGGCCCTCATTCAAGGTTTAGCTCGGGAGCAGGAAGAGTTGAGGACCATGATCAGTCAACTCCACCAAGACAGATCCAACATGAAGCAACCAGCCCAATTCAGGGACCAAGTCATTAATCAGCCTCCAAGAAGTCAAAGGTTCGGTTTAATGAATGGGCCTCTCCGAGCTGCTACTACTTCACAGGTCCAACAACGACCTCGCCGTGAACAACGGGCTGATCAGAGTAAGCCGGACAAGCCTAAAAGGTAGTTCACCAAGCTCAATGTGTCACCGTCTCAAGCTTTACAACAATTATTGAGGTTAAATCTGGTGACGTTAAGGGACCCTCCTAGGCGTCTCAATACAACCTCCCTAAAGTACAATCCTGAGGAAAGATGTGCATACCATTCTAACAGTCCAGGACATGACACCGACGACTGCTGGGCTTTGAAGAATAAGATTCAAGATCTGATTAATGAAAGAGCTGTGGATTTCGCCCAGATGGGCCAGGCTGAATGCTCCTGCCATCCCTACAAGATGCACCAGTCGAAGTAATAAGCCCTGAGATTGGAAGACTTGTGTTTATTAAAATTTTCAAGTTGCAACTTTCTTTTAACTGTTCAAACATTTATTCATGTTAAACATTGTTATTTCATTAATGCATCGCATATGTCTGTTCTGAAACAATATATTCGTATTCACTAAATGCAAATTATTTTCATATTTTTTTTCTGATGTCAACTCTTGATCTAAAATTCTAAGCCTCTTGAGGGAGGATGACGAAAACGATACCGCGATCATTACAGTATGCTTTTGAACAGACCCCGCTGATGAGGTACAGGCATTGTTTCAATTCCTAAACACTGGAGTTATAAGGATGATAATCCCTCGTCAACCCCTCTGAGCCAAAGAAGCAGGAGTTTTCTTTTCGAAATTTAAAACCCTTAATCATAACCTGGGGCAGGGTAGTCTCTCAGTTGATCCAAGTGCATAACGAATGGCACCGAAAAAGTCCTTACAAAACGAAGAAAGATAGTGATGGTTCCGAATAATCAATAAAGAAAGGCAGTCATTATCCCTCAAAATAAAAAAAAGAAAGAAGCCCAATAAGTCAAAACCCATGAAGGAGACTTACAAAACTGGGGCATCCCGCTGACTGTGATTCCAAAAAAGGAAACAGTTCAGGCAAAAAAAGAAAGGGATAACAAAAATCAAAAAAAGAAAGAGGTCCTACAAACCCTCAGCAAAAAAGGAGATGACTGCCTATTCAAATAAACGTTCAATATCTGAACCATCACCGGAAGATCAGAGCAAAGACTCAAACAAGGTCTAACGCACGATCAACTGAGTTTAGTTTTGGAGAACATCACGAAGAGCGGGTGGGTACAAATAAAATTTGAGCCTTTATCCTTTGTTTCTTAAACCGTGAACCAGGCCATGTTATAACCCTCAAAAGTCCTAGCTGAAGCACGGGTTAGTTCGAAAGCATACTGTTACGAAAGGTATCCTGACTCCTTAAGGCTTACGGTAAATACGGAGTTGACATCACGTTTTACAAACATTCATTTGTTTTATGAAAAAAGAATGCATTTTCAAAATCTTCAAGACAGACATAGGCTTTGCATTTTTGACATAACTTTGTTTACATATGACCTTTTGTTTGAACAGCAGGGAAATTCGCACGACGAATGCCTAATGAACGAAAGTACTTCCAATCAAGGGGCATGACATGATCATGGTCCATTATCTGGGGCAATCCAATCAAGATTCGGAGAATCTCTCAAAGGCCAAATAGCCTGGGGCAAATCTCCACCCGAGTCACTTGGGGGCATTCCAGCAATAAATCTTGCACGATCAAATACCTTCTGGTGGCATGACAAAACACTGCTAACAGGGGCAACTCCCTACATTCTGAAAGCATGGACATAGTCGAAAAGATACTACGCATAATCAAAGACCCGCTAGGTTGACACACCTAGGCAAAAATAAGGGCTTCCCAGCGAACCAAAAGGGTTCGGGCAAAATGAAGGGATGAAATGAAAAAATCTGTACACCCGGCAAGTCGAAAACCTGAAAAGGCGGCTTGGGCAAAAATGGGTATCCCGGTGGACTGAAAACCCGAAAGGGCGGTCCAGGCAAAAGTTAGGGATCAAAGCGTACGATTATGTCCTGTCATCTTGTTACCTGCCTACCATAAAAAGGTTTGACCCTCAATAATTATCAGCATCCCACATGTGCCTCCCCCATAGAAACAGGGGCAATAACGGGTGGTTTAAGCAATCTGATTGTTTCTGTCCTCCAAGGTATCAAAACAGGTTCAGCTGAAGAACATAACCAGATATCTTAATCCCCCAGAAAGTAAATCAACAGGTCAATACATTCTTCTCCAAGCAGAGTTGATAAATCTCAAGGAAATTGAGTATCCTCCCGTAGATCTCAATACTTCCCCAGCAGCATATATTCTTAACAAGCATCCCCGGCAATCTCGGCCTAAAGATTGTTCCCCGGCGGTATACCAACATTCAAAGGAATCACTCCCCCGCAGTTCCAAAACTCCCCAGAAGAGTCCAATCCAGTTTCCCCAGGAAAGTTGGAATTCATATCCCCAAGCAGTAAGCTTATCCCCACTAGATTCTAGAAGCTTATCCCTCGCAGAGCACGAACACGTCGTCCGGCTTAATTTAAAGAGTTATTTCCTTAACAGGATATAACTGGGTTATCCTCAGCCACAAGCCACGGAAAGAGCGCCCTCGACGAAGTCTCCTTATCCCCAGCAAACTATTATCAACAATTCAGCAAAGCATCTCTATCCCCACAAAGTATTGCTTCCCAACATGGTCGCTAGAGTATCTTTTCTCCCCGCAGAATCCTCCATTCGCCAAGTTTATTCCGCAACGGAGTCATCTTCTCCTACCGTTATTCCCGCAGTTATCATCCCCAGCGGAAGCAAAATCTATTCCTCAACATCATCCCAGGATATGACTTCCCGGCACCCGTCAAGGATTTACTTTCCTAGACGAAAACAACCATTCATAAACATCACACTTCCATACATCATTATAACATGCATAGACACATCATATCTCACAAATCTCATTTATGTTGAGAATATCATTGCTTGATCCATATCATGCATTGCATATGTCTGACCTTTACCTTTCAGGAAAGAATCAGCTAAATTCTCAATCATCTTTCAAGACATTGTCCGGTTCAGTTAAATCGACCCTAAGATTTTCCTGATGCTTATCCAGTCAAAGGCCTTCTCTGGTTCAGTCAGATCGACCCTAAGATCTCCCTGATGCTTATCCAGTTGAAGATATTTCAAGACCTTGTCTGGTTCAGTTAAATCGACCCTAAGATTTTCCTGATGCTTATCCAGTCAAAGGCCTTCTCTGGTTCAGTCAGATCGACCCTAAGATCTCCCTGATGCTTATCCAGTTGAAGATATTCCAAGACCTTGTCCGGTTCAGTTAAATCGACCCTAAGATTTTCCTGATGCTTATCCAGTCAAAGGCCTTCTCTGGTTCAGTCAGATCGACCCTAAGATCTCCCTGATGCCTATCCAGTTGAAGATATTCCAAGACCTTGTCCGGTTCAGTTAAATCGACCCTAAGATTTTCCTGATGCTTACCCAGTCAAAGGCCTTCTCTGGTTCAGTCAGATCGACCCTAAGATCTCCCTGATGCTTATCCAGTTGAAGATATTCCAAGACCTTGTCCGGTTCAGTTAAATCGACCCTAAGATTTTCCTGATGCTTATCCAGTCAAAGGCCTTCTCTGGTTCAGTCAGATCGACCCTAAGATCTCCCTGATGCCTATCCAGTTGAAGATATTCCAAGACCTTGTCCGGTTCAGTTAAATCGACCCTAAGATTTTCCTGATGCTTATCCATTCAAAGGCCTTCTCTGGTTCAGTCAGATCGACCCTAAGATCTCCCTGATGCTTATCCAGTTGAAGATATTCCAAGACCTTGTCCGGTTCAGTTAAATCGACCCTAAGATTTTCCTGATGCTTATCCAGTCAAAGGCCTTCTCTGGTTCAGTCAGATCGACCCTAAGATCTCCCTGATGCTTATCCAGTTGAAGATATTCCAAGACCTTGTCCGGTTCAGTTAGATCGACCCTAAGATTTTCCTGATGCTTATCCAGTCAAAGGCCTTCTCTGGTTCAGTCAGATCGACCCTAAGATCTCCCTGATGCTTATCCAGTTGAAGATATTCCAAGATCTTGTCCGGTTCAGTTAAATCGACCCTAAGATTTTCCTGATGCTTATCCAGTCAAAGGCCTTCTCTGGTTCAGTCAGATCGACCCTAAGATCTCCCTGATTCTTATCCCAGTAGAAGACACCCAAGATTTTTCTCAACAAGCGTTGTTGAAGTTAAAGTCGCCCAAGGTTCTCTTACCATTCATGCTAAGGCAGTAACCATCCCTGGTTCATTCATCGCCGTTTGAAGCTCCAGACTCAACTCCTGCAACCAGTCAGGACATATCTATACCAAGCATCTAAAAATCAGCTCCTGCAACGTGTCAGGTACTCATTTTTCTTTTGCAGGTATGCAGGTTCTCGCTAAGGAATCTCTTACGCGATCAACATCCAGATGGCATCTATAAGCCCATCATCCTATCCAGCAACCTCTAAATGGCATCTATAAGCCCATTCCATCATCGCACTGCTACTATGTGAGCGCAAATTTCTGGGCACTCTAGTGTTCAATCATCTTCCACCCTCAGATTACGAAAGGCACGTCAGCCAATCTGCATCCTCAGGTTTAAGAAGATTGAACAGGGGCAACTGTTGTACCCCAAAATTTGCCCTCCCATATTTCTCAAAATGTTTCAAGAAAAATTCACAAGTCCAACCCGGCGCGTCATATTCAGGTATTCTTTCTCCAAGATATCTCTGATAACATATTCTCAAATTCAGGTTCGGCTCAAGAGTCAATTCTTTAAAGAAGGTATCCGAATGTGTGAGTTTTCTTGAAGAAATATAGTGAAAAAGTGTGCTGAAAGTGCAGTTTTTACGCGCTAAAAAATTCATAACTTGAAGATCGTGACTCGTTTTGAACCCGTTCCGGTGGCCAAAATTCCGTCTTGACATTATCTACGTTTTCATCTCTCACGGCTGGAAGCCAATTTCGATCAGAAGGTCTTCAAAAATGTGGATTTATCAAGTATTTTTGTGCAGAAAATTTGTGACAGAAGTTTATTTGCGTCATGTTCAAAAAATCATAACTTGGTCGATTTTCATCGTATCGAGCTGGTTCCGGTGCCAAGATTTCACAAATTGAGTTGGCTACATTTTCACAGAAGGTATTGAGTTCAAACGGTATTCAAAAGGCCTTCGTTTTTTGCTCAGAGTGCGTGACACGCTGAAAATCCTGAATGCTGAATATTATTTCATCTGGGCCGAAACTTCAAAAATTCATAACTCGGTCAATTTTTATCGGATTGGACTCATATTTTTACACAAGGTCACTGACTCATAGATTTACAACTTTGCTTCAAAAGTCGAGACCAAATTATGCACCGATCAATACCAGTTTTTTATTGAAGAACGTGTCAGAGCCGACACTGGAGCCCAAAATAAGTTTGTCTGAGCTGAAACTTCAAAAATTTATAACTAATTTACCGTTTATCCGATTGAGTCGATTTTCGGACAGGAGTTAGTTCTTGATGTCGGCTACATTTTGTTTTCATATTTCAACTTCAAAAAATGCACTTAAGTCCCTGCGATTTAGCCTGGAAAGTGACGAATTCAAGTGAATATTGGAGGCCCAATTGCACATTCAAAGCCCATTTGCTTTACCCTAATTTCCATTATATAATCACTTTCTTTTCACACAAACCGAAAAAGGGAAAAAAAAGAAAAAAGAGGGAAGAAAAAAAGAGAGAAAAAACCTTGCCACACTGTTGGAATATCAAACTCTTTCAAGAACCCTAAAACCTTGAAATCCTTATTACAAATCCCTCTCTCACTACAAACAAAGTCATCTCAGTTACAAACCAACATCTTATTACTTCTTCAGTAAGGGTAAGGCTGGCTTGATCTCCATGATCCAAAGGGCATAAAAGCATTCAGGTCACTAATCTTCCAGTAAGGGTAAGATTGATTTGATCTCCATGATCAAAAGGGTATAATCATTCATACATGCCATATTGTGCCTAAACATTAAATTTCTTCATATGTTGGTTTTATTTGAATTTTTATGATTTTATTTAATGTGTTCATGAGGTTCAACACTGCAGATTTAGACAGGATCCCAGGTTCATTAAGGAACGTTGAGGCCAAAAGCCAAATGGCCAAAAGCCAAAAGCCAAATGGTCAAAACAGAACATTTTACACATGACCCCAATACATGGCGAGGCAGACATTAAGCCAGACATTAAGAAACGTTGAAGCCAGAACACAAATGGCCAAAAGCCAAAACGCAAATTGCCAAAAGCCAAAAGCCAAATGGCCAAAGTAGAACAACTTATGCATGATGAGGCCAGAACACAAATGGCCAAACCACTCCAATTCACCTCCAAAAAGGGGACAGAAACCCCCCAAGGTATTGTATTTTCTTTCTTTTCCTTATTTTATTTATTTCAATTATTTCTTTTTTTTAATTAATTCCTTTAATTTAACTTATTTTCATAAAATATAAAAAATAGTAAAAAACAGAAAAGTCATAAAAATCAAAATATACTTATTTAATTAATATTTTTTTTTGTAAATAAATTTCACTAATAATTAATTATTTATTTTTATAAATCAAAATTGCATGTAAATAATTAGATTAATTTTAGGTTTAATTTTAACATGTTTTTCTTAATAAATAAAAAAATTAGAATTAGGATTAATATTTTAATTTCATTTTTCTCATAAAAAACCATAAATACAAAAAACCTCAAAAATAATTTCTTTTTTTATTTTAATTTCATTAATTTGCTCAATATAATTTAATTTCATTAAAAAGGGTCCAACGCCCTCGCTTTCAATTTCAATTCAATTTGCGCATCTTTATTCCTTCTTTTAAATATTTATGTAATTCTCCCAAAGCCATGTAACTCGGACATTTTATATTTCTCGCACTTTAGTTCTTTATTTTTTGTCAAATCGGGTCCTGGATTTTAAATTTGGCGATGTGGACCCGCGCCTTTGTAATAGTTTAGGAACTTTAATTTCCGCAACTTTTTTAACTGTTAATAATTGCATGCAAGAATGAATGACAAAATAAAAACAAACGCTTAGATCACTTTGACATGAACAAGATAAATGCAAATGAACCTGACACATAAATCACACACCACCCCTAGGGTACGCCTCACTGTTGCCTTGCCTCGAAAGGTGATCGTCGAGTAGAGGATGTCTTAGTAAGTCCTCATGATCCGGGAACCTGGCATGAGGGTAGCTTCTAAGGTGTCTTCCTATTGCTCTGGTGATCACCATGTCCCGAACCTCGAATTGACCCGAACACCTCCAACGGTGGTGCTACCTACCTCTCAATGGTGGGATGGCACTACTTTAAAGGACATTTACACAGACGAATTCCTTAGGGTAGGTAGGTTCTCGTAGATACTTGCTCTAATTTCAAAACAATTCAAAAATATTTTTCACACCGACACCTTTTCAAAAAGCTTTCAAAAGCAATTTTTCAAACACTCTTGAGGACTGATACAAGAGTCGAACTGAAATTTTCAAAGAAACTTTTTAAAAACCCACAGTTGAAAAGCAAACAAACCATTTTTGAAAACACAATGAGCAAGTATCTAAGAGCCCATGGATAACCATGGATAGAAAGGGTGCTAACACATTCCCTTTCTATAATCTACCTCCCGAACCGAGAGCAATCTCTATAAGGAATTTTTCTGTGCTTTTGTCCTTTCCATTTGGAGAAAATAAAAGACGGTGGCGACTCTTGCTTCCGCGACATTTCGCGAACCAGCGTTAAACAGTCAGTTCCAGATCCACCGATCACACATACCATATCATTTTTTTATGTCAATTTGCATTGAGGAGAGAGAAGAGAGATAGAAAGATGGTTTTTACAGGTTTTGGTTTAGGCAGAAGGAGTTACAAAACAAAACTGCAGCAGCATACAGTAAAAAAAAAGAAGCATGAAATAGGAATACAAACAAACTGTTGGAGCAGTTTGGTGCAGAGCATCAAGAAGATATCAAATATACCAAGCCTGTAACGTAAACAAAGGCAAAGCAAGTTGTTATAACAAGCAAAACCCCTTTCAAAAAGAGAAGAGAGTTCAACCTGCCTAAGGTTTTAAAACACTCAAACTGTAAAACAAAGAAAAAAGACCATTTTTTTTCTCCAAGTCAAAAGAAAAGAAACCGATATAACCATTTTGTCAAAAACCTCAACCATAACCTCAACCATGGCCTCAACCATACGCCTACTGCATAATACCATAAAGCCTACTGCATAAAACCAGTAAACACCATAAACATAAACCGTTCCAAACCTGTACCATCCTGTTCCAACACCATCAACATAAACCATTCCAAACCTGTACCATCCTGTTCAAAAACTAGTTAAACCATTAACCTGTCATCTCATAAACCAAAACCTCATAGCCTACTGTAAAACCTGCTACCATAACCTTTTTTCAAAACCTCAACCATTCTAAACCAACAAACGCCATAACCACTTTCCAAACCAAAACCTTATGGCCTAAACTAAAAACCTGCTACCATAACCTTTCTTTCAAAAACTCAACCATTACCAAAACCATAGCTTACTGCATCAAAAACCAGTAGAACCAACATAAACCATATCAGAACCATATGGTCTAAAACCACAAACCTGTATCACCAAAAATCAAAACCAATGTCCAAACACGAAGGCCTCAATACGTTCATCATTGGCCAAAAGCAAAAAGCATACAGTAGTATAGGCGAGAAGAAGAAAAGGAACTGTTAAACCATTCCAAAAGCATACAGAAGTCAGAAAGAAGAAGAGGAAAAGCATCAATATCATCAAGCTATTCAAAAATAATTTTTCAACATAGCATTCAAAATATTCAAGGCAACGCAAAGGCATCAGTATATCATCATAGGCCATTAGAAAGCAACAATAGCGAGAAGAAGAAAGAAACAGTCCAGCATCAACACAGTGAAGAAGAAGATAAGAAAAGTTTTCAAGGCAACCAAGCATCAAATACACGGAAACAGAAGAAGAGAAGAAAGATAAATACAGAATACCAGGGTCTCCAAGCACGCCTCCGCCGTTTTCCTTGCCGTCCAGCCTCCTACGCACTCAACCCTCCCTCCTCCTTTCTCCAGGTATCTTTTCCACCCTCTTTTTCCTTTCATAATATCTCAATAATCACATAAACACGAAATTAGAATCAGAAATAGGCATAAATCAACACATGCAAAATTTGTAACAAACCCTAAAACGAATAGGAATTTGATCGTACCGTGAATCCATCGTCGTTTGCTTTGCTGGAGGGAAGAGGGAGATGTGGAGTACCGGTGGCCGTTGGGACGAAGGAGAACTCAGAGAAGCAGAACGTGAACGAAGAGGAACGTAAACGAAGAAGACGATACAAGAAGTATGAGCGCCTCTCTGCCAAAAAACCCTAATCCCAATTACCAAGCAAAGTTAACCCTAAAACGAATTATGGACGTGCGTGGGCCTTACCCCTCTATGCCAAAGCCCAACGAGTTGCTTGCACCCCCCTTTCCTGCCTTTTGTCTTGGGCCCCCTCAGAATCTGTTGGCCCATTTATAATTGCTCCTCTAACCTTTTTTTATTACACCCTTTTTATTTATTCTTTTTTTAGTTTTTAGAACTATTATGATTTAGTTTAATTATTAACTTAATCAAAATAGAGTTTGATTTAATTAAACATTTTAATAAGGTGACATTTTTTTCATTAAATTTTAGGTTTAATTTAATAATTTTAGTATTCTTTTTTTATTAGATTTAAGATAATAACCCTTTTAATATTTCTTAGCTTGGTTTAGAGTTATTTAATAATTGTTAAATAGTACCCTTTTGTTAATATTAAAATTAGAAACATAAAAAATAATAAAACTTAAAAAACATTTTATTTCTTTTAATTAATTCACTCGTTTTAGTTAATACTAATACAAAAAAAAATATAAAAAAATAGAATTTAAGACATTTTTCTTTTCATTAATATTAAACAAAAATCCAAAAAATGCATATTTATACCATTTAGTCATTTATTTAACTGTTGTTATTTAATCATTATCCGCATAATTTTTCTGTTTAATTATTTCATATTTACTTGTTTATTCTGTTTACTTCTAAATCCAAGGGAAAAAACGATTAAATTTGTCGGCTTCATGTCCTCAAGTCTAATCGCGCGAATATTCGCATTTCATTAAAACTTAGGATAATTTTTCCTCAAATATTCAATCTTTTCAAAACTTATACCCTTTAAGCAAAAACTTCGACATTAGGTCGTCGCATCTTCAAAAACCTGTCCGTACCCCTTTTCAGCCAAAACAATTTATTTTTAAATCAAATGGTCAATTTTAATAAACATATATTTCAAAAGGTTCCTATAGAGTACTATAGATACATTGGGTGCTAATACCTTCCCATTGTATAACCAACCCCCGAACCATAGATCTCTTCTCAAAACGCCTTATATTTTTATTACTTTCAAAAGTATTATTTACATTGCATATTTAGGGTTTTATTTCGCTCTTTTCCCTTTTCCCTTGGAAACAATAAAGCGCGGTGGCGACTCTTGCTTTTTGTGAGACGAATTAATCAATAATTCAATCTCCGATTTACCCCGCTACATTTTTTATCGCTACAGAATTGGCGACTCTGTTGGGGACAGATTGACCTCTTGCTGGTCCATCCCTAAGTGGGTTAAGCCTAATTTGCCTTATCTGTTTATTATTATTTGATTTGCTTGATTATGTGTTTAATTTTGGGTGTTTGGGTTTTTTGCAAAGGACGAATCCTACACCCCTAGGGTTACATCCAGTTGTTGCCTTCAAAATTGGGCCATGTTTGAATGTCAAGTACTTTGGTAAAACAAAACAAAACAAAAACAAACAAAATGATCATAGTCCCTCGATGACGCTATCTTGTTGCCTAAACAAAATGATCATAGTCCCTCAAGAAAATTGCCAAAATACTTGATACTATTGCATTCATGGTCTATACGATGATCCGCGCCTGTCCCGTTAACATCCTAACACAAGGTTATTCACCAAATATGATGGTGAAACAACACTGTTAAAAGGGTTAAAAACATAAGGAAAGATCTTTGAGTAAAATAGGGTAGACAACTCTTAGTTACTTGATCAAAATTTGCATAGAAAACATCCTTGCTACTTTTCAAAAAAACACACCTCACAAAACAACTTTCAAAACATTGAAACATCTTTTCAAAAAGACAAACACCTTTGTAAAACATTCAAACAAGAATTCTTACAAAGGTTGCCTAGACAAGGCATCTTTTTTAAAGCATTTTAAAAACCACACACACAAAGCACCATTTCAAACAAATTGAAAAGCAAAGGCAAGTGATCTAAGCAAGTAACTAAGAGCCCATGGATAACCATGGATAGAAAGGGTGCTAATACCTTCCTTTTCTATAATCTACTCCTCGAACCCAAGAAAACATCTCAAAGGTTTTTCCTGTGCTTTTTAACCTTTCCTTAGGATAAAATAAAAAGTCGGTGGCGACTCTTGCTAAACCAAACATTTGCGAACAAAAACGCAAAAACCCAAGTCAGTTCTCCCACCGTATCACACATTAAAACTCAAAGAACACCAATAGATGGATATCCTCACTTTACAAAAGATGTTTCATCTAGTGACCTTGAAGCCTATCTTAGTGAAATTGAAGCTGAAGGAACTGACATCACTGCAAAGGAGTATGATGCATCTCATGGAAAATCCTCTAAAAATATGAAAATAAAAACCATCTCTCCTCTAAAGAAACCTAAGGTTAAGCAGCTAAAAACGGTTAAAACATTCGACCTAGAAAAGTCTTTGACCATCTCAAATCAAAATCATTGGATTATAATCTAATACTACAAATCTAGCTTCCTCCCTAATTCCTCCACCTACTCCATCAACTTTAACCATAACTACAAAAACCACCATCCAATCACCTTTAGAAAAGACAACTCCTATGAAAAATCCATATCCTCTCAAAATTTCATTGCCACAACAACTATCTTCTCAGAGCTAGTTAGTTCTTCGTCTGTTGTTCTCCCAGAAACTTCTCATCATATCTCTATTGACACTGCTCCTAATATTGATTTTGCTGAGAAACTAGCTCAGCTCAAAATCAATGTTGGGAGAAAAATGGAGAGACTCAAGGGAAAATCTGTCTCAAGCAACAGTTCTTCCCAGGTAAAAGCCTTCTAGAGAAGGTTTGACATATGGATGAATGTTGAACATTTAAAAAACTGAAGGCTATCAACTAATATGAAAAAAAGGTATGCTAAGGATGTTGAGGAAAGATGTAAGGCCCTTGAAGCTCAAGAGGCCGCAAAAAGGGAAGCAGCTAAGAAGGAGAAAGCAGAAAGAGAAGTTGCATAAAAGATAGCTGCTAAAAAGCTTGAAGCAGAAAATGCAAGAGGAACAGAAGAGGAAAAAGAAATAGCAGAACTCTCAGAAACCTATGGTGTTTTATCTCATCTTCAAAATTCTTTGTATAGTATACAGAAAGAGTAGACATCAATCAAAGAAACACTAAAAGAACAAGCTGAATTCAACAAATCTATTCAAGGATTACTTGAAAAGCTTCTTCAACAAAGCCAAAATTCTTCCAAGTCTTAGGCATTTTTTTTCGTGTTTCTTATAAGTGTTATGCTTATTTTGTTTTTAAATATGTGCTTTTTTTTAATCAATTCTCTCTTCTAAAATTATTTTGTATGTTGTTATGAACTACTTTCTTTTAAACTTAGTTAGTTGTGTTTAACATATCTCAAAAATCATTCAAGCATTTTTTATTATGACAAAAAGGGGGAGATAGAGTAATGATTTTGATAGAACTTAATTCCCTAAATCCCATGATTTACATGACATTATAACATGATATAAATTATCAAATTACTTAGAATGTGCATGATTACAACAAGAACATTGAGAATGAAACATTGCATTCACTCTGATAAATCAAGTTCTGATAAAGAACGACCATTGTTTCTAATGTTTTGAGAAAGCATGGATAATTTGATAAACGTAAAGGTTAAGACAATAATGATTAATCAGATTCAGAAAGGATAACAATACTCTTAAGCTCTGAAAGATTATAAACTTATGATTCAGGGGGAGATTGCTTATATCAGGGAGAGTTTCCAACTTAGGGGGAGTTTTATAAAATCTTATATTAATTTGTTTATGATTTAACCCTGTAAAATTGTTCCATCAAAATACATGGTTTTGTCATCATCAAAAAGGGGGAGATTGTTAAAATAAGATTTGGATCTGTGTTTAAATCTTTGTGTCTTGATGATAACAATGCATATATTTTACGAAGAAAATTTTTAATTCTAATGGTTTCATTGAGTGTGCAGATAAGAAATTCTAGTTGATTCAAGGCTGTTGTCTGGAGAATCAGAAATACACCAAGCACATCAGAAAGACTATTCTCTTATGAAGAAACATCAATGGTTCGAAAGAATGCTGAATATTCGCCAGAAAGAATCAAAATTAAATATTTTTCAAGAAACAATATTCCAACATAGAGATCAAAAGTCATGAATTGCTCATCAGAAAAGTTGCTGCTATAATTCTGAAGACAGAGTCAAGACTCTGAACACATGAAGAGAAAGCTTCTACTTCCAAATCACAAGACAAGATTTGTTCATTAGAAGAGTTGTTGCTCACAATTCTGAAGACAAAGTCAAGTTTCTAATGACTCATATAGTTCATGGAATACACATTTCAATTCAATATCAGAAGTATTCCATCAGAAGAAAGGATGAAGAAAGAAAGTTCTTTTGGACTCACTTCTAATTAACATCACAAAGTCCATCATAAGACAAGACCAAAGGATGATATCTTATCAAGTCAATCTATCAGAAGAAGTAATATTCGTCAGAAGATAAATATCATCAGAAACACCAATGCACTCACTAGTAAAATTATTGTGATCATTTCTAAAGAAACATCAGCAGTTCCAAGGAATATTGAATGTTCATCAGAAAGGAAATCAAGAATGTTCTCAGGAAAGCTTCACTCTCAAGATATAAAAAACGAAGATCTCAAATATCCAAAGAAAGAATTCAAGATCATAAAACAAGATGTGGCTGACATAAGCAGTTGCTTCCAGCTTAATCAAAAGATCATAATTCAAGAGATCAGAAAGAAAGAAAAGGAATTTGACGTCAAAATCAGATGTACTGATATAAGCTTCTACTTAAGAAATCAGACATCAGATATGCAGCTCAAAAAAGTTGATTATCAAAGATCAAGACAAGATCAAGATAAAGTGGATTAGAAAAGGTATCACTCAAAGAAGTTGTTCCTCAGATAAGTTGTTGCTTGTATATTTGAAAATAATGTTCAAATATCTGAAAGACTCTGACTCTAAAACAAAGAAGAATCTTCTGGACCGTTATCAATCCTAATCAGAAATCAATCCAGCAAGAGTAAAGAATCAAAGCTCAAGAATTCAAATACTTTTTAATCATAAAGGTTGTTGTCTCAATATTTGATTACAAGATACACCATCATAAAAGCTTTTGATATCATCAGAAAAACTTTCACGTACAACGACAAGACTTGTTTCTCAGATAAGTTGTTGTTTATATATCTGAAAACAAGAAACCACTATTGAAAGATTCTGAAATGAAACATCTTCTGACTAAATCTTTATCTCTCAGGTCAGAAAAACGCCTTCAAGACTAGTTCTAGATCAGAAGAAAAGCTTTGTGTTTTAGATAGGCTGTTGCCCATAATTATGAAGACAAGATTTGGTTCTGACCACTCTGATGTTCATGTGCTACAACAACAAAGTAGTTTCTGAACTACTCATCCGTCTTTCATCAGAAGAACAAAGATAAGTGATTGATCTCTTCCAAGTTTAATACTTCAGAATCAGAAGTGCATCATTAGAAGATAAAGATCAAGAAACTCAGTCAAGAAGAATACAGTACAAACAATACACCACATATTCCACTATCATAATATTGGTTGTACTATTTAAAGAAGTTGTCTCCCATGTTTCATGCTAACAACTACAAGCAGCATGCCAAGGAAAGTTACATTTCATACTGTTCCAAACCTCTCTTGAATATATCCGTTGAGAGTCAACCGTTTGAAGGAGAAAGCATATTTCTATCCTTACAATGACTTTTTTCTTAAGGCTATAAAAGGATTTAGATGAAATGAAGAAAAATGTTGAAAAATCCATAGAAGCAGGTGTTGTTAGAGCTGTTACGCTGAACATGCTGAAGCTAACCAAAAAGAAAGAAAGAAGATAAAGAACAAGAATTCTACAAGATGATACTCAAATTCTTATCAAATACATCTTGGTTGAAATATGAAGAAGCAAAGAGTTGTTGCTCATAGCTTGCTCAACAAAGAAAATGAAGACAAGAATACTACAAGATGTTGCACTCAAATTTAGATTATAGTCATCTTTGTAGAAACATGTAAACACAAGAGTTGTTGCTCATATTGTGTTATATCTTTAGTTCTTCATATAAATTATTCGTACACAAGAGTTGTTGCTCATAATTGTGTCAAACAATCAGGACTTTATCAATTGTGTAATTTGCTTAGAAAGAAGCAATCGTGTAAACACAAGATTTATCAATTGAATGTTAATGGTTCTTGGGAGACTCAGTTGGGTCAGCATTCTCAAGAAGACTTTGGTTGCGGTCATCGTAGATGAAATCCTGTTAAGAAAGACCAGGTTAGTCAGATTTCTTAAGGGGTCCTTGATCGTCATATCTCGTTGAGATCACTGAACGTATCATTGTATTGTTCCTTAAGAGACTCGGTTGAGTCAGGATCTCAAGAAGGCATAGGACGCGGTCTTTGTATAATTGACAATAAAGATCAGCTGAACTTGTTAGGATTGTCAGCAAGGATGATCAGACTTATTGTGGTAAATTGTAATCAGATTCACCTAAGGAGGGTGGACAAGATCTAGCCTAGTCATTAGTTAAATTGGATAAACTGAATGTGTCTCTATTTATTTCTAACATTCTATATTCTTTTATAGTTTTATCAAATAATTTTTTATTAAAATATTTTAAAAACTCCAATTCAAACTCAATCATTTCTTATATTTTTCTTTACCTTCATTTTTCACTTCTTGATCCTGAATGTCAGCATTCAGACTAAGCTTCCGATTCTCTTCCAATTTATATATCGTGTTTATTAATCTATTTAACAAATGATAACAATATCACATTGTAAAATAATAAATTGAATTATTTAAGGTTAAATTCTTTAGTAGTCATGAGTTTAAGTTGGATACCTTTATCGCAAATTATTTTAAAATTTAAATTTGTTTTAGAATAAAATCAATAAAAATGATGTGTATTAAATTGTAGTATTTAATTGGTTGAAGGTATTCAACAAAAATTAAGGTATTGAAGTGTTTACCTTATTTAAAAGTGTTAAATCATGCAAACTTAAAATTAAATCATTAGTCAAATGTAATATTGAATTCTCATTAATAAATGAGTATAAAATACATATTAATAAAATTTTAATTATTTGCTAATAATTGTTAAATTCATTAAAGAATTAAGCTGTCTTTTCAATTATTGTACAATTATTAACCTCTTAATGATTTTCAAAAACAATAATAATATGACAATGAAATTAAATAATTTCAATTCAATAAGTAAGTTGTTCAAAATATTTGAAATAGACAAAACAAAAAAACAAACACAAAAAGCAAATTATTAACCGAAAAAAACATTCAATTCATTAATAGATGATAGTTACATAAAAATAAATAAAATAATAATTGTTTAGTAATAATTGTTATTAAAAAAATTATTTATAATTACCTTTTTAATATTTAACTACGTATCACTCCCATATTCTAAAAACAATTTTTTTTGTTTTTTATAAGTAACATTTATACTTATTTGTGAATAAATCATCTCAATATTTGTATATATAAAAAAAAAACGATATTAATAATTAATATATACGACAAATCGTGAGTGGCACGTCCTGAATTAGCGCGCGTGTTTTCGTACAGTAGTAAAGTTGTTATAATAGGTCGCTACCACACCACACCACACTACACTACCCAGTGAGTAAGTAACGGTTACCATAGTACAACCCATTACACCACCGGCTACCGGTTACACTATTGACTGATCATCATTTTTTACACTTTCTAACCTGCTATAACCGGTTCATTTGAAGCAACCGAATATCTATATGTACACACCTTCAAGATATCAACCTTAACCTAGCTCTTTTTCTCATCGAAGATGGAGGGTTACAAATCTAGCAGCAACGACATTCCTAGCAGCAACGACATTCCGAAACCAGAAAAATTGCCAATCTCATTTTCACTTATGGAAATCCCATTCACAGGAACAAAGGTTGCTCTTCCTATGGTAATCAAGCTCCAAATCAACAACAAAATGGTTTTAAGAGTCTCTGTCAACGAAAGTAGCCAAGCCAACATTCTCTACATGTCCGCATTCTTGAAGATGGGACTATCAGAGTCGATGCTGAAACCATTGGAAGCGTATCTCAAGGGTACTATTGGAGATGGTGTGCCTGTCAAAGGATACATCGATTTGGACACAACATTTGGTAAAGGAGAAAATGCCAAGATGATGAAGGTAAGGTATCTGGTCATTGATTCGTGGTCTGTTTATAATGTTGTTATCGGCATGCCTGTTATTGCTGAGTTGGGAGCAGTGATCTCAATTGTACATCTCAAAATGAAATATCCTATTGGAGATGGTATGGTTGGAGTTGTCAACGCGGATCTTGAGATGGCCAAAAAGTGTCACGAAATGTGCCCCCATTACGTGGGTTAGGGTTTTTTCTATCAATTTTCTACAACTAAGAAAAAAAATGGGTCTTATGTTATTAGGACTCAGGAGTATCTTTACTTTTCAGTTTGTAGTTTCTTTAATATTATTGCTGCCACAAATGATTCACATAGTGTAGCAAAGCAAAGCAACTATTGTTAGAATCGCATCTTATAATGTTAATCAACTTGTGTGTGCAGCAAATAGCTTATGAAGTTTTTATTCAGTTCCTTTGTCTTTTATGTTGTGACTCATTTTTTATTTATTTATTTATGTGTTTGCTATATTTAACCTTTGATTGAAATTCAAAGAATCTGTGATATGCGATACAAATCAATCAACTAGATGTCAACTCAACAATGAATTACATATAACCACAAAAAAAGCAAATCAAATTGAACTTTTATTATACTGTAAACACAATAAATCAATAATCATTGACACATTAAAATTCATATGTCCTAAGTATCTTGCAAGTAGTAGATAAACATCTCCCTAGTTGCCCATTTTTTAACCTTAAGCAATTAAACCAGAACTCTTAGAAGAATAATCTGATGCTTTAGTGTAGAACTTTTTCTTAAAAGAGAAACAAAAAGGGCAGTGCATTTCTCTCTATAGAATTTTTTTTATAATGTTCTTGTTCAGTTCTAGAACTAAAAATGATGTTTTAATTCCGATCAGGAATCAAAAATATATGTAGTTGGATAATTTGTAATCTTGAAATTGGTGTCTACAAAAGTAAGATAAAAACAAATTGAAAATTCATTATAATGTATACACAATAAGTCAAGAATCATGTATCCTGCATGTGTAGATTAAGTAAAATAATTTGGATCCACTGCTGTCTTGGCGCGTCACATAACTGAGTTTGAGAAGTTGCTCGAACAGAAAGATCGGATTATCCAACAGAAGAAACTTGAATCAGAGACTTTATCTCTCGTGATCTAGAACCTCCGGTCAAAGCTTGAGGAGAAGAAAATCGGCCAAACTAGGGGTCTATGGGTCCTTCAAGAAGAACGGGTCACCCTGAGTAACCAGCTTTAAGATATTTCTAAAGATGACATGAAAGAGATTGTCTTTCACAATGTATTGGGCTTTCTAGAGTCCTTAGTGCTTGGCCTTCGGGCTTTCCTTGATTCCTTCTCTTTAATGCAAACACAATTCTTATGTAACCTGTAAGTTTAATGCATCAAATGACATTTGTTTCGTCATTCATTTTGTTGTAATTAGCTTGTTGTATCGGTATATTGTATATAGCACTTTTGGATGCTTTTTCGCCCAATGGTGGGGTTCAGATCCATCAAGATATGATTGTACCATTGAACTGTGCTCCGCATCATAAATGACCATTCCTCGGTTAAGGGTAGAATCCTCGTCCCTGTCCCCAAGGTGACTCGGATCGAGGTGGGTGTATTTGGGCTCCATCACCTAACACCTTTGGATTGGCTAGATCCGAACAGGATGCACCAACTACATATCAATGTGTGGAATGCATTTTAAGCCATATCAGATATGCGTAAATGTGTTTAGTCTGTATCGGGTAAGCAGGAATGCGTGAAATATTTTTTTAGCCGTATCAGATCTGCTGAAATGTATTTAGTATGTATCAAGTACATAACAATGTGTGAAATCTTTCATTAGAGTCATGTAAAAAGATAGGCAAGAAAAAACGCAATAGAGAACGATAACAAACGAATATTTGTATTCATACTAGAGTTAATTAATTACATTGAGGTAAATTTGAAAACAAATCGTTAACTATAATATCGCTTTAACTTGACGACGTTCCATGTCTTTGGTATTTGCTCGTCTTTGAGGGATTCTAAAAGGTACGCCCTTCTCCCGATGCTATCTCGCACAAGGTAGGGACCTTCCTAATTAGCTGTTAAATTTCCATCCCGGGCATTTTTCTTTTTGATATCCACCATTTGAAGAATTAAATCTCTAGTACGAAACTCTCAAGGAAGAATGCAACAGTTGTATCTTGAAGTAGTGCTTTGCTTGACAATGGCACTTGTGAAGGCGAATACTATCCTTTTTTATTCCAAATGGTCGATTTCTTGTATGATAGCCTTTATGTTGCTTTCTGCTTGCAACAAATTAATTATCCTCCTGCTCATCTCTTCGATTTCTACTAGAATGACAACTTATACCCCATATATTTGACGAAAGGGGGTTTCTCTCGTAGTTAAACAGGGGATGGCACGACATGCCTATAAAACATGGGGTAATTTATCGGCCCAATTTCACTTGGCTTCCTCAAATCTACACTTTAAGCCTCTGACTATGACTCAGTTAGCAACTTTAGATTGGTCGTTTGTCTCTGGATGTTCCACCAACACGAAATATTACTTGACCTTTAACTCTTCTAAGAGGTTTTTTAGCCTTTTGCCAATGAATTGTGTCCCATTGTCTGTAATGATGGCTCGGGGCACTCCAAACCTAGCTAACACGTTCTTTTTAAAGAATTTTACGAGGTGTTTGCCAACACCTCGACCTTGATCCACTTAATGAAATAATTCATACCAACAATAAGATATATGAGTTATCCCAATTTCAGAGCGAAAGACCCAAGGATATCCATCCCTCACTATAAAAATGGCCACGACGATGTTAATATATGTAGTTCGATGGTTGGGACATTAGAAACATTTCATGCCTTTGACACTGGTCACATCTTTTCATGTACTCCTAGGCATCTTGGATCTTGGTCAGCCAATAATACCTCGCTCTTTGAACTTTCTTAGAGGCTCTCTTGCCCCCAGATGTTGCCCGAAGATTCCCTCATGACCTCCAGGAGAGTGTAATTGGCCTCTTCTTTCCTGATCAGTGGTTTTTACATCTTTATTTATCGTTGATTTTTGTTATCTTTTCTTTACATTGTCAAACGTTTCATTTCGTTCTTCTACATTTTATGCGTTGGTTGTGTGTTTTACTGTTTTTAGGCTCACATGAATAAATCGGGACAAATCAGTGTGAAAATGTGCAAAACTCAGAGTTTCAGAGAAAATGGAAAAATCATGCTACAGGGGGGCTGACACGGGTGGCCGTGTCACCTAACACGGGCCGTGTCAGGATGAAAGGCGTGTAGAAGTTGGAAGTCAGGGGGCTGACACGGACGACCGTGTCACCTAACACAGGCTGTGTCAGCATGCCTGGGACTTGGAAAAATCAAATAAAATGCCAGAGGAGCAACACGGGTTCTCGTGTCACCAACCACGGCCCGTGTTGGGCTGTGACGCTAATTTCAGTAGTTTGTGTAATTTTGCTCAGTAGTTGGCTTGCGAGGTTGTTTTGGGTATTTTCAACCGACCTAAGTGGATTTTTCACTATTTAGATGAGTTTTCACGATGAATTAGGGGATTTTTTTGCCATTGGAGAATATCTACGATTGAGGATTGAAGCATATGCAATTGTTGGAGAATGGAGACTTTTCATGAGCAGAAGTAATTGAAGATCAAAGTTCACCAGTAATTTGTAATGGCTAATTTTTATTCTGAAATTACTTTGAACAGTATGAGTATCTAAATCCCACAATGCTAGGGGTGTGCCCTGATTTTATTCTGTAAATGACTTTGAGTTCCAATTTCTTTAATGCAATAGTTTTTATTATTCAATTTTATCGTTCAATATTTTTAATGTTTTCCCTGTCGAACCAACAAGGATTGATCTACAGTTAACAATCAGCTGGACCGCGATTGTTAAGGTTTTTGCCCGATTAGACTATAGTAGATATCACCTAGGATTAGGAATACCCTTTAGTTACCGATTAATTCTTGATAACACCATTGCTTGATTTCATCATAAATCTCTAAAGACTTAGGGTTTAGGATGAAGGTTCAAAGATTTTCCTACTAAGGACTTAGGGAAAAATAAACTAGAGATCGGATAATTGAATGTCATGAACTTGTTGAAGAAATCAGAGTTCAAGGTTATTACAGGGCAAATTATACACTTTACCCTAACATGTTACTCATATCTGTGAAAAAGTCAATTTACAATTCTGCTTATTTTTAAGTGATAAATTTCAAACCAAACCCCAATTTATGTTTTTTGTTTAGTTGAACCACGAATTTAACTCGATACTTATACACAGTTCTTGAGATCGATATTCGAGGAATTTACCTATTATTATTAGAGGCAAAGTAGTACACTTGCTATTTTACCAATTAAGTTTTTGGCGTCGTTGCCATAGACTGCCATATTATAGAGTTTAATTTGAGTTTAATTAGAATTTTACTGCTCTGCAACTAAAATTTTATTTTATGTTATTTTTATATTTTTTTCTATTACTGATTTTTGTCTAATCTTTGTATGCGAGGAAAGTCCGCAGCTGAATTTCTTTTTGACGCATAGATTGAAAGAACTTTTTACACAAGGCATAGACAAGCTCGATTAGCCAAACTGGCCTCCGACGAAGAACATCCAGTTCTTACAGAGTCAGAACATCATTCAAGTTCGGAGTCCGAAAAGGAAGAAGAAACTATGGGTGAAAATCCACGAGCACCTGAGATACTTCTTGGGGACTATGGAGGAGCAAGTGCTCTAGCAGGTCGGTTGACTATTGTGAATCAATCGGTAACTGTTGCAAATTTTCAGCTACACCCTTCAACAATCCGACAGCTTGAGAAAAGATCTTTCACTGAGAAGATAAATAAAGATGCGAATAAGCATTTGCAAATATTTCTTACTATGAGCATTACTTTAATAATTGAGGGGAACTCAGAAGAAGCAAATAAATTAATAATGTTTCCGTTCACGCTTTCTGAAGATGTTGAAGAGTGGTTTTACTCATTGCCTACTGGGAGTATTACCACTTGGGAAGAGATGGAGAAAACTTTTCTTGATGAATACTTTCCTGCTTCTGTTTACATTCGTAAAAGATATGAAATTGATAATTTTAAGCAGAAAGAGGGAGAGTCACTAGGTGATGCGTATAAGAGATTCAAGAGGTTATTGGTAGCTTGTCCCACTCACAATATGGATCAAACTGAGAAAATGCAAATGTTTGTAAATAGCCTCAGAATGAAGACAAAGCAGCTTATTGACACAGTTGGGGGTGACTCATCCAACTTTACAATAACCACTAGCATTAAGAAGATCATTGAAGCCATTTGTGATATGGTGGCTGAACCGACTGTTATACTGGTTTTACGTTTGTGTTCACAAATGTTGCAGTAAGCAAGAGTCGCCACTGACTTTTCTTTTATCCAACAAAGGAAATGGTGAAAAGAACAAAAAAAGACCTTTCGAGATTATTTCTGAGTAAGGGGGTAGATTATGGAAAGGGAATGTGTTATCACCCTTTCCATCCATAGTTTTCTACGGACTCTTAGATGCTTAGCTCATTTTGAAATACCTTGTGCTTTGTGTGTTTGAAAAGTATTTTTGAAGACGCCTTAGTGCAGAGAACTTTGTAATGTTTCTAGGAATAGTAGAGAACGTATACAAAGTGTTTGAAAATGATTTTGAAATAGGTTTTGTGTAAGTGTCAAAATTATTTGAGTATAGCATCTAGGAACTATCTACTTTTACTTGAAAGGGTTGTTCTTTTCCTTTTTTCCTTTAGATAGTGCTATCCACTATTAGTGAGTAGGTAGCCATAGTCGTTGGATGTTTGAGGGACATTCGAAGGGACGTTTATACAGTCACAAAGGCAACTGGGCAAGAAACTTTAGTAACTACCCTAGGGTTTTAAGATCGTTTTTACCGAGGCAACATCGAGAGGGTCATCGAGAGACTTATGATCTTTCTAAAATCATAGAGAGGGTAGCCACTAAAATCTCTCACGTTTCGAGAGATGTGACTGTTTTTCCGAAGACAACCAAAGTGGGATACTCTAGAGGTGTACATGTGTGATTGTATTGTATTCAGTTATTTTTGTCTTTGCATTAGGTTTGCTAGCGTTTTGTTTTATTCTTGTCATACAATCCTAGTTAGCATGCATCTAAGCAGTTAATAATTTACAGTAATAAAAAGTGCAGAAATGTAAGTCTATCTATTACAAGGCTTCGGGGAAGGGGTTAATTACATGTCCAAAACTAGGAGGGAAATAAAGCAGTAAATGTAAAAGCCAACTTTAAACTATTGCAACCAGGAATCAGGTACAATAATATGAAAAAAGTGTGAAAGGAAATAACGCGCGTAAAATGAAAATAACGTCTAAAACTTAAAAAGGAAAAATCTTTTTGTTTGTTTTTTATCATGGAAAGAAAATTAATTTAAAATCCTAAGTCTATTTGGTTTTAAATTAAAAAAAGGTTAAAATAATTAATCAATTAACTTATAAAATTTATTTATTTGAGAAAATGCTAACCTAATATTTTTGTGATTTTTATCTGATTTTTATAATGTTACAAAATAAAACAATTAAAAGAAAATAAATAAAACAAAATAAAAAAAGGTAAATGGGCCAGGATAGTAAAAGTAACAGGGGGTATGACTTTGAAAAAAAACATAGGCCCATGTCAAAGGGAGCCCAGAGGTTGTGCTGGATCCAGTAAGGGGACCCTTGGAGAGTGCATGATGAGTTGCACATCTGAGTGTATTGGATCTGGATGCGTTGGGATCTCATGGTGAGGATCAGAGGATGTATGGTACACTCACGGGACATGCCAGCATTGGATCTGTAAATGAAACATTAGAAAAATAAAATGCAGACCTAGGTATCAAACCCAAGTCCTTCTCCCTTGCACGCGTTCCCTTTACCACTGAGCCATTTTATCAATCGTTAATTATAACACAGTAATAAATATGTAAATGAAAATAAAACAAGAATATATTTGAAATTCAAAACGCGCGCTGGATTATTTGGCCCAATAGGTGAGAGACAAATGGATGATCGGAGTCAGCCCACCTTGAAGATTAATTTCAGATATTCTTGTTGAAAGTGGTGTAGTAGAACATCTCATTTCACACCGTCTTGTGAAAGAGTTAGTCACTGAATAAGGAAAATCATTTAATGGGACAAATATGAGAAATATGAATGTAATAGAAAAATATTGGGAAGTTATACCATCAACAATATCTATAGATCTTCGAAGCATTAAAACTCAAAGAACACCAATAGATGGATATCCTCACTTCACAAAAGATGTTTCATCTAGTGACCTTGAAGCCTATCTTAGTGAAATTGAAGCTGAAGGAACTGACATAACTGCAAAGGAGTATGATGCATCTCATGGAAAATCCTCTAAAAATATGAAAATAAAAATCATCTCTCCTCTAAAGAAACCTAAGGTTAAGCAGCTAAAAACAGTTAAAACATTCGACCTAGAAAAGTCTTTGACCATCTCAAATCAAAATCATTGGATTATAAACTAATACTACAAATCTAGCTTCCTCCCTAATTCCTCCACCTACTCCATCAACTTTAACCATAACTACAAAAACCACCATCCAATCACCTTTAGAAAAGACAACTCCTATGAAAAATCCATATCCTCTCAAAATTTCATTGCCACAACAACTATCTTCTCAGAGCTAGTTAGTTCTCCGTCTGTTGTTCTCCCAGAAACTTCTCATCATATCTCTGTTGACACTGCTCCTAATATTGATTTTGCTGAGAAACTAGCTCAGCTCAAAATCAATGTTGGGAGAAAAATGGAGAGACTCAAGGGAAAATCTGTCTCAAGCAACAGTTCTTCCCAAGTAAAAGCCTTCTAGAGAAGGTTTGACATATGGATGAATGTTGAATATTTAAAAAACTTAAGGCTATCAACTAATATGAAAAAAAGGTATGCTAAGGATGTTGAGGAAAGATGTAAGGCCCTTGAAGCTCAAGAGGCCGCAAAAAGGGAAGCAGCTAAGAAGGAGAAAGCAGAAAGAGAAGTTGCATAAAAGATAGCTGCTAAAAAGCTTGAAGCAGAAAATGAAAGAGGAACAAAAGAGGAAAAAGAAATAGCAGAACTCTCAGAAACCTATGGTGTTTTCTCTCATCTTCAAAATTCTTTGTATAGTATACAGAAAGAGTAGACATCAATCAAAGAAACACTAAAAGAACAAGCTGAATTCAACAAATCTATTCAAGGATTACTTGAAAAGCTTCTTCAACAAAGCCAAAATTCTTCCAAGTCTTAGGCATTTTTTTTCGTGTTTCTTATAAGTGTTATGCTTATTTTGTTTTTAAATATGTGCCTTTGTTTAATCAATTCTCTCTTCTAAAATTATTTTGTATGTTGTTATGAACTACTTTCTTTTAAACTTAGTTAGTTGTGTTTAACATATCTCAAAAATCATTCAAGCATTTTTTATTATGACAAAAAGGGGGAGATAGAGTAATGATTTTGATAGACATTAATTCCCTAAATCCCATGATTTACATGACATTATAACATGATATAAATTATCAAATTACTTAGAATGTGCATGATTTCAACAAGAACATTGAGAATGAAACATTGCATTCACTCTGATAAATCAAGTTCTGATAAAGAACGACCATTGTTTCTAATGTTTTGAGAAAGCATGGATAATTTGATAAACGTAAAGGTTAAGACAATAATGATTAATCAGATTCATAAAGGATAACAATACTCTTAAGCTCTGAAAGATTATAAACTTATGATTCAGGGGGAGATTGCTTATATCAGGGAGAGTTTCCAACTTAGGGGGAGTTTTATAAAATCTTATATTAATTTGTTTATGATTTAACCCTGTAAAATTATTCCATCAAAATACATGGTTTTGTCATCATCAAAAAGGGGGAGATTATTAAAACAAGATTTGGATTTGTGTTTAAATCTGTGTGTTTTGATGATAACAATGCATATATTTTACGAAGAAATTTTTTAATTCTAATGGTTTCATTGAGTGTGCAGATAAGAAATTCTAGTTGATTCAAGACTGTTGTCTGGAGAATCAGAAATTCACCAAGCACATCAGAAAGACTATTCTCTTATGAAGAAACATCAATGGTTCGAAAGAATGCTGAATATTCGCCAGAAAGAATCAAAATTAAATATTTTTCAAGAAACAATATTCTAACATAGAGATCAAAAGTCATGAATTGCTCATCAGAAAAGTTGCTGCTATAATTCTGAAGACAGAGTCAAGACTCTGAACACATGAAGAGAAAGCTTCTACTTCGAAATCACAAGACAAGATTTGTTCATTAGAAGAGTTGCTGCTCACAATTCTGAAGACAAAGTCAAGTTTCTAATGACTCATATAGTTCATGGAATACGCATTTCAATTCAATATCAGAAGTATTCCATCAGAAGAAAGGATGAAAGAAAGAAAGTTCTTTTGGACTCACTTCTAATTAACATCACAAAGTCCATCATAAGACAAGACCAAAGGATGATATCTTATCAAGTCAATCTATCAGAAGAAGTAATATTCGTCAGAAGATAAATATCATCAGAAACACCAATGCACTCACTAGTAGAATTATTGTGATCATTTCTAAAGAAACATCAACAGTTCCAAGGAATATTGAATGTTCATCAGAAAGGAAATCAAGAATGTTCTCAGGAAAGCTTCACTCTCAAGATATAAAAAACGAAGATCTCAAATATCCAAAGAAAGAATTCAAGATCATAAAACAAGATGTGGCTGACATAAGCAGTTTCTTCCAGCTTAATCAAAAGATCATAATTCAAGAGATCAGAAAGAAAGAAAAGGAATTTGACTTCAAAATCAGATGTACTGATATAAGCTTCTACTTAAGAAATCAGACATCAGATATGAAGCTCAAAAAATCTGATTATCAAAGATCAAGACAAGATCAAGATAAAGTGGATCAGAAAAGGTATCACTCAAAGAAATTGTTCCTCAGATAAGTTGTTGCTTGTATATTTGAAAACAATGTTCAAATATCTGAAAGACTCTGACTCTAAAACAAAGAAGAATCTTCTGGACCGTTATCAATCCTAATCAGAAATCAATCCAGCAAGAGTAAAGAATCAAAGCTCAAGAATTCAAATACTTTTTAGTCATAAAGGTTGTTGTCTCAATATTTGATTACAAGATACACCATCATAAAAGCTTTTGATATCATCAGAAAAACTTTCACGTACAACGACAAGACTTGTTTCTCAGATAAGTTGTTGTTTATATATCTGAAAATAAGAAACCACTATTGAAAGATTCTGAAATGAAACATCTTCTGACTAAATCTTTATCTCTCAGATCAGATCAGAAAAACGCCTTCAAGACTAGTTCTAGATCAGAAGAAAAGCTTTGTGTTTTAGATAGGTTGTTGCCCATAATTATGAAGACAAGATTTGGTTCTGACCACTCTGATGTTCATGTGCTACAACAACAAAGTAGTTTCTGAACTACTCATCCGTCTTTCATCAGAAGAACAAAGATAAGTGATTGATCTCTTCCAAGTTTAATACTTCAGAATCAGAAGTGCATCATTAGAAGATAAAGATCAAGAAACTTAGTCAAGAAGAATACAGTACAAACAATACACCACATATTCCACTATCATAATATTGGTTGTACTATTTAAAGAAGTTGTCTCCCACGTTTCATGCTAACAACTACAAGCAACATGCCAAGGAAAGTTACATTTCATACTGTTCCAAACCTCTCTTGAATATATCCGTTGGGAGTCAACCGTTTGAAGGAGAAAGCATATTTCTATCCTTACAATGACTTTTTTCTTAAGGCTATAAAAGGAGATAGATGAAATGAAGAAAAATGTTGAAAAAGCCATAGAAGCAGGTGTTGTTAGAGCTGTTACGCTGAACATGCTGAAGCTAACCAAAAAGAAAGAAAGAAGATAAAGAACAAGAATTCTACAAGATGATACTCAAATTCTTATCAAATACATCTTGGTTGAAATATGAAGAAGCAAACAGTTGTTGCTCATAGCTTGCTCAACGAAGAAAATGAAGACAAGAATACTACAAGATGTTGCACTCAAATTTAGATTATAGTCATCTTTGTAGAAACATGTAAACACAAGAGTTGTTGCTCATATTATGTTATATCTTTAGTTCTTCATATAAATTATTCGTACACAAGAGTTGTTGCTCATAATTGTGTCAAACAATCAGGACTTTATCAATTGTGTAATTTGCTTAGAAAGAAGCAATCATGTAAACACAAGATTTATCAATTGAATGTTAATGGTTCTTGGGAGACTCAGCTGAGTCAGCATTCTCAAGAAGACTTTGGTTGCGGTCATCGTAGATGAAATCCTGTTAAGAAAGACCAGGTTGATCAGATTTCTTAAGGGGTCCTTGATCGTCATATCTCGTTGAGATCACTGAACGTATCATTGTATTGTTCCTTAAGAGACTCGGTTGAGTCAGGATCTCAAGAAGGCATAGGTCGCGGTCTTTGTATAATTGACAATAAGGATAAGCTGAACTTGTTGGGGTTGTCAGCAAGGTTGATCGGACTTATTGTGGTAAATTATAGTCAGATTCACCTAAGGAGGGTGGACAAGATCTAACCTAGTCATTAGTTAAATTGAATAAACTGAATGTGTCTCTATTTATTTCTAACATTCTATATTCTTTTATAATTTTATCAAATAATTTTAAAAGAAAAATATTTTAAAAACTCCAATTCAAACTCAATCATTTCTTATAATTTTCTTTACCTTCATTTTTCTCTTCCAATTTATATATCGTGTTTATTAATCTATTTAACAAATGATAACAATATCACATTGTAAAATAATAAATTGAATTATTTAAAGTTAAATTCTTTAGTACTCATGAGTTTAAGTTGGATACCTTTATTGCAAATTATTTTAAAATTTAAGTTTGTTTTAGAATAAAATCAATAAAAATGATGTGTATTAAATTGTAGTATTTAATTGGTTGAAGGTATTCAACAAAAATTAAGAGTATCGAAGTGTTTACCTTATTTAAAAGTGTTAAATCATGCAAACTTAAAATTAAATCATTAGTCAAATGTAATATTGAATTCTCATTAATAAATGAGTATAAAATACATATTAATAAAATTTTAATTATTTGCTAATAATTATTAAATTCATTAAAAAATTAAGTTGTCTTTTCAATTATTGTACAATTATTAACCTCTTAATGATTTTCAAAAACAATAATAATATGACAATGAAATTAAATAATTTCAATTCAATAAGTAAGTTATTCAAAATATTTGAAATAGACAAAACAAACAAACAATAAAAAGCAAATTATTAACCCAAAAAAACATTCAATTCATTAATAGATGATAGTTACATAAAAATAAATAAAATTATAATTGTTTAGTAATAATTGTTATTAAAAAAATTATTTATAATTACCTTTTTAATATTTAACTACGTATCACTCCCATATTCTAAAAACAATTTTTTTTTTAAGTAACATTTATACTTATTTGTGAATAAATCATCTCAATATTTGTATATATAAAATAAAAAAAAAACGATATTAATAATTAATATATACGACAAATCGTGAGTGGCACGTCCTGAATTAGCGCGCGTGTTTTCGTACAGTAGCAAAGTTGTTATAATAGGTCGCTACCACACCACACTACCCAGTGAGTAAGTAACGGTTACCATAGTACAACCCATTACACCACCGGCTACCGGTTACACTATTGACTGATCATCATTTTTTACACTTTCTAACCTGCTATAACCGGTTCATTTGAAGCAACCGAATATCTATATGTACACACCTTCAAGATATCAACTTTAACCTAGCTTTTTTTCTCATCGAAGATGGAGGGTTACAAATCTAGCAGCAACGACATTCCTAGCAGCAACGACATTCCTAAACCAGAAAAAATGCCAATCTCATTTTCACTTATGGAAATCCCATTCACAGGAACCAAGGTTGCTCTTCCTATGGTAATCAAGCTCCAAATCAACAACAAAATGGTTTTAAGAGTCTCTGTCAACGAAAGTAGCCAAGCCAACATTCTCTACATGTCCGCATTCTTGAAGATGGGACTATCAGAGTCGATGCTGAAACCATTGGAAGCATATCTCAAGGGTACTATTGGAGATGGTGTGCCTGTCAAAGGATACATCGATTTGGACACTACATTCGGTAAAGGAGAAAATGCGAAGATGATGAAGGTAAGGTATCTGGTCATTGATTCGTGGTCTGTTTATAATGTTGTTATCGGCATGCCTGTTGTTGCTGAGTTGGGAGCAGTGATCTCAATCGTACACCTCAAAATGAAATATCCTATTGGAGATGGTATGGTTGGAGTTGTCAACGCGGATCTTGAGATGGCCAAAAAGTGTCACGAAATGTGCCCCCATTACCTTAGATGCTTAGTTCATTTTGAAATACCTTGTGCTTTGTGTGTTTGAAAAGTATTTTTGAAGACGCCTTAGTGCGGCGAACTTTGTAATGTTTCTCGGAATAATAGAGAACGTATATAAAGTGTTTGAAAATGATTTTGAAAGAGGTTTTGTGTAAGTGTCAAAATTGTTTGAGTATAGCATCTAGGAACTATCTACTTTTACTCGAAAGGGTTGTTCTTTTCCTTTTTTTCCTTTAGACATTGCTATCCTACTATTAGTGAGTAGGTAGCCATAGTCGTTGGATGTTTGAGGGACATTCGAAGGGACGTTTATACAGTCACAAAGGCAACTGGACAAGAAACTTTAGTAACTACCCTAGGGTTTTAAGATCGTTTTTACCGAGGCAACATCGAGAGGATCATCGAGGGACTTATGATCTTTCTAAAATCATAGAGAGGGTAGCCACTAAAATCTCTCAAGTTTCGAGAGATGTGACTGTTTTTCCAAAGACAACCAAAGTGGGATACTCTAGAGGTGTACATCTGTGATTGTATTGTATTCAGTTATTTTTGTCTTTGCATTAGGTTTGCTAGCGTTTTGTTTAATTCTTGCCATACAATCCTAGTTAGCATGCATCTAAACAGTTAATAATTTACAGTAATAAAAAGTGAGAAAATGTAAGTCTAGCTATTACAAGGCTTCAGGGAGGGGGTTAATTACATGTCCAAAACTAGGAGGGAAATAAAGCAGTAAATGTAAAAGCCTACTTTAAACTATTGCAACTAGGAAGTAGGTACAATAATATGAAAAAAGTGTGAAAGGAAATAACGTGCGTGAAATGAAAATAACGTCTAAAACTTAAAAAGGAAAAATCTTTTTGTTTGTTTTTTATCATGGAAAGAAAATTAATTTAAAATCCTAAGTCTATTTAGTTTTAAATTAAAAAAGGTTAAAATAATAAATCAATTAACTTACATAATTAATTTATTTGAGAAAATGCTAACCTAATATTTTTGTGATTTTTATGTGATTTTTGTATTGTTAAAAAAATAAAACAATTAAAAGCAAATAAATAAAACAAAATAAAAAAAAGTTAAATGGGCCAGGATAGTAAAAGTAACAGGGGGTATGACTTTGAAAAAAAACATAGGTACGTGTCAAAGGGAGCCCAGAGGTTGTGCTGGATCCAGTAAGGGGAGCCTTGGAGAGTGCATGATGAGTTGCACATCTGAGTATATTGGATTTGGATGCGTTGAGATATCATGGTGAGGATCAGATGATGTACGGTACACACACGGGACATGCCAGCATTGAATCTGTAAATGAAACATTAGAAAAATAAAATGCAGACCTAGGTATCGAACCCAAGTTTTTCTCCCTTGCACGCGTTCCCTTTACCACTGAGCCATTTTATCAATCGTTAATTATAACACAGTAATAAATATGTAAATGAAAATAAAACAAGAATATATTTGAAATTCAAAACACGCGCGCTGGATTATTTGGCCCAATAGGTGAGAGACAAATGGATGACCGGAATCAGCCCACAGGAGTCAACTCTCCGGTGGAATTCATTGGATCTACAAGCCTTTGAAGAAATTGTGGCACTCCTCATTTATGGGTTGGTCTTGTTCCCAAATCCTGACCAGCTTGTAGATGTCAACGCCGTCAAGATCTTCTTATCCAGAAATCCAATACCAACATTGCTTGGGGACATTCTTCACTCATTTTACACACGAACAATGAGAAAGAGGGGTGTTCTCATGTGCTGTACTCCTCTCCTTGCAAGGTGGTTTATTTCGCACCTGCCACAATCTGTTTTGAAGAATGACCAAGGCTTAAGGTGGTCACAACGGTTGATGACCCTCACTCACTCTGATGTACATTGGTGTTCTCGGTCCAGAGAAAATGTCATCATCGTCGATCGTTGTGGAGAATTCCCTAATGTTCCATTACTTGGTGTGATCGGTGGATTTAGAACTGACTGTTTAACGCTGGTTCGCGAAATGTCGCGGAAGCAAGAGTCGCCATCGTCTTTTATTTTCTCCAACATGGACAGGACAAAAGCACAGCAAAATTCCTTATGAGATAATTTCTCGGTTCGGGAGGTAGATTTATAGAAAGGGAAGGTGTTAGCACCCTTTCTATCCATGATTATCCATGGGCTCTTAGATACTTGCTCATTTGTGTTTTCAAAAGATGTTTGCTTTTCAAGGTGTGAGTGAGTTTGAAAAAGTTTCTTTGAAAACTTCAATTCGACTCTTGTATCAGTCCTCAAGAGTGTTGTGAAGCGTTTGTCTTGAAATCTTTTAGAAAGTGTCAGTGTGAAAAAGGTTTTTTTTTGTTTGTTTTTAGAAAGAGAGCAAGTATCTATGAGTTGTCTACCTACCCTAAGGAATTAGGCTGTGTAAATGTCCTTAAGGTAATGCCATCCCACCATTGAGAGGTAGGTAGCACCACCGTTGGAGGTGTTCGGGTCAATTCGCTTTTAGGGACAGTGTGGTCACCAGAGCAACAGTAGGACACCTTAGAAGCTACCCTTATGCCATTGATCCTTTTTTTTAATCGAGGCAACTTTTCCGAGGCAACTTGTTTTGAGGCATATGGATCAACGGACATAAGGACTTACTAAAACATCCTATACTCGACGACCACGTTTCGAGGGCAAGGCAACAGTGAGGCGTACCCTAAGAGTGGTGTGTGAATTTGTGTGTTATTTTCAGTTATGTTTTGTCTTGTCATGCATTTGGTGAGCTACGCATTGTTTTTAATTTAGGCCATTCATTCTTTCATGCGATTTATAATTTAAAAGGGCGGAAATTAAAGTGCGGAAAATAAAGTCCTACGCTATTACAAGGCGCGGGTCTATACATCGCCAAATTAACAAAGACCCGTTTTGAATAAAGATGCGGAAAATAAATAAATTCCTAATTACTATTACAAGGCTTGAGCAGTTACATAATATTTAAAACGAAAAATAAGAACAAACGCGCGAAAAAAAATTAGAATCGAATGTTCGAGGGCGTTGGACCCTTTAAAGATTAAATTGAAATTAAAAGTTAATTAATTGTTAAATTAAAAAAAAGAAATTGTTTTTTATGTTTTTATTTTTTTTAATGAAAATAAAGAAAATTAATTAAAATTGGAAGTTAAATGAAACCCTAGTTCTAAATTATTTTTAGTTGTTAAAGAAAAATATTCAAGTTTAACCTAGTTTACACTAGTTAATGTAATTACATGGGTATTTACAAAATAATTAATAATTAATAATAATAATAAGAAGAAATTGTTTATTAAGAAAAAGAGTAAAAATGCTAAAAAACCTAATTTCTACATATTTTAGTTATTAAGAAAAACATTTAAATTTTAAAACCTAATTTAACTAAATTTATGAATTAAAGTTTATTCAAAAAATAATGGGGAAATTAATGTTAATAACACTAAAACATTTTTTTGATTTTTTATGCTTATTACTGTGAAAATTAATTTATGGAATTTAAAGACAATAATTAAAAATAATTAAAAGAATAAAAAGGAAAAAGAAATAAAAACTAAAAATTGAGCAAACCATGGGGGGTGTCTGACCCTTTTGGAGGTTAATTGTGAGAAATCTGGCCCAAGAATAAAGCCTTTTTTTTACTTTCAGGAATTATGTGTGGAAGGGTTGACTAGCGTGCATGATGATCTTCCCATTCTGGCCATCAGATTGAAGCTCCTGGACACTTGGCAGGCCTAAGCGTTGGGACATATGGTGGACCACTGGAGGGAAATTGCACCTGAACACGTTACAACAAAAATTATAGAGAATATGGGGGGACCTGGGAATCGAACCCAGGTCCCAGTACTTGCATGACAACTCAACTACCAACTGAGCTAGCGCGTTACTTTGTATATCTAATGGATAATGATTATTATAAGAGAGAAAACAAGCGTTAGTGGTGTTTAACGAAAATGCGCGCCAGTATTTAAACTATCCAGTAAGATCAAGCCACACTAGCATCGTCTTCCTTTTGTTCCTGCAAATAATACCAAATAGCGGGGGTTTTAAACCCCCACTAACTGCAATGCATAAAAATAACGATTAGAGCATGGTCAATTATAAAAAGGGCGCGAGGTGGTCAAATGATTCGTCTGGATGCCCTGATTTCAATGGTACCAGTTTGGTGGCCCAATTTTTCCATATGGGGAAAGCCCCAATTCAAAGCTTCTGCAACCCTAGAAATCGTTAATGGTGAATCGTGATACAGGGCTTGATAATTCAATTGAGTTATGCCATTAGCTTCAGCATATCCATATTAGTGTAAATCAACAATTAAAATGCATGAACAATGCCTGGAAATTAAAACACGATAATGAAAAAATCTATGAAAAGTGAGACATCGTTCTACCACTTCTTTGGGTATGGAGGCCTGGATTTGATTGCAAATGCTTCCTAGTAGTGTCAGGAGTGTATTGGAATACTTTACAAGCCTTGAATCGTCCTCTAGGTGTGAAAACAGTTTCAAGGTTTTTAGGTGAAAGTTGCAAGTTTGTTATTGGTTTTCTGCGCAGCCTCTTGTCTCCAATGGAATAGGTTTCACTTGTGCATAAGTAAGTGAGTGAATTAGGTTAAGAAAACCAGCCCATAATCCATGCATTCATGTTTTTGAATATTTGATTTTGTCAAATCTTTTCCAATCTTTTTTTCATGCAAATTATGCCAATTATGGAAGATTTTGTTCCCTTGAGGTAGTACACGAGATATTTGGTTCATAAATGGAAGAATATGCTGCACAAAAAGATTTAAAACCATTGTTTAGTATTTTTCTCATAATTAAATTTAATTAAATGAATTAATAAGATTAAAAATTCAATTAATTAATTAAAAATAAGAAAATAACTCCCTTTTAGCTTAATGGGTCGTGCATAGCCTTTGGGTAATGATTCATGGAAGAAATTGAGGCCCCTTAGCAATTTTGAGGCATTTGAAGCAAAGTTGACTTTTCAAAATTCCCAAAAATTTCCCAACTTCTACAAGGCATATCTTGCTCAATTTTTAAGCTTTGATCATCTTCTTGGACATTTTGGAAAGGTCTTGAAGTCCTCTAACCAATGTATTTGGTCCCATGTCATTTTGATTTACCAATTTCAAGTTATGGTCTTTGACTTAAAGTGCCTTTTTGTTGACTTTTGAAAATGACCTATAATGTTGAAATTGATAACTCTTTGTGAGAGCATTTCTTGGGCTTGAAGTGTGAATATGAGTTGTAGGAAATGTCATTCTCTTCAAGATGAGCATTGGATGGTATTTTTCTGATGAACCATGAAAAAGTTATGCCTTGGTCAAGTTACAGTTGACTTTTCAGCTGTCCAAAAATAGAAACTTTTGCATCTTGATGATTTTTGAGCCATTCTTGTGGAATCATGGTCAAGACTTGACCAAATGATGATTGTGGCTTCAAAATAAGATGTTGACCAAATTTTTTGACTTTTGACTGCCAAATGACCATTTTGCCCCTACAGTTGTCTGTGGAGCAATTAGGGTTTTTGACTGTGCAACTTGACCTTGTGAGCCTTGAAACTTGACATGTAGGTGCTTGACAATGTGTATGAGCATATGTGACTTGATTGAGCCCTTGAAAACTTCAACTTCCTTGCAAGAACCAAAACCCTAATTTGACTGGCTTTAGGAGAATGGTTGACTGTGTAGCCCTTGAGTAGATTTTGAACCATTTGAAGTGATGCTTGGCAAAACTTTGAAGATTATGGGAGGGCAAATTTTGGGGTACAACACTTGGCATTAGGGGAGGCATTACCTACAACCCTTGTTTAGCTTTGAGACAATTTGGATATGCAGGAAGAGACGACCATCACGACATGTTGATTCCTGACCTAGTTTTTGACTTCGACAACGATGCGCAAGGACTTCGCCAAAGATTCATCAAAGCTTGGAGGATGCCTAACAAGGTAGACAACAAGACACTGGGGCACAAGAACTCCATCCCTCTTGAGCCTTACCTCAAGTGGGTACAAACCCGAGCCCAGAGTCTGATGATGCCTTATCCTCATATTCTCCCTGTGATTAAAGAGCCCGTCAAGGAAGGAGAGGTTCCCTACACCATCCTGTATCCTGACATGCCTACATCGTGGGAGGAGATGCAGAAGAGTTGGATCCAACTCAAGGAGGAACGAAACACTTTTGAAGCCAGCTTCTACGCCAGTGAGAAGAAGGTTTTGGAGCTTACCCGCCGACTCCACGAGGAAGAGACCCTCAACACCTACATCGCACCAAAGAGGATGCGCAACGTCTTTTTACCTTGAGAAGTTTTTTGTAATATTTGGCCCATGGGGCATTTATGTACTGACAAATTTCTTCTTATTAATATGACGGGCGCTCTTTTTGTTTGCAACAATTTTGAATGTTCTAAATCCTTGAATGCATTGCATACATAAGCATATCATTCATCATACGCATAAGCAGGTCTCCACACCAGGTTTCCTTATCTTTCTGCTGTTTATTTCAGTAAGATGGATCTCGAACAGACGGTCAAGGACTTGCAGTCTCAGAACTCACAGTTTCAACAACTCCTGATGACCTTGGCTAAGGGTCAGGAAGATCTGAAAGCCCTATTGGGGAACAAAGAGCAAGTGAAAAAGAAGAAGAAGAGAATCGGGGTGGCTACCCTAGGAAGAAGGTTTGAGGGCGAAGCCAGAAGAGTCCTTGAATTTCCCCTACATCTGAAGAGGGAACCAGTAAAGGGAATGCGGCTGCGGTACCTTCCGAATCTGAGGTTGAAGAAGAGGAGGCTGAAGAGGACGAAGACTACTCTGATCAACAATACTCACCCGCCGGTGATAAGTACAAAGGTTTGGAAGACAGGTTGGCAGCTATGGAGCTGCAGAGAGTTCCCGGCTTAGATTTCGAAGATTTGGGATTAGTTGCTGGAATTGTGATCCCCCCGAAGTTCAAAGTGCCAGTTTTTGCAAGGTATGACGGGCTATCCTGCCCGAAGATGCATCTCAGATCATATGTAAGGAAGATCCAACCTTACACTGCCGACAAGAACCTTTGGATCCATTTCTTTCAAGATAGCCTTTCTGGGGCTCAACTCGAGTGGTTCTATCAGCTGGATGGAGCCAGTATCCGAAACTGGGAAGACTTGGCTACTGCCTTTTATAAACAATATCAGTACAATTATGACCTCGCTCCTACGCGTACCCAACTCCAGGGTATGTCACTAGGGACGGGCGAAGGATTCAAGGAGTATGCGCAAAAGTGGAGAGACCTGGCTGGCAGGGTGCAGCCACCACTGACTGACCGTGAACTTGTTGACATGTTCCTTGGGACCCTGTCTGGTCCGTTCTTTAACCATCTGGTTGGTAATTCTTCTGCTGGGTTTACAGATTTAATCTTGACTGGTGAGAGAATAGAAGCTGGTATCAAGTCGGGAAAGATACAGAAAGGTGCCGCTGCGAATACTGAAAAGAAGCCCTTCAAGAAGGAAGCCAATGCTATTTATGGTCCCAGAAGACAAGTTAAGCCGGAACGCCGCCAAGCCGTCAATGCATTGGTAATTTCAAAGCCTATTGCTGCTCCTCAGCAGTTTAACCAACCAAGGGGTGAGAGGCCCAAAAGGCAGTACACCCGACTTAGTATGACCCTGTCGCAGATATTGCTGCAACTACTGTCAACCAATCTGGTAACTGTCAAGGAAGCTCCGAAGGTAGTGAACACAGCTTCTCCAAAGTACAACCCCAACGCCCGTTGCGCTTATCACTCAGATAGCCCGGGGCATACTACAGACGATTGCTGGGCTTTGAGGAATAAGGTTCAAGACCTTATTGATGCTAAGGAAATACAGTTTGAGGCGCCCGAAAGACCCAATGTTGTGACTGCTCCCATGCCCCATCATGGAGTGAATGATGTGGAAGAAGACCGATATGTAGCCTCTGTGGAAGATATTGTTACCCCGTTGTTGACTGTCAAAAGGAATCTGTTGCTAGCCGGTTTATTTCCGGGATGTGGTGAAGATTGCCTTCTATGTGCTGTTTCGCCTTTTGGTTGTCCTTTGCTGAAATCGGGTATCCAAAGCCTGATGGATAGCAAAGAAATCTTGTTCGAGAAGATTGCCGTTCCTATTATCCCTACTGAAAAAGTTTCTATTGTCACTATTTTCAATAACCCTCCTAAGGCTCTCTCAAAGAAGCCTGTCAAAATCATGTCCACTCAGAAGATTGCTCCTATCATCATCACTGTTCCGGGACCCCTCCCCTATACGTCCGACAAAGCTGTCCCGTGGCACTATGGGGCATATGTTTATGTGCTTGGAGTGAAGCAAGAGTTTGATACAAGTACCAGTGTCAGTAACATCACCGGGCCTGCCAAAATTACTCGCAGTGGTAGGTTGTTTTCGCCAGATATCACACCACCAGCTATTCAGAAACCTCTTATCATCACACCTACAAGTGTGCATGTTTCCCTTCCTAATCAAGTTCCTGTTTCTACCCATGCTGCCGAGTCATCCGACGCTCGGGGCAAAGGGATTGCTGCTGATTTTCCTGCCCTGACAGAGGCACCAAAGACAACAACTGTTGAAGCCTCCCAGCAAGAGATGGAGGAGATCCTCAAGATTATCAAGAAAAGTGATTTCAATGTTGTTGAGCAGTTGGGTCACACCCCCTCTAAAATTTCTATGCTATCACTGTTGTTATGTTCAGAGGCCCATGCCAAGGCCCTGATCTCCTTCCTGAAGACGGCCCATGTGCCACAAGAAACGTCTGCTGATCAATTTACTGACTGTGTGGCCAACTTGACTGCTGATAATGGTTTGGGCTTTTCTGACGCCGATTTGACTGCTAAAGGAAAGAACCATAACGATGCCTTGCATGTCTCCATTGAATGCATGGGCACTACTCTTGCCCATGTGTTGGTAGACACCGGTTCTTCATTAAACGTATTGCCCAAGAAAGCCTTAGACAGGTTAGATTGTGAGGTTTTGAAGCTCAAGCCTAGTAACATTGTTGTCCGAGCCTTTGACGGTTCGAAAAGGATGGTACATGGCGAAGTTGACATCCCAATCAGGGTTGGTTCTCAAGTTTTTGATTCTACTTTCTATGTGATGGACATCCGTCCATCCTACTCTTGTTTGCTGGGTCGTCCATGGATCCACAAGGCTGGAGCTGTGACCTCCACACTACATCAGAAGCTTAAGTACCCGGTTAGGGGGAAAATTGTTACAGTTCAGGGAGAAGAAGAGTATATGGTCAGCCACCTTAACTCGTTCCGGTACATAGAAATGGATGGGGAATTCATTGAGACTCCATTCCAACACTTTGAAGAGGTGCCTCAGACACTGGCGTCAGCTGAAACTGTGAGTAAAGACCCTCCTTTGAAGATGGCTTCCTTAAAGGATGCTCGGGCTGCGATTGAGAAGGGTGAGTGCACAAACTGGGGCCGAATTCCTGACTTCACTCCAAAGACTGACAAGTTTGGTTTGGGCTTCACTGCAGAAGCTCAGAGGGCTGTTCGTAAGGCAAAGATTGGAAGACCTCCTGTGTTCATCACCAACCCAATAGTGAATGCTATTGAAGACGAAGTGGAGGAATCTGAATTCGACAGCTAGATCTACCCAACAACCGACAGTGGACCAAGCAACTGGACTGCCAAAGACTTTACACCTATTACTTTTGTCACTCAGTAATGAACTCTTTTGTTTTCAATTTGTAACAAACAATATGTTGAAACTTTTATGGCTCGGCATCCTACCCGGGGCACCGTGGCTCCATTTGTGAGGGCTTTTTGTGACATTTTCATATATCATTAATCAAAACATTGGACGTTTGTTGCATTTCAAATCTTGTGCTCCTTTTCTTTCTTTATTATATATTGCAAAACAACTATATTTACACACACTCACTTATATAGGTTCCAATCCACTCTGGATCTCACTGGTAACGACTCTGCTACTGCCAGTTATGACTTCGAAAATCCGATCAACTTAGCCGAAGACGAAGGTGAAGATGATTGCGAAGTGCCTGGTGAACTTGCAAGACTGCTACTCCAGGAAGAGAGGGCCATTCAGCCACATGAAGAGCCAGTGGAAACGGTAAATCTGGGTACTGAGACAGACAGGAAGGAAGTCAAGATCGGTGCCAATCTAGAGCTCAGTGTGAAACAACGGTTGATTCAGATGCTGCATGACTACATGGAAATCTTTGCTTGGTCTTACGAAGACATGCCTGGTTTGGATACCGACATTGTGGTTCATCACCTACCTACCAAGGAAGACTGCCCTCCGGTAAAACAGAAGGTCCGCCGTATGCGTCCAGAGATGTCTGAGAAAATCAAAGCTGAGGTTATGAAACAATTTGATGCCGGGTTTCTAGCATTGACTTCTTACCCTCAGTGGATTGCCAACGTGGTTCCGGTGCCAAAGAAAGATGGTAAGGTCCGAATGTGTGTTGATTACAGGGATTTGAACAGGGCCAGCCCCAAGGATGATTTCCCTCTGCCTCATATCGACGTTCTGGTTGACAATACTGCTCAGCATAAAGTTTTCTCCTTCATGGACGGCTTCTCCGGTTATAATCAGATCAAGATGGCTCCTGAAGACATGGAGAAGACCACTTTCGTTACTCAGTGGGGCACCTTCTGCTACAAGGTCATGCCTTTTGGGTTGAAGAATACTGGGGTAACCTACCTGTTATACCCCAAAATTTGCCCTCCCATATTCCTCAAGAAATTGCCAAGCCAAGCTACAAAATTCCCCAAGGGTTGTGCAGTGCAACAGTCTCCCATACAGTCAAAATTAGGGTTTTGAGTCTGATCAAGAAAAGGAAGTGTTCAAAGGCCCAATCAAGTCTCATATGCTTACAAACATGGTCAAGCATCCTCATATCAAGTTTCAAGGCATTCAGCTCAAAATTGCACAGTCAAAACCCTAAATTGCACTACAGTCAACTGTAGGGGCAAAATGGTCATTTGACAGTCAAAAGTTCAAATTTTTGGTCAACATATCATTTTGAAGCCACAAACATCATTTGATCAATGCTTGATCATGATTCTCAAAATTTGGCTCAGAAATCATCAAAGATGCAAAAGTTGCTATATTTGGACAGTTGAAAAAGTCAACTGAAATTGACCAGGGCATAACTTTCACATGGATTATCAGAAAAATTCCATCCAAAGCTCATTTTGAAGAGAAAGACATTTCCTACAACTCATCTTCATACTTCAAGTCCAAGAAATGCTCTCACAAAAAGTTATCAATTTCAACATTATAGGTCATTTTTAAAAGTCAACAAAAAGGGACTTTAAGTCAAAGGCCATAACTTGAGATTGGAAAATCAAAATGACATGGGACCAAAGGCATTGGTTAGAGGACTCAAAGACCTTTCCAAAATGTCTAAGAACATGTGAAAATCTTAAAAATTGAGCAAGTTATGCCTTGTAGAAGTTGGGAAATTTTTGTGAAATGGCAAAAGTCAACTATCCTTGAAACTCCAATTTTTGACAAAAGGGCCCACTTTCTTTCACTTGATTCATCCTTGTCATGCCACACACGTGTCCCATGATTAATTTCAAGACCAAATATTGATTTTTCTATTTTATTTAATTTTTGATAATTTAATTCATTTTAAATCTTTAAAAATTCAAATAAAATTCAAAAACCAATGGAATAGTGTCATTTGAATTTGGACAACTTCCATATATCATGGGCCAACTCAAAAACTCAGGCTAGGGTTAAATTGCACACTAAGTCTTGGTCTTGGCTTAAAAGAAGGAAAAGTTTGTTAATGAAAAAACCCTAGGACTAGTTCTCTCATGGGCATGAATCAAGGTCAAATAACAAGCTAATTCTCTTCCATCATAAGCACTGAGTCAAACCCTAACCATAAGACACCAAAGGCTGCGCTCAAAAGCTCATAAAAAACTTGAAATTTGGACTTGAAAACTAGATTCTGAAATCACTATTAGAGGTAGTTTTAAGCCCTAAGACTGATCCCAATAGCTTCCTAAAACTCTCCTGATCAGATTCCAATCACAAACAAGAACCAAAACGCCCTGAATCGGTATCAAGAACTCAGACTGTACCTCGAAACTCTTGAAATCGCATATCTCAAATCATACATCTTTTTACATTTTGATTGATGAATTCTTGTTCATGTTGGAGTTTCCAAGCTAATCATTACCTTTAATTGCGTTTTTATTGACCATACGAGATTATGCCATGTTTGAAATTCTAGGGTTACAGGTCTTCAAAATTGGGGCTTTAGCAATAAGGCAAAATTAAGCCACCAAACCATGGCCATCCAACTCAGTGCAGAGAGACGAAGAAGACCCACTAGTCGCGAACAATTTATGAAGCCCATAGCTCCATTCGCTATTTTTCCAAAACCAGCCTAAGACCATGCTACGAAAACTGTTGCCATAGTGTTTTATTTTACAGGATGAGGAAGAAGATGGTTTCGTGTCCATCAGCTATTGGCCATTTTGAAATCGCGCGCGTTTTGGCGTACTAACTCTTGTTTGTTCTTATTATATTTATTTGTTAATTATATATCAAACAGGTTAAGTGGCACAGATGGCAAGCGCTTATTGTTTCAATCTCCAAGACCTGGGTTCGAGTCCCAGGTCTGTACAATATTTCACGTTATTTTTCAATTCAAGTTCCCATGCAGATTCCTCATTAGAGCACACCATGTACCATCATCATCCAGATGCCCACGTGTCCATCCAATCCACACCAAAGGCTTAGATTAAAAGAGTATGCTGCGCTTGAGTCAAACGTGTCACACATGATTCAGAAAGTCAAATAGGCCACTGCCTATTGGGCCAGATTCCACTAATTTGACCTCCAATTTTGGGGCCACCCCCCCTGGTTTGCTTTTCTTTTCACATTTTATTTTCTTTAATTATTGTTTTATTTATTTTGTTGTTTTAATTCAGTAATTATTTTCTTTTAACAAAATACAAAAACTTAATTAAAAACCAGAAAAGACCAAAAAAAGAGTAAATATTTTTATTATAATTATTTTCTTGTAAATAAATTAATGTATAATGAATTTAGTTTTAATTAGGATGTTTGCAATTTTAATTCTTTTCATATTAAATAAAAAAATAATTAGAATTAGGTTAATTAATAATTTCCACTTCTTTTAATTTTTCCTTTTTTTTTCCATAATATTATTATTTATTTATTTATTTTATTTTTTATAATTAAATGTATATAAATAACTTAGATTTAAATTAGGTTAAAAATTCAATCTTTTTCTTAATAACTTAAAAAACATTAGAATTAGGGTTTACATCCAATTTTTTTGTTTTAATTAATTCTTTTTCTTTTAAATCTTAAAAAACACAAAAATACCAAAACATTTAATTTTAATTCTAATTCTTCATTAATTTTAATTTTTTGCAAAAGGGTCCAACGCCCATGTTCATAATTTATTTAATTTGCGCATTTATTTTATGTCATTTATTATAATTATGTACATGTCCCAAAGCCTTGTAACTTTATCTCTCGCACTTTTATTTTATTGCTTCTTTACTTTCAGTCAAATCGGGTTCGGTTTATTTTGGCGATGTGGACCCGCGCCATTTGTAATAGTTTAGATTTATTTTCTCGCAAATATATAACTGTTAAATATGCATGCAAGAATGAATGGCCCTAATTAAAATCAAGCGTAGATCACAACAAACATGACAAGACAAATATCAATGAAAACGACACACGAATCGCACACACCACCCCTAGGGTACGCCTCACTGTTGCCTTTCGAAAGGTGATCGTCGAGTAGAGGACGTCTTAGTAAGTCCTCATGATCCGGGAACCTGGCATGAGGGTAGCTTCTAAGGTGTCTTCCCATTACTCCGGTGATCACCATGTCCCTAAAACTCGAATTGACCCGAACCCCTCCAATGGTGGTGCTACCTACCTCTCAATGGTGGGATGGCACCACTTTAAAGGACATTTACACAGACGAATTCCTTAGGGTAGGTAGGTTCTCAAGGATACTTGCTCTAATTTCAAACAAATCAAAATCTTTTCACACCAACACATTTTCAAAAGCTTTCAAAGCAAACTTTTCAAACACTCTGACGTACGAGTTGAACTGAAACTTTTCAAAGAATATTTTTGAAACCCACATTGAAAAGCAAACAAACATTTTTGAAAACACATTGAGCAAGTATCTAAGAGCCCATGGATAACCATGGATAGAAAGGGTGCTAATACCTTCCCTTTCTATAACCTACCTCCCGAACCGAGAGCAATCTCTTTAAAGGAATTTTTCTGTGCTTTTGTCCTTTCCATTTGGAGAAAATAAAAGACGGTGGCGACTCTTGCTTCCGCGACATTTCGCGAACCAGCATTAAACAGTCAGTTCCAGATCCACCGATCACAGAACTGGCGACTCTGCTGGGGATTTAAATTTAAAGTGAGGTATACCTTAGGACTAAGATCACTGTGTTTTCAATTGCTTTCCTTGTTTGCTTTATTATTGTGGGACTGTCTTGGGAGTTCTATAGATCCTAAACCGGATCTGGGGGATACCTTCTTAGAAAGTAGCAACAAGGCTGTGAGGGAACTGTGCGGGGTATACCGACATGGTTGAAACAGTCTGCTACGTTGATGTGGCACTTTGGTGTGTACCGGTAACCCTTGAGTTCAGTCAAGGAGAGTACGGGGCCTCCATGTGGTGTCATGAAGCATCAACAGACCTTAGGAACCTTAATTGAACCATCTTGGCCTCTTTAGGGTAGTGAGATAACTGACTTTGGTGCAGTCCGAGGTTGGTTGATACTCGATACTACACCCAATTGAGGGTTGCTTTCCTGGAATATTTCGGTCGCCAGTTCAGTGGCTAAATCGAAACGATGAACAATGAAAGCAATCCCGTGATATTGGGAACCTTAGAACCCGGTTACTTTGATTAGGACAGGTTGAACCCACCAACTTCAAGAGGGTACTACCCAAACCCCATGCTGGCCTTAAACCTTAAGGGCTTGTCTTGTGTGCCTTGTGTGCCTTACATGTTTGTCTTTGTACATATCCGTGGTGTGTTTAATCATAGCATCATGACATCATCCAGCATCATATGCATTAACTAACCATTTCAGGGGTTCGAATTTTCATCTTTGTTCTTGTTTTGTAGGACATGGAAACTGTTCGTAGAAAGACAATTCAAATCAGTCTTGTAAGAATCCCTCCTCAGCTTAAGGAGCTTATATCCAGGATTCCCGAGAACTCTTCATTCAGTGAAAGGCATGGAAGCCTCATCAGCTTGGTCAACACCAACATTGAGGAAGATATGGTAAAGGTCCTGTTCCAATTCTTTGACCCTCTGCATCACTGTTTCACCTTCTTGGACTATCAGTTGGTACCTACATTGGAGGAGTTCTCCCGACTCCTGAAGATCCCTATCCTTGATCAGCTACCCTTCAACGGTACAGAAAAGGAACCTAAGCTTGAAGAGATTGCTAAAGCCTTGCACCTACAGTCATCTGACCTCAAGGGACATTGGGAAGTTAGAAGTGGTATCAAAGGGTTCTTAGCCAGGTTTCTGTTTGAAAAGGCCTATGAATGTTGGAACTCCCTTGACTTACAAGCTTTTGAAGAGGTTGTGGCCCTTCTTGTTTATGGTTTGGTGTTGTTCCCTAACCCAGACCGGCTCGTTGATATCAATGCTGTCCAGATCTTTATGTCCAGGAATCCTATACCTACGTTGCTGGGGGACCTCCTTCACTCATGTTACACTCGAACCATGAGAAAAAGAGGTGTCCTTATGTGTTGCACTCCTCTCCTGGGAAAGTGGTTTATTTCGCACCTTCCACAATCAGTCCTGAAGAACGAGCGGGGTTTGAGATGGTCACAACGGTTGATGACTCTTACACATGCAGATATACATTGGTGCCCTAGGTCCAGGGAAGATGTCACTATCATTGATCGTTGCGGGGAGTATCCTAATGTTCCTTTACTTGGAATCAGAGGGGGTATTACTTATAGTCCATGCCTGGCTTGGAGACAATTTGGTTATGCTCGGAGGGATGGTCCTCATGACATGTTGATTCCTGACATAGTTTTTGACTTCGACAACGATACTCAAGGACTTCGCCAGAGATTTATCAGAGCTTGGAGGATGCCTAGTAGGATAGACAACAAGACACTGGGGCACAGGAACTCCATCCCTTTGGAGCCTTACCTCAAGGGGGTACGAGCCCGCTCTCAGAAGTTAGCAATGCCTTATCCTCACATGCTTCCAGTAATCAAAGAGCCTGCCTTGGAAGGAGAGGTGTCTCACGTTATTCAGCACCCTGATATGCCCACATCCTGGGAAGAGATGCAGAAGAGCTGGATCCAGCTTAAGGAAGAGCGGAATTCTCTTGAGACTAGTTTGCATGCCAGTGAAAAGAAGGTCTTGGAGCTCACCCGCCTGTTGCATGAGGAAAGGAACCTCAACACTTACATAGCTCCAAAGAAGATGCGCAACATATTTTGGGATTGATTTGATCTTTTTGTACTTTTGCCCATGAGGCTTTGATGTATTAAACAATGATTTTCTTAATAATAACGTGTGTTCCTTTTGGTCTACAACAAATTTGAATTTTCGAACTCTTGAATGCATTGCATAAACACATATCATTCATCATGTGCATCATAGGTACTCTTCTTTTCAGGTTGTTTACTGTTCTTCGCTGTTTATTTCAGCATCATGAATCCTGAATCATCAACCGAGGCATCTATCAAGGCTCTTCAGGCGCAGAACGTCCAATTTCAGGCGCAGAACGCCCAATTTTAGGAGCTGATCAAGGGCTTGGCTCAGGGTCAACAAGAGTTGAAGACCATGCTTCTGAAGAAGACTAAGAAGAAGAGGAGGACTGTGCTATTTAACACTGGGCGCAGACTCGGGAACACCTTGGTTGAAGCTGAAAGGACTCCTCCATCTGTGGAGAAAGGTAGTCACCAAGAAAGGGAGGTCCCTACTCCTGTGGGCTCTGATACTGAAACAGACTTCAACGACGAACAGTACCCTCCTGCTGAAGACCGGTACAAACAGCTGGAAGACAGATTAAAGGCTATGGAAGTTCAGCGGGTGCCTGGATTGGATTTCGGAGACTTGGGGTTATCTACTGGGGTGGTGATCCCACACAAGTTCAAAACACCTGCCTTCGTGAAGTATGATGGGGCTTCCTGTCCCAAGATGCACCTCCGTTCTTATGTAAGGAAGATCCAGCCTTACACAGCAGACAAGAACCTTTGGATCCACTTCTTCCAGGAGAGTCTTTCAGGGACTCACCTCGATTGGTTCTATCAGCTGGATGGAATCAGCATTCGTAACTGGGAGGATCTGGCCACTGCTTTTTACAAGCAGTATCAATATAATTCCGACCTCGCTCCTACGCGTACCCAGCTCCAGGGTATGTCGCTAGGGTCGGGTGAAGGTTTTAAGGAGTACGCCCAGAAATGGAGAGACCTGGCTGGCAGGGTGCAGCCACCATTGACGGATCGGGAGCTGGTAGATATGTTTTTGGGGACCCTATCTGGTCCATTTTTCAATCATCTCATTGGTAATTCCTCTGCTGGATTTACTGATCTGATCCTAACTGGTGAAAGGATCGAGGCCGGTATAAAATCGGGGAAGATACAGAAAGTTGCCTCCTCCAGTACTGAAAAGAAACCCTTCAAAAAGGAGGCTAGTGCTGTATATAGCTCCCGGAGAACAGAGCGACCTGAACGCCACCAATCTGTCAGTGCGGTAATGATTGCCAAACCTGCTGCCGCTCCTCGGCCAACTAATCCTCAAAAGTTTGAAAGACCCCGGAGAGAGTTTACCCGGTTAAGCATGACCTTATCACAGATCCTGCCACAGTTGCTATCCACCAATTTAGTGACTGTCAGGGAGGCTCCAAAGTTTCCCAATACTGCATCCCCCAAGTTCAATCCAAATGCTCGCTGTGCTTATCACTCTGATAGCCCGGGGCATAACACAGATGACTGTTGGGCCCTAAAGAATAAGGTTCAGGACCTCATTGATGCAAAGGAAATACAGTTTGAGGCGCCCGAGAGGCCGAATGTTGTAACTGCTCCCATGCCCCAGCATGGGGTGAATGCTGTTGAGGAGGATTTGTATGTAGCTTCGGTGGATGATGTTGCTACTCCGTTGCTGATGGTCAAGAGGAACCTGTTGCTAGCCAGTTTATTTCCGGGATGTAGCGAAGGTTGCCCTCTATGTGTTGCTTCCCCTGCTGGTTGTCCTCTGCTGAAGTCAGGCGTCCAAAACCTGATAGATAGTAGAGAGATTTTGTTCAGAAAGACTGTTGTTCCTGCTGCTCCTGTTGAAGAAGTGTCGATCGTTACCATCTTCAACAACCATTCCAAGGCTCCTTCAAAGAAGCCTGTCCAAATTTTGCCAACTCACAAGAGTGCTCCCATCACCATTACTGTTCCGGGGCCTATACCCTACAAATCTGATAAGGCTGTCCCATGGCACTATGGGGCGGATGTTTATGTTCTGGGTGTGAAACAAGAGTTCAACATTGATACTGGTGTCTCCAACATCACTGGGCCTTCCAAGGTCACTCGTAGTGGAAGACTGTTCTCGCCAGACATTGCTCCTCCGGTAATTCATAGGCCTTTGATCTTCACACCTGCCAGGGTGCCTGTTTCTCCCCCTGACCAAGTATCCACCCCTGCTACTGAGTCATCTGATACTCGGGGCAAGGGGATTGCTGCTGATGTGCCTGCCAGGACGGAGGCACCAAAGACCATTGTTGAGGCTTCCAAGCAGGAAATGGAAGAAATCCTCAAGATAATAAAGAAAAGTGATTTCAACGTTGTAGAACAGCTGGGGCACACCCCCTCTAAAATCTCCATGTTGTCACTGCTGCTATGTTCAGAGGCCCATGCAAAGGCTCTGATTGCTTTCTTAAAGACAGCCCACGTACCCCAAGAGACGTCTGCTGACCAGTTCACCGACTGTGTGGCCAACCTAACCGCTGATAATGGCCTGGGTTTCTCTGATGCCGATCTGACAGCAAAGGGGAAGAACCATAATGATGCCCTGCATGTCTCCATTGAATGCAGGGGCACTACTCTTGCTCATGTGCTGGTTGACACAGGTTCTTCATTAAACGTGCTGCCCAAGAAGGCTCTGGATAGGCTGGATTGTGAGGGTCTAGAGCTCAAACCAACTCACATTGTTGTCCGGGCCTTTGACGGGTCCAAAAGAATGGTACATGGTGAGGTGGACATCCCAATCAGGGTTGGGTCACAGGTATTTGATTCAAAATTCTATGTGATGGACATCCATCCGTCCTATTCTTGTTTGCTGGGTCGCCTGTGGATCCACAAGGCTGGAGCTGTGACCTCCACATTACATCAGAAGCTCAAGTACCCGGTCAGGGGGAAGATTGTAACAGTGCAAGGGGAAGAGGAGTACATGGTCAGCCACCTCAACTCCTTTAGATACGTAGAAATGGATGGGGAGTTCATTGAAACCCCCTTTCAACATTTTGAGGAAGTGCCACAAACCCTGGCAGCAACAGAAGCAGATGAAGAGGTTTCTCCTATGAAGATGGCCTCCTTAAAGGACGCCCGGGCTGTGATCGAAAAAGGTGAATGTGCAAACTGGGGCAAGCTCCCTGATCTTACTCCTAAGACTAACAAGTTTGGGCTGGGATTCACCACAGAAGCTCAGAAAGCGGTGCGCAAGGCGAGAATTGGAAGACCTCCTGTGCTCATCACCCACTCAGAAGTGAATGCTATTGGAGAAGAAGACAAAATGGAAGAGTCAGAGTTTGATAGCTGGATCTACCCGACGACCGACGGTGGATTGACCAATTGGACTGCTAAAGATTTTACACCCATAACTTTTGTTCCCCAGTAATGAATTTCTTTGTTTTTGATTTGTAATAAACAATAATTTGGAACTATATGGCCCGGTGTCTTACCCGGGGCACCGTGGTTTTGTTTATGAGGGCTTTTGTTTGTCACCGTCATATATCATGAATAAAAGCATTGGACGTTTTTCACATTTCAAATTTTGCGCTCCTTGTCTTTCCTTTCTTTACATATTGCAAAACAGCTGTATTTACACACACACTCACTCATACAGGTTTCAATCCACTCTGGATCTCACTGGTAACGACTCTGCTACTGCCAGTTATGACTTCGAAAATCCGATCAACTTAGCCGAAGACGAAGGTGAAGATGATTGCGAAGTGCCTGGTGAACTTGCAAGACTGTTACAACAGGAAGAGAGGGCAATTCAACCCCATGAAGAGCCAGTGGAAATAATAAACTTGGGTACTGAGGAAGACAAGAAAGAGGTGAAGATTGGTGCCAACCTAGAACTCAGCGTGAAGCAACGGTTGACTCAGATGCTGCATGACTATAAAGAAATCTTTGCCTGGTCCTACGAAGATATGCCCGGATTAGATACCGACATTGTGGTCCATCACTTACCAACTAAAGAAGATTGCCCTCCGGTTAAGCAAAAGGTCCGCCGTATGCGTCCAGAGATGTCTGAGAAGATTAAAGCCGAGGTTATGAAGCAGTTTGATGCCGGGTTTCTTGCAGTGACTTCTTACCCTCAGTGGGTTGCTAATGTGGTGCCGGTACCTAAGAAGGACGGCAAGGTCAGGATGTGTGTCGATTACAGGGATCTGAACAGGGCCAGCCCCAAGGATGACTTCCCTCTACCCCACATTGATGTCCTTGTTGATAATACAGCTCAACATAAAGTGTTCTCTTTCATGGATGGTTTTTCAGGCTACAATCAGATCAAGATGGCTCCGGAAGACATGGAAAAGACTACATTTGTTACTCAGTGGGGTACCTTTTGCTACAAAGTCATGCCTTTCGGACTAAAGAATGCTGGGGCAACCTACCAACGTGCCATGGTTGCTTTATTTCATGACATGATCCATCATGAGATAGAAGTGTATGTTGACGACATGATCGCTAGGTCCCAGACTGAGGAAGAGCACCTTGATCATCTGCAGAAACTGTTTGACCGTTTGAAACTATACAAGCTGAGGTTGAACCCGAACAAGTGCACCTTCGGGGTAAGATCGGGGAAGTTGCTAGGCTTCGTGGTGAGTGACAAGGGAATTCAAGTGGACCCTGCTAAGGTCAAAGCCATTCAAGAGATGCCAGTTCCTAAGACAGAGAAGGAAGTCAGAGGCTTTCTAGGACGTCTGAATTACATTGCTCGCTTTATCTCACATCTGACTACTACCTGTGAACCAATCTTCAAGCTGCTGAAGAAAGATCAGGTAGTACGCTGGAATGATGAATGTCAGGCTGCTTTTGACAGAATCAAAGAATATCTCCAAGAACCACCCATCCTTATGCCACCAGTTGAAGGGAGACCTTTGATACTTTACCTGACAGTGCTTGATAATGCAATGGGGTGTGTGCTGGGGCAGCATGACGAGTCTGGCCGAAAAGAGCATGCCATTTATTACCTTAGCAAAAAGTTTACCGACTGTGAGACCCGATACTCACTGCTTGAGAAAACTTGCTGCGCTTTGGTATGGGCTGCTCGCCGGCTGAGACAGTATATGCTGACTCACACTACTTTGTTGATCTCAAAAATGGATCCTATAAAGTACATATTCGAAAAGCCTGCTCTGTCTGGGAGAATTGCAAGATGGCAGATGATCTTGACGGAATACGACATTCAGTACACGACCCAAAAAGCCATCAAAGGAAGTGTATTGGCAGACCACTTAGCACATCAAGCTGTGGATGACTACCAATCAATGAACTTCGAGTTTCCAGATGAAAGCATTATGATAGTAACTGACTGTGAAATACCTGGACCGGATGAAGGACCTGAACCAGGATCCCGATGGTCTATGCATTTTGACGGGGCATCCAACGTTTTGGGAAATGGCATTGGCGCCATCATTATATCTCCACAAGGTACTCATACTCCACTCACCGCCCGGCTGTGTTTCAACTGTACCAACAACATGGCGGAGTATGAAGCGTGTATCATGGGTCTTCAAGCGGCGATCGACCTGAGGATCAAATTTCTGAGTGTCTTCGGAGATTCCGCTCTTGTGATCAATCAGATCAAAGGAGAGTGGGATACGAAACACCCAAACTTGATTCCTTACAGAGAATGTGTGTTGGCCCTGATCCCCCACTTCACAGAGATAACATTTGAGCACTTTCCAAGAGAAGAGAATCAGTTGGCGGACGCGTTGGCTACAATGTCTTCAATGTTCAAGGTTAAATGGGATAATGAAGCTCCCCGGATCATCATCTGGAAATTGGACGAACCGGCATACTGTTGTGATCTCGAAACTGAATTGGTAACTGAGAAGCCTTGGTACCACGAAGTGAAGAGATACCTAGAAGCTCAGGAATACCCTGAAGGAGCATCTGTCAATGATAAGAAATTCCTGAGGAGGTTTGCAACCAAGTTCTTCCTAAGCAACGGCATCTTGTACAAGCGAAACCATGATTCAACCTTACTGCGTTGTGTGGATAAGACTGAAGCAGAAAGAATCATGGAAGAGCTGCATGAAGGGACCTTTGGTACGCACTCCAGTGGACACACTATGGCTAAGAGAATCCTACGGGCAGGATATTACTGGTCCACAATGGAAGCTGACTGTTACCAACATTCCAGGACATGCCACAAATGCCAGATTTATGCAGATAAAGTGCATGTTCCTCCGGTTCCTCTGAATGTTCTGACTGCACCTTGGCCGTTTGCAATGTGGGGCATAGACATGATCGGCGAGATAAAACCTACGGCATCCAATGGACATCGCTTCATCCTAGTGGCGATTGATTATTTTACGAAGTGGGTTGAGGCAGCATCCTATGCTACGGTAACCAAGACTGTTGTAGCACGGTTCATTCGGCATAACCTGATCTGTCGGTACGGCGTCCCTGAGCGGATTATTACAGACAACGGTACCAATCTGAACAATAAAATGATCGCTGAGCTCTGCGAACAGTTCAAGATACAGCACCACAATTCTTCTCCTTACAGACCGAAGATGAATGGGGCTGTAGAAGCAGCTAATAAAAACATCAAGAAGATCGTGCAGAAGATGACAGTAACGTATAAAGATTGGCACGAGATGTTACCGTTCGCTCTGCATGGGTATCGTACCTCAACTAGGACGTCAACCGGGGCAACTCCTTTCTCTCTGGTTTATGGCATGGAGGCAGTCTTGCCAATCGAAGTACAAATTCCTTCTCTCCGGATAATGAAGGATGCAAATCTGAATGAAGATGATTGGATCCAGACGCGACTTGATCAGCTCAACCTTATTGACGAAAAGAGACTTGCTGCTATCTGTCATGGTCAGACGTATCAGAAACGAATGATCAGGGCATTTAACAAAAAGGTCAGACCACAGGAATATCAAGTCGGGGATCTGGTGATCAAGCGAATCATCCTCCCTCAGAGTGATCCAAGGGGCAAATGGACCCCTACGTACGAAGGGCCATTTGTGGTTAAGCATGTGTTCTCAGGAGGAGCAATGATATTAACCAACATGGATGGTGACGACCTTCCTCATCCCGCCAATGCAGACATAGTTAAAAAATACTACGCATGAAAAAAGACCCGCTAGGCTGACATGTCTAGGCAAAAATTAGGGCTTCCCGTCGAACCAAAAGGGTTCGGGCAAAATGAAGGGATGAAAATGAAAAATCTGTACACCCGGCAAGTCGAAAACCTGAAAAGGCGGCTTGGGCAAAAATGGGTATCCCGGTGGACTGAAAACCCGAAAGGGCAGTCCAGGCAAAAGTTAGGGATAAAAACGTAATACTATGTCTCATCAGATCACTTTGCATCCAGAATCCGGTATCTACATCAAGTTCAGACGGCATCGATCAGTCAGCTTCACCTTCAACCAAGGTCATCAGGTGATGAGACGTACGGAGTATAAAGGCAATAGCAGAGTTGAAACCCAGTGGATCATTCATCTTTCACACAGCTGTTTTATTTTCTTTTGTACAAAACTTGTATAAACTCTTTTTCTCGGCGACGTTTCTCTTACTAGGATGTCAGCCTCTTGTACACAAAACGCCTATTCACAGGCTATTCAAAATCAATACAAATATACTTTTCAGTTAAACGTGCCAACTGTTTTTCTTTTTCTGTTTTGTTTTGCGAAGAACGTCCAAGGTTCAATTTGTGATATATGCATTGACAATAATTTGCTAGCTCATAAATATTTGCATACGAAACAAAGAATTAATTGCAGGTGACATTAGAAACAGGGGCAATAAGGAGTTGTCTAGGCAATCTAATTGTTCTATCCTCCAAAGTACCAAGGTAGGTTCAGCTAAAGAACATAACCAGGCATCTTAAATTCCCCAGAGAGTGAGACAGCAAGCAGTATACTCTCCTCAAGCAAAACAATTATCAAGTCTCAAGGAAATTGGGTATCCTCCAGTAGATCCCAATATTCCCCAACAGCATATATTCTTAACAAGCATCCCCGACAGTCTTGGTCTAAAGATTGTTCCCCGGCGGCATACATCAACATTCAAAGGAATCACTTCCCCAGCATATCAAAACTTCCCCAGGAGAGTCCCATCCAAGTTCCCCAGGAAAGATGGAATTCATCTCCCCAAGCAGTAAGCTTATCCCCAGTAAATTCTGGAAGCTTATCCTTCACAGAACACGAACGCGTCGTCTGGCTTGGTTTAAAGAGTTATTTCCTCAACAGGATATAACTGGGTTATCCTCAGCCAAAAGCCACGGAAAGGTCGTCGTCAACGTAGTTCTTTCCTATCCCCAGCGAAGTCCATCAATACTTCCAACATAACAACGGTATCGCCAGCAAATTACTACTATCAACACTCAGCAAAGCATCTCTATCCCCACAGAGTATTGCTTCCCAGCATGGTCGTCAGAGTATCTTTTCTCCCCGCAGAATCGTCCATTTGCCAAGTTTATTCCGCAACGGAGTCATCTTCTCCTACCGGTATACTTGCAACTATCATCCCCAACGGAAGTACAAGTTTATTCCTCAATATCAGCCCAGGATACGACTTCCCGGCACCCGTCAAGGATTTACTTTCCTAGACGAAAACATACATAAAACATCACATACATCATTATAGCATGCATAACGCACTGCATCATACAAATCTCATTTATGTTGAGAACATCATTGCTTGATCCATATCATGCATTGCATATGACTGACTTTTACCTTTCAGGAAAGATCCAGTTAAGTTCTCAAGCTACATTTCAAGACCTAGACCGGTTCAGTTAAATCGTCCCAAGATTTTCCTGATGCTTATCCAGTCAAAGGCCTTCTCTGGTTCAGTCAGATCGACCCTAAGATCTCCCTGATGCTTATCCAGTTGAAGATATTTCAAGACCTTGTCCGGTTCAGTTAAATCGACCCTAAGATTTTCCTGATGCTTATCCAGTCAAAGGCCTTCTCTGGTTCAGTCAGATCGACCCTAAGATCTCCCTGATGCTTATCCAGTTGAAGACATTTCAAGACCTAGACCGGTTCAGTTAAATCGTCCCAAGATTTTCCTGATGCTTATCCAGTCAAAGGCCTTCTCTGGTTCAGTCAGATCGACCCTAAGATCTCCCTGATGCTTATCCAGTTGAAGATATTTCAAGACCTTGTCCGGTTCAGTTAAATCGACCCTAAGATTTTCCTGATGCTTATCCAGTCAAAGGCCTTCTCTGGTTCAGTCAGATCGACCCTAAGATCTCCCTGATGCTTATCCAGTGGAAGGCATTTCAAGACCTAGACCGGTTCAGTTAAATCGTCCCAAGATTTTCCTGATGCTTATCCAGTCAAAGGCCTTCTCTGGTTCAGTCAGATCGACCCTAAGATCTCCCTGATGCTTATCCAGTTGAAGATGTTTCAAGACCTAGACCGGTTCAGTTAAATCGTCCCAAGATTTTCCTGATGCTTATCCAGTCAAAGGCCTTCTCTGGTTCAGTCAGATCGACCCTAAGATCTCCCTGATGCTTATCCAGTTGAAGACATTTCAAGACCTAGACCGGTTCAGTTAAATCGACCCTAAGATTTTCCTGAGGCTTACCCAGTCAAAGGCCTCTCTGGTTCAGTCAGATCGACCCTAAGATCTCCCTGATTCTTATCCCAGTAGAAGACACCCAGATTTTTCTCAACGAGCGTTGTTGAAGTTAAAATCACCCAGATTTTTCTCAACGAGCGTTGTTGAAGTTAAAATCCACCAGATTTTTCTCAACGAGCGTTGTTGAAGTTAAAATCACCCAGAGATTTTTCTCAACAAGTGTTGTTGAAGTTAAAGTCACCCAAGATGTTTTTCTCAACAAACGTTGTTGAAGTTAAAGTCGCCCAAGGTTCTCTTACCATTCATGCTAAGGTAGTAATCATCCCTGGTTCTTTCGTCGCCGTTTGAAGCTCCAGACTCAGCTCCTGTAACCAGTCAGGACACATCTATACCAGGCATCTAAACATCAGCTCCTGCAACGTGTCAGGTACTCATTTTCTGTTTTGCAGGTATGCAGGTTCTCGCCAAGGAATCTCTTACGCAATCAAACATCCAGATGGCATCTATAAGCCCATTCCCCCATCATTGCTAACATGTGAGCGCAAATTTCTGGGCACTCTAGTGTCCAATCATCTTTTACCCTCAGATTACGAAAGGCACGTCAGCCAATCTGCATCCTCAGGTCTAAGAAGATTGAACAGGGGCAACTGTTATACCCCAAAATTTGCCCTCCCATATTCCTCAAGAAATTGCCAAGCCAAGCTACAAAATTCCCCAAGGGTTGTGCAGTGCAACAGTCTCCCATACAGTCAAAATTAGGGTTTTGAGTCTGATCAAGAAAAGGAAGTGTTCAAAGGCCCAATCAAGTCTCATATGCTTACAAACATGGTCAAGCATCCTCATATCAAGTTTCAAGGCATTCAGCTCAAAATTGCACAGTCAAAACCCTAAATTGCACTACAGTCAACTGTAGGGGCAAAATGGTCATTTGACAGTCAAAAGTTCAAATTTTTGGTCAACATATCATTTTTAAGCCACAAACATCATTTGATCAATGCTTGATCATGATTCTCAAAATTTGGCTCAGAAATCATCAAAGATGCAAAAGTTGCTATATTTGGACAGTTGAAAAAGTCAACTGAAATTGACCAGGGCATAACTTTCACATGGATTATCAGAAAAATTCCATCCAAAGCTCATTTTGAAGAGAAAGACATTTCCTACAACTCATCTTCATACTTCAAGTCCAAGAAATGCTCTCACAAAAAGTTATCAATTTCAACATTATAGGTCATTTTCAAAAGTCAACAAAAAGGGACTTTAAGTCAAAGGCCATAACTTGAGATTGGAAAATAAAAATGACATGGGACCAAAGGCATTGGTTAGAGGACTCAAAGACCTTTCCAAAATGTCCAAGAACATGTGAAAAGCTTAAAAATTGAGCAAGTTATGCCTTGTATAAGTTGGGAAAATTTTGTGAAATGGCAAAAGTCAACTATCCTTGAAACTCCAATTTTTGACAAAAGGGCCCACTTTCTTTCACTTGATTCATCCTTGTCATGCCACACACGTGTCCCATGATTAATTTCAAGACCAAATATTGATTTTTCTATTTTATTTAATTTTTGATAATTTAATTCATTTTAAATCTTTAAAAATTCAAATAAAATTAAAAAACCAATGGAATAGTGTCATTTGAATTTGGACAACTTCCATATATCATGGGCCAACTCAAAAACTCAGGCTAGGGTTAAATTGCACACTAAGTCTTGGTCTTGGCTTAAAAGAAGGAAAAGTTTGTTAATGAAAAAACCCTAGGACTAGTTCTCTCATGGGCATGAATCAAGGTCAAATAACAAGCCAATTCTCTTCCATCATAAGCACTGAGTCAAACCCTAACCATAAGACACCAAAGGCTGCGCTCAAAAGCTCATAAAAAACTTGAAATTTGGACTTGAAAACTAGATTCTGAAATCACTATTAGAGGTAGTTTTAAGCCCTAAGACTGATCCCAATAGCTTCCTAAAACTCTCCTGATCAGATTCCAATCACAAACAAGAACCAAAACGCCCTGAATCGGTATCAAGAACTCAGACTGTACCTCGAAACTCTTGAAATCGCATATCTCAAATCATACATCTTTTTACATTTTGATTGATGAATTCTTGTTCATGTTGGAGTTTCCAAGCTAATCATTACCTTTAATTGCGTTTTTATTGACCATACGAGATTATGCCATGTTTGAAATTCTAGGGTTACAGGTCTTCAAAATTGGGGCTTTAGCAATAAGGCAAAATTAAGCCACCAAACCATGGCCATCCAACTCAGTGCAGAGAGACGAAGAAGACCCACTAGTCGCGAACAATTTATGAAGCCCATAGCTCCATTCGCTATTTTTCCAAAACCAGCCTAAGACCATGCTACGAAAACTGTTGCCATAGTGTTTTATTTTACAGGATGAGGAAGAAGATGGTTTCGTGTCCATCAGCTATTGGCCATTTTGAAATCGCGCGCGTTTTGGCGTATTAACTCTTGTTTGTTCTTATTATATTTATTTGTTAATTATATATCAAACAGGTTAAGTGGCACAGATGGCAAGCGCTTATTGTTTCAATCTCCAAGACCTGGGTTCGAGTCCCAGGTCTGTACAATATTTCACGTTATTTTTCAATTCAAGTTCCCATGCAGATTCCTCATTAGAGCACACCATGTACCATCATCATCCAGATGCCCACGTGTCCATCCAATCCACACCAAAGGCTTAGATTAAAAGAGTATGCTGCGCTTGAGTCAAACGTGTCACACATGATTCAGAAAGTCAAATAGGCCACTGCCTATTGGGCCAGATTCCACTAATTTGACCTCCAATTTTGGGGCCACCCCCCCTGGTTTGCTTTTCTTTTCACATTTTATTTTCTTTAATTATTGTTTTATTTATTTTGTTGTTTTAATTCAGTAATTATTTTCTTTTAACAAAATACAAAAACTTAATTAAAAACCAGAAAAGACCAAAAAAAGAGTAAATATTTTTATTATAATTATTTTCTTGTAAATAAATTAATGTATAATGAATTTAGTTTTAATTAGGATGTTTGCAATTTTAATTCTTTTCATATTAAATAAAAAAATAATTAGAATTAGGTTAATTAATAATTTCCACTTCTTTTAATTTTTCCTTTTTTTTTTCCATAATATTATTATTTATTTATTTATTTTATTTTTTATAATTAAATGTATATAAATAACTTAGATTTAAATTAGGTTAAAAATTCAATCTTTTTCTTAATAACTTAAAAAACATTAGAATTAGGGTTTACATCCAATTTTTTTGTTTTAATTAATTCTTTTTCTTTTAAATCTTAAAAAACACAAAAATACCAAAACATTTAATTTTAATTCTAATTCTTCATTAATTTTAATTTTTTGCAAAAGGGTCCAACGCCCATGTTCATAATTTATTTAATTTGCGCATTTATTTTATGTCATTTATTATAATTATGTACATGTCCCAAAGCCTTGTAACTTTATCTCTCGCACTTTTATTTTATTGCTTCTTTACTTTCAGTCAAATCGGGTTCGGTTTATTTTGGCGATGTGGACCCGCGCCATTTGTAATAGTTTAGATTTATTTTCTCGCAAATATATAACTGTTAAATATGCATGCAAGAATGAATGGCCCTAATTAAAATCAAGCGTAGATCACAACAAACATGACAAGACAAATATCAATGAAAACGACACACGAATCGCACACACCACCCCTAGGGTACGCCTCACTGTTGCCTTTCGAAAGGTGATCGTCGAGTAGAGGACGTCTTAGTAAGTCCTCATGATCCGGGAACCTGGCATGAGGGTAGCTTCTAAGGTGTCTTCCCATTACTCCGGTGATCACCATGTCCCTAAAACTCGAATTGACCCGAACCCCTCCAATGGTGGTGCTACCTACCTCTCAATGGTGGGATGGCACCACTTTAAAGGACATTTACACAGACGAATTCCTTAGGGTAGGTAGGTTCTCAAGGATACTTGCTCTAATTTCAAACAAATCAAAATCTTTTCACACCAACACATTTTCAAAAGCTTTCAAAGCAAACTTTTCAAACACTCTGACGTACGAGTTGCACTGAAACTTTTCAAAGAATATTTTTGAAACCCACATTGAAAAGCAAACAAACATTTTTGAAAACACATTGAGCAAGTATCTAAGAGCCCATGGATAACCATGGATAGAAAGGGTGCTAATACCTTCCCTTTCTATAACCTACCTCCCGAACCGAGAGCAATCTCTTTAAAGGAATTTTTCTGTGCTTTTGTCCTTTCCATTTGGAGAAAATAAAAGACGGTGGCGACTCTTGCTTCCGCGACATTTCGCGAACCAGCGTTAAACAGTCAGTTCCAGATCCACCGATCACACTACCAATGTGCCATGGTTGCTTTATTTCATGACATGATCCATCATGAGATAGAAGTGTATGTCGATGATATGATTGCAAGGTCCCAAACTGAGGAGGAACACCTTGACCATCTACGGAAGCTGTTTGACCGTCTGAAGTTGTACAAGCCGAGGTTGAACCCGAACAAGTGCACCTTTGGGGTGAGATCTGGAAAACTACTAGGTTTCATTGTAAGCGACAAAGGTATTCAAGTGGATCCTGCCAAGGTGAAAGCCATACAAGAGATGCCAACTCCCAAGACAGAGAAAGAAGTCAGAGGCTTTCTAGGACGGTTGAACTACATTACCCGATTCATCTCACATCTAACTGCTACCTGTGAACCAATCTTCAAGCTGCTGAAGAAGGATCAGGTAGTACGTTGGAACGATGAGTGTCAGGCCGCTTTCGAAAAGATCAAAGAGTATCTCCAAGAACCACCCATTCTTATGCCGCCGGTTGAAGGGAGACCTCTAATACTATACTTGACAGTACTTGACAACTCAATGGGGTGTGTGCTGGGGCAGCATGACGAGTCTGGCCGAAAAGAACACGCCATTTATTACCTGAGCAAAAAGTTTACCGACTGTGAGACTCGGTACTCACTGCTCGAGAAAACTTGTTTCGCTCTAGTATGGGCTGCTCGCCGGCTGAGACAGTATATGTTGACTCACACTACTCTGTTGATTTCAAAAATGGATCCAATCAAGTACATATTCGAAAAGCCTGCTCTGTCCGGAAGAATAGCAAGATGGCAAATGATCTTGACGGAATATGACATCCAGTACACGACTCAAAAAGCAATCAAGGGAAGTGTATTGGCAGACCATTTGGCACACCAGGTGGTGGACGATTACCAGTCAATGAACTTTGAATTTCCAGACGAGGATATCATGGTAGTAACTGATTGTGAAGTACCTGGACCGGATGAAGGACCTGAGGAAGGATCCCTATTGTCTATGCACTTTGATGGAGCCTCAAACGCTTTGGGTAATTGTATCGGCACTGTGATCATATCCCCTAAAGGCACTCATAGTCCCCTCACCGCCCGACTGTGTTTCAACTGCACCAACAACATGGCAGAGTATAAGGCATGCATCATGGGTCTTCAAGCTGCAATCGACTTAAGGATCAAGTTTCTGAGTGTCTTCGGAGATTCTGCTCTCGTGATCAATCAGGTCAAAGGCGAGTGGGATACGAAACACCCAAATCTTATTCCTTACAAGGAGTATGTATTGACATTGCTTCCCCACTTCGAGGAGATAACCTTTGAACACTTCCCAAGAGAGGAGAATCAGTTAGCGGACGCACTAGCTACGATGTCTTCTATGTTCAAAGTCAAATGGGACAACGAGGCTCCCTGGATCATTATCTGGAAATTGAATGAACCTGCATATTGCTGCGATCTCGAGACCGAGGAGGTAGCAGAAAAACCCTGGTATCATGAAGTGAAGAGGTACTTGGAAGCTCAAGAATACCCCGAGGGTGCATCTGTTAATGACAAGAAATTCCTGAGAAGGTTCGCGGAAAAGTTCTTCCTCAGCAACGACATTCTTTACAAACGAAACCATGATTCAACCCTACTGCGTTGCATGGATAAGGCTGAAGTAGAAAAGATCATGGCAGAGCTACATGAAGGTACCTTCGGAACACATTCCAGTGGACATACCATGGAAAAGAAAATCCTTTGGGCAGGATATTTCTGGTCCACAATGGAAGCCGACTGTTACCAACATTCTCGAACTTGTCATAAATGCCAGATTTATGCTGATAAGGTGCACATTCCTTTGGTTCCTCTAAACGTCTTGACCGCACCTTGGCCTTTTGCAATGTGGGGCATTGATATGATCAGAGAGATCCGACCTACGGCATCCAACGGGCATCGCTTCATCCTAGTCGCGATTGATAACTTCACGAAGTGGGTTGAAGCAGCTTCCTACGCCACCGTAACCAAGAGCGTCGTGGCACGGTTCATTCGGCACAACCTGATCTGTCGATACGGTATACCTAAGAGGATCATTACGGATAATGGTACCAATCTTAACAACAAGATGATCACTGAGCTCTGCGAGCAATTCAAAATACAGCACCACAATTCTTCTCCCTACCGGCCGAAGATGAATGTGGCTGTCGAAGCGGCAAATAAGAATATTAAGAAGATTGTGTAGAAGATGACAGTGACCTACAAAGATTGGCACGAAATGTTACCGTTTGCTCTTCATGGGTACCGTACCTCAGCACAGACGTCAACAGGGGAAACTCCCTTTTCCTTGGTCTATGGCATGGAGGCAGTCTTGCCTATTGAAGTCCAGATACCCTCCCTCTGGATAATGAAGGATGCAGACTTGAGTGAGGATGACTGGATCCAGACTCGGCTTGATCAGTTAAACCTAATTGACGAAAAGAGACTCACTGCTATTTGTCATGGTCAGACGTACCAAAAACGGATGATCAGGGCATTTAACAAGAAGGTCAAACGACAAGAGTATCAAGTCGGAGACCTGGTAATCAAGCGCATCATTCTTCCTCAAAGTGATCCCAGGGGAAAATGGACCCCTACGTACGAAGGGCCATTTGTGGTTAAACATATCTTCTCAGAAGGAGCCATGATTCTAACCACCATGGACGGTGACGACCTTCCTCACCCTGCCAATACAGACATAGTAAAAAGATACTACGCATGAATTAAGGACCCGCTAGGTTGACACACCTAGGCAAAAACAAGGGCTTCCCGGCGAACCAAAAGGGTTCGGGCAAAAATAAGGGATGAAATGAAAAATCTGTACACCCGATAAGTCGAAAATTTGAAAAGGCGGCTTGGGCAAAAATGGGTATCCCGGTGGACTGAAAACCCGAAAGGGCGGTCCAGGCAAAAGTTAGGGATAAAGCGTAACACTATGTCTCATTGGATCACCTTGCATCCAGAATTCGGCATCAATTATCGGGCTCAGACGACATCGATCAATCAACTTCATCTTCAACTAAGCAGCAAAGTGATGAGACGCTTGAAGACATAAAGGTGACAGCAGAGTTGGAACCCAGTGGGATTATTTTTCACATAGCTGTTTTGTTTCCTTTTCAAAATTGTATAAACTCTGTTTTGCTTGGCGGCGTTCTCTTACTAGGATGTCAGCCTCTTGTACAAAACGCCTATTTACAGGCAAATTTCAAAATCAATACAAGTTCAATTTTTCAGACAAATTATCCAATTGTTTTTCCTTTATCTGTTTTTTTTTTGCAAAGAACGTCCAATGTTCATTTTTGATATATGCATTTGACGTTAATTGCTAATCATGAATAGTTGCGTGCGAAACAAAGGGCTAATTACAGGTGACATCAGAAACAGGGGAAATTTAGAGTTGTCTAACGACCTAGTTGCTTTGTCCATCAAGGTACCAAGGTAGGTTCGGCTGAAGAATGTAACCAAGTTACCTCAACTCCCCACAGAGTAAGACAAGATTCAACGATACTCTCTCCAGGAAGAGTTGGTCTCCCAGCAGCCCTGAAAAGGCACATTGTTCCCCTAGCAAGTCAGCGATGCTCTCCTCAAGCAGAGTTAGCCTACTGTCAGCCTAAAGGAAGTTGGGTATCCCCAGAAGATCTCAACATTCCCCAGCGGATTATAGACATTCCTCAGCAAGCATCCCCGACAATCTTAATATAAGATTGTTCCCCGGCGGAGTACAAACATCCAGTATAGCCATTCCCCAGTACCATTCAAAAATGTCCCCAGGAGAGTGGAATCCACATCCCCAGTGAAGTCGCCGGTAGATTCTGAAGCTTATCCCCAGTAGATTCTGGAAGCTTATCACCTGCAGAGTACGAACGTCTCTCCCAGACTTTATTCAAAGGTTATTTCCCCACCAGGGTATAACTGGGTTATCCTCAGCTAATTACCACGGGAAGATCGTCCTCAGCGAAGTTCTTCCTATCCCCAGCGGAGTTCATCAAAGTTCCCCAACATAACTTATCAGCAGAATCCCCAGCGGAGTTTATCGTTGAAATCCCCAGCGGAGCTCTCATCAAAACCTCAGCGAAGTATCTCTTCCCACAGAGTAATTCCCCGCAAAGTAATTTCTCCAACAAGTTTATTCCCCAACGGAGTCATCTTCTCCTACCAGTTTATTCTTGCAACCATCATCCCCAGCGGAAACAAAGAACTCTACTCTTCAACATCAGCCCAGGATTTGATTCCCCGGCCATTCGTCAAGGATTTATTTTCCTAGAAAAAAATACACTCATAGACATTTCACATCCTGCATACATACATGATAAAGTGCATACAACACTATCTCATTTTGAGCATCATGACATCATGCACATCATGACATTGCATACAACTAATGTTTTGCCTTTTCAGGAAAAGTCAATCCAAGGATGATTACTATCAACTGTCGCAATTCCAAATTCGATTCCTGTATCTAGCCAGGGCACATCTGTGAGTGATTGATTGTAGATTCGATACCTGTATCTAGCCAGGGCATATCTGCATGAAGAGTTTGAAGATCAACCCCTGTAACAGGCCAGGAAATTATCTTTCATTCTCAGGTCAAAAGTTTACACCTGTACCCAGCCAGGAAAGCTATCTCTACCAACCTTTTGCAATTCCAGATTCGATTCCTGTATCCAGCCAGGGCACATATGTGAGCAACTAATTCCAGATTCGATACCTGTATCCAGCCAGGGCATATCTGTAGACGACAATTCCAGATTCGATACCTGTATCCAGCCAGGGCACATCTGTAGACAACAGTTCCAGATTCGATTCCTGTATCTAGCCAGGGCACATCTGTGAGCAACCAATTGTAGATTCGATACCTGTATCTAGCTAGGGCATATCTGCATGAAGAGACTGAAGATCAACACCTGTAACAAGCTAGGAAAACATCTTTCTTTCTCAAAGTACGCGAGTTCTCGCTAAGGAATCTCTTATGTGATCAACACTTCCAAATGGCATCTATAAGCCCATTCCCGACAAAGTTCTGTCACATCTCCAGACGGCATCCATAAGCCCATCCTCCTATCTATCCTATCTCCAAATGGCATCTATAAGCCCATTCCCGCCATCACATTGCTGATACTCTACCATGCGAGTGCAAATTTCCGGGCACTCTAGTGTCCAATCTCCTTTTACCCTCGAGTCACGAAAGGCAAACTTGCCAATCTAACTCTTCAGGTTCAAGAAGATTGAACAGGGGCAACTGTTGTACCCCAAAATTTGCCCTCCTATTTCCTCAATATTTTCTCACCACAAGACCCTTGGAGCTCAAGATCCAGTTAGGGTTTCCTCTGCTCAAAACTTCTCCTTGCACTGTTGACCCAAATTAGGGTTTGAGTTTGCACAAAGATGTTTTGACCTAAAATGCCTAAGATGACTTTCATGCTTCATATTGGACTCCCAAGTTTATCCATACCAAGTTTCAAGCCCTGGTTCCAATCTTTGCCCAGTCAATTAGACAGTTGACCTAGAAATCAATTGTATTGGGGAAAAAGTCAACTGTGGTCAATTGACAGTCAAACCTCATGATTTTTGACGCACATCAACATTATGAACTCATATGAACCATTTGATCAAGTTTGGACCACAATTCCACAAGAAATTTGATCAGATCACCAAAAGGGCAAAATGGTCATTTTTAGGGTTTTGACTGCACAAAGGCAATTTTTGACTGTTTGACCTAGCCAATGGAAAACCAAGCTCATATATGGACTCAAGGACCCCATGTAATTGTTTTGACATGTTCAACAAATTCAAAAGATCTCAAATGCACAAGATTTACAGATGAATTTTCCAGTCAACTGAGCCAAATTTGACTGTATACTGAAAAGTCAAACTTTGACTTTTTGGTCAAAATCAAGTGTCAAGATTCATTTTTCATCAAGACATGTCAAATTATGAAACTTATTCACCAAGAAATCAAAAATCACAAATTAGGGTTTGAAATGAAGAATTTTCATAACTTAGAATTTTTCTAAGTTATGAAAATCCCTAATTTTTGCCTAACTTTGTCCCACTTTTTCATCAAGATACATTTGGATTCAAGGAAAACTCAAAACATGAAAGTTATATTCCATTGCAAAATCTACAACTTTGATTCACAAAGTTTCCTCAAAAGAAGCTTGTAGCTCAAGTTATGATTTTTGGAACAAGGGTACAAAACATTCTTAACTTAGAAATTTTTTGACCTATTCTAGGCAGGATTTTTGCCTAACTTCATGGCCACTTTTCACATGCTTCCACTTAGAATTTCAACTTGCATTACAAAGATGTATTGTAGTACACATTCCAAGCTTTCCAAAATGTCCAAGAACTCATCAAACACCCTTGTGGTTAAGGAGAATCGAACTTGGCAATATGGGCAAAAGTCACTTTGTTCATGAGCCATTTCCATGTTCATAACTTGTGCAATTTTTCAAATCAGCATGAGCAAGCTAGTTACAGGCCTCTAATCCTTTTCTTACTTAATAATTAAATGCCAATCCATTGTGCCAAGGCATTATTTTGTGCATTTGGTCATTGTATGAAGAATTAAGCCTTAATTAGAAAAAGCACTTTATCCATTTTTGAAAAGTATGGCTTTATGTCAAGTTTGCAAATCAAGAAGTACAATGCAAATCTTTTTGGCACAAGTTCAGGGACATAACACACTGATCAAGAGGGATTGAGGCAGCATACTTGAGGGGCCTAGGAAAGTTTGTAAACAAACTTGTCATTTTTTGCTTAAGTTAGAAGAAACCTTGCATAACCAACACAATCTCACATTTCTGCCAAGACAAGCCAAAGTAAACTTGTTAAACACATTCCAAACATCAAACCTAAGCTAAGGCACGATCTAACCACCTTCCAAACCTCATCATTCATCAAAACACCCTCCTACTGCAAAAAACAGAGTCACCTCTGCAGTTGGACTTCCATAACTCAATCCATTCGTGCGCCTTGGCCAAAACCAGTTCATACACACTCCATACCACCTATACAAGCTATCCCAAGCATTGGACACGACCTGTAACACCTCTAACCAACTTCACCATTTTCACTTTTTCTGTTTTGCAGGTTGACTTCCATAGCTTGATTCATTTGGTTTCAAAGCAAGCTAAAGGTGGAAGAAGCATCCCTGAACTTCAAGCAAGCTGTACAAGTCCTCACATTGCCTTGAAAGTGCCCCCATTGTCAGACACGATCCAAGCTGAACAGGTAAGTTCATGGACTTCTATCTCTCAATCTAGGAAGAGTTAGCTTTAGGTTTATGAATGAAAAATGCTCTACTCATGGCCCTGAAGCTACACATATATTTACTTTCCATTTATATTGCATGTGCTGAGAGAATTTGGAACCTGAACATTAGAAAAAACTTAGGTTAAGAATTAGGGATTGAGAAATTCTCTCTCATTTCTGAGAGTTAGATCAAGTTCTTGGTATGTATGGAATCGTGGCTTGATGCTTGACATTTTTCATGTTATAAGTTTGTGCTAAAAGTCCAGGAATCAGGATGTTTGAACAAGGTGGGAAAGGTGCGCGTTTTTGACATTTTTGTTGCTGGAGGTTGAAGACAACCTCTATGGGCTGGGCCTGTGATATTTTTCCTTTTTGCACCACATTCTCACACATGCACCCCCTTGGCCCATTGCATTTTATTTTTATTATTTTTGACTTTTGATTTTTATTTCTGACTTATTTATTTTTGTCAAAGCATATAAAATATTAAAAATATTTTTCTCACATTTTTTGCATTTTATTTGATATTTATTTTGTTTCATTTGGTTTAATACATAAATAAACAAAATATCCTTTTATTCAAAATACCAAAAATAATACAAACACTTTTATTTTCTGATTTTTATTTTTATTTTATCTTTTTGAAAACATTTTATAAAAATATACTTTTTTTGTAAATATTAAATATTTTATTTTTATACATATTTAATATATTTAGCATATAATATAAATATATACATATTTATTAGGATATTTAGGATAAAAATACAAAAAAAAATATACATTTTTATTTTTATTAATATTTAACTTAAAAAATCACTTTTTGACAATATACTTTCTTTTTATTTATTTTTTATACATAATTAATAAATATTTCATATAATAAATAATTAATACATTTTATTTAGCAAAATTAGGGTTTTACCCTAAACCTAAAAAATCTAAAAATTAAACCTTTTTATTTTTGTTTATTTGTCACATGAAAAATACCTTTTTACATACATATAAAAATCATTTTTTGCATCTTGCATATTTATCTCATTTTATTTAATTATTATGCAATTAATTAATTTGTATAATTCAATTTGGATGTAATAGTTAGATTTAAATTTCTTGCTAAAATATCCCCATTTGAACATTTGTACCCCCCATCCCATAATTTGTGTTGTAATAATTTAGGACCTTTAAATTCCGCATTTAAAAGCTTTCTAAATATGTCATGTTAGAATTAGGGTTTTGTATGCAAATCAAAAACAACAAATAGTTTGACCTAAATTCAAGATAAACAAGCATGAAAATGGACAACACTAATCACACTTGCACCCCTAGGGTAATCCACTTGTTGCCTTCAATAATGGGCCATATTGCATGTTAGGTATCTTTGGCAAAAAAATAATAATTCAAATGATCATAGTCCCTCGATGACGCTTTCAAAAGTTGCCAAAAAAATGATCAAGTCCCTTAAAGGAAAAATTGCCCAAAGATACTTGGCACCATTGCAATCATGGTCTAAACGATGACCCGCGCCCGTCCTGTTCACATCCTAACACAAGATTGTCCACCAAATACAATGGTGGAACAAAATTGTTAAAAGGGTTAAAACATAGCAATGATCTTTGAGAAATTTAGGGTAGATAGCTCTTGGTTACTTGCCAACTTGCAAAACAAAAACACTTGCCTATTTTTCAAAACACACATCACAACACACTTTCAAAACAACTTTCAAAAAACATTGAAAACTTTTCAAAAGACATACACCTTTGTATACATCCCAACATGGATCATTACAAAGGTTGCCACCACATTGGCCTCTTTTCAAAACAATTTCAAACACACACAAAGCACCATTTCAAACAATTGAAAATCAAGGCAAGTTGATCTAAGCGAGTAACTAAGAGCCCATGGATAACCATGGATAGAAAGGGTGCTAATACCTTCCCTTTCTATAATCTACTCCCCGAACCCAAGAAAAACATCTCAAAGGTTTTTGCTGTGCTTTTTAACCTTTCCTTAGGATAAAATAAAAAGTCGGTGGCGACTCTTGCTCAACCGAAACATTTGCGAAAACAAACGCAAAACCTCAAGTCAGTTCTCCCACCGTATCAAAGAACTGGCGACTCTGCTGGGGAAACTTTTAAAGTGGAGTAACCTTAGGGCTTAGATCACCCTCTTGCATGACTAATTGTTTGTTTTGATTGCTTTATATCTTGGCTCTCTTGTTTGGGTTTGCAATCCTACACCCGGATTTGGGGAAACATTCATAGATAGCAATACGTTGTGGAAACTGTGCGGGGGTATACCGACACGGTTGAAGCAATAGCTATATTAGTGTGACATATTTGTGAGTACCGGTAACCCTTGAGTTCAATCAAGGAGAGTACGGGGCCGCTGAGTGATGTCACTAAGCACTAATGACCTAGAACCTTACTTGACCATCTTGGCCTTTCATTAGGGGTAGTGAGATGACCGGCTTTGGTGCAGTCCGAAGTTGGTAGATACTCGATACTACACTCATTGAGGGTTGTTTTCTTGGAATATTTTGGTCGCTAGTTAAGTGGCTAAACCAAAACAATGAACATGGAAAACAATCCAATGATATTGAGCTCCTTAGAACCTGGTTACTATTTATAGGACAGGTTTTTAAGCCAACTACACTCAAGAGGGTACTTACCTATGAAACCCCATGCAAGCCTGAAACTAGGGTTTTTGTGTGATTTTCTTGTACATATGTTTGTGCATACATCATGAACATCATAAAGCATCATATGCATTCACTAACCATTTCAAGGGTTTAGATCTTCATCTTTGTTCTTGTTTTGTAGGTCATGGAAATTCCTCGCAGGAAAACTATCCAAGTCAACCTTTTGAGAATCCCTCCTCAACTCAAGGAGCTCACATCAAGAATTCCGGAAAGCTCTCCCTTCAGTGAAAGACATGGTAGACTGCTCAGCCTACTCAACACCAACATTGAAGAGGACATGGTAAAGGTGTTGTTCCAGTTCTTTGACCCCCTTCACCACTATTTCACTTTCCCCGACTACCAGTTGGTGCCCACTTTGGAGGAATTTTCTCAACTCCTGAGAATTCCTATCCTTAATCAACTACCCTACAACGGTACGGAAAAGGAACCAAAGCCTGAAGATGTTTCTCAAGCACTACACCTACAGCCATCTGACATCAAGGGGCATTGGGAAACTAGAAGCGGTGTCAAAGGCTTCTTGGCAAAATTCTTGTTTGAGAAGGCACAAAAGTGTTGGAATTCATTGGATCTACAAGCCTTTGAAGAAATTGTGGCACTCCTCATTTATGGGTTGGTCTTGTTCCCAAATCCTGACCAGCTTGTAGATGTCAACGCCGTCAAGATCTTCTTATCCAGAAATCCAATACCAACATTACTTGGGGACATTCTTCACTCATTTTACACACGAACAATGAGAAAGAGGGGTGTTCTCATGTGCTGTACTCCTCTCCTTGCAAGGTGGTTTATTTCGCACCTGCCACAATCTGTTTTGAAGAATGACCAAGGCTTAAGGTGGTCACAACGGTTGATGACCCTCACTCACTCTGATGTACATTGGTGTTCTCGGTCCAGAGAAAATGTCATCATCGTCGATCGTTGTGGAGAATTCCCTAATGTTCCATTACTTGGCATTAGGGGAGGCATTACCTACAACCCTTGTTTAGCTTTGAGACAATTTGGATATGCACGAAGAGACGGCCCTCACGACATGTTGATTCCTGACCTAGTTTTTGACTTCGACAACGATGCGCAAGGACTTCGCCAAAGATTCATCAAAGCTTGGAGGATGCCTAACAAGGTAGACATCAAGACACTGGGGCACAAGAACTCCATCCCTCTTGAGCCTTACCTCAAGTGGGTACGAACCCGAGCCCAGAGTCTGATGATGCCTTATCCTCATGTTCTCCCTGTGATTAAAGAGCCCGTCAAGGAAGGAGAGGTTCCCTACACCATCCTGTATCCTGACATGCCTACATCGTGGGAGGAGATGCAAAAGAGTTGGATCCGACTCAAGGAGGAACAGAACACTTTTGAAGTCAGCTTCTACGCCAGTGAGAAGAAGGTTTTGGAGCTTACCCGCCGACTCCACGAGGAAGAGACCCTCAACACCTACATCGCACCAAAGAGGATGCACAACGTCTTTTTACCTTGAGAATATTTTTTTAATATTTGGCCCATGGGGCATTTATGTACTGACAAATTTCTTCTTATTAATATGACGGGCGCTCTTTTTGTTTGCAACAATTTTGAATGTTCTAAATCCTTGAATGCATTGCATACATAAGCATATCATTCATCATACGCATAAGCAGGTCTCCACACCAGGTTTCCTTATCTTTCTGCTGTTTATTTCAGTAAGATGGATCTCGAACAGACGGTCAAGGACTTGCAGTCTCAGAACTCACAGTTTCAACAACTCCTGATGACCTTGGCTAAGGGTCAGGAAGATCTGAAAGCCCTACTGGGGAACAAAGAGCAAGTGAAAAAGAAGAAGAAGAGAATCGGGGTGGCTACCCTAGGAAGAAGGTTTGAGGGCGAAGCCAGAAGAGTCCTTGAATTTCCCCCCACATCTGAAGAGGGAACCAGTAAAGGGAATGCGGCTGCGGTACCTTCCGAATCCGAGGTTGAAGAAGAGGAGGCTGAAGAGGACGAAGACTACTCTGATCAACAATACCCGCCCGCCGATGATAAGTACAAAGGTTTGGAAGACAGGTTGGAAGCTATGGAGCTACAGAGAGTTCCCGGCTTAGATTTCAAAGATTTGGGATTAGTTGCTGGAATTGTGATCCCCCCGAAGTTCAAAGTGCCAGTTTTTGCAAGGTATGACGGGCTATCCTGCCCGAAGATGCATCTCAGATCATATGTAAGGAAGATCCAACCTTACACTGCCGACAAGAACCTTTGGATCCATTTCTTTCAGGATAGCCTTTCTGGGGCTCAACTCGAGTGGTTCTATCAGCTGGATGGAGCCAGTATCCGAAACTGGGAAGACTTGGCTACTGCCTTTTATAAACAATATCAGTACAATTATGACCTCGCTCCTACGCGTACCCAACTCCAGGGTATGTCACTAGGGACAGGCAAAGGATTCAAGGAGTATGCGCGAAAGTGGAGAGACCTGGATGGCAGGGTGCAGCCACCACTGACTGACCGCGAACTTGTTGACATGTTCCTTGGGACCCTGTCTGGTCCGTTCTTTAACCATCTGATTGGTAATTCTTCTGCTGGGTTTACAGATTTGATCTTGACTGGTGAGAGAATAGAAGCTGGTATCAAGTCGGGGAAGATACAGAAAGGTGCCGCTGCGAATACTGAAAAGAAGCCCTTCAAGAAGGAAGCCAGTGCTATTTATGGTCCCAGAAGACAAGTTAAGCCGGAACGCCGCCAAGCCGTCAATGCATTGGTAATTTCAAAGCCTGTTGCTGCTCCTCAGCAGTTTAACCAACCAAGGGGTGAGAGGCCCAAAAGGCAGTACACCCGACTTAGTATGACCCTGTCGCAGATATTGCCGCAACTACTGTCAACCAATCTGGTAACTGTCAAGGAAGCTCCGAAGGTAGTGAACACAACTTCTCCAAAGTACAACCCCAACGCCCGTTGCGCTTATCACTCAGATAGCCTGGGGCATACTACAGACGATTGCTGGGCTTTGAGGAATAAGGTTCAAGACCTTATTGATGCTAAGGAAATACAGTTTGAGGCGCCCGAAAGACCCAATGTTGTGACTGCTCCCATGCCCCAGCATGGAGTGAATGCTGTGGAAGAAGACCGATATGTAGCCTCTGTGGAAGATATTGTTACCCCGTTGTTGACTGTCAAAAGGAATCTGTTGCTAGCCGGTTTATTTCCGGGATGTGGTGAAGATTGCCTTCTATGTGCTATTTCGCCTTTTGGTTGTTCTTTGCTGAAATCGGGTATCCAAAGCCTGATGGATAGCAAATAAATCTTGTTCGAGAAGATTGCCGTTCCTGTTATCCCTACTGAAGAAGTTTCTATTGTCACTATTTTCAATAACCCTCCTAAGGCTCTCTCAAAGAAGCCTGTCAAAATCATGTCCACTCAGAAGATTGCTCCTATCATCATCACTGTTCCGGGGCCCCTCCCCTATACGTCTGACAAAGCTGTCCCGTGGCACTATGGGGCAGATGTTTATGTGCTTGGAGTGAAGCAAGAGTTTGATACAAGTACCGGTGTCAGTAACATCACCGGGCCTGCCAAAATTACTCGCAGTGGCAGGTTGTTTTCGCCAGATATCGCACCACCAGCTATTCAGAAACCTCTTATCATCACACCTGCAAGTGTGCATGTTTCCCTTCCTAATCAAGTTCCTATTTCTACCCCTGCTGCCGAGTCATCCGACGCTCGGGGCAAAGGGATTGCTGCTGATTTGCCTGCCCTGACGGAGGCACCAAAGACAACCACTATTGAAGCCTCCCAGCAAGAGATGGAGGAGATCCTCAAGATTATCAAGAAAAGTGATTTCAATGTTGTTGAGCAGTTGGGTCACACCCCCTCTAAAATTTCTATGCTATCACTATTGTTATGTTCAGAGGCCCATGCCAAGGCCCTGATCTCCTTCCTGAAGACGGCCCATGTGCCACAAGAAATGTCTGCTGATCAATTTACTGATTGTGTGGCCAACTTGACTGCTGATAATGGTTTGGGCTTTTCTGACGCCGATCTGACTGCTAAAGGAAATAACCATAATGATGCCTTGCATGTCTCCATTGAATGCAGGGGCACTACTCTTGCCCATGTGTTGGTAGACACCGGTTCTTCATTAAACGTATTGCCCAAGAAAGCCTTAGACAGGTTAGATTGTGAGGTTTTGGAGATCAAGCCTAGTAACATTGTTGTCCGAGCCTTTGACGGTTCGAAAAGGATGGTACATGGCGAAGTTGACATCCCAATCAGGGTTGGTTCTCAAGTTTTTGATTCTACTTTCTATGTGATGGACATCCGTCCATCCTACTCTTGTTTGCTGGGTCGTCCATGGATCCACAAGGCTGGAGCTGTGACCTCCACACTACATCAGAAGCTTAAGTACCCGGTTAGGGGGAAAATTGTTACAGTTCAGGGAGAAGAAGAGTATATGGTCAGCCATCTTAACTCGTTCCGGTACATAGAAATGGATGGGGAATTCATTGAGACTCCATTCCAACACTTTGAAGAGGTGCCTCAGACACTGGCGTCAGCTGAAACTGTGAGTAAAGACCCTCCTTTGAAGATGGCTTCCTTAAAGGATGCTCGGGCTGTGATAGAGAAGGGTGAGTGCGCAAACTGGGGCCGACTTCCTGACTTCACTCCAAAGACTGACAAGTTTGGTTTGGGCTTCACTGCAGAAGCTCAGAGGGCTGTTCGTAAGGCAAAGATTGGAAGACCTCCTGTGTTCATCACCAACCCAGGAGTGAATGCTATTGAAGACGAAGTGGAGGAATCTGAATTCGACAGCTGGATCTACCCAACAACCGACAGTGGACCAAGCAACTGGACTGCCAAAGACTTTACACCTATTACTTTTGTCACTCAGTAATGAACTCTTTTGTTTTCAATTTGTAACAAACAATATGTTGAAACTTTTATGGCTCGACATCCTACCCGGGGCACCGTGGCTCCATTTGTGAGGGCTTTTTGTATGACATTTTCATATATCATTAATCAAAACATTGGACGTTTGTTGCATTTCAAATCTTGTGCTCCTTTTCTTTCTTTATTATATATTGCAAAACAGCTATATTTACACACACACTCACTTATACAGGTTCCAATCCACTCTGGATCTCACTGGTAACGACTCTGCTACTGCCAGTTATGACTTCGAAAATCCGATCAACTTAGCCGAAGACGAAGGTGAAGATGATTGCGAAGTGCCTGGTGAACTTGCAAGACTGCTACTCCAGGAAGAGAGGGCCATTCAGCCACATGAAGAGCCAGTGGAAACGGTAAATCTGGGTACTGAGACAGACAGGAAGGAAGTCAAGATCGGTGCCAATCTAGAGCTCAGTGTGAAACAACGGTTGATTCAGATGTTGCATGACTACATGGAAATATTTGCTTGGTCTTACGAAGACATGCCTGGTTTGGATACCGACATTGTGGTTCATCACCTACCTACCAAGGAAGACTACCCTCCGGTAAAACAGAAGGTCCTCCGTATGCGTCCAGAGATGTCCGAGAAAATCAAAGCTGAGGTTATGAAACAATTTGATGCCGGGTTTCTAGCAGTGACTTCTTACCCTCAGTGGATTGCCAACGTGGTTCCGGTGCCAAAGAAAGATGGTAAGGTCCGAATGTGTGTTGATTACAGGGATTTGAACAGGGCCAGCCCCAAGGATGATTTCCCTCTGCCTCATATCGACGTTCTGGTTGACAATACTGCTCAGCATAAAGTTTTCTCCTTCATGGACGGCTTCTCCGGTTATAATTAGATCAAGATGGCTCCTGAAGACATGGAGAAGACCACTTTCGTTACTCAGTAGGGAACCTTCTGCTACAAGGTCATGCCTTTTGGGTTGAAGAATGCAGGGGCAACCTACCAACGTGCCATGGTTGCTTTATTTCATGACATGATCCATCATGAGATAGAAGTGTATGTCGATGATATGATTGCAAGGTCCCAAACTGAGGAGGAACACCTTGACCATCTACGGAAGCTGTTTGACCGTCTGAAGTTGTACAAGCTGAGGTTGAACCCGAACAAGTGCACCTTTGGGGTGAGATCTGGAAAACTACTAGGTTTCATTGTAAGCGACAAAGGTATTCAAGTGGATCCTGCCAAGGTGAAAGCCATACAAGAGATGCCAACTCCCAAGACAGAGAAAGAAGTCAGAGGCTTTCTAGGACGATTGAACTACATTGCCCGATTCATCTCACATCTAACTGCTACCTGTGAACCAATCTTCAAGCTGCTGAAGAAGGATCAAGTAGTATGTTGGAACGATGAGTGTCAGGCCGCTTTCGAAAAGATCAAAGAGTATCTCCAAGAACCACCCATTCTTATGCCGCCGGTTGAAGGGAGACCTCTAATACTATACTTGACAGTACTTGACAACTCAATGGGGTGTGTGCTGGGGAAGCATGACGAGTCTGGCCGAAAAGAACACGCCATTTATTACCTGAGCAAAAAGTTTACCGACTGTGAGACTCGGTACTCACTGCTCGAGAAAACTTGCTGCGCTCTGGTATGGGCTGCTCGCCGGCTGAGACAGTATATGTTGACTCACACTACTCTGCTGATTTCAAAAATGGATCCAATCAAGTACATATTCGAAAAGCCTGCTCTTTCCGGAAGAATAGCAAGATGGCAAATGATCTTGACGGAATATGACATCCAGTACACGACTCAAAAAGCAATCAAGGGAAGTGTATTGGCAGACCATTTGGCACACCAGGCGGTGGACGATTACCAATCAATGAACTTTGAATTTCCAGACGAGGATATCATGGTAGTAACTGATTGTGAAGTACCTGGACCGGATGAAGGACCTGAGGAAGGATCCTGATGGCCTATGCACTTTGACGGAGCCTCAAACGCTTTGGGTAATGGTATCGGCGCTGTGATCATATCCCCTAAAGGCACTCATACTCCCTTCACCGCCCAACTGTGTTTCAACTGCACCAACAACATGGCGGAGTATGAGGCATGCATCATGGGTCTTCAAGCTGCAATCGACTTAACGATCAAGTTTCTGAGTGTCTTCGGATATTCCACTCTCGTGATCAATCAGGTCAAAGGCGAGTGGGATACGAAACACCCAAATTTTATTCCTTACAAGGAGTATGTATTGACATTGCTTCCCCACTTCGAGGAGATAACCTTTGAACACTTCCCAAGAGAGGAGAATCAGTTAGAGGACGCACTAGCTACGATGTCTTCTATGTTTAAAGTCAAATGGGACAACGAGGCTCTCCGGATCATTATCTGGAAATTGGATGAACCTGCATATTGCTGCGATCTCGAGACCGAGGAGGTAGCAGAAAAACCCTGGTATCATGAAGTGAAGAGGTACTTGGAAGCTCAAGAATACCCCGAGGGTGCATCTGTTAATGACAAGAAATTCCTGAGAAGGTTCGCGGTAAAGTTCTTCCTCAACAACGGCATTCTGTACAAACTAAACCATGATTCAACCCTACTGCGTTGCGTGGATAAGGCTGAAGCAGAAAAGATCATGGTAGAGCTACATGAAGGTACCTTCGGAACACATTCCAGTGGACATACCATGGCAAAGAAAATCCTTCGGGCAGGATATTTCTGGTCCACAATGGAAGCCGACTGTTACCAACATTCTCGAACTTGTCATAAATGCCAGATTTATGCTGATAAGGTGCACATTCCTCCGGTTCCTCTAAACGTCTTGACCGCACCTTGGCCTTTTGCAATGTGGGGCATTGATATGATCGGCGAGATCCGACCTACGACATCCAACGGGCATCGCTTCATCCTAGTCGCGATTGATTACTTCACGAAGTGGGTTGAAGCAGCTTCCTACGCCACCGTAACCAAGAGCGTCGTGGCACGGTTCATTCGGCACAACCTGATCTGTCGATACGGTATACCTGAGAGGATCATTACGGATAATGGTACCAATCTTAACAACAAGATGATCACTGAGCTCTGCGAGCAATTCAAGATACAACACCACAATTCTTCTCCCTACCGGCCGAAGATGAATGGGGCTGTCGAAGCGGCAAATAAGAATATTAAGAAGATTGTGCAGAAGATGACAGTGACCTACAAAGATTGGCACGAAATGTTACCGTTTGCTCTTCATGGGTACCGTACCTCAGCACGGACGTCAACAGGGGCAACTCCCTTTTCCTTGGTCTATGGCATGGAGGCAGTCTTGCCTATTGAAGTCCAGATACCCTCCCTCCGGATAATGAAGGATGCAGACTTGAGTGAGGATGACTGGATCCAGACTCGGCTTGATCAGTTAAACCTAATTGACAAAAAGAGACTCACTGCTATTTGTCATGGTCAAACGTACCAAAAACGGATGATCAGGGCATTTAACAAGAAGGTCAGACGACAAGAGTATCAAGTCGGAGACCTGGTAATCAAGCGCATCATTCTTCCTCAAAGTGATCCCAGGGGCAAATGGACCCCTACGTACGAAGGGCCATTTGTGGTTAAACATATCTTCTTAGGAGGAGCCATGATTCTAACCACCATGGACTGTGACGACCTTCCTCACCCTGCCAATGCAGACATAGTAAAAAGATACTACGCATGAATTAAGGACCCGCTAGGTTGACACACCTAGGCAAAAACAAGGGCTTCCCGGCGAACCAAAAGGGTTCAGGCAAAAATAAGGGATGAAATGAAAAATCTGTAAACCCGACAAGTCGAAAACCTGAAAAGGCGGCTTGGGCAAAAATGGGTATCCTGGTGGACTGAAAACCCGAAAGGGCGGTCCAGGCAAAAGTTAGGGATAAAGCGTAACACTATGTCTCATTGGATCACCTTGCATCCAGAATTCGGCATCAATTATCGGACTCAGACGGCATCGATCAATCAACTTCATCTTCAACTAAGCAGCAAAGTGATGAGACGCTTGAAGACATAAAGGCGATAGCAGAGTTGGAACCCATTGGGATTATTTTTCACATAGCTGTTTTGTTTCCTTTTCAAAATTGTATAAACTCTGTTTTGCTTGGCGGCGTTCTCTTACTAGGATGTCAGCCTCTTGTACAAAACGCCTATTTACAGGCAAATTTCAAAATCAATACAAGTTCAATTTTTCAGACAAATTATCCAATTGTTTTTCCTTTATCTGTTTTTTTTTGCAAAGAACGTCCAATGTTCATTTTTGATATATGCATTTGACGTTAATTGCTAATCATGAATAGTTGCGTGCGAAACAAAGGGCTAATTACAGGTGACATCAGAAACAGGGGCAATTTAGAGTTGTCTAAGCGACCTAGTTGCTTTGTCCACCAAGGTACCAAGGTAGGTTCGGCTGAAGAATGTAACCAAGTTACCTCAACTCCCCACAGAGTAAGACAAGATTCAGCGATACTCTCTCCAGGAAGAGTTGGTCTCCCAGCAGCCCTGAAAAGGCACATTGTTCCCCTAGCAAGTCAGCGATGCTCTCCTCAAGCAGAGTTAGCCTACTGTCAGCCTAAAGGAAGTTGGGTATCCCCAGAAGATCTCATCATTCCCCAGCAGATTATAGACATTCCTCAACAAGCATCCCCGACAATCTTAATATAAGATTGTTCCCGGGCGGAGTACAGACATCCAATATAGCCATTCCCCAGTACCATTCAAAAATGTCCCCAGGAGAGTGGAATCCACATCCCCAGTGAAGTCGCCGGTAGATTCTGAAGCTTATCCCCAGTAGATTCTAGAAGCTTATCACCTGCAGAGTACAAACGTCTCTCCCAGACTTTATTCAAAGGTTATTTCCCCACCAGGGTATAACTGGGTTATCCTCATCTAATTACCACGGGAAGATCGTCCTCAGCGAAGTTCTTCCTATCCCCAGCGGAGTTCATCAAAGTTCCCCAACATAACTTATCAGCAGAATCCCCAACGGAGTTTATCGTTGAAATCCCCAGCGGAGCTCTCATCAAAACCTCAGCGAAGTATCTCTTCCCACAGAGTAATTCCCCGCAGAGTAATTTCTCCAACAAGTTTATTCCCCAACGGAGTCATCTTCTCCTACCGGTTTATTCTTGCAACCATCATCCCCAGCGGAAACGAAGAACTCTACTCTTCAACATCAGCCCAGGATTTGATTCCCCGGCCAGTCGTCAAGGATTTATTTTCCTAGACAAAAATACACTCATAGACATTTCACATCCTGCTTACATACATGATAAAGTGCATACAAAACTATCTCATTTTGAGCATCATGACATTGCATACAACTAATGTTTTGCCTTTTCAGGAAAAGTCAATCCAAGGATGATTACTATCAACTGTCGCAATTCCAGATTCGATTCCTGTATCTAGCCAGGGCACATCTGTGAGTGATTGATTGTAAATTCGATACCTGTATCTAGCCAGGACATATCTGCATGAAGAGTTTGAAGATCAACCCCTGTAACAGGCCAGGAAATTATCTTTCATTCTCAGGTCAGAAGTTTACACCTGTACCCAGCCAGGAAAGCTATCTCTACCAACCTTTTGCAATTCCAGATTCGATTCCTGTATCCAGCCAGGGCACATCTGTGAGCAACTAATTCCAAATTCTATACCTGTATCCAGCCAGGGCATATCTGTAGACGACAATTCCAGATTCGATACCTGTATCCAGCCAGGGCACATCTGTAGACAACAGTTCCAGATTCGATTCCTGTATCTAGCCAGGGCACATCTGTGAGCAACCAATTGTAGATTCGATACCTGTATCTAGCCAGGGCATATCTGCATGAAGAGACTGAAGATCAACACCTGTAACAAGCCAAGAAAACATCTTTCTTTCTCAAAGTACGCGAGTTCTCGCTAAGGAATCTCTTATGTGATCAACACTTCCAAATGGCATCTATAAGCCCATTCCCGACAAAGTTCTGTCACATCTCCATACGACATCCATAAGCCCATCCTCCTATCTATCCTATCTCCAAATGGCATCTATAAGCCCATTCTCGCCATCACATTGCTGATACTCTACCATGCGAGTGCAAATTTCCGGGCACTCTAGTGTCCAATCTCCTTTTACCCTCGAGTCACGAAAGGCAAACTTGCCAATCTAACTCTTCAGGTTCAAGAAGATTGAACAGGGGCAACTGTTGTACCCCAAAATTTTCCCTCCCATTTCCTCAATATTTTCTCACCACAAGACCCTTGGAGCTCAAGATCCAGTTAGGGTTTCCTCTGCTCAAGACTTCTCCTTGCACTGTTGACCCAAATTAGGGTTTGAGTTTACACAAAGATGTTTTGACCTAAAATGCCTAAGATGACTTTCATGCTTCATATTGGACTCCCAAGTTTCAAGCCCTGATTCCAATCTTTGCCCAGTCAATTGGACAATTGACCTCGAAATCAGCTGTATTAGGGAAAAAGTCAACTGTGGTCAATTGACAGTCAAACCTCATGATTTTTGACCCACATCAACATTATGAACTCATATGAACCATTTGATCAAGTTTGGATCATAATTCCACAAGAAATTTGATCAGATCACCAAAAGGGCAAAATGGTCATTTTTAGGGTTTTGACTGCACAAAGGCAATTTTTGACTGTTTGACCTAGCCAATGGCAAACCAAGCTCATATATGGACTCAAGGACCCCATGGAATTGTTTTGACATGTTCAACAAATTCAAAAGATCCCAAATGCACAAGATTGACAGATGAATTTTCCAGTCAACTGAGCCAAATTTGACTGTATACTGAAAAGTCAAACTTTGACTTTTTGGTCAAAATCAAGTGTCAAGATTCATTTTTCATCAAGACATGTCAAATTATGAAACTTATTCACCAAGAAATCAAAAATCACAAATTAGGGTTTGAAATGAAGAATTTTCATAACTTAGAATTTTTCTAAGTTATGAAAATCCCTAATTTTTTCCTAACTTTGTCCCACTTTTTCATCAAGATATATTTGGATTCAAGGAAAACTACAAACATGAAAGTTATAGTCCATTGCAAAATCTACAACTTTTATTCATAAAGTTTCCTCAAAAGAAGCTTGTAGCTCAAGTTATGATTTTTGGAACAAGGGTGCAAAACATTCTTAACTTAGAAAATTTTTGACCTATTCTAGGCAGGATTTTTGCCTAACTTCATGGCCACTTTTCACATGCTTTCACTTGGAATTTCAACTTGCATTACAAAGATGGATTGTATTACACATTCCAAGCTTTCCAAAATGTCCAAGAACTCATCAAACACCCTTGTGGTTAAGGAGAATCGAACTTGGCAATATGGGCAAAAGTCACTTTGTTCATGAGCCATTTCCATGAAATGAATATGCAAAATGTAAAAAGAATTTTTATGTGTATGAAAAATAGTATTATTTATGTCAAATAAAAAGAGAAATAAAAAGGTAGTATTTTTTGGAGTATTTTTATATTTAGGGCAAAAAACCCTAATTTTAATTAAAAGGGTATTAATTATTTAATATATATAATATTTGCTATTTATATACAAAGAATAAAAGAAAAATGAAGTATATTTGTAAAAGTGTATTTTTTAGCATTTAATATTAATAAAATAAAAATATGTATATTTTGGTATTTTATCCTAAGTGTATTAATATATACATATTCATTTATATTATTTATAAAATATGCATTATATATACCAATTAATAATATTTAATATTTAATAAAAAAAGTATATTTTTTTTTATAAAATATTTTCAGGAAGTAAAAATAAGATAAAAATGTATAAAAATATATTTGTGCTATTTTAATATTCTAAACAAAAAGTATATGTTTATTTATTTATGTACAAACTAAAAGAAAAAAAAATCAAATAAATACCTAATAAATTCAAAAATGATGAGAAAAAATATTTTTATATTTTTAATATGCTGAGAAAAAATAAATGAGTCAATAAAAAATAAGAAAAAGTCAAAAACATTAAAAATAAAGCAAATGGGCTCAGGGGGGTGTGAACCAAAAAGCATGGTGTAAGAAGCAAAACAAAAGCTGGCCCAGCCCATGAGGCACCTTCTTCAACCTCTGAACCATGTTATTCAAAAAAACGCGCGCCCTGTTCTTCCATCCACACATCCTGATTCCTGGCTTATTAATGAAAACTCATAACATAAAAAATGTTCAGCATCAAGAGACGAATCCAACCATATGCAGAACTTGATCTAACTCTCTAAGATGAGGGAGAATTTCTTCTCCCCCAAATCCTAACCTAGATTTTCTGCCATTTTCAAACCTTAAATTCTCACAGCTCAAGCAAAAGAAATGAAAAGTAAAAACATGTACATGTTCAGTGGCATGAGTAGAACATTGTTTATTCACAAACTTAGAGCTAATGATGCCTAATAAGAGAGATAGAAGTTCACCAAAATACCTGTTCAGTTGAAGTTCTATCTGGCAATGGGGAAGCTTTCAGTGCAAGGTGATGATTGGTATAGCTTCCTTGAGGTCAAGGGATGCTATTCCAATGTATACTTTGTCTTGAAAGCTTTTGAATCGTGCTAGAGCACTTCACCTGCAAAACAAGAAACTGAAAATGGTGGAACTGGTTAGAGGGATTACAGGTCGTGTTTCAAGTCATGGTTAGCTTGCATAGATGCTAGGGAATGTGTGTGAACTGGTTTGGGCAAGAGGGCTTGAGGGAAATGGAAGATGGCACTCAAACTGCAGGCTTGGCCCTGTTTTTGCAGTTTGAAGGTGATTCTGAGATTGGGAGTGTATGAGAGATGTTGGGGTCGTGTACTAGCTTGGTTATGATGTCCTGGATGTGTTTCACAAGTTTGCTTTTTTGTTTGTAAGCTGATATGAGAGTTATGTTACAATATGCCAAGTTACTTACACTTTAAGCAACAAATGCCCAAGTTGTGTTCTAGGTCAGTAGAGGCCCCCTAATGAGCTGCATAATCTCTCCTTGATCAGAGTGTTTTGCTCATAATCTTGTGCCAATTAGATCTCATTTGTACTGCTTGGATTTTCAATTGGACATAAAGCTACCTTTTGCAAAAATGGAAGAAATGCTTTATCTATTTTGGGATTAATCCTTTAGGCAATGCTTGAACACACAAAACATGGTCTTGGCACAAAGGTTTTGCATTGAATTTTTGAGTGTCAAAGGGTTTTAGGACCTGTAATTTAGCACAAACTATGCTGACTTGAAAATGGCCTAAGTTATGAACATGTTCATGATCAATTCAAAAGTGAGTTTTTGCCATATTGTGAAATTCGATTCTCTCAAGTTATGAGGTTGTTTGATGAGTTCTTGGACATTTTGGAAAGCTTGGAATGTGTACTACAATCCATCTTTGAAATGTAAATTGAAATTCCAAGTGGAAGTGTATGGAAAATGGCCTTGAAGTTGGGTAGAAAACCTTGTCAAAATAGGTCAAAAATTCACTAAGTTAAGAATGGTTTAGTGCCCTTATTCAAAAATTTGTAACTTGAGATACAAGCCTCATTTGGGAAAACTTTGTGAATCAAAGTTATAGATTATGCAACAAGCTACAACTTTCATGTTTTGACTTTTGTTTGAATCCAAATGGATCTTGGTGAGAAAGTGGGGCAAAGTTGGGAAAAAATTAGGGTTTTTCATAACTTAGAAAAATTCTAAGTTATGAAAAATTCTAATTTCCAACCCTAATTTGCATTTTGTGATTTCTTGGTGAACAAGTTTCATGATTTGGCATGTTTTGATGAAAAATGAATCTTGACTCTTGATTTTGACCAAAAAGTCAAAGTTTGACTTTTCAGTATACAGTCAAAATTGATCCATTGACTGGGAAATTCAACTGTCAATCCTGTGTACTTGGGATATTTTGAGTTTGCTGAGCATGTCAAGATAATTCCATGGGGTCCTTAAGTCCATATGTGAGTTTGGTTTGCCATTGGTTGGGTCAAACAGTCAAAAATTGCCTTTGTGCAGTCAAAACCCTAAAAATGACCATTTTGCCCTTTTGGTGATCTGATCAAATTTCTTGTGGAATTGTGATTCAAACTTGATCAAATGGTTCATATGAGTTCATAATGTTGATGTGGGTCAATTTTCATGAGGTTTGACTGTCAATTGGCCACAGTTGACTTTTTCCCCAATACAACTGATTTCTAGGTCAACTGTCCAATTGACTGGGCAAAACTTGGAATCAAGACTTGAAACTTGGTATGGATAAACTTGGGAGTCCAATATGAAGCATGAAAGTCATCTTAGGCATTTTTGGTCAAAACATCATTGTGAAATCACAAACCCTAATTTGGGTCAACAGTGCAAAGGGGAAGTCTTGAGCAGATGAAACCCTAACTGGATCTTGAGCTCCAAGGGCTTTGTGATGAGAAATCAATGAGAAAAGGGAGGGCAAATTTTGGGGTACAACAGTTGCCCCTGTTCAATCTTCTTGAATCCGAAGAGTTAGATTGACAAGTTTGCCTTTCGTGACTCGAGGGTAAAAGGAGATTGGACACTAGAGTGCCCGGAAATTTGCACTCGTCAAAGCAATGGATGCGGGAATGGGCTTGGAGATGCCATTTGGAGATGGGCTTAATGATGCCATCTGGAGGAGTGACAGAAACTTGTCGGGGATGGGCTTAGAGATGCCATCTGGAATGAGTATCAGTAAGGCGTCCATGCTTTGGACCATTTCTGAACTGGGGGTCTGAATAAGCAATAGATTGACATCCGTTGTTGGGAGAAATCCTTAAGCTGTTTTCAAAAAATCTTGAGAAGAAACTGAACAAGTGATAGGTTAACTTCCGTTTCTTGGAGAACCCGTGAACTGTTTTCATAAGTCTTGGAGTTGAATAAGCAATGGAGCAACATCCGTTGTTGGGAAGCGTCCGTAAACTATTTTCAAAAGTTGCGTCTGAACAAGTGATAGATTAACATCCGTTGTTGGGAAGAATCTATAGACTGTTTTCAGAAGTTTGAGAAGAGCCTGAACAAGCGATAGGTTAACATCCGTTACTTGGAGAACCCGTGAACTATTTTCAGAAATCTTGAAGTTGAATAAGCCATAGAGCAGCATCCGTTGTTGGGAAGCGTCCGTAAACTGTTTTCAAAAGTTGCGTCTGAACAAGTGATAGATTAACATCCGTTGTTGGGAAGAATCCATAAACTGTTTTCAGAAGTCTTGAGAAGAAACTGAACAAGTGATAGGTTAACATCCGTTACTTGGAGAACCCGTGAACTGTTTTCAGAAATCTTGAAATTTGAGGGGGAATCGGTGTAGGGTTGCCTGAGGATGAGTCCGTGTAAAACTGCATCTGAAACTGTTAATGATAGCCTTTTATTCTTATCCTTAAACGGACAAAATGTTAGCTAAACACAGAATTATGTTGCATGAAATGCATGATGCAATATATGTTATATGAACGTTTATGATATGAATGCAATGAATGCGCGTGTAAGCTGATGAGCTGTCTTGCTGGGGATAGATGAATCCTGGATGACCAAAGATAAAAGCATCTTGACTACTGCCGGGAAGAATAGTTCCTTGGCTGTTGCTGGGGAACAAGGAGCTTGGGTTGTATGCCAAACCTCTGGGGAATTCCTGATGACTTCTACTGAGGAGTACTAATCTAGTAGACTCATGCTGGGGATGCAAGGCTGAGAATCTTCAGTTTGGAGGGGAACAACTCTTGGTGACTTCACTAGGGAACTCAAGATTTGTTCTCCTAAAACTCTGTGGGGAGAAAGTTCAATAGTCTGGCTCCGCTGGGGATATTGAAACTTAGATTCTGAGGGAAATTGGATTCCTGGGGATCCTTTGGCTGGGGGATTGTAAAGATAAGTTACTGCTGGGGAACTTTGATGAACTCCGCTGGGATAGGAAGAATTTGGCGAGTGCGATCTTCTGTGGTTGTTAGCTGAGGATAACCCAGTTATAAGGCCTTGTGAGGAATAACTTTGAATAAAACTCGGGTGAGACGTCTGTACTCTGCAGGGGATAAGCTTCCAGAATCTACTGGGGATAAGCTTCAAGACTTGCTGGAGGATATGGATTCCAAATCTCTTGGGGGTTTCCTTTGAAAGGGTATCGGGTTATCCAACTGTACCTTCGACTTATCAGTAATCCTCTTTCTTGGTTCATAAGGAAATGATTATGTTTCAAATGCATATGCCTATTTAACAAAACATTGGACGTTTCTCAAAATAAAACAAATAGTGCAAGAGAAAAGAAAAGGAAATGACACAAATTTCTGGGAAAAGTATTTGTATTGATTTTCTATGAGTATATTTGTACAAAGGAGACAATCATCCTAGTGAGAGGTTTTTGTCGTAAATATTTGAAAGGCTTATACAAAATAAAGATGGCTATGTGAAATAATTCCATGGGATTCCATTCCGCTATAGCTTCCACAACTCTGAATATCTGTTCCTTCACTGCTTCGCTTGACGATGACTGGATTGATCAGAAGCCTGGAACCGGTTGGTGAAGAGATTGTCTTTGAAGTGATCCGACGAGACATAGTCATACGCTTTAATTCCCTAACTTTTTCCTGAATCGCCCTTTCGGGTTTTCGATCCACCGGGAAACCCCTTTTTGCCCAAGCCGCCCTTTCGGGTTTTCGACTTGTCGGGTGTACAGATTTTTTTTGTTTTTATCCCTAATTTTTGCCTGAATCGCCCTTTCGGGTTTTCGATCCACCGGGATGCCCATTTTTTCCCAAGCCGCCCTTTCGGGTTTTCGAATTGTCGGGTTATTTTATGCGTAGTATCTTTTGACTATGTCTGCGTTCGCAGGGTGAGGCAAATCGTCGCCGTCCATGGTGGTCAGAATCATTGCCCCACTGGAAAATATGCTCTTGATCACAAATGGTCCTTCATATGTAGGAGTCCATTTGCCCCTGGGATCACTTTGCGGCAAGATAATCCGCTTGATTACGAGGTCTCCGACTTGATACACTTGACGTCTGACTTTCTTATTGAAGGCCTTGATCATTCGCTTTTGATACGTCTGACCATGGCATATAGCAGCAAGTCGCTTTTCGTCGATCAGATTGAGTTGGTCAAGTCGGGTCTGCATCCAATCATCTTCATTCAAACCTGCATCCTTCATAATCCTTAGAGAAGGAATCCGGACTTCCATAGGCAAGACAACTTCCATGCCATAAACCAAAGAAAATGGGGTTGCCCCGGTTGAAGTACGTACCGTCGTACGGTATCCATGCAGAGCAAACGGTAACATCTCATGCCAGTCTTTGTAAGTGACTGTCATTTTCTGAATGATTTTCTTAATGTTTTTGTTCGCAGCTTCAACAGCACCGTTCATCTTCGACCGATAGGGAGATGAATTATGATGATAAATCTTGAACTGTTCGCACAATGCAGTGATCATCGTGTTATTCAGATTCGTACCGTTGTCTGTGATGATCCTGTCTGGAACACCATACCGACATATGAGATTTTGCTTGATGAAGCGGGCAACCACATTTTTAGTGACAGAGGCGAAGGAAGCTGCTTCGACCCATTTAGTGAAGTAGTCAATGGCAACCAGGATGAAACGATGTCCGTTGGAAGCCGTGGGTTTGATCTCTCCAATCATATCAATGCCCCACATTGCAAAGGGCCACAGAGCAGTCAGGACGTTGAGAGGAACCAGAGGGATATGAACTTTGTCAGCATAGACTTGACACTTGTGGCAAGTACGGGAATGTTGATGGCAGTCAGCTTCCATGGTAGACCAGTAATAGCCTGCCCTTAGGATCTTCTTAGCCATTGTATACCCGCTCAAGTGAGTGCCAAATGTGCCGCTGTGTATATCAGTCATGATCAACTCTGCTTCAGCTTTGTCTACGCATCGGAGTAATACACAATCATGGCTTCGTTTGTAAAGGATGTCGTTGCTCAGGAAGAACTTAGCAGCGAATTTCCTTAAGAACTTCTTGTCATTTACGGAAGCTCCTTCAGGATAATCTCTGGTCTCGAGATACCTTTTGATTTCATGGAACCAAGGTTGTTTCACTACTTCTTCGGTATTAATCTCGTGACAATGCGCAGGTTCATCCATTCGCTCGATGGTGATTTGGGGAGCCTCGTTATCCCAGTTGAGTTTAAACATGGAGGACATTGTGGCTAGAGCATCTGCTAGCTGATTCTCTTCTCGCGGGAAATGCTCGAAGGTAATTTGCTCGAAATGCGGCAATAATGTCAGGACATGTTCTTTGTATGGGATGAGATTAGGACGTTTGGTATCCCACTCTCCTTTGATTTGACTGATAACCAAAGCCGAGTCCCCAAATACGATCAAAGATTTGATCCCCAAGTCTATAGCAGCCTTGAGACCAAAGATGCAAGCTTCGTATTCAGCCATGTTATTTGTGCAGCTGAAGCAAAGTCGGGCCGTGAAAGGTGTGTGACAACCTTCCGGAGAAATGAGCACTGCGCCAATACCATTTCCAAGTGCATTTGAAGCGCCATCAAAGTATAGGGTCCATCGGGATCCCTTTTCAGGTCCGTCATACGGTCTGTTACCTTCAATGTTGTCCAAATTCATGATGTCCTCGTCCGGGAAATCAAATCTCATGGGTTGATAATCTTCGATAGCCTGATGAGCCAGATGGTCAGCTAGTACACTCCCTTTTATAGCTTTTTGGGTGGTGTACTGAATGTCATACTCAGTTAAGATCATTTGCCATCTAGCTATCCTTCCAGATAAAGCGGGCTTTTCGAAGATATACTTGATAGGATCCATTTTGGAAATCAACAAGGTAGTATGAGTCAACATATACTGTCTTAGTCGGCGAGCAGCCCATACCAAAGCGTAGCAAGTTTTCTCGAGCAGTGAGTAGCGAGTCTCACAGTCGGTAAACTTTTTGCTAAGGTAATAAATAGCATGCTCTTTTCGACCAGACTCGTCATGCTGGCCCAAAACACACCCCATTGAGTTATCCAAAACGGTCAAATACATGATCAAAGGTCTTCCTTTGACGGGTGGCATCAGAATAGGAGGTTCTAGAAAATACTCCTTGATTCTATCAAAAGCAGCTTGACAATCGTCGTTCCATTCGACTACCTGATCTTTCTTCAAGAGTTTGAAAATTGGCTCACAGGTAGAAGTCAGATGCGAGATGAATCTGACAATATAGTTCAAGCGCCCCAAGAACCCTCTAACCTCCTTTTCAGTACGGGGAGCAGGCATTTCTTGTATTGCTTTCACTTTTGCGGGATCGACTTCAATGCCTTTGTTGCTTACAATGAATCCCAGAAGTTTACCAGACCTAACTCCAAAAATACATTTACTCGGATTCAGCCTGAGCTTGTATTCTTTTAACCTGGAAAACAACTTCTCCAAATGTTCAAGGTGCTCTTCCTCTGTTTGTGACCGAGCTATCATATCGTCTACGTAAACTTCAATCTCATGATGTATCATATCATGGAACAAAGCTACCATGGCGCGTTGATAAGTTGCCCCTGCGTTCTTCAGCCCGAACGGCATCACCTTGTAACAGAAAGTGCCCCATTGTGTGACAAAAGTTGTTTTCTCCATATCCTCGGGGGCCATTTTGATTTGATTGTAGCCCGAGAATCCATCCATGAAGGAAAACACTTTATGCTGAGCTGTATTGTCGATCAAAATGTCAATGTGAGGGAGCGGAAAATCATCTTTGGGACTGGCCCTATTTAAATCCCGGTAGTCCACACACATTCTGACTTTGCCATCTTTCTTAGGTACCGGCACAATGTTAGCGACCCATTGAGGATAGGACGTAACAGCCAGAAAGCCAGCATCGAATTGCTTCATTACTTCTGCCTTGATCTTTTCAGACATGTCAGGCCTCATTCGGCGAACTTTTTGCTTGATCGGCGGACAATCCTCTCTTGTGGGGAGACGGTGAACCACGATGTCTGTGTCTAAACCCGGCATGTCTTCATAAGACCAAGCGAAGATTTCAACATACTCATTCAACAACTGTATCAGGCGTTCCTTGACACTCGGTTTCAGATTGGCACCCACTTGCACCTCCTTCCGGTCTTCCTCGGTTCCCAAGTTGACAGTTTCCAATGGCTCTTCATGCGGTAAGATGGCCCTTTCCTCTTGTTGCAGGAGTCTGGCTAGTTCCCCGGGTACTTCACAACCTTCGTCATCTTCATACTCGGCTAGATTGACCAGATCCTCAGAGTTATTGAAAGATATAGCAGAATAGTCACCCATGGAATCCGGAGTGGATGGGTACCTGCATTGGTGAGTGTGGGTGTGTGTAAGGGATAGCCATCCTTAAACAAAAAATGCAAAAGGAAAGAAAATGAACATAAGCAGTTTATCAAATGAAAAACGTCCAATGAATCATTAAACATGGCATATGGATATGAAAAATAGTCAAAACCCTTACAAGCGGACCTACATGCCCCGGGCAAGGCATGAGGTGAAAAGATAGTGTACGGATTGTTTGAAAGTAAATATTACAGACCAAATAAGAAATGTTTAACAGATAAATTACTGATGAATAAAAGTGATGGGGACAAAGTCCTTAGCCTCCCAATTGCTCAATCCTCCTTTGACAGTTGGATAAATCCACTCTTCAATGTTGCTCTCCTTGTCTTCATCCTCCAGGGCGTTGATTCCGTAGGGAGAAATTTTGACTGGCGCCCTTTCAATCTTTGCACGGCGCATAGCTTTTTGGCCAGCGGCTGTGAACCCTAATCCAAATTTGTCAGTCTTATGCGGAAAGTCGGGTAACTGCCCCCATGCTGAATTCTTCCCTTCTTTTATTGCGGCCCTTGCGTCCTCCAGAGATGCCATCCTGGCCATCTGTCTCGGTGTCTCAGCTGCCAACTTTGCTACTGCTATTTCAGGAAGGACTTCTTCGAAATGCTGAAAAGGCGTTTCAATGAACTCTCCTTCAACCTCCACATACCGGAAAGAATTTAAGTGGCTAATCATGTACTCTTCTTCGCCATGGACAATAATGATCTTTCCCTTGACAGGATACTTCAACATTTGATGCAAGGAGGAGGTGACTGCCCCAGCACGGTGTATCCAAGGTCTACCCAGCAAGCAAGAGTATGATGGACGGATATCCATCACATAGAAAGTGGATTTAAACACCTCAGTGCCTATCTTGATGGGAATTTCAACCTCTCCATGGACCATTCTCTTCGAACCATCGAAAGCTCTGACAACAATATCACTCGGCTTCAATTCTAACCCTTCACAATCTAGTCGGTCCAAGGCCTTCTTAGGCAAAACATTCAACGACGAACCAGTGTCGACCAAGACGTGCGCGAGAGTAGTTCCTCGACACTCGACCGAAATGTGCAAAGCATCATTGTGGTTTCTACCTTTAGGAGTTAGGTTGGCATCGGAAAATCCTAATCCATTGTCCGCAGTCAGGCTAGCCACGCAATTCTGAAATTGATCCGCAGAGGTTTCCTGGGGCACATGAGCTGCCTTCAGGAATTTTATCAGGGCTTTAGCGTGCACTTCTGAGTAAAGTAGCAGTGCCAACATGGAGATCTTTGAGGGAGTTTGCCCCAGCTGTTCTACCACATCGTAATCACTCCTTTTGATTATCCTCAAGATCTCATCCATTTCCTTCTTGGAGGTTTCCGGGATGACCAAGGGTTGAGCCCTCGTCCTGACAAGCTCATCTTGGATTCCCTTACCTTTATCAGCAGCGGTAGGAGGGATAGTACTAGGAACAACAACATCTTCAATCAAAGGGGTTCCAGCAGAGGGTTTTATTGGTGCAGGGACGACCTTATCAGCTGACGAGGGTCCAAAGATTGCTCTGGGAGGGGCAATCTCTGGAGAAAATATTCTCCCGCTCCTGGTGATTTTGCTAGTGCCCGCAATGTTACTAATGCTGGCTTCATCATCATCCGAACTTTCTTCAATTACTTCGATTTGCTTGATACCATGGTAGTAGATGTCACCGCCGTAGTTCCAAGGTATCGATTTCTCAGAAACATAGGGAACAGGCCCTGGCATTGTTATCTTCAAAGGAACAGATTTCGCAGCTGGTGTAATCTTAACAGGCTTTTTGACGGCCTTGGAAAGATTGGCGTGAATGGTTATGATTGAGACATCTTCAGTATGAACCGGAACAGCAGAAACTTTTTCAAACAAAATTTGTCGACTATCCACAAGGCCTTGGATGCCTTTCTTCAGTAACGGACAATCAAACGGCAGAGAGTAACAACAATAGCAGTCTTCCTTACATCCCGGGAATATCCCGGCCCTTAACAGATTCAACTTAATGGTTAGCAATGGAGTAGTCAGGTCATTGACATCAGCAACATACAAATCTTCTTCAATGGCATTGACATTTCGGCCGTGCTTCGGCATGGGTGCAGATATCACATTAGGCTTCTCCGGAGCGTCAAACTCCACCTCCTTCGCCTCTATCAGGTCTTGGATCTTATGTTTGAGTGCCCAACAATCATTGGTGTCGTGCCCAACACTGTCTGAATGGTAGGCGCATTTAGCATTAGCATGATAATGTGGAGAGGACGTATTTACATTCTTTGGTGCCTCCTTGATGGTGGCGAGGTTCAACTTCAATAGATGGGGAAGCACTTGCGCTGGAGTCATGTTAATACGGGTGAACTGCCGTTGTGGCCGTTCCACCCGTTGCTGATTTGGTCTGGACTGGTTATAGCGAGGCTGCTCACTTGGAGTGTTTTGAATCATTACGGCCCCCACAGTTGGCCGACGCTCTGTCTTCCCTGCTCTTCTCTGAGAATATACCATAGCTGTTTCCTTCTTAAAAGGCTTCTTCTTAACACTTGCGGCAACACCCTTCTGAATCTTTCCTGACTTGATGCCAGCTTCTATTCTTTCGCCTGTTAAGATCAAATCGGTAAACCCCGCGGAAGAGTTACCAATTAGGTGATTGAAAAATGGCCCAGATAGGGTCCCAAGAAACATATCCACGAGCTCACGATCGATTAAAGGAGGCTGCACCCTGCCAGCCAAATCCCTCCATTTTTGTGCATATTCTTTGAATCCCTCGCCTGTTCCTAGTGACATACCCTGAAGTTGGGTACGAGTAGGAGCAAGGTCAGAATTATACTGGTATTGTTTGTAGAAAGCGGTGGCCAAATCTTCCCAATTTCGGATGCTGGTTCCTTCTAGCTGATAAAACCACTCCAACTGAGCTCCCGAAAGGCTGTCTTGAAAGAAATGAATCCAAAGATTCTTATCTGCCGTATAGGGTTGAATCTTTCTTACGTAGGACCTGAGATGCATTTTGGGACAGGACAACCCATCATACCTCACAAACACCGGCACTTTGAATTTTTGGGGAATCACAATCCCGGCAACCAAACCCAAGTCTTCAAAGTCCAAACCCGGTACCCTCTGTAATTCCATGGCGGCCAATCTGTCTTCTAAACCCTTGTACTTATCATCAGCTGGAGGGTATTGTTGATCAGAATAATCTTCATCCTCTTCAACCTCTTCTTCTTCCGCATCAGACTCGAAAGGCACCGCAGCTCCATCTCTTTTACTAGTTCCTTCATCAGAAGTAGGAGGAAATTCAAGCACTCTCCGAGCTTCTCCGTCAAATCTTCTCCCCAAAGTAGCCACCTCAATCCTCTTTTTCTTCTTTTTCACTGGGTCCTTATTCCCCAATTGAGTCTTGATATCCTCCTGACCCTTAGCCAAGGTCATCAGGAGTTACTGGAACTGTGCATTCTGAGCTTGTAGGTCTTTGACTGTTTGCTCGAAATCCATCCTACTGAAATAAACAGCAGACAGATAAGGAAACCTGGAGTGAGACCTGCTTATGCACATGATGAATGGTATGCTTATGTATGCAATGCATTCAAGGATTTAGAACATTCAAAATTGTTTCAGACAAAGAAGAACGCACGTCATATTAATAAGAAGAAATTTGTTAGTACATAAATGCCCCATGGGCCAAATATTACAAAATAAATTTCTTAAGGCAAAAAGACATTGCGCATCCTCTTTGGTGCGATGTAGGTATTGAGGGCCTCTTGCTCATGGAGTCGGCGGGTAAGCTCTAGAACCTTCTTCTCACTGGCGTAGAAGCTAGCTTCAAAAGTATTCCGTTCTTCCTTGAGCTGAATCCAACTTTTCTGCATTTCCTCCCACGATGTAGGCATGTCTGGATGTAGGATGGTGTAGGGAACCTCTCCTTCATTGACGGGCTCTTTAATCACTGGGAGTACATGAGGATAAGGCATCATTAGACTTTGGGCTCGGGCTCGTACCCACTTGAGATAGGGCTCAAGAGGGATGGAGTTCTTGTGTCCCAGAGTCTTGCTATCAACCTTGTTGAGTTTTCCCCAAGCTCTGATGAATCTTTGGCGAAGTCCTCGCGCATCGTTGTCGAAGTCAAAAACTAGGTCAGGAATCAACATGTCATGAGGGCCATCCCTCCGTGCATATCCAAATTGCCTCAAAGCTAGGCAAGGGTTATAGGTGATACCTCCCCTGATTCCAAGTAAAGGAACATTAGGAAATTCTCCGCAACGATCGACGATGATGACATTTTCTCTGGACCGAGAACACCAATGCACATCAGAATGAGTAAGAGTCATCAACCGTTGGGACCACCTTGAGCCTTGGTCATTCTTCAGGACAGATTGTGGAAGGTGCGAAATAAACCACCTTGCAAGGATAGGAGTACATCACATGAGAACACCCCTCTTTCTCATTGTTCGTGTGTAAAATGAGTGAAGGATGTCCCCAAGCAATGTTGGTATTGGGTTTCTGGACAAGAAGATTTTGACGGCGTTGATATCTACCAGCTGGTCAGGATTTGGGAACAAGACCAACCCATAGATAAGGAGTGCCACAATCTCTTCGAAGGCTTGTAGGTCCAATGAGTTCCAACATTCTTGTGCCTTCTCAAACAAGAATTTTGCTAAGAATCCTTTAACGCCGCTTCTGGTTTCCCAATGCCCCTTGATGTCGGATGGTTGTAGATGTAATGCTCGAGCAACATCTTCCGGCTTTGGTTCCTTTTCCATACCGTTGAATGGTAGTTGATTAAGGATAGGGATTCTTAGGAGTTGAGAAAACTCCTCCAAAGTGGGTACCAACTGGTAATCAGGGAAAGTGAAACAGTGGTGAAGAGGGTCAAAGAACTGGAATAACACCTTCATCATGTCTTCTTCAATGTTGGTGTTGACTAGGCTGAGCAGTCTACCATGTCTTTCACTAAAGGATGAATTTTCCGGAATTCTTGAAGTGATCTCCTTGAGTTGAGGAGAGATTCTCACCAGGTTGACTTGAATGGTGTTTCTGCGAGGAATTTCCATGTCCTACAAAACAAGAACAAAGATGAAGATCCAAAACCCTTGAAATGGTTAGTGAATGCATATGATGTTTTATGATGTTTATGATGTATGCACAAAACATATGTACAAGAAAATCACATCAAACCCTAGTTTCAGGCTTGCATGGGGTTTCATAGGTAAGTACCCTCTTGAGTGTAGTTGGCTTAAAAAACCTGTCCTATAAATAGTAACCGGGTTCTAAGGAGCTCAATATCACTGGATTGTTTTCATTGTTCATTGTTTTGGTTTAGCCACTTAACTAGCGACCAAAATATTCCAAGAAAACAACCCTCAATGAGTGTAGTATCGAGTATCTACCAACTTCGGACTGCACCAAAGCCGGTCATCTCACTACCCCTAATAAAAGGCCAAGATGGTCAAGTAAGGTTCTAGGTCATTAGTGCTTAGTGACATCACTCAGAGGCCCCGTACTCTCCTTGATTGAACTCAAGGGTTACCGGTACTCACAAATATGTCGCACTAATATATCTATTGCTTCGACCGTGTCGGTATACCCCGCACAGTTTCCACAACGTATTGCTATCTATGAATGTTTCCCAAAATCCGGGTGTAGGATTGCAAACCCAAACAATAGAGCCAAGATATAAAGCAAACAATTCAAACAATTAGTCATGCAAGAGGGTGATCTAAGCCCTAAGGTTACTCCACTTTTAAAACAATTCCCCAGCAGAGTCGCCAGTTCTGTGATACGGTGGGAGAACTGACTAGGGTTTTGCGTTTGTTTTCGCAAATGTTTCGGTTGAGCAAGAGTCGCCACCGACTTTTTATTTTATCCTAAGGAAAGGTTTAAAAAGCACAGCAAAAAACCTTTGAGATTTTTCTTGGGTTCGGGGAGTAGATTATAAAAAGGGAAGGTATTAGCACCCTTTCTATCCATGGTTATCCATGGGCTCTTAGGTACTTGCTTAGATCAACTTGCCTTGGTTTTCAATTGTTTGAAATGGTGCTTTGTGTGTGGTTTTGAAAAGGTTTTGAAAAAGATGCCTTGTATAGGCTTACCCTTGTAACAATTCTTTACTCGAATGTTTTACAAAAGGTGTTTGTCTTTTTGAATAGATGTTTCAAGGTTTTTGAAAGTTTGTTTTGAAAGTGCTTATGAAGTGTGGTTTGAAAATAGGCAAGTGTTTTCTTTTGCAAGTGGACAAGTACTTAAGAGCTATCTACCCTAAAGTTCTCAAAGATTTTTGTTATGTTTTAACCTTTTTAACAATTTTGTTCCACCATTGCATTTGGTGGACAATCTTGTGTTAGGAGGTGAAAGGGACGGGTGTGGGTCATCGTTTAGACCATAATTTCAATAGTGCTAAGTATCTTTGGGCAATTTTTCTTTGAAAGGGACTTGATCATTTTTTAGGCAACTTTCGAAAGCGTCATCGAGGGACTATGATCAATTGATTTGTATTTGTTTTGCCCAAAGAAACCTAACATGCAATATGGCCCATTTATTTGAAGGCAACAAGGGGAATACCCTAGGGGTGCAAGTGTGAGATGTGTTGTCCATTTTCATGCTTGATTATCTTGAAATTAGGTCAAACTAATTTTGTTCTTTTTATTTGCATACAAACCCTAACTCTAGCATAGTATATTTAAAAAGCGATAAAGTACGAAATTTAAATTCCTACACTATTACAACACAATAATATGGGAGGGGGGTACAAATGTTTCAAATGGGGATTATTTAGACAAGAATTTAAACCTAACTATTACATCATTTTCTTTGAATATTTACAAGACAAAAATTGCATAATTAAATGGAAATGAAATGAATATGCAAAATGTAAAAAGAATTTTTATGTGTATGAAAAATAGTATTATTTATGTCAAATAAAAAGAGAAATAAAAAGGTAGTATTTTTTGGAGTATTTTTATATTTAGGGCAAAAAACCCTAATTTTAATTAAAAGGGTATTAATTATTTAATATATATAATATTTGCTATTTATATACAAAGAATAAAAGAAAAATGAAGTATATTTGTAAAAGTGTATTTTTTAGCATTTAATATTAATAAAATAAAAATATGTATATTTTGGTATTTTATCCTAAGTGTATTAATATATACATATTCATTTATATTATTTATAAAATATGCATTATATATACCAATTAATAATATTTAATATTTAATAAAAAAAGTATATTTTTTTTTATAAAATATTTTCAGGAAGTAAAAATAAGATAAAAATGTATAAAAATATATTTGTGCTATTTTAATATTCTAAACAAAAAGTATATGTTTATTTATTTATGTACAAACTAAAAGAAAAAAAAATCAAATAAATACCTAATAAATTCAAAAATGATGAGAAAAAATATTTTTATATTTTTAATATGCTGAGAAAAAATAAATGAGTCAATAAAAAATAAGAAAAAGTCAAAAACATTAAAAATAAAGCAAATGGGCTCAGGGGGGTGTGAACCAAAAAGCATGGTGTAAGAAGCAAAACAAAAGCTGGCCCAGCCCATGAGGCACCTTCTTCAACCTCTGAACCATGTTATTCAAAAAAACGCGCGCCCTGTTCTTCCATCCACACATCCTGATTCCTGGCTTATTAATGAAAACTCATAACATAAAAAATGTTCAGCATCAAGAGACGAATCCAACCATATGCAGAACTTGATCTAACTCTCTAAGATGAGGGAGAATTTATTCTCCCCCAAATCCTAACCTAGATTTTCTGCCATTTTCAAACCTTAAATTCTCACAGCTCAAGCAAAAGAAATGAAAAGTAAAAACATGTACATGTTCAGTGGCATGAGTAGAACATTGTTTATTCACAAACTTAGAGCTAATGATGCCTAATAAGAGAGATAGAAGTTCACCAAAATTCCTGTTCATTTGAAGTTCTATCTGGAAATGGGGAAGCTTTCAGTGCAAGGTGATGATTGGTATAGCTTCCTTGAGGTCCAGGGATGCTATTCCAATGTTTACTTTGTCTTGAAAGCTTTTGAATCGTGCTAGAGCACTTCACCTGCAAAACAAGAAACTGAAAATGGTGGAACTGGTTAGAGGGATTACATGTCGTGTTTCAAGTCATGGTTAGCTTGCATAGATGCTAGGGAATGTGTGTGAACTGGTTTGGGCAAGAGAGCTTGAGGGAAATGGAAGATGGCACTCAAACTGCAGGCTTGGCCCTGTTTTTGCAGTTTGAAGGTGATTCTGAGATTGGGAGTGTATGAGAGATGTTGGGGTCGTGTACTAGCTTGGTTATGATGTCCTGGATGTGTTTTACAAGTTTGCTTTTTTGTTTGTAAGCTGATATGAGAGTTATGTTACAATATGCCAAGTTACTTACACTTTAAGCAACAAATGCCCAAGTTGTGTTCTAGGTCATTAGAGGCCCTCTAATGAGATGCATAATCTCTCCTTGATCAAAGTGTTTTGCTCATAATCTTGTGCCAATTAGATCTCATTTGTACTGCTTGGATTTTCAATTGGACATAAAGCTACCTTTTGCAAAAATGGAAGAAATGCTTTATCTATTTTGGGATTAATCCTTTAGGCAATGCTTGAACACACAAAACATGGTCTTGGCACAAAGGTTTTGCATTGAATTTTTGAGTGTCAAAGGGTTTTAGGACCTGTAATTTAGCACAAACTATGCTGACTTGAAAATGGCCTAAGTTATGAACATGTTCATGATCAATTCAAAAGTGAGTTTTTTCCATATTGTGAAATTCGATTCTCTCAAGTTATGAGGTTGTTTGATGAGTTCTTGGACATTTTGGAAAGCTTGGAATGTGTACTACAATCCATCTTTGAAATGAAAATTGAAATTCCAAGTGGAAGTGTATGGAAAATGGCCTTGAAGTTGGGTAGAAAACCTTGTCAAAATAGGTCAAAAATTCACTAAGTTAAGAATGGTTTAGTGCCCTTATTCAAAAATTTGTAACTTGAGATACAAGCCTCATTTGGGAAAAATTTGTGAATCAAAGTTGTAGATTATGCAACAAGCTACAACTTTCATGTTTTGACTTTTGTTTGAATCCAAATGTATCTTGGTGAGAAAGTGGAGCAAAGTTGGGAAAAAAATTAGGGTTTTTCATAACTTTGAAAAATTCTAAGTTATGAAAAATTCTAATTTCCAACCCTAATTTGCATTTTGTGATTTCTTGGTGAACAAGTTTCATGATTTGGCATGTTTTGATGAAAAATGAATCTTGACTCTTGATTTTGACCAAAAAGTCAAAGTTTGACTTTTCAGTATACAGTCAAAATTGATCCATTGACTGGGAAATTCAACTGTCAATCATGTGTACTTGGGATCTTTTGAGTTTTTTGAGCATGTCAAGATAATTCCATGGGGTCCTTTAGTCCATATGTGAGTTTGGTTTGCCATTGGTTGGGTCAAACAGTCAAAAATTGCCTTTGTGCAGTCAAAACCCTAAAAATGACCATTTTGCCCTTTTGGTGATCTGATCAAATTTCTTGTGGAATTGTGATTCAAACTTGATCAAATGGTTCATATGAGTTCATAATGTTGATGTGGGTCAATTTTCATGAGGTTTGACTGTCAATTGGCCACAGTTGACTTTTTCCCCAATACAACTGATTTCTAGGTCAATTGTCCAATTGACTGGGCAAAACTTGGAATCAAGACTTGAAACTTGGTATGGATAAACTTGGGAGTCCAATATGAAGCATGAAAGTCATCTTAGGCATTTTGGTCAAAACATCATTGTGAAATCACAAACCCTAATTTGGGTCAACAGTGCAAAGGGGAAGTCTTGAGCAGATGAAACCCTAACTGGATCTTGAGCTTCAAGGGCTTTGTGATGAGAAATCAATGAGAAAAGGGAGGGCAAATTTTGGGGTACAACAACGAGTAACTAAGAGCCCATGGATAACCATGGATAGAAAGGATGCTAATACCTTCCCTTTCTATAATCTACTCCCCGAACCCAAGAAAAACATCTCAAAGGTTTTTGCTGTGCTTTTTAACCTTTCCTTAGGATAAAATAAAAAGTCGGTGGCGACTCTTGCTCAACCGAAACATTTGCGAAAACAAACGCAAAACCTCAAGTCAGTTCTCCCACCGTATCACAACATGAATATGCAATCAAAAGAGATTTAAATTAAAGATTAAACGAGTTTTAGATCCAATTTTTTTTACCAAACGGAAGGATCGAATGAGCGTGTTTCTATGTGCGTTTGAATTGCTTAAGGCCTGGGAATCATTCCTGGGACCTTCAGGGAGTGAATAGTAGACTTGGTTTGGACTGAGGAAACTTACACTATGCGTTTTGAATTTGACAACTTTGATGTATTTTTTTTTGTGATTTTTGTGTGGCTCTTTGAGGTGGTTTCTTCGTCTCTTTTGCTTATGATTTAGTCTTGCACTTATAGGGGTGTGGTGGTGAACAAATATGGCATGAATCATCCATTAATCATGGCTTTGAAAGTAAAATCAGAAGATTTGAAAAGTTGCCATTTTGATAATTTTCTGCCATTTTGAACTTTGAGTGAACCTGGACAGGTTATGGTTGGTGTTTTTGCATGAATTTGGGCTTCGAGCTAAACAGTCCAAGCCCAACAAGCTTCATCCCATTAGGTTTTCATTTCGACTTGCATCTCCATTTCACATCAATTGATTCTTTCGACAAGCTCCCAAGCTTTGTTCTTTTCGATGGCTCTGAGTTCCAATTCGAATTGCTCAAGGCTTCATCATCACGGGTTCTTCGATTAAGTCACCATCTGCATCGATTTCTTGATCTGGAAACATCAGCTTAATCGAACAGTTCTTGTTCCTTTCAATCTCCTTTATTCCAATTCGACCAATCGAAGTATCACCTCTTCATCTTGACTTGTCAAAGCTTCGTTCTGTTCTTTTCGATTTCCTTTCCTTCAATTTGACCAATTGAAGTATCACCTCTTCCTTTTGACTTGTCGAAACTTTCGTTCTATTCTTTTCGATTCCTTTCCTTCAATTCGACCAATCAAAGTATCACATCTTCCTTTTGACTTGTTGAAGCTTCGTTCTGTTCTTTTCGATCTCCTTTCCTTCAATTCAACCAATCAAAGTATCACCTTTTCCTTTTGACTTATCGAAGCTTCGTTATGTTCTTTTCAATCTCCTTTCCTTCAATTTGACCAATCGAAGTATCACCTCTTCCTTTTCACTTGTCGAAGATCCGTTCTGCTCTTTTCAATCTCCTTTCCTTCAATTCGACCAATCGAAGTATCACATCTTCCTCACTATGCCTGAAACATATTGATACAAAAACTCTAAGATGACTTATATTTGGTTGATTCGACCCTAACGGTCCTTCTATGAAATCACGCCATGTTTGAAGGTTGCATGTCCTTCGAACCATTAGACTTTCACGTGTTTCTTTGGATAAGATCAAATCTTTTTAATTCAAAATCTTCTTCCTTTCGAAGCGCCAATTTAAATCAACATGATAGTCGAAATTCCTTCCCTTGAAATGCTTCGAATAACTTATATTTCAATAGTTCGAAAGTGAACCCTTCATAGCTCTTTACTAGCTCTTCATTAATCGAAGACTCTATAGAAGCCTCCTTAACCTTTCTTTCGAACTATTCTTTCTTTGATCATAGTGTCAATTATTCAAAACTTGTGTAATCAAAATTCCCAGCTAACACTGCTTCGTTGGGCATCTAATTAGAATGCATACTGCTGTCGAAGTTGCTTCAGCCCAAAATCTCTTAGACATATTCTTAGATTTTGACATACACCTCGTCATGTTCCATACACTTTTTTTCTTTCTTTCAGTTATGCCATTATGCTGACGCGTATGGGGTGTTATGGAAGTCATTTAAAGCTTTTACAAACCAAAATTATTTGTGAGAAATGAAACCCTAGTTGGAAATCCATTGCTTAGGAGGAGAATTTGTCTGGTTAATTCTTGGTCAACCTTGAGCAATTGAGGACCTTAATGAGCATGCCTTGAATAAAATGGGAGGGAAAATTTTTGGGTGCAACACCATTGCTGCAAATGAACACTCGGAATTGTATGATAGGGTTACAAGCAAACCAGAGGGAGTGATTGACTTGAAGTTGGAAGCCAATAAACAACATAGAATTGAAGAAACAGTTGTCGCAAAAGTGGAGAAAAGGTTGAAGGCAATGAAAATATGTGCTAAACAGGTAGCTCAGGTTCAACAGGCACAAAATGTTATTTTTGAAATTTGTAGTGGATCACACATTACTGTGCAATGTCTTGTAACTCTATAACAAATTAAGGAGATAAAATTCTTGAAGCAGAATAACCCGTATTCTAACACCTATAATCTGGGGTGGAAGAATCATACCTATTTCTCCTGGAAAGAAAATCAGCAACAAACTCCACAAAAGGCGGAATGGGAGATAGTTATTGAAATGATAGCTGCCCACGCCTCTCAATTCCAAGATGAGACAAGGAGAAATCATAGGAATAACACAGCTGCAATAAAAAATTTAGAAGTTCAAATGGGACATATTGCACAACAATTATCTCTGCAAGCAAAAGGAAATTTAAAAAATCATGAGAATGTTAATGTTGTTGCAACAAGGAGTGGGAAAATTACTAAAGAAAAGGAAGAGGAGGTAAACTTTGATGATCATATCATAGAAGTAGATTTAGAAGTAAGAGAGAACAAGAAAAAAAAGGAAGAAGCAGTGTCACCTATGAAGCCCACTGAAGAAAGGAATAAACTAGTGATTAAGTTGATGTATGCCTCTCGATTAGAAAAGAAGGACACAAAAAGAGAAAGATTTTGATAAATTTTTCAAATTGTTCAAAAAGCTAGAGATCAACATATCGTTCTTTGAAGCACTCGAGAAAATTCCCTTATACCCGAAATTCATGAAGGAGGTACTATAAAAAAAGAGACCAACAGGAGATGGACCGGTACACGGTGAGGAGAAATTATGTGCAATCACGCCCGAGAGGAGAATACTCATCAAGAAGAAGGACCCTGGATCAGTTGTAATACCGTGCACAATAAAAGATAGAAAATTCAAGCAGGTTCTATTTGATTCTAGTTCTAGTGTGAGCTTAATGCCATTATCTATTTTCAAAAAGTTGGGTATTGAAAAGATAAGCGAGAGTGGGACAAAATTGAAATTTACTGATCACACCATCAAGCACTCATATGGGATATCTGAAGATGTATTGGTGGAAATTGACAATTTTGTCTTCCCAGTTGATTTCCAGATCATGGATATTCCTGAAGATGAAGAGACTCCTACCATTCTTGGTCGACCTTTTTGCTTACTAGTCGATGTAATTTTGATATCGAGACAGGTAATCTGATGGTAAAATCATTTGATGAGGAAATAACTTTAAAGGTGTTGGAAATCAAGAAGCAAGGTGCCAGTGGAAATAATAAATCTTCAGTCGGTATGATCAAACTAGAAGGAGAAAGCAAGATTTCAAAACCATTCCCAAAAGAAGTCTCAGGCATAATCTCTCAAGTGGCATCAATAAAACTTCTGAAGTTCAGTCAAGAAGTCAAGAAGAGAAAGAAGAAGGAACATTGAGGTGAGAAGATGGAAGTTAGAAGTGACATGAGGCACAAAGTGGTTCATACTTTTGATCTGGATGAGTTCTGAGCTGTGGAAGGGACAAGCAACAACGTGTGGAAGAGGAAGTACCCCCCATAATAAAGGGGATGAAATGTCTGTTAGACGAAGGAAATGTATCTAAAGGGGGGTGAATAGACACCCTTTTGAATTTTATACAAAAATATGATTTTTAATTTTTTTATTATCAAAGAGCGATGCAAAAGCTTTTTCAGAAGTGTCGTCTATACGAACGTTATTGGAAATTTGGATGTGTAAACCGTAATGATAAATTCAATATGAAATAAGAACAACAAATTGAATTAATATACTTAAATCACTTAACATCTTATTTAACATTTATCTCAAGGCACTAGTAAAGATATTTCCAATGTCAATATTAAAAGGAACTAGTTGAATTAATTTATCAAACACTTGGTGTGCAAGTGAATTTTCAGAGTTTTTCTTTTGATTGTGTTTGTAAGTTCTCTAGTTTTATGGGTTGGAATTAATTTTTGTAAAACAAATAATACAACAATATGTTAGATAGGATGTGTTATCTTTCTAACAGGAACAAGTTGAGCAAGAAGTCCTATCTTATGTTAATACATGTTGAGTTGAAGAGTTTCAACATCTGGAACAACATGTCAGATAAGATGTCCTATAAAGGAGCATACGACATCGCGCCTGAGCTGAAGTGGACAGTTAGATTATGTTATGATATAACTAATGCAAACTATTTTGGTAAATATTATGCAACATTATAAGGCGCTGATTTAAAGGTAAAAAAGAATCAATCAGAATAATGAAGAATATACAGTTTGTAAATTTGGAGATAATTTAGGAAGATTTGATTGAAGACCTTGTTTGTAGCAGAAGTTAATGTTGTTTGTTACAGCTGATATGTTATACTTTGAAGGCTCGAATCCAGTTGGGTATAGGTTATAAATAGAAATGTTTGTAACCTAGGAAAGGCATGGGTTCAAGATGTAGAAGTCTAGGGCTTTGTATTTTTTCCGCTCTCTAGGAGAGTAGGTATAAGTGACCCACTCGGGTTGTGAGATGGTAACTGTTGTTCTCACTCAGAAGCTGTGAAGTAATGAGTTGATTATTATTCTTGGAGGAAGCTTTGAAGTAACTCCAAGTTGTGTCTTAGTCAAAAGTCTTGGCTAGTGATTATCATGGAAGTATGTCTTTTGTTTTGCTGTCATGGAAGTGTGTCTTCCTGTTTGTGTCCAATTATTATCTGTAATTGAAGATGGATTGAGGAAGGCCTTATATCTAGGTGAGTCTTAGATAGAAGTCTAGCAAGGGTAATGATTAAGTGATTAGGCCCTAAACTAGAGGTTTGTTGTAGAGTCTATAAATTGATACTATTTTAGTGGACTTATCCCTGGCTAAGTATGCTCCTAGAGTATGAGAGTTGCTCTGAACTAGGTTAACGATTCTGGTGTGTTGTTTATGCTTTTTAGTTCTCTTTTTTATTGTTGATACCTTGTCTGTTTGTTTATGTCGGATCAGATATCCCAACATGTCATAGGACATCCGATTTCTGTCATACCAAAATTTCAGGTTGATACACAAAACCACTTATAATCAAAAGTGGTTATAAGTTATATCAACACTTGATTTACAATCAAAAACAATTTGAAAAATTCTTATAATTCAAATGATAACGCAATGCTATTTTACAAATTGATCAATGCAAAACAAGGCAAGTAAAAGAAAAAAATAAAGGAGACACAAGTTATTTGTCTTCATAGTTCCCCACTATTGTCCTCATGTGCGGGTACATCTGCGCCTAATTCCAATGGAATTAGGATAATTCTTACTATGTAAAATTGTTGATACAAGATAAGTGTTTAAGAGCAACTCCACAAACCCTAAGCTTATGGTTGATTGAACCCCTTCTACTCTTTTGATCTTGAGAAAGACCAAGACACAATAGAAGCAAGTTGATTATTTAGATCTTGCTACTCCTTTGCGTTCTTTATATCCAAAGCATTCGTGTACCGTCAATTTCAAACTATTGCAACACAAGACTTCAATTGTAATATGTTGTTCTTGCTCTACTTCCTTTACATTCTTTATCTCCAAAGGATCCCTTGCATTATTTATCTCCAAAGGACTTCACTTAACCATAATTACCTCTCAAACTTCTTGTATGAAAACCCCCAAATCAACCAATGATCTTGGAGGACAAACCCGATGTTTTTCCTGGATGAAAACCCCTACAAAGCTCAACCAAGTACACAATTGGACACTATCAATCCTCATAGAGATGTCACCCCAACGGAACATCACTATAATTTAATGTCAGTGTGTATGGATAGATTGGAGGTTGAAGATGAAGAGAGAAATAGGCTAATTTTATGGTTTTCACCAAGTTATGAATGATGCATGAAAGAGTATTTATAGTTTTTGAAATTTTAGGGCAAAAGAGACAAATTCGGAATAAAAAGATTTTATGAAATTTAACTAAATAGTATGTGTCGACCTAAGTATCGTATGTGTCAACACATACATAAGTTTTAAACTACATGTATCGACCTATAAAAGGCTATGTGTTGACCAAACCAAGTCAGAGGCTACATGCTTTAAAACGATAGTAAACGTATCGACCTAAAAAGCTTACGTGTCGAAACATAAAATAAGAATTTATGTAATTTCACAAATGCTTCAGTATGTATCGACTTAAATGACTACATGTGTTGACCTATGACTTATAGAATCTACAAGCTTTAAAAATGAGTTGCATGTGTCTACCTGAAAACAGACGTGTCGACACATGGAGTAAAAAATTATGCATAAAATTATTTTTAATGGCTTGGATCAATTTCAAAATGATTTTTAATGATTTCTAAGACCTTTAATGCAGAGGAGTGCCACAGGATATAATGATATTGTTAAGTGCAAGCTTTTCCATATTTTGACATCATTCAAAACACTTGACGATGAAGTTTGTACTCACATACTCCACCTTTTTGATGATGGAAAAACTTGCGACGATACATTCTTTGTATTTATTGAAGGCTCCCCCTGACTTTGTGCTTCCTTACTTCAACTCACATATACTTCTCCCCCTTTGACAACATTAAAAATAAAGATAGCAAACTGTGATAAGTAACATAGTTCCATAACAAGACTAATATAACAATTAGAGGCTATTATACATAGAAGAGCAACAAACACATATCCCCATATATATGTGATGATGAAAAATTTTAAATAGCGAACCATTAATATTACAACAAATGTAATTAATTGCATAAAGACTAAATAATCAAGAAATGACAATAATGTTAATTTGTTTATGTAGCGTCATAAACAAGTAACGCTTCATAATAGGACTCGTGATGCCGCACACACACATGTGCCTAGCATATCAACAAAAATATGTCGCTACTAAAAGCAAAATAAAGACGATTTTCATGCCATAAAATCAAGACAACAAGAAACATATATTGCAAATAACGTGCATACAAATAATTCAAGCATAATGTGCAAAAAAAAAAAACACAAATACATGCTAGCATAATAAGAACTAACTTATACAAATGTGAAAGAATTAATACATGATTTAATTATAAGCATGTGGATCAAGAACACACAATGGTTATTAATAAATAAAAAATTGGAAATGAACATTCATGGTTTTTATCATTTGAGAAAAGATCAAGCATTTTTGGAAGAAACTAGTAACATACATCAAGGCAAATCTTACTTTCAAGGAGAAATTGAAACGAAATTACTTCACTCTTGATTGGGGTTAAATTTGCACTCACATGATGTAAAATACTCAAACACAAAGTTAGAGTGAAAGTATAAAGTGCAAGCAATAGGATAGAATTAAACAATATTTGAGATATCAATTATCCCCAATTCCCCACGTATATTGATGAAAGGTTCATTTGCGAGAGGTTTAATGAAAATATCCGCAAGTTAATTTTTACTATCAACATGCTCAAACACAACATCCCCTTTTTCAACATGGTCACGAAGGAAGTCGTGATGTATCTCAATATGTTTAGTGCGTGAATATAATACATGACTTTTGGTTAGATTAATGGCACTAGTGTTGTCACACATGATAGGAATACACGAAAGTTTAATATCAAAATCAAGTAATTGTTGTTTAAGCCACAAAATTTATACACATAAACTACCGGTTGCCACGTATTCTGCCTCGGCAGTTGACAAAGCCACACAAACTTGCTTTTTACTATGCCAACTTACCAAGGATTTTGAAAACATGTGACAAGTTCCACTAGTACTTTTCCTATCCAATTTGCAACGGGAAAAGTCAGAATCAGAATAACCAACCAAGCTACAATCATTTCTCTTGGAATACCAAAACCCAAACTTAGAAGTACCAATGAGGTATCTAAGAATGCGCTTAACGAATTTTAAATATGATTCCTTAGGAATGGATTGATATTGTGCACACATACAAAAACTAAATATAATATTCGGCCTAGATGTGTTAAGATAAAGAAGTGATCCAATCATACCTCGATACCTTTTTACCTTAACATCCTTACCCTTTTCATCTATATCTAGATTACCATTTGTTACTATAGGTGTGTCAATTTCTTTAGCACCATCCATGCTGAATCTTTTGAGAAATTCGAGACAATACTTAGTTTAACATACAAATGTGCCTTCATCAAGTTGCTCAATTTGTAATCCGAGGAAGTAGTTCACCTCTCCCATTAAACTCATTTCAAACTCTCCCTGCATAAGCTTAGAGAACTCCTTGACAAGATGCATATTAGTTGAACCAAAAATGACATCATCGACATAAATTTGAACTAGCCAAATATGCTTTCCTTGATGTTTTATAAAGAGTTTAGTGTCTTCTTTCCCTCTAGAGTATCCTTGCTCTAGCAAAAACTTACTAAGTCGATCATACCATGCCCTAGAGGCTTGTTTAAGACCATACAATGCACATTTTAGCTTGAACACGTGATTAGGAAACTCATAATTTTCAAAACCTGGAGGTTGAGCAACATACACTTCTTCACTTATGTATTCGTTGAGGAACACATTTTTTACGTCCATTTGATATAATTTGAAGTTATTTGAGCATGCATAAGCTAATAAAAGGCGTATAGCCTCAAGTTGGGAAAATTAAGCATATGTCTCCTTATAATCAATGCCTTCATCTTGATTATAACCTTGACCCACAAGAAGGGCCTTATTTCTTGGTATCACACCATGTTCATCAAGTTTATTCCTAAATACCCATCGAGTGCCTATAATTTGATGATCTTATGGACGAGGGACAAGGTCCCAAACGTCATTTATTTCAAATTGATTCAATTCTTCTTGAATTTCCATAAGCCAGTGCTCATCAAGTAAGGCACCATTAGCATTTTTCGGTTCAACTTGTGATACATATGCATAATGATAACAAACATTACTTATCTTAGAGCAGGTAGTTACCCCTTTGGTGATATCACCAATAAGGTTGTCAATTGGATGATCCTTGGAGGTTCTCCACTCTAATGAAAGACCATCATTTTATTTATGACTTTCATCATCTTTCTTTTCTTGGTTGTCATCTCCATCCTTCTTAATTTCTACCTTTAGGTTGATCAACTCCTTTATCATTGTCCTTGAGTATGTCTTTTGTATCTGCACCTACACCATGAAAATAACTACCTTTACCAACACTATTTGGGGAAGTCTCATCAAAAGTAACATGGACTGACTCCTCAACAATAAGTAATCTTTTGTTATAAACTCCATATGCTTTGCTAGATTGAGAGTATCTAATAAAAATACCTTCATCGACCTTCGCGTCAAATTTTCCAAGATTATCTTTTCTATTATTTAAAATAAAACATTTACATCCAAACACATGAAGATGAGATAAATTTTGTTTTCTACCTTTTAAAAGTTCATAGGGTGTTTTGTCAAGAATGGGACGAATAAGTATCCTATTCAAGACATAACACACCGTGCTAATAGCATCAGGCGAAAAATATTTTGGTAGACCACAATCATTGAGCATTGTTCTTGCCAACTCCACTAAAACACGATTTTTATGCTCCATAATACCGTTTGTTGTGGAGTTCTAGGAGCTGAAAAGTTATTTTCAATTCCAAATTTATCATAATATTCTTCAAAGAGATGATTTTCAAACACACTTCCATGATCACTTCGAATGGTAACAATTTTTTAATTTAATTTAATTTGAGCTAACTTGGAAAAACGTGTGAAAGCCGAGAATGTTTCATCTTTGCTACGTAAGAAAATAGTCCAACAAAATCTTGAGTAATCAATCATCTACGATTACAAGACCATAGTAATTTACACCTAAGCTTTTAGTCTGTGAAGGACCAAATAAATCCATGTGAAGGAGTTCAAGAGTTCTAGATGTTGAAAAAACATTTTTTGATTTAAAAGAGACCCTTGTTTTCTTATTCTTTTCACATGGATCACATAGATGGTCTTTTGAAAAATTCATTTTTGGTAGACCGATTACTAAGTATTTTGTAACTATTTTGTTAAGTAGATCAAATGTTGACGTGTCTCAAACGTCTATGCCATAGCCAAGAGTCTCCACTCAAGCTAACAAGACATTGGGCATTATTCAAGGAAATCTCTCTTAAGTTGAGAATATAGATATTACTAACCCTAACTCCCTTAAAAATATAATCCTTCTTTTCATTATGATCTATTATGCAACAATCTTTGGCAAAAGTTACCTTATACCCTTTGTCGCATAATTGACTAATACTAAGAAGATTATGTCTAAGGAATTCAATTAATATAACATTTGAGATAATAATGGTTGAGAGATTACCTATACTACCTGTTGTACCCCAAAATTTTCCCTCTCATTTTATCAAGATTTTCCTCACAAGACTCTTTGGACTCAAGACCAGATTAGGGTTTGCTCAGCTCAAGACATCACCTTGCACTGTTGACCTGAAATTAGGGTTTGAGTTTGCACAAGGATTTTTGTACTTTCAATGCCTCATGTAACTTTCATACTTCATGTTGGACCTATAAGATTGCTCATACCAAGTTTCAAGCCTTGAATCACATTTTTGCCCAGTCAATTGGACAGTTGACCTAAAAATCAGCTATATTGGGGAAAAAGTCAACTATGGCCAATTTACAGTCAAAATTCATAATTTTTGATCCACAACAACATTAGAGACTCATATGACCCATTTTATCAAGTTTGGACCACAACTCCTCTAGAAATTTGATCAGATCATCAAAAGGGCAAAATGGTCATTTTTAGGGTTTTGACTATAGAAGGGCAATTTCTGATTTTTCACCTAGCCAATGACAAATAGGGTTCAAGCATGGTTTCAAGGACTCAATGGAATCCTCTTGACCTAATCACAAGGTTCAAAAGATCTCAAATGCATTGGATTGACAAATGAATTTTCCAGTCAACTGATCAAAAATCAATTGTACATTGAAAAGTCAAACTTTGACTTTTTTTGTCAAAATCAAGTGCCAAGTGTCATTTTTCATCAATATGTGTCAAAAAATGAAACTTGTTCACCAAGAAACCTAATTTTGGAAATTAGGGTTTAAGATTGAAAAATTTCATAACTTTGAAATTTTCTAAGTTATGAAAATTTCTTTTTTTTCCCCAACTTTTCCCAACTTTTTCTCTATGATTCAATTGGATTCAAAGAAAAATTACAACATAAAAGTTGTATTCTTCCACAAAATCTACAAGTTTTATTCACAAAGTTTTCCCAAAAGATGCTTGGATCTCAAGTTATGATTTTGTGAATAAGGGTCCATGAAACTTTTAACTTTGTGAAATTTTGCCCTAGTTTAGGCAGATTTTTGACCTAACTTCATGACAACTTTTCACCTATTTCCAATTGTAATCTCAAAATGCATTTCAAATATGGATTGTAAAGCATGTTACAAGATTTCCAAAATGTCCAAGAACTCTCCAAGACCATTTATGGTTAGGGAGAATCAAAGGAATTAAAATGGCCATTTCTCACTTTTGTCCAAGGCATTTTGCACCATGTTAAAACTTGCAAATCAGTTTGGATCATGCTTGTACTTGTTTTAAAGGTCCTAATCCTTTACACACTCCTTAATTAAATGCAAATACATTGGACAAAGGCTTTGTTCTGAGCTTTAGAGCATTGTACAAGGAATTATTCCAAAAATGGCAAAAAGATAACAATGCTATTTTGATAAAGTTCACTTTTAGCAACTTTGTTTATCTTGAGCCAAGGACCTAACCTCTTGCTGAAAACAAAGTCCACTAATATCAGGAAAAGCTCACCAACTATGTGCAGCTAAGGAACATGCTTGTGCAGGCTTTGAGCATTGTCATCTCACTTTTGCTTCAAAAGCAAGTAAGCTTGCAAAAAGTCCACAACTTGAAAATCTGATAAGAGCAAGTCTTGGACTCATTTCAAACAATCTCAGCATATTGCAACAAGACAGAAACACGATTCGCCAAGCTCCAAAACACCCTAAAACACAAAATCACAAGTTCTTGTCAAAACAGGGCCAGATATGCAGAACCACTTCCAAAACTAAATTGGCTCGTGCGTTTTGTCTTGAACCACTTCAAACACATTCTATACATCACACCTGAACTACCCAAGCCCTTGTCCAGCAATTGTAACTTCATTTTCACACTTCACCATTTTCATTTTGAAGCTTTGCTGGTTGAGTTCTACAAGGAGTTTCAGACCATTTCAAAGCAAGCTAAGCATTGGGAAAGGTCAAGGGAACTTCAAGCAAGCTCAAAAGAACTTGAGGCCTCACTCAAAGTTGCTGCATTGCCATATTCGAACTTGACTGAACAAGAGAGAACATGATTTGCATTGCAGAGGCGCGTGCGCGTGTTCAGAGGACAGGGGCGAAGTGCAGCTTGGGCTTGGGCCTGACTGTTTCTACTTTTTGACACCCTCCATTTTGTTATTTGCACCCCTTTTGCCTATTTGTTATATTTTGTATTATTTTTCATTTCTTGTGATTTCTGATTTTATTATTATTTTTCTTGAAAATTAAAAAACCAAAAAATATTTTCTTAATTTTTGCATTTTATTTTATTATTTTTTTTTATTTTTTATGGCATAAAATTAGTTTATTAGGTTAATATAACTTATTTTTCTAAATAAAACTTGTAAATAATATAAAAATATTATATATTTTTATTTTTATTATTTGTACACTTAAAATAATATTTTCTCAAATATTTTATTTTTTAAACATCTTTGTATATATTTTTTATTTATTATCTTGTACATAAATAATAATGGAATACATATTTTCTTTTTAAACAAAAATTAGGGTTTTCACCCTTTCCAAAAATAATCATTTTTATTTTCTTATTTTTAAAAACATAAATAAATTTATTTTACATACATAAAATAAATACAAAAACATTTTTTGCATATTTACATTTCATTGTACATTTAAATAATTGTTCATTTATTTATTGTATCCATTCAATTTGGATGTAATAGTAAATTAGGGTTTTATTTTGAGCAATATCCCCTATTCAAACTTGTACCCCCTTCCCATAATAATGTTGTAATTGTCTAGATTTATTTTACGCATTTTATCGCTTTCATATACCATGATAGTAAATTAGGGTTTTGTATGCAAAGACCAAAATCAAAACAAATAGCATGACTTAATGCAAGACAAAAATGCATGAAAAATGACAACACAATACACACAAGCACCCCTAGGGTTTCATCCCTTTTGTTGCCTTAAAATGGCCATGGTATGCATGCTAGGTATCTTGGTAAAACAAAACAAAACAAAAGATCATAGTCCCTCGATGACGCTATCTTGGTTGCCTAAACAAAAATGATCTAGTCCCTAAAAGTTGCTAAGATACTTGGCACCATTGCTATCATGGTCATACGATGACCCACGCCGTCCCGTTTAACATTCAAAGATAAGGTTGTTTACCAAATACAATGGTAAAACAAAAATATCAAAGGAATAAAAATGTGTAGGAAAGACTTTTGATTAGGGTAGACAACTCCTAGTTACTTGATCAATTTGCAAACATCCTTGCTATTTTCAAAAACACACAACACATTTCAAAACAATTTCCAAACAAACTTTCAAACATTGAAACATTTTTCAAAAGACAAACACCTTTGTATACATTCAAACAAGAATCATTACAAAGTTTGCCTAAACAAAGGCCTCTTTTCAAAATACTTTCAAAATCACACACAAAAGCACCATTTCAAACAATTGAAAAAGCAAAGTAAGTGATCTAAAACAAGTAACTAAGAGCCCATGGAAAACCATGGATGAAAAGGGTGCTAGCACCTTCCCTTTTCATAATCTACCCCCCGAACCCAAAAACAATCTCAAAGGTCTTTCCTGTGCTTTTTTACCTTTCCTTTTGGATAAAATAAAAGTCGGTGGCGACTCTTGCTAAACCGCAACATTTACAAACACAAACACAAAACCTCAAGTCAATTCTCCCACCGTATCGCCAGAACTGGCGACTCTGCCGGGGAGAAATCTAAAAGTTGGGTTACCTTAGGGTTTTAGATCACCTTTACATGCTTATCTTTCTTGACTTGTATGCTTTACACTTTGGTTCTATTGTTTGGGTTTGAATCCTCTACCCGGATTTGGGAAACATTCATAGTTAAATAGAAATACATTGTGGAAATTGTGCGGGGTATACCGACTTGGTTGAAGCAATAACTATATTAGTGCGACATATTTGTGGGTACCGGTAGCCTTTGAGTCAATCAAAGAGAATACGGGGCCGCTGAGTGATGTCATGAACCACTAATGGACTTTTAGAACCTTTACTTGACCAACTTGGCCTTTTTAGGATGTAGTGAGATGACCGGCTTTGGTGCAGTCTGAAGTTGGTAGATACTCGATACTACACTCATTGAGGGTTGTTTTCTTGGAATATTTCGGTCACCAGTAAAGTGGCTAAACTGAAACAATGAACACAGAAAATGATCCGGTGATATTGAGCTCCTTAGAACCCGGTTACTATCGCTAGGACATGTTGAGCCAACTAAACTTCAAGAGGGTACTTACCTGTGAAACCCCATGCAAGCCTGAAACTAGGAACTTGTGTGATTTGTTTGTACATATATACTTGTGCATAACATCATGGACATCATGAAGCATCATATGCATCCACTAACCATTTCAAGGATTTGGATTTTCATCTTTGTTCCTATTTTGTAGGTAATGGATTCACTTCGCAGGAAAACTATCCAAGTCAACCTTGTAAGGATTCCTCCTCAACTAAAGGAGCTAGCTTCAAGGATTCCTGAGAATTCTCCATTCACTGAGAGGCATGGTCGTATTCTCAACTTAGTCAACACCAACACTGAGGAAGACCTGGTGAAAGTTCTCTTCCAGTTCTTTGACCCCCTACACCACTACTTTACATTTCCTGATTATCAGCTGGTGCCTACTTTGGAGGAATTTTCTCAACTCTTGAGGATTACTATTCTCCATCAACTACCCTTCAACGGTACAGAAAGAGATCCAAAGCCTGAAGATGTTTCTCAAGCCCTACACTTACAACCATCTGATGTCATAGGCCATTGGGAAACTAGAAGTGCTGTCAAGGGTTTCTTGGCATAGTTTCTGTTTGAGAAAGCTCAAGAATGCTGGAATTATCTAGACCTGCAAGCTTTTGAAGAGATTGTAGCTCTTCTCATCTATGGGTTGGTCTTGTTCCCAAACCCTGACCAGCTTATAGATGTGAGTGCTGTCAAAATCTTCATGGCTCGCAACCCGATGCCTACATTGCTTGGGGATATCCTCCACTCTTTTCACACTCGAACAATGAGGAAAAAAGGTGTTCTCATGTGTTGCACTCCTCTACTGGCAAGATGGTTTATTTCTCATCTTCCCCAATCAGTTTTGAAGAATGAGAAAGGTTTGAGGTGGTCACAACGGTTGATGACCCTTACACATTCAGATATCCATTGGTGTTCTCGATCAAAAGAGAATGTTATCATCATTGACCGTTGTGGGGAATACCCTAATGCCCCTCTACTTGGCATTAAGGGATACATCACCTACAACCCGTGCTTGGCTCTGAGACAGTTTGGGTATGCCCGAAGGGATGGCCCACATGACATGCTGATTCCAGACTTGGTTTTTGACTTCGACAACGATGATCAAGGACTTCGACAAAGGTTTATCCGAGCTTGGAGAATTCCCAACAAGGTGGACAGTAAGACCTTGGGACACAAGAATTCCATCCCCCTTGAGCCTTACCTCAAGTGGGTACGAACCCGCGCCCAAAGTCTTATGATGACTGTTGTACCCCAAAATTTGCCCTCCCATAATCTTCAAAGTTATGACAAGCAAATGGTTCAAAGTCTACTCAAGGGCTGCACAGTCAACCACTCTCCCAGGCCAGTCAAATTAGGGTTTTGGTTCTTGCAAGGAAGTTGAGGTTTCCAAGGGCTCAATTAAGTCACATATGCTCATATACATTGTCAAGCACCTACATGTCAAGTTTCAAGGCTCACAAGGTCAAGTTGCACAGTCAAAAGTCCCATTTGCTCAACAGTCAACTGTAGGGGCAAAATGGTCATTTGGCAGTCAAAAGTCAAAATTTTTGGTCAACATCTTATTTTGAAGCCACAATCATCATTTGATCAATTCTTGATCATGATTCCACAAGCATGGCTCAAAAATCATCAAGATGCAAAAGTTTCTATTTTTGGACAGCTGAAAAAGTCAACTGCAACTTGACCAAGGCATAACTTTTTCATGGTTCATCAGAAAAATCCCATCCAATGCTCATCTTGAAGGGGAAGACATTTCCTACAACTCATCTTCACATTCCAAGTCCAATAAATGCTCTCACAAAAAGTTATCAATTTCAACATTATAGGTCATTTTCAAAAGTCAACAAAAAGGCACTTTAAGTCAAAGACCATAATTTGAGATTGGTAAATCAAAATGACATTGGACCAAAGACATTGGTTAGAGGACTTCAAGACCTTTCCAAAATGTCCAAGAACATGTTCATAGCTTCAAAATTGAGCAAGATATGCATTGGAGAAGTTGGGAAATTTTTGTGAAATGGCCAAAGTCAATTATCCTTGAAACTTCATTTTTGACAAAAGGGGCCCACTTTTTCCATTTGAATCAGCTTGGCCATGCTTCCCACGTGTCCCACATTTTATTTCAAATTTTAAAATTAATTTTTTCATTTTTATTTGATTTTATTGGATTTAATTCATTTTAAATCCTTTAAAATCAAATAAAAATCAAGAAGGTTAATTAAGGGGCATATTTGGTCTTGATTAGCTTTGAATCATCATTATACAACATACCGAATTCGTTCAAGACCTATTTCAAGCAAAAAAAATCAAATTTGGAGCAAATATGGCAAGTTATTTCAATGGTGATTATGGAGAAAATCAAAACTTCATTGCAAGGCTTAAAAGCTCCTTAATGTGACTGATTCTCATCCAAGCCTATATATACAAGCCTTGCAAGCCTCATTCAGGACCTAGAAAAAAAGGAGAGTGTGCACAAACGGCCAGAGGAAAAGTTCAAAATTTGTCCAAAAAAGTGAGAGATCTAAAGCGGTGTTGCAAACATTTTCAGATCAAAGCAAGCACGTGGCTTTCTTCCTTGCCACTCCCTGAAGCCAAAGCAACCAGAAACGCGTCCTAAGGTCCACTACCAAGCGCTGTAAGTTGTCTCAAACTCACCCCTGTACACGAAATCATGTTTCTCCATTCTTGCACTTTTTCTGGAAAATAATAGCATATTCATACTCCATGCCTAATTTCCAATGTAACTGCTATATTCAATTTCATTTTTAGGCTTCGTATAACAATACCCGTGCCTAGGGTTCATTGGTTTTGTTTTTTAGGTATTTTGTCTACAGGTGAAATTGGGACAAACCATAAGCATAGTCGTGATCAGGAGACATGGACGATCACAACCATGGGCTTAGATGGAATTTTTGATGCCTAAGGATGATTTTGAGTAAAACCTCCAAAATCCGGCCTTCACCTCCTTGGTTTAGCATTTCTTTTCTTATTTTCTTTCCTTTTATTAATTATTATTATTATTTAGTTAGTTCACACATAATTATTTTCATAAATTCAGAAAAAAACAAAAAAAATGTAATTATTATTATTATTATTAATTACACTTTAGTAATTATTTTTGTAAATAAAATACTAACAAATTAATTAGTTTAATTAGTTAATTTTAACCTTTTTTCACAATAAATAAAAACAAATTTAGACTTAGGCTTTTTCTTTTGACATTTTTAATTCTTTTTTTATTTTATTTCATAAAACATAAAAAAGGTCAAAAAATATTTTCTTGTAATTAAAATAATTAATTAGTTTTCAATTTCATTTAATTACCAAAAAAAAGACAAAAAAATTAATTCCCTTTTCTTTATTCGCGCGTATTTAATTTGTTCGATTATCATGTAATTGCTCCGGATATGTAATAGTAAATAGGACCTTTTTACTGTTTTTTTTATTTTCCGCACTTTTATTCAAATCGGGTCTTGGTTTAATTTGGCGATGTAGACCCGCGCCTTGTAATAGCGTAGGACCTTTATTTTTCCGCATTTTAATTTCCGCACCCTTTAAACTGTTAATCACATGAAAGAATGTATGCTCAAATAAAATCAAAGCGTAGATCACCAAATGCATGACAAGACAAATAATAACTGAAAATGACACACAATTCACACACCACTCTTAGGGTACGCCTCACTGTTGCCTTGCCCCTCGAAACGTGGTCGTCGAGTACAGGACGTCTTAGTAAGTTCTTATGTCCATGAACATGGCATAAGGGTAGCTTCTAAGGTGTCCTACTGTTGCTCTGCTGATCACACTGTTGCCTTGCCCCTCGAAACGTGGTCGTCGAGTATAGGACGTCTTAGTGAGTCCTTATGTTCCATTGATCTAGTTGCCTCGAACAAGTTGCCTCGGAACAAGTTGCCTCGGAACAGTTGCCTCGAAACGGTTGCGTTGGAATAAAAAGATCAATGGCATAAGGGTAGCTTCTAAGGTATCTTACTATTGCTCGGTGACCACACTGTCCCTAACCCTCGAATTGACCCGAACACCTCCAACGGTGGTGCTACCTACCTCTCAATGGTGGGATGGCACTACCTTAAGGACATTTACGCAGACTAATTCCTTAGGGTAGGTAGATGACTCGTAGATACTTGCTCTAATTCAAAACAAATCAAAAACTTCTTTTCACACCGACACTTTGCAAAAAGCTTTCAAAAACAATTTTTCAAACACTCTTGAGGACTGATACAAGAGTCGATCTGAAACTTTCAAAGAAACTTTTTCAAACCCACTCACCTTGAAAAGCAAACAAACATTTTGAAAACACAATGAGCAAGTATCTAAGATCCCATGGATAACCATGGATAGAAAGGGTGCTAACACCTTCCCTTTCTATAAATCTACCTCCCGAACCGAGAACTAATCTCAATAAGGAATTTTTTTGTGCTTTTGTCCTTTCCATGTTGGAGAAAATAAAAGACGGTGGCGACTCTTGCTTACCGCGACATTTCGCGAACCAGCGTTAAACAGTCAGTTCCAGATCCACCGATCACAATGACTTACCCCTACATGCTTCCTGTGATTATAGAGCCTGTTATGGAAGGAGAAGTTCCATACACCCTCCTACATCCTGACATGCCAACATCACTTGAAGATTTACAAAGAAGTTGGATACAACTCAAGGGAGAACGTGATACTTTTGAAGCCCAATTCTACGCAAGTGAGAAGAAGGTTTTGGAACTTACTCGTCAACTTCACGAAGAGCAGACTCTCAACACCTACATTGCACCAAAGAGGACGTGCAACGTCTTTTTACCTTAGAATTTTATATTGTTTTGCCCATGGGGCATTGATGTACTAACAAATTCTATCTTATTAATATGACGTGTGTTCCTTTTTTGTATAAAACAAATTTGAATTTCTGAATCCTTGAATGCATTACATGAATACATATCATTCATCATATGCATAAACATGTCTTCACACCAGGTTTCCTTATCTCTCTGTTGTTTATTTCAGCAAGATGGATATTGAGCAGACGGTCAAAGACTTGCAAGCGCAGAATTCACAGTTTCAGCAACTACTTCTGACCTTGGCCAAGGGGCAGGAGGAGCTCAAGACTCTACTAGAGAAGGAAAAGGAGAAAAAGAAAAAGAAGAGAGTTGGTGTGGCTACCTTGGGAAGAAGATTTGAAGGTCAAGCCAGAAGGGTCCTAGATTTCCCCTCAACATCTGATGAAGGGGTAGGAAAAGGAAAGGGAGCTGCAATGCCATCTGAGTCTGAGGAAGAAGAAGAAGAGGAGTATGAAGATTATTCTGAACAGCAGTACCCTCCTACAGATGACAAATACAAGAACTTGGAAGAACGTCTGGCAGCTATGGAGGTACAGAGAGTGCATGGGCTGGACTTCGAATAGTTAGGGTTGGTCTCCGGAATAGTAATCCCTCCTAAATTTAAAGTACATCTATTTGCTAAGTACGATGGGTTGTCTTGTCCCAAGACGCACTTACGATCTTATGTCAGGAAAATCCAACCACATTCTTCTGACAAAGACCTGTGGGTCCATTTCTTCCAGGACAGTTTATCGGGGACGCAACTGGATTGATTTTACCAGTTAGAGAGGTCTGATGTGCATAATTGGGAAGAGTTGAGCGTCGGCCAGCGGTAGGGGGCGTAATGATTCAGAAGTCTGCAGCTGATCAGCCCAGAAACATTCAACCCATAACCAATCAAGCAAGGGTGGAAAGGCCTGCACGACAATTCACCCGGATAAACATGACTCCTGCTCAGGTTTTACCCCATCTCTTGAAGTTAAACCTTACAAGTTTGAAAGAGGCCCCGAAGAATCCGAATACTACTTCCCCGTTCTACCATGCGAATGCCAAGTGTGCTTATCATTCAGACAGCCCGGGGCACGACACCAACAGTTGTTGGCCCCTCAAGAATAAGATTCAGGATTTGATAGATGCTAAAGAAGTTGAATTCGACTCCCCTAAAAAGCCAAATGTAATCTCTGCTCCAATGCCAAAGCATGGCCACAATGCCCATGCTGTTGAAGAGGATCTTTTTGTTGCTACTGTTGATGATTTGATGACTCCGCTACTGATAATCAAGTTGAATTTGCTGAAGGTTGGGATTTTCCCAGGTTATGAAGAAGATTGCTTCCTTTGTTCATCCTTACCAACCGAATGTCCATTGTTGAAGTTAGGCATCCAACGCCTAATGGATAACCAAGAAATCCTTTTTGAAAAGACTCTTGTTTCGCCGACTCCTGTCAATGATGTTTCAATAATTACCATATCCGCCAATCTTTCCAAGGTCTCCAAAAGACCTGTTAAGATTACATCCGCTCCAAAGATTGCACCTTTGAAGATAACCATGCCCGGGCCCGTCCCGTACAAGTCCAATAAATAAATATCGTGGAACTATAGTGGAGAGATCTATTGCCACGGTGTTAAACAAATTGAATCAACTGAAGAGAGTTTTGATGAAGAGACTTCCGACATTGGAAACATTGCTGGCACGAGCAAAATCACCCGCAGTGGAAGAATTTTCTCTCCGTAGATTTCCCCTCCAAAGGAAATCTTCGGACCCTCGGCTGCTCCTAAGGTTACTCCTGCACCGGTCAATATATCTGCAAGAACTCCAATCATTGAAGAAGTTGTAACTCCTGTGGTTATCCCCTCTGCTGCTGCTGATGATAGAGGGAAAGGGATCCAAGAAGAGCTTGTCAGGACGAGGGCTCAGCCATTGGTCATCCCTGAAACCACTCAGAAAGAAATGGAAGAAAAATATGAAAATAATCAAGAAAAGCGATTATGATGTTGTGGAACAACTGGGGCAAACCCCCTCAAAGATCTCTATGTTGGCCTTACTGCTTTGTTCAGAGGCTCATGCTAAAGCTTTGATAATATTATTTAAGACGGCCCACGTGCCACAGGAAACCTCCGCGGATCAGTTCCAAGAATGTGTAGCTAGCTTAACAGCTGACAACGGTCTAGGATTCTTTGATGCCGACTTATCATCTAAAGGGAGAAAACATAATGGCGCTTTGCACGTCTCGGTGGAATGCAGAGGGACTACTCTAGCACACATACTGGTAGACACTGGTTCTTCGCTGAATGTCTTGCTGAAGAAGGCCTTGGATAGGTTTGATTGTGAAGGCCTAACCCTGAAACCTAGCAACATCATTGTCAGAGCCTTTGATGGTTCTAAGAGGATTGTCCACGGGGAGGTGGACATCCCGATTAAAGTGGGAACTGAAATCTTCAACTCCATATTCTATGTGATGGAAATCCGTCCTTCCTACTCTTGCTTGTTGGGAAGACCTTGGATTCACCATGCTGGATCCATCACTTCAACTCTGCATCAAAAGCTCAAGTACCTTGTCCAGGGGAAAATTATAACTGTTCACGGCGAAGAGGAATACATGATAAGCCATCTAAATTCTTTCCGCTATGTAGAATTGGATGGTGAATTCATTGAAACCCCTTTTTAGCATATTGAGGAGGTAGCTCAGGAGATTGCGGCAACCAAGACAGTGTCTTCTGTACCCATGATTACCAGACCTCCGCCTTGGATGTCGTCTCTCAAAGATGCAAAGACTGTGATTGAAGAAGGGGGATTCATAATCTGGGGGCAGCTTCCAGAATTTCCTTTTAAATCAGATAAATTCGGCTTGGGTTTCACTTCGGCTAGTCAAAAGGATGTGTGTCGCTCCCGTGCCGGAGGGCCACCTATGAAGATCACCTATCATGGAGTCAATACTTTGGAGGATAGTGAAGAGGAGAGCAACTTAGAAGACTGGATTTTCCCTATTATGGACGGAGGATTGTGCAACTGGGAAGCAAAAGACTTTGTTCCAATTACTTTCATGAATCATTAATTTATCTTTCAAACATTTTTGTTGGTTTGTAATAATTCTCAGACAATTCGTACACTTTTAACCTTGTGCCTTACCCGAGGCACATAGGTCCATTTGTAAGGGTTTGATTTTTTCATCTTCATATGCCATTTTAATGAATCATGGACGTTTTCACATATAAACTTTTATGTTCATTGTCTTTCCTTTTACATTTTATTTGTTTAAAGGTGGCTATCCCTTACACACACCCACACTCACAAATGCAGGTACCCTTCCATTCCAGATCCCATGGGTAACAATTCTGCTATGGCCTTCAGTGACTCTGAAGATCTGGTCTACCACGCCGAATACGAAGGTGAGGAAGATTGTGAGGTACCGGGAGAATTGGATAGACTGTTACAACAGGAAGAAAGGGCTATTCTACCTCATGAGGAGTTGTTAGAGAGAATCAACTTAGGTACTGAGGAAGACAAAAAATAAATTAGAGTGGGTGCCAACCTATAGCCAAGTGTCAAAGAGCGCTTAATTCAGCTGTTGAATGAATATGTTGAGATCTTCCCCTGGTCATACGAAGACATGTCGGGACTCGATACAGATATTATGGTTCACCGTCTACCCACAAGAGAAGACTGTCCACCAGTTAAACAGAAAGTCTGTCGCATGAGGCCTGATATGTCAGAAAAGATCAAAGCAGAAGTTATGAAGCAGTTCAATGCTGGATTTCTTGCTGTTACTTCCTATCCACAATGGGTTGCTAACATTGTGCCCGTGCCTAAAAAGGACGGCAAAGTCAGAATGTGCGTGGATTACAAAGACTTAAACAGGGCCAGCCCTAAAGATGACTTTCCACTTCTGCACATTGACATCTTGGTTGACAATACAACTCAACACAAGGTATTTTCTTTCATGGACGAATTTTCAGGTTACAACCAGATCAAGATGGCACCTGAAGGCATGGAGAAAACTACTTTTGTTACACAGTGGGGTACGTTCTGCTACAAAGTGATGCCATTCGGACTGAAGAATGCCGGGGCAACCTATCAATGCGCCATGGTAGCTTTGTTTCATGATATGATACATCATAAGATATAGGTCTACGTAGATGACATGATAGCTTGATCACAAACGGAAGAACAACACCTAGATCACTTGCAAAAGTTGTTTGTCAGGTTGAAGGAGTACAAGCTCAGACTGAACCCTAACAAGTGCACTTTTGGAGTCAGGTCCGGTAAACTCTTGGGTTTCATTGTCAGTAACAAAGGCATCGAGGTTGATCCTGCCAAAGTCAAAGCTATACAAGAAATGCTTGCTCCTCGCACTGAGAAGGAGGTCAGAGGTTTCTTGGGACGCCTAAACTACATTGCAAGGTTCATTTCTCACCTAACATCTACCTGTGAACCAATCTTCAAGCTGTTGAAGAAAGATCATGTGGTTAAATGGAATGATGACTGTCAAGTTGCTTTCGATAAAATCAAGGAGTATTTTTTAGAACCTCCTATCTTGATGCCTCCCGTTGAAGGAAGACTGCTAATCATGTATTTGGCTGTCCTAGAGAATTCAATGGGGTGCGTACTGGGCCAACATGACGAGTCTGGCCGAAAAGAGCATGCCATTTATTACCTTAGCAAAAAGTTTACCTACTGTGAGACCTGATACTCACTGCTCGAGAAAACTTGCTGCGCTTTGGTATGGGCTGCTTGCCGGCTAAGGCAATACATGTTGACTCATACCACTTTACTGATATCTAAGATGGATCCGATCAAGTACATCTTTGAGAAGCCTGCTTTATCTGGAAGAATAGCTAGATGGCAGATGATCCTAACGGAATACGATATATAGTACACGACCCAAAGAGCTATAAAGGGGAGTGTACTAGCTGACCATCTAGCCCATCAAGCTGTCGAAGATTACCAATCCATGAGGTTCGACTTCCCCGACGAAGACATTATGACATTGCACAACATTGAAGATTTAAGACCATATGACGGACCTAAACAAGGATCCTGATGGGCCCTGTACTTTGATGGTGCCTCTAACGCACTTGGAAATGGTATCGGTGTGGTACTTATCTCTCCAGAAGGTTTCCATACACCTTTCACTGCCAGACTCTGTTTCGGCTGTACCAACAACATGGCCGAATATGAAGCTTGTATCTTTGGTCTCAAGGCTGCCATAGACTTGGGAATAAAATTCTTGATTGTGTTTGGGGACTCAGCTTTGGTCATCAGTCAGATCAAAGAAGAGTGGGATACTAAACATCCAAACCTCATCCCTTACAAAGAACATGTCTTGACATTGTTACCACATTTCGAGCAGATTACCTTCGAGCACTTCCCGCGAGAAGAAAATCAGCTAGCAGATGCTCTAGCTATATTGTCCTCCATGTTTAAACTTAACTGGGATAATGAGGCTCCCCAAATCACCATTGAACGAATGGACGAACCTGCACATTGTCACGAGATTAATACCGAAGAAGTAGTGGACCAACCTTGGTTTCACGAAGTCAAAAGGTATCTCGAGGCTCAGGAATACCCTGGAGGAGCTTAAGTCAACGACAAAAAGTTCTTAAGGAGATTCTCAGCTAAGTTCTTCTTGAGCAATGGTATCCTGTACAAGCGCAATCATGATTGCATCATGCTCCGTTGTGTGGACAAGGTTGAAGCTGAGCAGATCATGACTGAATTGCACAATGGTACCTTTGACACTCACTCTAGCGGACATACGATGGCTAAGAAGATTCTGCGGGCAGGCTATTACTGGTCTACCATGGAAGCTGACTGCTATCAACATTCCAGGACTTGTCACAAATGTCAAATCTATGCAGACAAGGTACATATACCTCCAGTTCCTCTCAATGTCTTAACAGCTCCTTGGCCATTCGCTATATGGGGAATCGACATGATCGGGGAGATCAAGCCTACAACATCCAATGGACACTGCTTTATCCTGGTGGCCATTGATTACTTCACCAAGTGGGTCAAAGCAGCTTCCTTTGCCTCCGTCACAAAGAATGTTGTTGCCTGCTTCATCAAGCAGAACCTCATTTGCCGGTACGATATCCCCGAAAGGATCATCACTGACAACGGTACGAACCTTAACAACACTATGATCACCGCCTTGTGCGAGCAGTTCCAGATTCAACATCACAATTCATCTCCCTATCGGCCAAAGATGAACGGTGATGTCGAAGTTGCGAACAAAAATATCAAGAAGATCATACAAAAGATGACAGACACCTACAAGGACTGACATGAAATTCTACCCTTTGCTCTGCACGGGTACCGTACCACGACACGCACATCAACTGGGGCAACACCCTATTCTTTGGTATACGGAATGGAAGCTGTTTTACCTATCAAGGTTCAGATTCCCTCCTTGAGAATCATGAAAGATGCTAGTTTGAGTGAAGACGATTGGATTCAGACCCGGCTTGATCAACTTAATTTGATTGACGAGAAGAGACTTAATGCTGTTTGCCACGGTCATACGTATCAAAAACGTATGATCAAGGCTTTCAACAAGAAAGTCAGATGCCAGGTATATCAAGTCGGGGATCTTGTAATCAAGCGCATCATCTTGCCGCAAAGTGATCCCAGGGGAAAATGGACTCCTACCTACGAAGGACCATTTGTAATCAAAAACATATTTTCTGGTGGGGCAATGATCTTAACCACCATGGACGACGACGACCTGCCACACCCTACGAACGCAGACATAGTCAAAAGATACTACGCATAAATGACCCGACAAGTTGAAAACCTGAAAGGGCGACTTGGGCAAAAAAGGGCATCCCGGTGAATCGAAAACCCGAAAGGGAGGTTCAGGCAAAAGTTAGGGATAAATAAAAAAATATGTACACCCGGCAAGTTGAAAACCTGAAAGGGCGACTTGGGCAAAAAAGGGTTTCCTGGTGGATCGAAAACCCGAAAGGGCGGTCCAGGCAAAAGTTAGGGAATTAAAGCGTATGACTATGTCTCGTCAGATCACTTTGAGGACAATCTCTTCACAGACAAGCTCCGGGATTCTGATCAATCCAATCATATTCGGACGAAGCAACAAGTGGACAAGATATCCAGAGTTACGAAGGCTATAACAGAATGGGAACCCCATGGAATTTTCACACATAGCCATCTTTCTTTGTATAATTTTTTCTCATTTTTATGACAGCGTTCTCTTACTAGGATATCTGTCTCCTTTGTACAAAATACTTACACAAAGTTAATACAAAGATACTTCAAAGTGCAGAAAACTATTTGCCTTTTCTTCTTTTTTTACACTTGTGTTTTATTTGAAAACGTCCGACGATTTATTAATGAGCATATACATCTGAATATAATCACTGTTTACAAATGAACGAAATGGGAAAGAAAAATTACTGACAGGTTGAAAGTATAGGAAAACGTCTTTAGGCTATTCCAAGAGAAATCCCCTGCAGTACATCATCTAGGTCCCCGGTGGAGCTAAAACCTTGAAATGCATACCCCCAGCGGAGTTATAACTTTATTAACTTAATCCCCATCAGAGCTAAACTTCAAACTCCCAATCCTCAGCGGAGTAAAAACTTTGAAATACGGACCCTCAGCAAAGATGAAACCTTCTTCCCCAGACGAGTCAAATTTCCAGTTATCAATCCCCATTGGAAATCATCCAATTTCCCCAGTCAAGTCAAATTTCCAACTATCAATCCCCAGCGGAAACCATTCAACTTTCCCCAATTTCTCCAGCAAGTTGTCTTGAATCCTGGAAGTCAACCAGATAACAGTTAACTTTTGTCCCCAACTTCGGATGATTCCCTAGTAGATTGGCATACAACCCAAACTCCTGATCTCCCCAGCAGGATAGCTACTCCCCAGCAGTATAACTACTCCCCCAGAGTTTTCACTTACTCTCCACTAGGAATCCTTCTTCCCCACAGAGTTTTTACTCCCCAACAGAATTAAGATTCTCATTCTTAACTCCCCAGCATGAAATCCCCAAGGATTCAGATTCCCCTAGCAGATTGAAGATTCTCATTCTTGATTCCCCAGTGAAGTTGCCAGAGTCTTCATTACTCCCCAGCATGAATTTGTCAGAATTTTTAATCCCTTGCAGATAGAAGATTCTCATTCACCACTCCTCAACAGATTGAAGATTCTCATTCTTAATTCCCCGCAAAATCCATCAGAGTCTTCCTTATTCTCCAGCAGATCAAGGTTTTCCTTTGTTTGATCCCTGGTAGAGATCGCCAAAGTTCTCCCTATTCCCCAGCCGAGTAAGGATTCTCATTATTTAACCTCCAGTAGAAGTCTTCAAAGTTCTATGGATTCCCCAAGCAGGTTTCTCAAGCAACACTTGGCATTATTTTCGCAACAGAATGATTATCATATCCCGACTCCAAAGACTTGAAGGATCCCTATATCCCTAGGAAAGTCGTGAAGGATTCTCACATCCCCACAGAAGTTGTTAAGGATTTTTAATCTCCTGCAGCGGTCAAGGATTTATTTTCCCCGGCAGCAGTCAAAGATCTCATTATCTTTAGCTATCAAGGATTTATTTTCCTCAGCAATATAGCGAATCAGCTTACACGCGCATACATTACATTCATATATCATAAACATTAATAAAGCACATTTTATTGCATCATACATTTCATGCAACATCACTTTGTGTTTCCGCTAACATTTTATCCTTTTCAGGATAAGATTAACAACTATCTTTAACAAATATTCAAAGATTTCAGATACAGTACGGATACACTCCAGACACGGAAGTCATTCTGTTACTCATTCAAGATCTCTTATTCAGATACAGTAAAGATACACTCCAGACACGGAAGTCATTCTGTTACTCATTCAGAATTAAAAGTCAAGATACAGTACAAATACACTCCAGACACAGAAGTCATTCTGTTACTCATTCAAACCTCAACATCAGATACATATTATATACGCTCCAGATACGGAAGCCATTCTATTTTCTCATTCAAATTCAACTATCAAATTCAAGTTCAGATACACTCCAGACACGGAAGTGATTCTGTCACTTATTCAGATCTTAGTTACAGTTCAGATACACTCCAGACACAGAAGTCATTCTGCTACTCATACAGATCTCAACTTCAGATACAGTCCAGATACACTCCATACACGGTTTCCATTCTGTCACTTATTCTGACTTTATCCCCAACCCAGAGATGCTTCAGACACGGATGTCATTCTGTCGCTTATTCAGATTTCAGATTCAGATACAATATAGATACACTCCAGACACGGAAGTCATTCTGTTATTAATTCAAGAATCAAATACAGTTATAGCTCGGATACGCTTTAGACATGGACACCATTCCATTGCTCATACAGATTCAGTCTCCAGATACAGTTCAGATATGTTCCAAACGCGAATACCATTATGATACTCATTCTTTTAACTTACAACATGCAGTCCAACAAACATTCTTGATGGCATCTACAAGCCCATCTCCGACAATATTCTTTCACCTTTTCCAAATGGCATCTTTAAGCCCATTCCCTCAACTACATTTTGACGAGTGCAAATTTACGGGCACTCTAGTGTCCAATCATCTTTTACCTTCGAGTAACGAACGACAAAACTCGCCAATCTAACTCATCAGGTTCAAGAAGATTGAACAGGGGAAGCTGTTGTACCCCAAAATTTTCCCTCTCATTTTATCAAGATTTTCCTCACAAGACTCTTTGGACTCAAGACCAGATTAGGGTTTGCTCAACTCAAGACATCTCCTTGCACTGTTGACCTAAAATTAGGGTTTGAGTTTGAACAAGGATTTTTGGACTTTCAATGCCTAATGTGACTTTCATACTTCATGTTGGACCTATAAGATTTCTCATGCCAAGTTTCAAGCCTTGAATCACATTTTTGCCCAGTCAATTGGACAGTTGACCTAAAAATCAACTATATTGGGGAAAAAGTCAACTATGGCCAATTTACAGTCAAACTTCATAATTTTTGATCCACAACAACATTATAGACTCATATGACCCATTTGATCAAGTTTGGACCACAACTCCTCAAGAAATTTGATCAGATCATCAAAAGGGCAAAATGGTCATTTTTAGGGTTTTGACTGTAGAAGGGCAATTTCTGATTTTTCACCTAGCCAATGACAAATAGGGTTCAAGCATGGTTTCAAGGACTCAATGGCATCCTCTTGACCTAATCACAAGGTTCAAAATATCTCAAATGCATTGGGTTGACAGATGAATTTTCCAGTCAACTGATCAATAATCAACTATACACTGAAAAGTCAAACTTTGACTTTTTGGTCAAAATCAAGTGCCAAGGGTCATTTTTCATCAATATGTGTCAAAACATGAAACTTGTTCACCAAGAAACCTAATTTTGGAAATTAGGGTTTAAGATTGAAAAATTTCATAACTTTGAAATTTTCTAAGTTATGAAAATTTCTTATTTTTCCCCAACTTTCCCCAACTTTTTCTCCATGATGCAATTGGATTCAAAGAAAACTTCCAACATAAAAGTTGTAGTCCTCCACAAAATCTACAACTTTGATTCAAAAAGTTTTCCAAAAAGATGCTTGGATCTCAAGTTATAATTTTGTGAATAAGGGTCCATGAAACTTTTAACTTAGTGAAATTTTGCCCTAGTTTAGGCAGATTTTTGACCTAACTTCATGACAACTTTTCACCTAGTTCCATTTGGAATATCAAAATGCATTTCAAATATGGATTGTAGATCATGTTATAAGCTTTCCAAAATGTCTAAGAACTCTCCAAGATCATTTATGGTTATGGAGAATCGAAGGAATTAAAATGGCCATTTCTCACTTTTGTCCAAGGCATTTTGCACCATGTTACAACTTGCAAATCAGTTTGGATCATGCTTGTACTTGTTTTACAGGTCCTAATCCTTTCCACACTCCTTAATTAAATGCAAATACATTGGATAAAAGCTTTGTTCTGAGCTTTAGAGCATTGTACAAGGAATTATTCAAAAAATGGCAAAAAGATAACAATGCTACTTTGATAAAGTTCACTTTTAGCAACTTTGTTTATCTTGAGCCAAGGACCTAATCTCTTGCTGCAAACAAAGTCCACTAATATCAGGCAAAGTTCACCAACTATGTGCATCTAAGGAACAGGCCTGTGCAGGCTTTGAGCATTGTCATCTCACTTTTGCTTCAAAAGCAAGTAAGCTTGCAAAAAGTCCACAACTTGAAAATCTGATAAGAGCAAGTCTTTGACTCATTTCAAACAATCTTAGCATATTGCAACAAGCCAGAAACACGATTTGCCAAGCTCCAAAACACCCTAAAACACAAAATCACAAGTTCTTGTCAAAACAGGGCCAGATCTGCAGAACCACTTCCAAAACCAAATTGGCTCGTGCGTTTTGTCTTGAACCACTTCAAACACATTCTATACATCACACCTGAACTACCCAAGCCCTTGTCCAGCAACTGTAACTTCATTTTCACACTTCAACATTTTCATTTTGAAGCTTTGCAGGTTGAGTTCTACAAGGAGTTTTAGACCATTTCAAAGCAAGCTAAGCATTGGGAAAGGTCAAGGGAACTTCAAGCAAGCTCAAAAGAACTTCAGGTCTCACTCAAAGTTGCTGCATTGTCATATTCGAACTTGACTGAATAAGAGAGAACAGGATTTGCATTGCAGAGGCGCGCACGCGTGTTCAGAGGACAGGGACGAAGTGCAGCTTGGGCCTGGGCCTGGCTGTTTCTACTTTTGACACCCTCCATTTTGTTATTTGCACCCCCTTGGCCCATTTGTTATATTTTGTATTATTTTTCATTTCTTTTGTGATTTCTGACTTTATTATTATTATTTTTGAACATTAAAAAACCAAAAAATATTTTCTTAATTTTTGCATTTTATTTTATTATTTTTTATGGCATAAAATTAGTTTATTTGGTTAATATAACTTATTTTTCTAAATAAAACTTGTAAATAATATAAAAATATTATATATTTTTATTTTTATTATTTGTACACTTAAAATAATATTTTCTCACATATTTAATTTTTTAAAAATCTTTGTATATATTTTTTATTTATTATCTTGTACATAAATAATAATGGAATACATATTTTCTTTTTAAACAAAAATTAGGGTTTTCACCCTTTCCAAAAATAATCATTTTTATTTTCATATTTTTAAAAACATAAATAAATTTATTTTCCATACATAAAATAAATACAAAAATATTTTTTGCATATTTACATTTCATTGTACATTTAAATAATGGTTCATTTATTTATTGTATCCATTCAATTTGGTTGTAATAGTAAATTAGGGTTTTATTTTGAGCAATATCCCCTATTCAAACTTGTACCCCCTTCCCATAATAATGTTGTAATAGTCTAGATTTATTTTACGCATTTTATCGCTTTCATATACCATGATAGTAAATTAGGGTTTTGTATGCAAAGACCAAAATCAAAACAAATAGCATGACTTAATGCAAGACAAAAATGCATGAAAAATGACAACACAATGCACACAAGCACCCCTAGGGTTTCATCCCCTTTGTTGCCTTAAAATGGCCATGGTATGCATGCTAGGTATCTTGGCAAAATAAAACAAAACAAAAGATCATAGTCCCTCGATGACGCTATCTTGGTTGCCTAAACAAAAACGATCTAGTCCCTAAAACTTGCTAAGATATTTGGCACCATTGCTATCATGGTCATACGATGACCCACGCCCGTCCCGTTTAACATCCAAAGATAAGGTTGTTTACCAAATAGAATGGTAAAACAACAATGTCAAAGGAATAAAAATGTGTAGGAAAGACTTTTGATTAGGGTAGACAACTCCTAGTTACTTGATCAATTTGCAAACATCCTTGCTATTTTCAAAAACACACAACACATTTCAAAACAATTTCCAAACAAACTTTCAAACATTGAAACATTTTTCAAAAGACAAACACCTTTGTATACATTCAAACAAGAATCATTACAAAGGTTGCCTAAACAAAGGCCTCTTTTCAAAATACTTTCAAAACCATACACAAAAGCACCATTTCAAACAATTGAAAAAGTAAAGCAAGTGATCTAAAACAACTAACTAAGAGCCCATGTAAAACCATGGATGAAAAGGGTGCTAGCACCTTCCCTTTTCATAATCTACCCCCCAACCCAAAAACAATCTCAAAGGTCTTTCCTGTGCTTTTTTACCTTTCCTTTTGGATAAAATAAAAGTCGGTGACGACTCTTGCTAAACCGCAACATTTGCGAACACAAATGCAAAACCTGAAGTCAGTTCTCCCACCGCATCACACTACCTTTTTCGAGTATTGCACCTTTATTGTGATCATCGTAGGATACAAAATCTTTCTTCTTCGCCATAAAGTCGGAGAAGAGAGATATGTATCCCGTCATGTGTCTTGAACATCACTATCGAGAATCCATTTTCCCGTCATAGCATCAAGAGACTCATCCTACGAGAATCAAACAAAAGTGGTAGGTACCCAATTCTCATTGGGTCCTTGAGCATGAGTTAAATAATTGTTGCATTTGGGCAACCATTCGAAATTTCTTTTAGGAACCAAAAAGCACCTAAATTTGCATTTCAATAGTGTGGCCTTTTTTGCAACAATAGTGACAAAATAACCTATGATGAGAATCACCTATGCTATTAGACTTCTTTTTAATCAAGTCGTAATTTTTATGAGGATTTTCAACCTTTTAACATCTAATAGAAATAGTATCAATAATAGAAATAGTATCAATGGGACGATGTATTTTGTATAATTTGAATTCAAGATTACTCACTTCTTGTTGCCAAATTTGATAAGTTTCACATCCAAATTTACAAGATTTTTCATCCTCTTTTACACAATTTGAACTATCTATAATGAGTATCTTTAATGCCTCAAAATTTTCATTTGTTTCTTCAACATTGGCCTCCAAATAAGTAAAAATATTTTCTTAGGAGACCAACCTTTTGTTAGCATATAAATTCTCTTTTTGTAGATTTTCAAATTGATTCTTCAAATCATTAAAATACAACTTTGCAATATTAGAGTATTTAGAATGACTTACATGCTTTTTCTTGCTTTGACGATGATTTACCATGAAATAATAGTTTGCCTCTTCATCACTCTCACTTGAGCTTTCATTGCTTGATACATCATTATCACTATCCCAAACAACATAGGTTTGTCTAGCATTTTTAGAGTTTTTCATTGTCTCTTTCATTTCTTCTTAGCAAGCGATGGACAATCCGGTCTATAATGATCTGATTTTCCATATTCGTAACAAATACCCTTTGACTTGTCCTTTTTGTTGTCTTCATCTTTAGGTGAGGAAGATTGTCTTCTAAATTTTGTAATATTATTATCGAGTGTTGGACACCATTCTTCCGAATGTATCGATTATATTTCCTTACAAATAATCACATTTCTTCATCATCCAAATTCTCTTCATTGCTAGAGTCACTATCATTAGTGAGATCTTCCATTGAGAACTTTGAGCTTGAAGCATTGAGAGCTTTAGAATTCAAGATTTCCTCCTTAACAACCTTTTTTTCCTTTTTTTCTCAAGCTTATTTTCATGTTTATCAAAGAAATTTAGTTCTTGCTCGTGATCTTATAACTTTCCAAACAAGGCAGTGAGATCGAGTGTTGAGAGATTATTGGATTCCTTGATCATGGTGACCTTTGGTTGCTAATTCCTATTAATACATCTCAATACCTTGTTAGTAGCAATAACATTGGAAGTAAGATTACCTATTAAATTTAAACGATTAATAAGATACGAGAAACTCTTTTGTATTTGAGCAATGGTTTCCCTTTGCTTCACGTGGAAGAGTTTAGACTCTTGATTAAGTGTATTAATTCTAGCTTGTTTGATCTCATTAGTTCCCTCATAGGTAACTTGTAGAGCATCTCACATAGCTTTAGCAGTTTGACAATGGGAAATGTGATAGTGCTCATCAACACCAAGAGCGAATATAATGATGTTCTTTTCTTTCCAATCGTATGCCCACTTCTTATTATCATCCTCATTCTATAAGTTTTCTGGGTTAGGTACAGTAGCACCATTAACCTTATATGTCACAGGTGTTGGACCATTTTGAATGGCTCCCCAAATACCTTTGTCATATGAGTTGAAATGAATTTTTATACAAGCTTTCAAATAACTATAATTTTCTCCTGTGAAAATTGGGGCTCTTTTATAATCCCCTTTAGGTTCGTAAGTAATTTTCTAAAAGTATCGAAGACGTCGGGCTCTTGATGCCACTTGACAACAGCGTATCTATAGGGGGTGAATAGATACCACTTTTGAATTTTATACAAAAAATCTAATTTTTAAATTTTTTTTATCAAAGAGCGACGCAAAAGCTTTTTTCATAAGTGTCGTCTATACGAACGTTAATGGAAACTCGGATATGCAAACCGTAACGATAAATTCAATATGAAATAAGAACAAAAAATTGAATTAATATACTTAAATCACTTAATAGCTTATTTAAAGTTTATCTCAAGTTACTAGTAAAGCTATTTCCAATGTCAATATTAAAAGGAACTAGTTTAATCAATTTATCAAACACTTGGTGTGCAAGTGAATTTTCAGAATTTTTCTTTTGATTGTGTTGATACACAAAACCATTTATAATTAAAAGTGATTATAAGCTATATCAACACTTGATTTAAAATCAAAAACAATTTGAAAAATTCTTACAATTCAAATGATAACGCAATGTTATTTGAAAAATTGTTCATGAAAAACAAGGCAAGTAAAAGAAAAAAATAAAGGAGACACAAGGAATTTGTCTTCACAGTTCCCCACTATCGTCGTTACATGTGGGTACGTCTGCGCCTAATTCCAATGGAATTAGGATAATTCTTACTATGCAAAATTGTTGATAAAGAGAAGTGTTTAAGAGAAACTCTACAGACCCTAAGCTTGTTGTTGATTGAACCCCTTCTCTCTTAATCTTGAGAAAGACAAAGACACAATAGATGCAAATTGACTATCTGGATCTTGCTACACCTTTGTGTTCTTTATATCCAAAGTTTTCGCGCACCGTCAATTTCAAACTATTGAAACACAAGACTTCAATTGTAATCCACTTTTATCGCGCTACTTCTTTTACGTTTTTTATCTCCAAAGGATCCTTTTCATTCTTTATCTCCAAAGGACTTCACTTGGCCGCAATTACCTCTCGAAAGTCTTGCATGAAAATCCCCAAATCAACCAATGATCTTGGAGGATAAACCCGATGTTTTTCCTGGATGAAAACCCCTAAAAGCTCAACCTAATACACAAATGGACACTATAAATCCTCGTCTAGATGGCACCCAAATGGAACATCGCTACAACGTAATGTTAGTGTGTATGCATAGATTGGAGGTTGAAGTTGAAGAGAGAAATAGGATAATTTTATGGTTTTCACCAAGTTATTAATGATACATGAAAGAGTATTTATAGTTTTGGAACTTTTAGGGCTAAAGGGACAAATTCAAAATATATGTTTTTATGAAATTTGACTAAGCAAATAGTATGTGTCGACCTTAGTATTGTATGTGTCGACACATACGTAAGTTTTAAACTGTATGTGTCGACCTATAAAAGGCTATGTTTCGACCGAACCAAGTCAAAGGCTACAAGCTTTAAAACGATAGTAAATGTGTCGAACTGAATAGCTTATGTGTCGACACATAAAATAAGAATTTCTGCAATTTCATAAATTCTTCAGTATGTGTCGACCTTAATGACTGCATGTGTCGACCTGTGATTTACAGAAGCTACAGGCTTTAAAAATGAGTTGCATGTGTCGACCTGAAAAATGGATGTGTCGACACATTCAGTAAAAAATATGCAGACAATTATTTTTAATGGCTTGGATCAATTTCAAAATGCTTTTTCATGATTCCTAAGACCTATAATACAGAGGAGTGCCACAAGACATAAGGATACCGTCCAATGTTCAGAAGTGCAAGCTTTTCTCAGTTTTGACATTATTCAAAACATTTGACGATGAAGTTTATACTCACATCGTTGAGTCATGTGACGTTAAATAGAGCGCTTCGTGGAAGAAACTCACACTTTTAATAACTTAGTTTTGCTTTTTATTTTATTTTTTGTTTTTAGGTAATAAAGATGGGGTCTTACTTATGAAAGCTATGAGGCAGCAATTGGTGTTGCACTATGTAATACGGTGGGAGAACTGACTTTACTGGTTTTGCATTTTTATCGCAAATGTTGCGGTTAGCAAGAGTCACCACTTAATTTTCTTTTATCCAATAAAGGAAAGGGTGAAAAGAACAAGAAAGACCTTTTTAAATATTTTGAGTTCTGGGGGTAGTTTATGAAAAGGGGCGGTGTTAGAACCCTTTTCATCCATAGTTATCTACGGGCTCTTAGTTTCTAGCTCATTTTGAAAATGCTTTTTTGGTGTAAATGTATTTGAAAATATTTTTTGAAAAGACGCCTTAGTGCGGCGAACTTTGTAATGATACTCGTATCATTGAGAATACATACAAAGTGTTTTTGTCTTTGAAAATATTTGGAAAAAGAGAGTGTATGTGTGAGAAAATGATTTGTTTTATGAGCAAGCAACTACAAGCTGTCTACCTACTCAAATGGTCTCTGTTCTTTTCCTCTTTTCCTTTAGATAATGTTATCCTACCATTAGTTAGTAGGTACCCCTATCATTAGATGTTTTAAGGGACAAGCGAGGGTCATCGTACAGTCACGAAGGAAACTCGTAAAATATTTTAGCAATTACCCTAAGGTGTCGAGATCATTTACCGAGACAATGTTGAAGGGTCATCGAGGGACTATGATCTTGTAACCATAGGGTTTGTGCATGTGCGAATCGTGTTGTGTTTCAGCTATTTTATCTTGGATATTTAGGTTTTCTACCTTTGCTTTTAGATCTTGTCACGCAAACCTATTAGCATACAGCTAGCAGTTAAATATATACATATGGAAGAAAATAAAAGTGCGAGAATTTAAACTACGCTATTACATCGCTTCGGGATGGGGGAAATACAAACCAAAATGGGGGAAAATATAAAGGTCCTATTTAACTATTATAAACCATGGACAATCACATAAATTATGGAAAAAATATAATGCGAATATATAAACAACGCGTAGAGAATGGAAAAGAGGTAAAATCTAAAACCCTAAAAATTCTAATTAGAAAAATGTTTTTGTTGTTTTTGCTTAGAAAACAATTGAATTAATAAGCCCTAATTCTAACTTACATTTAAATTAATAAAATAAACTTAGAGGGGTTAAATTAAATTAATTAAAAAAATTAACAAAAATTAATTTAATTAAAAAAACTTAAATCTAATGTTTTTATGGTTTTCTGATTTTCTGATTTTTTAATAAAAAACGAATTAATTATAATAAACAAGAAAATAAATAATTTAAAGCAAAAAACAAAAAGGGGCCATGCTGTAAATAGAATGGGGGGGGGTGCGCTTCAAATAAATCCCATGCCCGTTAGCAATAGGGCCCAGGCGCTGCAAAAATAGTTAGGGGTGCAATAAACAAAATCCCAGGCCCCATGACAAGAAGGCCCAGGCGCCTGTGGGATCTGGTGAAGGTAGATCCTTGGGGTGCACCATGATCATGCTTATCACCAGTGTGAGATCTTGGAGTTTTGGAAATGGACGACCCAACTGAGAGCTGCATCAAACGCGCGTTGGCCTGACATTCACTGGATTTGTGAAACAAAAGTTAGAAAAAATGAAAACTGCTCCCTGCCTGGGTCGAACCCAGGACCTGGCAGGGGTATGTCTTAAGGGCGTGTATGTAACCACTGGACTAATCTGTTCATTCGTTACATTAACCCAAACCAAACAAAATAACATTAAACGTAAGCTAAATCTAGATCAGCAGACATGTGCGCTTGCAGTGGGCCTCTATTGTTTAAATGAATGGATCAAGAATAAGTATTCAGCCACGCCAGCCCTGGCTGGAGTCCGACCACCTCTCGCGGTGGTCAACTCCTTCTTCTCCGGCGAGTAAAATTCGGATCTGCAAAAATACAACGGTTTAATGGGAAAAAGATCATAGCCCCTCTAATTCGGGGTCTGCGAGTTCAATGGTACCCTCTGTTTAGCATGAAAATGTCCGTATATAGCAAATTGAAGCTTCACTGTAAACATGCCCTAGTGATGGCATTTTTCTATCCCTGCATTAGACTTGACAAATAATGGTTCGAAAATGATCTAAACATTAACACAAATAGATATGTATGCATGAAATTCATTGAAATCGCCTGGTTAAATGGTTTGAAATTCAAGAATGTGAGCAAACCGCTACAAGTCAGTAGGCACGTTCTTGGGTGCTTTGGTCTTGAATGAGGACCTGGATCGACTCCCGGGAGCTCTGGGAACGTGTTTGACTGCTTGAAAATGATTGATCGTGTCTGCAAGTTGGATTTTCATATTGCCCTAGCTTTGAGAAATTTTGAGAATTCTGTAGTGATTCTTTGAGGTAGCTAGCGTGGTCCTTTTGGCTTGCTTTGGCTCAGTATTTATAGAGGGAGAGATGAGCTGATAAACAAGGCAAGGGATCAAGACTTGATTGCCCTATTAAAACAAAAATCAAACAACTTAAAAATCTTCCTTTTGCATGTTTCCTTTCTGTTTTGAGTTTGCACAAACCTGTTCATGTTTTTTACAGGCCTCGGCATGATGTAATGGGCTTGCAAAAGGGCTGAATTTAACAAGCCCAAACCTTACTCATTGTCTCCTTTTTTATTGGATTTTATTTATTTTTTAAATGAATAAAATTCAAATAAAAATAATGAAAATAAAACAAATGTGGGAATGCCTTTTATAGGTCCTCTAAGGTGTTATGAGTGTGTTTGAACATAAAAAGCTAGGCCCATTGGTTCAAAATTGCAATTTTGCTCAATTTGCATTTCATGAATTTCTTAAAAATCTCCCAATTTGTGCAACTCATAACTTGCTCAAATTTCATATTTTGAAGATTATCTTAGACTTTTTGAAAAACCCAAGATGTATTATACAATCTCTATGTTGATTATTTTTTATTTTGAAAACAATATCTTGATATAAGTTGCCTTGACAAAAAGTGTCTTTTGTTGACTTTTGAAAATGACCTATAATGTTTTAGCTCATATCTTTCAAATGAAGCATTTTTTGGACTTGAGCATAAAAATAAGTTGTAGGGAATTGAATTTTATTAAAAATGGTATTTGGTTGGGGAAAAGTTGATGAAGTATGTGAAAGTTATGCCTGGTCAAAGTTCAGTTGACTTCTCCTAAGGAAACCCTAATTTGACAATTCTTGACTTTTGATGATTTGAGAGATTTCCTTGGGGAATCATTATCAACCCTTGATAAAATGATGAATATCACCTAAAAATGTTGATGTTGACTAAAAATATTGAATTTTGACTGTATGTTGACCATAGTTGACTTTTTGATCAATATAGTTGATTTTCAATCATTTGAGCCATTGACTGAGCAAACTTTTGATGTAGGACTTGAAACTTGACATGAACCTTATTGAGGACCTATGGAGAACCATGGAAGCCACTTTAGAATTTTGCAATCCAAATTTCCTTGAGAAACTCAAAACCCTAGTTGTAGACCTTTAGCTTAGGAGGAGTATTGACTGGTTAACCCTTGCATATCTTGAGTGTTTCAGAAGCTTTGAAAGAATATATTGAGAAGAAAATGGGAGGGAAAATTTTGGGGTACAACAACTTCCCCTGTTCAATATTCTTAAACCTGAAGAGTTAGATTGGCATGTCCGCCATTCGTGACTTAAAGGTAGAAGATGATTGAACACTTAAGTGCCCAGAAATTTGCACTCACATGTGTAAGAGGTAACATTATTGGTTGATTGTATCAGGAATGGGCTTATAGATGCCATTTAGAGAGGTGACAGAGAGTTGTCGGAGATGGGCTTATAGGCGCCCTCCAAAATAACTGTTGACTTCAACTGGAAGAAGTATCAGAATAAATCTTTGGTTGATTTAAACTGAACCAGAGAAAAGTCTACTGGAAAAGCATCAGGATAAGTCATTTGTCAATTTAAACTGAACCAGCATATGCTTGCACCTAACTTTAACTGGATAAGAATTAGAATAAATCTTTGGGCGATTTAAGATGAACTAGTGAAAGGTCTTAATTGTCTTCAACTGGATAAGAATCAGAATAAATCTTCGGGCAATTTAAACTGAACCAGAAAAAGTGTCTATTGGAAAAGAATCAGGATAAATCATTGGTCGATTTAAACTGAACCAACAGAGGTCTTTAATTGTCTTTAATTGGATAAGAATCAGAATAAATCATTGAGTCGATTTAAACTGAACCAGAGAAAGAGTCCACCGGAAAAGAATCAGGATAAATCATTGGCCGATTTAAACTGAACTAGCAGAGGTCTTTGATTGTCTTTAACTGGATAAGAATCAGAATAAATCTTTGAGAGATTTAAGTTGAACCAGAGAAAGGTGCCTACTGGAAAATCATCAGGATAAATCATTGGTCGATTTAAACTGGACCAGCAGAGGTATATAATCATCTTTAATTGGATAAGAATTAGAATAAATCATTGAGTCGATTTAAGCTGAACCAGAGAAAGAGTTCACCAGAAAAGAATCAGGATAAATCATTGGTCGATTTAAACTGAACCAGCAAATGTCTTTAATTGTCTTAAACTGGATAAGAATCAGAATAAATCTTTGAGCGATTTAAACTGAACCAGAGAAAGGTCTTGATTGACTTTAATTGGATAAGAATTAGAATAAATCTTCGGGCGATTTAAACTGAACTAGAAAAAGTGTCCACTGGAAAAGAATCAGGATAAATCATTGGTCGATTTAAACTAAACCAGTAGATGTCTCTTTGAGAATGACCTTATGAGGAAATTACTGAAAAACCCCTTTATCGAATGTAGCCTTTGAGAAGACTGCCATGTCATATAAGTAATTGATGATGTTTGCCGGTTTATCTTTTCTGAAAAGGTAAAGAGTTAGTTGTATGCGATGTCATGATGTATGAAATGCATTACATAACAATGTTCTCAAAATAAATGAGATTGTGCTTATGCGTTTTGTATGTATATGCTATGATATTGGTAAATGATGTATGAGTGTAGAATGTTATTGAAATGCATTTGTAAACTCGAGCAACATCTTTGTCTGGGGAAAATAAATCCATGACTGTCGTTGGGGATGAAGAGTATATGTATCTTCAATCTTCTGGGTATTGTTTCCGATGGGGACTCCTGCTTTCTTATTTGAGGAAAATCTGCTAGGGAACATTGATTTATGCTTTTTGCTTGAGGAAACTCTGCTGGAAAATGTTAATTTCTACTTGGGGAGAAAAGTTCAAGAACATTGGTTGTTCATTGCTCTACTGGGGAGTTTATACCCTGAATGGGGATAGAAGAGATGGATAACCTTCCGGCTTGTCAGAGGAGGATAAAGTTGACTGATATCTGGCCCAATTTTAGATCTAGTAGCAACTCTCTGGGGACAGTGGCAACTTCACTGGGGAGAGGAGTTTTGCCGGCGACTCGTGGCCATCTGAGTAACAGGCTCAAGCTGGGGAGATGATAATTTGTTGGGTAAATAAACCCTGTTAACGGAAATCCGAACTCCACTGGGGAAGTAAACCCTTTTGATGGTGGATACTCTGCTGAGGAAACACCTTTGTTGAGGGAATGAACTCTGCTAGAGAGTAGAGACCTGTAGGGGGTTTTGCAATCCTGGAAGAATAAACTCAGCTGAGGCAGAGAACTTCCATGAACTCTACTGGTCGAAACTCCGCAGGTTGGTGACATTCCCGGAATGAAGATCATACTCTTTTATCTGTCAGAGCGATCTGTCTGGGAAATTGCGGGGAACGTATGAACTTGTAAAAATTACTCTGTGGGGATTTGTGGATGGCTCGAACATTATCCCAACTCCTAGAGTCTTGAGTAAATTCCTCTTTTTATGCATTTGTTAACAGTCAATTATATTCATACGTGTGATACGGTGGGAAGAACTGATTGTTTTTTGGAATGCTGGTTTGCGTTTTGCGTTTGTTTTCGCAAAATGTCGCGGTAAGCAAGAGTCGCCACCGAATTTTATTTTATCCAACAAGGAAAGTAAAAAAGCACAGGAAAATTCCTTTTTCGAGATTTTCTAGGTACGGGGGGTAGATTATAGAAAGGGAAGGTATTAGCACCCTTTCTATCCGTAGTTATCTACGGGCTCTTAGGTACTTGCTCATCATTTTCAAAATGTTTTCTTTGTGCTTGTGGGTTTTGAAAAGTTTTGTTTTTAACTTCGATTTAACTCTTGCTTCTGTCCTCAAGAGTGTAATGAAGTGTTTTTGAAAACTTTGTTTGTAAAAGTGTTAGTGTGAAAAATTTGTTTTGTTTTGGATGAGTAAGTATCTAAGAACTATCTACCTACTCGAAAAAGGAATCGTTTTATGCTAATTTCCTTTAGATAATGCTATCCCACTATTGATGAGTAGGTAGCACCGTCGTTGGAGTTTGAGGGTAAATTCGAATGAGGGACATACGGTCACTAAAGCAATGTTAGGACGCCTTAGCGGTAACCCTAATGTCTTATATTATTTGTTTGAGGCGACAATATCTGAAGCAACCGTTTCGAGGCAACTATGATCTTTTAGACAAGAGGGCGACCTCTAAAACAACCTATACTCAATGACCGCGTACAAAGGCAACCAAGTGGGGGTGTACCCTAAGAGTGTGCATGTGCGATTGTGTTGTTTTCAGTTATTTTTATCTTTTCTCATGTTAAGGGTGATCTAATTTTGATTTTAAGATTAAGCATTCATTCTTGTCATGCAAACCCTATTACCAAACATCTAACAGTTGTAATTTGCGGAATTAAAATGCGGAAATTAAATTACAAGGCGTCGAGTATTTACATCACCAAAAGCAACCCTTTGAAAATAAAATAAAGCAGTAAAATAAATAAAAGATCCTAATTATATATTACATACCGGAAGCAAATACATCAATATGGATAAAGAAAAATAAAGCGCGACGCGAAATTAAATCGGATGAAAATTAGGGTTTTGACCCTTTTGATAGAAAATGATTTTTTTTTTATTTTTTTTATTTTTAGGAAAGAAATTAAATTCTAAAATTAAAAGCTAAATTAATTATTAAATTAATTAATTAATGAAAAATAATTAATGACAATTTTTTTTGGAGTTTTGAATAATTTAAGAAAGAAATTAAAATAATTAAGTTAGTAGTTAAAACCTAATTAATTCTAATTAATTTTATTTATTTACAAAATAAATTAAAGTTTTCTAAAATTAAAAAATACCTAATTAATTAATTAAAATTTATTAAAGAAAAATAAAGTTCTTAATTTTAATTAGACAAAATGATATTTTTGTGATTTTTTTAATAAAAAGAAAAATTGTTCTTGGTTAGTAAATTAATTAAAATAAAATAAAATAACTAAATTAATAAAAAGAAAATGTAAGAGAAAGAAGGAATTGGGCCTGGAATTTGGAGGTGTAGATAGCAAGGGATTTGGCCCATTAAGCTGGCTCATTTGACTTTCTTGATTTGCTGCATATGCGTTGACCTGGCTCTTTGGTGGACCTCCAACACTGACCACCAGATCTGGCCATTTGGCCATCTGGCGCTTTGATGGTGAGGGAGTACGGTAGATCTTAGGCTGGCATGTGCACTAGAACATCTGAAAACAAATAATATTGAGAAAGGGGGGGGACCTGGGATTCGAACCCAGGTCCTGAAGGGATATCCAATGCAAAGCTTGCCACTGCGCTGTGTTGTTTTAGTTGTTATAATAATAATAACATAATATAATATATGAAAACAAAAATCAATTTCCAGAAAATAGAAAAAACGCGCGTTATTTGAATAGCCAAATGGATGGATGCCACGTATTATCCCCGACCTCCCAACCGTGGCTAAAAAAACATAATACCTATACCAACGAACCAAGTTCCGTCACTAAAAGCTTGTTCATCTCCAAAACCTTGCACATGCCACAAAAATGGACTCTAAGACCATGGTTGGATTCGTCTCAACCTACTGATCACAACCATAGCCTTTATTGAAGCTAATTTTCCCTGAAACAAAAAAACCCAAAAACACGAACCAAACCCTAGCAATGGTGGTTCTCCATATAAGTCAGATAAATGCAATTGGTTAATATGAAAAGCTTGCAAATGATGTGAGGGTTAAGAATATGCAGTTATTTCATGAAAACAATGCCTAATTTCTGAGATATGAAATCAAGAACAGGGCTAACTCGCGTAAGACTTACAATGCGTATGGAAGCTTGAAAACGCCTGGTTGTGATTGGTTTAGCTTCTGGAGATGGCCAGGAATCGATTGGGATAAGTCTCAAGCCTTGAAAATGTCTCCAACCTTGATTTCGATCTCAAGCTTTTTTTTGGTTTTTGCAACTTTTGTTCTCTCTCTATAACTGCTCTCCCACCCTTGTTTCTGTCTTGCCCGCTTGCTTATGTATTGCACATTGTATTAGGTCTAAATTGGCTGTCCAAATCTTCCTCTATTAAGGCTTTGATATTTAATTTGATCTCCATTTACAACCTTCCTATTTTGGCTTGATTTCAATCTTTATGTGCTCTAATTCCTTGATCCGAGTTTGGAAGGATGCAAGCTGTCTATTGAAACCTATAACCAACAAAAAATCTTTGGTTATCAATATTTTTGATTTTATGTGATTTTATTTGATTTAAAATGAATTAATTCAAATAAAAATCAAATTAAATAATAAAAACAAGATATGGACACATGGCCAAAGCTAGAGCACGTGGGAAATAATGCAAACTCAAATCAAGTGAAAAAGAATGGGCCCATTTGGCAAAATTTGAAGTTTTGGGGATAGTTGTCTTTTGGCAATTTTGCAAAAAAGTCCAACTTCAACAATGCATAACTTCTTCAATTTTGAACTTTTGGAGGTGTTCTTGGACTTTTTAGAAATATTGAGATGTCTTCTAATCAACCCTTTTGGTCTCATCTCATTTTGATATTCCATTCTCTAGTTAGAAGCTTTGACAAAAAAGGTGTTTTTGTTGACTTTCAAAAATGACCTATAATGTCAAAATTCATAACTTCTTGTGAGTGCATATTTTAATCTTGGGGTATGAAGATGGATTGTAGGGAACTGCATCCTATTGAAAATGAGCTTTGGATGGGTCATTTATCATAAAGTATGAGAAAGTTATGCTTGGTCAAAGTTGAGTTGACTTTTCCTATAAAACCCTAATTTAGCAACTTTTGAATCTTGATGAATCTTGAGAAATCCTTGATGAATCATGATAAACCCTTGATAAAATGATGAAATATCCTTCAAAATAAGAATGTTGACAAAAATTCATGAAGTTTGACTGTTTGTAGGTCACAGTTGACTTTTGCCCTAGCATAGTCAATTTTTGGACCTTTGAGCAATTGACTGAGCAAACTTTCTCTGCAAGGCTTGAAATTTGACATGGATGATCTTGAGAACATATTAGGACATTGGGGAGCACTTTAGGTCATTTTGACTCAAAGATCTTGATGCAACACAAAACCCTAATTTGGGGTAAACTGCCTTAGGAGAGAGCTTGTCTGACAAATTCTTGGGCTACTTTGAGCAACTTGGAGATTTTTCTTGCAATGTTTTGAGAAATATGGGAGGGAAAATTTTGGGGTACAATAGCTGCCCCTGTTCAATCTTCTTAAACCTGAGGATGTAGATTGGCTTTCATGCCTTTCGTGATACGAAGGTGGAAGATGATTGAACACTAGAGTGCCCTGAAATTTGCACTCGCATGAAGTGGTATCAGCCTTGTGATGTCGGGAATGGGCTTACAGATGCCATTTGGAGATTGTTGACGAGGGGATGGGCTTAAATATGCCATCTGAAGGAGTGTCGATCGCATAAGATATTCCTTAGCGAGAGCTTGTATACCTGTTGTTTGAGGAAGATTCCGCTGAAAAAGTCTGATCTTTGTTGAGATTTAGGAACCTGTTCGTAATTCAACTGAGGTGTCGAGATTTAGGAACTTGCCCGTAATTCAACTGAGGTGTCAAGATTTAGGAACTTGCCCGTAATTCAACTGAGGGGAAACATCTTCGTCGAGATTTAAGAACTTGCCCGTAATTCAACTGAGAAAACTTCTCTACTGAGACTTAGGAACCTGTCTGTAATTCAATGGAGGAACTTTGTCGAGATTTAGGACCTTGTCTGTAATTCAACTGAGAAAAAATCTGTTGAGATTTAAGAACTTGTCAGTAATTCGACTTGGGGAAACATCTTCATCGAGATTTAAGAACTCGCCCGTAATTCAACCGAGAAAACTTCTCTGTTGAGATTTAGGAACCTGTCTGTAATTCAACGGAGGAACTTTGTCGAGATTTAGGACCTTGTCTGTAATTAGACTGAGAAAAACTCTGTTGAGATTTAAGAACTTGTCAGTAATTCGATTGAGGGAAACATCTTCATCGAGATTTAAGAACTCGCCCGTACTTCAACTGAGAAAACTTCTCTGCCGAGATTTAGGAACTTGTCTATAATTCGACGGAGGAACACTTTGTCGAGATTTAGGACCTTGTATGTACTTCAACTGAGAAAACATCTCTGCTTAGTTTTAAGAACTTGTCCGTAATTCAACTGGGGAAACATCTTGGTCGAGATTTAAGAACTCGCCCGTAATTCAACCGAGAAAACTTCTCTGCTCAGATTTAGGAACCTGTCTGTAATTCAACGGAGGAACTTTGTCGAGATTTAGGACCTTGTATGTACTTCAACTGAGAGAACATCTCTGCTGAGTTTTAAGAACTTGTCCGTAATTCGACTTGGGGAAACATCTTCGTCGAGATTTAAGAACTCGCCCGTAATTCAACTGAGAAAACTTCTCTGCTGAGATTTAGGAACTCGTCTGTAATTCAACGAAGGAACTTTGTCGAGATTTAGGACCTTGTTTGTAATTCAACTGAGAAAAACTCTGTTGAGATTTAAGAACTTGTCAGTAATTCGACTGAGGGAAACATCTTCATTGAGATTTAAGAACTCGCCCGTACTTCAACTGAGAAAACTTCTCTACTGAGATTTAGGAACTTGTCTGTAATCCGACGGAGGAACACTTTGTCGAGATTTAGGACCTTGTATGTACTTCAACTGAGAAAACATCTCTGCTGAGTTTTAAGAACTTGTCCGTAATTCAACTGGGGAAACATCTTCATCGAGATTTAAGAACTCACCCATAATTCAACTGAGAAAACTTCTCTGCTGAGATTTAGGAACCTGTCTGTAATTCAACGGAGGAACTTTGTCGAGATTTAGGACCTTGTTTGTACTTCAACTGAGAGAACATCTCTGCTGAGTTTTAAGAACTTGTCCGTAATTCGACTTGGGGAAACATCTTCGTTGAGATTTAAGAAATCGCCCATAATTCAACTGAGAAAACTTCTCTGCTGAGATTTAGGAACTCGTCTGTAATTCAACGGAGGAACTTTGTCGAGATTTAGGACTTTGTCTGTAATTCAACTGAGAAAAACACCATTGAGATTTAAGAACTTGTCAGTAATTCGACTTAGGGAAACATCTTCGTCGAGATTTAAGAACTCGCCCGTAATTCAACTGAGAAAACTCTGCTGAGATTTAGGAACTCGTCTGTAATTCGAAGGAGGAACTTTGTCGAGATTTATGACCTTGTCTGTAATTCAACTGAGAAAAAATCCGTTGAGATTTAAGAACTTGTCAGTAATTCGACTGAGATAAAAGCTTCATAGCTTTGAATTTTATGAGAATTTAACCGCATCCTTCCTGAAAGGTAAAGGTTAGCTGTATGTAATGCATGATATGTATCAAGAAATGATGTTCTCAAAATAATGAGATTGTATTGTATGATGCGTATATGCATGTGTCATGATGCATGAAAATGTAATGTTTTTAGCTGGGGGAAAATAGATCTCGAATAGCTGCTGGAGAAAAGAGTTGAATTCTTCGTTTCCGCTGGGGATAGCGAATGAAGATGCTTGTGAGAATAAACCTGCAGGAGAGGATAACTCTGTTGGGGAATAAACTGATGAGGAGATTACTCTGTGGGGAAGAGATGCTATGTAGAGGATTCCGCTGATACATTCCGTTGGGGATGAATTACCGTTGCTGGTGATACTGAACCCTGTTGGGAATTGAATTTCTGTTTGTGAAGGGAATGAACTCCACTGGGGATGACTTTTCAATAGCGACCTTACTGGGGATAACCTTTTAGGCTCTACTGGGGACAATCAGCTAGAGTCTACTGGGGATGATTCTCCAAACTTCACTAGGGAAACTTTTTTAGACTGCGCTGGGGAAACTTTCCAAACTCTACTGGGGATATTTTATACTCCGCCGGGGATGATAAGACTTTTCAGTGCTGATGATAGATAAACTCTGCTTGGGGAGAATATTACCGATTCATTCGCGGTTGTGAGTCTTAGCTGGGGAGAGCTACCATTGCTGCCTTTTCTTACTCTGCGGGGAGTGAAAGTATTTCAGCCATATTTTTCAGCTGAATTTATCCTTGTACCTGGTGGACAGAGCAACTGTACAGTTTGGACAATTCTTATTCCCCTTGTTTCTGATATTACGAGTAATCGTCTTTTGTTTCGCACGTAAATATTCATGAGCAGCAATTACTGTCAAATGCATATATAAAAAATGAACATTGGACGTTCTTTGCAAAACAAAACAGGTAAAGGAAAAACAGTTTGAAATTTCTTTGAAGATGAATTGTATTGATTTTTGAAGTTAGCCTGTAAATATGCGTTTTTGTACAAGAGGCTGATGTCCTAGTAAGGGAACACCGCCGAACAAATAGATTTTATACAATTTGTGAAAAACAAAACAAAACATCTATGTGAACAATCCCACTGGGTTCCAACTCTGCTATTGCTCTTATGTCTTCGAGCATCTCATCACTTTGCTACTTGGTTGAAGGTAAATCAGATTGATTAGTGCCATCCGAGCTTGATAGTTGATACCGAAGTATGGTTGCAAGGTGATCCAATGAGACATAGTGTTACGCTTTGATCCCTAATTTTTGCCTGGACCGCCCTTTCGGGTTTTCAGTCCACCAAGATACCCTTTTTTGCCCAAGCCTCCTTTTCAGGTTTTCGACTTGCCGGGTGTACAAATTTTTTTTATTTTCATCCCTTATTTTTTGCCCGAACCCTTTTGGTTCGCCGGGAAGCCCTTATGTTTGCCTAGGCCAGTCGACCTAGCGGGTCATTGATTATGCGTAGTATTTTTTCACTATGTCTGCATTGACGGGGTGAGGAAGGTCGTCACCATCCATGGTGGTTAGAATCATAGCTCCTCCTGAGAAAATGTTCTTAACCACAAATGGCCCTTTGTAAGTAGGGGTTCATTTTCCCCTGGGATCACCTTGTGGAAGTATGATGCGCTTGATTACCAAATCCCGACTTGATACTGTTCTCGTCTAACTTTCTTGTTAAATGCCTTGATCATCCGTTTTTGATACGTCTGACCATGACAAATAGCAGTAAGTCTCTTTTCGTCGATTAAGTTCAGCTGATCAAGCCGGGTCTGAATCCAGTCATCTTCGCTCAAACCTGAGTCCTTCATAATCCAAAGAGAGGGTATTTGAACTTCAATGGGCAAGACGACTTCCATGCCATAAACCAAGGAATAGGGTGTTGCCCCTGTTGATGTCCGTGCTAAGGTACGGTACCCATGAAGAGTAAAAGGTAGCATCTCGTGCCAATCTTTATATGTCACCATCATCTTCTGCACAATCTTCTTGATATTTTTATTAGCCGCTTCTACAACCCCATTCATCTTCGGCCGGTAAGGAGAAGAGTTGTGATGCTGTATCTTGAACTGCTTGGAGAGCTCAGTGATCATCTTGTTATTGAGATTGGTACCATTGTCTGTAATGATCCTCTCTGGTACACCATATCGACAGATCATATTGTGCCGAATGAACTGTGCCACAACGTTCTTGGTCACTGTAGCAAAGGAAGCTGCTTCAACCCATCTCATAAAGTAATCAATTGCTACCAAGATGAAACGATGCCCGTTAGATGCCGTAGGTCTGATCTCGCCGATCATGTCGATGCCCCACATTGCAAAAGGCCAGGGAGCTGTCAAGAAGTTTAGAGGACTAGAGGTATGTGCACTTTATCAGCATAAACTTGGCACTCGTGACAGGTCTGAGAATGCTGATAACAGTCGGCTTCCATTGTGGACCAATAATATCCTGCCCGTAGGATTTTCTTTGCCATGGTGTGTCCACTGGAATGAGTTCCGAAAGTACCTTCATGTAACTCTATCATGATCCTTTCTGCTTCGTTCTTATCCACACAACGCACTAAGGTCAAATCATGGTTACGCTTGTAAAGGATGTCATTACTGATGTAAAACTTCGCCGCGAACCTCCTCAGAAACTTCTTATCATTAACAGATGCACCCTCAGGGTATTCTTGAGCTTCAAGATACCTCTTCACCTCGTGGAACCAGGGTTTATCTGTTACCTCTTCAGTATCAATGTCACAACAATGTGCAGGTTCGTCCAACCTCTTAATGGTAATCTGGGGAGCTTCATTGTCCCATCTGACCTTGAACATAGAAGACATCGTAGCTAGCGCGTCCGCCAACTGATTCTCCTCTCTAGGGAAGTGTTCAAAAGTTATCTCCTCGAAGTGTGGGAGCAACATCAATACATACTCTTTGTAAGGAATAAGATTACGGTGTTTCGTATCCCACTCGCCTTTGATCTGACTGATCACGAGAGCGGAATCTCCGAAAACACTTAAGAACTTAATCCTTAGGTCAATAGCTTCTCGAAGACCCATAATGCATGCTTCATAATCCTCCATGTTGTTGGTGCAGTTGAAACATAGTTGGGCGGTGAACAAAGTATGAGAGCCTTCAGGAGATATGATCACGGCGCCAATGCCATTACCCAAAGCGTTCGAAGCTCCATCAAAGTACATAGACCATCGGGATCCCTCCTCAGGTCCTTCATCCGGTCCAGGTGTTTCACAGTCAGTTACCAACATGATGTTCTCATCCGGGAATTCAAAGTTCATAGACTGGTAATCTTCCACCGCCTTATGTGCCAAATGATCTGCCAACACACTTCCCTTGATTGCCTTATAGGTCTTATATTGGATGTCATACTCAGTCAAGATCATCTGCCATCTTGCTATTCTTCCGGACAAGGCAGGCTTCTCAAAGATATACTTGATAGGATCTATCTTTGATATCAATAGAGTAGTGTGAGTCAGCATATACTGTCTCAGCCGGCGAGCAGCCTATGCTAAAGCGCAGCAAGTTTTCTCAAGCAACGAGTATCGGGTCTCGCAGTTGGTAAACTTTTTGCTAAGGTAATAAATAACATGCTCTTTTCGGCCAAACTCGTCATGCTGCCCCAGCACGCACCCTATTGAATTATCGAGTACTATCAAGTATAAGATCAAAGGTCTCCCTTCAACTGGAGGCATCAGAATATGAGGCTCTTGGAGATACTCTTTGATCTTTTCGAAAGCGGCCTGACATTCATCATTCCATCTTACCACTTGATCTTTCTTCAGCAGCTTGAAGATTGGCTCACAAGTAGCAGTCAGGTGTGAGATGAATCGGGCAATATAGTTCAGACGTCCCAGAAAGCCTCTGACTTCTTTCTCTGTTTGGGGAGCTTGCATTTCCTGTATAGCCTTCACCTTCGCAGGATCCACCTTAATACCTTTGTCACTTACGACGAAACCCAGCAGCTTACCAGATCTCACCCCGAAGGTGCACTTGTTCGGGTTTAACCTCAACTTGTACAACTTCAACCTGTCAAATAGCTTCTGAAGATGGTCCAAATGTTCTTCCTCAGTCTGGGATCTTGCAATCATGTCATCGACGTATACCTCAATCTCATGATGGATCATGTCGTGGAACAAGGCGACCATGGCGCGCTGATACATTGCCCCAGCATTCTTCAATCCAAAAGGCATGACTTTGTAGCAAAAGGTACCCCATTGAGTAACAAAGGTTGTCTTCTCCATATCTTCGGAATCCATTTTAATCTGATTATAACCGGAGAAACCATCCATAAAGGAGAAGACCTTATGCTGTGCGGTGTTGTCAACTAGAACATCGATATTAGGTAGAGGGAAATCATCCTTGGGGCTCTCCCTGTTCAAATCTCTATAGTCAACACACATTCGAACTTTACCATCCTTCTTCGGCACAGGAACCACGTTGGCAACCCACTGCGGGTAAGAAGTAACTGCTAGAAAACCGGCATCAAACTGTTTCATCACTTCAGCCTTGATTTTCTCAGACATCTCTAGGCGCATTCGAAGGACTTTATGTTTCACTGGAGGACAGTCTTCTTTGGTAGGAAATCGATGAACCACAATATCAGTATCCAAACCAGGCATATCTTCATAAGACCAGGCAAAGATCTCCACATAGTCACGCAGCATCTGAATTAACCGTTGCTTGACACTAGTTTCCAGATTTGCACCAATCTTGACCCCTCTCTTGTCAACCTCTGTACCCAGATTCACTGATTCCACGGGCTCCTCATGCGACTGTATGGCCCTCTCTTCTTGAAGTAACAATCTAACAAGTTCACCAGGCACTTCGCAATCATCTTCACCTTCGTCTTCGGCTAAGTTGATCAGACTTTCGAAGTCATAACTGGCAGTAGCAGAGTCGTTATCAGTGGGATCCAGAGTGGATTCAGACCTGTATATGTGAGTGTGTGTGTAAAATAGATGTTTTGCAAGATAAAAAAGAAAAACAAGGAGCATAAAATTTTTAATGCAAGAAAATGTCCAATGCTTTTATTAATGATATATGAAAATGACACACATAAAGCCCTCACAAACAAAGCCATGGTGTCTCGGGTAAGGCACCGGGCCGTAAAGTTTTAAAAATTGTCTGTTACAAATTCAAAACAAGAGTCTCATTACTGTGTAATATAAGAAACAAGCATATAATCCTTTTCCGTCCAATTGCTTAGTACACCATCAACAGTCGAGTATATCCAGCTGTCAATATCAAACTCTTCTTCATCATCCCCAATAGCGTTCACTCCTGCATCATGTTTGGGCATAGGCGCCGTTATGACATTAGGCTTTCCAAGTGCTTCGAACTCAATCTCCTTAGCATCAATCAAGTCCTGTACCTTATTCTTCAAAACCCAGCAGTCATTCGTATCGTGTCCCGGGCTATCGGAGTGAAAAGCACAGCGGGCGTTCGGATTGTACATGGGTGATGTAATGTTGGGATTCTTCGGGGCTTCCTTCGGAATCACCAAGTTGGTCTTCAATAACTGCGGAAGAATCTGAGACAGGGTCATATGGAGCTGAGTGAACTGTCTTTGCAGCCTCTCGGCTCTTGGCTGATTGTTGCGTTGAGGAGCAACAACAGGTCTTGATATAACAACCGCATTGAATGCTTGGCGGCACTCAGGTCTATTATGGCTCTTTGAGCTGTAAACTGCACTGGACTCCTTCTTAAAAGGCTTCTTTTCGGTGCCTGATGAAGCACCCTTATGTATTTTACCGCTCTTGATATCGAATTCAATTCTTTCCCCAGTCATAATCAGCTCAGTAAACCTGGACGATGAACTTCCAATCAGATGGTTGAAATACGGACCAGACAGGGTCCCCAGAAACATATCTACTAACTCCCTATCAGCCAGCGGGGGTTGTACTCTTCCAGCAAGGTCCCTCTATTTCTGAGCGTAGTCTTTGAAACCTTCGCTCGCACCCATATACATACCCTGAAGTTGGGTACGCGTGGGAGTGAGGTCGGCATTGTATTGGTACTGCTTGTAGAAAGCAGCAGCCAAGTCCTCCCAATTACGGATACTAGCTCTTTCCAGCTGGTAAAACCATTCAAGTTAAGTCCCTGAAAGACTATCTTGAAAGAAATGGATCTAGAGGTTTTTATCAGCGGTGTATGGCTGGATCTTTCTAACATACGAATAGAGGTGTAGCTTTGGGCAGGAGACCCCGTCGTATTTAGCAAAGATAGGTGCTTTAAACTTGTGGGGAATCACCACCCCAGATGAAAAACCCAAATCACCAAAATCCAATCCAGGTACCTTCTGGATCTCAATCTCACTTAACCGGTCTTTAAGCTGTTTATACCTATCCTCAGCCGGAGGATACTGGTCTTCATCAAAGTCAGTCTCGTTATCAGAAACCACAGGGCTAGGAGCCCTTCTTTCTTCCAGATTCCCTCCCCCTCCAGATAAGTGAGTCAAATGAACCTCTTCTCGCAAATTATTTCCGAATATGCGATCCATGTTCAGGAGGACCGTCTTCTTCTTCTTCTTCTTCTTCTTCTTCTTCTTTTCCTTTAAGATAATAGTCTTCAGATCTTGCTGACCCTTAGCCAAATTCATGAACATTTCCTGAAATTGAGCGTTTTGAGCTTGTAGAGCCTTGATAGCTTGATCAGTTGATGTTTCAGAAGACATGATGTGCTGAAATAAACAGCAAAGAAGATAAGAGACCTGTAAGAGTACCTGTTATGAGGTGCATGAGAATGAAATGCGTATGATATGATTTCAAAGACGTCGAGAGATTCAAATTCGTAAACCAAAATGAAACACACTTTTATTAGATAAACTTGAAATAATGTTTGATAAGTGCCTTTAAGGAGTTACAAAAGGAAATACTGAAAAGTAAATCAAAACTAGAAATATCAAAAGACATCAGCGCTCCCATGGCCGTTTCCCGTTGGTGCTGACATAGTCGTTGAGGACTCTCTCATTCTCCAACTGTCTTGTAAGCTTTAAAATCTTCCGCTCCTGCTCGTGATACTTTTCTCTGTAAGTATCCCGCTCTTCTCTTAGCTGCATCCAAGACCTTTTTAATGCCCCAATGTCAGTAGACATGTACGGATGGAGGATGGTAGGAGGAACCCCTTCTTCATCAGTAATTTCAACAATCAAAGGCAAGACAGCTTCATACGGCATTCCCAGCTTTTGGGCACGGATTCGAACCCATCAGAGATACGGTTCCATCAGAAGAGAGGTCTTCATCCCTAACTCATGTGGATCAGACCGGTGTACCCTATCCCAAGCTCGTATGAACCTGCGGCGATGCTCCTCACTATCCCCTTGGAAGTCAAAGACAATGCTCGGCATTAGAAACTCATGAGGTCCTTCCCTCCTAGCTCGCCCAAACTGACGTAAGGCCAAACAAGGATTATAGGTAATCCCTCCTCGAATTCCAAGTAGTGTAACATTGAGGTATTCCCCACAGCGATCAATAATAGCTACTTCTTCCATGTCCTTAGTGCTCCAGATAATGTCAGTGTGAGCGAGAGACATAATTCTGTAGGCCCAACCCATGCCTTCCTTGTTCTTCAAAACTGATTTGGGGAGGTGAGAAATAAACCACCTCGCCAGCAATGGTGCACAACACATAAGGGTTCCCCGTTTCCGAGCGGTACGGGCATAAAGAGAGTGCAGGGTGTCACCCAAGAGAGTGGGTACCGAATTACGGGAAATGAAGATCTTCACTGCATTCACGTTAACAAAGGAATCTGAATTAGGAAATAACACCAAACCATATATGAGAAGAGCCAGAATGTCTTCAAATGCCTGAAAGTCTAGACTGTCCCAAAACTGATTAGCCCAATCAACCAAGAATTTAGCCAAGAAGCCTTTTGTCCCACTTCGAGTCTCCCAATTAGACATTACTTCAGCCTTTGTCAGATGGAGGGCTGAAGCAATCTCTTCCGGCCTAAGGACTTTCTCCCAACCTGTAAACGGGGTCTTCTCTAAAATAGAGATACCAAGTAGATCAGAGAACTCCTCCAGACTAGGGACCAATTGATAGTACGAGAAAGTGAAGTAGTGGTATAATGGATCAAAGAACTGGCACAAGACACTCATCATCTGCTCATCCATTTTAGAAGTGACCAAGCCAAGGAGGTGGCCATGTATTCTAATAAAGGAGGAAGTATCTGGCACTTTGGAAACCAAATCTCTAAGCTGAGTAAGAACCAGGACAAAGCTGATCCGAATAGTGTTTCTACGCATAGAGGCCATGACCTACAAAACAGAACAAAGATGAATCCCCTCTGTCTTTGAAATGGGTTAGTCTGATGCAAGATGCATGCAATGTCATGATGCATGATGTCATGATAAAAACACACCACAAGTATTCATAGATAGAAAATATGGTAAGGGCAAACAAGTCACACAGATATCCCTTAGATTTCAGGCTGGCAAGGAGTTTAGGTCCTACCCTCTTTCAGTTCAGTTGGTTCAAACCTGTCCTAGTAATAGTAACCGGGTTCTAGAAGATCTCAATATCACTGACCACCCTCGATCGGTCATAATTCCAGTTTGGCAACCTTTTCTTGCAGCCAAAATCATCGCGAGATTTTGGTCTCAATGAGCGTAGCATACTGCTACTGTTCTATGGCCAAGTTGGTCAATTATAGGTTCTAAGGTCAGTTGGTGCTTAATGACCCCTTAGAAGACAAATATTCTCCTTGTTCCACCATAAGGGATATCGGTACAAACTAAAGTGCCACACCAACATAGCTACTGCTTCAACCGTATCGGTCTACACCGTACAATTCCCTCACAGTCTATTGCTACTTACCTAAAAGGTATCCCACAGATCCGGGTTAGGATCTATAGTAACTCTGATACAAGCCCACAAAGATAAAGCATACAAATCAAGCAATTGAAAACATTATGATGAACTATTCCTAAGGTACACCCCAATTATTAACTCCCCAGCAGAGTCGCCAGTTCTGTGATACGGCGGGAAGAACTGAATGTTTTTTGGAATGCTGGTTTACATTTTGCGTTTGTTTTCGCAAAATGACGCGGTAAGCAAGAGTCGCCGCCGACTTTTATTTTATCCAACAAGGAAAGGAAAAAAGCACAGAAAAATTCTTTTTCGAGATTTTCTAGGTACGGGGGGTAGATTATAGAAAGGGAATGTATTAGCACCCTTTCTATCCGTAGTTATCTACGGGCTCTTAGGTACTTGCTCATCATTTTCAAAATGTTTTCTTTGTGCTTGTGGGTTTTGAAAAGTTTTGTTTTTAACTTCGATTTAACTCTTGCTTTTGTCCTCAAGAGTGTAATGAAGTGTTTTTGAAAACTTTGTTTGTAAAAGTGTAAGTGTAAAAAATTTGTTTTGTTTTGGATGAGTAAGTATCTAAGAACTATCTACCTACTCGAAAAAGGAATCGTTCTATGCTAATTTCCTTTAGACAATGCTATCCCACTATTGATGAGTAGGTAGCACCGTCGTTGGAGTTTGAGGGTCAATTCGAATGAGGGACATACGGTCACTAAAGCAATGTTAGGACGCCTTAGCGGTAACCCTAATGTCTTAGATCATTTGTTTGAGGCGACAATATTTGAAGCAACCGTTTCGAGGCAACTATGATCTTTTAGACAAGAGGGCGACCTCTAAAACGACCTATACTCAATGACCGCGTACGAAGGCAACCAAGTGGGGTGTACCCTAAGAGTGCGCATGTGCGATTGTGTTGTTTTTAGTTATTTTTATCTTTGCTCATGTTAAGGGTGATCTAATTTTGATTTTAAGATTAAGCATTCAGTCTTGTCATGCAAACCCTATTACCAAACATCTAACAGTTGTAATTTGCAGAATTAAAATGCGGAAATTAAATTACAAGGCGTCGGGTATTTACATCGCCAAAAGCAACCCTTTGAAAATAAAATAAAGCGGTAAAATAAATAAAAGGTCCTAATTATCTATTACATACCGGAAGCAGATACATCAATATGGATAAAGAAAAATAAAGCGCGATGCGAAATTAAATCAGATGCAAATTAGGGTTTTGACCCTTTTGATAGAAAATGCTTTTTTTTTATTTTTTTATTTTTAGGAAAGAAATTAAATTCTAAAATTAAAAGCTAAATTAATTATTAAATTAATTAATTAATGAAAAATAATTAATGACAATTTTTTTTGGAGTTTTGATTAATTTAAGAAAGAAATTAAAATAATTAAGTTAGTAGTTAAAACCTAATTAATTCTAATTAATTTTATTTATTTACAAAATAAATTAAAGTTTCCTAAAATTAAAAAAAAATCTAATTAATTAATTAAAATTTATTAAAGAAAAATAAAGTTCTTAATTTTAATTGGACAAAATGATATTTTTGTGATTTTTTTAATAAAAAGAAAAATTATTGGTTAGTAAATTAATTAAAATAAAATAAAATAACTAAATTAATAAAAAGAAAATGTAAGAGAAATAAGGAATTGGGCCTGGAATTTGGAGGTGTAGATAACAAGGGATTTGGCCCATTAAGCAGGCTCGTTTGACTTTCTTGATTTGCTGCATATGCGTTGACCTGGCTCTTTGGTGGACCTCCAACACTGACCACTAGATCTGGCCATTTAGCCATCTGGCGCTTTGATGGTGAGGGAGTACGATAGATCTTAGGCTGGCATGTGCACTGGAACATCTGAAAACAAATAATATTGAGAAAGGGGGGACCTGGGATTCGAACCCAGGTCCTGAAGGGATATCCAATGCAAAGCTTGCCACTACACTGTGTTGTTTTAGTTGTTATAATAATAATAACATAATATAATATATGAAAACAAAAATCAATTGCCAGAAAATAGAAAAAACGCGCGTTATTTGAATAGCCAAATGGATGGATGCCACGTATTATCCCTGACCTCCCAACCGTGGCTAAGAAAATAGAATACCTATACCAACGGACCAAGTTCTGTCACTAAAAGCTTATTCATCTCCAAAACCTTGCATAGGCCACAAAAATGGACTCCAAGACCATGGTTGGATTCGTCTCAACCTACTGATCACAACCATGGCCTTTATTGAAGCTAATTTTCCCTGAAACAAAAAAACTCAAAAAGACGAACCAAACCCTAGCAATGGTGGTTCTCCATATAAGTCAGATAAATGAAATTGGTTATTATGAAAAGCTTGCAAATGATGTGAGGGTTAAGAATATGCAGCTATTTCATGAAAACAATGCCTAATTTCTGAGATATGAAATCAAGAACAGGGCTAACTCGCGTGAGACTTACAGTGCGTATGGAAGCTTGAAAACGCCTGGTTGTGATTGGTTTAGCTTCTGGAGATGGCCAGCAATCGATTGGGACAAGTCTCAAGCCCTGAAAATGTCTCCAACCTTGATTTCGATCTCAAGCTTTTTTCTGGTTTTTGCAACTTTTGTTCTCTCTCTATAACTGCTCTCCCACCCTTGTTTCTGTCTTGCCCGCTTGCTTATGTATTGCACATTGTATTAGGTCTAAATTGGCTGTCCAAATCTTCCTCTATTAAGGCTTTGATATTTGATTTGATCTCCATTTACAATCTTCCTATTTTGGCTTGATTTCAATCTTTATGTGCTCTAATTCCTTGATCCGAGTTTGGAAGGATGCAAGCTGTCTATTGAAACCTATAACCAACAAAAAATCTTTGGTTATCAATATTTTTGATTTTATGTGATTTTATTTGATTTAAAATGAATTAATTCAAATAAAAATCAAATTAAATAATAAAAACAAGATATGGACACATGGCCAAAGCTATAGCACGTGGGAAATAATGAAAACTCAAATCAAGTGAAAAATAATGGGCCCATTTGGCAAAATTTTAAGTTTTGGGGATAGTTGACTTTTGGCAATTTTGCAAAAAAGTCCAACTTCAACAATGCATAACTTCTTCAATTTTGAACTTTTGGAGGTTTTCTTGGACTTTTTAGAAATATTGAGATGTCTTATAATCAACCCTTTTTGTCTCATATCATTTTGATATTCCATGCTCAAGTTAGAAGCTTTGACAAAAAAAGGTGTTTTTGTTGACTTTCAAAAATGACCTATAATGTCAAAATTCATAACTTCTTGTGAATGCATATTTTGATCTTGGGGTATGAATATGGATTGTATGGAATTGCATCCTATTAAAAATGAGCTTTGGATGGGTCATTTCTCATAAAGTATGAGAAAGTTATGCTTGGTCAAAGTTGAGTTGACTTTTCCTATAAAACCCTAATTTAGCAACTTTTGAATCTTGATGAATCTTGAGCAATCCTTGATGAATCATGATAAACCCTTGATTAAATGATTAAATATACTTCAAAATGATAATGTTGACAAAAATTCATGAAGTTTGACTGTTTGTAGGTCACAGTTGACTTTTGCCCTAGCACAGTCGATTTTTGGACCTTTGAGCAATTGACTGAGCAAACTTTTTCTGCAAAGCTTGAAATTTGACATGGATAATCTTGAGAACATATTAGGACATTGGGGAGCACTTGAGATAATTTTGACTCAAGGATCTTAATGCAACACAAAACCCTAATTTGGGGTAAACTGCCTTAGGAGAGAGCTTGTCTGACCAATTCTTGGGCTACTTTGAGCAACTTGGAGATTTTTCTTGCAATGTTTTGAGAAATATGGGAGGGCAATTTTTGGGGTACAACAATATGAATATGCTCATTAAATTTTAGTCATTGGACATTTTGCAAACAAAACAGAAAAAGTAAAACAAAATTTGGCTTTGGAATTGTACTTCATTGATTGTTTGCCTATAAACAAGCGATTTTTTTGTACAAAGGGACAAAAATCCTAGTAAGAGGAAGTCGTCGAAGAAAATATTTACAAAATGAAAACATATAGCTATGTGGGAATAATCTCGTCAGGTTCCAACTCTGCTATTGCCCCTATGTCTTCAAGCATCCCATCCCTTGTTGTCGGAAAAAAGTGAGTGAATTGATTTGTATCGTTTGAACTTTAACTTCGGTAATAAAGCTTGTTGTAAGTGATCCAATGAGGACATATTCATACATTTTAATCCCTAATTTTTGCCTGGACTACCTGTTGTACCCCAAAATTTTCCCTCTCTTTTATCAAGACATTTCTCACATGATCTTCAAATAGCTCAAGTTTGCACAAGTGTTAACTAGGTCAAACCACCTCGTAAACACTGATGCCCCGAATTAGGGTTTTGATTTTCACAAGGACAATTGGACTTCTAATGCCTCAACTGACTTTCATGGATCATTATAGACCTACAAGAATACTCATGTCAAGTTTCAAGTCTTGAATCATAATTTTGCTCAGTCAATTGATCAGATGACTGAAAAATCAACTCTATTGGTTAAAAAGTCAACTGTGGTCAACTTACAGTCAAACTTTAATATTTTTTACCAATATGAACATTTTAAAGTCATATTCATCAATTTATCAAGTGTAGGTCACAATTCCTCAAGAAAAGTGTTCAATTCAACAAAGGGTAAAATGATCAAAATTAGGGTTTTTGATTAGAATGACTGATTTTTGACTTTTGACCTAATACATGACTTATTGGTTTGAAACATTATTTCAAGGATTCAATTACATCATTTTGACCTAATTTCATGATTCAATTCATCCCTCAAGATCAAACAATTAATAGATGAAATTTGGTCAACTGCTAAAAAGTCAACCGATACACCAAAAGTCAAACTTTGAATTTTTGGTCAAATTTGAGTCTTAAAGATCAAAATTTATCAAGACATTCAAAAATATGAAGCTTGATCATCAAGAAATCAATAAACAAAAGTCAATTTGAAAATTCAAACTTTTCAAGACTTAGAAATTTTTTAAGTGTTTTTGTACATGATAATTTCACTACTTCATGCCAATTTTCACCAAGATCCAAGATTATTCAAAGAAAACTTTTAACATGAAAGTTGTAGATCCTGATGAAATCTATAACTTTGTATTAAAGGGCTCATATCCAAAAAAATTATATTTTGAGTTATAGGCCCATGAAGTCATGCACTTTTTCTTAAACACTTAGTGAAATTTTGACTGAGTTTAGGCAAATTTTTTGTCCCAACTCCTTGGCCATTTTTCACATAGCTTCAATTTGATTTAGCAAAAATATAAAACATGAGAGTTGTAGAGGATATTTCAAGCTTTCCAAAATGTCCAAGAACTTGAAGAGATCATTTTTGAGCTAAGAGAATCGAAGAGAGGAAGTTGGGCATCCATTCTTGAATTACAAGGCATTTTTGTGATGAACACTTGACCAAATGTCTAACCATTGTTGCATAATATTAATTTGAAGGTCTTCTAACTTGTGTATTTATCACTAATCATAAGATTACACAAGCTTTTGAACTATGAACCACTTGATTTAAGCATTGTCCAATACATCTTGCCATTTAAGGAAGAAAGTTCACATTTCCATTTTGGAAAAGTGACTTTAATCACAAAGTCAACCTGTATGGAACCTCTAACTTGTTCCCTCTGCACACACTCAACACACAAGGTCAGAAACAACATGTTTAAAGCTCTTAGCCACCCTACAAGCCTTGTATTATACATTGGAACAATGTTTGTCAAGGTTACTTCAAAAAAACAAGTCAAAATCCATAAACATGTGATCTTATGATTCTGACCACCTCAAGCCTCCAAACCTTCTCCTATAAATTGAGACACTATTATGCAACTTAGGACACGAAATTAGAAGCCCTCAAACACCCTGAAACTCTCTCAAACTTAGAATTACATTCAAACCTCCATAATTTGTCATTTCTGCCCAAGAATTTCCATCTAATAAACCACTCGTATGTTTCTTATCCAAATCAATCATAAAGCTTCCTTACATCAAATATAACTCATCCCCGTCCCTGTTTCACAGCTGTAACACCTCCATCACCATTGTCTAAACCTCACTTTGCACCTCTGTAACTTGACTTCTCCAGAGCAATCCAGGCATTCTCAGCTCTAGTTAAGCATTGCATTAGCTTCTTGAGGGTTCACTGAAGCTATTCTGATCATTACTGATCTGTTGCTTAAGTTACTTACATATTTGAAATCGTGGTAAAATTTCTAACAAGTTTGATGTTTATAATTTCTGAAATGATTGGGAGATGAGAAAGTTACAGAGCTCTGGTTATGGTGCGAGGAAGAACATGAAGTTATCAATAGAACTTGTTTTATAATATAATGTGACGGTTTTGTATAAATAAACAGATGTATAGCCACCCTAGTGGTAGAGAGCGCGCACGTAAGATATCCCTATAAAAGATCCTGGGTTCGAGCCCCAGCGGAACCTTTTGCCTTTTTCATATTTTTTCTTGTTTCTGTTTTATTTGTTTGGAAGCGCTTGGGCCTCTTTCTCCATTGGCCCATGATCATTTTACTTCAGCATCACCCCCTTACTCATTCCTAACACGCAACCCATCACCACTTTTTTATTTTGTTTTTATTTTCTGATACAAACAAAAAAAAAACAGTTTGGGCATAAAGTAAAAAAAATTGTTTTACTTTCTAACCCACTGATTCATTTTCAGATCCCCTTTAATTTACATTTTTTTATTATTTTCTTTTCTTTATTTTATTTTATTAAATTATTATTATTTTTAATCAAAAATACCAAAAAAATATTTTATTAAATAATTAGACCAAAAATCTTTATTTTTACTATATCTCTACTTTATTTCATAAATAATAAAAAACTCTAAAAATATTTTTCTTTCTTAAATTAATTAAATTAATTTAGACTTAGTTTTTATTTTATTTTCTTTGTCTAATTAAATTAACTTAGAATTTAGGAATTTAACTAATTAACTTTTTTTAATTTAATTAATTAGGTTAAACCTTTTCATACAAAAAAAATCATAAAAACAATTCTCTTTTCAATTTCTTCTCATTTTTACATTTCTTTGCATTTCATTACCACATGTTATAATGTAATTGTCAAAGCTTTGTAATAGTTAGGATTTACTTTTTTTATCATCCCTCATTTGTAATTTATACCCCCGTCCCCTAAAGTATCGTGATAGTGTAGGACTTTAAATTTCCGCAGTTTATCGTTTTCCATATTATTGCTAGTAAATAGGGTTTGTATGGCAAGACATAAAATCAACAAGTAGACAACCCTAAGTCAAGACAAAAATGCATGAAAACAAACACTTTGCACACTTGCACCTCTAGGGTTAACCCACACTTGTTTCCTTAGAATAAAATAGTAATGTCCCTCGAACGTGGGATACTTTAGCAAAGACCCTCGATTACAAGATCGTAGTCCCTCGATGAACCTTCGATGTTGCCTTCAGTAAACAATCTTAGACCCTTACTAAAAAATGCTAAGGTATCCTACAACGTTACCTTCTATGATTGTACAACGACCCGCACCCGTCCCTTCACATCCAATGATAAGTTTTCTTACTAACTAATGGTAAGATAACACTATCTAAAGGAGGAGGAAAAGAACAAAGACTTACTTTTGAGTAGGTACAACGCTTGTAGTTTCTTGCTCGTAAACATTTCAAAACAAACATCTTTCAAACACACTAACACTTTCATGAAATATTTTCAAAAGTCAACACTTTTTATACATTCTTATAGAGACGGGAATTATTACAAAGTTTGCCTAAACGAAGTCATTTTTCAAAAATACTTTCAAACAAACACAAACACATTCACAAAGCATTTCAAAGTGAGCTAGCAACTAAGAGCCCATAGATAACTACAGATGAAAAGGATGCTAACACCTTCCCTTTTCATAACCTACCTCCCGAACTCAAGAAAAATTCTCAAAAGGTCTTTCCTGTTCTTTTCACCCTTTCCTTTATTGGATAAAAGAAAAGCCGATGGCGACTCTTGCTATCCGTAACAATTGCGATAAAATGCAAAACACCCAAGTCAGTTCTCCCACTGTATTACACCACCCTTTCGGGTTTTCAGTCCATTGGGATACCCTTTTTTGCCCAAGCCGCCTTTTCAGGTTTTCGACTTGCCGAGTGTACAATTTTGTTTATATATCCCTGATTTTTGCCCGAACTCTTTTGGTTCGTCGGGATTCCCTTATTTTTTCCTAGGCCAGTCAACCTAGCGGGTTGTTTTTACGCGTAGTATCTTTTGACTATGTATGCATTTACAGGATGCAGGAAACCTTCACCGTCCATGGTGGTCAGTATCATAGCTCTATCAGAAAATATTTTCTTAATTATAAATGGTCCTTCATAGGTATGAGTCCATTTCCCCCTGGAATTACCTTGCAGAAGGATAATGCACTTTATTACCAAGTCATCAGCCTGATATACCTGATGCTTGATCTTCTTATTGAATTCTTTGATCATGCATTTCTTATACGTCTAACCGTGAATGACAGCCGCTAGCCTCTTCTTGTCAATTAGATTTAATTGATCCAACCTAGTTGAACCCAATCGTCTTCGCCCAAGTCTGCATCTTTCATGATTCTCAGAGAAGGAATCTGAACTTCGACAGGCAGGACAACTTCCATACGATAGACCAGGGAGAAAGGGGTTACCTCAGTTGATTTTCTAGCCGAAGTGCAGTATCCGTGAAGAGCAAACGGTAATATCTCATGCCAATCTTTATATGTCACAACCATCTTCTATATGATATTCTTTATATTGTTATTGGCGGCTTCCACTGTGTCATTCATATTAGGTCAATACGAAGAAGAGTTGTGATGCTTGATCTTGTACTGTGTGTAGAGCTCAGTGATCACTGTGTTGTTGAGATTAGTATCGTTGTCTGTGATAATCCTCTCGGGGATTCCATACCGACAGATAAGGTTGTGCTTAATGAACCAGACGACCATATTCTTAGTAACAGAGGCAAATGAAGTTGTTTCAACCCATTTCGTAAAGTAGTGAATGGAGACGAGGATGACGCGGTGTCTGTTAGAAGTTGTGGGCTTGATTTATCCAATCATATCAATTCCCCATATTATAAATGTCCAAGGCGCAGTCATGACATTCAAAGGTATTGGAGGCACGTGAACTTTATCGGCATAGATTTGGCATTTATGACAAGATCTTGAGTGGTGGTGACAGTCAGTTTCCATAGTCGACCAATAGTAACCAGCTATTAAGATCTTTTTAGCCATAGTATGCCAACTGGAGTGAGTACCGAAGACACCTTCGTGCATATCTTGCATAATCTCTTCTGCTTCTTTCTTGTCCATACAACGAAGCAGGGTCGAATCATGATTGTGCTTGTATAGAATTCCACTGCTTAAGAAGAATTTAGCTGAGAACCTCTGCAAGAATTTCTTGTCATTGATCGATGCTCCCTCAGGGTATTCTTAAGCCTCAAGGTACCTTTTCACCTCATGGAACCAAGGTTTCTCCTCTACTCTATCAGTGTCAATTTCACAACAGTGTGCGGGTTCTTTGAATCTTTCAATGGTAATTTTGGGAGCTTCATTGTCCCATCTGACCTTGAACATGGATTACATGGTAGCCAGAGCATCCTCCAACTAATTCTCTTCTCTTGGTATGTGTTCAAAGGTAATCTACTTGAAATACGAGATCAAGGTTAACATATGCTCTTTATAAGGAATGTGGTTCGAGTGCTTCGTATCCCAATCCCCCTTAACTTGACTGATTGCCAAGGTTGAGTCCCCATATACATTTAAGAATTTGATTCTTAGATCAACAGAATCCCTAAGACCCATGATGCATGCTTCATATTCCGCCAGATTGTTGGTGCAATCAAAGCATAGTCTGGCGGTGAAGGGCGTATGGCAACCTTCTGGAGAGATGATCACAACATCGATTATGTTACCAAATGCATTGGAAGCTCCATCAGAAATCATAGTCCATCAGGATCCTGGCTCAGGTCCTTCATACAGTTCAGGTTCCTCATAATCTGTTACTAGCACAATGTCCTCGTCCGAGAATTCAAAGTTCATAAACTGATAGTCATCTACATCCTGATGCGCCAAATGGTTGACCAATACACTTTCTTTGGTTGCCTTTTGAGTGGTGTACTGTATATCATATTCTGTTAAGACCATATGCCATCGGGTAATTCTTCTGGAGAGAGCTGGCTTTTCGAATATGTACTTGATAGGATCCATTTTAGAGATCAACAAGGTAGTATGGGTCAGCATATACTGTCTTAGTCGGTGAGCAGCCCATGCCAAAGCGTAGTAAGTTTTCTCGAGCAGTGAATATCTTGTTTCAAAGTCGGTAAACTTTTTGCTAAGGTAGTATATTGCATGCTCTTTTCGACCAGACTCGTCGTGCTACCCCAGTACACACCCTATTGAGTTCTCTAGCACTGTTAAGTACATGATTAAAGGTCTTCCTTCGAATGGTGGCATATGAAGGGGGTGTTCTTGTAGGTACTCCTTAATCTTATCAAAGGCGGTTTGACAGTCGTCGCTCCATTTTACTACTTGATCTTTATTTAGTAGTTTGAAGATTGGCTCACAAGTAGCAGTCAAATGAGAAATGAAACGAGCAATGTAATTCAGTCGTCCTAAGAAACCTATGACTTCCTTCTCGGTACGTGGAGCTGGCATCTCTTGTATGGCTTTAACCTTTGCTGGATCAACCTCAATACCCTTACCACTGACGATGAAACCCGAGAGTTTACCACATCTCACCCCAAAGGTGCACTTGTTTGGGTTTAGCCACAACTTATACTTCCTCGATCTTTCAAATAGTTTGTGCAAATGATTAAGATGCTCTTCTTCAGTTTTTGACCTGGTTATCATGTTGTCAATGTAGACCTCTATCTCGTGGTGAATCATATCATGAAATAAGGCTACCATGGCACGCTGATAGTTTACCCCCGTCTTCTTCAACCCAAAAGGCATAACCTTATAACAGAAAGTGCCCCACTGTGTGACGAAGGTGGTTTTCTCCATGTCTTCAGGCGCCATCTTAATATGATTGTAACTTGAGAAGCCATCCATGAAGGAGAATACATTATGCTGAGTAGTGTTGTCAACCAAAACATTGATTAGTGGTAATGGGAAGTCATCTTTGGGGCTTGCCTTATTCAGATCCCTGTAGTATACGCACATACGCACCTTGTCGTCTTTCTTTGGTACCGGGACAACATTAGCCACCCATTGAGGATATGACGTCACTGCTAAGAACCCTACATTGAACTGTTTCATAAACTCATCCTTGATCTTTTATGACATTTCAGGATACATGCGACGGACCTTTTATTTTATTGGAGAATAACCCTCTTTCATTGGTAGATGGTGAACCACAATATGGTGTCGAGCCCTGGCATGTCTTTATATGACCAGTCGAAGATTTAAACATATTCATGTAGCATCTAGATTAACCTGCTCTTGACACTGCTCTATATGTCAGCACCTATCTTGACCTCTTTTCTATCTGTCTTGATACCCAGGTTCACGACTTCGACTAGCTCTTCATGTGGTTGGATAGTTTTCTCTTCCTGTATCAAGAGTCTTCCAAGTTCTCCAGGTATTTCACAATCTACCTCACCTTCATCCTCGGCTTGGTAGATCAGATGTTCGAAGTCATATGAATAAATAGCATAATCATTATTGATGAGATCCATAGTGGATGAAGATCTACAATGTAGTGTGTGGATGTGTGTAAGAACACATAGTTATTGAAAAATGCAATAAGATAAAAGAAAAACAGAGATCACAAAATTTGTATGCAAAATGTCTAATGTTTTTATTGAATGAACAAATGTTTATGAATCGTTAATCAATCCTTTAACAAATGAACCATTATGCCCCGAGTAAGACACAAGGTTTTAAAGTCATTGTTTATTACATAGCCAAAAACTTTTGAAAACAAAAAGACAGGAATATAGCTTATTACTCCTGACTAAAGGAAATGGGAAAGATGTCTTCTGCCTTCCAGTTTTCCAATCCATCACCCACGGTTGGGAATGTCCAACTACTGAAGTCAAAATCATTATCTGCATCCTCTATGGCATTGACCATATTGTTGCTGATGTGAAACGGAGGTCTCCCAGCACGAGCTCGACAAACTGCCCTCTGACCTTCTACAGTAAAGCCTAGACCAAATTTGTTAGATTTTAAAGGAATATCCGAAAGCTGACCCCAAATAATATTACCACCTTCTTCAATAGTGGACTTAGCATATTTCAAAGAGGCCATCTTGTGTGGAGTTTTGGTGATCTTCGGAATTGCTGAAACATCCTCAACAGCGGCAGGAGAGATTACTTCAAAGGTTTGACAGGGCGTTTCAATAAATTCTCCATCCATCTCGACATATCGGAATGAGTTAAGGTGGCTGACCATATATTCTTCCTCTCCACAAATAGTAACGACTTTCCCTTTCACCAGATATTTTAGTTTCTGGTGCAAGGTGGAAGTGACAGTACCTGCCCCATTGATCCAAGGGCGTGCTAACAAACAAGGGTAAGTTGGTCGGATGTCCATGACATAGAAAGTGGACTCAAAAATATGCAAACCCACTATGATCGGGAGGTCCACCTCTCCATGCACCATTCTTTTCGATCCATCGAAGGCTCGAACTATGATATTACTAAGCTTCAACACCACCCCTTCACAATCTAACCGGTCGAGAGTGCCCTTCAGCAGAACATTCAGAGATGATCTTGTGTCAATCAATAGATGGGACAATGTAGTTCACCTACATTCAATGGAGACATACAGGGGCCCTGTTGTGATTCCTCCCCTTCGGGGTCAAGTCAGCATCGGAGAAACTCAAACCATTGTCAGTTGTCAGACTAGCCACGTAACTTCTAAATTGATCTGCCAAAATTTCTTGTGGCACGTGGGCAGTCTTCAGGAATTTCACTAAAGCCTTCGCATGGGCCTCAGAACATAGAAGTAGTGACAACATAGATATTTTGGATGGGGTCTGCCCCAGCTGTTCAACAATTTTATAATCACTTCAGCGAATAATCTTCAGAACCTCTTTTAAATCTTCTGCAAAAGTATCTTTGACCGGAGCTTCTTTTGGTGCCTCCGTCCAGGCAGGATCTATCACCGGCTCCTTACCCCGATCCTCAACATGAGTCTTGGTAGCTGTAACTTGAGCAGGTGGAGAGATTTTCGGTGAGAAAATCCTTTCACTTCTTGTAATCTTATTGGTCCCCGCAATATTGACAATACTGGGATCAACTTCTTCATTTTCTTTGTCGGACAATTCTTGCTTGACGCCATGGTAATAGACGTCAGACCCGTAATGCCACAGGATTTCCTTATCCAAGGAATACGAGCTAGGCCTGGGCATTGTAATCCTTATAGGACCTTTGGAAGGGATCCTAAAAGGAGTACCAGAGATAACAGACAGATCTTGGCAAAAATTGTTGGTAGACGAAACTTTTTCAATCAGAATAATATGTTCGTTCCTCAAGCTTTGAACACCCTTTTTTAGTGACCAGGTTCGACTGCACAACAATAACAACCTTTAACACAACCTAGAAATAAACCAGCTTGTAACAAATTCTTCTTTATTGTAGAGAGAGAAGTAACCACATCATTCACAGAAGTAACATACAGAATATCTTCAATAGCACTTACACCTTTATCATGTTTGGGCATATGTGTTATAATCAGATTTGGAGTCTCTGGAGGATCAAACTTAATCTCCTTGTTGTCAATCATGTCCTGAATCTCGTTCTTCAGGGCCCAACAATTGTTAGTGTCATGGCCAAGACTGTTTGAATGATAAGCACACCTTGCATTCGAATTGTACTTAGGAGAGGCGGTGTTGGGATTGGGAGGAGGATCCCCCAACAAAATGAGTTTAGACTTTAGCAAGTGTTGTAGTGCCTGAGATAAAGGCATGTTAATCTTGGTGAATTTCCTTCTCAGAGTGTCTGGCCTTTGGAGGTTACCCTGTTGTTGTTGTTGTTGAGCAGGCGTTGGATTGGAAATTAACACTTCTCCCACAGATTGGTGACAACTACTTTTACTATGTTCTGGCTATAGACATCATTGACCTCCTTTTTTCCTCCAAATGACTTCTTCACAGCATTCGAAGATGCATCCATCGGGATCTTTCCGCTCTTGATACCATTTTCTATTCTTTCCCCTGTCAAGATCATTTCTGTAAAACCCGCTGAAGAGATTTCGATTAACAGATTAAAGAACGGGCCTGTTAGAGTGCCCTTAAACATATCTACCATTTCCTGATCATTCAGAGGAGGTTGCACCCTTCCAGCTAAGTCCCTCCATTTCTGATCATATTCCTTGAACCCCTCATTAGAGCCCATGGACATATTTTATAGTTGCACTCGAGTTAGTGCCAGGTCACCTTTGTATTGGTACTACTTGTAGAAAGCAGCATCCAGGTCTTCCCATGTATGTATATTGGTTCCCTCCAGCTGATAGAACCATTCTAGTTGTGTGCCAGCCAAACTTTCTTGGAAGATATGGACTCATAACTTCCGGTCAGTAGTGTGAGGCTAAATCTTTCTAATGTATGACCTCAAGTGAAGTTTAGGACAAGAGATCCCATCGTACTTAGAAAAAACAGGGACCTTGAACTTAGGTGGGATGACCACCCCTGGAACTAGACCTAATTCGCCAAAATCCAGTCCAGACACCTTCTAGAATTCCATTGCCTTGAGTATATCCTCCAACTGTTTATATCTGTCATCCGCGGGGGGATACTGTTCATCAGAAAATTCTTCGTCTTCAGGAGTATTCTCATAATCCTGCTTGTCCTTTCCATCGTCATCATGGTTGTCCTCTTCTTCAGAAGAGTCGTCTTCCACATGGACTGGTTGATCGAGACCCTTAAACCTTCTCCCCATATTGAGGACAACAACAGGCTTTTTGGTATTCTTTTTCTTGGCGACGGGTGCCAACAGCTCTTTTTACCCTTGGTCCAGATTCATGAGAGTTTCCTAGAACTGAGCGTGTTGAGCCTTGAGATCCTTTACGGTTTGTCCGAGGGCCATTTTTCTGCTGAAATAAACAGCGAGAAAATGAGAAACCTGTACGAAAAACCTGTTATGAAATGATGCATGATATGTAAATGTAATTATTTCAAGGACTTTAGGAAATTTAAATTTGCTAACCATGAGGAAACAAGAAAACAAAAATTTTATTAGCAAAGTTCAAATTACAACTGCGTTTTAGGCTTACAAAAGCTTTCAAAGATAAAATTAACTCCTAAAATATAATAATCAAATCTCCCAAGGAAGCTTCCTCTTTGTGTTGATGTACGCATTAAGACTCTACTCCTCTTGAAGTTGCCTTGTGAGTTCCAACATTTTCTTCTTGCTTGCATAGAATTGGGTCTCAAAGATGTCCCATTCTTCCTTCAATTGAATCCAATACTTTTGTAACTCTTCAAGGTTAGTAGGCATATCACGGTGAAAAATGGTATGAGTAACATCCCCCTCAACAACGGCTCCACAACTATTGGTAGGATGGCTGGATATGGCATTATGAGACTTTGAGCACGAGCTCATACCCATTTGAGATGAGGCTCAAGAGGCATGGAATTCGTATGCCCCAAAGTATTGCTATCAACCTTGCTTACCATGACTCAAGCATGTACAAACCTTTGATGATAACCTTGGACATCGTTCTCGTAATCGAATACAATACCTTGAATGAGTGCATCATGGGGACCATCTCTTCGAGCATAGCCAAATTGTCGTAGATATAGAGAAAGGTTATAAGTAATACCTCCCCTAATGCTTAAGAGTGGAACATTATGGAACTCCGCACAACAGTCAATGATAGTAATGTCCTCTTGATGTCGAGAGCACCAATGGATATCTATATGAGAAAGCGACATTAACCTTTGCGATGATCTGTTGTCGCACACGGATAAAAAACGAGTATTTTGTAAAATGCAGTATAGCGACAATGGCTCGAGTCGTATCACAAGTATTATTGATTTTATTATTAACTAATAGAAATCGAATGGGGGGTTGGTTTTAGGATCGATTTATAACACAAAATAAGTGATTAAAATAAGTGATTATAAAAATAAGTCGATCTACTATTTTCAGGTTCCTGCTAATCATTGGTTTTTACCTTATCAATTCCCTAAGCGGCTTTGACCTCTATTTGATTTCAATTCCAATTGACAAGCTCAATAGATATATAATAGATTGAATTCCCATTCCGAATTAAACGGATTAATATAATCGTAAATTAAGCAAACACGATATAGAACGCGATTTAACGACTAAGCGACGTAAACAACGATTAAAGATTAGGAATGCAATCATACGAATTTAATCAAGACATTCCATGAAATAATAGATTAAGCAAATACAATTTCATAAAATAGAATTGAAAGAGAAACGAAATTTAATTGATAAATTAAAAACCTCAAAGCATCAGAACGCGATTACAGTAGATCAACTCTGGATGATTAGTTCTTCATTCAAGCGTACAAGTCAAAGTTTTTTTCTGAATAATGAAAAGGTTAAAATGAAATTACTGTAGCGGCTGCTAGGTATAGCAAGGACAAGTATTCGTTTCATAACCCAACTGGGTCAAAAACATAACCCAAGCCCAAAATAAATGACCCAAAACTTAAATATAAAATGCTTCAAATTCAACGAATTTTATGGCCCTTCTATATTCTGATTCAGCTCTTGACTTCTGAATGAAAATCACAGCTCTTTCTCTTAGCTTTCCAACAACTGGTAGCACGCCTCATTCCGACTCATGTAGCTCAAGTTATGAATTTATTTGTGCAGACTGCTAATGCTGAAAATAAAGTGCGAAAATCAAATAAGAGTAGAAATAAACTAAAATAGAAAAACACTATAAAATACAAAAATAAGCTAAACAAACCATGGAAATGCAAAAGTACAATCATGGAAGAATGTGCATCAAAATGCACTGATCAAATTCCCCCATACTTGAACTTTTACACTCCGAGCAAAATAAAATCAAAAGAAACACAACAACATCATCAGCTACTCATTCTAGGCTACAAACTCTTCTTCGGTTAAGATTGCATCAATAGGTACTAATCTTGCACACTAAGGATATCGTAGAAACACTAATCTTGTCTCTTTAATATGCAAACCAATTCGAATCATATTATCATGCCAAATCCTAACTTACTCATCCTCCTTTTTGCTCTTTTTCATTCAGGCGCAATCACATTAAGCCCGTTATCTCCATACACTCATAGCAAGGAGACCAGTTAGTGACTCTGATCCTTTTTGCACGGGGTTCTGATACTTACGTGGCATAACCCTTTGCTTACTCGGTTGTAGTTGCGGGGGATCAGACCGTAATCCGCCCTACCAAGTTCAGCACCAAAAACCGCTGAACTAACTAACAACGAGTCTTATTATCAATTTTTTTGTAGGTTTTATGACCGTTAGGTTAAGTGACCGGGTGAGGGTCACCAAACTTAGAAGGCTCATTCCTTTTTCTTTCCTTTTTTTTCAAATAAAACTTGAATCACTCACTTATTTTCATCGGCTTCCCTGCGCAGAGTGCGTGTGAGATGGTGCTGACTGCTAAAATAAACTACTCAAGAGCTATTAAAAGATGAGAATTCAAGGCTACGTCATAATAAAAATTCAAATTAACTTCCATATGCATGAGACTTACAGTGTTAAGACGATACCGATCTTGTGAACTTTTCCCAAGTCTCCACAACTAACCTCATACTAATCTATAACCCAAAACTTTCAAAAAGATGCATATTTTTTTATTTTTTTATAACTGAAAATAAAACAACGAACAAAAGCAAAGAAAATAAAACAAATAAATAATTCTCTCCCCCACACTTAAAACACACATTGTCCTCATTAAAAAAAGCAAGCATAAAATAAGAGAGAGGAGAGAGAGGAAAGAACACACCCAAGAAGTCAAGGCGGATAGATGATCGCATAAGTAGCCGTTCCCAATGAGAGAACTTTTATAGTTTCCTCTTCCAACGTGGGACTCTCATGAAATAGCTTGAGGCGGTGTCCTTTGACTTTGCAATTTTTATCAGTACCTTCACTTTTTATTCCTGGATCAAAGAGTGTTCTTCTAAAAGTAAAAGTGTCAAATGGGCACGTGAACATGATCTCATATTTCACAACATCAAGGATCAAAAGGTTACGGGGCTGCCTCACTGCTTTTGCTACATCTTTAAGTGAGATCCTATGCATGCACATGGATGGACTAATATCATAAATATCATCTAAGGTCCATCCAATTCCTTTCTTATGCTTCTTCAAAACCTGCAAAAATTTACTTTCTTGATCAAAATAAAGTTTAGAAGAAATTATAATCGGGAGTTTTTCATTCATCTCTAGATAAGCATAATTAAGATTTTTAGGAATTAGTTTCATCTCTCAGAAAGGTGGTTGTTTAATGGATGGTTTGTTTCGGGCAGCCGGAGTATCGAGAGCTTCTTCCACATGAACAACTTCATTTGCAACCTCATCTGCAGTAAGAATATCAACTTGCAAGGCGACCTCAATTTCAGCACAAACAGAGCAAATTTTAATATCAGTACAAACATCACAAGAGTAAACATCATCAAAATCAGATAATGATGGAAAGTCGGCTGCAAATAAATCGGTACAAGTATCATCAACATTCTTAGAAATCAACTCTATTGGAAAAACAGAATTCTCTTCCAAGGGTTGTTGGTTAGATCCTTGAGCTTGTTGCATGATATTCATCAAAGAGGCAAGTTGTTCAATCTGTGTTTGCAAAGTCTGGAGAGTAGAATCTATTTGTTGTTTATAATGGAGATTATTTGCAGCCATTTGTTTGACAATATCCTCTAGCGAAGGTTCAGAAGGTTCTGAGCACACAACCTGGAATTCCTTCAGATGCTTATGCAGATCCTCACCTGTAAGACTATTAAGCTTTGACAACAAGTGTATTAAATCAGATTTCGATTCAAAAGGTGTATCAGTTGCAAGATAGTCAATACATAAACCATTATAGCTCACATCAAGGCCATCCAACTGCCTCAAAGTTCTTTGTTCAGCCATGTTATCAATAAACACAAAAATACCAGCTATGTCTCAAACAGGCCGAAACAAATAGAAAGAAAGAAAACGATTAAAATAAATAAAAAAAATACAAAAATACAAATTTTAATCTAATGAAGCAAAATAAGAATTTTGAGATTTTTTTTGGATTTTTTCGACACTATGAAAACAATAAAAAATTATTTAAAAATAGAAAAAGGACGAATTTTCGATTTTGAGGGTCAAATTCTTTTATAATTTTATTCTAAAAGACTAATGTTCGTCGATTTTTTTCTGACTTTATGGAAAAAATTCAGAGTAAATCGAAACAATAACTTCTAAATTTACCTGACAGGTTGAAAAACTGTACTGCAACCAGAATTGCAATCCAGAAAATCAACAAACACAACAAAACAACAAAAACAACAAAAAACAAGAAAAAATAACAAGAACACTAAACCTATGACTATAATATCAGTTAATAAAAACAAGAATCCCCGGCAACGGCGCCAATTTGATCCGCTGTCGCACACGGATCAAAAACGAGTATTTTGTAAAATGCAGTATAACGATAATGGCTCGAGTCGTATCGCAAGGATTATTGATTTTATTATTAACTAATAGAAATCGAATGGGGGTTGGTTTTAGGATCGATTCATAACACGAAATAAGTGATTAAAATAAGTGATTATAAAAATAAGTCGATCTACTGTTTTCAGGTTCCTGCTAAACATTGGTTTTTACCTTATCAATTCCCTAAGCGGCTTCGACCTCTATTCGATTTCAATTCCAATTGACAAGCGCAATAGATATATAATAGATTGAATTCCCATTCCGAATTAAGCAAACGGATTAATATAATCGTGAATTAAGTAAACACGATGTAGAACGCGATTTAACGACTAAGCAACGTAAACAACGATTAAAGATTAAGAATACAATCATACGAATTTAATCAAGACATTCCATGAAATAATAGATTAAGCAAATACAATTTCATAAAATAGAATTGAAAGAAAAACGAAATTTAATTGATAAATTAAAAACCTCAAAGCATTAGAACGCGATTACAGTAGATCAACTCTGGATGATTAGTTCTTCATTCAAGCGTACAAGTCAAAGTTTTTTTCTGAATAATGAAAAGGTTAAAATGAAATTACTGTAGCGGCTGCTAGGTATAGCAAGGACAAGGATTCGTTTCATAACCCAACTGGGTCGAAAACATAACCCAAGCCCAAAATAAATGACCCAAAACTTAAATATAAAATGTTGTAACTTCAACGAATTTTATGGCCCTGCTACAGTTCGATTCAAGTCTTGACTTCTGAATAAAAATCATAGCTCTTTCTCTTAGCTTTCCAACAACTGGTAGCACGCCTCATTCCAACTCATATAGCTCAAGTTATGAATTTATTTGTGCAGACGGCTAATGCTGAAAATAAAGTGCGAAAATCAAATAAGAGTAGAAATAAACTAAAATAGAAAAACACTATAAAATACAAAAATAAGCTAAACAAACTATGGAAATTCATAAGTACAATCATGGTAGAATGTGTATCAAAATGCACTAATCAACCATCTCTTCATATAATGCATTCAAAGATTCAAAAATTCAAATTTGTTGTAAACAAAAAGAACGCACGTCATATTAATAAGAAGAAATTTGTTAGTACATAAAAGCCCTATGGGAAAAATATTACAAAGCTTCTTATTGTAAAAAGACGTTGCGCATCCTTTTAGGCACGATGTAAGTGTTAAGAGTCTCTTCTTCGTGAAGTCGACGGGTAAGTTCCAAAACCTTCTTCTCACTGGCATATAAGCTGGCTTCAAAAGTGTTCCGCTCTTCCTTGAGCTGTATCCAACTCTTTTGCAATTCTTCCAATGATGTTGGCATGTCTGGATGTAGGAGGGTGTATGGAACCTCTCCTTCCATAACAGGCTCTTTGATCATAGGCAGAATGTGAGGGTAAGGCATCATAAGACTCTGGGCGCGGGTTCGTACCCACTTGAGATAAGGCTCAAGGGGGATGGAATTCTTGTGCCCCAGTGTCTTACTATCTACTTTGTTGGGCATCCTCCAAGCTCGGATAAACCTTTGTCGAAGTCCTTGAGCGTCGTTGTCGAAGTCAAAAACCAAGTCAGGAATCAGCATATCATGAGGGCCATCCCTTCGGGCATACCCAAATTGCCTCAGAGCTAAACAGGGGTTGTAGGTAATGCCTCCTCTAATGCCAAGTAGTGGGACATTATAGAATTCTCCGCAATGATCAATGATGATGACATTTTCTCTAGACAGAGAACACCATTGAACATCAGAATGTGTGAGGGTCATCAACCGTTGTGACCACCTTAAACCCTGCTCATTCTTCAAAACTGATTGGGGAAGGTGAGAAATAAACCACCTTGCCAGAAGAGGAGTACAACACATAAGAACACCTCTTTTCCTCATTGTTCATGTGTGAAATGAGTGTAGGATATCCCTAAGCAATGTAGGCACAGGATTCCGAGATATGAAAATCTTGACAGCATTCACATCTATAAGCTGATCAGGATTTGGGAACAAGACCAACCCATAGATGAGAAGTGCTACAATCTCCTCAAAAGCTTGCTGATCTAGAGAATTCCAGCTGTCTTATGCCTTCTCAAACAGAAATTTTGCCAAGAAACCCTTGACACCACTTCTGGTTTCCCAATGACCTTTGATATTAGATGGTTGCAAGTGTAAGGCTTGAGCAACATCTTCAGCCTTTGGTTCTCTTTCCGTACCGTTGTAGGGTAGTTGATGAAGAATAGAAATCCTCAGGAGTTGAGAAAATTTCTCCAAAGTAGGCACTAGTTGGTAATTAGGAAATGTAAATCAATGGTGTAGGGGGTCAAAGAACTGGAAGAGGACTTTCACCGTGTCTTCTTTAATGTTGGAGTTGACCAAGTTGAGGAGTCTGCCATGTCTTTCACTGAAGAGAGAATTCTATGGAATCTTGGAAGTAAGCTCCTTGAGTTGAGGAGGTATCCTTACAAGGTTGACTTGGATTGTTTTCCTGCGAAGAGATTCCATTACCTACAAAACAAGAACAAAGATGAAGATCCAAACCATTGAAATGGTTAGTGGATGCATATGATGCTTTATGATGCTCATGATGTATGCACAAGTATATGTACAAGCAAGTCACACAAGTTCCTAGTTTCAGGCTTGCATGAGGTTTCATAGGTAAGTACCCTCTTGAAGTTAGTTGGATCAACCTGTCCTATAAATAGTAACCGGGTTCTAAGGAGCTCAATATCACTGGATTATTTTCTGTGTTCATGGTTTCAGTTTAGCCACTTAACTGGCGACCGAAATATTCCAAGAAAACAACCCTTAATGAGTGTAGTATCGAGTATCTACCAACTTCGGACTGCACCAAAGCCGGTCATCTCACTACCCCTAATAAGTCCAAGATGGTCAAGTAAAGGTTCTAAGAGTTCATCAGTGCTTCATGACATCACTCAGCAGCCCCGTATTCTCTTTGATTGACTCAAAGGCTACCGGTGCCCACAAATATGTCGCACTAATATAACTATTGCTTCAACCATGTCGGTATACCCCGCACAGTTTCCACAATGTATTGCTATTTACCTATGAATGTTTCCCAAAAATCCGGGTGGAGGATTCAAACCCAAACAAGAAAACCAAATGTAAAGCAATCAAAGCAAAAAAGATAAGCATACAAAGGTGATCTAAACCCTAAGGTTACTCCACTTTTAGAGAAATCCCCAGCAGAGTCGCCAGTTCTGTGATACGGTGGGAGAACTGACTTGAGGGTTTTGCGTTTGTGTTCGCAAATGTTTCGGTTTAGCAAGAGTCGCCACCGAATTTTTATTTCATCCTAAGGAAAGGTCAAAAAGCACAGGAAAGACCTTTGAGATGTTTTCTTGGGTTCGGGGAGTAGATTATGAAAAGGGAAGGTGCAAGCACCCTTTTCATCCATGGTTATCCATGGGCTCTTAGTTACTTGTTTAGATCACTTGCTTTTGCTTTTCAATTGTTTGAAATGGTGCTTTGTGCGTGGTTTTGAAAATGTTTTGAAAAGAGGCCATCGTTGTGGCAACCTTTGTAATGATTCTTATTTGAATGTATACAAAGATGTATTTGTCTTTTGAAAAGATTTCAATGTTTGAAAGTTTGATTTTGGGAAATATTTTGAAATTGTATTGTGAGGTGTGTTTGAAAATAGCAAGGATGTTTTGCAAGCTTTGATCAAGTAACTAAGAGTTATCTACCCTATTTTACCCAAAGATCTCTCCTATATGTTTTTAACCCTTTTGACAGTGTTGTTTTACTATTGCATTTGGTAAACAACCTTGTATTAGGATGTTAAACGGGACAGGCGCGGGTCATCGTATAGACCATGATAGCAATTGTGTTAAGTATCTTTAGCAAATTTTTGAGGGACTTAGATCATTTTTGTTTAGGCAACCAAGATAGCGTCATCGATGGACTATGATCTTTTGTTTTGTTTTTGTATTGCCAAAGTACTTAACATGGGTAACATGGCCAATTTTAAAGGGCAACAATTGGATGAAACCCTAAGGGTGCAAGTGTGCATTGTATATTGATTTTCATGCATTTTTGTCTTTGTATTAGGTCAAGCTACTTGTTAATTTTGGATTTTTGCATACAAACCCTAATCTCTAATCATGGCATAATTGAAAGCGTAAATGCGTAAAAAAAACTACCACTATTACAACAAGATCATGGGGAGGGGGATACAATTTTTGAATGGGGATTATTTTGCAAGAAATTAAAACCCTAGTTTTACTATTACATCCAAAATTAATCAAATGGCATAAATAACAAATGAATAATATTTAAATAAACAAATTAAATAAATATACAAAAAATATGAATATGCAAAAAAGGTTTTGTTTATTTTTATGTATGTACAAATATTTAATATAAAAAAAAGGAATATTAAAAAAATATTATTATTTTTTTACTAAGGGTAAACCCTAATTTTTCTTTTAAGAATACAAATATTATTAAATATACTATTTATATAATAAAAATAAAATAGTGTATATACAAAAATAAAATATATTTAGAAAAAGGTATTATTTAAGTATAAATAATAATAAAAAATAAAAGTATAATATTTCTATGTTTTTATTTTCAAGTATTTATAAAATAAAAGTATGTATGTATATATATTATATTAATTATGTATAATAAAAATAAAATATATACAAAATAAAAATATATTTAAAACAATATTTTTTAGTGTGAATAAAATAAAGAATAAAATAAGAGTATACTTTATATACTATTTTTAAGTTTTCAATAAATAAAATATACTAATTAAATTGTTTTCATGTTAGAAAAAATAAAAATAAAATACAAAATAAATGTAAAAATTTATAAAAATATTTTTGAGTATTTTTTATATTTGGAGATAATAAAATAAAATCAGAAATGAAAATAAAATACAAAAATATAAAATATAAATAAATTGGGCCATGGGGGTGTATTCAGCAAAATGGGGGGTATCAAAAGCAAGGCCAAAACCAAGCCCAGCCCACTGACTTCATCTTCAATATATGTACAACTTCATGGCTATGAATACTACATTTATTATTCACAAACCTAAGTCTAAATGTTCCTAAATAGAGAGATAGGAAGTTGATAAAAACCTGTTTCAGCTGACTTTCTGTATGGCAATGTGGAGCTTTTCAACAAGGCATGGGATGTTTGGGAGCTTGCTTGAACTTCCCTTGACCTTCTCCAATGCCTAGCTTGCCTTGAATGTGCTTGAATAAGCCTACATAACTCAACCTGCACAAGCTGAAATCAAAAATGGCAAACCCTGTAAATGGAGTTACAGTTAGTGTTTAAGGGTTGTGATAGTTTGGATAGGTTGTATGGAAGGTGTTTGAACAGGTTTGGGGAAAAACGCACGAGCAAATTGTGTTATGGAAAGCATACTGCAGATGTTACCCTGTTTTGCCAATGGAAGATGATTTTGTGTTATGGGAGGTTTGAAGGCACAAAGGGTCGTGTTTCTGGCTCAAGGGGATGTGAGAAAGATGTTTCAAAAGCTTGCACAAGTTGGTTTTGGCTGATGTTCAAGTTCTTGTGTATTGGACATGTTTCTTGTATTTTAAGCCAAAATGAACAATGATGTAATACAAGCCTGTACAGGCTATCTATCAGCCTGCTTCTTGTGATCTTGTCCCCTCAAGTTGGTGGATATGATTTGCTGCACAAGATATGGCTCTATGCTCAAGGATCGTGGTTTTGACATAAAGCATGATTTAAGCAAAAATGGAAATGTTGCTTTTTCTACTTAGGGATTAATCTTGTGTGCAATGTTCTAATGACCAAAACAATGCCTTAGACCAATGGATTTGCATTAAATTATTGAGTGTGAAATGGTTTTGAGACCTGTAATCTATGCAAAGCAAGCTGATTTGAATTTGCAACTTGTATCAATATGAACATGCCATGGATGAAAAGTGAGTTTTTGCCAACTTCAAGCCTTCGATTCTCCCTAACCACAAATGAGCTTGGAGAGTTCTTGGACATTTTGGAAATCTTGCAACATGCTCTACATTCCATCTTTGAAATGAAATTTGATATTCCAAGTGGAACTATGTTAAAAATGGCCATGAAGATAGGTCAAAATCCTGCCTAAACTAGGGCAAAATTTCACTAAGTTAAAAGTTTCATGGACCCTTGTTCCAAAAATCATAACTTGAGATCCAAGCTTCTTTTGAGAAAAATTTGTGAATCAAAGTTGTATATTTTGTAGAGGAATACAACTTTCATGTTTGAAGTTTTGTTTGAATCCAATTTCATCATGGTGAAAATATTGGGCAAAGTTAGGAAAAATTAAGAAAATTTCATAACTTAGAAAAATTCTAAGTTATGAAATTTTTTCAACTTTAAACCCTAATTTGCAAAAATGGGTTTCTTGATGAACAAGTTTCATGTTTTGATACATATTGATTAAAAATGACCCTTGGCACTTGATTTTGACCAAAAAGTCAAAGTTTGACTTTTCAGTATACAGTCAAAATTTGATCAGTTGACTGAAAAAATTCATTTGTCAATCCAATGTATTTGAGATCTTTTGAACTTTGTGAATAGGTCAAGATGATGCCATTGAGTTCTTGAATCCATGCTTGAGCTCAATTTGCCATTGTCTAGGTCAAAAGTCAGATATTGCCAATGTGCAGTCAAAACCCTAAAAATGACCATTTTGCCCTTTTGATGATCTGATCAAATTTCTTGAGGAGTTGTGGTCCAAACTTGATCAAATGGTTCATAGGAGCCTAGAATGTTGATGTGGGTAAAAAATCATGAGGTTTGACTGTAAATTGGCCACAGTTGACTTTTTCCCCGATACAGCTGATTTCTAGGTCAACTGTCCAATTGATTGGGCAAAAATTTGATTCAAGGCTTGAAACTTGGTATGGACAAACTTATGAGTCCAACATGAAGTATGAAAGTCACTTTGAGTATTGAAGGTCAAAAAATCCCTGTGAAAAATCAAACCCTAATTTAGGTCATCAGTGCAAGGAGATGTCTTGAGCAGAGTAAAACCCTAATACTGTCTGGAGTGTAAAGAGTCTTGTGAGGGGAGATCTTGATAAAATTGAGAGGGCAAATTTTGGGGTATAACAGCTGCCCCTGTTCAATCTTCTTGAACCTGAAGAGTTAGATTGGCGAATTTGCCTTTCGTGACTCGAAGGTAAAAGAGGATTGGACACTAGAGTGCCTGTAAATTTGCACTCGTCAAAATGTAGCTGAGGGAATGGGCTTAAAGATGCCATTTGGAGATGGTAGAATATTGCTGGAGATGGGCTTAAAGATTCCATCTAAGATTTGTTTGTTGAAAATCAGGAAAATGAATGTCAGAATGGTATCCTTGTTTGGAACGTATTTGAGTTGTATCTGGTGATTGGATCTGTATGAGCAAGGGAATGGCATCCGTGTTTGGAGCATATCCAAGCTGTAACTGTATTTGATTCTTGAACGAATATCAGAATGACTGCCGTGTTTAGAGTGTATCTGTATTGTATCCTGAAATCTGAAATCTGAATAAGCAACAGAAAAACATCCGTATCTGGAGTATCTCTGGGCTGGGGAATAGGTTTGAATGAGTGACAGAATGGCAACCGTGTTTGGAGCATATCTGGACTGTATCTGAAGTTGAGATCTGTATGAGTAGCAGAATGACTTCCATGTCTTGGAGTGTATCCGTACTGTAACTGGGATCTGAATAAGTGACAGAATGACTTCCTTGTTTGGAGTGTATCTGGATTTTGAAATTGATAGTTGAATCTGAATGAGAAGTAGAATGGCTTCCATGTCTGGAGCGTATCCAGTCTGTATCTGATTGCTGAAGTCTGAATGAGTGATAGAATGGAATCTGCGTCTGGAGCGTATCTGGACTGTATCTTGACTTGAAATTCTGAATGAGTAATAGAATGACCGCCGTTCCTCGGGTGTATCCATACTGTATTTGAGATTTTTGAATATTCGTTAAAGATAGCTTTTAATCTTATCCTGAAAAAGGTAAAATGTTAGCTAAAACACACAAAGTTATGTTGCATGATATGTATGATGCAATAAAATGTGTTCTATCAATGTTTATGTTATATGAATGTAATGGATGCGCATGTAAGCTGAGTAGCCGTCTTGCTGAGGAAAATAAATCCTTGATAGCTGGAGATAATGAAATCTTTGACTACTTCCGGGGAAAATAAACCTTTGACTGCTGTTGGAGATTCAAAACCTTTGATTTGTTGAGACTGAGAACATCCTTTGGACTACTGCTGGGGATTGAAAATCTTTGGTGACTTATGGGGATTAGCAAGAGCTTTGACAAACTTTGCGGGGAATTGAGAATCCTTCATGACTTTCCTGAGGAATAAGAAAAACTCCGACGATCTCTACTAGGGAATTAAAACCTGGGAGGCTTCAACTTGAGAAATGAGAACAAGAATCTTCGTTTTGTTGGGAAGTTACTCTGTGGGGAGAACGTTTATTCCGTCGAAGAATTCTCAAGAGCTTGGGTTGTATGCCAATCTACTGAGGAATCAAAGGAAGTTGGATAGCGTTCGACCGGGGTTTAAGATTTGGAGTTTTGGACTCCGTTGGGGAAGAAAGTTTTATCTTCACTGGGGATTTGTAGTTCACAGTCTTCTGGCTCCGCTAGGGATCAAGAGTTTAGAAACTTAGCCCTGATGGAGATACGTATTTCAAGGTTTTAGCTCTGTTGAGGATCTGAAAGACACACTGTAAGGAATTTCTTCTGGAATAGCCTAAAGACATTTTCCTATACTTTCAACCTATCAGTAATTATCCTTTCTCATTTCGTTTTATTTGTAAGCAGTGATTATATTCAAATGCATATGCTTATTTAACAAATCATTGGATGTTTTCAAATAAAACATAAGTGTAAAAAGAAAGAAAAGGCAAGCAAATTTCTGCACTTTAAAGTATCCTTGTATTAACTTTGTAAGTATTTTGTACAAAGGAGACAGACATCCTAGTAAGAGAATGTAGTCATAAAAAATGAGAAAAATTTATACAAAGAAAGATGGCTATGTGTAACAATTCCATGGGGTTCCCATTCTGCTATATCCTTCACAACTTTGAGTATCTTGTCCATTTGTTGCCTCGTCCGCAGATGATTGGATTGATCAGAAGCTCGGAGCTTGTTTGTAAAGAGATTGTCCTTAAAGTGATCTGACGAGACATAGTCATACGCTTTAATTCCCTAACTTTTTCCTGGACCGCCCTTTCGGGTTTTTGATCCACCGGGAAACCCTTTTTTGCCCAAGTCGCCCTTTCGGGTTTTCAACTTGCCGGGTGTACAGATTTTTTATTTATCCCTAATTTTTGCCTGAACCGCCCTTTCGGGTTTTCGATTCACCGGGATGCCCATTTTTTCCCAAGTCGCCCTTTCGAGTTTTCAACTTGTCGGGTCGTTTATGCGTAGTATCTTTTGACTATGTCTGCGTTCGTAGGGTGCGGTAGGTCGTCGCCATCCATGGTGGTCAGAATCATTGCCCCACCAGATAAGATGTTCTTGATCATAAATGTTCCTTCGTAAGTAGGAGTCCATTTTCCCCTGGGATCACTTTGCAGTAAGATGATTCGCTTGATCACAAGGTACCCGACTTGATATACTTGTCTCTTGACTTTCTTTTTGAAGGCCTTGATCATACATTTCTGGTACGCCTGACCATGGCAAACAACAGTAAGTCGTTTTTCTTCAATCAAGTTGAGTTGATCCAGCCGGGTCTGAATCCAATCGTCTTTACTCAAACCATCATCTTTCATGATTCTCAAGGAGGGAATCTGAACTTCGATAGGTAAAACAACTTCCATGCCGTACACCAAAGAATAAGGTGTTGCCTCAGTTTAAGTGCGTGCCATGGTACGTTACCCGTGCAGAGAAAACGGTAACATCTCATGCCAGTCCTTGTAGGTGACTGTCATCTTTTGAATGATCTTCTTGATATTTTTGTTCGCGGCTTCGACAACACCGTTCATCTTAGGCCGATAGGGAGATGAATTGTGATGTTGAATCTTGAACTACTCGCACATAGTGGTGATCATGGTATTTTTCAAATTTGTAGCATTGTCCGTAATGATCCTGTCGGGGATACCATACCGGCATATGAGGTTCTGCTTGATGAAGCGGGCAACCACATTCTTTGTAACGGAAGAGAAAGAAGCTGCTTCGACCCACTTGGTAAAGTAATCAATGGCCACCAGGATGAAACGGTGTCCATTGGATGCTGTAGGCTTGACCTCTCCAATCATGTCGATTCCCCACATCGCGAATGGCCAAGGAGCTGTTAAGACATTGAGAAGAACTGGGGGAATATGTACCTTGTCAGCATAGATTTGGCATTTGTGACAAGTACGGGAATATTGATGACAATCAGTTTCCATGGTAGACCAGTAATAGCCTGCCCGTAGAATCTTCTTAGCCATCGTATGACCGCTCGAGTGGGTTCCAAAGGTGCCATTATGTAGTTCAACCATAATCTGCTCAGCTTCAACCTTGTCGACACAACAGAGTACGACACAATCAAGATTGCGCTTGTATAGAATACCATTGCTCAGAAAGAACTTGGCCGCGAACCTCCTTAAGAACTTTTTGTCATTGACTGAAGCTCCTTCAGGGTATTCTTGTGCTTCGAGATACCTTTTGACGTCATGAAACCAAGGTCGGTCCACCACTTCTTCGGTATTAACCTCGTGACAATGTGCAGGTTCGTCCATTCATTCAATGGTGATTTGAGGTGCCTCATTGTCCCAGTTACATTTAAACAAGGATGACATTATAGCTAACGAATCCGCCAACTGATTCTCTTCTCGCGGGAAGTGCTCGAAGGTAATCTGCTCGAAATGTGGTAACAATGTCAGGACATGTTCTTTGTAAGGGATGAGGTTAGGGTGTTTAGTATACCACTCTCCTTTGATTTGAATGATAACCAAAGCTGAGTCCCCAAATACAATCAGAGATTTGATTCCCAAGTCAATAGCGGCCTTGAGACCAAAGATACAAGCTTCATACTCGACCATGTTGTTGGTGCAGCTGAAGCAGAGTCTAGCAGTGAAAGGTGTATGGCAACCTTCTGGAGAGATAAGTACCGCGCCAATACCATTGCCAAGTGCATTTGAAGCACCATCAAAGTACAGGGTCCATCAGGATCCTTGTTTAGGTCCGTCATACGGTCCGTTACCTTTAATGTTGTCCAATGTCATAATAACTTCGCCAGGGAAGTCGAACCTCATAGATTGGTAATCTTCGACGACTTGATGAGCTAGATGGTCAGCCAGTACACTCCCCTTTATAGCTTTTTGGGTTGTGTATTAGATATCATACTCAGTCAAGATCATCTTCCATCTAGCGATTCTTCCGGATAAAGCAGGCTTCTCGAAGATGTATTTGATCAGATCCATTTTGGAAATCAGCAAAGTGGTATGCGTCATCATATACTGCCTTAGCCGGCGAGCAGCCCATACCAAAGCGCAACAAGTTTTCTCGAGTAGTGAGTAGCGAGTCTCACAGTCGGTAAACTTTTTGCTAAGGTAATAAATGGCATGCTCTTTTCGGCCAGACTCATCATGTTGGCCCAATATGCACCCCATTGAATTATCCAAAACAGTCAGATACATGATTAAAGGCCTTCCTTCGACGGGTGGCATCAAGATAGAGGGTTCCAGCAAATACTCCTTAATTTTATCGAAAGAAACTTGACAATCATTGTTCCATTCAACCACCTGATCTTTCTTCAACAGCTTGAAGATTGGCTCACAGGTAGATGTTAGGTGAAAGATGAACCTTGCGATGTAGTTTAGGCGTCCCAAGAAACCTCTGACCTCCTTCTCAGTGCGAGTGGCAGGCATCTCTTGTATAGCTTTGACTTTGGCAGGATCAACCTCGATGCCTTTGTTATTGACGATGAATCCCAAAAGTTTACCGGACCTGACTCCGAAAGTGAACTTACTAGGGTTCAGTCTGAGCTTATACTCCTTTAACCTGACAAACAGCTTTTGCAGATGGTCGAGGTGTTCTTCTTCTGTCTGTGAACGGGCTATCATGTTGTCTACGTAGACTTCAATCTCATGATGTATCATGTCATGAAACAAAGCTACCATGGCTCGCTGATAGGTTGCCCCGACATTCTTCAGTCCGAATGGCATCACTTTATAGCAGAAGGTACCCCACTCCGTAACAAAAGTAGTCTTCTCCATGTCTTCGGGGGCCATTTTGATCTGGTTGTACCCTGAAAATCCATCCATGAAAGAGAATACCTTGTGTTGAGTTGTGTTGTCAACCAAGATGTCAATGTGCGGTAGTGGAAAGTCATCTTTAGGGCTAGCCCTGTTTAAATCTCTATAATCCACACACATTCTGACATTGCCGTCCTTCTTACGCACGGGCACAATGTTAGCAACCCATTATGGATAAGAAGTAACAACAAGAAAGCCCGCATTGAATTGCTTCATTACTTCAGCTTTGATCTTTTCAGACATGTCGGGCCTCATGCGACGAATTTTTTGTTTGATCGGTGGACAATCTTCTCTTGTAGGGAGACGGTAAACCATGATTTCTGTATCCAGTCCCGGCATGTCTTCATAGGACCAGGCGAAGATCTCAACATATTCATTCAACAGCTGAACTAAGCGCTCTTTGACACTTGGATCTAGGTTGGCACCCACTTTAACCTCTTTTCTGTCTTCGGCAGTACCCAAATTGATAGTTTCTTACAACTCTTCATGGGGCAGAATAGCCCTTTCTTCTTGTTGCAAAATTCTAGCCAACTCTCCAGGCACTTCACAGTCTTCATCACCTTCGTATTCGGCATGATTCACCAGATCTTCAGAGTCACTGAAGGCCATAGCATAATTGTTAACCATGGAATCCGGAGTGGATGGGTACCTGCATTTTATGAGTGTGGGTGTGTGTAAGGGATAACCACCTTTAAACAAAATGAAATGTGTGATACAGTGGGAAGAGAACTGACTTGTTTTTGGAATGCTGGTTCGCGTTTTGCGTTTGTTTTCGCAAAATGTCGCGGTAAGCAAGAGTCGCCACCGTCTTTTATTTTATCCAACAAGGAAAGGAAAAAAGTATAGAAAAATTCCTTTTTCGAGATGTTTCTCGGGTTCGGGAGGTAGATTATAGAAAGGGAAGGTGTTAGCACCCTTTCTATCCGTGGTTATCCACGGGCTCTTAGGTACTTGCTCAATGTGTTTTCAAAATTTGCTTTTCTTTGTGTTTGTGGGTTTGAAAGAAGTTTTTGTTTGAAAGGAGTGTAAGTGCGAAAAGTTTTGTTTTGTTTTAGAATGAGCAAGTACTTAAGAACCATCTACCTACTCGAAAAAGGAATTAATCTGTACTAATGTCCTTTAGACAATGCTATCCCACTATTGATGAGTAGGTAGCACCGTCGTTGGAGTTTAAGGGTCAATTCGATTAAGGGACGTGTGGTCACTAAAGCAATGTTAGGACGCCTTAGCGGTAACCCTAATGTCTTAGATCATTTTTCCGAGTCAACCGTTTCGAGGCAACTTATGATCTTTGAACAAGAGGGCGACCTCTAAAACTTCCTATACTCAATGACCACGTTCGAAGGCAACCAAGTGAGGTGTACCTTAAGAGTGCGCATGTGCGAGTGTGTTGTTTTCGGTTTATTTTATCTTTGTACATGTCATGGGTGAGCTATGTTGATTTTAAGTTCATACATTTGATCTTGTCATGCATTCCCTATTATCAAACATCTAACAGTGTATAGTTGCGGAATTTAAATTGCGGAAATTAAATCTAAACTATTACAAGGCGTCGGGTATTTACATCGCCAAAAACAACCCTTGAAATTTAAATTGCGGAAAATAAAATAAAGCGATAAATAATTAAAGTCCTATTTAAAGCTATTACATACCGGAATCAATTACAATATTGGAATCAAATGGATCGCGTGCAAGAAATTAAAACGGTGTATTTTTTAGGGTTTTAACCCTTTTTGAAAAGAAAGCATTTTTTGTTATTTTTGAATTTATGGAAATTAAATCTAAGTGAACAATTAAATTAAATTAAATAATGAAAATATTTTTTTGGATTTTTTTATATTTAAGGAAATAAAATAAAATTGGTCAAAGTTAACAAAACCTAATATTCTACATTAATTTTAATTATTTTGCAAAAGATATTAAAAGTTAACCTAATTAACACTAATTAATTAAATTAATTTATTTACAAAAATAAAGTCAAATTTAATTTTAATAAATAAAAATAATATTTTTTTGTGTTTTTGATTTTATGAGGAAAATATTTAATTGGTTAGTAATAATAAAAATAATTAATTAAAACAATAAAACAAATAAATAAATATAATGAAAAGAAAATAAACCAAGGGGGTGTTGGGCCAGACTAGGGTGTATGATCAGCATTTTCCAAGGCCCAAACATATTCAAGCCTGGCTGACTTTGGCCATTCCATGCGCGCCTGTTGACTTGGATGTATGGTGCACATCCAATCTGAGCCTTTAGATTTGGCCTGGAGGCCATCTGGCGCCTGGAAATTTGAGGAGTATGGTGTGCTACGCTTGCTGAAATGCATTGGAACATCTGAAACAAAATAACACAAAGTTTTTGGGGGACCTGGGATTCGAACCCAGGTCCCATTGGACTTTCCACTAGCGCCTTAGCCACTACACCACTGCCATTTTATTGTTATTGGAATAGGCAACAATTATTATATAGAAAACAAAACATTATGCCTGGAAATATATAAAAAATAGCGTGAATATTTGAAACCACCAATCAGGAGAAGACACATAGTCGTCTTCTTCAATGAAAAGCTTGGTTATTTACCTGCGGATTTCATCCGCAGCTAAATTCGTGGCTTCATCTTACAACGAATTCTAGGCCACAAAAATGCAAACCAAGACCATCATCGTGCTCATCTCTTCCTCCTAAATTCATCCATGGCCATGGTTTGTTCCAATTTTTCCTGAAATCAAAACGCCTAAAAACAAGAAAACCAAACCCTAGTTTCGGGTAGGGCTTTACAGACTACAAAAACACAATTCAATATTGCAGATAGCTTGCAAATTATGCAAGGATCAAGAATATGTCCATGATTTATCAAAAAGATGCAAGAATCCAAGGTTGCATTTTCATGTACAATGTCGTGTTTCAAGCGACTTACAGGGCGTTGGAGAGGGCCTGGGACCTTGCTTTTGATTCCTATAGCTTAAGTGAATGTTAGGCAAGAAGTCTATGTTGAGCTTTTGCCTTGAATTGGACTCTAAGGTTGATTTCAATTTCCAACTTTTCAAGCTTTTTTTCAAGTTTTGGTATTGCAGTTTGTGCAGCCTCTAGGTCGTGTCTTTTGTGCCTTTGCATTATACATGTATAATGGAATGAATTATGTTTAATTTTGGGCTTTGAATCCATGAGCTTTGATGATTGAAGATATGATATGATCTTCCATTGAAAAAGCTTCCAAATATGTCCAAATCCAATATTTTATGCATAATAAGGCTTGATTCGAGTTTGATTGTGTACATCATGATAATTAAGACCTGTAATGATCAAAAAGATATCAAGCTATCAATTTTTAGATTTTATTTAGATTTAAATTGATTTAAAATGAATTAATTCAATAAAAATCAAATAAAATAGAAAAATCAATGAATGGACATAAAACTGAAGATAGGACACGTGTGTGGTGTGACAAGATCAAATCAAGTGGAAAAAAGTGGGCCCATTTGTCAAAATTTGAAGTTTTGGGGATAGTTGACTTTTGACAATTTTGGAAAAATGCCCAACTTCAACAATGCATAACTTCTTCAATTTTGAACTTTTGGAGGTGTTCTTTGACTTTTTAGAAACCTTGAGATGTCCTATAACCAACACTTTTGGTCTCATCTCATTTTGATATTCCTTTCTCAAGTTATAAGCTTTGGAAAAAAGGTGTTTTTGTTGACTTTCAAAAATGACCTATAATGTCCAAATTTGTAACTTTTTGTGAGTGCATCTCTTGATCTTGGGGTGTGAATATGGATTATAGGAAATTTCATCCTCTTCAAAATGAGCTTTGGATGGGTCATTTCTCATAAAGTATGAGAAAGTTATGCTTAGTGAAAGTTGAGTTGACTTTTCCTACAAAACCCTAATTTAGCAACTTTTGAATCATGATGAATCCTGAGCAATCCTTGATGAATAATGATCAACCCTTGATAAAATTATGAATTATCCTTCAAAATGAGAATGTTGACAAAAAATCATGAGGTTTGACTGTATTTGGGTCATAGTTGACTTTTGTCCTAGCACAGTCGATTTTTGGGCCTCTTGAGCAATTGATTGACCAAATTTCCTCTGCAAGGCTTGAAATTTGACATGGATGAACTTGGGAACATATTAGGACATTGGGGAACATTTGAGGTCGTTTGGATGTAAGGACCTTGATGCAACACAATGTTAGAACATAGTTTGATTCTACAACCCTTAATTAGAGTTTTGATGATAACAAAATACAAAGAATAAATAAATTGTAAGGTTTATATATAAGACAAATATGCTTCTTCAATTATGTTCTGTATGTACAGAAGCTCTGATGGAATCAGCATCAGCATCATCAGCATCAGAAGATAAGTAATATGTCAGCATCAGAGGATCAGTAACATGTGCTACACGCTGAAGCTACCAGATCATACGCTGAAGCATGATGACCAGAATCTGCGTATAAAACACTCTGACTCTGATCAAAGATCTTTACCAAGTCATCAACACTCAAGCGTCAGCATAAGTTAAATCAAAGAAGACTCTGAAGCGTTACTATGTATTCGAGACAGAATTAATTACCAACGGCTTTATTCAAGACAAGATCTTCTTAAAAAGGAAAGAGCGTTATTATCATTGAAAGTGCTTTATGGACAACAACGTATCTTTGCCTTGGCTATATAAACAAGTCTGTGTGAGAAAAGACCACACACATAATACGCACGCACTCATAATTTGCCAAGCCTTCAACACCAAGCTTACTCAACCGCTTTAGCAAATTCATTTTCATTCTAAGCTTAAATTTGTGTAATTATCACAGTTGTGGTATACTGTTTTATTAGAAAACGTAAAACACATTTTTGTTCAATTATCTGTAAGAGATTTCCTTGAGATAAACCGGTTTGGGGTTATACTCAAGAAGGATTTAACAGTTGTTAAAGTAGTTGTGTAATCCTTTGAATATAGTGGATTAAGACCTCGTTGGAGAGAGGCGAAATCACCTTGACGGGTGGACTGGAGTAGTTTGAGATCAAACGAACCAGGATAAAAATACAGTGTTGTCTAAGCATTTGATTTAAGTTTTAACAATTCAACCCCCCTTCTTGTGTTTTTCACATCTTCAATTGGCATCAGAGCGCCTGGTTCTGAGCTTAAAACACTTAACCGTGTCAGTACAAGATCCAGCATCAGAAAAACACAATGGCAGGACCAAATCAAAACATCAGCAATGACAACAATGAAGAAAGAGACAGATTCAGTGGCAAACCTCCAGTCTTTGATGGAGAGAACTTTGACTACTGGAAAGACAGAATTGAGAGTTTCTTTCTGGCCCATGATGCTGATCTGTGGGACATGGTGACTGATGGATACACACACCCAGTGGATGGAAGTGGTCAGAAGATTGACAGGAAAACAATGTCTGATCAGCAAAAGCGTGATTTCAGAAATCATCACAAGGCCAGAACAATTCTTCTCAGCGCCATCTCTTATTCAAAATATGAGAAGATATCAAATAGAGACACTGCAAAGAATATGTTTGACTCTTTGAGAATGACGCATGAAGGCAACATTCAAGTCAAAGAAACCAAAGCCCTTACACTCATTCAGAAGTATGAGGCATTCAAGATGGAAGAGAGTGAATCAATAGAGAATATGTTTTCAAGATTTCAAATTCTTGTTGCTGGTCTAAAAGTTCTTGACAAAGGGTATTCTACTGCTGATCACGTTAAGAAGATCATCAGAAGCTTGCCAAAACAGTGGAGGCCAATGGTCACAGCGCTTAAGCTAGCCAAGGATCTCAACAAAATCTCTCTGGAGGAACTTGTCAGCTCCCTCAGAAGTCACGAGATAGAGCTAGAAGTAGATGAACCTCAAAAGCAAGGTAAGCCATTAGCTTTAAAATCTAACAGAAAATCTGACTCCAAAGTTTTGCAGACTGTGGAAGAAACCTCTGATGGGTCTTCATCAGAAGAAGATGAACTATCTCTCCTCTCCAGAAGGGTGAACCAATTGTGGAAGCAGAGGCAAAGGAAGTTCAAGAATCCCAGAAGATCAAAAAATCAGAAAGAATCTTTCTCCAGATACAGAAGGTCAGAATCCTCCTCTGGATATAGAAGATCTGAAGGTTCTTCAGGAAACAGAAAGCCAAACAACAAAGACATCATCTACTATGAATGTAACGAGCAAGGGCACTACAAAAGTGATTGCCCAAAGCTTCAGAAGGAAAAGCCCAAAAAGAAGTTTGGCAAGGAAAAGAAGAAAAGTCTCATGGCTACATGGGATGATTCTGACACATCTGAAGCTGACCCAGAATCAGATGATGAAAGAGCAAACATAGCTCTCATGGCAAACATAACAGAAGACAGTGAAGCTTCTGAGTCAGACTCTGAATCAGATACAGAAGAGGTATTCCCTGACTTTTCTATAAACATTACTAAGGTTGAACTAGCTGAAAGCCTTAATGAAATTCTGGAAAGATATCAACAGATCAGAGTCAAATTCAGAAACCTGAAAAGGAATCTTGCTTCTGACTCTGATAAGACTGAGAGTCTCAAATTGGAGAATTCTGAGTTAAAAGATAAAATTTCAAAATTAGAAAATCTATTGCAAAACTCTCAGAAGGAAATAATCCCTGAAACTCCCAGCAATGCTAATGAGATCATCAAGGAGTATGATCACAGCTTTCAAAAGTTTCTAGCTAAAAACATAGACAGAAGAAAAATGGCTTCAATGATCTATAGAGTTAGCAGAAATGGCAGAAAAGGGATAGGATATCAAGGTAAGGTACCTACACCAAAGAATACCATAGATTTAGTTATAAAACGCACTTCACTTGATTCAAACTTTGTATATGGGCATACACATGACATAAAATATACTAGTAGTGATTACTCTGTCAAACCAAAATTCAACCAGAGTTTTGGTAAAACTAATAAATCAGGACCCAAGAAAATATGGGTGCCTAAGGATAAAATAATACATGTGGCAGATATCTTTAGCAGCAAAGCAAAAACACCAATCATGGTACCTGAACTCTGGCTGATCACGACACATGACGGGAAGAAGGCATATGTTCCAAAGCCTGGAACTTAAGCCTGGAGGCCACGTAGGCTTTGGAGGCAATCAGAGAGGAAAGATCATTGGCTCTGGAACAATAGGTAATGGAAATATTCCCTCTACAAGTAATGTTTTACTAGTTGATGGATTAATGCATAATCTGTTATCCATAAGTCAATTAAGTGATAACGGTTATGATATAATCTTCAATCAAAATTCATGCAAAGCTGTTAGTCAGAAAGATGGGACTATCCTATTTAATGGAAAGAGGAGAAACAACATTTATATTATAAAACTTTCTGAACTAAAAAGTCAGAATGTAAAGTGTCTTCTGTCTGTTAACAACGAGCAATGGATCTGGCACAGAAGATTGGGACATGTTAGTATGAGAAGAATATCTCAGATTAACAAACTCAATCTGGTCAGAGGACTTCCTAACCTGAAGTTCAATCCAGATGCTTTGTGTGAAGCATGTCAGAAAGGAAAGTTTGCAAAACCAGCTTTCAAATCCAAAAACGTTGTTTCCACCTCCAAGCCATTAGAACTTCTGCACATTGACTTATTTGGACCGGTTAAAACTGCTTCAGTTAGTGGCAAGAAGTATGGGTTAGTAATCGTAGATGACTATAGCAGATGGACATGGGTAAAGTTCTTAAGGCACAAGGACGAGTCACACTCTGTGTTTGTTACCTTCTGCAACCAAGTTCAAAATGAAAAGGATCTTAGAATCGTCAAAGTCAGAAGTGATCATGGTGGAGAGTTTGAAAACAAAGATTTTGAGTTATTCTTTAATGACAAAGGCATTCTGCATGATTTCTCTTGTCCTAGAACTCCCCAGCAAAATGGAGTTGTAGAACGAAAGAACACAACATTGCAAGAAATGGCCAGAACCATGATCAACGAGACTAACGTTTCTAAGATCTTTTGGGCAGAGGCAATAAACACAGCGTGTTACATTCAGAATAGAATCTCCATAAGACCTATTCTGGAAAAGACTCCATATGAATTGTGGAAGAACAGAAAGCCCAACATTTCCTATTTTCACCCATTTGGATGTACATGTTTTATTCTGAATACAAAAAATTATTTGAACAAGTTTGACTCTAAAGCACAAAAGTGTATTATGTTAGAATATTCTGAATGCTCAAGAGGGTACATAGTATACAATACAGAAACACAGATTGTGGAAGAATCAATCAGTGTTTGTTTTGATGATAAGCTTGACTCTCAAAAGTCAAAGCAGAATGAATTCCTTACAGGTATGGAAGTTGAACTCACAGGTACTGAAGACAAGTCATCAGAAGCTCTCAACAGAGACACTCCCTCAACATCAAAAAGAGGCACTGCAAGCAATCCAGCACCTTCTGTTGATCAACTCCAGAAAAGACTATCCAGAAGCAGCATGGATCACCCAGAAGAAACATTCTTAGGAAGAAAGGAAGATACAATCAGAACAAGATCTAGCTTCAAAAACTCTGAAGAATCCCTCATGGGACTTGTTTCTCTAATTGAACCAACAACAATTGATGAAGCACTTCTGGACAATGACTGGATTCTAGTAATGCAAGAGGAGATAAATCAATTCACAAGAAATGACGTATGGGATCTAGTTCCCAAACCAAAAGGATTCAACGTCATTGGAACAAAATGGGTGTTCAGAAACAAACTGAACGAACAAGGAGAAGTCATCAGAAACAAAGCACGACTGGTAGCACAAGGTTATAGTCAACAAGAGGGAATAGACTATACAGAAACCTTTGCTCCAGTCTCCAGGTTAGAATCTATCAGACTCTTAATTTCATTTGCTGTTAATAAAGGCATCACTCTGTATCAGATGGATGTTAAGAGTGCATTCTTAAATGGCTATATAGAAGAAGAGGTATATGTGCACCAACCCCCTGGTTTTGAAAGTTCCAAAAATCCAGAATATGTTTTCAAACTAAAGAAGTCACTCTATGGTCTGAAACAAGCTCCCAGAGCTTGGTATGAAAGACTAAGTAACTTCCTGTTAGAAAAGGAATTCACCAGAGGGAAAGTGGACACAACCTTGTTCTGTAAGACAGTTAAGAATGACATTTTAGTATGTCAGATTTATGTTGATGACATCATATTTGGATCTACTAAACCCTCTCTGGGAAGAAAGTTTGCTAAATGTATGCAGGCAGAATTTGAGATGAGCCTAATGGGGGAACTAAAATTCTTTCTGGGCATTCAGATTAATCAAACCCCTAGAAGGAACTTATATTCATCAGAGCAAACATTTCAGAGAACTTCTGAAGAAATTTGATCTCTCAGAATGTAAGCCATCAAAGATTCCAATGCATCCCACGTGCATTCTGGAAAGAGAAGAGGTAAGTAAAAAGGTAGAACAGAAGGTCTACAGAGGTATGATTGGTTCTCTTCTATATCTGACGGCTTCAAGGCCTGACATTTTATTCAGTGTTTGCATTTGTGCTAGATTCCAATCAGATCCTAGAAAATCTCACTTAACAACAGTTAAGCAAATTTTCAAGTATCTGAAAGGTACTACTAATCTAGGTTTGTTTTATAGAAAATCAAGTGATTACAGCTTATTAGGATACTGTGATGCTGATTTCGCTGGAGACAGAGTAGAACGTAAAAGCACTTTTGGAAGCTGCCAGTTTCTGGGAGAAAATCTGATCTCATGGTCCAGCAAAAGACAATCCACAATTGCTCTATCAACAACAGAAGCTGAATACATAGCAGCAGCTGGATGCAACACATAAATGCTCTGGATGAAAAGTCAACTTGAGGACTTCCAGATATTTGAGAGTAACATCCCTATCCTCTGTGACAATACTTCTGCTATTTGTCTCAGCAAGAATCCTATTTTGCATTCTAGGGCTAAGCATATAGAAATAAAACATCATTTTATTAGGGACTGTATTCAGAAAGGGATTTTAAATTTAAAATTTATTAACACAGACCATCAATGGGCTGATATTTTTACAAAACCTCTTTCTGAAGATAGGTTTAACTTCATTCTGAAACATCTCAGCATGAAGCTCTGCCCAGAATAAAATTGTTTTGATTCCATATATTAACCTTCAGAACTTTGTTTATTTTTCTGTGAACTACTGATCAATCTTTCTTCAGATCTTTAGGAGTACATATTGTATCAGAAACTATCCATGAAGATTTGAGCACTTCATTTCAAGGATAGAAATGTGTTGTTCACTCAAGCAAACAAGTGTTATCCAATCATCAGCTATTTTCTGAGGCTGAACACACGTTCACGTTTCTGAAAAGGCAAAAGCGCTGATTGGATGCATTGAGACACATGTCATGGGTAACCGTTCCAAATATCTTTCTGAATCCCCTAAAATCAGCTATCATTAAATGCTAATAATCATTATTAATTTCTCTCTCTTGCCGTTTATGTTTTCAAAATTGTTTAGAAATCTATTTAAACACCCTTCACACCATTTACACTCTTTTACCTTCACTTTCATTTTCTCTCAAACTTACTGATTTCAGTTTTCATACTTTCTCAAAACCCTTTCAATTTCTTCAATACCTTCATGTGAACATGGCTTCTTCCATCATTCCTACTTCAAGTTCCCAGAAAATAGGTTCCTCTGAACAATACGAAGAACCCTACAGAACGCTTCTCACTCCAATCAAAAATCTAGAAGTTCTGTCAGAATTGATCGTGGATTTCAACAGTCTTCAGGAGAATGGGTTCAATCTCTCTGAAGAAGTTAAAGCTCAAGGCTGGGAAAAATACTTTGACAGACTGGTGGGTCCAACATTCCCTATTCTGGTAAAGGAATTTTGGATTCATGCTTCTTCTTCCAACCATCAAGTTACTTCTTACATAATGGGGAAGAAGATTGTTATTACTGAGGACCTCATTGCACGCTTAATAGGCTACAGTGGTGGCGGTGTTCGTTGCATTGACATGGCAGAAAGATGCGTTGATGCTACCCTAATTGCAAGGGAAATCTTCACTCTAGGGCTTCCCTCCAGCAAGATAAGGGATTTAAAAGACCAACATATAATTTGGGCCAAGATCATTCTGGGGTGCATAAATCACAGGAAGCCTACCAGCTCTCCTGACTACATTAATATTGATCAGCAATTTCTGATCTATTTCATCTCTCAGAAGGTCAAGGTGAATCTGGCTCATCTGCTGTTTAACCATCTGAAGACCAGTGTCAAGGAAAACAGAGAAGAGGAGCGCACAAAAAGGGATTGGATACCCCTAGGAAGACATATATCAGATATTCTAACAGAGAATAAGCTGATTGATCATCTTACAGAGGCTCAGGAAATCAGCTCTTTGGAAGCTACTGTTGGCAAACAGCTGAATGCAAAGAATCTGAAGAAAATGAAGTTGATTGAGAACATCAAGAAGGAACCCAGCGTCACTCCTTTTGCAGAAATCTCCAGCAGAAGAGTCCCTCTCGACAACTTCCCTCTGTTCTCAGAGATTGATTCTAAACCAGACATAATACTCAGATATCTGGATGCTTGCAAGGCTGATGGTACAGCACCAAATCTGAATATTCAAGATCTGCAGCAGAAGGCTCCAGAAGTTGTGCTGAAGAAAACCAAGAAAAGGAAAGCTGCAGCAGAAGGATCATCCCAGCAGACTCCTAAAAAGAGAGGTAATTCTTCTTCTGTAACTGTTTTAGATTCAATTTTTGTATCAACATCTATCCCAATTTCCACTCAACCTGAAAACCCCACACCACAAACTTTTGATGACTTTGACATCGATTTTGACCCCTCTGAATCATTAACTCTTAGAAGATCTCGCTCCCACCCTCAAAATCCAAACATTGATGAAACCCAACAAGAACTTGCAAAAGTTCTTTCTGATATAGACCAACATACTTCTGCTCCCATACCAGAAAATCCAAATCCTGAAACCACCACAGAACCACAACCAGGAATTCCCATCTCACCACAACCAGAAATTCCCCTCTCTCCAGAACCAGAAATCCCACTACCTTCATCTCCTCAACCAGAAATTAATCCACCTTCTCCACAACCTGAACCATTTCATCCAGAAGTTCAAACTTCTGAGACTCAACCTTCTGAATCCCCTGAACCAGAACCTCAAAACCAAACTGTTGATTCTGATACCACTCCCATTCCTGGAATCACAGAATCTCTGGCCATTCGTTTGCCCTTTGGCACCATTGTGAATTTTCCCCAACTTCCCTCTTCACCAGAATTAACTCCACCAAATTCCCCATCAAGTCCAATCATAATTCCTGACTCTCCCACTCCCTCACCAAAGAACAATCCAGAAGACAACATCAAGACTTTCATTGATTTAACAGTCTTTGAATGTCTTGCTGCCATAAACCACAAAACAACTATCCCTAAACCAAAACATCCAGATGTTGGTACCAGCTTATTGACATTTGAAACAAAAGTACAAAAGTGGATCACTTCTCTGAAACAAGCTAGTCTTGATCTGGTTGATCCTGCTGCATCAGACTACCTTTGGACAAAGTTCAGAAGATGGGTATGCTCTGAAACTTTTAAGTTGCAAGAACAGAGCTACGGACAAGCTCAACAGAACTTCAGCAATCTGCTGAAAGAAATTGAAGGTCCATTTCTGAGCAAGCTGCTTAAAGAAGAAGTTCTCCCTCTGGACATTGCTCCCTGGTCTGAACATCGTCCAGCATCCAAAGTTCAACCTGATACTCAAGAGCAGATGGTTCCTGCTGAAGCACTGGGTCAAGAAGAAGATATTGCAGAAAGCTCTAAGAAGCATCCTGTTTCTGAAGATCCTCAAGCTTCCTCCATTGACAGGCAGACTCTTGAAGACCTGAAAAGATCTGATATGTTGATGCAGGAAAGAATGATAAGCAAGACAACAAAATTGATGCAATAGCAAGCATGTTAACCCAGCAACAGGAAACCAACACCCAAATCAAGAGCATGTTGGAGGCCTTGTTCACACGTCTACCTCCTCCTTCTTAGAATTTCCTTGTTTTTATAACTTGTTTATCTGTAATATTTTTACATTTTTTTGAACTTATCATTGCTTCTGGTTTTTGAATATAAATGCATTTTGGCTCTGATTATTTGTTCTTTTTGATAACTGACAAAAAGGGGGAGAAAGAATGATATTTTTCAATAACGGATTACTGAGACATAAGTCTCAAACATTCTGATCTATTTAAATTTTTTCTTCTGATAAGCTTACAGGTATAAAAATTTGAGGAAAGATACAGTAAAGTTATAATGCTCAAAGACTCATGGAATTAAAGGGAAGTAATCAACTCAGGGGGAGTTTTTCTCTTCTTAATTCTATACCTTTTATTCTTTATTTTTAAATTGAAAAAATCTGGTTTTTGTCATCATCAAAAAGGGGGAGATTGTTAGAACATAGTTTGATTCTACAACCCTTAATTAGAGTTTTGATGATAACAAAATACAAAGAATAAATAAATTGTAAGATTTATATATAAGACAAATATGCTTCTTCAATTATGTTCTGTATGTACAGAAGCTCTGATGGAATCAGCATCAGCATCATCAGCATCAGAAGATAAGTAATATGTAAGCATCAGAGGATCAGTAACATGTGCTACACGCTGAAGCTACCAGATCATACGCTGAAGCATGATGACTAGAATCTGCGCATAAAACACTCTGACTCTGATCAAAGATCTTTACCAAGTAATCAGCACTCAGAAGTGGCAGCATAAGTTAAAGCAAAGAAGACTCTGAAGCGTTACTATGTATTCGAGACAAAATTAATTACCAACGGCTTTATTCAAGACAAGATCTTCTAAAAAAGGAAAGAGCGTTATTATCATTGAAAGTGCTTTATGGACAACAACGTATCTTTGCCTTGGCTATATAAACAAGTCTATGTGAGAAAAGACCACACACATAATACGCACGCACTCATAATTTGCCAAGCCTTCAACACCAAGCTTACTCAACCGCTTTAGCAAATTCATTTTCATTCTAAGCTTAAATTTGTGTAATTATCACAGTTGTGGTATACTGTTTTATTAGAAAACGTAAAACACATTTTTGTTTAATTATCTGTAAGAGATTTCCTTGAGATAAACCGGTTTGTGGTTATACTCAAGAAGGCTTTAACAGTTGTTAAAGTAGTTGTGTAATCCTTTGAATATAGTGGATTAAGACCTCGTTGGAGAGAGGCGAAATCACCTTGACGGGTGGACTGGAGTAGTTTGAGATCAAACGAACCAGGATAAAAATACAGTGTTGTCTAAGCATTTGATTTAAGTTTTAACAATTCAACCCCCCTTCTTGTGTTTTTCACATCTTCACACAAAACCCTAATTTGAGATTGACTGCCTTAGGAGATGATTTGACTGTCCAACTCTTGAGCAATCTTGAACCACTTGGGGATTCTTCTTGACATGTATTGAGAAATATGGGAGGGAAAATTTTGGGGTACAACAGTTGCCCCTGTTCAATCTTCTTAAACCTGAGGATATAGATTGGCTTTCGGGCCTTTCGTGATCCGAAGGTGGAAGATGATTGAACACTAGAGTGCTCAGAAATTTGCACTTGCATGAAGTGATATCAACATTGTGATGTCGGGAATGGGCTTACAGATGCCATTTATAGATTGTTGGTAGGAGGATGGGCTTACAGATGCCATCTGCAGGAGTGTTGATCCCATAAGAGATTCCTTAGCGAGAACTTGCATACTTGTTGTTTGTAGAAGATTCCGCTGGGGAAGCATGGTTTTTGTTGAGATTTAGGAACTGTCTGGTCTTCAACGTAGTATGCCGTTGAAATTACAGAACTCGTCCATACTCTGACGGAGGAAAATATCAAGATCTAGGAACTGCCTGGTCTTCAACGTAGTCTACCGTTGAAATTACAGAACTCGTCCATACTATGACGGAGGAAAACATCAAGATCTAGGAACTGTCTGGTCATCAACGTAGTATACCGTTGAAATTAGAGAACTCGTCCATGCTATGACGTAGGGAAACATCTTCATCAAGATCTAGGAACTGTCTGGTCTTCAACGTAGTATACCATTGAAATTACAGAACTCGTCCACACTATGACGGAGGAAAACATCAAGATCTAGGAACTGTCTGGTCTTCAACGTAGTATACCGTTGAAATTAGAGAACTCGTCCACGCTATGACGTAGGGAAACATATTTATCAAGATTTAGGAACTGTCTGGTCTTCAACGTAGTATACCGTTGAAATTACAGAACTCGTCCACACTATGACGGAGGAAAACATCAAGATCTAGGAACTGTCTGGTCTTCAGCGTAGTATACCGTTGAAATTAGAGAACTCGTCCAACTATGACGTAGGGAAACATCTTCATCAAGATCTAGGAACTGTCTGGTCTTCAACGTAGTATACCGTTGAAATTACAGAACTCGTCCACACTATGACGGAGGAAAACATCAAGATCCAGGAACTGTCTGGTCTTCAATGTAGTATACCGTTGAAATTAGAGAACTCGTCCACACTATGACGTAGGGAAACATCTTCATCAAGATCTAGGAACAGTCTTGTCTTCAACGTAGTATACCGTTGAAATTACAGAACTCGTCCACACTATGACGGAGGAAAACATCAAGATCTAGGAACTTCCTGGTCTTCAACGTAGTATACCGTTGAAATTAGAGAACTCGTCCATGCTATGACGTAGGGAAACATCTTCATCAAGATCTAGGAACTGTCTGGCCTTCAACGTAGTTGTTGGCTCCTAAATTCGACACCCTTGTTTGTTATCAATATAGACCATTAATTATGAGTCAGAAGAGTTTCCTACATAAGAAGGCTTCGACCAGCTGATCATGTCGAAGGCTCATCAAAGAATGACAAGATACTTAGAGAAATTCCTTTAAGTGGGAATCTTGTTGTCTTCGACGTTGAAGGAACCTCTCGACAAAGGTACCTGATGCCCAAAGTCGAACGGTTTGAGATTTGAATGCTTGGAGGGAAAACAGTTCCTAGCAGTTACCAAGTGCAACATGCCGAAGACAGAAGCGTCGAAGGCTGTGAGCGTGCCATGTGGCATCATCTCAAAGCAGCGTAACTGCCTAGCGGTTACTTAGGATTTGTTTTAGTATAAATACTAGTTGTTCACGTAATTTTCGCGTGTGTTCATCATCTTATACAAGTCACTCATTTAGATTCAAGTACCCAGCGTGAGCGAAAGAATCATTGAGAATGTATGTGTGAAACACCATTTAAATTAATCAAAGTCTTTTATATTCAAGCAATTTATCGCTTTTTACTTATCTCCATCGAAGCCTTTTACTTAACGCTTTTATTTATTCTATCAAGCTTTTCTTCATGCAATTTACTTAAAGTGTATTTACTTTACCGGCATTAATCACCATTAGGATTAGTCAAACTCCAGAAAATCAACCATGTCTTAGGATCAATCTGATCGATCCTGCTAGTCACCAAATAAGTAACCTTTTGGAAGATCAGTGGTTGTTTACCAATTTCCACGGTAAACAAATTGGCACGCCCAGTGGGACTTTGTGTTGATTTTCATGTATAACCGTTTTATATAAAATATCCTCCTTTTTCGAGAGTATTGCATGTTATTGAGAAGTGGTAGAATATACACCAACAAAACCAATACTAGGAGAAGAAGTGAAGAGATGGCGAATCCGCCAAACAACGGAGAAATCCCACAAACAAATGTGGGAGCAACGATTATCCCAACCGTAAGTGAAGTGGTAACCGCTGGTTCAACACCAGCAGTAACGGTTACACAAACGGGGCCATTACCTCCATTTACAGGCCCCAGAATGCCTTTGGGAACTCCCCCACCAAGGGGAAACCAAGGAACTAGGCCATATGTTCCCCCAGGTTTTTTGACAGTCGGTCTAAATCGAGAACCACTCTATGGCATGCCAACTTCTGAATTGGCTAGCCTGATGAATGCCACGTCCACTTTTTCAGACACTTTAGTGAGCGCCTCTTCGCCACTCCAATGATCCGGGGTTGGTATGGCGAACAGGGGTAGGACCCAACTCTTAGGAGGAACGTCCCAAGTAATGCATGGCCTTACGAATGCCTCGACAGCAGTCTTAAGGCAGCAAATGGACGAAAGCAACCACGGTATGGTTCAAATGTTGGCACAAACTTTAAGCACAGTGCTAAATCCTCTAATACAAAATACCACCCAGTCGAATCAGCAAATGACAGCGCAAATGGCACGTCTGGCTGACTTTTTTGGGGTACCCCAACCTATTCGATAGCCCCAAAGGGCACAGATAAGGGGAAACCAAGGTATACTTCTAGAGGAAGAAACCACTATTAACCAAGTCCAGCAGCCAGTCGAAGAAAACCTTAGGGTACGAATGGAACAACCCGGGGTCGAAGAGCCTAGAGTCATAGCCCCGGAAGTAAGGATGGTTAACAGAAACCAAAACGCTGACGAAGTAGTTCAGCAGATCCAATACCAGAATATTGGGTTGGAAAATAACTTGACAGCCATGATTGAAAGAATCATGATGCAAAATGGGATGAATACGGGCTTCCGTAGGCCCAACTTTACATCCCCGCTGTCAAAATATGTGTTACAAACGGACTTGCCTCCTAGATGCAAAGTCCCTAAGTTCACTAAGTTTTCAGGGGACACGATAGAATCCACTATAGAACATGTGGCAAGATACTTGATCGAAGCAAGAGACATTTCAAACAATGAGAACCTGAGGATTAAGTATTTCCCAAGTTCCCTAACAAAGAATGCGTTTACTTGGTTCACAACTCTCCCCCCAATTCGATCCACCATTGGACCCAGTTGGAGAGATTGTTCCATGAGCAATTTTACATGGGACAAACCAAGATAAGCCTGAAAGAGTTGGCCAGTGTAAAGAGGCGATTCACTGAACCTATAGAGGAATATCTAAATAGGTTTAGGTTGCTCAAGGCAAGATGCTTTACGCAAGTTCCAGAACATGAGTTAGTCGAAATAGCCGCAGGAGATCTAGATTACTCCATTAGGAAGAAATTAGACACTCAATACCTGAGAGACATGGCCCAATTGGCTGATAGGGTTCGACAGGTAGAACGCCTTAAAGCTGAAAAAGCCAGGGCGACAAAAACTCATAAAAGAGAAAGGATAGCGTATGTAGAAATGGACGATGAAGATCCAGAAACATTCGACGAACCTATAACCGTCGAAGAAAGTGAGGTCGATTTAGCTGAGTTAAAACAAGGGCCACCATACTCTTGCAAGCTACTAGTCCCCTCAAGTGGAAAAAACCCCACTGGTCCTGAAAGGGCCAATGATAGGTTCCCTAAAAAGACTTACAGTTTTGATATTACAAAATGTGATGAAATTTTTGACTTACTTGTAAAAGATGGCCAAATGATAATACCCCTAGGGGTAAAAGTGCCTCCTCTTGATCAAAGAAAGAAAAGAGGCTTTTGTAAATATCATAATTTTCTGGGCCATAAAACATCTCAATGTTTTCTTTTCAGGGATCTCGTACAAAATGCTATCAAAGAAGGGAGGTTAAAGTTCGCTGATAAGACCCCCATGATTGTGGGCTCTAACCCTTTGCAGACTGAAGCCCATTATGCTGAACCTTCAGAGGTGAATGTGATCGAGGCTTCCAGGAGTCAGGTGAAAAGGCCAGGAATAACTATGGTCGAAGTCACCAAAGATCATATCAACATGCCAATCTTTGGCAGTTTTTCTGGGAATCTTTCTAGAAGGAAAATCGAAGCAGTCCAAAAAGCTGTTGAAGGCCCAAAACTGGAGACAGGTGGAGCCTCAAAATCTGGAGCTAAACCCATTTCCTACTTGGCTGCAGCGCAAGGCCAGACAGAAAACCTGGAGGCTCAGATGAAGCAGATGACTCTTGCTACTAAAGACAGCATGAATGTCAACATGGCCGAAATCTCTTAATCAAAAGCTTCAGAGGAGGCCATGAGGCAAGAGCAAGCAAACAAAACGGCTTTCCCTCGGGAAAACGAAAATCTGGCAGATTTCCTGCAACGATGCCAGAAGAAGAAGTCAGAAGTAATGTTGTGTCCTCGATGCAGCTCCATTTTTGACAAGAAAGCTGCTGAACACATCGAAGGTGTGAGAGCAACAAACAAAAGCAGGGAAGGTGTTGATGTTCGACATGACCCCAGAAGAACCTACCAAAAGGGTTCAAATCAAGAAAGGAGGCCACTAACTTCCAGGCCTCCAACCAATGTGCCAGTTGATACGTGGCTCAAAACATCGAGTCGAAAGAGACCGAGCAAAGAAAGGTGGCACTCCTTCGAAGTGCCAAGAGGTTCATCTTTAACACTTAAGAAAGAACCTCATGCTGTTTCCTCCAAAGTGACCCAGGTATCAAGTAACTACAAGGGAAAAAATCCAATGTCTCGATCCCAATGGAGAAGATACCAAAGGCGGCGCAAGGCTGAGAGGGAAGCTATCAACGAACCAAAGGCAAAATCAAGTTCAAATGTCCCCCAGCGAAGGCAAAGAAAGCCTTTGGAGAGGGAATAAGTGACCAATAGACTGGTATGGCCTAACCAAGGCGAAGTTGGTGACAAAGATGGCTCTGAGTCTGATGATACCCTAGACATCATGGTGAATATAGTCTCAGTTTTGCCAAGAGAGTTCAACCGCCAGATGGAGGTCGAATCGAACGACTGGGAAGTCGAACAAGAAATGGCCAAGCATAGGCCAGTATGCTACTTCGTCATGGATAATGGCTGCACAGAAGAGAAAAATGGTTTATTCGAACCACCTACTGAGGCGCTGAAAAGTCACCTCAAGACTTTATTCATAAGGGCAAAACTCGAGGAAGCCACTGTAAACAAGATCTTGGTGGACTGTGGGGCAACCATCAACATAATCCCCCACTTCATGCTAAGAAAAATAGGCAAGAGTGATGAAAACATCAAGCCTCATAACATGGTCCTGTCAAATTACGAAGGCGGAATAGGGACCACCATGGGAGTGATCCAACTAGACCTCAAAGTAGGATCCATCCTTCGACCAACTATGTTTATGGTCATATCGGCTAAACCAAATTATAATCTGTTGTTGGGCCGAGAATGGATACATGGTGTTGGAGCAGTACCATCATCAATGCACCAAAGGTTAATATTATGGCGTCCTGATGGAATTGTCGAAAATATAGAAGCTGATCAGAGCTACTACCTGGGCGAAGTAAATCACCTAGGAAGAGCTGACTTCGACAAAAATTTGGCTCACATTGGGCCATGCCCAGCACCTGACTTCGACATGGCGCCAGCGCCAAATGCTTTTTGTTCCTTATACCTGCACCCTGAGCATGGCTTTCAGTGGGACAAAGAAGACTTGTCCCACATTGATTTCAGTGGGCTAACTGACATCCAGCCAACTGGTTGGGGAAGTGAATTCAGTGATAATGACTGAGTTACAATCACTGCAGCGAATTTCGGCTTACGTAGCCGAAACAAGGATGATAGCGGCTCTCGAAGCCGGAGTAAAATATATGGCCACCCAGGCCAACAATCAAGAGCCACCAGATATAGGTCCTGGAAATGATTTTGACCCAGAACCTCCTGATATCATGACAGAAGAAATGCAGGAGCAAAGGCTCGACGCCATCTATGACGATGAGCCTTTGGGATTCAAAAAGGACCCCCTGGCGAACAACATCAAAATGTTAGCACATGATCCTTTAGAAGAAATCAACTTGGGCGAAGGGTTAGAGAAAAGGCCAACTTACATCAGCGCCAAAATAGACCCAGAGCTCAGGTTTGAAGTGATCCAATTGTTAAAGGAGTTCAAGGACTGCTTTGCATGGGATTACGATGAGATGCCTGGTCTCGACAGAGGATTGGTAGAACTTCAGTTGGCAATCAAACCTGGAAAGAAGCCAGTCAAGCAAGGTCCAAGACGCTTCGCTCCAGAAATACTGTCGAAGATCAAAACGGAAGTCGAAAGACTGCTGAAGTGCAAATTCATACGAGCTACGAGGTATGTCGAATGGATTGCAAACATTGTGCCAGTAATTAAGAAAAATGGTACATTGAGGGTATGCATAGATTTCAGAGATTTGAATGCTGCAACATCCAAATATGAATATCCTATGCCGGTGGTGGAAATGCTATTCGATTCTGCCGCTGGCCATGAGTACCTGAGCATGCTCGATGGTTACTCAGGGTACAATCAAATTTTCATTGTTGAAGAAGATGTGTCGAAAACAGCTTTTCGATGCCCCGGGGCTTTAGGCACTTACGAATGGGTAGTGATGCCTTTTGGCCTAAAAGACGTTGGGGCAACATATCAGCGAGCGATGAACTCTATCTTCCATGATTTTATTAAAACTTTTATGCAAGTATATATTGATGATATTGTTGTAAAATCTGTTTCCAGGAAGAACCATATAGACCACCTTCGACAATCATTTGAAAGAATGAGAGAACATGGTCTAAAAATGAACCCTTTGAAGTGTGCGTTCTGTGTGAAAGATGTAGATTTCTTGGGCTTCGTCGTCCACAAGAAAGGAATCGAAATCAACCAGAACAAGACGAAGGCAATCTTGGAAGCGAAAGCGCCAACGAACAAGAAGGAACTGCAATCTCTGCTGGGCAAGATAAATTTCTTAAGGAGATTTATATCTAACCTAAGTGGAAAAGTTCAAGCCTTCTCACCCTTACTTCGATTAAATAAGGAAGGATTCGAGTGGGGGCAAGAGCAACAAGAAGCCTTCGACAAGATTAAATGGTACCTCATCAAGCCGCCTATTTTGGTGCCTCCTTGTAGCGATAGGAGTATGAGATTGTACATAGCTGCATCCGACAAAACTTTGGGAAGCATGTTAGCCCAAGAAGATGAAAATGGAGTCGAAAGACCCATTTACTATCTTAGAAGAGTTTTGAACGATGCAGAAACTAGATATAACGAAGTTGAAAAATTATGTCTATGTCTTTATTTCTCTTGTACAAAGCTCAAACAATATATAAAACCAGTTGATGTGTATGTTTCGTCTCATTTTGATGTTTTCAAATACATGCTGTCGAAACCCATCTTGCACAGCCGAATTGGCAAGTGGGCGCTAGCATTAACTGAGTATTCACCGACCTTTATGCCTCTTAAGGCAGTAAAAGGGCAAGTGGTAGCAGACTTTATAGTCGACCACTCAATTCAGGTTGAAAATATAAATTATGTGGAGATAGAACCCTGGAAATTCTACTTCGATGGTTCCAGCCATAAAGATGGAACAGGAGTAGGGGTCTTAATTATTTCTCCAGAAAAAATTCCAACAACATTCAAGTACAAGATAGAAGGTACTTGTTCGAACAATGAGGCTGAGTACGAAGCTCTAATTACTGGCCTTGAGATATTGTTGGAATTGGGGGCAACTCGAGTCGAAATAATGGGAGACTCAGAGTTAGTCATTAAGCAAGTCACAAAAGAGTATAAATGCATAAGAGAAAATCTTATTATGTACTTTGTGATAGCAAATCGTTTATTGAAAAAATTCGAAGTGGTTAACATTCGACACATACCTAGATTGGAAAACCAAGTAGCCAATGATTTGGCACAAATTGCATCTGGGTACAAAATTTCAAAAACGAGATTACAAAGAGCAATCGAAGTTCGAGAAAAGATAAAAGCAACCAGCCTATCTCCAACAGATTTGGAATCGACAAGACTAGGGTATGCTGATCAAAGGAACTTTGAAATTTCGTTCATATACAATTTGTCAGAGCAAGATTGGAGGAAACCCATTGTAGATTATCTACAAAATCCAGCAGCTTTGACAGAACGAAAAATAAAATATAGGGCGTTGAGTTACGTACTCATGGGTAATGAGTTATTCAAAAAGACGCCTGAAGGGGTATTGCTAAAGTGCTTAAGCGAAACTGAAGCATACATAGCCCTTTCGACTACGCATGCTGGAGCGTGTGGGGCTCACCAAGTAGGCCATAAGATGAAATGGTTGTTGTTTCGACAAGGACTATACTGGCCCACTATCTTGAAAGATTGTGTTGAGTTCGCGAAGGGTTGCCAGGAATGTCAAGTCCATACAGGCATCTAACATGTACCAGCAAGCGAACTTCACTCAATAGTGAAACCTTGGCCTTTTAGAGGATGGGCGTTGGATCTTATTGGAGAGATTCGACCAACATCATCAAAGAGCCAGAAGTATATACTGGTAGGCATTGATTATTTCACCAAATGGATCGAAGCTATCCCTTTAGTCAATGCAGACGAGGATAATGTCATTGAATTTATTCAAAAGAACATTATCTACAGATTTGGAATTCCTGAGACTATAACAACTGATCAAGGGTCAGTGTTTACTGGTCGAAAGATGCAGGAATTCACTCAAGAAACATGCTTCAGACTCCTAACATCAACACCTTATTATGCATAGGCAAATGGTCAACTCGAAGCAGCAAATAAAATAGTGATTGGCCTGATAAAAAAACATGTAGGAAAGAAGCCAAAAAATTGGCACAAAACGCTAGACCAGATCTTGTGGGCCTGTCGAACGTCCCCAAAAGAAGCCACAGGTACAACACCATATCGGCTAACTTTCGGTCATGATGCAGTACTGCCAGCAGAAATTTGTCTTCAATCATCAAGGGTTCAGAGACATCAAGACATTCCCTCTGAGGTTTATTGGGATATGATGTTAGACGAACTAGTAGATTTAGACGAAGAAAGACTACGAGCTCTCGACCTACTGAGAATTCAAAAGAAAAGAGTGGAAGACTCTTACAATAAAAAAGTAAAACCTAAGGCATTCTTGCCTGGAGAATTAGTTTGGAAGGTGATTCTCCCCATGGATCGAAGAGATCGAAGCATGGGAAAATGGTCACCCAAGTGGGAAGGACCGTTCAGAATTATCCAAATTTTTTCTGGTGGAGCTTATGAGGTCGAAGAGTTAGGTGAAGACAAAAGACTCTTGAGGGTAAATGGCAAATATTTGAAAAAATATAAATCTCTGCTCCAAGAGATCAAAATAAATAGCAGTTAATGACTAAGTTAACCATAAAAGAGCCAAAATGGAAAATGATATATTGATATTAACCAAAATGGTTGCATTGTATTACAAAAATTACAGTACATGGTCAATGAGGTCCTGAGCAAATTAGAAAGGGATGGAAGCTTTAAGTCGAAGATATTTGGCTCGCTGCAACTCCAGCCGTTTGTTACATAAGGCATTCGCCTGAGAAAGTTTGGCAATCTGGTCATCAAGGGCTTGGGCCCTTTCAGCGAACTCTAGGCCTCGAGTAACCTCACCTTGGCTCTCTACGTCTGAAACAGTCGAAAGGAGTTCCTCTTTGCTCTTAGTGTTAGCGTTTAATCTGGCCTCCAACTCCTCGATCTGCGCCTTTATAGAGGCGTTATCCTGATCTATGGCTTCGATTTCCTGCTGCTTGGACGTCTTCTGTTTCAAAAATTCTGCAATTAGAGAAGTCGATTCAGCTACTTCAGTCCAAGTAGAAGAACTCTTGCCATGCAGTGTTTCGAGTTGGCTGTTGAACCCCCTTCGACGATTATAGTCCGTAGAGAATTGGTCAATAATGGAGTATAACTCCAAGATGAAGCTGGAGATTTCTGGAGAAACCGCAAGCAAATCAACTGCACCCAAGACACCTCCCAAACAAGACTGGGCAGTAGGATCCCCCTCCAAAGCCTTCATTAGATCCTTCTTGAAGAACTGAGCCTTGACTTTCTTCAAGACCTCATCGAGAGGAGAAGTCAAAGTAGACTTCCCTGATGCAGTAGAGGCATCATGGCTAGGGTCAGATGAATTCTCCCTGCTCTCAATGATGGAATTCAGATAGCCAATCGAATCATTTTGCTTCAAAAGGGCCAAGTCTTCTTTAGACCTGGGCTTTGTCGAGGTGATCGTTTCTGTAGCAGTGGTGGCTTAGGGCTGAGTATGTTCAGCAGCATCAGCATCAACATGACCCTCTTCATCATGTTGCTCCTCTGTCTCATTTACCACTTGAGCTTCCTCCTGGTGGTGTTCCTCTGTTTCAGAAAGGACTTCATCATCCACCAGTTCCTCCTCTCGTTGTCTGCTATGGTCAGTAGAGTCTTGTGGCTCTGAAGTTTGATTTACTTCGTTAGCAGAACCAACGAAAGAAGAAGGATGGTGAATGGGTTCCCCTGCGCTGTTTACAAAGGAATCAGAACCTTCAACATGATGCCCAGTTGGTGCTGAAGTTCCAGCGGTCTCCTGAAAATAGAAGAGGAAAAATATTCTGGTTTAGAGAGACACACAATCGAATGTGATCGTCGACACCTGAGTTAAAAGGGGTCGAAGGCACTACCTGTAGAGGAACTTCAGCCCTAGGGCTAGAATTGTCACTCTCAACGGGTTTGCTGAGCAATACGTTTAGCTCCTCCTCCATGGGCTCTTCGATGATCACAGGAGGTGGCCTGGGTTTATTCCCTGCGACCTTGATTCTGATCATAAGTCGAGGCTCAGGAGCAAGGGAAACCTTCTTCACCTTTCTCCGTTTGAGAGGAACAGGGGGAGATTCGTCCTCGTCGCCACTCGAAGATTCGACCGTTAATGCAGGTCGCTTCTTAGGCGCAGGACTCTGAAAGCCCCAAATGAAGTTGGTTTAGAACGCAACATTGAAAACCAGGATGTTTAAAACCAGCAGGAAACAAGAAAAATTTTGTTACCTGTGCTGGAGGTTTTGTAGAGGGACCTCCACCCTGATGGCTGTCTGTGGCTTTCTTTGCCACAGGTTTTCGAACAACTAAAAGAAGACACGTTCACAAGTTATAATTGACAATTATAGGTCGAAATGGAAAGACAAATATAATTTGAAGAGGGAACATACATTTCTTTATTTTGTCGAGAACCAAGACGAAGGACTTCTGGAGTTCGTCTGCAAAATCCTTTTCGTCAAGGAACTCTTCGACATAATATCTCTTCCACCAGTCTTCAAAAGATGGTGAACATAGGAAGTTGAGTTGGTAGTCGAACAATGATAGTACGGTCCGACCAGCGTACCTACCAATATGCTTGGTAGCAGCATCCTCAGTGTAATCATTACAAAAGTACAACACTGATTTCTCCCTAGGATAAATGGGAGAAGGAAGCGATTGGATAATGCCAAACTGTCGAGAGACAAGATTCGGCTGGTAAGCAATCAGGCTCAGATGATTCTTTGAACTCTTGAAGCGCAATGGCATTATCCTTGGAGTGAGAAATGCTTCCCACAGTGTTGTGTGCTCTTTGAGGTGAGGATCCTCTGATGACTTGGGATGGGGCCTGGTGAACCACCCTGGACCAAACTTTCGACTGGCGAAAGGAGCCATGGTCGAGGTGAATTCCTTCCTCCCTGCAAACATCTGAACAAAGTTTGCAAGGGTCTTTTGGAGTTCCAGCCCATCCTCAGCGGGAGTCAATAAGGAAAGCCTGGTGCCTTCGACACGCCTTCTGGCTATCTCAGGAGCCTTTTCGTTTATTTGAGCCTTCTAGGGTAGAAAAGACTCAAAAGTGGCATTTAGCCAAAGTTGAAGTAGCCAGAAGGGTCCAGCAAGCAGCAAGCTGGCTCTATTTTCTATTATTTTTAATTGAGTCGCTCCACTGCTTATTGAATCATATAGGTTCGCCAATATTAATTCGGCCAAACAGATGTTTTGACCGTGATGAAGCTGAGTAGCAAGGGTGACCATTTTCTTCGTCACCTGTAGGGACTTCATGCAGAACACGAAGCGTGACAGCCAAAGGGCTAGAAACGCAATGTGCTCCACATCCGTCACCCCAGCTGTCGATTTGTCATGGTAGTGGTTGGTGTAGGTGGTATAAGTGGGTTTAGTAGCTGAAAACCCAATCTGGTCTTCAGACATTTCCTCTAGGTCGAAGTAATCCCCAGTTGGTCGAAGACCAGTAATAGCAGCCACGTCGAAGAGAGTGGGTGTTACCATTCCACAAGGTAGGTGGAAGGTGAAGTGAGTATAGTCCCAAAATAGCAAAGAAGCTATCAGCATTTCAGGACAATAGTTGAGACCAGTTTTGGACAGCATGACTAGGTCATAAATCCCCATGCCCTTCCAAATCGAAGCCTGACACTTCTCCATCTTGTCGAGCCAAGCGTTGTATTCTGGTGTAAGGTTAGGGCTAGACCTAAAAGCCCTAACCCCTCTGTTGAAGAACCAGAGATCTATTTTTTCTTTTGCAGGGTCTTCGGTATCGTCTGTCGCCTTCTTGGAGCACCCACTGGGCTTGAGTGACTCATGCACAGGGAAGAAACCCTCGATTTTCGTTGGGTCAGCAATGCATGTAGATAGAGGACCGGACATGGAGAATACCTGGTTGGAGTATCCAACAGGAATCAGCAGTTGAGAAGAATAAGTTTCACGCTCAGCATCTCCCAAGGGTTCAGGAACCCTTCGCATTCCCATGGAGTTAACTATTGGAGCGGTTGAAAAGATTCTCGGTTGAGTAGTTTTAGAGGGAGTGCTAGATCTGGGGACATTGGAAGAACGAGAATGTGAAGCCATTGTTTTTGGTTTGAGATGAAGATGGATGAAGAACAAAGGTTTCTGGGTGTGGAGAGGAAGAAGCAAAGGTTTGCTTGCAGGAAGTTTTGTTCGACTTAAGGCTTGGATGAAGGAAAGCGTAAAGAGTCCAACAAGGGGCACTTAGTGGTATTTATAATGATTGAAAAATCACAAGACTCGAGGTCATTTAATGTCTCAGACAAGAGTGGGGCACATGGCGCTCATTGGGTGATGTAGCCGTTCTGAAGAATGGAAATGGTGCAGCGTGCGTCCTCGATTTCGGGAAATAGTCATGATGACAATATGTGAAGGGACATCAGGCGTGCCAAACGCCTTACTGAAGTGACGTCTTGGGAATAGGTGAAATGATGACTTTTTGAGATTGTCAGTTGGTTGGTAGGAGACGAAAAGTGCACAAACTAATTTGTGGCTGAGAGTGAAGGACAGGTGTCAGATGGAATATCAAAGAATGCCTTTTTCTTTTAGCGTCGAAATAAGACATTCTTGGGGGGCAATTTGTTGGCTCCTAAATTCGACACCCTTGTTTGTTATCAATATAGACCATTAATTATGAGTCAGAAGAGTTTCCTACATAAGAAAGCTTTGACCAACTGATCATGTCGAAGGCTCATCAAAGAATGACAAGATACTTAGAGGAATTCCTTTAAGTGGGAATCTTGTTGTCTTCGACGTTGAAGGAACCTCTCGACAAAGGTACCTGATGCCCAAAGTCGAACAGTTTGAGATTTGAATGCTTGGAGGGAAAACGGTTCCCAGCAGTTACCAAGTGCAACATGCCGAAGACAGAAGCGTCGAAGGCTGTGAGCGTGCCATGTGGCATCATCTCGAAGCAGCATAACTGCCCAACGGTTACTTAGGATTTGTTTTAGTATAAATACTAGTTGTTCACGTAGTTTCGCGTGTGTTCATCATCTTATACAAGTCACTCATTTAGATTCAAGTACCCAGCGTGAGCGAAAGAATCATTGAGAATGTATGTGTGAAACACCATTTAAATTAATCAAAGTCTTTTATATTCAAGCAATTTATCGCTTTTTACTTATCTCCGTCGAAGCCTTTTACTTAACGCTTTTATTTATTCTATCAAGCTTTTCTTCATGCAATTTACTTAAAGTGTCTTTACTTTACCGGCATTAATCACCATTAGGATTAGTCAAACTCCATAAAATTAACCATGTCTTAGGATCAATCTGATTGATCCTGCTAGTCACCAAATAAGTAACCTTTTGGAAGATTAGCGGTTGCTTACCTATTTCCACGGTAAACAGTAGTATACCATTGAAATTACAGAACTCGTCCACACTATGACGGAGGAAAACATCAAGATCTAGGAACTGTCTGGTCTTCAACGTAGTATACCATTGAAATTAGAGAACTCGTCTGCACTATGACGTAGGGAAACATCTTCATCAAGATCTAGGAACTGTCTGGTCTTCAACGTAGTATACCATTGAAATTACAGAACTCGTCCACACTATGACGGAGGAAAACATCAAGATCCAGGAACTGTCTGGTCTTCAACGTAGTATACTGTTGAAATTAGAGAACTCGTCCACACTATGACATAGGGAAACATCTTCATCAAGATCTAGGAACTGTCTGGTCTTCAACGTAGTATACCGTTGAAATTACAGAACTCATCCACACTATGACAGAGGAAAACATCAAGATCTAGGAACTGTCTAGTCTTCAACGTAGTATGCCATTGAAATTAGAGAACTCGTCCACACTATGACGTAGGGAAACATCTTCATCAAGATCTAGGAACTGTCTGGCCTTAAACGTAGTATACCGTTGAAATTACAGAACTCGTCCACACTATGATGGAGGAAAACATCAAGATCTAGGAACTGCCTGGTCTTCAACGTAGTATACCGTTGAAATTAGAGAACTCGTCCACACTATGACGTAGGGAAACATCTTAATCAAGATCTAGGAACTGTCTGGTCTTCAACGTAGTATACCGTTGAAATTACAGAACTCATCCACACTATGACGGAGGAAAACATCAAGATCCAGGAACTGTCTGGTCTTCAACGTAGTATATCATTGAAATTAGAGAACTCGTCCACACTATGACATAGGGAAACATCTTCATCAAGATCTAGGAACTGTCTGGTCTTCAACGTAGTATACCGTTGAAATTACAGAACTCGTCCACACTATGACGGAGGAAAACATCAAGATCTAGGAACTGTCTGGTCTTCAACATAGTATACCGTTGAAATTAGATAACTCCTCCATGCTATGACGTAGGGAAACATCTTCATCAAGATCTAGGAACTGTCTGGCCTTCAACGTAGTATACCGTTGAAATTACAGAACTCGTCCACACTATGACGGAGGAAAACATCAAGATCTAGGAACTTTCTGGTCTTCAACGTAGTATACCGTTGAAATTAGAGAACTCGTCCACACTATGACGTAGGGAAACATCTTCATCAAGATCTAGGAACTGTCTGGTCTTCAACGTAGTATACCGTTGAAATTACAGAACTCGTCCACACTATGACGGAGGAAAGTTGTCTTCTTTGACTGGATTGTCTCTTTTGACGGATTGTCTTCTTTGACAGGTTGTCTCCTTTGACGGGTTGTCTCTTTTGACGGGTTGTCTCCTTTGACGGGTTGTCTCCTTTGACGGGTTGTCTCCTTTGACAGGTTGTCTCCTTTGATGGGTTGTCTCCTTTGATGGGTTGTCTCTTTTGACGGGTTATCTCCTTTGACGGGCTGTCTCCTTTGACGGGTTGTCTCCTTTGACGGGTTGTCTCCTTTGACGGGTTGTCTCTTTTGACGGGTTCGCATCAGAAAAATCTTTAGGAATCGATTTAACTGGTTTTGTCTCCATTGACTGCGTTTGCATCAGAAAAATCTTTAGGAATTGATTTAACTGGTTTTGTCTCCATTGACTGCGTTTGCATCAGAAAAATCTTTAGGAATCGATTTAACTAGTTTTGTCTCCATTGACTGTGTTTGCATCAGAAAAAATCTTTAGGAATCGATTTAACTGGTTTTGTCTTCATTGACTGAATTTGTCTCTTTTGACTGCATTTGTCTCCTTTGACTGCATTTGTCTCCTTTGACTGCATTTGTCTCCTTTGTCATAGCTGAGAACTTAACTGGATCTGTCCTGAAAGGTAAAGGTCAGTCACATGCAATGCATGATATGGATCAAGAAGTGATGTTCTCAACATAAATGAGATTGTGTGATATGAGGTGTATATGCATGTATCATGATGTATAGAAATGTAATGTTTTAGCTGGGAAAAATAAGTCTCGGAGCTGCTGGAGAATAGAGTTGAATTCTTCGCTTCCGCTGGGGATGATGAACGAAACTGACTGAGAGAATAAGCATGCAGGAGAAGATGACTCCATTGGGGAATAAACTGATGAAGAGATTACTCCGAGGGGAATTACTCTGTGGGGAAGAGATGCTCTGCTGAGGATAAACTCCGTTGGGGATTCCGTTGATAAGCTCTGTTGGGGATTTCAATAATAAACTCTGTTGGGGATGGATTACCGTTGTTGGTGATATTGAATCTGTTGAGGATTAAATTCCTGCTTATGAAAGGAAAGAACTCCGTTGGGGATGATCTTTCAGTTGCAACTTGCTGGGGATAGCCCTGTTAGACTCTTGTGGGGATAAACCTTTTGAATTATGCCGAGAATGGTTCCTTGAACTCGGCTGGGGAGATTTATTTTTGTACTCCACTGGGGGTAAACTTCCAGAGTCTACTGGGGATGATGCCTTAAATCCATTGGGGAAGCTTTTTTCAGACCGTGCTGGGACATGTTGATTCCACCGGGGGTATCTTGTATTCTGCCGGGGAACATTCTTATACTCCGTTGAGGAATATTAAGACTGTCGGGGATACTCTTATACTTGCTGAGGAATATTCTTACACTCCGTTGGGGAATATTAAGACCATTTAAGTGCTGATGGTAGACTAACTCTGCTTGGGGAGAGTATTGCTTGATTTGTTCATAGTTGCAATTCTTAGATGGGGAGAGCTACCATTACGGCCTTATTCTGCGGGGGGGGGGGGGGGGGGGGGGGAAGCGCCTGCGGAGGCCCTGTGGATCGAGTATTATCCCTACTTATGAGGTGCTTGGTATCTTTCGGTTAAAATGACAAGTCTTCTTCTGGTAGGCCAGTGACGAGATGACGAGACCTAGTCGCACGCTTTGATCCCTAATTTTTGCCTGGACCGCCCTTTCGGGTTTTCAGTCCACCGGGATACCCTTTTTGGCCCAAGCCGCCTTTTCAGGTTTTCGACTTGCCGGGTGTACAGATTTTTTCATTTTCATCCCTTATTTTTTCCCGAACCCTTTTGGTTCGCCGGGAAGCCCTTATTTTTGCCTAGGCCGATCAACCTAGCGGGTCTTTATTCACGCGCGGTATTTTCTGACTATGTCCATGCTCTCAGGATGTAGGGAAGTGCCACTGTTGGTAGTGTTGTGTTGCCATATTACCAGAAGATCTTCGTTTGATCATGCAAGATTCGTTGCTGGAATTCACGTCCAATGCCCCAAGTGGTTCAGATGGAGATTTTCCCCTGGCTATTTGGTATCTTTGAGAGATTCTCTGAATCTTGACTTGACTGCCCTAGATGATAGACAATGCTCATGTCGTGCCCCTTGGTTGGAGGTGTTTTTTCCACTTGAGGTGACCCTTTTTATTGAAAAGGTTTTTTGTTCACTAGATATTCGTCGTGCGAATTTCTCTGTTGTTTCAACAAATAGTCATATGCAAACAATGTTATTTTAAGAATGCAAAGCTTATGTCTGTCTTGAAGTTTTTTTTTTTTTTGAAAATGCATTTTTTCAGTAAGATAAGAAAATTTTGTAAAAGGTGACGTCAACTCAGGATTTATAGCAAGCCCTACAGGAGTCAGGATACCTTTTGTAACAGTATGCTTTCGGACTAACCCATGCTTCAGCTAGGACTTTTTAAGGGTTATAACGTGGCCTGGTTCACGGTTTAAGAAACAAAGGATAAAGGCTCAAATTTTATTTGTACCCACCCGTTCTTCGTGATGTTCTTCGATCCTAAACTCAGGTAATCGTGCATTAGATCTTGTTTGAGTCTTTGCTCTGATATACCAGTGATGGTTCGGATACTGTTGTACCCCAAAATTTGCCCTCCCTTTTTCACAAGAAATCACAACTTCAGGGTTTTCCCTGATCTTTCAAGATTGGCTCAAGAATCGGTCAAACAGACTTTTCTTTATCAAGTAAATCCAGAATTAGGGTTTCCACTGATTTTGTTAAGATTGGCTCAAGAATTGGTCAAACAGACTTTTCTTTATCAAGTAAATCCAGAATTAGGGTTTCCACTGATTTTGTTAAGATTGGCTCAGGAATTGATCAAACAGACTTTTCTTTGACAACAAGTCCAGAATTAGGGTTTCCATTGATTGGGTTGAGATGGGCTCAGGAATTGATCAAGCAGACTTTTCTTTGACGACAAACCTGGAATTAGGGTTTTCGCTCGTATTTCTCAGAAGAAATTGAATCCACAATAATTCAATTGACTGTTACATTATTTTTACGCTTGTTCCAGATTACCGGTTGTTTCTCAAAACCTAAATATCTGAGATAGGAGCTGAGGCTTTGTTTGAAACTTTGAGGCATTGGTTTGATCAGTGGAGTGAAAAGTGTATGGAATGCTTGTTTGTTTAACTGTACGAAGCATGGTTAATTGGAGTGCCAGGCATATTGTGATTAATACGAGATTGCGAGACGGCAAAGTTTGTTGATTATTTATTTCATCTGGATTAAAGTTATTGGGATGCATTTCCCGTTTGTTTTAACTTAAGAGATTTAAATAATTAAATAGACAGTGTAAAGGAAAGAAGGAAATATTTGACAGTAAAGAATTCGTATTTGACAAAGACTTTTTTTATTTATTTATTTCAAATATTATTACAAATTTTGTTCGAATACTGTAAATTACAGTGTTTACAATAATATTTATTACAATAAATGAAAAGAAAATAAATCTAAAGCCTAAATCTCTTGAAATCTTCTACTTTTACTGCATCCTCCATTATTCAACTGGTACTTACCTGCAAAGGACAGAAGAAAAAAAGAAATCAGTGCAGTTAAACTGAAAAACATTTTCAAGCAGATAAATATAAAGTCATCATTAAAGCTTGTTGGCCGGAATCAGATTGTTATTGGGTTCATCATATTTTACTTGTCCTCTTTGCAAATCACAAGAAGATTTCTCTTCTTGGTTCACAAAGAGGAAAGTAAAAATAATTTGCAAGCATACAATTAAATGCAAAGATATAAGGCAGCAAGGCAAAGCAAACTGGATTCCCAAACTGCATTAGTCAACCAAAGGCAGCAAGGCAAAGCAAACTAAGTTGCAAAACTGTCACAATGCAAACTAAGTTGCAAAACTGTCACAGCAAGTACACAAGTTGTCAAAAAAAAGCATATAATGCAGGAAATCTGGAAGCAAGTACAATGCAGAGATAAACCAAGATACAAGCAAGCAGGCTTGTCAAACTTCTCATCATATTCTGGCCAACAAAGCTTTTCAGAATAAAAAATACATTAAGCAATTTAAAATGCTTTTATGGAGAGAGAAAGAGAGAATCATAAAAAAGGTTTGCAGTTTTGGAAGACTTAAAAGATATAAGAGAACAAGACTGTAAGCAGTCAAAGGGGGGAGATAGAATAAAAATATTGCATAACTATCCCAGAACCTGCCTCACAAAATAGCAGAACCTGCCTCACAAAATAGCAGAACCTGCCTCACAAAATAGCATAACCTGCCTCACAAAATAGAAAACCTGCATCCAAGAAGCAAACACAAGCCTGCCTAAAGCTTACCAAGCCTGCTTCAAAACTTAGAAGCCTCTCAAGCTCACCAGAACTCAGAACTCCAAAATCACAAAACATGTGTTACAAACTCAACCTGCAAAACTAAAACCATCAAACAAAAGACAAAGCTACAAGCCTGCCTGTACTAACACTCAGGCTGCTTTCCAAAACTCCACCACAAATCACACAAGCCTGCATAACCTGCATAACCCACAAAGCCAGCTTCCAACTAAAACCTGCATTACAGGTTTACAAAGCTGCAAGCTTGTAAACACAAACAAAACTCAAATACTCATCAGCCTGCCTCACAAATCACACAAGCCAGTCCAACCTGTAAAATTGCCTTCCAAATACTCAGGCCAACAAACCAGTGAGCAAAACTGCTAAACCTTCACCAAAATCCAAAAAAAGCCACAAACTGTAATAACCCTGTTTGCCCAACAAAAAAGCAAGACCATAACAGTGGTTTTCAGTTTTCACCATCAACAAGACCAAAACACAATAGTTTTCAGATTCATCACAATCGCATTATCAAATAAACAGGGTACCCAAAAGAAGAAGAGAGAACTCAGAAGCATAGTTTTCAGAAAACATCATCATAAAACATTCATCAACAAAAACGTAGAAACAACAAAGACCAAATCTCAGAATACTTATTCATCATTGTTGTACCCCAAAATTTTCCCTCGCATTTTTCCTCAAGAAATCACAACTTCAGGCTTTTCCTGATTTTACAGATTGGCTCAAGAATCGGTCAAACAGACTTTTCTCGTCAGTCAGACACAATTAGGGTTTTATTGATTTTCATGGCTCTAGAACAGTTCACACAGTTTGCTTAGGGTTTTGATTGATTTTGGCTCAACTTTGATCAGGCGAACGTTCTTTGGCATTTAATCAGGAATTAGGGTTTTCGTGCGCGGTTCCTCAAAAAGATTTAATTCTGCGATGCTTTGCAAGTTATTCCGAGATTTGGATTGAATTCGCATTGTTTGACTTAATCAGTAAAAGGTTGCATTGGGTTTGAATTTGCAATGTTTGATTAAAGTCAGTAAAGGGAAAAAGCGTCTGGGCAATTGCTGTGATTGACTGTTGTTTTGCTCTGGATGTTGAAAGCGCCAAGTTTAATTGATCAAATGCTGAAGCTTTGTTTATTTAATTATTTATATTCTAAGATTAAATAGTTGGAATTTATTTTCAATTATTTAATTTAAAGAATTATAGATAGTAAAGTAAACAAGTAAAAAGAGGAAAAGAATTAATTGGATAAAAGAAAACTTTTTATTTATTTTTAAATTATTTGTACAATTGTTTTGTTTACAATTTGTTTACAACAATGATTTTACAGTAATTTAAACCTAAATAAGACTATCCTAATTTTTTCTAAATCTTCAATTCTTCATCTTTTGCTATTCCTCTCCATTTAATTATTTATCTGCAAAGAAAAGAAGGAAAAAGTCAGTTAAAGCGGATAAACAATTAAAGAGACAGATAAAAATAAAGGTCATCATTAAAAGCAAATGGCCGGGATCAGTTAGCCCTCTCTGCAAATCACAGGATTTCTCCCGGTTCACAAAGAAGGTTGAAAATGTTTGCAAGTCAAAAATGAATGCACAAAAGTCAAAATTGCACAATTCAAAGATTGTCAAGAAAACTGCATAGTTCAAGTCTCAAACAGCATGATGCAAATTCCAAATCCAAATCAAACTACAGAGTCCAAAGGCAAACAGAATGGCCTAACTAATGTCAAACTAAACAAAAGTTGCCCAAAGGATGTCAAAGTACAAAAGGCCATCAAAGCTGTCAAAAGAAGATATGCAAATATCAGAAAAGAAGACAAAATATGCAGAGTTAAACAACTATTGCAAGCAAGATATCAAAACATCATTTCCCAGCCATTGCTTTTTCAGAATAAAGTACATGTCAAGCAATATAAAATGCTAAAAGCTGTACTGGAGAGAGAAAGAGAGAGAGGAAAGTGCTTAGGCTTACAGGTTTGGCTTTAGGCAAGAAAATATAAAAAAAAAAGCAATCTGTCAATAAAACTGCTAACAGGGTCAGAAGAGGAGGATATCAAAAAGCAGGATATATCAAACAGAGATCAGAGGCAAACCAATACACACAAAAGAATGCAAACTGAAGCATAAGCCTTAACCATCAAAAACCAGCATAAACTGCAACAGCAAGCAAAAGCCAAAACATAAAAACCTTGAACCAAAACTTATCAAGCAAAAGTCAAGACCACCGTCCAAACTCAAGCCCAAACACATAGCCTGAAGTAAACCTCCATCCCAAACCTGTAATGACCAAACAAAAACAGCAAAGCCAAGTTTCAAACTAACCCTGCCTGAAGCCCTTAACCCACAGAAAACTAGTCAAACTTAACCATCAAGAAAGCTTAATAGCCAAAACCCTGTCAAAATCAACAAGCACAAACCTGCTTGAAGCTTTCAAACAAGTTCAAACTCAGTAAACCCGTGCCTCATACCTGCCTAAACATCTAAAGCAATATCAAAACATAGAACCTGTTCAAACTTGCAGCCTAAAACCAGAAAAGCATAAACACAACAAATAACCAGCCTAACCATTCAAGGCCAAAACTTGTACCGGATACCAAGCCTAACCATTCAAAAACCTAAAACCTGCAAGCTTAAACTTGGCAAGATAAAAAAAAACAATATCCTGTCAAGCCTTGCCAAAGCACAACAGACCTGAAACCAGCATAAATAAAATCCATACACCAATGGCCTACAACCTGCAAAGCCATGGCCTCAACTAGAGCCTCAAGCTGAATCTAAGCCTAAACCAATTTCCAAACCCATCAGGCCTCAGAAAAACTTCATCATAGGCCAATATACAAAAAAAAGCAACAGAAGCGAGGCCGAAAGAAGAGAGGAAAAGTATTCAAGGCAACATAATTCCTCAGTTTGAAACCATCATAGGATACCAGCATACAAAGGGTCAAACATACAGAGGCGTCAAGGCAACAGAAGAAGGAGATAAAGAAGTACTGAGGCATACAAAAGGCAACACAAGCATACAGAAGGCAGCAAAGCAAGAAGAAGAAAAGGAATGACATCAAATTAGGTTTTCAGAATGCATCATAAAACCTGAAGAAAAGTACAGAGTACCAAGTTCCAGCAAAAGCAAGCGAGCTCTCATCACGCATCCCCCTGTCGGCAAACCTTCGAACGCCTCCTAATCTCCTCCTTCTCCATCTCCGACAGGTAGTACTCCCTTTCCCTCATTTGAAAATCTTGCGTAAACCATAAACAAAATCAGAACATATAAGAATCAAAACATGCGTAAACGTGAAACCCTCAAAGGATGCGTTGGAACAAAAGTCTTACCCTTTTTACCGTTGCTTGAGCAAACGCGAGAAGAAGGATGAGAGGTGGCGTTGGTGGCCTTGGGCGAAAGAAGCTCAGGCAAAGGCAAAGGCGAACGAGATGACGAACGAAGACGCAAACGGTGCCGCTTCTGTAACAAACCCTAAAGCTTTATCCAAATGAAACGAACTCAAGAACCCTAAAACAAAATTGTTCAAAAGCTTTGGGCCTTGCCCTGTCCAGCATTGCCTAAGCCCGTTTCAGATTTGGCACCTTTTTTTATTATTTTGATTATTCAGTTTGGGCCAAATCCACCAAGCCCATTAAATTGCCAAACTAATTCTTTTTTACATAAAACATATCCTATCTTTTTTTATTAAACAAATTAACATACTTCTTTTTTTTTTACATTAATTTTTTATACTAATACTGTCTTATTTTCTTTATAATACAAATTGTTTTTTTTTAAAATAAAATAACACTTTTTTTAAATATTATTAATTGTTATATTTTAGAAAATACAAACATTAACCTTTTTTTCTCTTAAAATTTGAAACATTTTTCTTTTCATTTTATACATAAAAAAGGATTAAATTTAAATACATTGACTTGTACATAATCAATTAAAATACATTTTGTTAATATACATAATTTAATTAAAATTTAAAACATTTAATTAAAATATTCTTTTTGTACATATTAAAGAAAAATACAAGATTACAAAGATTAAATAAACAAACATCTAAGTTAACAATACTTAATAATACATTTAAATTCACATCTCGCACTTGTAAATAAATTACACTTACACAATACACTTGACATTTGACAATATACATTTGCTATTCCTATACATTGATATACATTACGTTTACACTTTTATCGCAATTCGATTTGGTTGTAAATTATTGGACACTACATTCCTAAAGTCTCATCCCCATTTGTAAATTTGTACCCCCACTCCCGGATACTATTTGTAATAGCGTAGACTTTAAATTCTCGCAATTTACCGCTTTCAATTATACCATGGTTAGACCTAGGGTTTGTATGTACATAAAATCGAACGCTAGATAACCTAATACAAAGACAAATGCATGAAATCAATACATAATCACACTTACACCCCCTAGGGTAATCCCACATGCTGCCTTCCAAAATGGGCCATGCTTGCACGTCAAGTTTCTTTGGCAAAACAAATTCAAATGATCATAAGTCCCTCGATGACGCTTTCGAAAGTTGCCTAAAACAGAATGATCATAGTCCCTTCAAGCAAATTGCCAAAGACACTTGGCACCATTGCATTCATGGTCCATACGATGACCCGCGCCCGTCCCGTTAAACATCCTAAACGCAAGATTGTCCATCAAATTCAATGGTGGAACAAAATTGTTAAAAAAGGGTTGAAAACATAGAGAAAACCTTTAAGTACAATAGGGGTAGACAAAACTCTTAGTTACTTGAGATCAACTTGCAAAAACGCTTGCCTACTTTTCAAAACCACACTCCACAAACACTTTCAAAACGAACTTTCAAAAAAACATTTGAAACATCTTTTCGAAAAGATACACACCTTTGTAAACACTCAAACACGAGTCATTACAATGGTTGCCTAGACAAGGCATCTTTTTTCAAAACATTTTCAAAACACACACACACACCACAATTTCAAGCAATTGAAAATCAAAGGCAAGTGATCTAAAACCAAGTAACTAAGAGCCCATGGATAACCATGGATGAAAAGGGTGCTAATACCTTCCCTTTTCATAATCTACCCCCCGAACCCACGAAACATCTCAAAAGGTTTTTCCTGTGCTTTTTAACCTTTCCTTTAGGATAAAATAAAAAGTCGGTGGCGACTCTTGCTAAACCGAACAAGTGCGAATACAAACGCAAAACTCAAGTCAGTTCTCCCACCGTATCACAGAACTGGAGACTCTGCTGGGGACTACTTAAAAGTGGGGTTACCTTAGGGTTTAGATCACCTTTGTTTTCAATTGATTGCTTTGTTTGCTTTTACATTTGTGGGCTTTGCATCAGAGTTTCATAGATCCTAACCCAGATCTGGGGAATACCCTTTTAGGTAGCATAATCTGTGAGGGACCTGTCCGGCGTATACCGACATGGGTGAAGCAGTGGCTACGTTGGTGTGGCACCTTGGTCTGTACCGATATCCCTCGTGTTGAAACGAGGAGAATATGGGTCTTCCAAGGAGTCATTAAGCACCAACCGACCTTAGAACCCTAAATTGACCCAACTTGGCCATTAGAACAGTAGCAGTATGCTACACTTATTGAGGCTAAACTCTCGCGATGGTTCCGGCCGCAAGAAAAGATAGCGATGCTGTAGTTATGACCGATTGAGGGTAGTCAATGATATTGAGATCCTCTAGAACCCGGTTACTTTTAATAGGACAAGTTTTAACCAACGAAACTGAAAGAGGGTAGTACCTGAACCTCATGCAAGCCTGAACCTAAGGACTTGTTTGCTTTGTGTGAATATGTTTTCCTGTATATACACTTACTTGCTTGTGCATACATGTACATAACATCATAACATCATACCATAGCATTTTCAATAACCTTTTCAAGGATCTTGAGGGTCTGTTGATGCAGGGGTACGTTGAACCAGACGTCTACCAAGGGGCAAGAGGTTTCTCCTCTAACCAATGCAAATCAAAGATCAAGTGCAACAACTTGAATCAGTGGCTATGACCCACTCGACATGGTGAGCTTGATTCTCGTGGAAAGGCATCCACCAGTGCACAGTTCTCCAATCAAAGTTCAAGTGCAACAACTTGAATCAGTGGCTATGACCCACTCGACATGGTGTGCTTGATTCTCGTGGAAAAACATCCACCGGTGCACAATTCTCCAATCAAAGTTCAAGTGCAACAACATGAATCAGTGGCTATGACCCACTCGACATGGTGAGCTTGATTCTCATGGAAAGACATCCACCAGTGCACAGTTCTCCAATCAAAGTTCAAGTGCAACAACTTGAATCAGTGGCTATGACCCACTGGACATGGTGAGCTTGATTCTCGTGGAAAGACATCCACCAGTGCACAGTTCTTCAGTCAAAGTTCAAGTGCAACAACTTGAATCAGTGGCTATGACCCACTCTACATGGTGAGCTTGATTCTAGTGGAAAGACATCCACCGGTGCAAAGTTCTCCAATCCAAGAGCAAAGTTCAACCTCTAACATTTTCTTGTGTTTACCCCAAGAGATCCTTGAAAGCGTGCATCCACATATCATGCATTGCATTTTGACAGTTTTTCCTTTTTCAAGTTTCCTTAATCTCATACTGTTTATTTCAGTAAGAGATGGCTCTAGAAAGGTCTGTCAAAGACATCCAAGACCAGACTGCTCAACTGCAGGAAATGTTTTTGAACTTGTCTCTGGGGCAAGAAGAAATGAAAGCTCTCCTCACAAAGAGCTTGGAGAATTCAAACAATGCCAGGAGTGATCAGCTTGCGGAGCTGCAGTTTGATTTGACAACATTGAGGACCCAAGTGATGGGACAGTTGGTGGGCCAGATGGCTCTCATCCAAGACCTATCTCAAAGACAAGAGGAACTCAGGGTTCTTGTCCGCCAACTGCTTCCAAACAACCAATTGGGGCAAACATCTGAGGTTGAAGAGCAAGTCACCGCTCAGCCTCCATCCACTCAAGAAGACAAGGGGAAGGCTCCTTCGCTTGCTTCAGAGTCACAAGCCCATCAACAACCTCGTCAGCGTCAACGGGGTAATCGACGTAAGCAAGAAACATCGGGAAGACAGTTCACGGAGACTGAAATACCATCATTCTTCATACTGAAGCGCCTGTTAGAGGTCAACCTGCTTACCCTAAGGGATCCTCCTCAGAAGCTCAATACCCCCTCTCCTAACTATCGTCCCGACGCATTTTGTGTTTACCACTCCTACAGCCCGGGACACGACACCAACGACTGTTGGGCCTTGAAGAACAAGATTCAAGATCTGATTGACATTGGAGTGCTGGAATTCATGCCAGACGGCGAGATGAAAATCTTCCGTTAAGGGGTTCTCCACCTGAAGTGACAAAGCTCAAGCTGAAAGACTTTTGCTTCATTTTGAATTTTCAAAGTTGTAATTTCTTTTGTTGTCAAACAATTATCTGTTGATGTTAAACTCTGTTTTCATTAATGCATTGCATATGTTTGTCTTGAATTCATCCATTCGTTTCACTACTCTTATGCTTTTCTTTATGATATTTAACTCTTGATAAAAAGCTGCAAGCCTTTAGAGGGAGGATGACGAAACAATACCATGATCTTATACAGTATTCTTTTGAACAGACCTTGCTGATGATGTACAGGCATTTCTTTCAAATCCCAAACACTGGAGTTATAAGGAAGACAATCCCTAGTCAACCCCTTCGAGCCAAAGAAGTAGGAGTTTTCTGTTCTAAACGATCAAAACCTTTGATGTAAACCTGGGGCAGGGTAGTATCTCAGTTAATTCAAAAGAAAAACGCGCATTGAGGTCGCAAACTCTCAGATCATAATACAACGAACGACGTCAATGAAAAAGAAAAGCATTCCTTTGGAATCAAAAGACAAGGGTGGTTCCCTATCACATAGGCAGACAATCTCTCAAAAGAGAAAAGCCCACCAAGCCAAAACCTATAAAGGAGGCTTAACAAAGCTGGGGCATCCCGCTGACTGTAATCTCGAAAATGGGAACAGTCAGGCAAAAGTTAGGGATAACAAATCAAAATCAAAATAGTGAGGTCATTACAAATCCTCAACAACATGAAAAATGTTGCAAAAGAAAAAAGGAGATGATGATTGTCTCCCAAATTCAATTGATGAACCATCACCCAAAAAAGTCGTTCCAAACTCAAAACAGAGTGCGACGCACAGTTAACTGAGCTTAGGGTTGAAGAACATCACGAAGAGCGGGTGGGTACAAATATACTTTGAGCTTTTATCCTTTGTTTCTTAAATCGTGAACCAAGCCACGTTACAACCCTTCAAAAGTCCTAATTGAAGCATGGGTTAGTTCGAAAGCATACTGTTACAAAAGGTATCCTGACTCCTGCAAGGCTTTGCTCTAAATCTTGTGTTGATCTGTCTTATAAAAAGTTTTCTGCTAAAAACGCATTTTTCAAAACTTCGAGACAAACATAAACTTTGCATTGCTTGAATATCACTGTTTGCATTTGGCTTTTGTTTGACAGCGAAGAAATTCATACAGCGAACGTTCGGAGGAACGAAAACTCTCTCAGTGAACAGAATCACTTCAAAAGGATGACACTTCCAACGACAAATCTCCTATCAACAAGGGGCATGACATAGCACCATCCAGTTAACCCGTGGCAGTCCAGTCAAGGTTTCAACAGATCCTTCAAAGTTCAGTTAACCTGGGGCAGTCCAGTCAAGATTTCAAAAAATCTCTCAATCCGCAGGGTAATCTGATTCAAGATTCTTTCATCATCACTTGGGGCATTCGAATGTCAAAAGTGTTCAATCATTCCTTCACCACCTGCTGGAAATTACAACCACCAACAAATTAACTATCACTATTTCCAGACTCGATTCCTGTATCTAGCCAGGGAACGTCTGAAGAGTTTGAAGATTCGATTCCTGTATCCAGCCAGGGCATATCTGTTGACGACTATTTCCAGACTCGATTCCTGTATCTAGCCAGGGCATGTCTGAAGAGTTTGAAGATTTGATTCCTGTATCCAGCCAGGGCATATCTGTTAACGACTATTTCCAGACTCGATTCCTGTATCTAGCCAGGGCATGTCTGAAGAGTTGGAAGATTCGATTCCTGTATCTAGCCAGGGCATATCTGTTGACGACTATTTCCAGACTCGATTCCTGTATATAGCCAGGGCATGTTTGAAGAGTTTGAAGATTCGATTCCTGTATCCAGCCAGGGCATATCTGTTGACGACTATTTCCAGACTCGATTCCTGTATCTAGCCAGGGCATGTCTGAAGAGTTTGAAGATTCGATTCCTGTATCCAGCTAGGGCATATCTGTTGACGACTATTTCCAGACTCGATTCCTGTATCTAGCCAGGGCACGTCTGAAGAGTTTGAAGATTCGATTCATGTATCCAGCCAGGGCATATCTGTTGACGACTATTTCCAGACTCGATTCCTGTATCTAGCCAGGGCATGTCTGAAGAGTTTGAAGATTCGATTCCTGTATCCAGCCAGGGCATATCTGTTGAAGACTATTTCCAGACTCGATTCCTGTATCTAGCCAGGGCATGTCTGAAGAGTTGGAAGATTTGATTCCTGTATCCAGCCAGGACGATATCTCCTTGACCAACTTTTCTTAAGTTCCAGATCAACACCTGTAACAAGCCAGGAAAATATCTGTGAACGACCGATTGTGGATTAACACCTGTAACAAGCTAGGAAATTATCTACAACACCACTTGGGGCATTCGAATGTCAAAAGTGTTCAGCAATTCCTTCATCACCTGTTGGAAGATACGGTCCAGAGGTGCTCCAAACACGGTTGCCATTCTGTCACCTTTCTTAAGTTTCAGATCAACGCCTGTAACAAGCCAGGAAAACATCTGCGGACGACTGATTATGGATCAACACCTGTAACAAGCCAGGAAATTATCTGCATCACCACTTGGGGCATTCGAATGTCAAAAGTGTTCAAAAACCTGATGCAGTTTTACACGAACTCATCGTCAGGAAACCCTACACCGGTTCCCTTTCAACCCCCGATGTAGTTTTACACGGACTCATCATCAGGAAATCCTACATAGATCTCCTCAAAACAGGAAGTCCCCAGTAGTTTGGCATACAACCCAAGCTTCTGATTTCCCCAACAGTGGTTCCAAGACTTCTCATTTTCAACAATCAAAAGATTCTTTCCCTCCCCGGCAGCAGTCAAGATTATGTTATCTTCAACCACCCAGGATTCATTTATCCTCAGCAAGATAGCTCATCAGCTTACATGCGCATTCATCACATTCATGTCATAAACATTGATGTCACATACATTGCATCATGCATCATGACATTGCATAACAACTAACTCTTTACCTTTTCAGGAAAGAGCAGTCAACAGACAAAGACCATCACCTTCCGAGGTTCTTTCTAGAAGTAGTTCAGATGTGACCCAGACATGGCGACATTCTGATACTTATTCCGGATTCACTCAGAAGTAGTTCAGATGTGACCCAGACACAGCGACATTCTGATACTTATTCCAGATCGATCCGGATGCAGTTTTACACGGACTCATCATCAGGAAACCCTACACCGGTTCCTTCTCCACTCCAAGAGTTCTGAAAACAGTTTACGGATTCTTCCCAACAACGGATGTTAACCTATCACTTGTTTAGACTCCTTTCAACTTTTGAAAACAGTTTACGGATTCTCCAAACATGGATGTCAATCTATTACTTATTCAGACCCCCAGTTCAGAGATGGTCCAAAACATGGACACCTTTCTGATACTCATTCCAGATGGCATCTCTAAGCCCATCCCCCGACAAGATTCTATCGCATCAGATGGCATCTTTAAGCCCATCACCAAATGGCATCTTTAAGCCCATTCACCTCTACCATCACATCGCCGAGTGCAAATTTTCTGGGCACTTTAGTGTCCAATCTTCTTTTACCTTCAAGTCGCGAAAGGCAAACTTGCCAATCTAACTCTTCAGGTCCAAGAAGATTGAACAGGGGCAACTGTTGTACCCCAAAATTTGCCCTCGCATTTTTCCTCAAGAAATCACAACTTCAGGCTTTTCCTGATTTTTCAGATTGGCTCAAGAATCGGTCAAACAGACTTTTCTCGTCAGTCAGACACAATTAGGGTTTTATTGATTTTCATGGCTCTAGAACAGTTCACACAGTTTGCTTAGGGTTTTGATTGATTTTGGCTCAACTTTGATCAGGCGAACATTCTTTGGCATTTAATCAGGAATTAGGGTTTTCGTGCGCGGTTCCTCAGAAAGATTTAATTCTGCGATGCTTTGCAAGTTATTCCGAGATTTGGATTGAATTCGCATTGTTTGACTTAATCAGTAAAAGGTTGCATTGGGTTTGAATTTGCAATGTTTGATTAAAGTCAGTAAAGGGAAAAAGCGTCTGGGCAATTGCTGTGATTGACTGTTGTTTTGCTCTGGATGTTGAAAGCGCCAAGATTAATTGATCAAATGTTGAAGCTTTGTTTATTTAATTATTTATATTCTAAGATTAAATAGTTGGAATTTATTTTCAATTATTTAATTTAAAGAATTATAGATAGTAAAGTAAACAAGTAAAAAGAGGAAAAGAATTAATTGGATAAAAGAAAACTTTTTATTTATTTTTAAATTATTTGTACAATTGTTTTGTTTACAATTTGTTTACAACAATGATTTTACAGTAATTTAAACCTAAATAAGACTATCCTAATTTTTTCTAAATCTTCAATTCTTCATCTTTTGCTATTCCTCTCCATTTAATTATTTATCTGCAAAGAAAAGAAGGAAAAAGTCAGTTAAAGCGGATAAACAATTAAAGAGACAGATACAAATAAAGGTCATCATTAAAAGCAAATGGCCGGGATCAGTTAGCCCTCTCTGCAAATCACGGGATTTCTCCCGGTTCACAAAGAAGGTTGAAAATGTTTGCAAGTCAAAAATGAATGCACAAAAGTCAAAATTGCACAATTCAAAGATTGTCAAGAAAACTGCATAGTTCAAGTCTCAAACAACATGATGCAAAGTCCAAATCCAAATCAAACTACAGAGTCCAAAGGCAAACAGAATGGCCTAACTAATGTCAAACTAAACAAAAGTTGCCCAAAGGATGTCAAAGTACAAAAGGCCATCAAAGCTGTCAAAAGAAGATATGCAAATATCAGAAAAGAAGACAAAATATGCAGAGTTAAACAACTATTGCAAGCAAGATATCAAAACATCATTTCCCAGCCATTGCTTTTTCAGAATAAAGTACATGTCAAGCAATATAAAATGCTAAAAGCTATACTGGAGAGAGAAAGAGAGAGAGGAAAGTGCTTAGGCTTACAGGTTTGGCTTTAGGCAAGAAAATATTAAAAAAAAAAGCAATCTGTCAATAAAACTGCTAACAGGGTCAGAAGAGGAGGATATCAAAAAGCATGATATATCAAACAGAGATCAGAGGCAAACCAATACACACAAAAGAATGCAAACTGAAGCATAAGCCTTAACCATCAAAAACCAGCATAAACTGCAACAGCAAGCAAAAGCCAAAACATAAAAACCTTGAACCAAAACTTATCAAGCAAAAGTCAAGACCACCGTCCAAACTCAAGCCCAAACACATAGCCTGAAGTAAACCTCCATCCCAAACCTGTAATGACCAAACAAAAACAGCAAAGCCAAGTTTCAAACTCACCCTGCCTGAAGCCCTTAACCCACAGAAAACCAGTCAAACTTAACCATCAAGAAAGCTTAATAGCCAAAACTCTGTCAAAATCAACAAGCACAAACCTGCTTGAAGCTTTCAAACAAGTTCAAACTCAGTAAACCCGTGCCTCATACCTGCCTAAACATCTAAAGCCATATCAAAACATAGAACCTGTTCAAACTTGCAGCCTAAAACCAGAAAAGCATAAACACAACAAATAACCAGCCTAACCATTCAAGGCCAAAACTTGTACCGGATACCAAGCCTAACCATTCAAAAACCTAAAACCTGCAAGCTTAAACTTGGCAAGATAAAAAAAAAACAATATCCTGTCAAGCCTTGCCAAAGCACAATAGACCTGAAACCAGCATAAATAAAAGCCATACACCAATGGCCTACAACCTGCAAAACCATGGCCTCAACTAGAGCCTCAAGCTGAATCTAAGCCTAAACCAATTTCCAAACCCATCAGGCCTCAGAAAAACTTCATCATAGGCCAATATACAAAAAAAGCAACAGAAGCGAGGCCGAAAGAAGAGAGGAAAAGTATTCCAGGCAACATAATTCCTCAGTTTGAAACCATCATAGGATACCAGCATACAAAGGGTCAAACATACAGAGGCGTCAAGGCAACAGAAGAAGGAGATAAAGAAGTACTGAGGCATACAAAAGGCAACACAAGCATACAGAAGGCAGCAAAGAAAGAAGAAGAAAAGGAATGACATCAAATTAGGTTTTCAGAATGCATCATAAAACCTGAAGAAAAGTACAGAGTACCAAGTTCCAGCAAAAGCAAGCGAGCTCTCATCACGCATCCCCCCGCCGGCAAACCTTCGAACGCCTCCTAATCTCCTCCTTCTCCATCTCCGACAGGTAGTACTCCCTTTCCCTCATTTGAAAATCTTGCGTAAACCATAAACAAAATCAGAACATATAAGAATCAAAACATGCGTAAACGTGAAACCCTCAAAGGATGCGTTGGAACAAAAGTCTTACCCTTTTTACTGTTGCTTGAGCAAACGCGAGGAGAAGGATGAGAGGTGGTGTTGGTGGCCTTGGGCGAAAGAAGCTCAGGCAAAGGCAAAGGCGAACGGGATGACGAATGAAGACGCAAACGGCGCCGCTTCTGTAACAAACCCTAAAGCGTTATCCAAATGAAACGAACTCAAGAACCCTAAAACAAAATTGTTCAAAAGCTTTGGGCCTTGCCCTGTCCAGCATTGCCTAAGCCCGTTTCAGATTTGGCACCTTTTTTTATTATTTTGATTATTCAGTTTGGGCCAAATCCACCAAGCCCATTAAATTGCCAAACTAATTCTTTTTTACATAAAACATATCCTATCTTTTTTTATTAAACAAATTAACATACTTCTTTTTTTTTTTTTACATTAAATTTTTATACTAATACTGTCTTATTTTCTTTATAATACAAACTGTTTTTTTTAAAAATAAAATAACACTTTTTTAAATATTATTAATTGTTATATTTTAGAAAATACAAACATTAACCTTTTTTTCTCTTAAAATTTGAAACATTTTTCTTTTCATTTTATACATAAAAAAGGATTAAATTTAAATACATTGACTTGTACATAATCAATTAAAATACATTTTGTTAATATACATAATTTAATTAAAATTTAAAACATTTAATTAAAATATTCTTTTTGTACATATTAAAGAAAAATACAAGATTACAAATATTAAATAAACAAACATCTAAGTTAACAATACTTAATAATACATTTAAATTCACATCTCGCACTTGTAAATAAATTACACTTACACAATACACTTGACATTTGACAATATACATTTGCTATTCCTATACATTGATATACATTACATTTACACTTTTATCGCAATTCGATTTGGTTGTAAATTATTGGACACTACATTCCTAAAGTCTCATCCCCATTTGTAAATTTGTACCCCCACTCCCGGATACTATTTGTAATAGCGTAGACTTTAAATTCTCGCAATTTACCGCTTTCAATTATACCATGGTTAGACCTAGGGTTTGTATGTACATAAAATCGAACGCTAGATAACCTAATACAAAGACAAATGCATGAAATCAATACACAATCACACTTACACCCCCTAGGGTAATCCCACATGCTGCCTTCCAAAATGGGCCATGCTTGCACGTCGAGTTTCTTTGGCAAAACAAATTCAAATGATCATAAGTCCCTCGATGACGCTTTCGAAAGTTGCCTAAAACGGAATGATCATAGTCCCTTCAAGCAAATTGCCAAAGACACTTGGCACCATTGCATTCATGGTCCATACGATGACCCGCGCCCGTCCCGTTAAACATCCTAAACGCAAGATTGTCCATCAAATTCAATGGTGGAACAAAATTGTTAAAAAAGGGTTGAAAACATAGAGAAAACCTTTGAGTACAATAAGGGTAGACAAAACTCTTAGTTACTTGAGATCAACTTGAAAAAACGCTTGCCTACTTTTCAAAACCACACTCCACAAACACTTTCAAAACAAACTTTCAAAAAAACATTTGAAACATCTTTTCGAAAAGATACACACCTTTGTAAACACTCAAACACGAGTCATTACAATGGTTGCCTAGACAAGGCATCTTTTTTCAAAACATTTTCAAAACACACACACACACACCACAATTTCAAGCAATTGAAAATCAAAGGCAAGTGATCTAAAACCAAGTAACTAAGAGCCCATGGATAACCATGGATGAAAAGGGTGCTAATACCTTCCCTTTTCATAATCTACCCCCCGAACCCACAAAACATCTCAAAAGGTTTTTCCTGTGCTTTTTAACCTTTCCTTTAGGATAAAATAAAAAGTCGGTGGCGACTCTTGCTAAACCGAACAAGTGCGAATACAAACGCAAAACTCAAGTCAGTTCTCCCACCGTATCACAATCATTAACCAAAACAAAGAATAAACAACGTTCATCATCAAAAGCCAACACTCAAAGAAGAGGAAGAAGTCCAGAAGTGAAAGATCAAAACAACAATAGGTCTCAGAAAAAATTCATCATCAACGAAAGTTCAACTCAGAAGAATAAGTTTTCATAAATATTCATCATCACCAAACGTGCAAAGAGACAAATTTCAAAGTTCATCATCATCAGAACATCATTGAACCCAGAAGAAAGAGGAAAAATTTAGAAGCAAAACGATATAGGGTTTTCAGAAACGAAGTCATCATCAAACAACGTAAAGATACAGAAATACCAGAGGTGAGCTAGCAACGCTGTCATCATCGTCCTCCTTCTCCGGCCACCAAGAGCGCCGCTGTTCCAAGTCCTCTCTCCACCATCCTTTCTAGAGAACAAAACGCCAAGGTATTTTTCCCTCAACTTTCCTACATCTCACACCCAAAACATCAAAGATTAAAACATTGTAAAATGATAACATGCAAGAATCAAACCTAAATTGTAAAAACGCGTCAAGAACGAAAACGATACCTTTCAAATCACCGCCTTGTATAGTCACGGAGAGGAGAGGATGGAGGCAATACTCTGGAAGCATGGAGGTGGACGAATCATCGTTTAGTTGAGAATGAGGAAGAGAGAACAAAGAAGATGGAAAGCGGCACCGTTAACTCAAAAACTGAAAACCCTAGTTCTGAAAACGTGAAGCACAAACCCTAAGAACGCTGAACGTTTCAAATGGGCCTTTTCCCAAACCAAAACAAAACATAGGGCCCATCATTTCTGAAGCGCCCCACCCCCTTTTTTTCTTTTCCCCCCTTTTGATTTGTTTGTTTTTTCTTTTCATGGGCCATCCAAAAATCTTCCCCTAAGCCCATTTATCTTTTTTCTTTTAATGTTTTAAAACCAATACCTCTTTTTATCACTTTATTTTCATTTTCTATAATCTAATTCCTTTTTTCTCTTTTGTTAAATAAAAAGAATATATTAAATTTTTGTATAAATTTTCTTAATAATTTTTTTTCTTAATAATTATTACATTTAATCAACATACATAAATAATAGAATTTTAACTTAAAATAATTTTTCTTTTCTTTAAAACTCTTTGTTTATATAATCAATAAAAAGCATAAAATACAAAAAAATAATAAATACTTAAGTCTTTAATTAGGTTAATTTTTATTTATTTGTAAATAAATATACACATCTCATATCTCTTTGATTTTTATTATCTTATACCTTGTTATATTTTTACATTGAGAATGCGACAATTCGATTTGGTTGTAATATATACTTGGACATTACTTTTCTGATAAGACTCATCCCCATTTGTAAACATTTGTACCCCCATCCCCGGATACTTATTTGTAATAACTTAGACTTTAAATTCCCGCAATTTATCGCTTTCCATATACTGTATAGTAATTAGGGTTTGTATGCGAAGATTCAAAATTAATCGTTAGATGACCTAATACAAGATAAATGCATGGAAATCAATACACAATTCACACTTACACCTCTAGGGTAACCTTGCTTGTTGCCTCGGAAAATGCAATCATGTCCCTCGAGTATGAGACACTATAGCAAATGTCCCTTTGATAAACAAAGATTGTAGTCCCTCGATGACCCTCGATGTTGCCTTCGATAAAATGATCTCGTCCCTTACAAAATTGCTAGAGCGTCTCACAAGTTGCTTTCAATGATTGTATACGATGACCCGCGCCTGTCCCGTTTAACATCCCAACACAAGGTTGTTCACCAAACAAAATGGTGAAACAACACTGTTTAAAGGGTTAAAAACATAAGAAAGGTCTTTGAGTAAAATAGGGTAGACAACTCTTAGTTACTTGATCAAAAAAACTTGCAAAACATCCTTTCCATTTTCAAACACGCTTCACAACACAACTTCAAAACAATTTCAAAACAACTTTCAAAACATTGGAATATCTTTTCAAAAAGACACACACCTTTATATATATTTAAACAAGAATCATTACAAAGGTTGCCTAGACAAGGAATCTTTTTCAAAACATTTTCAAAACCACACACACAAAGCACCATTTCAAACAATTGAAAAGCAAAGGCAAGTGATCTAAAACAAGTAACTAAGAGCCCATGGAAAACCATGGATGAAAAGGGTGCTAGCACCTTCCCCTTTTCATAATCTACCCCCCGAACCCAAGAAAACATCTCAAAGGTCTTTCCTGTGCTTTTTGATCTTTCCTTTGGATAAAATAAAAAGTCGGTGGCGACTCTTGCTAAACCGAACAAGTGCCAAAACAAACGCAAAATCCCAAGTCAGTTCTCCCACCGTATCACAGAACTGGCGACTCTGCTGGGGAATATTTTGAAAGTGGGGTTACCTTAGGGTTTTATATCACCTTTACATGCTCATCTTGCTTGATTTGTATGCTTTACTTTTTGGGTTCCTTGTTTGGGCTTGTTTTAAATCCTACACCCGGATTTGGGGACACCTTTTAGGTAAGTAGCAATAAACTGTGAGGGAACTGTGCGGGGTATACCGACATGGTTGAAGCAGTAGCTATGTTAGTGTGACATATTTGTGGGTACCGGTAGCCTTTGAGTTAATCAAAGAGAATACGGGGCCGCTGAGTGATGTCATGAAGCACTAACGAACTCTTAGAACCTTACTTGACCATCTTGGCCTTTTTAGGGGTAGTGAGATGACCGACTTTGGTGCACTCTGAAGTTGGTAGATACTCGATACTACACTCATTGAGGTTGTTTTCTTGGAATATTTTGGTCGCCAGTTAAGTGGCTAAACCAAAACAATGAACACAGAAAATAATCCAATGATATTGAGCTCCTTAGAACCCGGTTTCTATTTTAGGACAGGTTGAGCCAACTAACTTCAAGAGGGTACTTACCTACAAACCCCATGCAAGCCTAAACCTAAGGACTTGTCTGCTCTGTGTGAATATGATTACCTGTATATACACTTGCTTACTTTTGCATACCTGTACATAACATCAAAACATCATACCATAGCATTTTCAATGACCATTTCAAGGATCTCGAGGGTCTTTTGATGCAGGGTCACGTTGAACCAGACAGCTACCAAAGGGAAAGAGGATTCATTTTCCTCTAAACAAACGCCGTCAAAGATCAAGTGCAACAACTTGAATCGGGGGCTATGACCCACTCGACATGGTGAGCTTGATTCTCGTGGAAAGACATCCACCAATACAAAGTTCTCCAGTCAAAGATGCTGATCAAAGTTTAACCTCTAACATTTTCTTGTGTTTACCCCGAGAGATCCTTGAAAACATGCATCCACATATCATGCATTGTATCATAACAGGTTTTCCTTTTCAGGTTTCCTTATTCTCCTACTGTTTATTTCAGTAGAGATGGCTCTAGAGAGGACTGTCAAAGATATCCAGGATCAAAATGCTCAACTTCAAGAAATGTTCTTGAACCTGTCCCAGGGGCAAGAAGAAGTGAAAGCTCTCCTCACAAGGGGCATGGTCCTAGGGAATTCAGGCAGTGTCAGGAATGATCAGTTGGAAGAACTACAGTTTGAGCTGGCCACAATGAAGATCCAGATGATGGGACAACTGGTGGGCCAGATGGATCTCATTCAAGACCTGGCTCAAAGACAAGAGGAGCTCAAGGTTCTCGTCAACAAACTGCTTCGAGACAACCAAGTGGAGCAAACATCTAGGATTGAAGATCGAGTCATCATTCAACCTCCTTCGAGACAAGAAGACAATGGAAAGGCTCCCCAACTTGCTTCAGGGTCACAAGCCCAACAACAACCTCGCCAGCATCAACGGGGTAATCGGCGTAAGAAAAATACGTCTGGAAGACATTTCTCTGAGACTGACATACCATCATCTCTAATACTGAAACGCTTGTTGGAGGTCAATATGCTTGCTTTAAAGGATCCTATTCGGAAGCCTAATACCTCTACTCCTAGCTATCACCCCGATGCATTTTGTGTATACCACACCCATAGTCCTGGACATGACACCGGTGACTGTTGGGCTTTGAAAAACAAGATCCAAGACTTGATTGACGAAGGAGTGCTAGAATTCATGCCGGATGGCGAGATGAAAATCTTCCGCTAAGGGTTCTCCACCTGAATTGACAAAGTTCGAACTAAGAGACTTTTGTTTCATTTGAATGTTCAAGTTGTAATTTCTTTTGTTATTTAAACAATTATTTGTTGATGTCAAACTCTGTTTCATTAATGCATTGCATATGTTTGTCTTGAATTCATCCATTCGTTTTCACTATTCTTGAATTATGCTTCCTACTTTCTTCATGATATTTAACTCTTGATAAAAAGCTACAAGCCTTTAGAGGGAGGATGACGAAACAATACCATAATCTCATACAGTATGCTTTTGGACAGACCTTGCTGACGATGTACAGACGTTTCTTTCAAATCCTAAACACTGGAATTATAAGGAAGATAATCCCTAGTCAACCCCTTCGAGCCAAAGAAGTAGGAGTTTTCTGTTTTAAACACAAATCAAAACCTTTGATTTAAACCTGGGGCAGGGTAGTCTCTCAGTTAATTCAAAAGATGCGCATTGAAATCACAAACTCTCAGTTCGTAATACAACGAATAACATCAAAAACATTCCTTTGGAACCAAAAGACAGTGATGGTTCCTTATCTCATAGGCAGTCATTATATCTCAAAAGAGAAAAGCCCACTGAGCCAAAACCTACAAAGGAGGCTTAAGAAAGCTGGGGCATCCCGCTGACTGTAATCTCGAAAACCAGAACAGTCAGGCAAAAGTTAGGGATAATAAACCAAAAGAAAGAGGTCGTTATAAATCCTCAACAACATGAAAAAATGTTGCGTAAATGACTGCCTTCCAATAAATTCAACAGGTGTGAACCATCACCCAAAATGTCATTCCAAACTCGATTAGAGTTCGACGCACAATTAACTGAGTTTAGGATTGAAGAACATCATGAAGAGCTGGTGGGTACAAATATACTTTGAGCCTTTATCCTTTGTTTCTTAAACCGTGAACCAAGCCACGTTACAACCCTTCAAAATTCCTAATTGAAGCATGGGTTAGTTCGAAAGCATACTGTTACAAAAGGTATCCTGGCTCCTGTAAGGCTTTGCTCTAAATCTTGTGTTTGAATTTGTCTTATAAAAAGTTTTCTGCTAAAAAACGCATTTTTCAAAAACTTTGAGATAAGCATAAACTTTGCATTATTTTAATATCATTGTTTGCACATGTTTATTTGTTTGACAGCGAAGAAATTCACAACAGTGAATGTTCGGAGAAACGAAAGCTCTCTCATTGAATGAAATCACTTCAAGTGGGATGACACTCATGTTGCAAAGATCTCCTATCAACAAGAAGGGGACTTGGTTTGGTATAGTCCAACAAATCTGGGGCAGTCCAGTCAGGATTTCAACAAATCTTTCAAAGTTCAGTAAACCTGGGGCAGTCCAGTCAAGATTTCAACAAATCTTTCAAAGCCCATTAAACCTGGGGCAGTCCAGTCAAGATTTCAAGAAATGTCTCAATTGCAGGATAACCTGGGGCAAGTCTTCCTCACCATCACCTGGGGCATTTAAACTTCAATCTCAACAAAGGGTTATATGCAGTCCAAGTTTCCTGGCAATACCACAAACATCTGATACTAGGGGCAGTGATGAACCTCTCAGAAATATTTCTGAAAAGAAGTTCAAACGTCCTCGAGAAGTTTATCACCTCTCTAAGCAGACCAACAGTCATGGGTTTATTTCCCCAACATTTACCAAGGATTTATTCTCCAAGATGTCGATGTGTGGTAGTGGAAAATCGTCTTTAGGGCTAGCCCTGTTTAAATCCCGATAGTCCATACACATTCTGACTTTGCCGTCCTTCTTAGGCACGGGCACAATGTTAGCAACCCATTGTGGATAGGAAGTAACAGCCAGAAAGCCAGCGTTGAATTACTTCATTACCTCAGCTTTGATCTTCTCAGACATGTTGGGCCTCATTCGGCGGACCTTTTGCTTGATTGGTGGACATTCTTCTCTTGTAGGGAGATGGTGAACCACAATATCTGTGTCTAATCTCGGCATGTCTTCATAGGACCAGGCAAAGATCTCAACATATTCGTTCAACAACTGCACTAGACGCTCTTTGACACCTGGTTCCAGGTTGGCACCCACCTTAACCTCTTTCTTGTCTTCCTCTGTTCCTAAGTTGATGGTCTCTAGCAACTCCTCATCGGGCAGAATGGCCTTTTCCTCTTGTTGCAGAAGTCTGGCTAACTCTCCCGGCACTTCACAGTCTTCGTCAACTTCGTACTCAGCATGATTGACCAAATCTTCAGAGTTACTGAAGGCTAAAGCTGAATAGTCACCCATGGAATCTGGAGTGGATGGGTACCTGCATTTGTGAGTGTGGGTGTGTGTAAGGGATAGCCATCCTTAAACAAAACAAAATGCAAAAGGAAAGAAAATGAACACAATAGTTTATAGATGAAAAAGTCCAATGATTCATTAAAACATGGCAAATGATAATGAAGAAAATAAAGCCCTTACAAATGGACCTATATGCCCCGGGCAAGGCATAAGGTGAAAATAGTGTACGAATTGTTTAGTTATTACAGACCAAAATAGGAAATTGTTCAAAGATAAATTTACTGGTTGATGAAGGTGATGGGAATAAAATCCTTTGCTTCCCAGTTGCTTAAACCCCCTTCGACGGTTGGAAATATCCAATCTTCAAAGTTGTCCTCCTCCTCATCATCTTCTACAACATTAATTTCATGGTGAGTGATTTTTACGGGTGGTCTTCCAGCCTTGGAGCGACGCATGGCTTTCTGGCCTGCAGCAGTAAACCCTAGTCCACACTTGTCCGTCTTATGGGGAAAATCAGGCAGTTGCCCCCACACTGTGCTCTTTCCTTCTTTAATTATAGCCTCTGCATCCTTGAGAGATGCCATCCTAGATACATGCTTGGGAACGATAGGCACCTCAACCATTGTCTTCGCAACTGCGATCTCAGGAGAAACTTCCTCAAAATGTTGGAAAGGCGTTTCTATGAACTCGCCATCCAACTCCACATAGCGGGAGGAGTTGAGGTGACTTATCATGTACTCTTCCTCGTCGTGCACCGTTATAATCTTACCCTTAACAGGATACTTCAACATTTGGTGTAAAGAGGAGGTAACTGCCCCGCATAATGGATCCACAGCCTTCCCAACAAACACGAATATGAAGGACGAATGTCCATCACATAAAAGGTGGAGTTGAAAACTTCTGTGCCCATTTTGATAGGAATGTCAACCTCTCCGTGAACCATTCTTTTGGACCCATCAAAGGCCCTAACAACGATGTTACTGGGTTTGAGGGTCAATCCTTCGCAGTCTAAACGGTCTAATGCTTTCTTCGGCAGCACATTCAAGGAAGAACCAGTATCAACTAAGACATGGGCGAGGGTGGTTCCCCTGCATTCAACTGAGACATGTAGCGCGTCGTTGTGTTTCCTTCCCTTGGGAGTCAAATCAACATCGAAAAAACCAAGACCATTATCAACAGTAAGGTTGGCCACGCACTCCTGAAACTGGTCAGCCGAAGTTTCTTGGGGCACATGTGCCGTCTTCAAAAATTTGATTAAGGCCTTAGCATGGGCCTCAGAGCAGAGTAGAAGAGCCAACATGGATATTTTGGAAGGGGTCTGCCCTAGCTGTTCCACGACGTCGAAATCGCTCCTTTTGATTATTTTCAAGATTTCTTCCATTTCTTTCTGGGTGGTTTCAGGGATAACCACAGTATGAGCCTTCGTCCTGACAGGAGCTTCTAGTATCCCCTTACCCTTATCGGTAGTATCAACAGATGGTCTTACTTCAGGAGTATCCGATTCTTCAATTATCGGGTCTTGCACAGATGGCTTAACAGGCACAAAAGCTTTCGAGGGTCCGAAAACTGCTCGAGGGGGAGCAATCTCCGGAGAAAAAATTCGTTCGCTGCGAGTTATCTTGCTTGTTCCCGCAATGTTCCCTATATCAGGGGTTTCCTCTTCAGAATTCTCTTGGACTGCTTCAATATATTTGATACCATGATAGAAGATTTCTCCTCCGTAGTTCCATGGTATCGTTTTGTTAGATTGATACGGGACAGGCCCCGGCATGGTGATTTTTAATGGTACAAATTTAGGGTCGGGCGTAATCTTGACAGGCCTTTTGCAAGCCTTGGGAAGATTGTCGGAGATGGCTATTATTGTGATGTCATTGGTCTAAGTAGCAACAGTAGCAGGAGTAACAGGAGTGAAGGTATCAACAAGAGTCTTTTGGAAGAGTATCTCTTGGGTATCCATCAGGCATTGGATACCTGATTTCAACATTGGGCTGTCAGCTCGTATGTTTAAACAAAAGTAGCAGTCTTTTCCACAGCCTGGGAATATCCCGGCTCTCATCAAATTCACTTTAATCACTGGTAAGGGAGTCAAAAGGTCAGCAACATTGGTAACATGAAGGTCTTCCATAACGGCATGAACATTATGACCGTGCTTGGGCATTGGGGCAGAAATCACATTTGTCTTTTCGGGCGCATCGAATTCTACTTCCTTGGCGTCAATCAGGTCTTAGATTTTGTTCTTAAGAGCCCAACAGTTGTTGGTATCATGCCATGCACTGTCAGAGTGGTAAGCACACTTGGCATTGGAGTGGTAGTATGGAGAGGAGGTATTAGGGTTCTTTGGTGCTTCCTTCAAATTGGTAAGATTTAGCTTTAGCAAATGAGGGAGTACTTGAGCTGGCGTCATGTTGATTCGGGTGAACTGTCGTTGTGGCCTTTCTACCCGTTGTTGATTAGATCTTGGCTGATTGCTGCGAGGTTGATCATTTGAAGAGTTTTGAATCATCACAGCCCCTACAGTTGGTCGGCGCTCGGTTCTTCCTTGACTTTTTTGAGAATAAACAGCAGAGGCTTCCTTCTTAGCTGGGAAGGTCTTCTTAATAGCGGTGGACGCAGAGGCATCTTTCTGAATCTTACCACTTTTAATGCCGACCTCGACTCTTTCACCGGTCAAATTAGTTCGGTGAATCCTACGGAGGAACTCCCGATTAAATGATTGAAGAAAGGGCCAGACAGGGTCCCTAAAAACATGTCAACTACCTCCCTATCTGATAATGGTGGCTGCACCCTTCCAGCCAAATCACGCCACTTCTGGGCATACTCTTTAAATCCCTCATTAGAAGCCATACCCATAATCTGTAGCTGAGTACGAGTGGGTGCTAAGTCAGCGTTGTATTGGTACTGTCGGTAGAATGCAACAGTTAAAACTTCCCAGTTGTGGACCTCAGACCTCTCAAGTTGATAGAACTAGTCCAATTGTGTGCCTGACAAACTGTCTTGAAAAAAGTGTACCCAGAGGTCTTTATCAAATGAGTGGGGTTTGATCTTTCTGACATAGGATCTCAGATGCATCTTTGGGCAGGACAGGCCGTCATACTTAGAAAATGTTGGTACTTTGAACTTGGGAGGGATGACGATCCTAGCGACCAGCCCTAGTTCTTTGAAATCTAAACCAGGTACCCTTTGCAACTCCATGGTTGCCAATCGATCCACAAGATTTTTATATTTATCATTCGCCGGGGGATATTGTTGTTCGGAGTAGTCTTCATCCTCTTCCTTTTCTTCCTCTTCAACTTCAGATTCAGAAGGTACCGCAACTCCTTTTCCTTTACCAGCCCCTTCATCAGACGTTGAGGGGAACTCGAGAACTTTTCTAGCATTGCTTTCAAACCTTCTTCCAAAAGTGGCTACTCTGGGCCTTTTCTTCTTTTTCTCTTTATTTTTCTCCAACTGTGCTTTAAGGTCCTCTTGAACCTTTGCTAAGGTCATGAGGAGTTGCTGGAATTGAGAATTATGTGCTTGCAGATCCTTAACCGTCTGCTCCAAATCCATCTTGCTGAAATAAACAGCAGAAAGATAAGGAAACTTGGTGTGAAGACCTGTTTATGCATATGATGAATGGTATGTTATTCATGTAATGCATTCAAGGATTCAGAAATTCAAATTTGTTTCAAACAAAAAGGAACACACGTCATATTAAGAAGAGATTGTCAGTACATAAGTGCCCCATGGGCAAAATATTACAAAATTCTTAATGCAAAAAGACATTGCGCATCCTCTTTGGTGCGATGTAAGTGTTGAGAGTTTCCTCCTCATGAAGTCGGAGGGTAAGCTCCAAAACCTTCTTCTCACTGGCATAGAAGTTGGCTTCAAAAGTATTCTGTTCTTCCTTGAGTTGGATCCAACTCTTTTGCAATTCTTCCCATGATGTTGGCATGTCAGGATGTAGGAGGGTGTATGGAACCTCTCCTTCCATAACAGGCTCTTTGATCAAGGGGAGAATGTGAGGGTATGGCATCATAAGATTCTGGGCGCGGGTTCGTACCCACTTGAGATAAGGCTCAAGGGGGATGGAATTCTTGTGCCCCAATGTCTTACTATCCACCTTGTTGGGCATCCTCCAAGCTCTGATGAACCTTTGTCGAAGTCCTTGCGCATCGTTGTCGAAGTCAAAAACCAAGTCAGGAATCAGCATGTCATGAGGGTCGTCCCTCCGAGTATATCCAAACTGTCTTAGAGCTAAACAGGGGTTATAGGTAATTCCTCCCCTAATGCCAAGTAGTGGGACATTAGGGAATTCCCCACAACGATCAATGATGATGACATTTTCCCTAGACTGAGAACACCAATGTACATAAGAATGTGTGAGGGTCATCAATCGTTGTGACCACCTTAAACCCTGCTCATTCTTCAAAACTGATTGTGGAAGGTGAGAAATAAACCACCTTGCTAGGAGAGGAGTACAACACATGAGAACACCTTTTTTCCTCATTGTCCGTGTGTAAAATGAGTGTAGGATGTCCCTAAGCAATGTAGTTACAGGATTCCGGGATATGAAAATCTTGACAGCATTCACATCTATAAGTTAATCAGGGTTTGGGAACAAGACCAACCCATAGATGAGGAGTACCACAATCTCTTCAAAAGCTTGTAGATCTAGAGAATTCCAACAGTCTTGTGCCTTCTCAAACAGAAACTTTGCCAAGAAACCCTTGACACCACTTCTGGTTTCCCAATGTCCTTTGATGTCAGATGGTTGCAAGTGTAATGCTTGAGCAACATCTACATGCTTTGGTTCTTTTTTCTGTACTGTTGTAGGGTAGTTGATGAAGAATAGTAATTCTCAGGAGTTGAGAAAATTCCTCCAAAGTGGGCACTAGTTGATAATTTGGGAATGTGAAACAGTGGTGTAGGGGGTCAAAGAACTGGAAGAGAACTTTCACCAAGTCTTCCTCAATGTTGGAGTTGACCAAGTTGAGAAGTCTACCATGTCTTTCACTGAAGAGAGAATTCTCTGGAATCCTGGATGTAAGCTCCTTGAGTTAAGGAGGTATCCTCACAAGGTTGACTTGAATTGTTTTCCTGCGAAGAGATTCCATGACCTACAAAACAAGAACAAAGATGAAGATCCAAACCCTTGAAATGGTTAGTGGATGCATATGATGCTTTATGATGTTCATGATGTATGCACAAACACATGTACAAGCAAGTCACACAAAACCCTAGTTTCAGGCTTGCATGAGGTTTCATAGGTAAATACCCTCTTGAGTTTAGTTGGCTCAAACCTGTCCTACAAATAGTAATCGGGTTCTAAGGAGCTCAATAGCACTGGATTGTTTTCTATGTTCATTGTTTTGGTTTGTCCAGTTAACTAGCGACCAAAATATTCCAAGAAAACAACCCTCAATGAGTGTAGTATCGAGTATCTACCAACTTCGGACTGCACCAAAGTCGGTCATCTCACTACCCCTAAAAAGGCCAAGATGGTCAATTAAGGTTCTAAGAGTTCATTAGTGCTTCATGACACCACTCAGCGGCCCCATATTCTCTTTGATTGACTCAAAGGCTACCGGTACTCACAAATATGTCACACTAACATAGCTATTGTTTCAACCATGTTGGTATACCCCACACAATTTCCACAACGTATTGCTATTTACCTATGAATGTTTCCCAAATCCGGGTGGAGGATTTCAAGCCCAAACAAGATAACCAAATATAAAGCAATCAAAGAAAATAATATAATCATGCAAAGGGTGATCTAAGCCCTAAGGTTAATCCACTTTTCAAGTGCCCCCAGCAGAGTCGCCAGTTCTGTGATACGGTGGGAGAACTGACTTGGGATTTTGCGTTTGTGTTCGCAAATGTTTCGATTTAGCAAGAGTCGCCACTAACTTTTTATTTTATCCTAAGGAAAGGTCAAAAAGCACAGGAAAGACCTTTGATATGTTTTCTTGGGTTCAGGGAGTAGATTATAGAAAGGGAAGGTATTAGCACCCTTTCTATCCATGGTTATCAATGGGCTCTTAGTTACTTGTTTAGATCACTTTCTTTGCTTTTCAATTGTTTGAAATGGTGCTCTTCAATTGTTTGAAATGGTGTTTTGTGTGTGATTTTGAAAGATGTTTTGAAAAGTGGCCATCGTTGTGGCAACCTTTGTAATGATTCTTGTTTGAATGTATACAAAGGTGTTTTTGTCAACTTCAAGCATTCGATTCTCCCTAACCATAAAGGTGTTTGAGGAGTTCTTGGACATTTTGGAAAGCTTGCAACATGTACTATAATCCATCTTTGAAATGAAACTTAAGACTCCAAGTGGAACTATGTGAAAAATGGCCAAGAAGATGGGTCAAAATCCTGCCTAAACTAGGGCAAAATTTCTCTAAGTTAAAAGTTTTAGGTACCCTTGTTCCAAAAATCATAACTTGAGATCCAAGCTTCTTTTGAGAAAACTTTTTTGAATCAAAGTTGTAGACTTTGTGATGGACTACAACTTTCATGTTGTAAGTTTTGTTTGAATCCATTTGCATCTTGGTGAAAATGTGGGACAGAGTTAGGAAAAATTAAGAAAATTTCATAACTTAGAAAATTTCTAAGTTATGAAATTTTTCCATTTTAAACCCTAATTTGCAATTTTGGGTTTCTTGATGAACAAGTTTCATAATTTGACATGTCTTGATGAAAAATGACCCTTGGCACTTGATTTTGACCAAAAAGTCAAAGTTTGACTTTTCAGTGTACAGTCAAATTTTGATCAGTTGACTGAAAAATTCATCTGTCAATCCTATGCATTTGAGATCTTTTGAACTTGTTGAATGGGTCAAGATAATGTAATTGAGTCCTTGAGTCCATGGTTAAACTTTATTTGCCATTGGCTAGGTCAAACAGTCAAAAATTGCCTTTGCACAGGCAAAACCCTAAAAATGACCATTTTGCCCTTTTGGTGATCTGATCAAATTTCTTGTGGAATTATGATCCAAACTTGATCAAATGGTTCATATGAGTTCATAATGTTGATGTGGGTCAAAATTCATGAGGTTTGACTGTCAATTGGCCACAGTTGACTTTTTCCCCAATATAGCTGATTTCTAGGTCAACTGTCCAGTTGACTGGGCAAAAATTTGATTCAAGGCTTGAAACTTGGTATGGACAAAATTGTGAGTCCAACATGAAGTATGAAAGTCACTTTTGGCATTTTAGGTCAAAACATCCATGTGCAAACTCAAACCCTAATTTAGGACAACAGTGTAAGGAGGTGTCTTGAGCAGAGCAAACCCTAGCTTGATCTTGAGTTCCAAGAGTCTTGTGATGAGAAATGTTGATGAAATGAGAGGGAAAATTTTGGGGTACAACATATAGATTTTTTTATTTTTATCCCTAATTTTTTCCTGAACCCTTTTGGTTCGCCGGTGTAGCGATAAAAAAATGTAGCGGGGTAAATCGGAGATCGAACTATTAATTAATTCGTCTCACAAAAGCAAGAGTCGCCACCGCACTTTATTATTTCCAAGGGAAAAGGGAAAAGAGCGAAATAAAACCCTAAAATATGCAATGTAAAATAATACTTTAAAAGTAATGAAAATACAAGGCGTTTTTGAAAAGAGGTCTAGAGTTCGGGGGTTGGTTATACAATGGGAAGGTATTAGCACCCAATGTATCTATAGTATTATATAAGAACCTTTTGAAATATCTGTTTTTGGTTAAAATTGTTTGTTTGATTAAAATGGTTCATTTGGCTAAAAATAGGTGTGGGCGAGAGTTTGAAGATACGACGACCTAACGTCAAAGTTTTGACTTAAAAGGTGTGAGTTTTGAAAAATTGAATATTTGGGAAAATTATCTTAAGTTTTTTAAGGAAATAATAAATGGAGGATGAATGAGGGTATTCGCACGATGTTTTTTTGATGACATGAAGTCGACAAAAATTAAACAATTCCCTTGGATTTAAATCACAAATAATTAAACATAATAATCGAATAAAAGTAAAAGCATAAGCACTTGTAGATCCACAAGAAAGATAGACAAACAATTAATAACAAAATAAACATTAAGAATTTATGTTAAAAGATACAAAGAAAATCAAGTAACAAAATGTAACTAAGCAACTAAGACAATATTAGAATTCACTAAAGATATCAAATTGAAATTAAAATTAAGCTAATTAAATATGTTAAATAAAATTGTCTAAAAAAAATATATTAAATTTAAACTAATTTAAATAATAAAATGTATCTAATTAGAAGAAATTTTATTAATCAATTAAAAAAAAGGGACTAGTTAAACTAAATTGATAAACTACTAAAAAAAACTAAACTAAATAAAGATAAGGTGCAGACAAAATTATTAGGGGAGGAAGTAAAATTTTCGAAATTGAATCCTGCTCCCTCTTTCAAACTCTTTCTCCCTCTCTTCTAAATCGAAATCGAACAACACCAACAACGAATCCTGCTCCCTCTTTTGAACTCTTCCTCTCTCTTTTCTAAATCGAAATCGAACAACACCAACAACGAATCCTGCTCCCTCTTTCGAATCCTTCCTCTCTCTTTTCTAAATCGAAATCGAACAACACCAACAACGAATCATGCTCCCTCTTTCGAACCCTTCCTCTCTCTTTTCTAAATCGAAATCGAATAACAACACTGCTTCTAGTTTCGTCATGGCTCTCGTTAACTCTAAAACAAAACAACAACAACGGTAACTCGTTCTATACTCTATTTCCAACTGTCTCAATCTTTCTTATGCGATAAACAATGATAACAACTCAACTCAAAACAAATCGATTCAGGCATGGCTATAAAAGCTAAATAATCAAAACAAGAAATTTCAACATTCAACAACAAATCATGATGAATCACGATGGTATACAAAATGCAAAGAGAGAAAAAAAAGATGAACTCACAAGGTCGGAGCTAGTCGAACGAGCTTACGATTCCTCTGGAGGCTTTAACGGGTAAGGCTGTGAATTCCACTTTCTTTTGCTCTCTGATTCTTTCTACTTTCAGAAACTGACTCGAAAATGTTGGTGTTGTTGAGGCGATGAGTTCCTGTGGATGGTTGTGCTTGGTTCAAAATGGTGCAGGTTAGAAGGTTTGCTTCTGTTTACAGGTTGTGGTTTTTTTTTTTGAAAGTAGGCTTGGATCTATTGTTTATGTTTTGAGTGGAATGGTTTTTTGGTATTTTTGACTAGGCTTGTTGTTTGTACAGGCTTTGGTGGTTTTTTATGCAGGTTTGTGCTTCTGCAAGTTTTGTGTTTTTTCTCTTTTTGAACTGCCTTTTTCGATTGTATATCTGCCTGTTTTATAGTGAATAAGAATGAGGTTTTGGGAGGGAAAATTTTGTGAGTTTGAACAAATATGATGATCTGATTTATGGCTTTTTGATACAGGTTTTTGTGTGTGTTATTTGATGCAATTTCTAGACTGATATGCTGATCTTATAACAAGGCAGCAGAGATTATGTGACTGTTTTTCTTGGCATTACTTGTGCAGGTTTGGCAGGTTTCTTGTTGCAAGTCTTTGGACTTATTTTTTCAGCATATGGACAAACTTATATGGACATAGCATAATAATCATCATATTAATAATAATAGTAATGACAATAATAATGAAATAAACTGTTAGTAAAAACTAAACTGAAAAATACAAAAGTGAAATAAAAGAGATATTAAAATTGGTTCTAAAATCTATTAATAATTCAACTTAAAAAATATTTCAAGTGGAATTATAATCAAAATTTACACCAAAATTAATCATAAAGAAATAAAAATAAATGAAAAATCAAACCATATATTTTCAAATTTTTGAATTGCAACTAAAGAAACACAAAGTAGACTTACATACTCAAAAAATATAAAAAGCAAAAGAACTTATATGTATTTTGAGATTTTTTGAATTATCAATGAATTAAATATATAAATTAAATGAAACTAACAAAACTATAAAATTTTTATATTTTGGATAAAGTAAAACTGATATGAACTAAATATATTTTGTGGATTTTCTTTTTATGAAAATAAGAATAAAATAAAAATCATAAAAAATGAAAAAAATCATGATTTAGTAAAGTCGGACAAAAAACCAGTTAAATTTCACTAAATTCACAACAGTTTCTAACGTTTCTATTTTTTGGTGGATTTTCAAAGCATAATCATCTCTTGTATTGTAAAGAAAAGTTGTAGTTGTTGCAAAGGAGAATCATATGTAAAAGAACCACTAAAAAAATTTTCGAAATTTGAAGAAGTTATAAATTTTTGAAACCTGACTCGAGAATTGGCAAAAATAGGTCGAATCACTTGTGAACGCTTGCTATGTAATAATGCAGATGGGAGGTGGTATATTAGGTCAAAATTTGGGGTATGACAGTCGGGATGCCCTTATTTTTGCTTAGGCCAGTCAAACTAGCAGGTCTTTGTTCATGCGCAGTATTATATGACTATGTCCACGCTCTCAGGGTGTAGGGAGTTGTCACTGTCGGTAGTGTTGTGTCGCCATACTACCAGAAGATGTTCGTTTGATCATGTAAGATTCGTTGCTGGAATTCATGTCCAATGCCCCCAAGTGATTTAGATGGAGATTTTCCCCTGGCTATTTGGCATCTTTGAGAGATTCCTTGAATCTTGACTTGACTGCCCCAGATGATGGATAATGATCATGTCGTGCCCCTTGGTTGGAAGTGTTTTTCCACTTGGGGTGACCCTTTTTTATTGAGAAGGTTTTTGTACACTAGATATTTGTCGTGCGACTTTCCCTGCTGTTTGAACAAATGGCCATATGCAAACAATGTTATTTTAAGAATTCAAAGCTTATGTCTGTCTTGAAATTTTTGAAAATGCATTTTTCATTAAAACAGGAAAATATTGTAAAATGTGATGTCAACTCAGGATTTACAGCAAGTCCTACAGGAGTCAGGATACCTTTTGTAACAGTATGCTTTCGAACTAACGCATGCTTCAGCTAGGACTTTTAAGGGTTATAACGTGGCCTGGTTCACGGTTCAAGAAACAAAGGATAAAGGCTCAAAATTTATTTGTATCCACACGTTCTTCGTGATGTTCTTTAGTCCTATACTCAGTTAACTGTGCGTTTAGATCCCGTTTGAGTCTTTGCTCGGATGTTCCAGTGATGGTTCGGATACTGACAGTTTATTTTGAATAGGCAGTCATTTTTTTTGTTGAGGGCTCGTAGGACCTCTTTCTTTTTTATTTTATTATCCCTGTCTTTTGCCTGAACCGTTTCTTTTTGTGATTACAGTCAGCGGGATGCCACAGCTTTCCTTAAGTCTCCTTCATAGGTTTTGACTTAATGGGCTTTTATTTTGAGAGATAACGACTGCCTGTCTTGACGATTATAGGGAACCATCACCGTCTTTTGTTTCGGAAGGACGTCTTTGATGCCATTCATTGTGTACCTGGATTAACTAAGAAAACTACCCTGCCCCAGGTTGTGATTAAGGGTTTTAATTTGTGTGGAAATAAAAACTCCTACTTCTTTGGCTCAAAGGGGTTAACGAGGGATTATCTTCCTTAAAACTCCATTGTTTAGGATTTGAAACAACGCCTATACATCATCAGTGGGGTCTATTCAAAAGCATACTGTAGAGATTTTGATATCATTTTCGTCATCCTACCTCTAAAGGCTTAGAGTTTCTTTTTAATCGAGAGTTGAACATCACAAAAAGGAAAGCAATTTAGATATAGTGAATACGAGTGGATTGATTCAAAACAGACATATGCAATGCATTGATAAAGTAACAAAGTTTGACATGAACAAATATTCGAACAAGCAAAATAAAATTACAACTTGAAAATTCTAATAAACAAAAGCCTCTCTTGTCAGAACTTGTCACTTCAAATGGTGACCTTGGAGGATTGACAGAAACATTCCAGTTGACCATCTTGTGTGAATTCCAAATCCCCTTCATCAATCTGGTTTTTAATTTTGTATTTCAACTGCCAACAGTCGTCAGTATCATGCCCCAGACTGTTGGAGTGATATGCACACCTTGCATCAGGATTGTAGTTAGGTGAAGAAGTCTTGGGATTCGGATGAGGTCCTATCAATGTCACCAGATTCATTTTCAACAAGTGTTGTAAAGCTTGATACAGCGGCATGTTGAGCTTGGTAAAATGCCTCTTGGGCATATCCGGCTTACTCTGATTAACCCGTTGTTTTTGGCGAGGTTGTTGTTGGACCCTTGAGTTAGTAGCAACTTGGAGAGGTCCATTCTTCACCAAACCAAACCCTTGTCTTCTTGGAGGCTGATTAATGACTCGTTCCCCGGCCTCAACTGTTTGCTTCATACTGTTGTATCTGTCTTGATGAAGCTGGTTGATAATGGTTCTCAACTCTTCTTATTCCCGGGCTAAGCCTTGGATAAGAGCCATCTGCCCCAGCATCTGGGTTCTTATTCCATCTACCTCAGCTTGCAATTGCTCTAACCGTTCGTCCTTATTGTCTTCAGGACTTTTCTTGACCAAGTTCCCAACGAGGAGTGTTTTCAACTCTTCCTGCCCCTTGGATAGGTTTAGGAAGATTTCCTTCAACTGTGCTTCTTGAAGATCTCTGTTATCATGTTTGAGATCCATTGCTGAAATAAACAGCGAGAACATGAGAGACCTGTATTAGAAGACCTGTTATGCAATGATATATATGATATATGTATGTGTGATACGGTGGGAGAACTGACTTGAGTTTTGCGTTTGTATTCGCACTTGTTCGGTTGAGCAAGAGTCGCCACCGACTTTTTATTTTATCCTAAAGGAAAGGTTAAAAAGCACAGCAAAAACCTTTTGAGATATTTCGTGGGTTCGGGGGGTAGATTATGAAAAGGGAAGGTATTAGCACCCTTTTCATCCATGGTTATCCATGGGCTCTTAGTTACTTGGTTTTTAGATCACTTGCCTTGATTTTCGATTGCTTTGAAATTATGGTGTGTGTGTGTGTGTGTGTTTTTGAAAATGTTTTTGAAGAGATGCCTTGTCTTAGGCAACCAATGTAATTGACTCGTGTTTGAGTGTTTTACAAAAGTGTGTATCTTTTCGAAAAGATGTTTCAAAATGTTTTGGAGAGTTTGTTTGAAAGTGTGTATGAAGTGTGGTTTTTGAAAAGAAGGCAAGTGTTTTTGCAAGTTGATCTCAAGTAACTAAGAGTTTTGTCTACCCCTATTGTACTCAAAGGTTTCTCTATGTTTTCAACCCCTTTTTTAACAATTTTGTTCCACCATTGAATTTGGTGGACAATCTTGCGTTTAGGAAGTTTAACGGGACGGGCGCGGGTCATCGTATGGACCATGAATGCAATGGTGCCAAGTGTCTTTGGCAATTTGCTTTGAAGGGACTATGATCATTCCGTTTAGGCAACTTTCGAAAGCGTCATCGAGGGACTTATGATCATTTGAATTCGTTTTGCCAAAGAAACTCGACGTGCAAGCATGGCCCATTTTGGAAGGCAACATGTGGGATTACCCTAGGGGGTGCAAGTGTGATTGTGTATTGATTTCATGTATTTGTCTTTGTATTAGGTTATCTAGCGTTTGGTTTTATGTACATGCAAACCCTAGGTCTAACCATGGTATAATTCGAAAGCGGTAAATTGTGAGAATTTAAAGTCTACGCTATTACAAATAGTGTCCGGGAGTGGGGGTACAAATTTACAAATGGGGATGAGACTTAAATAATTACAACCAAATCGAATCTTAATCAAATATAATCAATGTATAGCGAAGTATAGAAAATGTATAATGCATCAAAATGTAAAATGTATTGTGTAAGTGTACATGTATGAGAGTTGTTTACAAATTAGGAAAATGTGAATTTGAATGTATTATTAAGTATTTTATTTGTCAAGTATTATTATCTTTTGTTAATATGTACAAACAAAGTATTGTAAAAAAGAAAGAAAGTCTTAAGTTTAATTATATTTTAGGTATTTTATAAAATCTAAGTTAAATACAAAAAAATGTCCAATTTTTTAGGAAAATTATTATTTATGCTTTAAAATGTAACAAATAGTGAAATTTGTATAAAAGATTTGTTTAAAGAGAATTTTTAATCTATTAATCTAGTATTTGTGCGTTCTTTTTAATATAACTAAATAAAAGATAATTTTAGTATAAAATATATTAGCTTAAGTTAAAAAAATGAAATGGTAAAAATAACAAAAAGATGAATGGGCCAAAGAGATTTAGGGCTTAGTCAGAATTGGAAGCCAAAAAAGGGGGGTGCCAATTAGAACACGTTTTGGGCTTAGTCGTTTCAGAAGGGGCAAGGCCCAGGTTTTGTGACAAGGGTTTTTAGGGTTCATTGATTTTGTTTTCAATTGGGGAAAAAGCTTAGGGCTTGACGTACACAGAAGCGGCGCCGTTCTTCGTTTCACTTCGTCTTCTTCGCTAGGTCTTTCTCGCCATGGTTAGCTACTGATACCTTCCTTATCTCTAGCCACCAGCGCCACCATCTCTTCTCCCCTCAGATCGCTCAGGCAACAATTAAACAAGGTAGTAAATCATCTCAAACTCGTTAGGCGCTTTAGGTTTGCATGTTATGATTTTGTATTCTGATGTTATGTTCATTATTGTTGGTTAACGAGGTCGTGAAAAGGGATGAAAAGAAAATGTACTACCTTTTGGGAGACGGGGGAGAGGGGAGTTTGGAGGCGCTTCGGAGGCCAAGGCGAGGGGAAGGCGCTGATGAACTATCTTGCGTTGCTGGGAGTTATGGTACTCTATCTTTTGCCCTTTTACTGTATGCTTGTGGTACTTCTGGATATACTTCATATGTTTCTTTGGTTGCCTCGATTGTCTCTGATGCTTGCTTTCTGAATTGGTTGCCTTGAGTTGCTTGCCTTGTATGCCTCAGTACTTCTTTATCTCCTTCTTCTGTTGCCTTGACGCCTCTGTATGTTTGACCCTTTGTATGCTTGTTCTTTGCCCAATGATGAATATTTCTGAGGGCTTGTGATGTTTGATCTTTTTGGTGTTTCTGAGTATGCTTATGAGATATGTTTGATGATGCTTGGATGGTGTTGGAAGGTTATGTTGAATGCCTTTGGGCTTGACAGGGTTTTGATGGTTTTACTAATTTAAACTTGACAGATTTTGGCCTTGAATGGTTAGGCTGGTTGTTTGTCTTGACTATGCTTTGGCCTGATAGGTTTAAGCTTGCAGGTTTTGATTGATTTACTGGTTTAAGGTTTATGTTGCAGTTTGTTTGAAACTGGCAAAAATCTGTAGGTTTTGCTTCAGGCTTTGAATGGTAAGGCTTCAGGCAGGTTTGAGGTCTGGTTTACTTCAGGCTATGTGTTTGGGCTTGACAGTTTGTATCAAGGTTTATGCAGGTTGTGAGTTCATGTTTTTGGCTTGGACAGGGTAGGCGTTTTGAGTAGTAAGGCTTGATGCTGTCTTAGGATTTTTCTGGTTCTGAAGCTTGGCTTCAGTTTGGTGCAGGTTAAAGGCTTATGCAGGTTAGGCTTGTATGGAAACAAATGAGGCTTTTGTGAGGTTTTGAAAAATGTCTTGGAGGCAGGCCTTGCTGGTTTTCTCTCAGTTTGTATTGTTTTCTTTTTGATTCTCCCCCCTTCTACTGTTCTATTGACAGGTTTTTTTTATATTTTTTCCTATCTCTCAAGCCTAAACTGTAAGCCCTATTTCTTTTTCCCTCTTCTTCTCTCTCCAGTACAGCTTTAACATTAAAAAATGTTTATGCTTTGTACTTTTCTGAAAGGGTGACTGATGGAAAATGATGCTTTGAAGAGCTTGCTTGCACATGTGGTTTAACTCTGCATATTTGTCTTCTCTTTTCCATACTTTGTGCTGCATCTCGTACCTTTTGATACTTTGATATCTTTGACAGCTTTTTGGATAATTTGTGACTTTAGTTAGGCCATTCTGTTTGCCTTTGGACCCTGTAGTTTGATTTGGACTTGGACTTTGCATCATGCTGTTTGAGACTTGAACTATGCAGTTTGACAATTTTGACTTGTGAATTTCAACTTTGTGCATTCATGATTAGCAAGCAAATATTCATCCCTCTTTGTGAACCGGGAGAAATCCCGTGATTTGCAGAGAGGGATAACTAATTCCAGTCAGTTGCCCTTAATGATGAACTTTTTATCTGTCTGTCTTTTATTTATTTATCTGCTTCTAACTTTTCTTCTTTTCTTTTGCAGATAAAAATTGAATGGAGAGGATTTAGCAACAGATGAAGAATTGAAGATTTTAGAAAAAATTAGGATAGTCTTACTTAGATTTAAATTACTGAAAAATCATTATTGTAAACAATTTGTAAACAAAACAATTGTACAAATAATTTAAAAATAAATAAAAAGTTTTTTTATCCAATTAATTCTTTTCCTCTTTTTAATTGTTCATTTTATTATTTATAATTCTTTAATTATAATAATTTAAAATAAATTCCAATCATTTAATCTTAGAATAATAAATAATTAAATAAACATTGCTTCAGTATTGATCAATTAAACCTGGCGTTTCCAACATCCAAAGCAAAACAACAGTTAATCACAGCAATTGCCCAGACGTTTTTTTCCTTTTATGACTTTAATCAAACATTGCAAATTCAAACACAATGCATCTTTTCACTGATTAAGTCAAACAATGTGAATTCAATCCAAATCTCGGAATAACTTGCAAAGCACCGTAGAATTAAATCTTTCTGAGGGACCGTGCATAAAAACCCTAATTCCTGATCAAATGTCAAAGAAACGTTCGCCTGATCAAAGTTGAGCCAAAATCAACCAAAACCCTAAGCAAACTGTTTGAACTGTTCCAGAGCCATGAAAACCAATGAAAACCGTAATTTTGTCTGACTGACGAGAAAAGTCTGTTTGACCGATTCTTTAGCCAATCTGAAAAATCAGGAAAAGCCTGAAGTTGTGATTTCTTGTGGAAAAATACGAGGGCAAATTTTGGGGTACAACAGTTGCCCCTGTTCAATCTTCTTGAACCTGAAGAGTTAGATTGGCAAGTTTGCCTTTCGCGACTCGAAGGTAAAAGAAGATTGGACACTAGAGTGCCCTAAAATTTGCACTCGGTGATGTGATGGTAGAGGGAATGGGCTTACAGATGCCATCTGAGAATGGGCTTAAAGATGCCATTTGGTGATGGGCTTAAAGATGCCATCTAGTGACTGCTGGTAGGAGGATGGGCTTGTAGATGCCATCTGGAAATGTTTGTAGGAGGATGGGCTTATAGATGCCATCTGGAAATGGGCTTAAAGATGCCATTTAGGAATGTTTGTAGGAGGATGGGTTTATAGATGCCATCTGGAAATGTTTGTAGGAGGATGGGCTTATAGATGCCATCTGGAAATGGGCTTAAAGATGCCATTTAGGAATGTTTGGATAGTTATGGAGATGGGCTTACAGATGCCATCAGGAGGAGTGACGGAACTTTGTCGGGAATGGGCTTATAGATGCCATTTGGAGTTATGTGTCGATCGCATAAGAGATTCTTTAGCGAGAACTTGCGTACTTGAGAAAGAAAGATACTTTCCTAGCCTGTTACAGGGGTTGATCTCCAGACTCTTCATGCAGATATGCCCTGGCTGGATACAGGTGTCGAATCTACAATCAAACGTTCGCAGATATACCCTGGCTGGATACAGTTATCGAATCTGGAATTCGTCGTTAACAGATATGCCCTGGCTGGATACAGGAATCGAATCTTCAAACTCTTCAGATGTGCCCTGGCTGGATACAGGAATCGAATCTGGAAATAGTCGTCAACAGATATGCCCTGGCTGGATACAGGAATCGAATCTTCAAACTCTTCAGATGTGCCCTGGCTGGATACAGGAATCGAATCTAGAAATAGTCGTCAACATATATGCCCTGGCTGGATACAGGAATCGAATCTTCAAACTCTTCAGATGTGCCCTGGATGGATACAGGAATCGAATCTGGAAATAGTCGTCAACAGATATGCCCTGGCTGGATACAGGAATCGAATCTTCAAACTCTTCAGATGTGCCCTGGCTGGATACAGGAATCGAATCTGGAATTAGTCGTCAATAGATATGCCCTGGCTGGATACAGGAATCGAATCTTCAAACTCTTCAGATGTGCCCTGGCTGGATACAGGAATCGAATCTGGAATTAGTCGTCAACAGATATGCCCTGGCTGGATACAGGAATCGAATCTTCAAACTCTTCAGATGTGCCCTGGCTGGATACAGGAATCGAATCTGGAAATAGTCGTCAACAGATATGCCCTGGCTGGATATAGGAATCGAATCTTCAAACTCTTCAGATGTGCCCTGGCTGGATACAGGAATCGAATCTGGAATTAGTCGTCAACAGATATGCCCTGGCTGGATACAGGAATCGAATATTCAAACTCTTCAGATGTGCCCTGGCTGGATACAGGAATCGAATCTGGAAATAGTCGTCAACAGATATGCCATGGCTGGATACAGGAATCGAATCTTCAAACTCTTCAGATGTGCCCTGGCTGGATACAGGAATCGAATCTGGAAACTGATCACTCACAGATGTGCCCTGGCTAGATACAGGAATCGAATCTGGAATTGTGACAGTTGAAGGTAGTCGTCTTTTGGATTGTCTTTTTCCCTGAAAAGTCAAAACATCAGTTGCATGCAATGTCATGATGTATGAAATGCATGATGTCATGATGTTCAAAATGAGATAGTGTTGTATGCACTTTATCATGTATGTAAGCAAGATGTATGAAATGTGAAATGTCTATGAATGTATTTTCGTCTAGGAAAATAAATCCTTGACGACCGGCCGGGGAATCAAATCCTGGGCTGACGTTGAAGAGTAGAGTTCTTCGCTTCTGCTAGGGATATTGAAACTTGATTCTGAGGGGAATTAGAATCCGGAAGGTTCTCAAGCTGGGGATTGCAAGAACCTTCTGATTTTCGTAGGCACTTGATCTCGGGAATGGGCTTACAGACGCCATTTGGAGGTAGGATGGATAATTACTGGAGATGTGTTGAATTGTAAGTTGAAAGAAGGAACCTGTGTAGGGTTTCCTGATGATGAGCCCGTGTAAAACTGCATCGGGTTTTGAGAAGGAACCTGTGTAGGGTTTCCTGATGATGAGTCCGTGTAAAACTGCATCTGAGGTTGAGAAGGAACCTGTGTAGGGTTGCTTCATGATGAGTCCGTGTAAAATTGCATCAGGAGTTTGAGAAGGAACCTGTGTAGGGTTGCTTCATGATGAGTCCGTGTAAAACTGCATCTGAAGTTGAGAAGGAACCTGTGTAGGGTTGCTTCGTGATGAGTCCGTGTAAAACTGCATCAGGAGTTTGAGAAGGGAACCTGTGTAGGGTTTCTTGATGACGAGTTCGTGTAAAACTACGTCTGGAGAGAGAGAACTTGTGTAGGGTTTCTTCGGGGTAAATTCGTGTAAAACTTCTGGATGAACCGGGGTAAGGTTACCTTGGGGTAAATCCGTGTAAGACTTTGGGAGGAACCGGTGTAGGGTTACCTTGAGGTAAGTCTGTGTAAGACTTCTGAAAGAAAAGGAACCGGTGTAGGGTTACTTGTGGAAGGTGAGTCCGTGTAAGACTTTGTCTGGAAATTGAGAAGGAACCGGTGTAGGGTTGCCTAATGATGAGTTCGTGTACAACTGCATCTTGGATTTGAGAAAGAATTGTTGGACACTTTTGACATTCGAATGCCCCAAGTGGTGGTGAGGGAGGCTTGCCCCAAGTTAATTTGCAATTGAGATTTTAATGAAATCTTGACTGGACTGCCCCAGGTTAACTGAACTTTGAACGATCTGTCGAAACCTTGACTGGACTGCCCCAGGTTAACTGGATGGTGACATGCCGTGCCCCTTGTTGATAGGAGATTTGTTGTTGGAAGTGTCATCCTTTGAAGTGATTTTTTTTTCACTGAGAGAGTTTTTGTTCCTCCGAACATTCGCTGTATGAATTTCTTCACTGTCAAACAAAATAGCCAAATGCAAACAGTGATATTCAATCAATGCAAAGTTTATGTTTGTCTCGAAGTTTTGAAAAATGCGTTTTTTAGCAGAAAACTTTTTATAAGACAGATCAACATATGATTTAGAGCAAAGCCTTACAGGAGTCAGGATACCTTTTGTAACAGTATGCTTTCGAACTAACCCATGCTTCAATTAGGACTTTTGAAGGGTTGTAACATGGCTTGGTTCACGGTTTAAGAAACAAAGGATAAAGGCTCAAAGTGTATTTGTACCCACCCGCTCTTCGTGATATTCTTCATACCTAAGCTCGGTTAATTGTGTGTCGCACTCTGTTTTGAGTTTGGAACGACTTTTTGGGTGATGGTTCACGAATTGAATTTGGGGAGACAGTCATCATCTCCTTTTTCTTTTTCAACATTTTTCATGTTGTTGAGGATTTGTAAATGACCTCACTATTTTGATTTTGATTTGTTATCCCTAACTTTTGCCTGATTGTTCCCGTTTTCGAGATTACAGTCAGCGGGATGCCCCAGCTTTCTTAAGCCTCCTTTATAGGTTTTGGCTTGGTGGGCTTTTCTCCTTTGATAGATTGACTGCCTATGTGATAGGGAACCACCCTTGTCTTTTAATTCCAAAGGAATGCTTTTCTTTTTCTTTGACGTCGTTCGTTGTATTACGAACTGAGAGTTTGCAACTTCAATGCGCGTTTTTCTTTTGAATTAACTGAGATACTACCCTGCCCCAGGTTTATATCAAAGGTTTTGATCGTTCAGAACAGAAAACTCCTACTTCTTTGGCTCGAAGGGGTTGACTAGGGATTAACTTCCTTATAACTCCAGTGTTTGGGAATTGAAAGAAATGCTTGTACATCATCAGCAAGGTCTGTTCAAAAGCATACTGTATGAGATTATGGTATTGTTTCGTCATCCTCCCTCTAAAGGCTTGCAGCTTTTTATCAAGAGTTAAATATCATAAAGAAAGCATAAGAGTAGTGAAACGAATGGATGAATTCAAGACAAACATATGCAATGCATTAATGAAAACAGAGTTTTGACATCAACAGTTAATTGTTTGAATAACAAAAGAAAATTACAACTTTGAAAATTCAAATGAAGCAAAAGTCACTCAGTTTGAGCTTCATCACTCCAGGTGGAGAACCCCTTAACGGAAGATTTTCATCTCGCCGTCTGGCATGAATTCCAGCACTCCAATGTCGATCAGATCTTGAATCTTGTTCTTCAAGGCCCAACAGTCGTTGGTGTCGTGTCCCGGGCTGTAGGAGTGGTAAACACAAAATGCGTCGGGACGATAGTTAGGAGAGGAGGTATTGAGCTTCTGAGGAGGATCCCTTAAAGTAAGCAGGTTGACCTCCAACAGGCGCTTCAGTATGAAGAATGATGGTATTTCAGTCTCCGTGAACTGTTTTCCCGATGTTTCTTGCTTACGCCGATTACCCCGTTGACGCTGGCGAGGTTGTTGATGGGCTTGTGACCCTGAAGCGAGCGAAGGTGCCTTCCCCTTGTCTTCTTGAGTGGATGGAGGCTGAGCGGTGACTTGCTCTTCAACCTCAGATGCTTGCCCCAATTGGTTGTTTGGAAGCAGTTGGCGGACAAGAACCCTGAGTTCCTTTTGTCTTTGAGATAGGTCTTGGATGAGAGCCATATGGCCCACCAACTGCCCTATCACTTGGATCCTCAATGTTGCCAGATCAAACTGTAGCTCCGCAAGCTGATCACTCCTGGTATTGTTTGAATTCTCCAAGCCCTTTGTGAGGAGAGCTTTCATTTCTTCTTGCCCCAGAGACAAGTTCAGGAACATTTCCTGCAGCTGAGTAGTCTGGTCTTGGATGTCTTTGACAGACCTTTCTAGAGCCATCTCTTACTGAAATAAACAGCAGGAGAGTAAGGAAACCTGAAAAAGGAAAGATTTGTTAAGATGCAATGCATGATATGTGGATGCATGCTTTCAAGGATCTCTTGGGGTAAACACAAGAAAATGTTAGAGGTTGAACTTTGCTCTTGGATTAGAGAACTCTGCACTGGTGGATGTCTTTCCACGAGAATCAAGCTCACCGTGTCAAGTGGGTCATAGCCTCTGATTCAAGTTGTTGCACTTGAACTTTGACTGGAGAACTGTGCACTGGTGGATGTCTTTCCACAAGAATCAAGCTCGCCATGTCAAGTGGGTCATAGCCCCTGATTCAAGTTGTCGCACTTGATCTTTGATTGGAGAACTTTGTATCGGTGGACGTCTTTCCACGAGAATCAAGCTCACCATGTCGAGTGGGTCATAGCCACTGATTCAAGTTGTTGCACTTGATCTTTGATTGGCATTGGTTAGAGGAGAAACCTCCTGCCCCTTGGTAGACGTCTGGTTCAACATACCCCTGCGTCAACAGACCCTCAAGATCCTTGAAAAGGTTATTGAAAATGCTATGGTATGATGTCATGATGTTATGTACATATATGCAAAAAGCAAGTGAGTGTATATACAGACAAACATATTCACACAAAGCAAACAAGTCCTTAGGTTTAGGCTTGCATGAGGTTCAGGTACTACCCTCTTTCAGTTTCGTTGGTTAAAACCTGTCCTATTAAAAGTAATCGGGTTCTAGAGGATCTCAATATCACTGACTACCCTCCATCGGTCATAACTCCAGCATCGCAATCTTTTCTTACGGCCAGAACCATCGCGAGAGTTTAGCCTCCATGAGTGTAGCATACTGCTACTGTTCTAATGGCCAAGTTGGGTCAATTTAGGGTTCTAAGGTCGGTTGGTGCTTGATGACCCCTTAGAAGACCCATATTCTCCTCGTTTCAACACAAGGGATATCGGTGCAAACCAAGGTGCCACACCAACGTAGCCACTGCTTCACCCATGTCGGTCTACGCCGGACAGGTCCCTCACAAATTATGCTACCTAAAAGGGTATTCCCCAGATCCGGGTTAGGATCTATGAAACTCCGATGCAAAGCCCACAAATGTAAAAGCAAACAAAGCAATCAATTGAAAACAAAGGTGATCTAAACCCTAAGGTAACCCCACTTTGAGCATACTGTAGAGATTTTGATATCATTTTCGTCATCCTACCTCTAAAGGCTTAGAGTTTCTTTTTAATCGAGAGTTGAACATCACAAAAAGGAAAGCAATTTAGATATAGTGAATACGAGTGGATTGATTCAAAACAGACATATGCAATGCATTGATAAAGTAACAAAGTTTGACATGAACAAATATTCGAACAAGCAAAAGAAAATTACAACTTGAAAATTCTAATAAACAAAAGCCTCTCTTGTCAGAACTTGTCACTTCAAATGGTGACCTTGGAGGATTGACAGAAACATTCCAGTTGACCATCTTGTGTGAATTCCAAATCCCCTTCATCAATCTGGTTTTGAATTTTGTATTTCAACTGCCAACAGTCGTCAGTATCATGCCCCAGACTGTTGGAGTGATATGCACACCTTGCATCAGGATTGTAGTTAGGTGAAGAAGTCTTGGGATTCGAATGAGGTCCTATCAACGTCACCAGATTCATTCTCAACAAGTGTTGTAAAGCTTGATACAGCGGCATGTTGAGCTTGGTAAAATGCCTCTTGGGCATATCCGGCTTACTCTGATTAACCCGTTGTTTTGGCGAGGTTATTGTTGGACCCTTGAGGTAGTAGCAACTTGGAGAGGTCCATTCTTCACCAAACCAAACCCTTGTCTTCTTGGAGGCTGATCAATGACTCGTTCCCCGGCCTCGACTGTTTGCTTCATACTGTTGTATCTGTCTTGATGAAGCTGGTTGATAATGGTTCTCAACTCTTCTTATTCCCGGGCTAAGCCTTGGATAAGAGCCATCTGCCCCAGCATCTGGGTTCTTATTCCATCTACCTCAGCTTGCAATTGCTCTAACCGTTCGTCCTTATTGTCTTCAGGACTTTTCTTGACCAAGTTCCCAACGAGGAGTGTTTTCAACTCTTCCTGCCCCTTGGATAGGTTTAGGAAGATTTCCTTCAACTGTGCTTCTTGAAGATCTCTGTTATCATGTTTGAGATCCATTGATGAAATAAACAGCGAGAACATGAGAGACCTGTATTGGAAGACCTGTTATGCAATGATATATATATGATATATGTATGTGTGATACGGTGGGAGAACTGACTTGAGTTTTGCGTTTGTATTCGCACTTGTTCGGTTGAGCAAGAGTCGCCACCGACTTTTTATTTTATCCTAAAGGAAAGGTTAAAAAGCACAGCAAAAACCTTTTGAGATATTTCGTGGGTTCGGGGGGTAGATTATGAAAAGGGAAGGTATTAGCACCCTTTTCATCCATGGTTATCCATGGGCTCTTAGTTACTTGGTTTTTAGATCACTTGCCTTGATTTTCGATTGCTTTGAAATTGTGGTGTGTGTGTGTGTGTTTTTGAAAATGTTTTTGAAGAGATGCATTGTCTTAGGCAACCAATGTAATTGACTCGTGTTTAAGTGTTTTACAAAAGTGTGTATCTTTTCGAAAAGATGTTTCAAAATGTTTTGGATAGTTTGTTTGAAAGTGTGTATGAAGTGTGGTTTTTAAAAAGAAGGCAAGTGTTTTTGCAAGTTGATCTCAAGTAACTAAGAGTTTTGTCTACCCCTATTGTACTCAAAGGTTTTCTCTATGTTTTCAACCCCTTTTTTAACAATTTTGTTCCACCATTGAATTTGGTGGACAATCTTGCGTTTAGGAAGTTTAACGGGACGGGCGCGGGTCATCGTATGGACAATGAATGCAATGGTGCCTAGTGTCTTTGGCAATTTGCTTTAAAGGGACTATGATCATTCCGTTTAGGCAACTTTCGAAAGCGTCGTCGAGGGACTTATGATCATTTGAATTCGTTTTGCCAAAGAAACTCGACGTGCAAGCATGGCCCATTTTGGAAGGCAACATGTGGGATTACCCTAGGGGGTGCAAGTGTGATTGTGTATTGATTTCATGTATTTGTCTTTGTATTAGGTTATCTAGCATTTGGTTTTATGTACATGCAAACCCTAGGTCTAACCATGGTATAATTCGAAAGCGGTAAATTGCGAGAATTTAAAGTCTACGCTATTACAAATAGTGTCCGGGAGTGGGGGTACAAATTTACAAATGGGGATGAGACTTAAATAATTACAACCAAATCGAATCGTAATCAAATATAATCAATGTATAGCGAAGTATAGAAAATGTATAATGCATCAAAATGTAAAATGTATTGTGTAAGTGTACATGTATGAGAGTTGTTTACAAATTAGGAAAATGTGAATTTGAATGTATTATTAAGTATTTTATTTATCAAGTATTATTATCTTTTGTTAATATGTACAAACAAAGTATTGTAAAAAAGAAAGAAAGTCTTAAGTTTAATTATATTTTAGGTATTTTATAAAATCTAAGTTAAATACAAAAAATGTCCAATTTTTTAGGAAAATTATTATTTATGCTTTAAAATGTAACAAATAGTGAAATTTGTATAAAAGATTTGTTTAAAGAGAATTTTTAATCTATTAATCTAGTATTTGTGTGTTCTTTTTAATATAACTAAATAAAATATAATTTTAGTATAAAATATATTAGCTTAAGTTAAAAAAATGAAATGGTAAAAATAACAAAAAGATGAATGGGCCAAAGAGATTTAGGGCTTAGTCAGAATTGGAAGCCAAAAAAGGGGGGTGCCAATTAGAACACGTTTTGGGCTTAGTCGTTTCAGAAGGGGCAAGGCCCAGGTTTTGTGACAAGGGTTTTTAGGGTTCATTGATTTTGTTTTCAATTGGGGAAAAAGCTTAGGGCTTGACGTACACAGAAGCGGCGCCGTTCTTCGTTTCACTTCGTCTTCTTCGCTAGGTCTTTCTCGCCATGGTTAGCTACTGATACCTTCCTTATCTCTAGCCACCAGCGCCACCATCTCTTCTCCCCTCAGATCGCTCAGGCAACAATTAAACAAGGTAGTAAATCATCTCAAACTCGTTAGGCGCTTTAGGTTTGCATGTTATGATTTTGTATTCTGATGTTATGTTCATTATTGTTGGTTAACGAGGTCGTGAAAAGGGATGAAAAGAAAATGTACTACCTTTTGGGAGACGGGGGAGAGGGGAGTTTGGAGGCGCTTCGGAGGCCAAGGCGAGGGGAAGGAGCTGATGAACTATCTTGCTTTGCTGGGAGTTCTGGTACTCTGTCTTTTGCCCTTTTACTGTATGCTTGTGGTACTTCTGGATATACTTCATATGTTTCTTTGGTTGCCTCGATTGTCTCTGATGCTTGCTTTCTGAATTGGTTGCCTTGAGTTGCTTGCCTTGTATGCCTCAGTACTTCTTTATCTCCTTCTTCTGTTGCCTTGACGCCTCTGTATGTTTGACCCTTTGTATGCTTGTTCTTTGCCCAATGATGAATATTTCTGAGGGCTTGTGATGTTTGATCTTTTTGGTGTTTCTGAGTATGCTTATGAGATATGTTTGATGATGCTTGGATGGTGTTGGAAGGTTATGTTGAATGCCTTTGGGCTTGACAGGGTTTTGATGGTTTTACTAATTTAAACTTGACAGATTTTGGCCTTGAATGGTTAGGCTGGTTGTTTGTCTTGACTATGCTTTGGCCTGATAGGTTTAAGCTTGCAGGTTTTGATTGATTTACTGGTTTAAGGTTTATGTTGCAGTTTGTTTGAAACTGGCAAAAATCTGTAGGTTTTGCTTCAGGATTTGAATGGTAAGGCTTCAGGCAGGTTTGAGGTCTGGTTTACTTCAGGCTATGTGTTTGGGCTTGACAGTTTGTATCAAGGTTTATGCAGGTTGTGAGTTCATGTTTTTGGCTTGGACAGGGTAGGCGTTTTGAGTAGTAAGGCTTGATGCTGTCTTAGGCTTTTTCTGGTTCTGAAGCTTGGCTTCAGTTTGGTGCAGGTTAAAGGCTTATGCAGGTTAGGCTTGTATGGAAACAGATGAGGCTTTTGTGAGGTTTTGAAAAATGTCTTGGAGGCAGGCCTTGCTGGTTTTCTCTCAGTTTGTATTGTTTTCTTTTTGATTCTCCCCCCTTCTACTGTTCTATTGACAGGTTTTTTTTATATTTTTTCCTATCTCTCAAGCCTAAACTGTAAGCCCTATTTCTTTTTCCCTCTTCTTCTCTCTCCAGTACAGCTTTAGCATTAAAAAATGTGTATGCTTTGTACTTTTCTGAAAGGGTGACTGATGGAAAATGATGCTTTGAAGAGCTTGCTTGCACATGTGGTTTAACTCTGCATATTTGTCTTCTCTTTTCCATACTTTGTGCTGCATCTTGTACCTTTTGATACTTTGATATCTTTGACAGCTTTTTGGATAATTTGTGACTTTAGTTAGGCCATTCTGTTTGCCTTTGGACCCTGTAGTTTGATTTGGACTTGGACTTTGCATCATGCTGTTTGAGACTTGAACTATGCAGTTTGACAATTTTGACTTGTGAATTTCAACTTTGTGCATTCATGATTAGCAAGCAAATATTCATCCCTCTTTGTGAACCGGGAGAAATCCCGTGATTTGCAGAGAGGGATAACTAATTCCAGTCAGTTGCCCTTAATGATGAACTTTTTATCTGTCTGTCTTTTATTTATTTATCTGCTTCTAACTTTTCTTCTTTTCTTTTGCAGATAAAAATTGAATGGAGAGGATTTAGCAACAGATGAAGAATTGAAGATTTTAGAAAAAATTAGGATAGTCTTACTTAGATTTAAATTACTGTAAAATCATTATTGTAAACAATTTGTAAACAAAACAATTGTACAAATAATTTAAAAATAAATAAAAAGTTTTTTTATCCAATTAATTCTTTTCCTCTTTTTAATTGTTCATTTTATTATTTATAATTCTTTAATTATAATAATTGAAAATAAATTCCAATCATTTAATCTTAGAATAATAAATAATTAAATAAACATTGCTTCAGTATTGATCAATTAAACCTGGCGTTTCCAACATCCAAAGCAAAACAATAGTTAATCACAGCAATTGCCCAGACGTTTTTTTCCTTTTATGACTTTAATCAAACATTGCAAATTCAAACACAATGCATCTTTTCACTGATTAAGTCAAACAATGCGAATTCAATCCAAATCTCGGAATAACTTGCAAAGCACCGTAGAATTAAATCTTTCTGAGGGAACGTGCATAAAAACCCTAATTCCTGATCAAATGTCAAAGAAACGTTCGCCTGATCAAAGTTGAGCCAAAATCAACCAAAACCCTAAGCAAACTGTTTGAACTGTTCCAGAGCCATGAAAACCAATGAAAACCCTAATTTTGTCTGACTGACGAGAAAAGTCTGTTTGACCGATTCTTGAGCCAATCTGAAAAATCAGGAAAAGCCTGAAGTTGTGATTTCTTGTGGAAAAATACGAGGGCAAATTTTGGGGTACAACAGTATGCAATGTTTTCAAGGGTCTCGTGGGGTAAACAAGAAACTGTTAGAATTTGAATTTTACAGCTTTGATTGAAGAAACTTCGTGTCGTTAAGAGTCCTTCTTCAAGAGTTAAGCTCACCATATCGAGTGAGTCATAGCCACCGACTCAAGTTATCGTGTTTTGATCTCTAGACGACCTTTGGCCAGAGGAAAATAAATTCCCTTTGCCCCGTGCATTCCGAACAGCCTTTTGAGCCTCTGTAGTGAAACCCAGACCAAACTTGTTAGTCTTCTGTGTAAAATCAGGGAGTCTGCCCCAATTTGCACACCCACCTTTCTCAACAACAGTCTGGGCATCCTTAAAGGAAGCCATCTTCATAGGAGAATCTTCAACAACAGCCTCAGCTGACGCCAGTGTCTGGGGAACCTCTTCGAAGTGCTGAAATGGGGTCTCAATGAACTCCCCATCCATCTCTACTTATCGGAAAGAGTTGAGGTGGCTCACCATGTACTCTTCTTCTCCTTGTACTGTCACAATCTTCCCTTTCATTGGGTACTTCAGCTTCTGGTGGAGCGTTGAGGTTACGGCCCCAGCTTTGTGGATCCATGGGCGACCCAGCAAACAAGAATAAGATGGCCAAATGTCCATCACATAGAATGTAGAGTTGAAAACCTGAGAACCAACCTTAATCGGAATATCAACTTCTCCGTGCATTATCCTTTTAGACCCATCAAAGGCCCTGACAACAATGTTGCTTGGTTTCAACTCCAACCCTTCACAGTCCAACCGGTCTAGAGCCTTCTTAGGCAAGACATTCAATGAGGAACTAGTATCCATTAATACATGAGCAAGAGTGGTGCCCATGCACTCAATGGAGACATGCAGGGCATCGTTGTGATTCTTCCCCTTAGCAGTCAAGTCGGCACCAGAAAAACCCAACCCATTATCAGCAGTCAGATTGGCCATGCAATCTTTAAACTGATCAGCTGATCTCTCTTGTGGTACGTGTGCAGTTTTCAGAAATGTAATTAGAGCCTTGGCATGGGCCTTCGAGCATAGCAACAGTGACAACATGGAAATCTTGGACGGGGTTTGCCCTAGCTATTCAACTACATTGTAGTCACTCTTTTTGATGATTTTCAGAATCTCTTCCATCTCTTGTTTAGAAGCTTCAATAGTAATTGTCTTCGGTGCCTCCGTCTGGGCAAGCTCACTGGTGATCCCTTTGCCCCGAGTGTCAGATGACTCGGCGACAAGGGTAAGAATAGGAACTTGAACAGGAATGGTAGCAGGTACACTGGCAGGTGTAATAACAACAGGTTTTCGGGCAGTTGGTGGAGAGATATCAGGTGAGAAAAGTCTTCCGCTGCGGGTGACTTTACCAGGTCCAACAATATTGCTGACGTCAGTATCAGCATCCAATTCCTGTTTAACTCCATGAAAATAAACATCAGCCCCGTAATGCCAAGGGACAGCTTTATCAGATGTGTAGGGGATAGGCTCGGGAATAGTGATGATCAATGGTGCGGTTCTTGGAACATATGTAATTCTAACAGGCTTTCTCGAGGAAGCCTTGGAAGAATTGTCGAAAATGGTGATAATAGCAACTTCTTCAGTATGAACTAAGGGAACAACAGTCTTCTCAAACAGAATTTCTTTACTATCCATCAGGCGTTGGATACCTGATTTCAAAAATGGGCAACCAGTTGGTAGGGCAGAACACATACGGCAACCTTCGTCACAGCCCGGAAATAAACCGGCTAGCAAAAGTTTTTTCTTCACAGTCATCAAAGGGGTAACAATGTCATTCATAGAAACCACAAACGAGTCTTCATCTATAGCATTTACTCCATGCTTGGGCATAGGAGCAGTCACAACATTAGGTCTTTCGGGCGCCTCGAACTCAATCTCCTTAGCATCAATTAAGTCCTGTATTTTATTCTTCAAAGACCAACAATCATCTGTATTATGCCCCGGGCTATCAGAGTGAAAAGCACAGTGGGCATTAGGGTTATACTTTGGTGATGTAGTGTTGGGATTCTTTGGGGCCTCCCTTGGAATCACTATATTGGTTTTCAATAACTGTGGCATAATCTGAGATAAAGTCATGTTGAGAGGGGTGAATTTCCTTCGAGGTCTCTCGGCCTTTTGTTGATTGTTGTGCTGAGGAGCACCAGAAGGTCTTGAAATAACAACCGCATTAACAGCTTGGCGGCGTTCAGGTCTATTCTGGATTTTCAAACTGTAGACAGCACTGGACTCCTTCCTAAAAGGCTTTTTCTCGGTGCTCGATGAAGCAACCTTTTGTATCTTACCAGCCTTAATACCAGCCTCAATCCTCTCACCGGTTATAATTAGCTCTATAAACCCAGATGAAGAGCTTCCAATCAGGTGGTTGAAAAATGGACCAGACAAGGTCCCCAGAAACATATCCACAAGTTCCCGATCAGCCAAGGGTGGTTGCACTCTTCCGGCAAGGTCCCTCCACTTCTGAGCATAATCTTTGAAACCTTCGCTCGTTCCCATTGACATACCCTGGAGTTGGGTACGCGTGGGAGCGAGGTCGGAATTGTACTGGTACTGCCTGTAGAAAGCAGTAGCCAAATCTTCCCAACTGAGGATACTGGCTCTGTCCAACTGGTAAAACCATTCAAGTTGAGTCCCTGAGAGACTGTCTTGAAAGAAGTGGATCCATAGGTTCTTATCAGAGGTGTATGGCTGAATCTTCCTTACATATGACCGGAGGTGCAGCTTCGGGCAAGAAACTCCGTCATACTTAGAAAAGGCTGGTGCCTTGAACTTATGGGGAATTACCACCCCATATGATAGACTCAGATCACCAAAGTCTAAACCAGGCACTTTCTAAACTTCCATCGCGCTCAACCAGTCTTCCAGTTGTTTGTATCTATCCTCGACCGGAGGATACTGGTCTTCGTCGAAGTCCGTCTCGTTGTCTGAGACCACAGGGCTAGGAGCCCTCCTTTCTTCCTGACTATCTTTCCCTCCAGATGAGGTGGTCAAGTCAACTTCATCCCGTAGCCTGTTTCCAAACCTGTGACATGTGTTAAACATGACTGTCCTATTCTTCTTCTTCTTTTTCTCTTTCAGAACCAGGGTCTTCAGATCTTGCTGACCCTTAGCTAGATTCATGAATAGCTCTTGGAATTGGGCATTCTGAGCCTGTAGGGCCTTGATTGCTTCCTCAGTTGATGGTTCAGCAGACATGATGAGTGCTGAAATAAACAGCGAAGAAGATAAGAGACTTGTAATGGGTACCTGTTATGAAGTGCATGGGATGAAATGCGTATGATATGATTTCAAAGACAATCTAGAGATTCAAATTTGTAAACAAGAAATGAAACACACTTTTATTAGATAAACTTTGAAATTCAAATTGTTCAACAAATTGCCCTTAAGGCGTTACAAGAAAGGAAATACTGAAAAGTAAATAAAAACTGGAAAGGAAATAATCAAAGGACAATCAGTGCTCCCATGGTCGCTTCTTGTCGGGGCGGACATAGTCATTGAGAATCCGCTCGTTCTCTAGCTGCCTAGTCAACTTCTGGATCTTCTCTTCTTGCTCGTTAAACTTTTCTCGGTAAGCATCCCGTTCTTCTCTCAGCTTCATCCAAGACCTTTTCAGTGCCCCAATGTCAGTGGGCATGTAAGGATGGAGGATGGTAGGAAGAACCCCCTCTTCATTAGCAACTTCAACAATGATAGGCAGGACGGCTTCATATGGCATACCAAGCTTTTGGGCACGGATACAGACCCATCTGAGATATGGCTCCATTGGAAGAGAAGTCTTTGGACCCAGCTCATGTGGATCAGATCTGTGAACTCTATCCCAAGCCCTTATGAATCTGCGGCGTTGCTCATCGCTATCCCCTTGCAAATCAAAGATGATACTAGGCATTAGCAGCTCATGAGGTCCTTCTCTTCTGGCTCTCCCAAACTGACATAAGGCCAAGCATGAATTATAAGAAATTCCTCCATGGGTTCCTATCAGTGGAACATTGGGGTATTCCCCACAGCGATCAATAATGGCCACCTCGTCCATACCCTTGATAGTCCAGATGATGTCATTATGAGAGAGAGACATAACCCTATAAGCCCAGCCCATGCCTTCTTTGTTCTTCAACACTGATTTGGGGAGGTGTGAAATAAACCGCCTCGCCAATAATGGAGCACAGCACATCAAGGTTCCCCGCTTTCGGGTAGTACGGGCATAAAGCTGATGAAGAATGTCACCCAAGAGAGTGGGTACAGGATTACGAGAGATGAAGATTTTCACCGCATTCACATCAACAAAAGAGTCAGGATTCGGAAACAATACCAAGCCATATATCAGAAGAGCCAGAATATCTTCGAATGCCTTGAAGTCTAGACTATCCCAGAAATAGTTAGCCTTACCAACCAAGAACTTAGTCAGAAAGCCCTTTGCTCCACTTCTAGTCTCCCAATTAGCCATTACCTCATCCTTTGTCAAATGAAGGGTTGAAGCAATCTCTTCTGGCCTAAGGATCTTCTCCTAACCAGTAAACGGGGTATCCCAACAATGGATCATAGAATTGGACTAGGACACTCATCATCTGCTCGTCCAACTTGGAGGTGACCAAACTGAGAAGATACCCATGTCTTCTGATGAAGGAGGTAGTATCGGGAATCTTTGCAATCAACTCTTTGAGCATGGTGGGAACCTGGACAAAGTTGATCCGGATGGTATTCCTACGCATGGGTATCATGACCTACAAAACAGAACAAAGATGAATCCCTCTTGTCTTTGAAATAGGTTAGTCCGATGCAAGATGCATGCAATGTTATGATGTCATGATGTCATGATAGAAAGCACACCACAAGTATCCACAAACAGCAAACATGGTAAAGGCACACAAGTCACACAGAGAGCCCTTAGATTTCAGGCTGGCAAGGAGCTTAGGTACTACCCTCTTTTAGTTCAGTTGGTTTAAGCCTGTCCTAAAAATAGTAACTGGGTTCTAGAGGATTTCAATATTACTGACTACCCCCAAGCGGTCATAATTCCATTTTAGCAACCTTTTCTTGCGGCCGGAATCATCGCGAGAGTTTAGTCTCAATGAGTGTAGCATATTGCTACTGTTCTATGGCCAAGTTGGTCAATTTAAAGGTTCTAAGGTCAGTTTGTGCTTAATGACCCCTTAGAAGACCCATATTCTCCTCGTTCCAACACAAGGGATATCGGTACAGACTAAAGTGCCACACCAACGTAGCTACTGCTTCAACCGTATCAGTCTACGCCGTACAGTTCCCTCACAGTTTATTACTACTTACCTAAAGGGTATCCCCAGATCCGGGTTAGGATCTATAGTAACTCCGATACAAACCCACAAATATAAATCATACAAAGCAGGCAATTGAAAACACAATGATCTAATCCTAAGGTACACCCCGCTTATTAAGCGTCCCTAGCAGAGTCGCCAGTTCTGTGATACGGTGGGAGAGAACTGACTATTTTTTGGAATGTTGGTTCGCGTTTTGTGTTTGTTTTTGCAAAATGTCACGGTAAGCAAGAGTCGCCGCCGACTTTTATTTTATCCAACAAGGAAAGGAAAAAAGCACAAAGAAATTCCTTTTTCGAGATGTTTGTCGGGTCCGGGGGGTATATTCTAGAAAGGGAAGGTGTTAGCACCCTTTCTATCTGTGGTTATCCACGGGCTCTTAGGTACTTGCTCAAAGTGTTTTCAAAATTGCTTTTCTTTGTGTTTGGGGGTTTGAAAAGAGTTTTGGTTTGAAAAGTGTAAGTGCGAAAAGTTTTGTTTTATTTTTGGAAAGAGCAAGTACTTAAGAACCATCTACCTACTCGAAAAAGGAATCAATCTGTACTAATGTCCTTTAGACAATGCTATCCCACTATTGATGAGTAGGTAGCACCGTCGTTGGAGTTTTAAGGGTCAATTCGATTAAGGGATGTGCGGTCACTAAAGCAATGTTAGGACGCCTGAGCGGTAACCCTAATGTCTTAGATCATTTTTCTGAGGCAACCGATTCGAGACAACTATGATCTTTGGACAAGAGGACGACCTCTAAAACTTCCTATACTTAATAACCGCATTCGAAGGCAACCAAGTGAGGTGTACCCTAAGAGTGCGCATGTGCGAGTATGTTGTTTTCAGTTAATTTCATCTTTGTACATGTTAATGGTTATCTATGTTGATTTTAAGTTAAACATCTGATCTTGTCATGCATTCCCTATTATCAAACATCTAACAGTTTATAAGTTGCAGAAATTAAATTGCGGAATTTAAACTAACTATTACAAGGCGTCGGGTATTTACATCGCCAAAAGCAACCCTTGAAATTAAAATCCGGAAAATAAAGAAAGCAATAAAAATATTTAAAGTCCTATTAAGCTATTACATCCCAGGAAACAGATACAATATTGAATAAATATGGATCGCGTGCGGGAAAATTAAATCGGGCGAGTTCTAGGGTTTTGACCCTTTATTATTCAAGAAAAGATTTTTTTTTTGGTTTATTTTTGAATTAAAAAGGAATTAAACTAAGTTAATTATTAAATTAATAAATTAATTAATTAATTAAAAAAATGATATTTTTGGATTTTTGATATTTAAGGAAATAAAAATAATTTGATCAATGTTAATAAAACCTAATTATCTAAGTTGATTTTAATTATTACAAAAAGATATCAAAGTTATACCTAATTAAAACTAAATCAATTAAATTAATATTTATTAACAAAAATAAAATACTGCAAATTAATTTAATAAACAAAATATTTGTTTGGTTTTTTTAATTTTAATGAAAAAAGATTTAATTGGTTAGTAACAATAAATAAATAAAAGAAAATAATAAAAGAAAAGAGAGAGTTTAGGAGGTTTGGGCCTGATCAGGGGGCTTGGATAGCAAGTTGAAGGACCAATAGTCCACTGGCCGGGTTGACTTTCTTGATTCCATACATATGCGTTGACTTTGGCCCATGGTAGGCTTTCATTCTGGACCACCAGATCTGGTCTGGGGCCATCTGGCAAATGATTGGGTGAGGCTGCATGATAGACCACGCGCTTGAGTGTACACTGGATGACCTATTGAAAAAATAGAACAAATGCATGGGGGACCTGGGATTCGAACCCAGGTCCTGTTGATCATTGGACAACGCTTCTACCACTGCACCACTGCTTCTCAATTGTTAATTAAATACAAATAAAACATAATATATAAAAAGCGTTAAAATTCCAGAAAATAAAAAATAAAGCGCGCGAATTATGAATCAACCAATGGGGGAGGGCCACGTTTTCATCCCTAACCTCCAGCCCTGTACATTTTTCCTGCGGATTCGTATCCGCAGCTGGATTCGTAGGTTGATCCTAAAATCCATTCTAGGCCATGAAAACGACCCCCAAGACCATGGATGTGCTCGTCTAGTCATCCTGAGTACGTCCATGTCCATCAATGGCACTGATTTCGCCTGAAAAAGAAATCCCTAAAAAAACAAACCATGAACCCTAGATTCGTCTAGAGGGTTACAGGCCAGATAAACGCAATTGGCTAATGCAGAAAGCTTGTAAATTGAACAAGGATTATGAATATGCCCATAATTTGTGCCAAAGATGCAAGAAATAGGAGTTACGAATTTGAATACAGGGGTATGAAACGGGATGCTTACAGTGCGATTTGTTGCGTATGAAAGCTTGCTTTGGATTGCAGAAGGTTCAGTGATTGTCCAGCAAGCAATTGGCATTGAGTTTTTCCATTGAAAACGCCTCCAAGCTCGATTTCAGTTTTGCACTTTTTCACCTTTTTTTCAAGTTTGTTCTTGATGATTCTGCAGCCTCTCGCCCTTGAATTCGTGTGCTTTCACTTGTATATGTATGCTGCAATGTATTAGGTCAACTTTTGTGGACTGAATCCTTGTACATCAATGCTTGGAGATTTGATTTGATCCTCCATTTAAAACTTGCTTAATTTGCCAAAAATCCAATCTTTTTGCACATGTAATGTTTGATACGAATTTGATCATGATATTGATGGTGATTAGGTTCTGAAAATAGAAAAAGATCTCATGTAATCAAGTTTTGTGATTTTATTTGATTTAAATTGATTAAAAATGAAATAATTCAAATAAAAATCAAATAAAATAGAAAAATTGATAAATGGACACAAGGCTGAAGCTAGGACACGTGTATAGTGTGACAAGATCAAATCAAGTGGAAAGGAATGGGCTCATTTGACAAAATTTGAAGTTTTGGGGATAGTTGATTGTTGTACCCCAAAATTTTCCCTCTCATTTCATCAACATTTTCTCAATCACAAGACTCTTGGAACTCAAGATCAAACTAGGGTTTGCCCTACTCAAGACACCTCCTTCCACTGTTGACCTAAATTAGGGTTTGAGTTTGCACAGGGATGTTTTGACCTAAAATTCCCAAAGTTACTTTCATACTTCATGTTGGACTCACAAGTTTATCCATACCAAGTTTCAAGCCTTGATTCAAATTTTGGCCCAGTTAATTGGACAGTTGACCTAGAAATCAGCTGTATTGGGAAAAAGTCAACTGTGGCCAATTGATAGTCAAACCTCATAAAATTTGACCCACATCAATATAATGAACTCATATGAGCCATTTGATCAAGTTTGGATCACAATTCCACAAGAAATTTGATCAGATCACCAAAAGGGCAAAATGGTCATTTTTAGGGTTTTGACTGCACAAAGGCAATTTTTGACTGTTTTACCTATCCAATGGAAAATCAAGCTCACACATGGACTCAAGGACTCAAGGACATTGTCTTGACCCATTCAACAAGTTCAAAAGATCTCAAATGCATAGGATTGACAGATGAATTTTTCAGTCAACTGATCAAAATTTGACTGTACACTGAAAAGTCAAACTTTAACTTTTTAGTCAAAATCAAGTGCCAAGAGTTATTTTTCATCAAGACATGTCAAATTATGAAACTTGTTCATCAAGAAACCCAAAAATGCAAATTAGGGTTTAAGATGGAAAAATTTCATAACTTAGAAATTTTCTAAGTTATGAAATTTTCTTTTTTTTTTCTAACTTTGTCCCATTTTTAACCAAGATGAAAATGGATTCAAAGAAAACTTGCAACATGAAAGTTGTAGTCCATCACAAAGTCTACAACTTTGATTCACAAAGTTTTCTCAAAAGAAGCTTGTAGCTCAAGTTATAATTTTTGGAACAAGGGTACCTAAAACTTTTAACTTAGAGAAAATTTGCCCTAATCTAGGCAGGATTTTGACCCATCTTCTTGGCCACTTTTCACATAGTTCCACTTAGAGTTTCAAGTTTCATTTCAAAGATGGATTATAGTACATGTTCCAAGATTTCCAAATTATCCAAGAACTCCTCAAACACCCTTGTGGTTAGAGAGAATCGAATGCTTGAAGTTGGCAAAAACTCACTTTTGTTCATGGCCAATACATGTTCATACAAACTTGCATTTTCAAATCAGCATGTTTGGTGCTAGCTTGCAGGCCTCAAAACTAGTTTGTACTCCATAATTTAATGCATAACCATTGAGTTAAGGTGTTATCTTGGTCATTTGGACATTACATACAAGATTAATCCTTAAGTGGTAAAAGGTAAAATGCCATTTTTGTAAAGTTGCACTTTATGTCAAACCAAAATCCTTGAGGCATGGGCCATATCTCTGAAGCAAGATTCAATCAACCAATTCCAAGAACCAAGAGAAAAGTATGCAGCATGATATAGGGCTTGTACAGGCCTGCATTGGGAGGACACACACTCTTGCTTGAAAAAGAAGAAAAGTTGCAAAACATAGACCATCTCTCACATCTGTTGAAACCAGCTTACACAAACATTGTAAACCAGTTTCATACCTCCCAACAAGCTAGAAACACGACCCTTCTACCTCCCAAACCTCCTTGTACACAAAATCCCTGTTTTGCTGCAAAACAGGGCAAGCTCTGCAAACTTGAAGCCATAACTAAATTCCATCGTGCGTTTTGTCCCAAGATACTTCAAACACCTTCCAATCAACTCACCTGAACTATCTCAGGCCTCCATTGCAAGCTGTAACACCATTAACACACTTTGCCATTTTTGTTTCAAAGCTTTACAGGTTGAGTTCTGTGGCACGATTCAAGTTGTTTCAAAGCAAGCCAAGCATTGGAAAAGCTTCCTTGGACCTCAGGAAAGCTCAAAAGAAGCTCAAACACCATTGAAGGTTGCTACATTGTCCAGCTCGAAGTCAACTGAAACAGGTATTTCATGGACTTCTATCTCTCTATCTAGGAATGGTTAGGCTTAGGTTTGTGAATGAAATATGTTGTACTCATGCCCTGAAGCCATACATATGCTTAGTTTTCATTTACATTAATCGTGCTAAGAGAATTTCACTCATGAACTTTCTAAAAAAACTAGGTTAGAAATTAGGGCCAGAGAAATTCTCTCTGGTCTTTGAGAGTTAATCCAAGTTTTTTATATGGTTGGATTCGTTGTTTAATGCTCTACAATGTTCATGTTATGAGTTTTGTCAAAAAATCAAAGAATCAGGAGATGGCATTTGTGTACAGAAACGCGCGTGTTTTGTTCAAAGGAAGAAGAAGAAGTGGATTCTGGGCTGGGCCTGGTTTCCTTTACTTTTGACACCCCTTTATTCAGTTTGCACCCCCCCCCCCCCCCTGGCCCATTTATTTGAATATTTATCATTTTGACATTTTTATTTTTTATTCTGACTTTATTATTTTTTGTCTAAATATAAAAAATGCCAAAAAATTATTTTCTATATTTTTCATATTTATTTTTATTTTACTAGTATAAATATGTAAATAAACTATTTTCTTTTTTTATTAAAACACAAAAATAATACAAAAAATATACTTATCTTCATTTATTATTTTTATTTACATTTTGAAAATATTTTCTTGGATATACACATTTTTTGTATATATATATTACATTTTCATAAATAATACAAAAAATATACTTATCTTCATTTATTATATTTATTTACATTTTGAAAATATTTTCTTGGATATACACATTTTTTGTATATATATATTACATTTTCATATTTATATATATATATATATATATATATATATATATATATATATATATATATATATATATATATATATATATATATATATATATATATATATATATATATATATATATATATATATATATATATATATATATATATATATATATATATATATATATATATATATATATATATATATATATATATATATATATATATATATATATATATATATATATATATATATATATATATATATATATATATATATATATATATATATATATATATATATATATATATATATATATATATATATATATATATACTTATATACTTTATTTTATTAAATAATTAGGACAAAAATACAAAAATATTACATTTTCATTTTTATTAATATTTTTCACAAAAAAATCATTTTTTACAATATACTTTTATTTTTTGTATGAGTTAATGTATTATTGTATATAATTAATAAATATTACTATTTTATTAAGAATTAGGATTTTTGCCCTAAATAGAAAAATAATTAAAATTGACTTTTTATTTATTTTTACTTCACATTTAAAAGTACTTTTACATACATAAAAATCATTTTTGCATAATACATCTTATTTGATATTTATTTAATTGTATTTATTTAAATATTATGCCTTGTACATTCAATTTGGTTGTAATAACTCAGAATTTAATTTCTTGTCAAATACCCCTCAATTCAAATTTGTACCCCCCTCCCCATATCATGTTGTAATAGTGTAGCATTTAAGTTCTCGCACATTTAAAAGCTTCCGATTATGCCATACTTAGACTTAGGGTTTGTATGTAAAAATGAAATCAACAATTAGCTTGACCTAATTCTAAGATAAACATGCATGAAAAACAAACACAATGCACACTTGCACCCCTAGGGTTTCAATCCACTTGTTGCCTTCAAAAATGGGCCATGGTCGCATGTCAAGTACTTTGGCAAAACAAAAACAAAACAAAAGATCATAGTCCCTCGATGACGCTATCTGAGTTCCCTAAACAAAATGATCAAGTCCCTCAAGAAAAATTGCCAAAATACTTGACACTATTGCTATCATGGTCTATACGATGACCCGCGCTGTCCCGTTTAACATCCTAACACAAGGTTGTTCATCAAATGCAATGGTGAAACAACACTGTTAAAAGGATTAAAAACATAAGAAATATCTTTGAGTAAAATAGGGTAGATAACTCTTAGTTACTTGATCAAAAGCTTGCAAAAACATCCTTGCTATTTTCAAACACACTACACAACATAATTTCAAAACCCTACTTTCAAACATTGGAAAATTTTCAAAAGACAAAAACACCTTTGTATACATTCGTAACAAGAGTCATTACAAAGGTTGCCACAACAAATGGCCTCTTTTCAAAACATCTTTCAAAACCACACACAAAGCACCATTTCAAACAATTGAAAAGAAAAGCAAGTGATCTAAGCAAGTGATCTAAGAGCCCATGGATAACCATGGATAGAAAGGATGCTAATACCTTACCTTTCTATAATCTACTCCCTGAACCCAAGAAAACATCTCAAAGGTCTTTCCTATGCTTTTTGACCTTTCCTTAGGATAAAATAAAAAGTCGGTGGCGACTCTTGCTAAACCGAAACATTTGCGAACACAAACGCAAAATCCCAAGTCAGTTCTCCCACCGTATAACAGAACTGGTGACTCTGCTGCGGATTGATTTTAGAAGTGGAGTAACCTTAGGGATTAGATCACCCTTTGCATGATTATTGTTTGCTTTGATTGCTTTATATTTTGGTTCTTTTGTTTGGGCTTGAAATCCTCCACCCGGATTTGGGAAACATTCATAGGTAAATAGCAATCTGTTGTGGAAACTGTGCGGGGTATACCGACACGGTTGAAGCAATAGCTATATTAGTGCGACATATTTGTGAGTACCGGTAGCCTTTGAGTCAATCAAAGAGAATACGGGGCCGCTCAGTGATGTCATGAAGCACTAATGAATTCTTAGAACCTTACTTGACCATCTTGGCATTTATTAGGGGTGGTGAGATGACCGGCTTTGGTGCAGTCCGAAGTTGGTAGATACTCGATACTACACTCATTGAGGGTTATTTTCTTGGAATACTTTGGTCGCTAGTTAAGTGGCTAAACCAAAACAATGAACATAGAAAACAATCCAATGATATTGAGCTCCTTAGAACCCGGTTACTATTTATAGGACAGGTTTTTGAGCCAACTAAACTCAAGTGGGTATTTACCTATGAAACTTCATGCAAGCCTGAAACTAGGGTTTTGTGTGACTTGCTTGTACATGTGTTTGTGCATACATCATGAACATCATAAAGCATCATATGCATCCACTAACCATTTCAAGGGTTTGGATCTTCATCTTTGTTCTTGTTTTGTAGGTCATGGAATCTCTTCGCGGGAAAAAAATTCAAGTCAACCTTGTGAGAATCCCTCCTCAACTCAAGGAACTTACTTCCAGGATTCCAGAGAATTCCCTCTTCAGTGAAAGACATGGTAGACTCCTCAACTTGGTCAACACCAACATTGAAGAGGACATGGTGAAAGTCCTCTTCCAGTTCTTTGACCCTCTACACCACTGTTTCACATTCCCTGACTACCAATTGGTGCCTACTTTGGAGGAATTTTCTCAACTCCTGAGAATTCCTATTCTTCATCAACTACCCCAAAACGGTACGGAAAAAGAACCAAAGCCTTAAGATGTTGCTCAAGCATTACACTTGTAACCATATGATATCAAGGGGCATTGGGAAACCAGAAGTGGTGTCAAGGGCTTCTTGGCAAAGTTTCTGTTCGAGAAGGCACAAGACTGTTGGAATTCTCTTGATCTACAAGCCTTTGAAGAGATTGTGGCACTCCTCATCTATGGGTTGGTCTTGTTCCCAAACTTTGATCAGCTTATAGATGTGAATGCTGTCAAGATTTTCATATCCAGGAATCCAATACCTACATTGCTTGGGGACATCCTACACTCATTTTACACACGAACAATGAGGAAAAGAGGTGTTCTCATGTGATGTACTCCTCTCCTAGAAAGGTGGTTTATTTCTCACCTTCCACAATCAGTTTTGAAGAATGAGCAGGGTTTAAGGTGGTTACAATGATTGATGACCCTCACACATTCTGATGTGCAATTGTGTTCTCGGTCCAGAGAAAATGTCATCATCATTGATCGTTGTGGGGAATTCCCTAATGTCCCACTACTTGGCATTAGGGGAGGCATCACCTACAACCCCTGTCTAGCTTTGAGACAATTTGGATATGCTCGGAGGGATGGCCCTCATGACATGCTAATTCCGGACATAGTTTTTGACTTCGACAACGATGCGCAAGGACTTCGACAAAGGTTCATCAGAGCTTGGAGGATGCCTAACAAGGTTGATAGTAAGACACTGGGGCACAAAAATTCCATCCCCCTTGAGCCTTACCTCAAGTGGGTACGAACCCGCTCCCAGAATCTTATGATGCCAAACCCTCACATTCTCCCCTTGATCAAAGAGCCTGTTACGGAAGGAGAGGTTCCATACACCATCCTACATCCTGACATGCCAACATCATGGGAAGAAATGCAAAAGAGTTGGATCCAACTCAAGGAAGAACGGGATACTTTTGAAGCCAGCTTCTATGCCAGTGAGAAGAAGGTTTTAGAGCTTACCCACCGACTTCACGAGGAGGAAACTCTCAACACTTACATCGCACCAAAGAGGATGCGCAATGTCTTTTTACATTAAGAATTTTGTAATATTTCGCCCATGGGGCACTTATGTACTAACAAATTTCTTCTTAATATGACGTGCGTTATTTTAGTTAGCAACAAATTTAAATTTTTTAACCCTTGAATGCATTACATGAATAACATACCATTCATCATATGCATAAACAGGTCTTCACGCCAGGTTTCCTTATCTTTCTGCTGTTTATTTCAGCAAGATGGATTTGGAGCAAACGGTAAAGGATCTGCAGGCACAAAATTCACAGTTCCAGTAACTCCTCATGACCTTGGCAAATGGTCAAGAGGACCTCAAAGTTTTGTTGGAGAAGAATAAAGATAAAAAGAAAAAGAGACCTGGAGTAGCCACTTTGGGAAGAAGATTTGAGCATCAGGCCAGGAGAGTTCTCGAGTTCCCCTCAACGTCTGACGAAGGGGACGGTAAAGGGAAAGGGATTGTCGTACCTTCTGAATCCGAGGTTGAAGAGGAGGAAGAGGAAGAAGACGAAGACTACTCTGAACAACAGTATCCACCAGCGGATGACAAATATAAGAACCTTTAAGATAGACTGGAAGTTATGGAGTTGCAGAGGGTGCCCGGATTGGATTTTGAAGAACTAGGGCTGGTAGATGGGATTGTCATCCCTCCTAAGTTCAAAGTGCCAGTATTTGCCAAGTACGACGGTCTGTCTTGCCCAAAGATGCACCTGAGGTCGTATGTCAGAAAAATCCAACCCCACTCATCCGATAAAGACCTATGGGTACACTTTTTCCAAGACAGTTTGTCTGGCACGCAGTTAGACTGGTTTTATCAACTCGAAAGATCAGAGGTTCACAATTGGGAAGACTTGGCAGTTGCTTTTTATTGTCAGTATCAATATAATGCTGATTTGGCGCCCACTCGTACTCAGTTACAAAGTATGGGGATGGCTTCCAATGAAGGGTTTAAAGAGTATGCACAGAAGTGGCGTGATCTGGAAGGAAGGGTGCAGCCACCGCTATCAGATAGGGAGTTAGTTGACATGTTTTTGGGGACCCTGTCTGGCCCCTTCTTCAATCATCTGATTGGAAGTTCTTCCGCGGGATTTACTGAACTGATTTTTACCGGCGAAAGGGTTGAGGCCGGTATTAAGAGTGGAAAGATTCAAAAGGATGCTTCCGCATCCATGGCTGTTAAGAAATCTTTCCCGGCTAAGAAGGAAGCATTTGCTGTGTATTCTCAGAAGGGATTGGGAAGAACTGAGCGTCGGCCGACTGTAGGGGCTGTGATGATTCAAAACACGTCAAATGATCAACCTCGTAGCAATCAGTCGAGACCTAATCAACAACGGGTGGAAAGGCCACAACGGCAATTCAACCGCATCAACATGACGCCCGCTCAGGTACTACCTCATTTGTTGAAGCTGAATCTGACCAGTTTGAAGGAAGCGCCAAAGAACCCTAACACCGCCTCTCCATACTACCACTCTAATGCCAAGTGTGCTTACCATTCCGACAGTGTGGGGCACGATACCAATAATTGTTGGGCGCTTAAGAACAAAATCCAGGACTTGATTGATGCCAAAGAAGTAGAATTAGAGGCGCCTAAGAAGCCCAATGTGATATCTGCTCCGATGCCCAAGCACGGTAATAATGTTCATGCTGTTACGAAAGACCTTCATGTTACTGATGTTGTTGACCTGTTGACACCGCTACTTGTGATTAAGGAAAATTTGTTGAGATCCAGGATCTTTCCTGGTTGTGGTAAAGACTGTTATTTTTGTTTGAATATACGAAGTGATTGCCCAATGTTGAAGTCAGGTGTCCAACGCCTGATGGATACCCAAGAGATACTTTTCCAGAAAACCCCTGTTGATACCTTCAATCCTGTTACTCCTGATACTTTTGCTACTTCAACCAACGATATTGCAATCATAACCATTTCTGACAATCCTCCCAAGGCTTGCAAAAGGCTTGTCAGGATCACACCCAACTCTGAATGTGTACCATTAAAGATCACCATGCCGGGACCTGTCCCGTACCAATCAAGCAAAACGATACCACGGAACTATGGGGTAGAAATCTTCTACCATGGTATCAAACAAATTGAAACAGTCCCAGAGGTTTCTAAAGAAGGAAGCCCTGATATAGGGAACATCGCGGGTACAAGTAAGATAACCCACAGTGGCCGGATCTTTTCTCCGGAGATTGCTCCCCCTCGAGCAGTTTTCGGACCCTTGAAAGCTCTGCACCTGTTGGACCATCTGTGCAAGGCCCATTGATTGAGGAATTGGATACTCCTGAAGTAAGACCATCTGCTGAAATTACCGACAAGGGTAAGGGGATACTGGAAGTGCCTGTCAAGACGAAGGCCCATGCAGTGGTTATCCCCGAAACTACTCAAAAAGAAATGGATGAAATCTTGAAAATAATCAGAAAAAGTGACTACGACGTTATGGAACAGTTAGGGCAGACCCCTTCTAAAATTTCAATGTTGGCTCTTCTGCTCTTTTCTGAGGCCCACGCTAAGGCCCTGATCAAATTCTTAAAGGCGGCACATGTTCCCCAAGAGACTTCGGCTGACCAGTTTCAGGAATGTGTGGCCAGTCTTACTGCTGATAATGGCCGTGGATTTTCCGATGCTGACTTAACTCCTAAAGGAAGGAAACACAACGATGCGTTACATGTTTCAGTTGAATGTCGGGGAACCACCCTCGCCCATGTCTTAGTTGATACTGGTTCTTCCTTGAATGTGCTGCCAAAGAAAGCCTTAGACCGCTTGGACTGCGAAGGACTGACCCTCAAGCCTAGTAACATCATTGTTAGGGCTTTTGATGGTTCCAAGAGATTGGTTCATGGAGAGGTTGATATTCCTATCAAAGTAGGAACAGAAGTCTTCAACTCAACCTTTTACGTCATGGACATCCGTCCGTCATATTCATGTTTGTTAGGAAGACCGTGGATCCATTATGCCGGGGCAGTTACCTCCTCTTTGCACCAGATGCTGAAATATCCTGTTAAGGGTAAAATTATAACGGTGCACGGCGAGGAAGAGTACATGATAAGCCACCTCAACTCCTTCCGTTATGTGGAGCTGGATGGCGAGTTCATCGAAACGCCTTTCCAGCATTTTGAGGAAGTTTCTCCCGAGGTAGCAGTTGCGAAGACAATGGTTGAGGTGCCTATTATTCCCAAGCATGTTTCTAGGATGGCATCTCTCAAGGACGCAGAGGCGGTGATCAAAGAAGGGAAGAGTACAGCATGGGGGCAATTTCCTGATTTTCCCCATAAGACAGACAAGTTTGTTTTAGGGTTTACAGTTGCAGGGCAGAAGGCTATGCGTCGTTCCAAGATTGGAAGGCCACCCATAAGGATCTCTCACCATGGAATCAATGATGTAGAAGATTAAAATGAAGAGAGCCACTTTGAGGATTGGATCTTTCCGACCGTCGAAGGGGGTTTGAGCAACTGTGAAGCAAAGGATTTTGTTCCCATCACCTTTATCCACCAGTAATTTTATCTTTGAACAATTTCCCGTTTTTATGGTCTGTAATAATTAAAACAATTCGCACACTATTTTCACCTCATGCCTTGCCCGGGGCATATAGGTCCATTTGTAAGGGTTTGATTTTCTTCATAATCATATGCCATGTTTTAATGAATCATTGGACGTTTTTCATCTATAAACTGTTGTGTTCATTTTATTTCCTTTTGCATTTTTGTTTGTTTAAGGATGGTTATCCCTTACACACACCCACACTCACAAATGCAGGTACCCATCCACTCTGGATTTCCTGGGTGACTATTCTGCTTTAGCCTACGATAACTCTTAGGATTTGGTAAATCATGTTGAGTACGAAGTTGACGAAGATTGTGAAGTGCCGGGAGAGTTAGCCAGACTTCTACAACAAGAAGAAAGGGCCATTCTGCCTCATGAGGAGTTGCTAGAAACCATCAACTTGGGGACAGAAGAGGACAGGAAAGAAGTAAAAGTGGGTGCCAGCCTGGAACCAAGTGTCAAGGAGCGCTTAGTGCAGTTGTTAAACGAATATGTTGAAATCTTCGTATGGTCTTATGAAGACATGTCAGGGTTAGACACAGATATCGTGGTTCACCGTCTCCCTACAAGAGAAAACTGTCCACTGATCAAGCAAAAGGTTCGCCGAATTAGGCCTGACATGTCTGAGAAGATTAAGGCTGAAGTAATGAAGCAATTCAATGCTGGATTTCTGGTTGTTACCTCCTATCCATAATGGGTTGCTAACATTGTGCCCGTACCTAAGAAAGACGGCAAAGTCAGAATGTGTGTGGACTATCGGGATTTGAACAGGGCTAGCCCTAAAGACGATTTTCCGCTGCCACATATCGACATCTTGGTTGACAACACAGCTCAACACAAGGTTTTTTCCTTCATGGACGGATTCTCGGGATATAACCAGATCAAAATGGCCCCCGAGGACATGGAGAAAACTACTTTTGTCACGCAATGGGGTACCTTCTGCTACAAAGTGATGTCGTTCGGGCTAAAGAACGCAGGGGCAACCTATCAACGCGCCATGGTAGCTTTATTTCATGATATGATACATCATGAGATCGAAGTTTACGTAGACGACATGATAGCTCGATCACAGACAGAAGAAGAACACCTTGGTCATTTGCAAAAGCTGTTTGCCAGGTTGAAGGAGTATAAGCTCAGACTGAACCCAAGCAAGTGCACTTTTTGGGTTAGGTCTGGTAAACTTTTGGATTTATTGTCAGCAACAAAGGCATTAAGGTTGATCCAGCTAAAGTAAAGGCTATACAAGAAATGCCTTCCCCCCGTACTGAAAAGGAGGTTAGAGGATTCTTGGGACGCTTGAACTATATCGCCAGGTTCATCTCTCACCTGACGTCTACCTGTGAGCCAATTTTCAAACTGTTGAAGAAAGATCAGGTAGTTTAATGGAACAATGATTGTCAAGTTGCTTTTGATAAAATCAAGGAGTATTTACTATAACCTCCTATTCTGATGCCACCCGTCGAAGGAAGGTCGTTAATCATGTATCTGACTGTTCTGGATAACTCAATGGGGTGTGTGCTGGGCCAACATGACGAGTCTGGCCGAAAAGAGCATGCCATTTATTACCTTAGCAAAAAGTTTACCGACTGTGAGACTCGCTACTCACTACTCGAGAAAACTTGCTGCGCTTTGGAATGGGCCACTCGCCGGCTAAGGCAGTATATGTTGACTCACACCACTTTGCTAATTTCCAAAATGGATTCGATCAAGTATATCTTCGAGAAGCCTGCTTTATCTGGAAGAATCGCTAGATGGAAAATGATCCTGACAGAGTATGATATCCAGTATATTACCCAAAAAGCAATAAAGGGGAGTGTACTAGCTGACCATCTAGCTCATCAAGCCGTCGAAGATTACCAGTCTATGAGATTCGACTTCCCTGACGAGGACATCATGACTTTGGACAACATCGAAGGTAACGGACCGTATGACGGACCTGAACAAGGATCCCGATGGACCCTGTACTTTGATGGTGCTTCAAATGCACTTGGTAATGGTATCGGCGCAGTACTCATTTCTCCGGAAGGTTGCCATACACCCTTCACTGCCCGACTTTGTTTCAGCTGTACCAACAACATGGTCGAATATGAAGCTTGCATCTTTGGTCTCAAGGCTGCTATAGACTTGGGAATCAAATCTTTGGTCGTATTTGGGGACTCGGCTTTGGTTATCAGTCAAGTCAAAGGAGAGTGGGACACCAAACATCCTAATCTTATCCCATATAAAGGACATGTCTTGACGTTGTTGCCTCACTTCGAGCAGATTACTTTCGAGCACTTCCCGCGAGAAGAAAATCAGCTAGCAGATGCTCTGGCTACAATGTCCTCCATGTTTAAACTCAACCGAGATAACGAGGCTCCCCAAATTACCATCGAGCGAATGGACGAACCTGCGCACTGCCATGAGATTAATACTGAAGAAGTAGTGGAACAACCCTGGTTTCACGAAATCAAAAGGTATCTCCAGACTAGAGAATATCCTGAAGGAGTTTCCGTCAATGACAAAAAGTTATTAAGGAAATTTGCCGCCAAGTTCTTCCTAAGCAATGGCATCCTTTATAAGCGCAGCCATGATTGTGTTTTACTTCGTTGTGTGGACAAAGCTGAAGTAGAGTTGATCATGACTGAGATACACAGCAGCACATTCGGCACCCACTTGAGCGGGCATACAATGGCAAAGAAGATTCTAAGGGAAGGCTACTACTGGTCTACCATGGAAGCTGATTGTCATCAACATTCTCATACTTGTCACAAGTGCCAAGTCTACGCCGACAAGGTACATATTCCTCCTGTTTCTCTCAACGTTCTGACAGCTCCTTGGCCATTCGCAATGTGGGGCATTGACATGATTGGAGAGATCAAGCCCACAGCATCCAATGGACATCGCTTCATCTTGGTGGCTATTGATTACTTCACCAAATGGGTCGAGGCAGCTTCTTTTGCCTCCGTTACAAAGAATGTAGTTGCCCGCTTTATCAAGCAGAACCTGATATGCCGGTATGGTGTCCCCGACAGGATCATCACAGACAATGGTACAAATTTTAACAATACTATGATCACCTCCCTATGCGAACAGTTCAAGATTTATCATCACAATTCATCTCCCTATCGGCCAAAGATGAACGGTGTTGTTGAAGCTGCAAACAAAAATATCAAGAAGATCATTCAAAAGATGACAGTTACCTACAAGGACTGGCATGAGATGTTACCGTTTGCTCTGCATGGATATCGTGCCATGGCACGTACTTCAACAAGGGCAACCCCATTTTCTTTGGTGTATGGCATGGAAGCTGTTCTACCCATGGAAGTTCAGATTCCTTCCTTAAGGATTATGAAGGACGCCAGTTTGAGTGAAGACGATTGGATTCAGACCCGGCTTGATCAACTTAATTTGATCGACGAGAAGCGACTTACTGTTGTTTTCCATGGTCAGACGTATCAAAAACGGATGATCAAGGCTTTCAACAAGAAAGTTAGGCGTCAGGTATATCAAGTCGGAGATCTTGTAATCAAGCGGATCATCTTACCGCAAAGTGGTCCCAGGGGCAAGTGGACTCCTACTTACGAAGGACCATTTATGATTAAAAGCATCTTTTCTGGTGGGGAAATGATTCTGACCACCATGGACGGCGACAACTTTCCGCACCCTGCGAACGCAGACATATTCAAAAGATATTACGCATAAAATGACCCGGCAAGTTGAAAACCCGAAAGGGCGACTTGGGCAAAAATGGGCATCCCGGTGAATCAAAAACCCGAAAGGGCGATTCAGGCAAAATTAGGGATAAAACAAAAAAATCTGTACACCTGGCAAGTTGAAAACCCGAAAGGGCGGCTTGGGCAAAAACGGGTTTCCCGGTGGATCAAAAACCCGAAAGGGCGGTCCAGGCAAAAGTTAGGGAATTGAAGCGTATGACTATGTCTCGTCGGATCACTTTAAGAACCATCTCTTCACCAATAAGCTCCTAGCTTCTGATCAATCTAGCCATCGGCGGACGAAGCAACGAATGGACAAGATATTCAGAGTTGTGAAGGCTATAGCAGAATAGGAATCCCATGTAATTGTTACACATAGCCATCTTTCTTTTGTATAAAAAATTTTAATTTTTACGACAACATTCTCTTACTAGGATGTCTGTCTCCTTTGTACAAAGATACTCACAAAAGTTAATACAAATATACTTCAAAGTGCAGAAATTCGCTTGCCTTTCTTTTCTTTTTACACTTATGTTTTTATTTGAAAACGTCCAATGTTTCGATTAAATAGGCATATGCATTTAAATGTAATCACTGCTTACAAATAAAATAGAATTGAGAAAGGATAATTACTGGTAGATTGAAAGGGTGGGAAGACGTCTTTAGGCCATTCCAGAAGAAATCCCCTACGATACATCATTCAGATCCTCAATAAGGCAAAATTTGGAGTATATTTCCCCAGCAAAGTTAAGCTTCAAGATCTGCAGCGGAGCCAATACAGTCTAAAACTTGATTCCCCAGCGAAGTCAAAATTCCAACTATCTGAGCCAATACAGTTGTTTCTCTATTTCATTTACATTAATCATGCTAAGAGAATTTCACTCATGAACTTTCTGAAAAAACTAGGTTAGAAATTAGGGCCAGAGAAATTCTCTCTGGTCTTTGAGAGTTAATCCAAGTTTTTTATATGGTTGGATTCGTTATTTAATGCTCTACAATGTTCATGTTATGAGTTTTGTCAAAAAACCAAAGAATCAGGAGATGGCATTTGTGTACAGAAGCGCGCGTGTTTTGTTCAAAGGAAGAAGAAGAAGTGGATTATGGGTTGCGCCGGGTTTCCTTTACTTTTGACACCCCTTTATTCAGTTTGCACCCCCCTGGCCCATTTATTTGAATATTTATCATTTTGACATTTTTATTTTTTATTCTAGCTTTATTATTTTTTGTCTAAATATAAAAAATTCCAAAAAATTATTTTCTATATTTTTCATATTTATTTTTATTTTACTAGTATAAATATGTAAATAAACTATTTTCTTTTTTTATTAAAACACAAAAATAATATAAAATATATACTTATCTTCATTTATTATTTTTATTTACATTTTGAAAACATTTTCTTGGATATACACATTTTTTGTAAATAAATACTTTCTATTTTTATATATATTTAATATATTTGATATATATATATATATATATATATATATATATATATATATATATATATATATATATATATATATATATATATATATATATATATATATATATATATATATATATATATATATATATATATATATATATATATATATATATATATATATATATATATATATATATATATATATATATATATATATATATATATATATATATATATATATATATATATATATATATATATATATATATATATATATATATATATATATATATATATATATATATAAACTTTATTTTATTAAATAATTAGGACAAAAATACAAAAATATTACATTTTCATTTTTATTAATATTTTTCACTAAAAATATCATTTTTTACAATATACTTTTATTTTTTGTATGAGTTAATGTATTATTGTATATAATTAATAAATATTACTATTTTATTAAGAATTAGGATTTTTGCCCTAAATAGAAAAATAATTAAAATTGACTTTTTATTTATTTTTACTTCACATTTAAAATTACTTTTACATACATAAAAATCATTTTTGCATAATACATCTTATTTTATATTTATTTAATTGTATTTATTTAAATATTATGCCTTGTACATTCAATTTGGTTGTAATAACTCAGAATTTAATTTCTTGTCAAACACCCCCCAATTCAAATTTGTACCCCCCTCCCCATATCATGTTGTAATAGTGTAGCATTTAAGTTCTCGCACATTTAAAAGCTTCCAATTATGCCATGCTTAGACTTAGGGTTTGTATGTAAAAATGAAATCAACAATTAGCTTGACCTAATTCCAAGATAAACATGCATGAAAAACAAACACAATGCACACTTGCACCCCTAGGGTTTCAATCCACTTGTTGCCTTCAAAAATGGGCCATGGTCGCATGTCAAGTACTTTGGCAAAACAAAAACAAAACAAAAGATCATAGTCCCTCGATGACACTATCTGAGTTGCCTAAACAAAATGATCAAGTCCCTCAAGAAAAATTGCCAAAATACTTGACACTATTGCTATCATGGTCTATACGATGACCCGCGTTGTCCCGTTTAACATCCTAACACAAGGTTGTTCATCAAATGCAATGGTGAAATAACATTGTTAAAAGGGTTAAAAACATAAGAAAGATCTTTGAGTAAAATAGGGTAGATAACTCTTAGTTACTTGATCAAAAGCTTGCAAAAAGATCCTTTCTATTTTCAAACACACTACACAACACAATTTCAAAACCCTACTTTCAAACATTGGAAACTTTTCAAAAGACAAAAACACCTTTGTATACATTCGAAACAAGAGTCATTACAAAGGTTGCCACAACAAATGGCCTATTTTCAAAACATCTTTCAAAACCACACACAAAGCACCATTTCAAACAATTGAAAAGCAAAGCAAGTGATCTAAGCAAGTAACTAAGAGCCCATAGATAACCATGGATAGAAAGGGTGCTAATACCTTCCCTTTCTATAATCTACTCCCTGAACCCAAGAAAACATCTCAAAGGTCTTTCCTATGCTTTTTGACCTTTCCTTAGGATAAAATAAAAAGTCGATGGCGACACTTGCTAAACCAAAACATTTGCGAACACAAACGCAAAATCCCAAGTCAGTTCTCCCACCGTATCACAGAACTGGCGACTCTGCTGGGGATTGATTTTAGAAGTGGAGTAACCTTAGGGCTTAGATCACCCTTTGCATGATTATTGTTTGCTTTGATTGCTTTATATTTTGGTTCTTTTGTTTGGGCTTGAAATCCTCCACACGGATTTGGGAAACATTCATAGGTAAATAGCAATCCGTTGTGGAAACTGTGTGGGGTATACCGACACGGTTGAAGCAATAGCTATATTAGTGCAACATATTTGTGAGTACCGGTAGCCTTTGAGTCAATCAAAGAGAATACGGGGCCGCTGAGTGATGTCATGAAGCACTAATGAATTCTTAGAACCTTACTTGACCATCTTGGCCTTTATTAGGGGTGGTGAGATGACCAGTTTGGTGCAGTCCGAAGTTGGTAGATACTCGATACTATACTCATTGAGGGTTGTTTTCTTGGAATACTTTGGTCGCTAGTTAAGTGGCTAAACCAAAACAATGAACATAGAAAACAATCCAATGATATTGAGCTCCTTAGAACCCGGTTACTATTTATATGACAGGTTTTTGAGCCAACTAAACTCAAGAAGGTATTTACCTATGAAACTTCATGCAAGCCTGAAACTAGGGTTTTGTGTGACTTGCTTGTACATGTGTTTGTGCATACATCATGAACATCATAAAGCATCATATGCATCCACTAACCATTTCAAGGGTTTGGATCTTCATCTTTGTTCTTGTTTTGTAGGTCATGGAATCTCTTCGCAGGAAAACAATTCAAGTCAACCTTGTGAGAATCCCTCCTCAACTCAAGGAACTTACTTCCAGGATTCCAGAGAATTCCCTCTTCAGTGAAAGACATGGTAGAGTCCTCAACTTGGTCAACACCAACATTTAAGAGGACATGGTGAAAGTCCTCTTCCAGTTCTTTGACCCTCTACACCACTGTTTCATATTCCCTGACTACCAATTGGTGCCTACTTTGGAGGAATTTTCTCAACTCCTGAGAATTCCTATTCTTCATCAACTACCCTACAACGGTACGGAAAAAGAACCAAAGTCTGAAGATGTTGCTCAAGCATTACACTTGCAACCATCTGATATCAAGGGGCATTAAGAAACCAGAAGTGGTGTCAAGGGCTTCTTGGCAAAGTTTCTGTTCGAGAAGGCACAAGACTGTTGGAATTCTCTTGATCTACAAGCCTTTGAAGAGATTGTGGCACTCCTCATCTATGGGTTGGTCTTGTTCCCAAACCCTGATCAGCTTATAGATGTGAATGCTGTCAAGATTTTCATATCCAGGAATCCAATACCTACATTGCTTAGGGACATCCTACACTCATTTTACACACGAACAATGAGGAAAAGAGGTGTTCTCATGTGTTGTACTCCTCTCCTAGCAAGGTGGTTTATTTCTCACCTTCCACAATCAGTTTTGAAGAATGAGCAGGGTTTAAGGTGGTCACAACGATTGATGACCCTCACACATTCTGATGTGCAATTGTGTTCTCGGTCCAGAGAAAATGTCATCATCATTGATCGTTGTGGGGAATTCCCTAATGTCCCACTACTTGGAATTAGGGGAGACATCACCTACAACCTCTGTCTAGCTTTGAGACAATTTGGATATGCTCGGAGGGATGGCCCTCATGACATGCTGATTCCAGACCTTGTTTTTGACTTCGACAACGATGCGCAAGGACTTCAACAAAGGTTCATCAGAGCTTGGAGGATGCCTAACAAGGTGGATAGTAAGACACTGGGGCACAAAAATTCCATCCCCCTTGAGCCTTACCTCAAGTGGGTACGAACCCGCTTCTAGAATCTTATGATGCCATACCCTCACATTCTCCCCTTGATCAAAGAGCAAAGAGCATGTTACGGAAGGAGAGGTTCCATACACCATCCTACATCCTGACATGCCAACACCATGGGAAGAAATGAAAAAGAGTTGGATCCAACTCAAGGAAGAACGGGATACTTTTGAAGCCAGCTTCTATGCCAGTGAGAAGAAGGTTTTAGAGCTTAACCACCGACTTCACGAGGAGGAAACTCTCAACACTTACATCGCACCAAAGAGGATGCGCAATGTCTTTTTACATTAAGAATTTTGTAATATTTCGCCCATGGGGCACTTATGTACTAACAAATTTCTTCTTAATATGACGTGCGTTCTTTTTGTTAGCAATAAATTTGAATTTTTGAACCCTTGAATGCATTACATGAATAACATACCATTTATCATATGCATAAACAGGTCTTCACGCCAGGTTTCTTTATCTTTTTGCTGTTTATTTCAGCAAGATGGATTTGGAGCAAACGGTAAAGGATCTTCAGGCACAAAATTCACAGTTCCAGCAACTCCTCATGACCTTGGCAAAGGGTCAAGAGGACCTCAAAGTTTTGTTGGAGAAGAATAAAGAGAAAAAGAAAAAGAGACCTGGAGTAGCCACTTTGGGAAGAAGATTTGAGCATCAGGCCAGGAGAGTTCTCGAGTTCCCCTCAACGTCTGACGAAGGGGCCGGTAAAGGGAAAGGGACTGCCGTACCTTCTGAATATGAGGTTGAAGAGGAGGAAGAGGAAGAAGACGAAGCCTACTCTGAACAATAGTATCCACCAGCGGACGACAAATATAAGAACCTTGAAGATAGACTGGAAGTTATGGAGTTGCAGAGGGTGCCCGGATTGGATTTTGAAAAACTAGGGCTGGTAGCTGGGATTGTCATCCCTCCTAAGTTCAAAGTGCCAATATTTGCCAAGTACGATGGTCTGTCTTGCCCAAAGATGCACCTGAGGTCGTATGTCAGAAAAATCCAACCCCACTCATCCGATAAAGACCTTTGGGTACACTTTTTCCAAGACAGTGTGTCTGGCACGCAGTTAGACTGGTTTTATCAACTCGAAAGATCAGAGGTTCACAATTGGGAAGACTTGGAAGCTGCTTTTTATCATCAGTATCAATATAATGTTGATTTGGCGCCCACTCGTACTCAGTTACAAAGTATGGGGATGGCTTCCAATGAAGGGTTTAAAGAGTACGCACAGAAGTGGCGTGATCTGGCAGGAAGGGTGTAGCCACCGCTATCAGATAGGGAGTTAGTTGACATGTTTTTAGGGACCCTGTCTGGCCCCTTCTTCAATCATCTGATTGGAAGTTCTTCTGTGGGATTTACTGAACTGATTTTTACCGGCGAAAGGGTTGAGGCCGGTATTAAGAGTGGAAAGATTCAAAAGGATGCTTCCGCATCCACGGTTGTTAAGAAACCTTTCCTGGCTAAGAAGGAAGCATCTGTTGTGTATTCTCAGAAGGGATTGGGAAGAACTGAGCACCGGCCGACTGTAGGGGCTGTGATGATTCAAAACGCGTCAAATGATCAACCTCGTAGCAATCAGTCGAGACCTAATCAACAACAGGTGGAAAGGCCACAACGGCAATTCACCCACATCAACATGACGCCCGCTCAGGTACTTCCTCATTTGTTGAAGCTGAACCTGACCAGTTTGAAGGAAGCTCCAAAGAACCCTAACACCGCCTCTCCATACTACCACTCTAATGCCAAGTGTGCTTACCATTCCGACAGTGCGGGGCACGATACCAATAATTGTTGGGCGCTTAAGAACAAAATCCAGGACTTGATTGATGCCAAAGAAGTAGAATTTGAGGCCCCTGAGAAGCCCAATGTGATATCTGCTCCGATGCCCAAGCACGGTAATAACGTTCATGCTGTTACGGAAGACCTTCATGTTACTGATGTTGTTGACCTGTTGACACAGCTACTTGTGATTAAGGAAAATTTGTTGAGAGCCGGGATGTTTCCTGGTTGTGGTAAAGACTGTTATTTTTGTTTGAACATACGAAGTGATTGCCCAATGTTGAAGTCAGGTGTCCAACGCCTGATGGATACCCAAGAGATACTTTTCCAGAAAACCCCTGTTGATACCTTTAATCCTATTACTCTTGATACTTTTGCTACTTCAACCAACGATATTCCAATCATAACCATTTCCGACAATCCTCCCAAGGCTTGCAAAAGGCTTGTCAGGATTACACCCAACTCTGAATGTGTACCATTAAAGATCACCATGCCGGGACCTGTCCCGTACCAATCAAGCAAAACGATACCATGGAACTATGGGGGAGAAATCTTCTACCATGGTATCAAACAAATCGAAACAGTCCCAGAGATTTCTAAAGAAGGAAGCCTTGATATAGGGAACATCGCGAGTACAAGTAAGATAACCCGCAGTGGCCGGATCTTTTCTCCGGAGATTGCTCCCCCTCTAGCAGTTTTAGGACCCTTGAAAGCTTTTGCACCTGTTGGACCATATGTGCAAGGCCCGTTGATTGAGGAATTGGATACTACTGAAGTAAGACCATCTGCTGAAATTACCGACAAGGGTAAGGGGATACTGGAAGTGCCTGTCAAGACGAAGGCCCATTATGTGGTTATCCCCGAAACTACTCAAAAAGAAATGGATGAAATCTTGAAAATAATCAGAAAAAGTGACTACGACGTTGTGGAACAGTTAGGGCAGACCCCTTCTAAAATTTCAATGTTGGCTCTTCTGCTCTTTTCTGAGGCCCACGCTAAGGCCCTGATCAAATTCTTAAAGGCGGCACGTGTTCCCCAAGAGACTTCGGCTGACCAGTTTCAGGAATGTGTGGCCAGTCTTACTGCTGATAATGGCCTTGGCTTTTCCGATGCTGACTTAACTCCCAAAGGAAGGAAACACAACGATGCGTTACATGTTTCAGTTGAATGTCGGGGAACCACCCTCGCCCATGTCTTAGTTGATACTGGTTCTTCCTTGAATGTGCTGCCAAAGAAAGCCTTAGACCGCTTAGACTGTGAAGGACTGACCCTCAAGCCTAGTAACATCATTGTTAGGGCTTTTGATGGTTCCAAGAGAATGGTTCATGGAGAGGTTGATATTCCTATCAAAGTAGGCACAGAAGTATTCAACTCAACCTTTTACGTGATGGACATCCGTCCGTCATATTCATGTTTGTTAGGAAGACCGTGGATCCATTATGTCGGGGCAGTTACCTCCTCTTTGCACCAGATGCTGAAATATCCTGTTAAGGGTAAAATTATAACGGTGCACGGCGAGTAAGAGTACATGATAAGCCACCTCAACTCCTTCCGTTATGTGGAGCTGCATGGCGAGTTCATCGAAACGCCTTTCCAGCATTTTGAGGAAGTTTCTCCCGAGGTAGCAGTTATGAAGACAATGGTTGAGGTGCCTATTATTCCCAAGCATGTTTCTAGGATGGCATCTCTCAAGGACGCAGAGGCGGTGATCAAAGAAGGGAAGAGTACAGCATGGGGGCAATTGCCTGATTTTCCCCATAAGACAGACAAGTTTGGTTTAGGGTTTACAGCTGCAGGGCAGAAGGCTATGCGTCGTTCCAAGACTGGAAGGCCACCCAAAAGGATCTCTCACCATGGAATCAATGTTGTAGAAGATGAAAATGAAGAGAGCCACTTTGAGGATTGGATCTTTCTGACCGTCGAAGGGGGTTTGAGCAACTGGGAAGCAAAGGATTTTGTTCCCATCACCTTTATCCACCAGTAATTTTATCTTTGAACAATTTCCCGTTTTTATGGTCTGTAATAATTAAAACAATTCGCACACTATTTTCACCTCATGCCTTGCCCGGGGCATGTAGGTCCATTTGTAAGGGTTTGATTTTCTTCATAATCATATGCCATGTTTTAATGAATCATTAGACGTTTTTCATCTATAAATTGTTGTGTTCATTTTCTTTCCTTTTGCATTTTTGTTTGTTTAAGGATGGCTATCCCTTACACATACCCACACTCACAAATGTAGGTACCCATCCACTCTGGATTCCCTGGGTGACTATTCTGCTTTAGCCTACGATAACTCTGAGGATTTGGTAAATCATGCTGAGTACAAAGTTGACGAAGATTGTGAAGTGCCGGGAGAGTTAGCCAGACTTCTACAACAAGAAGAAAGGGCCATTCTGCCTCATGAGGAGTTGCTAGAAACCATCAACTTGGGGACGGAAGAGGACAGGAAAGAAGTAAAAGTGGGTGCCAACCTGGAACCAAGTGTCAAGGAGCGCTTAGTACAGTTGTTAAACGAATATGTTGAAATCATTGCCTGGTCTTATGAAGACATGTCAGGGTTAGACACAGATATCGTGGTTCACCGTCTCCCTACAAGAGAAGACTGTCCACCGATCAAGAAAAAGGTTCGCCGAATGAGGCCTGACATGTATGAGAAGATTAAGGCTGAAGTAATGAAGCAATTCAACGCTGGATTTCTGGCTGTTACCTCCTATCCATAATGGGTTGCTAACATTGTGCCCGTACCTAAGAAAGACGGCAAAGTCAGAATGTGTGTGGACTATCGGGATTTGAACAGGGCTAGCCCTAAAGACGATTTTCCGCTGCCACATATCAACATCTTGGTTGACAATACAGCTCAACACAAGGTTTTTTCCTTCATGGACGGATTCTTGGGATATAACCAGATCAAAATGGCCCCCGAGGACATGGAGAAAACTACTTTTGTCACGCAATGGGGTACCTTCTGCTACAAAGTGATGTCGTTCGGGCTAAAGAACGCAGGGGCAACCTATCAACGCGCCATGGTAGCTTTATTTCATGATATGATACATCATGAGATCGAAGTTTACATAGAAGACATGATAGCTCGATCACAGACAGAAGAAGAACACCTTGGTCATTTGCAAAAGCTGTTTGCCAGGTTGAAGGAGTATAAGCTCAGACTGAACCCAAGCAAGTGCACTTTTGGGGTTAGGTCTGGTAAACTTTTGGATTTATTGTCAGCAACAAAGGCATTGAGGTTGATCCAGCTAAAGTAAAGGCTATACAAGAAATGCCTGCCCCCCGTACTGAAAAGGAGGTTAGAGGATTCTTGGGACGCTTGAACTATATCGCCAGGTTCATCTCTCACCTGACGTCTACCTGTGAGCCAATTTTCAAACTGTTGAAGAAAGATCAGGTAGTTGAATGGAACAATGATTGTCAAGTTTCTTTTGATAAAATCAAGGAGTATTTACTAGAACCTCCTATTCTTATGCCACCGGTCGAAGGAAGGTCGTTAATCATGTATCTGACTGTTCTGGATAACTCAATGGGGTGTGTGATGGGCCAACATGACGAGTCTGGCCGAAAAGAGCATGCCATTTATTACCTTAGCAAAAAGTTTACCGAATGTGAGACTCGCTACTCACTGCTCGAGAAAACTTGTTGCGCTTTGGTATGGGCCGCTCGCCGGCTAAGGCAGTATATGTTGACTCACACCACTTTGCTGATTTCCAAAATGGATCCGATCAAGTATATCTTCGAGAAGCCTGCTTTATCTAGAAGAATCGCTAGATGGCAAATGATCCTGACAGAGTATGATATCCAGTATACTACCCAAAAAGCTATAAAGGGGAGTGTACTAGCTGACCATCTAGCTCATCAAGCTGTCGAAGATTACCAGTCTATGAGATTCGACTTCCCTGACGAGGACATCATGACTTTTGACAACATCGAAGGTAACGGACCGTATGACGGACCTGAACAAGGATCCCGATGGACCCTGTACTTTGATGGTGCTTCAAATGCACTTGGAAACGGTATTGACGCAGTACTCATTTCTCCGGAAGGTTTCCATACACCCTTCACTGCCCGACTTTGTTTCAGCTGTACCAACAACATGGCCGAATATGAAGCTTGCATCTTTGGTCTCAAGGCTTCTATAGACTTGGGAATCAAATCTTTGGTCGTATTTGGGGACTCTGCTTTGGTTATCAGTCAAGTCAAAGGAGAGTGGGACACCAAACATCCTAATCTTATCCCATACAAAGGACATGTCTTGACGTTGTTGCCTCACTTCGAGCAGATTACTTTCGAGCACTTCCCGCGAGAAGAAAATCAGCTAGCAGATGCTCTGGCTACAATGTCCTCCATGTTTAAACTCAACTGGGATAACGAGGCTCCCCAAATTACCATCGAGTGAATGGACGAACCTGTACACTGCCATGAGATTAATACTGAAGAAGTAGTGGAACAACCCTGGTTTCACGAAATCAAAAGGTATCTCCAGACTAGAGAATATCCTGAAGGAGTTTCCGTCAATGACAAAAGGTTCTTAAGGAAATTTGCCGCCAAGTTCTTCCTAAGCAATGGCATACTTTATAAGCACAGCCATGATTGTGTTTTACTTCGTTGTGTGGACAAAGCTGAAGCAGAGTTGATCATGACTGAGATACACAGCGGCACATTCGGCACCCACTTGAGCGGACATACGATGGCAAAGAAGATTCTAAGGGCAGGCTACTACTGGTCTACCATGGAAGCTGATTGTCATCAACATTCTCATACCTGCCACAAGTGCCAAGTCTACGCCGACAAGGTATATATTCCTCATGTTCCTCTCAACGTTCTGACAGCTCCTTGGTCATTTGCAATGTGGGGCATTGACATGATTGGAGAGATCAAGCCCACAGCATCCAATGGACATCGCTTCATCTTGGTGGCTATTGATTACTTCACCAAATGGGTCGAGGCAGCTTCCTTTGCCTCCGTTACAAAGAATGTAGTTGCCCTCTTTATCAAGCAGAACCTGATATGCCGGTATGGTGTCCCCAACAGGATCATCACAGACAATGGTACAAATTTGAACAATACTATGATCAACGCCCTATGCGAACAGTTCAAGATTTATCATCACAATTCATCTCCCTATCGGCCAAAGATGAACGGTGTTGTTGAAGCTGCGAACAAAAATATCAAGAAGATCATTCAAAAGATGACAGTTACCTACAAGGACTGGCATGAGATGTTACCGTTTGCTCTGCATGGATATCGTACCACGGCACGTACTTCAACAAGGGCAACCCCATTTTCTTTGGTGTATGGCATGGAAGCTGTTCTACCCATGGAAGTTCAGATCCCTTCCTTAAGGATTATGAAGGACGCTGGTTTGAGTGAAGACGATTAGATTCAGACCCGGCTTGATCAACTTAATTTGATCGACGAGAAGCAACTTACTACTGTTTGCCATGGTCAGACGTATCAAAAACGGATGATCAAGGCTTTCAACAAGAAAGTTAGGCGTCAGGTATATCAAGTTGGAGATCTTGTAATCAAGCGGATCATCTTACCGCAAAGTGATCCCAGGGGCAAGTGGACTCCAACTTACGAAGGACCATTTATGATTAAAAGCATCTTTTCTGGTCGGGCAATGATTCTGACCACCATGGACGGCGACAACTTGCCGCACCCTGCGAACACAGACATAGTCAAAAGATACTACGCATAAAACGACCCGGCAAGTTGAAAACCCGAAAGGGCGACTTGGGCAAAAATGGGCATCCCGATGAATCGAAAACCCGAAAGGGCAGTTCAGGCAAAATTAGGGATAAAACAAAAAAAATTGTACACCCGGCAAGTTGAAAACCCGAAAGGGCGGCTTGGGCAAAAAAGGGTTTCCCGGTGGATCGAAAACCCGAAAGGGCGGTCCAGGCAAAAGTTAGGGAATTGAAGCGTATGACTATGTCTCGTCGGATCACTTTAAGAACCATTTCTTCACCAACAAGCTCCTAGCTTCTGATCAATCTAGCCATCGGCGGACGAAGCGGCGAATGGACAAGATATTCAGAGTTGTGAAGGCTATAGCAGAATGGGAATCCCATGGAATTGTTACACATAGCCATCTTTCTTTTGTATAAAATTTTTTAATTTTTACGACAACATTCTCTTACTAGGATGTTTGTCTCCTTTGTACAAAGATACTCACAAAAGTTAATACAAATATACTTCAAAGTGCAGAAATACGCTTGCCTTTCTTTTCTTTTTACACTTATGTTTTTATTTGAAAACGTCCAATGTTTCGATTAAATAGGCATATGCATTTGAATGTAATCACTGCTTACAAATAAAATAGAATTGAGAAAGGATAATTACTGGTAGACTGAAAGGGTAGGAAGACGTCTTTAGGCCATTCCAGAAGAAATCCCCTACGATACATCATTCAGATCCTCAATAAGGCAAAATTTGGAGTATATTTCCCCAGCAAAGTTAAGCTTCAAGATCTGCAGCGGAGCTAATACAGTCTAAAACTTGATTCCCCAGCGAAGTCAAAATTCCAACTATCAATCCCCAGTGGGAACCATTCAGCTTTCCCCAACTTCCCCAGTAGATTGGCGTACAACCCAGGCTCCTGATTTCCCCGGACGAGTAAACATTCTCCCCACAGGGTCATTTCCCAGCAGATTGAAGATTCTCAGTCTCATTTCTCCAGCAGAAGCCACCCAGGTTTTAATTCCCCAGTAGAGGTCGTCAGAGTTTTCCTTATTCCCCAGGGAAGTCATGAAGAATTCTCATTCCCCATAGAAGTTGATAAAGCTCTTGTTAAAATCCCCACAATTCACCAAGGATTTTCAATCCCCAGCAGTGGTCCTAGGATTTCTCATTCTCAACAATCAAAGATCTTTAATCCCCAAGTAGTCAGCAAGGATTTCTCATCTTCAATAATCAAAGGTTTTTGAATCCTCAACATCGGTCAGGAATTTACTTCCTCCAGCAGCAGTCAAAGATTTCATTATCTCCAACAATCAAGGATTTATTTTCCTCTGCAAGACAGCTACTCGGCTTATATGCACATCCATTACATTCATATATCATAAACATTGATGAAACACAATTCATTGCATCATACATATCATGCAGCATAACTTTGTGTTTTAGCTAACATTTTACCCTTTTCAGGATAAGATTAAAAGGCTATCGTTAACAATTATTCAGATATAGTATGGATACACCCCAGACATGGTGGTCATTCTATTACTCATTCAGAATTTCAAGTCAAAGACAGTACAGATACACCCCAGACACGGCGGTTATTCTACTACTCATACAGACTTCAGCAATCAGATACAGACTAGATATGCTCCAGACACGGCAGCTATTCTATCTCTCATTCGGATTCTCAACTCAAAGTTCAGATATGCTCCAAACACGGATTCCTTTCTGACCCTTACACCAGCAGCTTGATTCTTCCCAGTGCAGTCGTCGCGGAAGTCATCTTGTCACCTATTCAGATCCCAGTTACAGTTCCAGATACACTCTAGACACGGAAGTCATTCTGCTACTCATACAGATCTCAACTTCATATATAGTCCAGATACGCACCAGACACGGTTGTTATTCTGTCACTCATTCAGAATTTATCCCCAGCACACAGTTGCTCCGTATACAGATGTTTCTCTGTTACCCATTCAGAATACAGATACACTCCAGACACGGCAGTCATTCTGATATTCATTCAAAGTTTCAAATACAGTTACAGCTCAGATAAGCTCCAAACACGGACGCCATTCCTTTGCTCATACAGACTCAGTCTCCAAGATACAATTCAAGTACATTCTAGACGCGGATACCATTTGATGCTCATTCTTCTGACCTACAACATTGCACTTCAACAAACATTCTTGGATGGCATCTTTAAGCCCGTCTCCAAGAAGATTCTACCAACACCAAATGGCATCTTTAAGCCCATTCCCTCAACATTATTTTGACGAGTGCAACTTTACGGGCACTCTAGTGTCCAATCCTCTTTTACCTTCGAGTCGCGAAAGCCAAACTTGCTAATCTAACTCTTCAGGTTCAAGAAGATTGAACAGGGGAAACTGTTGTACCCCAAAATTTGCCCTCTCATTTCATCAACATTTTCTCAATCACAAGACTCTTGGAACTCAAGATCAAACTAGGGTTTGCCCTACTCAAGACACCTCCTTGCACTGTTGACCTAAATTAGGGTTTGAGTTTGCACAGGGATGTTTTGACCTACAATTCCCAAAATGACTTTCATACTTCATGTTGGGCTCATAAGTTTATCCATACCAAGTTTCAAGCCTTGATTCAAATTTTTGCCCAGTCAATTGGACACTTGACCTAGAAATCAGTTGTATTGGGAAAAAGTCAACTGTGGCCAATTGATAGTCAAACCTCATGAAATTTGACCCACATCAATATTATGAACTCATATGAGCCATTTGATCAAGTTTGGATCACAATTCCACAAGAAATTTGTTAAATCACCAAAAGGGCAAAATGGTCATTTTTAGGGTTTTGACTGCACAAAGGCAATTTTTGACTGTTTGACCTAGCCAATGGCAAATCAAGCTCACACATGGACTCAAGGACTCAATTAAATTGTCTTGACCCATTCAACAAGTTCAAAAGATCTCAAATGCATAGGATTGACAGATGAATTTTTCAGTCAACTGATCAAAATTTGATTGTACACTGAAAAGTCAAACTTTAACTTTTTGGTCAAAATCAAGTGCCAAGAGTTATTTTTCATCAATACATGTCAAATTATGAAACTTGTTCATCAAGAAACCCAAAAATACAAATTAGGGTTTAAGATGGAAAAATTTTCATAACTTAGAAATTTTCTAAGTTATGAAATTTTCTTATTTTTTTCTAACTTTGTCCCATTTTTTTACCAAGATGCAAATGGATTCAAAACAAACTTGAAACATGAAAGTTTTAGTCCATCACAAAGTATACAACTTTTATTCACAAAGTTTTCTCAAAAGAAGCTTGTAGCTCAAGTTATAATTTTTGGAACAAGGGTGCCTAAAACTTTTAACTTAGAGAAAATTGGCCCTAATCTAGGCAGGATTTTGACCCATCTTCTTGGCCACTTTTCACATAGTTCCACTTAGAGTTTCAAGTTGCATTTCAAAGATGGATTATAGTACATGTTCCAAGATTTCCAAATTGTCCAAGAACTCCTCAAACACCCTTGTGGTTAGAGAGAATCGAATGCTTGAAGTTGGAAAAAACTCACTTTTGTTCATGGCCAATACATGTTCATACAAACTTGCATTTTCAAATCAGCATGTTTTGTGCTAGCTTGCAGGCCTCAAAACCAGTTTGTACTCCATAATTTAATGCATTACCATTTAGTTAAGGTGTTATCTTGGTCATTTGGACATTACATACAAGATTAATTCTTAAGTGGTAAAAGGTAAAATGCCATTTTTGTAAAGTTGCACTTTATGTCAAACCAAAATCCTTGAGGCATGGGACCATATCTCGGAAGCAAGATTCAATCAACCAATTCCAAGAACCAAGAGAAAAGTATGAAGCATGATATAGGGCTTGTACAGGCCTGCATTGAGAGGACACACACTCTTGCTTGAAAAAGAAGAAAAGTTGCAAAACATAGACCATCTCTCACATCTGTTGAAACCAGCTTACACAAACATTATAAACCAGTTTCATACCTCCCAACAAGCCAGAAACACGACCCTTCTACCTCCCAAACCTCCTTGTACACAAAATCCCTGTTTTGCTGCAAAACAGGGCAAGCTCTGCAAACTTGAAGCCATAACCAAATTTCATCGTGCGTTTTGTCCCAAGATACTTCAAACACCTTCCAATCAACTCACCTGAACTATCCCAGGCCTCCATTGCAAGCTGTAAAACCATTAACACACTTTGCCATTTTTGTTTCAAAGCTTTGCAGGTTGAGTTCTGTGGTACGATTCAAGTTGTTTCAAAACAAGCCAAGCATTGGAAAAGCTTCCTTGGACCTCAGGCAAGCTCAAAAGAAGCTCAAACACCATTGAAGGTTGCTACATTGTCCAGCTCGAAGTCAACTGAAACAGGTATTTCATGGACTTCTATCTCTCTATCTAGGAATGGTTAGGCTTAGGTTTGTGAATGAAATATGTTGTACTCATAGCCCTGAAGCCATACATATGCTTAGTTTTCATTTACATTAATCGTGCTAAGATAATTTCACTCATGAACTTTCTGAAAAAACTAGGTTAGAAATTAGGGCCAGAGAAATTCTCTCTGGTCTTTGAGAGTTAATCCAAGTTTTTTATATGGTTGGATTCGTTGTTTAATGCTCTACAATATTCATGTTATGAGTTTTGTCAAAAAACCAAAGAATCAGGAGATGGCATTTGTGTACAGAAGCGCGCGTATTTTGTTCAAAGGAAGAAGAAGAAGTGGATTCTGTGTTGGGCCTGGTTTCCTTTACTTTTGACACCCCTTTATTCAGTTTGCACCCCCCTGGCCCATTTATTTGAATATTTATCATTTTGAAATTTTTATTTTTTATTCTAACTTTATTATTTTTTGCTAAATATAAAAAATTCCAAAAAATTATTTTCTATATTTTTCATATTTTTTTCATATTTATTTTTATTTTACTAGTATAAATATGTAAATAAACTATTTTCTTTTTTTATTAAAACACAAAAATAATACAAAAAATATACTTATCTTCATTTATTATTTTTATTTACATTTTGAAAACATTTTCTTGGATATACACATTTTTTGTAAATAAATACTTTCTATTTTTATATATATTTAATTAAATAATTAGGACAAAAATACAAAAATATTATATTTTCATTTTTATTAATATTTTGCACTAAAAATATCATTTTTTACAATATACTTTTATTTTTTGTATGAGTTAATATATTATTGTATATAATTAATAAATATTACTATTTTATTAAGAATTAGGATTTTTGCCCTAAATAAAAAAATAATTAAAATTGACTTTTTATTTATTTTTACTTCACATTTAAAAGTACTTTTACATACATAAAAATCATTTTTGCATAATACATCTTATTTGATATTTATTTAATTGTATTTATTTAAATATTATGCCTTGTACATTCAATTTGGTTGTAATAACTCAGAATTTAATTTCTTTTCAAATACCCCCAATTCAAATTTGTACCCCCCACCCCATATCATGCTGTAATAGTGTAGCATTTAAGTTCTCGCACATTTAAAAGCTTCCAATTATGCCATGCTTAGACTTAGGGTTTATATGTAAAAATGAAATCAACAATTAGCTTGACCTAATTCCAAGATAAACATGGATGAAAAACAAACACAATGCACACTTGCACCCCTAGGGTTTCAATCCACTTGTTGCCTTCAAAAATGGGCCATGGTCGCATGTCAAGTACTTTGGAAAAACAAAAACATAACAAAAGATCATAGTCCCTCGATGATGCTATCTGAGTTGCCTAAACAAAATGATCAAGTCCCTCAAGAAAAATTGCCAAAATACTTGACACTATTGCTATCATGGTCTATACGATGACCCGCGCTGTCCCATTTAACATCCTAACACAAGGTTGTTCATCAAATGCAATGGTGAAACAACACTGTTAAAAGGGTTAAAAACATAAGAAAGATCTTTGAGTAAAATAGGGTAGATAACTCTTAGTTACTTGATCAAAAGCTTGCAAAAACATCCTTGCTATTTTCAAACACACTACACAACATAATTTCAAAACCCTACTTTCAAACATTGGAAACTTTTCAAAAGACAAAAACACATTTGTATACATTCAAAATAAGAGTTATTACAAAGGTTGCCACAACAAATGGCCTCTTTTCAAAACATCTTTCAAAACCACACACAAAGCACCATTTCAAACAATTGAAAAGCAAAGCAAGTGATCTAAGCAAGTAACTAAGAGCCCATGGATAACCATGGATAGAAAGGGTGTTAATACCTTCCCTTTCTATAATCTACTCCCCGAACCCAAGAAAACATCTCAAAGGTCTTTCCTGTGCTTTTTGACCTTTCCTTAGGATAAAATAAAAAGTCAGTGGCGACTCTTACTAAACCGAAATATTTTCGAAGACAAACGCAAAATCCCAAGTCAGTTCTCCCACCGTATCACATTGACTTTTGGCAATTTTGCAAAAATGCCCAACTTCAACAATGCATAACTTCTTCAATTTTGAACTTTTGGAAGTGTTCTTGGACTTTTTAGAAAGCTTGAGATGTCCTCTAACCAACCCTTTTGGTCTCATCTCATTTTGATATTCCATGCTCAAGTTACAAGCTTTGGAAAAAAAAGGTGTTTTTGTTGACTTTCAAAAATGACCTATAATGTCTTAATTTGTAACTTCTTGTGAGTGCATTTCTTGATCTTGGGGAATGAAGATGGATTGTAGGAACTTGCATCCTATTAAAAATGAGCTTTGGATGGGTCATTTCTCATAAAGTATGAGAAAGTTATGCTTGGTCAAAGTTGAGTTGACTTTTCCTACAAAACCCTAATTTAGCAACTTTTGAGTCTTGATGAATTTTGAGCAATCCTTGATGAATCATGATCAACCCTTGATCAAATTATGAAATATCCTTTAAAATGAGAATTTTGACAAAAAAAAATTGAAGTTTAACTGTATTTGGGTCACAGTTGACTTTTGCCCTAGCACAGTCGATTTTTGGACCCTTTGAGCAATTGACTGAGCAAACTTCCTCTGCAAGGCTTGAAACTTGACATGGATGAACTTGAGAACATATTAGGACATTGGGGAGCATTTGAGGTCATTTGGATGTAAGGACCTTGATGCAACACAAACCCTAATTTGGGATTGACTGCCTTAGGAGATGACTTGATTGTCCAACTCTTGAGCAATCTTGAGCATCTTGGAGGTTTTTCTTGCCGTGTTTTGAGAAATATGAGAGGGAAAATTTTGGGGTACCAAAGTATCCATTTCCTCTTTCATCTGAATCTAAGACCTCTGTAACTCTCTGGGATCAGTGGGCATGTAAGGATAAAGAACTGTGTAAGGAATGCCCTCTTCGTTGGTGGGCTCCACAATCAATGGTAACATGGCTTCATAAGGCATCCCAAGCTTCTGAGCACGAGCTCGGACCCATTGTAGGTAAGGCTTCATAGGAAGGGAAGTCCTTGGTCCTAGCTCTTTGGGGTCAGATCTGTTCACCATGCCCCAAGCTCGTATAAACCTCCGGCGGTGTTCGTCAACGTCCTCATTATAGTCAAATGCAATATTCTCAAGAAGTAGCTCGTGAGGACCATCTCTTCGAGCACGACCAAATTGTCACAAAGATAGACAAGGATTGTAGGTTATACCCCCTCTGATTCCAAGCAATGGGACATTAGGGTATCCCCCATAACGGTCAATGACAACAGTGTCTTCCATAGCTCGGGAACACCAAAGAATGTATGTATGGGCAAGTGACATTATTCTATAGGACCATCCTAAACCTTCTTTGTTCTTCAACACAGACTTGGGGAGGTGCGAAATAAACCACCTCGACAGCAACGACATGCAACACATAAGAGTCCCTCTTCTTTGCACAGTACGAGTGTAGAGGGCATGCAAGATATCACCCAGCAGGGTAGGCACAGGATTGCAGGAAAGGAAAATCTTGACCATATTCACATATATAAAGGAATCGGGATTCGGGAAGAGGACCAACCCATAGATGAGGAGAGCCAAGATATCTTCAAAAGCCTGAAAATCCAAATTATCCCAGAATAGCTGAGCCTGATCTATCAAAAATTTAGCTAAGAAACCTTCGACCTCGCTTCGTGTTTCCCAATTGGATACTACATCAACCCATTTCAGATGCAGAGCTGAGGCAATGTCTTCTGGTCTAGGAACCTCTTCCATACCTATGAAGGGTACCTGCTCAAGGATGGATATGCCCAATAGGTGAGAGAACTCTTCCAAAGTGGGAACCAACTGGTAATCTGAAAAGGTGAAGCAATGATGCACAGGATCGAAGAACTGGAAAAGTAAACTCATCATCTGCTCATCAAGCTTTCAGGTGACCAGGCTAAGAATCTGACCATGTCTCTTAATGAACATAGAAGTCTCAGAAACTCTCGAGGCTAACTCTTTAAGTTAAGCTGGTATTTGCACAAAGTTAACTTGGATGGTATTTCTGCGCACGGAAGCCATAATCTGAAAAACAGGACAAAGATAAATTCCCTTGGTCTTTGAAATGGTTAGTGTAATGAAGCATGTATGCTATGTTATGATGCATGATGTCATGATAAAACAAACAACATGTATAACAGATAACAGGCATGGCAAAGACAAACAAGTCACACAAAGCCCTTAAATTTAAGGCTTGCATGAGGTCAAAGGTAGTACCCTCTAGAAGTTCAGTTGGTTTCAACCTGTCCTAGCAAAAGTAATCGGGTTCTAGAGGATCTCAATATCACCGACCATCCTCCACCGGTCATGGTTTTAGCTCACGCGATCTTTTCTTGCGGTCGGAACTATCTCGAGAGTATGGTCTCAATGAGTGTAGCATCGAGTATCAACCAGTTCTCAGATTTACACCGAGGCCGGCTATCTCACTACTTTCTAATGGCCAAGTTGGTCGATTAAAGGTTCTAAGGTCAGTTGATACTTAACGACACACGCAGCGGTCTCGTATTCTCCTTGTTTCTCCACAAGGGATATCGGTATCAACCAATGTGCCACATCAACATAGCTACTGCTTCAACCGTATCGGTCTATACCGTACAGTTCCCTCACATTTTATTGCTACTTACCTAAAAGGTGTCCCCAGATCCGGGTTAGAATCTATAGTAACTCCCAAACAAAACCCTTAAAAGTAAAGCAACCAAAACAAACAAGAGAAGCAAATATGATGAACTAGATCCTAAGGTATACCCCACTTATAAATCCCCAACAGAGTCGCCAGTTCTGTGATACGGTGGCAGAACCGACTGTTTTGAAAATGCTGGTTTGTGTTTTGCGTTTTTTATTCACAAAATGTCGCGGTAAGCAAGAGTCGCCACCGACTTTTATTTCATCCATTCGGAAAGGAAAAAAGCACAGAAAAAATCCTTTTTCGAGATATTCTGAGTACGGGGGGGTAGATTATAGAAAAGGAAGGTATTAGCATCGTTTCTATCCATGGTTTTTCATGGGCTCTTAGGTACTTGCTCATCTTTTAAAATTTCTTGTGTGTGTTTGTTTTTAAAAGATTCGTTTTAACCCTTGTTTCTGTCCTCAAGAGTGTTACGAAGTTGTTTTTGAAAACTTTGTTTGAAAAGTGTTTGGTGTGAAAATTTTTGTTTGTTTTGAGCAAGTACTTAAGAACTAATCTAACTACTCGGAAAAATATCGTTTCTATTCTCGTTTCCTTTAAACAGTGTTATCCTACTATTGAGAAATAGGTAGCACCATCGTTGGAGTTTTAAGGGTCAATTCGTAAGGGACGTACGATCACTAAAGCAATGTTAGGACGTCTTAGTAATAACCCTAGAGTCTTAAGATCATATTTGAGGCAACATTTCCGAGGCGACGTTTCCGAGGCAACATTTTCGAACGGGACTTTTGATCTTTGTTAGACAGGAGGGCAACCACTAAGACACCCTATACTTAATGATCGCTTACCGAAGGCAACCGAAGTGGGAGTATACCCTAGGAGTGCGCATGTGCGAGTGATTTGATTTCAGTTATTATCTTTACACATTAGGGTTTTCTAGCCATTTTAAATTATCATGCAATCTTATCATACAATTCTATTAACATACATCTAAACAGTTAATATTTGCGAGAATTAAAATGCGAGAAAATAAAACCTACGTTATTACAAGGCTTTGGGGGAGGAATTAATTACATAGCCAAAAAAAACCTGCAAAAGACGATAAATAAATAAAGTCATAGATTAAACTATTACATATTGTAGACAGTTACATCAATATTGCAAAAAATAATAATAAACGCGCGATGAATCGAATGCAAAATAATTAGGGTTTTGACCCAATTATACCTAATTTCAATTTAAAAGAAAAATCATTTTTTGTCGTTTTTGGTTATTTGAGAAAAATAAGGCCTAATTGAATAGTAAAAAAAACCTAATTACTAATTAATTTAAATTTAAGAGAAATAATTAAATTAACCTATTTTTGTATTTTTTATTTTTGAGAATGAAATAAAAATTAAATCAAGAGTTGAACCCTAATTTTTCTAATTGATTTTAATTATATAAAAAAAAAGTTAGCATTTCCCTAAATTAAATGAAACTAAATTAAATTAAATTTGATAAAAAAACAAATTAATTCTAATTTTTTACAAACTCTTGATTTTATGATTTTGTGAAAAAGAAATTAATTTTGGTTAAAAATAATTAAGCAAATTAAATTAAATAAAAGAAATAAATAGAAAAGAAAGAAAAATGGGCCTGGTTGCTTAGCAAGAAGGGGGGTGTTGTTTGCAATTCCTTGGCCCAACAAGCTCCTGGCCCTTTTGACTTTATTCAATCATGTATGCATGCTTGACTTAGGCGCATGGTGGACCTTCAAGGGATAGCCTTGGATCTGGGGCGTTGATAGATGGGACGGCCAGATCTGGATAGTACATGATAGATCCCTTTCCATATGATACACTTGATTGCCCTGAAAATGTTGAGAAAACAAAATGCACACGCCTGGGATCGAACCCAGGACGTGTGCATCAAAGGCCAACAACTTCACCATCTGCGCTAGCTTGTTAGTTGTAATAATAACGAAACAAATAAAATATAATACAAATAACGTGCCACGCCTCCCAAAATGCGTGAAATTCAAACTGACCATTCACGCACTGCCACGCCATTGTCTTCTTCATGGCCTCTGTCGTTTTAGATAAAAGACTTTTACCTACGGACATCAAGCGTAGGTATAGCCCCTGTGCATTTCTAAAATCCTATATATGCATGATAAATGAAAACCAATGGTACCAATCAACTCGTTTCAACCTCACGAGCATCATGGTACCATTATTAATGTCCAATTTTCCATGTACAAGAAACCCCTAAAAATGAAGAAAAAACCCTAGCCATGGCATTTTATTGTAAAGTCAATAAAAATACAATTGAATACAGTCATTAGCTTGCAAACATCTCAAGGATTATAGATATGTCAATCAATCATGCTAAATATGCCAAAATCAATATATTCGAATTCAAGAAAAGAGTCAAACCGTGTGACTGCTATGATGCGTTTCAGGGCGTGGGGGAGCTTGCTAACAATTGAAACATGATCATGGGATGTCCAGCAAGTGATTGGTATGATTAGAACGGCTTGAGATGGCTTGCAACTTTGAATTTGGTTTACACTTTTTTCTTGAATTTTTGCAATTTTTTCTCTGCCTTTGCACGCCTCTAGCCTCTTTCTTTTGATCTGTTTTTGTTCCTTACGTATACTAGAATGCATTAGGGTTACAATTTGTATCAAATCTTTTCCAATTATGAATATTGATCCATGATTCAATCCTTGCACCAAATCTTTCCAAAACAAGAAAATTCAATCTTTTTGTGTCCATATGAAGCCTTGCACGATTTTATCTTGTCTCCATTTGTACAATGGACCTAATCATGTACAAAATCTCAAGGTTTTAATGATTTTTGATATTTTCACTATTTTATATTGATTTTATTTGATTTAAATGAAATAAAATCAAAATAAATAACAAAAATAAAAGAATGACAAGTGGAAAGGATCATGGGTCGTGGACCACATTACAAACTCAATGCAAGCATAAAAAGTTGGGCCCATTTAGCAAAAAATGCAATTTTGGACACATTTGACTTTTGACAATTTTGCAAAAAGGGTCAACTTGGCCAATGCATAACTCTCTCAATTTTGATCCTAGAAAGGTGTTCTTGGACTTTTAGAAAGCTTAAGATGTCCTCTAAGCAACCCTTTTGGTATCATCTCAATTGAATCTTCCATGTTCATGTATGAAGCTTTTACCCAAAAGGTGTTTTTGTTGACTTTTCAAAATGACCAATAATGTCAAAATTCATATCTTCTTGTGAGTGCATATTTTGAACTTAGGAGCTAAAGATGGATTGTAGGGAATTACATCCTATTAAAAATGAGCTTTGGATGGGTCATTTTGGATAAAGTATGATAAAGTTATGCTTGGTCAAAGTTTAGTTGACTTTTCCTACAAAACCCTAATTTAGCAACTTTTGGGTTTTGATGAATTGAGAGCAATCCTTAAGTAATCATGATCAACCCTTGATCAAATTATGAATAATACTTCAAAATGAGAAAGTTGACCAAAAATCTTGAAGTTTGACTGTATGTGGGCCACAGTTGACTTTTGCCCTAGCACAGTCGATTTTCAGGCATTTGAGCAGTTGACTGAGCAAATTCTCTCTGCAAGGCTTGAAACTTGACATGGTTGATCTTGAGAACATATTAGGACAATGGTGAGAATTTGGGATCCTTTGGACTCAAGCATCTTGATGAAAAATGAAACCCTAATTTGGGGTAGACTGCCTTAGGAGAGAGTTTGTCTGGTCAACTCTTGGACTTCCTTGAGCAATTTGAAGACCTTACTTGACATGTATTGAGAAATATGGGAGGGTGAATTTTGGGGTACAACATGTTTGAGAAATTTTGGAGATTCGTTCCTCTGGCCAAAAGATCCCCCTTTTAGCTTTGCAAATGTTCCTCTATATATAGAGAAAAGAATGGACATGTTTGAAGTAGCCAACCTTGCAAAACAATAAAATATGAAAACGATGAAAGGTACAAGTGGGGGGCCTGTTGGCTGGAGATTAGACTTGTGCTTTTGGCCCTGCTTTTCGTTCAGACAAAATTCAGGTTAGAAGCTGCTTTTGTGATAAAAGTACTCTCTATGAAAAGAAAGGGTATGTAGCCTTTTGCTATTTTAATCAAGAATGGTATTATCCAAAAGACAAAGTTTAAAACCTTTGTACAAGCCTCTGATTATATAAATATTTGGAAGAAAAGTATCCTGGAAAGTAGGGTAAGGCTATGAGATTTGCTCAGACTTGCTTCAAATAAAACTTGCTTCGAATGGTTCAGCTTGGATTCGAAGTAAGTTGATTCGAAGGGAATCAACATTCCAATTGAAGCTTTGTATGTAGGTGACTTTTGTCCAATCGAAAGCTTGTCTTCCCATGGTCATATGTGGCCAAACAAAAGAGTGTGTGGGGGGGTCCCTGTCTTGTGACTGTTTAGCATGAGAGAAGTTAAATGTCCAAACGAAAGGTTTGACCCTGTGCTGAAGGATTCATGCCTAAACTAAACAAGCATGCAGGCAGCAAACTTGTCCAATCGAAGCAAGCATGCAGACAACATACTTTTCGAATTGAAGCAAGCATGCAGACAGTATATGCCCAATCGAAGCAGGCTTACAGGCAGCATGTGCCCAATCGAAGCAGGCTTGCAGGCAGCATATGCCCAATCGAAGCAGGCTTGCCATTTCTTTTATTTTGTCAAAAACAATTTTATCTGTTTTCTTCCTTTTTGACAATTTTCTTTTTTTAATTGGTACTGGAAGATCCCAATGCACTTTTGTAAGCTTGAACCTTGAGAATCTTTGTGAGAAAATCCTTGAGAATTGAGAGGGCAAATTTTGGGGTACAACATATAGTTAGAGAGGTATCTGAAGAGAAAGGTCAGGTTTAAAAGGTTATTATAAAAACTCTTTGTGTCATGTGAACAACGGACATACTACCTCTTAAACAATGTGAACAGAAGTCCCACGTATGAGTACCAGTATGTTGTGAATTTCACGAGCTCTTATAATTGTCGCTTGAGGTCAGGCAACAGTTTAAGTTTGGGAGAATTTGATCAGTGGTTTTTACATCTTTATTTACCGTTGATTTTAGTTATATTTTCTTTATATTATCAAGCGCTTCATTTCGTTCTTCTACATTTTATGCATTGGTTGTGGTTTTACTGTTTTTAGGATTACATGAATAAATCGGGACAAATCAGTGCAAAAAAGTGCAAAACTCAATTTCAGAGGAAGTGCGGAAATCATGCTACTGGGGGCCTGACACGGGTCGTCGTGTCACCTGACATGGTCCGTGTCAGGATGAAAGGCGTGCAGAAGTTGGAAGCTAAAAGGATAACACGAGCAGCCATGTCACCTGACACGGGTCGTGTCAGCATTCTCGGGACTTGGAAAAATCAAATAGAATTCCAGAGGAGCAACACAGGTGCCCGTGTCACCTGACACAGGCCGTGTTGGGCTACAACACTGATTTCAGTAGTTTGTGTGATTTTGCTTAGTAGTTGGCTTGCGAGGGTGTTTTGGGTATTTCCAACCGACCTAAGTGGATTTTCACTATTTAGATGAGTTTTCACGATGGATTATGGGACTTTTTGCCAGTGGAGAATTTCTATGATTGAGGATTGAAGCATATGCAAATGTTGGAGAACGGAGACTTTTCATGAGCGAAAGCAATTGAAGATCAAACTTCACCAGTAATTTGTAATGTCTAATTTTTTTCTGAATTACTTTGAACAATATGAGTATCTAAACCCCCCCCCCCCCCAATGCTAGGTGTTGTACCCCAAAATTTGCCCTCCCATATTCTTCAAGATTTGTCAGGTCAAGGTCACAAAATTCCCCAAGGGTTATGCAGCTCAACTGTCTCCTATACAGTCAAAACTAGGGTTTGTGTCCTGATCAAAGAAAGGAAGTTTTCAAGGACCCAATCAAGTCTCATATGCCTACAAATATGGTCAAGTATCCTCATATCAAGTTTCAAGGCATTCAGCTCAAAATTGCACAGTCAAAACCCTAGATTGCACTACAGTCAGCTGTAGGGGCAAAATGGTCATTTGGCAGTCAAAAGTTCAAATTTTTGGTCAACATATCATTTTGAAGCCACAAACATCATTTGATCAATGCTTGATCATGATTCTCAAAATTTGGCTCAGAAATCATCAAAGATGCATAAGTTGCTATATTTGGACAGCTGAAAAAGTCAACTGAAATTGACCAGGGCATAACTTTCACATGGATTATCAGAAAAATTCCATCCAATGCTCATTTTGAAGAGAAAGACATTTCCTACAACTCATCTTCATACTTCAAGTCCAAGAAATGCTCTCACAAAAAGTTATCAATTTCAACATTATAGGTCATTTTCAAAAGTCAACAAAAAGGGACTTTAAGTCAAAGGCCATAACTTGAGATTGGTAAATCAAAATGACATGGGACCAAAGGCATTGGTTAGAGGACTCAAAGATCTTTCCAAAGTGTCCAAGAACATGTGAAAAGCTTAAAAATTGAGCAAGTTATGCCTTGTGGAAGTTGGGAATTTTTGGGAATTTTGAAAAGTCAACAATGGTTCAAATGACCTAAAAATGCAAATGGGCCCATTTTTCTTCCATGATCCATCATTCCAAGCCTATGCACGACCATTTGGCCCAAAGGGAAGTATTTTCTCAATTTTTAATTATTTATTTGAATTTATATTAATATTAATTCATTTAAATTATTTAAATATGTAGAAAATATAAACTTGACCTAAAAAAATCTTTTTGTATACATTCTAGGCTCAAGATTTCGTGTACAATTAAATATGGCAAGATTTGGTTGATTGGAGCTAATTGACACAAAATTTCACATGAAAAAAGATATGAAAAGATCTTACAAAATCAAATATGCAAATCATTGAATTCATGAGATTTTGTTCAATTTTATTGACCTAATGCCTTCACTATATGATCAGGAATCAACCCTAATGGCCATGACACAAAAAGCTGCGCATAAGAATACTATACAAACTTGAAAAATTGTCCATAAACTCAAGAACTGAAAAGCATTCAAAAGGTGGATTCAAAGCCTAATTCCTTTCAGAATATCTTCCTGGTGGTTCACTAAGCATATTCCAATCCATAACACTCATCAAAGGGCAAAGAATCGCTGTACAGAACTCAAAGTTTTCTCACAAAATTGCATACACGCATCTTGAGTTTAAGGCATTTTCATGACATTTGATTTACATATTCTTGCTCAATGATGTTTGCTGATGCTTATCATGTGGTTTAATTTGGTTTTTACGCGTTATACACAAAAACGCCATAACTGACTTTTAGGGTTTTCAGGGTTCTTGAATTGGGGTTTTCTACCCATGGCAAAATTAAGGTTCTAGACTCACGCCATTGGACTCAGCATATCTAGACGGAGAGATTCCACCCCTCGCGCTCAATTTATGAGCGTCGAGGGGCTATTCGTTATTTTCTGGTAGAGGCCCTAAGGAAACACAACGAAAACCGTTGCCTATATGTTTTGTTTACAGGGACCACGAAGACGATGATAGCGTGGCACAAGCTGATTGGGGAATTTGAAATCGCGCGCGGAAATATGCATTAGTTTTCGTTTTACATTATAATGTTTATGTTTATTTAATTGACAAATTGGCTAAGTGGCTCAGCTGGCAAGCTATTAACGCGTTGATGTCCAAAGACCTGGGTTCGAATCCCAGGTCTGTATATTGTTCACATTATTTTTCAATTCATCTTCCTATGCAGGCATCACCCTAAGACGCACCATGCTCCATCATCATCCAGACAGCCACACGTCCAAGTGATACAAATCAAGGGCTCAGGATTGAAACGCACCGTGGGCATAAGTCAACCTTGTGACACATGAATTGGGAAAGTCAACAGGCTACTGCATATTGGGCCAGAACCTTTGGATCAACACCTCCAATTTGGGGTTACCCCCCCCCCCCTGGTTTGCCTTTCCTTCATATTTTGTTTTTTTCTTCCAATAATTGTTTTAATTATTTTATTACTTTATTTTAATTAATTAATTATTTTTACCATATATAAAATATCACAAAAAAAAATCAGAAAAAGATAAAATGTAATAAATAATTTTTTATTTTTCATATTTTCATAAATGAATTAATATGTAAATTATTTAGTTTAATTAGGTTTTTTAACTTTAATTCCTTTTAGTAACCAATCCAAAGAAAAGTAGAATTAGGATTCATAAATTTTATTCTTTTGTTAAATTTTCCTTTTTTCATAATAATAATATTTATCTTATTTATTTTCATAAATTAAAAAATGTAATAAATGTTATTTTATTTTAATCATTTTCATAAATAAATTGTATAAGTGAATTTAGTCTAAATTAGGGTTCATTTTTAACTCTTTTCATAACAAACTTAAAAGTAATTAGAATTAGGCTTAATATTTTGTTTTAATTTCTAATTAATCCCTTTCTATAAAAATACTAAAAACATAAAAACACCAAAAACATGCTCTTTTAATTTTCATTTTTTATCTTAATTCCTCATTAATCTTAATTGTTTGTAAAAGGGTCCAACGCCCGTCGCTTTAATTATTTTGTTTCGCGCATTTTACTTTGTTGCTTATTATAATTATGTACATGTCCCAAAGCCTTGTAACAATTTTATTTCTCGCACTTTTATTCGCTTTATTTATTTTTTCAGTCAAATCGGGTCCGGTTTAATTTTGGCGATGTGGACCCGCGCCATTTGTAATAGTTGTAGATTTATTTTCCCGCAAACTTTATAACTGTTAAATATGCATGCAAGAATGAATGTCTTAATTAAAATCAAGCGTAGAACACAAATAAACATGACAAGACAAATAACTGAAACATGACACACAATTCGCACACACCACCCCTAGGGTACGCCTCACTGTTGCCTTTCGAAAGGTGGTCGTCGAGTAGAGGACGTCTTAGTAAGTCCTCATGATCCGGGAACCTGGCATGAGGGTAGCTTCTAAGGTGTCTTCCTATTGCTCTGGTGATCACCATGTCCCTAAAACTCGAATTGACCCGAACACCTCCAACGGTGGTGCTACCTACCTCTCAATGGTGGGATGGCATTACTCTTAAGGACATTTACACAGACGAATTCCTTAGGGTAGGTAGGTTCTCGTAGATACTTGCTCTAATCTCAAAACAAATCAAAATCTTTTCACACCGACACTTTTCAAAAGCTTTCAAAGCAAATTTTTCAAACACTCTGACGTACGAGTCGAACTGAAATTTTTCAAAAGAAACTTTTTTTAACCCACATTGAAAAGCAAACAAACAATTTTGAAAACACATTGAGCAAGTATCTAAGAGCCCATGGATAACCATGGATAGAAAGGGTGCTAATACCTTCCCTTTCTATAACCTACCTCCCGAACCGAGAGCAATCTCTTTAAGGAATTTTTCTGTGCTTTTGTCCTTTCCATTTGGAGAAAATAAAAGACGGTGGCGACTCTTGCTTCCGCGACATTTCGCGAACCAGCGTTAAACAGTCAGTTCCAGATCCACCGATCACACTAGGGGTGTGTCCCTGATTTGATTCTGTAAATGACTTAGATTTCTAATTTCTTTAATGCAATAGTTTTTCATATCTAATTTGATTGTTCAATATTTTTAATGCTTCCCCTGTCAGGCCAACAAGGATTGATCTACAGTTAACAATCAGTTGGATCGCGGTTGTTAACGTTTTTGCATGATTAGACTATAGTAGATATCACATAGAACTAGGGATACTCTATAGTTACCGATTAATTCTTGATAACACCATTGCTTGATTTCATCATAATTCTCTAAGGACTTAGGGTCTAGGATGAAGGTCCAAAGGTTTTCCCACTAAGGACTTAGGGTAAAATAAACTAGAGGTCTGGTAATTGAATGTCATGAACTTGTTGAAGAAATCAGGACTCAAGGTTATTACATGGAAAATTATACACTTTACCCTAGCATGTTACTCATATCTTTGAAAAAGTCAATTTACAATTATGCTTATTTTTAAGTGATAAATTCCAAACCAAACCCCAATTTAAGTTTTTTGTTTAATTAAACCACGAATTTAACTCGGTACTTATATGCAGTCCTCGAGATCAATATTCGGGGAATATACCTATTATTACTATAGAGGCAAAGTAGTACACTTTCTATTTTACCGATCATTTCCCCAAGCACCTCAACAATCTTATGCAAAAACTTCTTTTATATAAATTTCCTCCAACTACTATGTACCCTGTAACACCCTAAAATAATTAGATTATTTATTTAATTATTTGATTAATTTATGTTGAGCATTTGTGACTTAATTGTGATGTTTATGTGATGCATGGATGGTCGTGATTCTTTATATGATGTTTGGTGTGGTGTATGATGGGGTGGTAGGAATTAAGAAGGTATAAAGTATTTTAGAATAATTTAGATAATTAAAATGATTAATTGGAATTATTTTAATTAGTTAAATAGAGATAAAATATGATGTTGAGATGTTAGGGACAAAGTGGTTAATTATAAATGGATAAGTGATGGTAAGATGGGAAGACCATAGAAAGGGTCCAAAGGTTAAACAAGGAATAGAGGGAAGAGTGTCTCATTATGCACAATCGTGAAAAGAGAAGAACACTGTGAAGAGATCTAGGGCATGAAAAGACTCGGGGATTTGATAGAACGCGAAGACAAATCAATTTCTAGGAGAAATATAAGGTAAGGGGGTTTATCGTTGTTATTATAATTGATCTAAGGTTTAGATAATTGTAGGTTGTGTTGGGGTTTTGGGATGATGATGTTAATATGATTCTTTGATGAAAATTGGTGAAATTATGATGTTTTCTTGTAAAAAATTGATGTATATGATGTATGATAATCTATGTTGTTGTTATATGATGAAACTAAGTGAATCTATAATGAATTGAGACCTGTACTACGGAGAAATCGTAACAAGGAAGTCATGTTCGCGCTGCAGCATTGGACGGAGGATGTGCGTCGTAGGGCTATGGATCCTCGCTCCAACAGCACCAGGTGAGTAAGAAGTGATGGGATAGGGTGAAAAACATAGCCCCTAGATTTTTGTATGGAGGGTGGTCTATTGCTGGAGCATCGTTGGGCGATGCAGAGGCGGAAGGAGAGCGGCGGGAGAGCGAGATGTAGCATCGGGCAATGGAGACTAGAAAGGAAAAAAGGGTGATGTTGCTCCCTCATCACTGGGTGAGCACCAGGCGATGGACAACAGTAGTATTTTTAAAAGTGTCATAACTTGAGTTTCAAGACTCTGATTGACGCGTCGTTTGAAGCGTTAGAAAGCTAACGCGATGAATATACTTTGGTAGAATAAAAAGAGGCATATGATGTATTTTTTCAGTACCTATCCTTTGATGAATAAGATGAACCAGTGATTTTTTTGTTATGAAGTATGTGTTGATATTTATGATGATTATATGACTGATGATGCATTTTGAATAGCAGTAGTCATTTGGTTATGAAAGATGTTTCGCATCATGCATTCATGGCATATATTAGGCCGTATCCCAGTGATAGTTGCAGGATGTTGTTCCACTGAGTTTTGTAGGACGAATGGTCTAGTGATGGCCTTAATCCCATAGTGTAGATTGAGAGCAATTTGTGATATGCTCTGGTCCCAAGCGGGAATCGATCTTATTGGTGAGGATCTTTGGAGAAAATGATGACGGTGTCATCATGGAAGTTTTGGTACCACGTGCATGATGATTTGATTGACTGATGTTTTGTGGATGCATGTTTGTGATAATTGCTAATTTATGGTATTACCATGTTTCTTTGGTTTTGTATCATAACTACTATATTTACTCCTTATGTCTTTTATAATGATTATGATTTACTCACCCTTTCTGCTTGGAAATGTTGCCTCTATACATGGGTAACTTGCAGGTAATCAAGAATAGTTCGCTGAGGCTTAGTGGATAGTTGTGTAGTGTGTTCTTTATTTCCTGTAGAATAAAGGGTCTTGCTTTGATATGTAACATCGGGGATGGGATTGTTTGTCTTAAATAATCATGTTATCTTGTTTAATTTGAGATTTTAACTACCCTTGTGGTAATTGAGTTGTTTGATTTGATGAAGTTATTTAGAAGTATCTTAATGCAGATGTTTCGAATTATAAATTTTGGCTGCAAGTAAGTTGAAAACTATGGTTGTTAATCATGGAGTACTTAACATAATTGATTTTCGAAATCTTGTTTTACGTAGCAGGATTTGTTTTACTATGAAGTTTGTTTGAAGCAATGTGACACTCTTTTTGGCGCATTACTCTTATTTAATTATTGTATTATTTTGCGAGTATTCTTTGGGGTTTAGAAGGCTGTTACATTAGTGGTATCAAAGCAGGTTGGTCCATTCGACCAGGTTTTCTTATGGGGTGTATATTATGTCGGTCAATTAGTGTGAGTACATTTTCGATGCGTGTTTCTGACGTTAGTTTTCTGTGTGTAGAATGGCCGAAAGAAACGTTGTTACGATTATTGCTGCTTTGCAGGTTGCTGCTCAGGCTGTGTAACATCAGTCTAATTCTAGCGGGAATGATGGATCTCGTGTTTTGGAGACGTTTCAGAGGAATCATCTGTGTGTTCTCAAAGGTAGATTTGATCCTGATGGAGCGCAAACTTGGCTCAAGTAGATTGACAAGATCTTTTGAGTCATGGATTTCTCAGAGGCGCGGAAAGTGCGGTTCGGTATGCATTAACTGACTGAGGAAGCTGATGACTGATGGGTTGGCACCCTTCAGAGACTAACAGCGGTGGGTGAAGTTATTGCTTGGGTTGTGTTCAGCAGGGAGTTTCTGAGGAAGTAATTTTTCGAGCATATGCGCGGGAAGAAGGAGAATTAGTTTCTGGAGCTTAAACAAGGGGAGTTGACTGTGATTGAGTATGCTTCGAGGTTTGTGGAACTAGCCAAGTATTATACATATTATAGTAAAGCGACTGCGACTGCCGAGTTCTTGAGGTGTATCAAGTTTGAGAGTGATTTGCGTCTGGAGATCAAATGGGCAATTAGATATTAGCAGATCTGTGTATTTTCGAAGTTGGTGAACAGTTGTAGGATCTATGAAGAAGACAACAAATCTCATTCAGCTCACTACAAGAGTTTGAACGAGAAAAGAGGAAAGCAGTATCAAGATCGTAAGAAGCCTTATGATGCCCCAGTTGATAAAGGCAAACATTAGGCTTATAAAGGGAAGAAGATAAGTGAGGGAGGAGTTCCCGCTCCTGTCAAATGTTACAGGTGTGGTGAACAAGGTCATTATTCTAATGAGTGTTAGAATTAGGTGCTAAGGTGCTACAAATGTGCTAAGATGGGTCATTGTGCTCCTGAATGCAAGAACAATGGTTCAACTTGTTTCAATTGTGGAGAGCAGGGTCATATTAGTACCCAGTGTCAGAATCCAAGGAAGGATGTTGCTTCCCAAACCAACGGAAGAGTGTTCACTTTGAGTGGATCGGAGGATTCCAAGGGGGACAACTTGATTCGAGGTACTTATTTTATTAATGATGTTGAATTGGTTATTTTTATTGATATTGGTGCTACTTATTCATTTATTTCATGTGAATGTGCTAACATGTTGGGGCTGAAGTTATCTAATATGAATGGTAGTATGGTGATAGATACTCCTGCTAGTGGTTATGTTACTAGTACTTATGTTTGTTTGAAATGTCCTTCGACTATTTATGGCAAGAGTTTTGTGATGGATTTGTTGTGTCTTCCCCTATACCAAATTGACATTATTCTTGGGATGAACTGGTTGGAGTTCAACTATGTTCACATCAATTGTTATAATAAGACTTTGAGGTTCCCTAAGTCTAGTGATAATGGAGAATTGATGTTGTTATCTACTAAGAAAGTGAATGAACTTGTGGAAGATGAAGCTTTGATGTTTACAATGTTTGCATCAATGCAAGTTGATTGTAAAGTTGCGAGTGTTAAATTACTTATCGTCTGTGAATTTCTAAAAGTGTTCCCAGATGACATCATTGATTTTCCTCCTAAAAGTGAAGTGGAGTTTTCTATAGATGTGGTGCCAGGTACAAGTCTATTGTCGATGGCTCTTTATAGGATGTCATCTTTAGAGCTGAGTGAGTTGAAGAAACAATTGGAAGAGATGCTTGAGAAGAAGTTCGTACGACCGAGTGTTTCACCGTAGGGTGCGCCTATGTTGTTGGTCAAGAAGAAAGATGGAAGTATGAGACTGTGTGTGGATTACAGATAGTTGAATAAAGTGACTATTAATAATAAGTATCCACTTCTGAGGATTGATGATTTGATGGATCAGTTGGTGGGTGCTTGTGTTTTCAACAAGATTGATTTGGGTTCGGGTTATCATAAATTCGTGTTAAACTAAACGATATTCCGAAGATGGCCTTCCGAACAAGGTCTGGTCATTATGAGTACATTGTGATTATGTTTGATATATCTAATGCGCCAGGTGTTTTCATGGAATATATGAATAGAAATTTCTATTCGTATCTGAATAAGTTTGTTGTAGTTTCATCGATGATATTCTAATCTATTCCAAATCCAAAGAAGAACATGTGGAGCATTTAAGAATTGTGTTGCAAGAGTTGAAAGAGAAGAAGTTATATGTTAAGATGCCGATATGCGAATTTTGGATTAAGGAAGTGAGTTTCCTTGGTAATGTGATTTCTAGTGGTGGAATCATTATAGATCCTTCTAAAGTTGATGTAGTGTTGTAATGGGAGACTCTGAAGTCTACGACTAAGATTCGGAGTTTTCTTGGTTTTATAGGTTATTAGTGAAGGTTCATAGAAGGATTCTCTAATTTAGCTTTATTGTTAACTTAGTTGACTCGAAAGGGTCAAGTTTACGTGTAGAATGTTGCCTGTGAAGAAAGTTTTATAGAATTGAAAAAGAAGTTGATGACTGCTCAGGTATTAATTTTGCCTAATATGATCGGTGGGAATGAGAACTGACTGTTTTGGAATGCTGGTTCGCGTTTGCGTTTGTTTTTGCAAAATGTCGTGGTAAGCAAGAGTCGCCACCGTCTTTTATTTTATCCAACAAGGAAAGGACAAAAGCACAGAAAAATTCCTTTTCGAGATTTTTCTCGGGTTCGGGAGGTAGATTATAGAAAGGGAAGGTGTTAGCACCCTTTCTATCTGTGGTTATCCACGGGCTCTTAGGTACTTGCTCACTATGTTTTCAAAAGTTTTCTTTTTCTTTGTGTTTGTGGGTTTTGAAAAGAGTTTTGTTTTTTGAAGAAAGTGTAAGTGTGAAAAGTTTTGTTTTGTTTTTAAAAGGAGCAAGTACTTAAGAACCTCTACCTACTCGAAAAGGAATTAAATTGTGCAAACGTCCTTTAGACAGTGCTATCCCACTATTGAGAAGTAGGTAGCACCGTCGTTGGAGTTTTCGGGTCAATTCAATTTAAGGGACGTGTGGTCACTAAAGCAACGTTAGGACGCCTTAGCGGTAACCCTAATGTCTTAGATCATTTTATCCGAGGCAACCGTTTCGAGGCAACTTATGATCTTTGGACAAGAGGACGACCTCTAAAACTTCCTATACTCAATGACCATGTTCGAGGCAACCAAGTGAGGTGTACCCTAGGAGTGACATGTGCGAGTGTGTCAATTTTCAGTTTATATTATCTTTGTACATGTCATGGTGAGCTACTGTTGATTTTAAGTTAAGAGTTAATCTTGTCATACAATCCTAGTTAGCATACATCTAAGCAGTTAATATATGTATAGGAATTTAAAGTGCAGAAATTGTAAATCCTACGCTATTACAAGGCTTCGGGGGATTATTTACATGTCCAAAAATTGGGGGAATAAAAGCAGTAAAGTAAAATTCTTAATTTAAACTACTACAAACCAGTAAGCAGTTACAATAAAATAAACGCGCGTGAATCTGAAAAATCCTAAGAATAAGAACTTTTTGTTGTTTTATTTTATTTTGGGAAAATGATATAAATCTATTTAATTTTAGTTTTGAGAAAACGTTAAGATAATTAAGAGATTAATTAACAAAGTTAATTTTAATAGAAAAAACTAGCCTAATGTTTTTTTGTGTTTTTTTTATTTTAATGTTAATTAAAAAAAGATAAAAAGATGACAATGAAAACAAAAATAAAATACAAGGGGGGTCCTCCGATCCAGGGAAAACAAGGAGTTTCGACCCAGGGAGGGAATGGAAGCTTCGATCCAGAGAGGGTCATGGTCCTTTCGATTGGGCCAGACAGTAAGGCGTGAGTAGCCTTCGATCCAGGGAAGAGGACTGTCTTTTGATCATGGAGGCCATGGCTTTCGATCCAAGAATGAAATGCCTCCTTCGGTCCAGCATGCTAATGGGTTCGATCCAGAGAAGGTGTATCCTTCGATCTGGGATGTTATACCTGCAAAAGTATGTTAGCGAAATAAAACACAGGGCCTGGGTATTGAACCCCAGGCCCTTCGATCCTGCGCTTGCTGGGTCTCTTCAGGCTATGTCTGCAGCAAATATTAGCAAACGATGGACATGGCCTGGGTACCAAACCCAGGCCTCTTGATCCTGTCTAGGATAGAAAATCGAAGGTAACAACCAGTATGAATGTATTATGCAAATATGAGGTTGGATAGTTTACCCTTTCTTACCAGCAGATTGGACTTTTAATTTGGGCGCTTCCTGGATGTAGGCACCTTCGATCTGGGCACTTCTTGGATGTAGGCACCTTCGATCTGGGCACTTCCTGGATGTAGGCACTTTCAATCTGAGATTTCTGGGCGTGGAATGGCTGGTGCAAGGATTGGGAATGGCTTCCTGGAAGTGCTGATGATTTTTGGCAGCGTACCTCCAAGTTCTCCCTGTTTCTTTTCTCTATTTTTTCTGTATATTTTCGTGTCCTCTTTTGCAACACTTGTGATCTCTTTATATAGAGGGGGTGGAGGGGACAGGAAGACAAAGGTTTAAATGACCTCGATTATGTGTTTGACAGCCATGAATGAGAATTTGTAACGTTAATTATGTGTTTGAAAGCCATGAATGAGAGTTTGTAACGTTGGCTAAACATATGGGATCTTGTCCCTTTTTGAATTTTGAATGACATGTAACTGGCCTTCGAATGCTCCCTTTCGAATGGGCTGATTGCCTCCTTCGAATGCTTTTCGAAAGCTTCTTCGAATGGACCCTTTGAATGCTTCTTCGAATGGACCTTTTTGGAATTCCAATCGAAGGACACTGTTATAATGCCAATCGAAGTACTTGTCCATAATGTCAATCGAAAGGCTCCTTCAGAATACCAATCGAAGGGTCTTTCAGAATGCCAATCGAAAGCCTTGACATAATGCCAATCGAAATGCTTGTCCATAATGCCAATCGAAGAGCTTGACATAATGCCAATCGAAAGGCTCCTTCAGAACACCAATCGAAGGGTCTTTCAGAATGCCAATCGAAATGTACTTAAAGCACCACTCAAAAATTTTCCTTTTCCTTAGGCAAGAGTTTGTGATCAACCATGCAGGGGGAAGACTTTGGGAAACATGAGAGGGTAAATTTTGGGGTACAACAGTTGCCCCTGTTCAATTTTCTTAAACCTGAGGATGTAGATTGGCTTGCGAGCCTTTCGTGATCCAAAGGTGGAAGATAATTAAACACTAGAGTGCCCAGAAATTTGCACTCGCATGGTGTAGTATCAGCATTGTGATGTCAGGAATGGGCTTACAGATGCCATTTGGAGATTGTTGGTAGGAGGATGGGCTTACAGATGCCATCTGCAGGAGTGTCGATCGCGTAAGAGATTCCTTAGCGAGAACTTGCATACCTGTTGAAAGAAAGATGGTCTTCCTGGCTTGTTGCAGGTGTTAATCTTCAATCTCTTTGTGTAGATGGTTTTCCTGGCTTGTTACAGGTATCAGTCGTCCACAGATAGTTTTCCTGGCTTGCTACAGGTATTCAACTGGGACTTGAAAAGGTTGGTCGAGGAGATAGCTGTCCTGGCTGGTTTCAGGTATTAATCTCTGACCTGAGAAAGAAAGGTCTTCCTGGCTTGTTACAAGTATTAATCTTCAATCTCTTCATGTAGATACCTTTCCTGGCTTGTTACAGGTGTTAATCTACAATCAGTCGTCCACAAATATTTTCCTGGCTTGCTACAGGTATTAAACTGGGACCTGAAAAGGTTGGTCGAGGAGATATCTGTCATGGTTGGTTTCAGGTATTAATCTCTGACCTGAGAAAGAAAGGTCTTCCTGGCTTGTTACAGGTATTCATCTTCAATCTCTTCATGTAGATAATTTTCCTGGCTTGTTACAGGTATTAATCTATAATCAGTCGTCCACAGATATTTTCCTGGCTTGCTACAGGTATTAAACTGGGACCTGAAAAGGTTGGTCGAGGAGATATCTGTCCTGGCTGGTTTCAGGTATTAATCTCTGACCTGAGAAAGAAAGGTCTTCCTGGCTTGTTACAGGTATTAATCTTCAATCTCTTCATGTAGATACTTTTCCTGGCTTGTTTCAGGTATTAATCTACAATCAGTCATCCACAGATATTTTCCTGGCTTGCTACAGGTATTAAACTGGGACCTAAAAAGGTTGGTCGAGGAGATATCTGTCCTGGCTGGTTTTAGGTATTAATCTTTGACCTGAGAAAGAAAGGTCTTCCTGGCTTGTTACAGGTGTTAATCTTCAATCTCTTCATGTAGATAATTTTCCTGGCTTGTTACAGGTGTTAATCCATAATCAGTCGTCCACAGATATTTTCCTGGCTTTCTACAGGTATCAAACTGGGACTTGAAAAGGTTGGTCGAGGAGATATCTGTCCTGGCTGGTTTCAGGTATTGATCTCTGACCTGAGAAAGAAAGGTATTCCTGGCTTGTTACAGGTATCAATCTTCAATCTCTTCATGTAGATAATTTTCCTGGATTGTTACAGGTGTTAATCTACAATCAGTCGTCCACAGATATTTTCCTGGCTTGCTACAGGTATTGATCTGGAACTTGAGAAGGTTTTGGAATAACTTCAACTGGATCGGCATCAGAAAAATCTTTAGGAATCGATTTAACTGAACCAGAGGAGGTTTTGGACATAACTTCAACTGGATCGGCATCAGAAAAATCTTTAGGAATCGATTTAACTGAACCAGAGGAGGTTTTGGACATAACTTCAATTGGATCGGCATCAGAAAAATCTTTAGGAATCGATTTAACTGAACCAGAGGAGGTCTTGGACATAGTTGAGAACTTAACTGGATCTTTCCTGAAAGGTAAAGGTCAGTCATATGCAATGCATGATATGGATCAAGCAATGAGTTCTCAATATAAATGAGATTGTATGATATGATGCGTATATGCATGTATCATGATGTATGGAAATGTGATGTTTTATCTGAGGAAAATAAATCCCGGAGCTGCTGGAGAATAGAGTTGAGTTCTTAGTTTCCACTGGGGATGACGAACGAAGATGATTGCAAGGATAAACCTGTTAGGAGAAAAGAACTCCGTTGGGGGATAAACATGATTAAGAGATTACTCCAAGGGGAAATACTCTGTGGGGAAGAGATACTTTGCTGAGATTTTAATGATAAACTCCACTGGGGATTCCGTTGATAAGCTCTGTTGGGGATTTCAATGATGAACTCCGCTGGGGATGGATTACCGTTGCTGGTGATATTGAACCTGTTGAGGATAGAAGTCCTGCTTGGGGAAAGAAAGAACTTCGCTGGGGATGATCTTTCAATTGCAACTTGCTAAGGATAACCCAGTTAGACTCTTGTGAGGATAACCTTCTGAATTTGGCTGGGGAGATACATTTGTATTCTGCAGGGGACAAGCTTCCAGAATCTACTGGGTAAGATGATTCAACTTTGGCGGGGAAGCCTTTTTAGACTGCGTTGGGGAAATGGCTCCACTGGGGGTATCTTGTATTCCTCCGGGAAACATTCTTATACTCTGTTGAGGAATATTAAGACTGTCGGGGATGCTCTTACGCTTGCTGGAGAATGTCTTTATACTCCGTTGGAGAATATTAAGATCTTCTGGGGATACCAAGCCTTTTCGAGGATGACGGTAGACTAACTCTGCTTGGGGAGAGTATTGCTGATTCGTTCATAGTTGCAAGTCTCAGTGGGGAGAGCTACCATTACTGCTTTACTATGCGGGGAGTGAAGGTATCTTGGTCATACTCTTCAGCTGAACCTACCTTGGTACCTGGTGGACAGAGCAACTGCACAGTTCAGACAATTCTTATTGCCCCTGTTTTTGTGGGACAAGGTGCCTGTGGAGGCCTTGTGGATCGAGTATTATCCCCACCTATGAGGTGCTTGGTATCTTTCAGCCAAAATGACAAGTCTTCTTCTGGTAGGCCAATGACGAGATGACGAGACATAGTCATACGCTTTGATCCCTAATTTTTTCCTGGACCTCCCCTTCGGGTTTTCAGTCCATCGGGATACCCTCTTTTGCCCAAGCCGCCTTTTCAGGTTTTCGACTTGCCGGGTGTACAAAATTTTCATTTTTATCCCTAATTTTTGCCCGAACCCTTTTGGTTCGCCGGGAAGCCCTTATTTTTGCCTAGGCCAGTCAACCTAGCGGGTCTTTGATTATGCGTAGTACTCTTTTGACTATGTTCACGCTCTCAGAGTGTAGAGAGGTGTCACTATAGGTAGTGTTATGTTGCCATACTACCAGAAGATGTTTGATCAAGATTCATTGCCGGAATTCATGTCCAATGCCCCAAGTGATTCAGATGGAGATCTTCCCCTGGCTATTTGGCATCTTAAGAGATTGCTTGAATCTTGACTTGACTGCCCCAGGCGTGCTGGATAGTGACGTGTCATGCCCCCTTGTTGATAGGAGATTTGTCAATGGAAGTGTCATCCTTTTTGAAGTGATCTTGTTCACTGAGAGGGCTTTCATTCATCGGATATTCGTTGTGTGAATTTCTCCGCTGTCAGACAAATAGCCAAATGCAAACAGTGATATTCAAATAATGCAGAGTTTATGCTTGTCTCGAATTTTTGAAAAATGCGTTTTTTAGCAGAAAACTTTTTTTTAGGACAAATTCAACACAAGATTTAGGGCAAAGCCTTACAGGAGTCACGATACCTTTTGTAACAGTATGCTTTCGAACTAACCCATGCTTCAGTTAGGACTTTTGAAGGGTTATAACGTGGCTTGGTTCACGGTTTAAGAAACAAAGGATAAAGGCTCAAAGTATATTTGTACCCACCCGCTCTTCGTGATGTTCTTCAATCCTAAACTCAGTTAATTGTGCATTTGAACTCTATTTGAATTTGGAACGACGTTTTGGTGATGGTTCACACAAGTTGGTATTTTGGAAGGCAGTCATCATTTTTTTGTAACACTTTTCATGTTGTCGAGGATTTGTAATGACCTCGTCCTTTTGATTTATTATCCCTAATTTTTTCCTGACTGTTTCTGTTTTCGAGATTACAGTCAGCGGGATGCCCCAGCTTTCTTAAGCCTCCTTTATAGGTTTTGGCTCAGTGGGCTTTTTCTCTTTTGAGAAATTGACTGCCTATGAGATAAGGAACCACCACTGTCTTTTGATTCCGGAGAAATGCTTTTGATGTCGTTCGTTGTATTATGAACTGAGAGCTTTGCGACTTCAATGCGCATCTTTTAAATTAACTGAGAGACTACCCTGCCCCGGGTTTAAATTAAAGGTTTCAATTTGTGTTTAAAACAGAAAACTCCTACTTCTTTGGCTCGAAGGGGTTGACTAGGGATTATCTTCTGTGATCGGTGGAAATAGAACTGACTGTTTTTAGCTGGTTTCACGAAATTTCGCGGTAAGCAAGAGTCGCCACCGTCTTTTATTTTCTCCAACATGGACAGGACAAAAGCACAGCAAAATTCCTTATGAGAATGTTTCTCGGTTCGGGAGGTAGATTTATAGAAAGGGAAGGTGTTAGCACCCTTTCTATCCATGGTTATCCATGGGCTCTTAGATACTTGCTCTTATGTTTTCAAAATGTTTGCTTTTCAAAATGTGAGTGGGTTTGAAAAAGTTTCATTAAAAGATTTCTGAATGACTCTTGTATCGGTTCTCAAGAGTGTTTGAAAAATTTGTTTTGAAAGCTTTTGAAAGTGTCAGTGTGAAAAGGTTTTTGATTTGTTTTTTTAGAGAGCAAGTATCCATGAGTCATCTACCTACCCTAAGGAATTAGGCTGTGTAAAAGTCCTTCAGGTAGTGCCATCCCACCATTGAGAGGTAGGTAGCACCACCGTTGGAGGTGTTCGGGTCAATTCGATTGTAGGGACAGTGTGGTCACCGAAGCGATAGTTAGGACACCTTAGAAGTAACCCTAATGTCCTAGATCCTTTTTAATCCGAGGCAACCGTTTCGAGACAACTGTTTCGAGGCAACTGTTTCGAGGCAACTGGATCTTGGACATAAGAGCGACCGCTAAAACGTCCTATACTTGACGACCACGTTTCGAAGGCAACGAGTGAGGCATACCCTAGAAGTGGTGTGTGTATTGTGTATTGTTTTCATGTTAATATTTATCTTTGATCAGGGCATTGTGAGCTACGCGTTGTTTTTAGTTATCATACATTCTTTCATGCGAGTTTAGCAGTTAAGAGTGCGGAAAGTAAAATACGGAAAGGTAAAAGCTACGCTATTACAAGGCGCAGGTCTATACATCGCCAAAATACAAAGACCCGTTTTTGATAAAAATGCGGAAAGTAAAAAATGCGGTAAACCTAATTACTATTACATCCTTGAACAGTTACATAATAATCAATAAGAAAAATACGCGAAAGAATTAAATTGGACGTCCGAGGGTTTTGACCCTTTGCTTGAAATTAAATTAAATTAGGACTTAATTATTGTTTAATTAAAGAAAAGAAAGGATTTTTTATGTCTTTTTTTGTATTTATTATGGAAATAAAGAAAAAGGAATTAAAATTAAAGTTAGTGAAACCCTAGTTCTAAATTATTTTAATTTATTAATAAAACGTCAAAGTTGACCTAATTTAGACTAATTCATTAATTTACATGTTTATGTACAAAAATAATAATAATTAATAATGATAATTAATAATTGATCTGTCCTGATCAGAAGGTTTGAACCGTCACGGCTGGCTCCGAGCAGAAAGCTTTTTGAACGAGGAGGGGGGGTACCTGCAAGGCACTCCGATGCTAAAGTCAGTGGGAGTACGAGCAGATAATAGAGTTGAGGTTAGAATGATGAATACCTGACCCTCTGGAAGCAGAGGGTATTTATAGCCCCCAGCGCTGGGCCAAGGTCCCTTCATTGGGCCGGGCGGATTTGGCCCAATGGAGGGACTGCCAGGTTCTACGTGGGTAGTGGGGACCTGCACGTGGTCCCCTTCCTGGATGTGCTGCGTGAAGTGCGGGCGGACGAAGACGCGGTCTTTCCGGAGTATCGTTGGGGGAACTGTGGACTGAGTCTGCCCTAGTTGGGATGCTCGAGACAACGTCGAGCTGGACAGCAGGGTGTCGAGCTGGACGGCAGGGTGTCGAGCTGGGTGTCGGGACGTCGAGCTGGACGTCAAGAGGTGGAGCTGGACATCATCACTTGGAGTTGGACAGTGGGATGTCGAGCTGGATATCCAGATGTCGGGCATGGACGTGACCCCTTTGCTCGGCGTGGACCACAGTAAGTCCCTTTGGATTGGGCCTTAGTAATGCTTTTGGGCCTGTCGGGCCCAGTCCAGAACAGGAGCCCCCCAAGTCGTGGTTCCTTGGCGAGGAGCCATGACTTGAACCCAAGTTATTCCCTTGTTGAGGTCTCGTGCCCGGGATAGAGGTGTGGGCCCTCGAGGGCCTCCTCGTGTCGTGCTTGGAGACGTCCTCGGTGGTGGATGCGCGGAGGATCCTTACCGGGCGCGTCGGTTGAGCACACGAGGTATCTTTCGGGAACTGTGACGCCACCCTATGGGGGTAGGGTTATCATTGCGTTGGGAGCAGTGCGTCGAGGAGACGGAGTCCGTGGATGCCCGAGGTGACGTTTGGTATTCCACGTCATCACTATAAATAGGAACCTTGGGCCCCATAATACGTTTTCCGCTCTCCGTGCTCTCTCTCTGCTGCTGCTCTTCCACATTTTCTCCAGTTGCGACTTCTCGTCTCAGATTCTTCCATTTCGTAGCCAGATCCCACACTTTGATCCAAGTAAGTGATCTGCTTTCTTCATTTTCCCGTTTAGAATGCATGATTCCTGGAATTTGTAGATGTTTTAGGACCGTGCGCGTGGGATTAGCCCGATAGATTCGTGTTTTGCCCGACATATTCATGTCTAGGACCGTCAAACGCATGTTTGTGGCCGGCACATTCATAGTTTTAGGTGAAAAACTTCAGAGCTGCCCGGGGTCTTCATGATCCGGGGCGCCTGATTCATGACTGTGCCCGGTATGTTCATGGTCGTGGCCGTGGGCTTCATAGTGCGGCTCGCCATGTTCATACCTCGGGTCGACATGCTTGAAGAGTGGCCGCGCAGTTGGTTTGAGGAAGAACATCGGGTTCAGGAGAGTCGGGGAGGCATCCATTTGTGGAAACGGACTTGTGTAGTCGTGTATGGGACGACATGATTTTGTCGAGCATATGACTTCGTGCTCCACTGATTGGTTTCCCGTGCTCTGCAGGTAACCATGGCGGACGAGCCGAGCTCCTCCGGACGTCGTGATCGTGAAGAACAGAGTGCCGACGAGTCGGCCACCCTGATTGATACCGTGACCGACCCATTGCTGGAATGGGTGGGTGTCGAGCCGCGGGGGACAGCGTCGGTATATAGTCGGGATGACCGACATCCATTCACTATCATTGAAGAGGGTCAGGACGAGCCTGGCTTCCAACAAAATTTCGTAGTCATGATTCTGTCGACCGGCGCAAGGATTTGCTCGGTCTATCCAAATTACAGCCTCGCGATGTATGAGATCGCGTTTAAAGACCTAGGGCTGCGGCTGCCGTTCACTGATTTTCAGGCCGGGGTCTTTATGCACTTGGAGCTGGCCCCGTCCCAGCTACACCCAAACTCACTCGCCTTCATCCGGGCGTTTGAGTTGACGTGTCGCTACCTGAGGATCGGGGCGACCATCCCTCTTTTCTTCCGGGTATTCCACCTGCAGCGTCAGTCCTGAGGAGGGAAGCATAGCTGGGTGTCCCTGAAGCAGTCGAGGAGACTTTTTAAGATGTATATGGACTCCGTGAGGGGGTTTAAGGACAAGTGGTATGTGGTACGCCCAATTACCGATGCTGCTCTAGATTCCCTTTTCGAGGAGGAGGGGCCAGTGAGCGACGATGATGGGGAAGCGATGATGGCCGACGACGGGAGCCCTGTGTTGGGTCGAAGGGCTAAATTCCCGGTGTACTGGATGTCCCGACATTACGAGCATGGGACCGGCTATTATCATACCGCTGTCGGGGACATGTGCTCGGAAGATCAGCGGGCGTACGACGCTCTTTGTCGGTTTGTCGACAGTTTTCATCCCGCCCGATGGGTTACGCGGGAAGGGGATGATATCCTGGACAAAGACGGTTACCCGACGTTCGAGTCCCGTCCGATCGACACCAAGGCGCTGGTGGAGTGTCCGACTTACAGGCAGGCTGCCCGCCTGTTAGGTTGTTTGCTTGAAATTTTATTCGTCATTTACTCATGCAGTTTGCTCGATACTGACTTTTCCTTTATTTCGTGCAGGTACGATGGCTAGCCGACATGAAAGGCTCCTGAAATTATCAACCGACCAGAGGCGAGGCAGGAGGGTCGTGAAGCCCCCGCAGACGACGAGAATGGGACCACCACAAAGTCCGAACGCTCCTCAGCCGGTGAGGGTGGACTCGACGTCGAGCTCGGGACCCGCGTCAGATCCAGAAGTCGAGGAGATTGATCCCAGTGTTGTTTTGACGCAGAGGAAGAGGACCCGCGTGGAAGGTAGTCCGACTGTCGGGGAGGATGCCGGTGCTGTTAAATCTTTCGCCTTCCCCCCTTGCTTCGAGGAGGCGGGTTTTTTCGAGCGATTCCCTCCGACAGTGGTCGCCCATGAAGCCGCGGCCATAAAGAAGATGAGTAAAGAGGAAAGGAAGGCGTATCTGGCCGCCAGCGTGGATGGGCTGGTAAAAATGGCCGAGATGGCCTTGGTGCTATCTGAGGATGGAGGGGATGATGTCCGTGTTGAAGAACTCGAGCAGGAGAAGGCGGCCCTGACTGCGAGCTCGCGGAAGTTGAAGGTCGCTTTGGAACGCTACGAGGAGATGTTCCGAGAGCAGACCGCGATGCTTGATGCTGAGAGGGAGATGCTGACTCTGGAAAGGGAGAAGTCGGGGAGGTTGACTGAGGAAGGGGAGCTTCTTCGGGCCGACAGGGATCGCCTGGCGGCCAAAGTCGAACGCTTGGGTAAACAGGTCGAGGAAATGAATGCTGTCCTGCAACCTGCCGAAGATGAGCCCGAGGACATAGTAGCCTTGAAGAGTCGGGTGGAGCTGGTCGCCCACATCCGACTCCTCGAAGTGGACTGCGTCGGTGCTCTGGAGGACGGGTTCAATTCTGCGGTCGATCAGCTCTCCTTGCTGAACCCTGGCCTGGTCACCGAGGGTATCGGTCACACACACCGGGTTGTGGGTGGCGTGATCGTTCCTCCGCCCGACTCTCCTGATGCCGGCAATGATGATTCCGCAGAAGTCTGAGTAGGATAGCGGGCCTGCGTGCCCTTGATATTTGTATTCTTTGGGCCTGCGTGCCCGTTTATTGTATGTTATGAACATCGCCGGCCTTCTTGGTCGGTTTACTATTGTTTTGTCGCCTTCGGGCATTTATATTAATGTTGTTTTACATTTTGAATTTTTTGCCCTTGTTTGAAGTCGTACATTTGCATGAATTTAGCCTAAGCCACGAGCCCGAGGAGTGCCCGTACGCGGCTTTGATTCGGCGAGCGAATATACTCGACTCCGTTTGTATGCGTTCCCGGCCCTGTTTCGATTGGCCAGAACCACCTAAGTGTTGCGCTCGAGAGGAGAGATTTTCTTTTGACCCTTGTAGATGTCCCGTTATTCTTGATGGAATGTCGGGCATTTCGGAGCGAGGTTGCTAAGTCGGGCGCGGAGCCCGTTAGGGACGATTCGCCCTTGGCGTGAACTGCCCATCGCGAGCTGGGTGTTCTGCCTTATGGGTACGACGACGGTGGGGCTCGGTACAGCTGTCCACGTCGGGCACTATCGATCGTCATCGTTTACCGCGCGATGCCGTGCTATTTTGGTCGTACGTCGGGCTTGTACCCTAGCCTTATACGAAATCGGACGCTTTTCCTCGTTGACCGAGCGCGGGTGCTGCTGGTCGAGGGTCCCAGGTGTTGACAGTTTCTAACTGTAGTACTGCTTTAGCTTAGCAGCATTCTAGGGTCTTGGTAATGGCTCTCCGTCTAACTGCTCGAGGTAGTACGCCCCGGTACCCGTGGTGCCGTGGAGGCGGTAAGGTCCTTCCCAGTTCGCGGCCAACTTCCCTTCGCGGGAGTCTTTCTGGTTCCTGCGTAGTACCAGGCTGCCTATTTCGAACTCGCGCTTGATGACCTTGTCGTTGTGGCGTAGAGCCACTCGTTGTTTTAGGGTGGCTTCGCGCAGGGCAGCCCCTGATCGGATTTCCTCGACTAGGTCGAGTTCATCCCTTAGTGCTTCGTCGTTCATCTCTTCGTCGAGGGGTTCCTCCGTTCATCGGGACAGTTCCATGATCTCGACCGGGATGACGGCTTCGGTGTCGTAGGTCAGTCGAAATGGTGTTTCCCCAGTCGTTGAGTGGGGTGTGGTGCGGTATGCCCATAGGACGCTGTGGAGCTCCTCGACCCATCCTCTTTTGGCTTCGCCGAGTCGACGCTTGAGCCCTCGGAGGATGACTCTGTTCGCGGCTTCGGCTTGCCCGTTGGTCTGAGGGTGTTCGACCGACGTGAAGTGTTGTTTGGTCCCCAGTTTGGTGACGAAGTCTCGGAATCCGTGGTCGGTGAACTGGGTGCCGTTGTCGGTCACCAGGGCCTGCGGAATTCCGAACCTGGCGAGGACGTTTCTTTTGTAGAAACGGAGGATATTGTGCGAGGTGATTTTTGCGAGTGCCTCGGCCTCGATCCACTTCGTGAAGTAATCCACGGCGACGATTAGAAATTTGTTCTGGTAGGTTCCTTGCACGAAGGGCCCGAGGATGTCCATGCCCCACCAGGCGAACGGCCATGGGGATGACAATGTGTTCAGCTCGTGTGGGGGGGCGAGGTGAATATCCCCGTGCTTCTGGCACTTGTCACATTTTTTCACGTGTTCCTTGGCGTCCTGTTGCATCGTCGGCCAGTAGTATCCTGCTCGAAGGGCTTTCCTCGCCAAGGATTTACCGCCCATGTGCTGGGCGTTGATACCTTCGTGTATCTCCCGCAGTTCGTCGGGGATGGCGGACTCGTCGATGCATTTTAGGAGGGGAATGGAGAATCCTCTTCGGTACAGTTTCTGCTCGAGAACAACATAGGAACATGCTCGTCGCTTGATTATGGCAGCGTCGGCCTGGTTCGACGGGAGTTCTCCCTTTGTTAGGAAATTATAGACCGGGGTCATCCAAGACGTGGCGTCCCCGATGGCGTGGACCTCGACCGTAGTCGAGGGTGGTTCAATGCTCGGTCGTGCCAGAGATTCCTGGATGACGGATTTATTCCCGCCTTTCTTTCGTGTGCTCGCGAGTTTGGACAATATGTCCGCCCTCGTGTTTTGCTCGCGGGGAACATGAGAGATTTCTGCTCGTACGAAATTTGCCATGTGTTTTTTGACTAAGTTCAAGTACTCAATGAGGTTGTCGTTCTTGGCCTGGTAGCTTCCCTGTACTTGGGAAGCGACGAGCTGGGAGTCGGTGTAAATTTGAACTTCGCGGGCTCCTAGGTCCTCGGCTAATCTCAGTCCTGCGAGCAGGGCTTCGTATTCCGCCTGGTTATTTGACGTTGGGAAGGAGAGAACCAAGGAGTGCTCGATCACCACACCTTCTTCGTTTTCCAGGAGGATCCCTGCGCCGCTTCCGGACGAGCTGGAGGCTCCGTCGACGAAGATGGTCCACTTGTGTTCCTTCCCCGGGGGAATGTCGTTAGTGGTCATCTCCGCGACGAAGTCGGCCAAGGCTTGTGCTTTCAGGGCCTTCCTGCTCTCGTACTGAATGTCAAACTCGGAGAGTTCCAAGGACCACTTCAGCATTCTGCCAGCCATATCTGGCCGACCCAGGAGTTGCCTCACCGGCTGGTCGGTTCGCACGATGATGGTGTGCGCTAGAAAGTAGTGTCTGAGTCTCCTCGCAGCGTTGACGAGGGCCAGAGCGACCTTTTCTATCTGTTGATACCTGCTCTCGGGGCCTTGTAAGGCTTTGCTCGTGAAGTAGACAGGTTTCTGCCCGTCATGGGTCTCGCGGACAAGAGCTGCACTGATGGCTTCGTTTGAAACTGCCAAGTATAGGTATAGTGGTTCGTCGTCATCTGGTCGAGATAACACGGGCGGTTGAGACAGGCTCTGCTTCAGATGGCGAAGTGCGTGTTCGCATTCCTCGGTCCATTCGAAGGCTGCTTCCTTCCGAAGGAGTTTGAAGAAGGGAAGGGCGTGCTGAGCGGACTTCGCGACGAAGCGTGATAGTGACGTCAACATGCCGTTCATGATCTGTATCGACTTCTTCGACGTTGGTGTCGGGAGGTCGGAGAATGCCCGACACTTGTCGGGGTTGGCTTCAATCCCTCGTTCTGTTAGATAGAATCCGAGGAATTTTCCTGCCTTAACCCCAAACGTGCACTTCTCGGGGTTGAACCTCATTTTGCACTGTCTTGCTTGGGCGAAGACTGTCTTGAGATGAGCGGCGTGATCGGTGTCTGCTCGAGATTTGACGATCATGTCGTCCATATATACATCGAGCATGTCGCCAATTTGTTTGTTGAACACTTTGTTCATCATGCGTTGGTAAGTCGCACCGGCGTTCTTCAGTCCGAAGGGCATTACGTTGTAGTAATAGTTGCCCGAGCTGGTCATGAACGCCGTGCAGCGTTTGTCGCCCAGGGCCATTGGGATTTGATTGTATCCCGAGTAGGCGTCCATGAACGACAAAGTTTTGTAACCGGCCGAATTGTCGACCAGCATGTCAATGTTAGGTAGAGGAAAAGCATCCTTCGGGCAAGCCCGGTTGAGGTCGGTATAGTCAACACACATTCTCCATTTTCCATTATTCTTTTTAACAAGTACAACATTTGACAGCCAGGTGGAATACCGGGCTTCAGAAATAAAATTTGCCTCTAGGAGGTCTTTTACAGCTTTTTCAGCAGCCTCCGTTTTTTCTGGAGACTGCCTACGCCTACGTTGTACTACGGCCTTGGCGGCTGGATCAATGGCGAGGTGATGACAGGCGACCTCAGGGTCGAGTCCGGGCATCTCTGCAGCGCTCCAAGCGAAGAGATCAGCATTCTCGCGCAGACAGGCCTTGATTTGCTTCCTGGCCAAGTCGGGGAGGTCTTTGCCAATCTTCACTCCCTTGGTCGGGTCTGCTCCGAGGGGAACGAGTTCGAAATCGTCGTCCGGAATAGGTCGGAGGGGGATTTGCTCGCTGCTGGATGGCTCGTCTTGGTCGAAGCGAGCGTCGAGGGCTATGGAGTCGACCTTTGGTGGAGCCTTCTGAATTTCTACCTCGGGGGATGCTCTGTCGGGCTCTTGCTTTGTCTTCTTGGGGGGTCTGGTACTGGTACCCACGTCGACAGTATCCCGTCCCCTTGAAGCGGCGTTGAAGCACCTGCGGGCAGCGGCGAGGTCTCCCTGGATGGTGGCTACCCTTGCCCTTTTGGTATAGAACTTCATTTTTAGATGGACAGTTGAGGGCACCGCTGTCAGCTCCGCCAATGTCGGCCTCCCCAAGATGCAATTGTACAGGGACGGGCAATCAATGACGAGGAAGCGGACCTTCACCTGTCTTGTAGCCGTTCCTTCCCCGAACGTCACGAGGAGCTCGACATAACCCCAGGGTTTGGAAGTCGAGCCGTTGAAGCCTTGAAGGTCTGAACCCACATACGGAGAGAGGTGTGAGTCGTCTAGTTGCAAGGTCCGGAACAGATGGCTGTACATCACGTCGACGGAACTCCCTTCGTCGACCAGGATGCGATGCACGTCAAAATTGGCCATCTTTGCCCTTATCAGCAAGGGGATGACCGCGTTCGGGGCTCCGCCGGGGAGCTCTTCTAAGTAGAAGGTGATGGGCTCTGACCTGCCCTTCACCCTTTCGAACGTCACAGTTTGTGGAGGAGCTGCGTCGACCAGTTCGTCCAACTTCCTCTTGGCTGAATTGATGGTGAGGTCGTTGAACCCGCCCCCGTTGATGACCATGGCGGAGGGGAAGTATTCCCACCTGCTGTGTGTCGTCAGGGGCTCCTGCAGGAGCTCGGGAATTTCGAAATCCTTGGGCCTGGTTACCGAGAAGGCGGTCTGGATTGGCACCGACTCGTCAGATGGTCGGGCATCTTCTTCGGGCTCCTTTGCTTCGTGGGCGTCACGACGGGGAGTGTCGTTTCGCCTGTACTGTGCGAGCCTCCCTCCTTTGATGAGGGTTTCAATGGCGTCCTTCAGGTGGATGCAGTCCTCTGTCAAATGACCATGACTCCTATGGTACTGACAGTATTTATTTTTGTCTACTCTTGGCTTGGCAGGAGCTGGCCGGGGACGCTTGACGCCACCGTCTTTAAAATCTGTGCTAGCACACTCCGCCAAAATACGCTCGCGGGAAGCCGTGAGCGGAGTGTACTCGGTGAAACGGCCCGAGGGGCCCCTTTGTTCCCGGACCTCCCGGGGTCGATCTTCCTTCCTCTTCTCTCCGGTACGTCGGGGAGGAGGGTCTTGTCTCGAGCTGCTGCTATGATTGCGAGCCCTGGAGTCTCGTGCCCTGTTGGCAGCTTCTCTCTCCTCGTAGTCCATGTATGCTCGGGCTTTGTCGAGGAGAGCATCAAAAGTTGCAGGTGGCTCAATACCCACAGCTTTTCTGAATTCAGTGCCGGGGAGGAGGCCCCTCTCCAGCAAATATCTTTTCATATGGTCCGCGCAGGGGACCTGTATTGCTTCCCAGTTGAAGCGGTTGATGAATTCCCTCAAGGTTTCATCCTGTCTTTGGATGATGGCCTCGAGGGCCGCCTCGGTCTTCGGGTGGCGCCGAGAAGCTGTGAAGGAACTGATGAACTGGTTCTTCAGGTTCCGCCACGAGGTAATGGAGCCCGGGGCGAGTCCTTTATACCAGTCCATGGCCGCCTTCCTGAGAGTTGTGGGGAAGAGACGGCACTTAATGGGGCCCCCGACATTATGATAATGGAGCATGGCTTCGAACCCGTCAATGTGGTCGACTGGGTCCGCTACTCCATCGTACTCCTTCAGGTGTGGGGGCTTCTCCATGCCCGGGGGAATAGGTGCGTCCATGATGGCCTGCGACAGGGGACCGCGGGGGTCGTCCTCGTCGCTCCTCTCCGGAGAAAGAGAAGGGGTCCTGTAGTTATGTCTGGCACGATGATCGTGCTGAGATTCCCTCGAGCGTGATGCTCGGTGGTTGAAGGTCACACGCCCGTCTCTGTTGTGCCTCCTGTCGTGCCTTGATGGGTCGCGATTGGGTTCTTCGGTAGGGATGACGGGCTGTCTCTCATATTGGGGCCGCCTCTGCTTTGGTCGGGGAGAGGGGCTCCTAGAGTTCTCCCTGTAGTGTCTCCGCGGGGGAGTAGGGTGTCGAACTTCTTCGACCCGAGGAGGTGGAGATGGTGGCCTCTGATGCTTCCTCGGGGGTCGTCGATCATTTTCAAGTGCCCTCAGTCTTTCTCCTTGGGCGAATAGGAGATAATTTGTCTGGTTGATGGCCGCGAACAGTGCCTGAGTCGTGGCATCTGCCCCGGCAGGAACTTGGACTTCATAGAACCGGGCAGCTCTGCGATAGGCGAGAGCCTCCGGGTCGTCTTCGAGTGCTGGAGGGGTCGTCGAGGATGACGCAGTGTTCCCGTCCCTGCGGGAGGAAGGTCCAGGGGCGGTTGTCACAGGGGTGGCATTGTGTCCGGGATCACCGAGATTGTCGAGGTGTCCATTCTTGTCCGCGGGACCGTTGTTAGTGTCGGTGACGCGGACGTGCTGTTCTTCACGAGCTGGATCAGCCATGACAGGTAATTGAATTGAGCTTTGGTCTTTGGAATTGTTCGTTAGACGGGGAAGCTTTTTCCCCACAGTCGGCGCCACTGATCTGTCCTGATCAGAAGGTTTGAACCGTCACGGCTGGCTCCGAGCAGAAAGCTTTTTGAACGAGGAGGGGGGGTACCTGCAAGGCACTCCGATGCTAAAGTCAGTGGGAGTACGAGCAGATAATAGAGTTGAGGTTAGAATGATGAATACCTGACCCTCTGGAAGCAGAGGGTATTTATAGCCCCCAGCGCTGGGCCAAGGTCCCTTCATTGGGCCGGGCAGATTTGGCCCAATGGAGGGACTGCCAGGTTCTACGTGGGTAGTGGGGACCCGCACGTGGTCCCCTTCCTGGATGTGCTGCGTGAAGTGCGGGCGGACGAAGACGCGGTCTTTCCGGAGTATCGTTGGGGGAACTGTGGACTGAGTCTGCCCTAGTTGGGATGCTCGAGACAACGTCGAGCTGGACAGCAGGGTGTCGAGCTGGACGGCAGGGTGTCGAGCTGGGCGTCGGGACGTCGAGCTGGACGTCAAGAGGTGGAGCTGGACATCATCACTTGGAGTTGGACAGTGGGATGTCGAGCTGGATATCCAGATGTCGGGCATGGACGTGACCCCTTTGCTCGGCGTGGACCACAGTAAGTCCCTTTGGATTGGGCCTTAGTAATGCTTTTGGGCCTGTCGGGCCCAGTCCAGAACAGGTAATTTAGACTAATTCATTAATTTACATGTTTATGTACAAAAATAATAATAATTAATAATGATGATTAATAATAAATAATGATAATAATAATGATAAAAAAAGAATCAAAACCTAATTCTATAGAATTTTATTTATTAAGAAAGAGATTGCATTTTAAACCTAAATTAACCTAGATTAGTTATTAGAGTTTATTTACAACAAAAAAATTAGTGAGGAAATTAATAACTAATTAAATATATTTTGTATTTTGATTTTTTGTTTTTATTATGAAAAATTATTTTATGGTGAATTAAGAAAAAAAGGTTAAAACAATTAAAAGTATTAAAAAGAAAAGAAAATAAAATTATACAAACCAAGGGGGGTGTCAGGCCCAAAGTGGAGGTGTTTGTGAGGAATTCTGGCCCATTGAAGCATAGAGCCCAGCTGACTTTCTTGATCGTGTGCACGTTGGTTGACTAGAGCATACCATGGATTTCATTCTGTGGCCATTGGATTGTTGATCAAGGCCATCTGGCAAGCCAACGCGTGAGGGTGTATCATGGAACGTTTGAGAAGCGCTACACCTGAAAGTGTTAAGAAAAATATGAAGAATATATGGGGGGACCTGGGAATCGAACCCAGGTCCCTATGCTTGCAAGACACGTCCTCCACCATCTGAGCTACCAAGCGCATTTGTTATATGAATGGACAACAAATATAATATAGAAAAAAAAAAGCCAGTTATGTTGAAACATTAAAAAATGCGCTAAGATTTGAATGCTCCAGTCACATAATGCCACGCGTGTTTTCTTCTTTGTTTTCACCTGCAACATGAACAAGATAGCGGGGGTTTTAAACCCCCACAAAGCAAAAGTCTCAAAAATAACGAATAGCCCTGTGGATTACATAAATTGAGTGCGAGGGTTTGGTTGAATTCGTCTGGCCTTGACGAATTCAACCATAGTCATGACGTGTTCCATTTTTTCCTGATGCCTAAAGCCCTAATTTGGAGCTTCAGAAACCCTAGGTTTCGTCCATGGTGATCTTGGATCCAGGCAACGTTAGTTCAATTAAACTGTACCAATCGCTTCAGAAGGTCACTATTAGTGTAAATCAAACAAGAAAACAGATTAAAAGCACGTGAAACATGATATGCAAGTTTGAAAAATAAGGCAAACCGTGTGACTTGGTGGGGAGGATTCTGATGGTGTTAAGCCTCGTTCTTGATTGTAATAGCTTCCTGGCAATGTCAGCAATGTATTGGAAACGATTTTAGGCCTTGAATTGTACTGCAAATAGGATTTCAGTTTTCAAATTCTTCTTGAAATTTTGCAAATTGGTTATGCGTTTTCAGCAGCTTTCACGTGTGTTCAGCTTTAGGGTTAGCTTATGCCTTTGTATGTGAACGAATTTAGGTCAAAACCTTGGCCCAAAAGTCCATGAATTAATGTTTGCAATCTTTGATTTTTAATCATGAAATTTTCAATCTTTTTCAATGAAAACCTTGCCAAATATGGATGATTTTCCTTGTTTGATTGAGAAACGATTTTGCCAGCTTGCCCTGATATGATTTGCTTCACAAAAGATCCAAAAACATATCTTTTTTTAATTTTCCTATAATTAAAACCAATTAAATGAATTAATACAAATATAAATTTAATTAATTAATTAAAAATAAGAAAATAAATTATTTTGAGCTCAATGGGTCGTGCATAAGCTTTGGGTAATGATTCAAGAAAGAATTTGAGGCCCATTAGCAAAATTGAAGTGTTTTAGGCAAAGTTGACTTTTGAAAGTTCCCAAAAATTTCCCAACTTCTCCAATGCATATCTTGCTCAATTTTGAAGCTATGAACATGTTCTTGGACATTTTGGAAAGGTCTTGAAGTCCTCTAACCAATTTCCTTTGTCCCATGTCATTTTGATTTACCAATCTCAAGTTATGGTCTTTGACTTAAAGTGCCTTTTTGTTGACTTTTGAAAATGACCTATAATGTTGAAATTGATAACTTTTTGTGAGAGCATTTCTTGGACTTGGAGTGTGAAGATGAGTTGTAGGAAATGTCATCCCCTTCAAAATGAGCTTTGGATGGGATTTTTCTGATGAACCATGAAGAAGTTATGCCTTGGTCAATTTGCAGTTGACTTTTCAACTGTCCAAAAATAGAAACTTTTGCATCTTGAGACTTTTTGAGCCATGCTTGTGGAATCATGATCAAGAATTGATCAAATGATGATTGTGGCTTCAAAATAATATGTTGACCAAAAATTTTGACTTTTGACTGTCAAATGACCATTTTGCCCCTGCAGTTGACTGTGAAGCAATTAGGGCTTTTGACTGTGCAACTTGATGCTGTGAGTCTTGAAACTTGACATATGGATGTTTGACAATGTATATAGGCATATGGGACTTGATTGGACCCTTTAAAATCTCAATTTCTTTGCAAGAACCAAAACCCTAATTTTGACTGTGTTAGGAGGCAATTGGACTGTGCAACCCTTGAGAGGTTTTGAACCATCTGGAGATTGACCTTGACAAATCTTGAAGAATATGGGAGGGCAAATTTTGGGGTACACCATCTTCCTTATAACTCCAGTGTTTAGGATTTGAAAGAAATGCATGTACATCGTCAGCAAGGTCTGTCCAAAAGCATATTGTATGAGATTATGGCATTGTTTCGTCATCCTCCCTCTAAAGGCTTGTAACTTTTAGCAAGAGTTGAATGTCATAAAGTGAGTAAAAAGCATAGTTTAAATGTAATTAAGATAATTGGATCAAATCAAGACAAACATATGCAATGCATTAATGAAACAAAGTTTGGCATTAATAGATAATTGTTTGAATAATAAAGAGATATTACAACTTGAAAATCAAATGAAACAAAAGCCTTCAATGATTTGGCATAGGAGCAGTGATTATGTTTGGAGTCTCCGGAGGGTCAAACTTGATCTCCTTGGCATTAATCAGGTCTTGAACCTTGTTCTTCAAAGCCCAACAATCATCCGTATTATGCCCGGGCTATCAGAGTGATAAGCGCAACGGGCATTAGGGTTATGCTTCAGTGATGTTGTATTTAAAATCTTCAGAGCTTCTTTTAGAGTCACCAGGTTGGTCTCCAGCAACTGTGGCAACATCTGAGACAAAGTCATGCTGAGACGAGTGAATTGCCTTCGAGGTTTCTCTCCCCTTTGTTGGTTGTGATACTGAGGAGCACCAGCAGGTTTTGAAATAACAACCGCGTTGACAGCTTGGCGGTGTTCAGGTCTATTCTGTCGTTTTGAACTGTAGACAGCACTGGACTCTTTCTTCCCATTGTAGGGCTTTTTCTGAATATCAGAAGGTGTAGCTTCTTGAATCTTCCCACTTTTGATGCCAGCTTCGACCCTTTCGTCGGTCAGTATTAGCTCGGTGAACCCGGCTGAAGAGCTTCCGATTAAGTGGTTAAAGAATGGACCAGATAGGGTCCCCAAAAACATATCAACAAGTTCACGATCAGCTAAAGGTGGTTGCACCCTTCCAGCAAGGTCTCTCCATTTTTGAGCATACTCTTTAAATCCTTCACTCGTCCCTATTGACATACCTTGGAGTTGGGTACGCGTAGGAGCGAGTTCGGAATTATACTGATAATGCCTAAAGAATGTAGCAGCCAAATCCTCCCAGCTGCGGATACTGGCTCCTTCCAACTGATAGAACCACTCAAGCTGAGTCCCTGAGAGACTGTCTTGAAAGAAATGGATCCATAAGTTCTTATCAGTAGTGTAAGGTTGGATCTTCCTCACATATGACCGGAGGTGCAGCTTTGGACAGGAAGCTCCGTCATATTTGGCAAAGGCAGGTGCCTTGAACTTGTGGGGAATCACCACCCAGATGATAGACCTAGATCTCCGAAGTCCAGACCAGGCACCTTCTGTATTTCCATAGCGTTCAAACGGTCTTCCAGCTGCTTGTACTTATCCTCAGCAGGAGGATATTGTTCTTCATCATAGTCTGTCTCGTTGTCGGAGACCATAGGGCTAGGAGCCCTCCTTTCTTGTGGACTGTCTTTTCCTTCAGATGGGGTGGTCAGATCAACTTCGTTCTGCAGCCCGTTTCCAAACCTGCGTCCAGTATTGAACAGGATGGTCCTCTTTTTCTTCTTCTTCCTCTCTTTCAGAATCAGGGTCTTCAAGTCCTGCTGACCCTTAGTTAGGCTCATGACCAACTCTTAAAATTGGGCATTTTGGGCCTGGAGGGCCTTGATAGCTTGCTCAGTGGAAGGTTCAGCAGACATGATGATCACTGAAATAAACAGCGGAGAAGATGAGAAACCTGTAATGGTACCTGTAGTGCAATGATGTGTATGATATATGTATGCAATGTTTTCAAGGATCTCGCGGGGTAAACAAGAAATTGTTAGAATCTGAATCTGGTAGCTTAATTGAAGGAACTTCATGTTGCTGAGAGTCCTTCTTCAAGAGTCAAGCTCACCATATCGAGTGGGTCATAGCCCCTGACTCAAGTTATCATGCTTGGATTTCTAGACAACCTTAGCTAGAGGAAAATAAATCCCCTTTGCCCCTTGCTAGCCATCTGATTTACCATAACCTGCATCACAGACCCTTGAGATCCTTGAAATGGTTAAGGAAATGTTAAGGCATTATGCTATGATGTGTATGCTATGCGTTTAAGCACAAGTGTGAGGTGATGTAAGTAAGCCCTGCAATAAATCCAGAATATTGGATAAGGACTGTAAACAAAACCTGTAAGGAAACCGTATTGTCAGATGACAAGTATGTGCAAGTAGTTCAAGTTTGAAGGCACACAAGTCACACATATAGCCTTAAGTTTAGGCTGGCATGGAGTTTCATAGGTAAGTACCCTCTTGAGTTTAGTTGGCTCAAAACCTGTCCTATAAATAGTAACCAGGTTCTAAGGAGCTCAATATCATTGGATTGTTTTCTATGTTCATCGTTTTGGTTTATCCACTGAACTAGCGACCAAAATATTCCAAGAAAACAATCCTCAATGAGTGTAGTATCGAGTATCTACAAACTTTGGACTGCACCAAAGTCGGTCATCTCACTACCCCTAAAAAAAGGCCAAGATGGTCAAGTAAGGTTCTAGGTCATTAGTGCTTAGTGACATCACTCAGCGGCCCCGTATTCTCTTTGATTGACTCAAAGGCTACCGGTACTCACAAATATGTCACACTAATATAGCTATTGCTTCAACCGTGTCGGTATACCCCGCACAGTTTCCACAATGTATTGCTATCTATGAATGTTTCCCAAATCCGGGTGGAGAATTTATAGAACTCCGATATAAGCCCACAAAATTAAAAGCATACAAAGCAATACAAATGAAAACACAAGTGATATAGTCCTAAGGTACACCTCACTTATTAATGTCCCCAGTAGAGTCGCCAGTTCTGTGATCGGTGGGAATGAGAACTGACTGTTTTGGAATGCTGGTTCGCGTTTGCGTTTGTTTTTGCAAAATGTCGCGGTAAGTAAGAGTCGCCACCGTCTTTTATTTTATCCAACAAGGAAAGGACAAAAGCACAGAAAAATTCCTTTTCGAGATTTTTCTCGGGTTCGGGAGGTAGATTATAGAAAGGGAAGGTGTTAGCACCCTTTTTATCCGTGGTTATCCACGGGCTCTTAGGTACTTGCTCACTATGTTTTCAAAAGTTTGCTTTTTCTTTGTGTTTGTGGGTTTTGAAAAGGGTTTTGTTTTTTGAAGAAAGTGTAAGTGTGAAAAGTTTTGTTTTGTTTTTAAAAGGAGCAAGTACTTAAGAACCTCTACCTACTCGAAAAGGAATTAAATTGTGCAAACGTCCTTTAGACAGTGCTATCCCACTATTGAGGAGTAGGTAGCACCGTCGTTGGTGTTTTCGGGTCAATTCGATTTAAGGGACGTGTGGTCACTAAAGCAACGTTAGGACGCCTTAGCGGTAACCCTAATGTCTTAGATCATTTTATCTGAGGCAACCGTTTCGAGGCAACTTATGATCTTTGGACAAGAGGACGACCTCTAAAACTTCCTATACTCAATGACCACGTTCGAGGCAACCAAGTGAGGTGTACCCTAGGAGTTACATGTGCGAGTGTGTCAATTTCCAGTTTGTATTATCTTTGTACATGTCATGGTGAGCTACTGTTGATTTTAAGTTAAGAGTTAATCTTGTCATACAATCCTAGTTAGCATACATCTAAGCAGTTAATATATGTATAGGAATTTAAAGTGCAGAAATTGTAAATCCTACGCTATTACAAGGCTTCGGGGGATTATTTACATGTCCAAAATTGGGGGAATAAAAGCAGTAAAGTAAAAGTCTTAATTTAAACTACTACAAACCAGTAAGCAGTTACAATAAAATAAACGCGCGTGAATCTGAAAAATCCTAAGAATAAGAACTTTTTGTTGTTTTATTTTATTTTGGGAAAATGATCTAAATCTATTTAATTTTAGTTTTGAGAAAACGTTAAGATAATTAAGAGATTAATTAACAAAGTTAATTTTAATAGAAAAAACTAGCCTAATTTTTTTTTGTGTTTTATTTATTTTAATGTTAATTAAAAAAAGATAAAAAGATGTCAATGAAAACAAAAATAAAATACAAGGGGGGTCCTTCGATCCAGGGAAAAAAAGGAGTTTCGACCCAGGGAGGGAATGGAAGCTTCGATCCAGAGAGGGTCATGGTCCTTTCGATTGGGCCAGATAGTAAGGCGTGAGTAGCCTTTGATCCAGGGAAGAGGATTGTCTTTTGATCATGGAGGCCATGGCTTTCGATCCAGGAATGAAATGCCTCCTTCGATTCAGCATGCTAATGGGTTCGATCCAGAGAAGGTGTATCCTTCGATCTGGGATGTTATACCTGCAAAAGTATGTTAGCGAAATAAAACACAGGGTCTGGGTATTAAACCCAAGGCCCTTCGATCCTGTGCTTGCTGGGTCTCTTCAGGCTATGTCTGCAGCAAATATTAGCAAACGATGGACATGGCCTGGGTGCCAAACCCAGGCCTCTTGATCCTGTCTAGGATAGAAAATCGAAGGTAACAACCAGTATGAATGTATTATGCAAATATGAGGTTGGATAGTTTACCCTTTCTTACCAGCAGATTGGAATTTTAATTTGGGCGCTTCCTGGATGTAGGCACCTTCGATCTGGGCACTTCCTGGATGTAGGCACTTTCAATCTGGGATTTCTGGGCGTGGAATGGCTGGTGCAAGGATTGGGTATGGCTTCCTGGAAGTGCTGATGATTTTTGGCAGCGTACCTCCAAGTTCTCCCTGTTTCTTTTCTCTATTTTTTCTGTATATTTTTGTGTCCTCTTTTGCAACACTTGTTATCTCTTTATATAGAGGGGGTGGAGGGGACAGGAAGATAAAGGTTTAAATGACCTTGATTATGTGTTTGACAGCCATGAATGAGAATTTGTAACGTTAATTATGTGTTTGAAAGCCATGAATGAGAGTTTGTAACGTTGGCTAAACATATGGGATCTTGTCCCTTTTTGAATTTTGAATGACATGTAACTGGCCTTCGAATGCTCCCTTTCGAATGGGTTGATGGCCTCCTTCGAATGCTCCCTTTCGAATGGGCTGATGGCCTCCTTCGAATGCTTTTCGAAAGCTTCTTCGAATGGGCCCTTTGAATGCTTCTTCGAATGGACCTTTTTGGAATTCCAATCGAAGGACACTGTTATAATGCCAATCGAAGTACTTGTCCATAATGCCAATCTAAAGGCTCCTTCAGAATACCAATCGAAGGGTCTTTCAGAATGCCAATCGAAAGCCTTGACATAATGCCAATCGAAATGCTTGTCCATAATACCAATCGAAGAGCTTGACAGAATGTCAATCGAAAGGCTCCTTCAGAACACCAATCGAAGGGTCTTTCAGAATGCCAATCGAAATGTACTTAAAGCACCACTCAAAAATTTTCCTTTTCCTTAGGCAAGAGTTTGTGATCAACCATGCAGGGGAAAGACTTTGGGAAACATGAGAGGGCAAATTTTGGGGTACAACACCTAACCCAAGTGATGCTTCTGTAGTGTATTGTGATGCATTGAAGATGGATATTGGTGGTGTGCTAATGCAAAATGGACATGTTGTTTATTATGCTTCTGGCAATTGAAGATTTATGAAAGGAATTATCCTACGCATGACTTAGAGCTGGCAGTTGTGATGTTTGTGCATTGTGCTGAAGATTTGGAGACATTATCTTTTTGGATCTAAATTTAAAGTGTTCAGTGATCATAAGAGTCTGAAATACTTGTTTGACCAAAAGGAGTTAAATATGAGGCAGAGAAGATGGTTGAAATTGTTAAAGGATTATGACTTTGATTTGAATTACCATCCTGGTAAAGAAAATGTAGTTGTTGATGCATTTAGCAAAAAATCATTGCATATGTCAATACTTATGGTTCGAGAGTTAGAAATGATCGAACAATTTAGAGATATGATCTTAGTATGTGAAGAGACTCCTGATAGTATGAAGTTGGGGATATTGAAACTGACTAGTGGTATAATAGATGAAATACGAGAAGGTTAGAAGTATGATTTAAAATTGGTTGACCAGTTGACCTTGATTAACAAAGGTAATGGAGGTGACTTCAAAGTTAATGATAATGGTGTGATACGGTTCGACACTAAAGTGTGTGTTTCAGATATTCCTGAACTTAAGATAAGTATCCTTGAAGAAGGACATTGAAGCGGGTTAAGTATTCATCCCGGTGCCACGAAGATGTATCAAGACTTGAAGAAGTTATTTTGGTGGCCTGGTATGAAGAAGTAAAATGCTAAATTTGTTCATGTTTGTTTGACTTGTCAGAAGTCAAATATTGAACATCAGAATCCTATGGGTCTTATGCAACCTTTGAGTATTCCAGAGTGGAAATGGGATAGTGTCTCTATGGATTTTGTGTCGGGTTTGCCAAAGATCACTAAGGGAAATGACTCAATTTGGGTGATTATGGATAGCTTGACTAAGGTGGCTCATTTCTTACCAATGCAGATTAATCATCCTATGGAGAAGCTAGTTGAGATGTATATTAATGAGATTATGATATTGCATGGAATACCTTCGAGTATCGTGTCAGATAGAGATCTAAGGTGTTGTACCCCAAAATTTTCCCTCTCATTTCTCAAAGGATCATCCTGGACCCTCAGGTTTGCTCCTATCAAGTTTCAAGTCTTGAATTACAACTTTTCAAGAAAATCATTCACAAGGGCAAAATGGTCAAAAGCACACTGAAAAGTCAAACTTTGACTTTTAGATCAAAAATCAAGTTTCAACAATTATATTTCATCAAGACATGAAATTAGTTCATCAAAAAATCAGAAGTCAGAAATTACTTTGAAAAAATAAAATTTCTAAACATTTAGAAAATTTTCAAAGTGTTAAGAGAATATGGTACTTCAGAACTTCTGAGCCAGCCTCCACGCAAGTGCAGTCAGAAGTTTCAAACATGGTTCAGAACATAGTTCTTCAATCAGAACATGACTCTTCAGCATATGCTTCGATCAGAGCATCACCCTTCGAGTTTCATTCTGGTCTTCTTCGATCAGAACATCACAAAACCCCAAAACCTTATTTGAACAGCCTACTGCACTCACTACTATAGCACAGTCCTGCAACCAGCTGCCACAACACTCCAAACTGCTGCTGATCTAGTCCACGCCTGCATTTTTCCTAAACCCTATATTTGCACCAAATTAGCATACGAAAACTGTGATTAAAAAGCAATAAAACGGTATACCAAAAAGGTTTGAATCCCATTTTCCCCCCAAAACCACAGCAAACCCATATATAAATAATTTGCTCCATCACACGTTCAAGGGACTGGCTTTTGGAGAGAGAAAATCATAAAAAGAGAGAAAAGAAAACTGTGAAACCTTCGTAAAAATCCAGAATTCCCAAACAGAAAACCAAAACTTTTGTTCTTCCCTTTAAGTCAAAGAACTTGGCATACTCTCTTCCGTTGCTCTTGCTGACTCCAGAACATCTGAAGGCAGCAGTTCAAGTTCCAAGCCCAAGCTCTAGGTTCAAGGTAAGTCTTTCTAACTTTGCATCTTTTCATTCAGAACATCATTAAAATATGTAAATATCAAAGTATTAATGTTGTCCATATCATTGCATAAGTAGGAAAATTGTGGATCATAACTTCTTGATTAGGGCTAGGCTCAGATTAGGGATTTGAACTTCTATAAACTGTTGTGCTTTATCTTTCTGACCCGTTGTTTATTAAATATTGAATAAATTGTTGATGTGCTGATTAATATGAAGAAGGAGTTGAAGTATGGCACAGAACCCCTGTTTTTCACTCACTGTTTTAGCATAGCATAGAACTTCTGAGTTCTCCCTACATGTTAAACATACAGAACTTCTAGGATTTCTTACTGTTTTAACACACAGAACTTCTGATGCTCACTCATTGTTTTAGCATAGCACAGAATTTCTGAGTTCTCCCTACACGTTAAATACACATAACTTCTAGGCTTTCTTACTATTAAGCACACTAAACTTTTGATGCTTCCACTCGCTGTTTTAACACTCAGAATTTATGATTTTCACACGTTGACAACACACTGAATTTATGATGTTCACTCATTATTTTAGCACAACACAAAACTTCTGACTTTTGGCTCATTGTCTGAATACCACCCAGAACCTCTTTTTCCTTTCCCTCTAATGTTTCTTATAGGGCCTTAGAATGTATCAATCTAGAACTTCTGATTCCACTAACGTTCCTTTCTGAGTCACAATGCGCCTCCTCGGTACAATCCAAATGCTCGGTGTGCCTACCATTCTGAGAGTCCTGGTCACGATACAAATGATTGTTGGGCTCTAATAAATAAAGTACAAGATCTTATTGAAGCCAAGGAGATTGACTTCGATGCTTCGGAAAAGCCCAATGTCATAACTGCTCCCATGCCTAAGCACAATCGTGGAGTTAATGTTGTTGATACCAATTTGTTTGTGACCCCAGTTGATGAAGTTTCTACTCCTCTTATGACTATTAAGAAGAATTTTTTGTTGTCCGGTTTATTTCTGGGTTGTGGTGAAGGTTGCCACATGTGTTCATCTTTGCCTTTTGGTTGCCATTTACTGAAGTCAGGTGTTCAGCGCCTAATGGATAGGAAAGAAATTTTGTTCGAGAAAACTATGATTCCCATCGTCCTGTTTGAAGATGTTACTATTATAACCATTTCCGCCAATGCTTCCAAGGTCTCCTCGAGAAGACCTGTTAGGATTACATCTGCTCCAAGAGTCGCTCCGTTAATAATCACCCTTCCTGGTCCTGTCCCATACGCCTCGGAAAAAGCTGTCCCTTGGCATTATGGTGTCGATGTGTACTATCATGGCATCAAACAAGATCTGAAGAATGAAGAGGCTGATCCTGATGTCAGTAACATTTTCGGGACCAGTAGGATTACCATAAGTGGGAGGGTTTTCTTTCCCGAGATTTCCCTGAAGGCTATCAACAAGCCTGTTGTTATTTCATCTTCTGTTCCTGCTAGTACTTTAGTTACTATTCCCGTTCTTACTCCAGTTGTTACCCCTGCTGATGAGTCATCTGAGACTCGAGGCAAAGAAGCTGTAGGTGAGCCTTCCTGGACGGGGGCGCCTAGAAAGATTGTCGTGGAAACCTCTAAGCAAGAGATATAGGAAATAATAAAAATAATTTTAAAAAGCGACTACAATGTGGTCGAGCAGTTGGGCAGACCCCCTCGAAGATATCCATGTTGTCTCTATTGTTGTGTTCTGAGGCCCATGCGAAAGCTTTGATCGTATTCCTCAAGACTGCGCATGTGCCGCAAGAGACCTCAGTTGATCAATTCAAAGACTGTGTAGCCAGCTTGACTGCTGACAATGGGCTGGGTTTTTCATATACCTTCTTGACACCGAAAGGGAGGAAGCATAATGATGCTCTGCATGTCTCGATCGAATGTAGGGGCACCACTATGGCTCATGTGCTGGTGGATATTGGGTCTTCGCTGAATGTTCTGCCTAAGAAGGCTCTTGATCGGTTGGATTGTGAAGTTTTGACCTTAAAACCTAGTAACATTGTGGTAAGGGCTTTTGACGGGTCGAAGAGAATGGTGCATGGAGAGGTGGACATCCCTGTCAAGGTAGGCTCTTAGACCTTTGAGTCCACTTTCTATGTGATGGACATCAGGCCATCGTACTCTTGTTTGTTGGGTCGTCCTTGGATCCATGAAGCTGGGGTTGTTACTATTACACTACACCAAATGTTGAAGTATCCAAGGGGAAGATAGTCATTATGCATGGCGAAGAGGAGTACATGGTGAGCCACCTGAACTCCTTCAGGTGTGTGGAGATGGATGGGGAATTTATAGAGACCCCTTGTCAAAACTTTAAAGAGGTTCCCCAAATTTTGGCGTCGACCGAGACTACTACCAGTACCAAACCTCCTTTGAAGATGGCTTCTCTCAAGGACGCCAGAATAGTGGTTGAAGAAGGTGGGTGTACCAATTGGGGACGGCTCCCTGATTTCACTCACAAAACTGACAAATTTGGTTTGGGCTTTACTTCAGGGGCTGAAAGGGTTGTTCGACGCGCTCGGGCTGGAGGACCTCCCCTACGCATCAGCAATCGTGGGGTCAACGCTATTGAAGTCAGTGAGGAAGACCTTGACATTGACAGTTGGATCTACCCGACTACCAACGGTGGACCAAATAACTGGACGGGTAGAGATTTTATTCCAGTTTCTTTTATTCCGCAGTAATTGTCTTACTTGTGTTCTGAATTTGTAATAAACAATTTTTAAACTTTTTGGCCTTGTGCTTTACCCGAGGCACAATGATTCCATCTGTGAGGGTTATTATATGTCATTTCATATGTCATCAATAAAGCATTGGACGTTCCTTGCATACAAATCTCGCATTCTCTATTTTTTCTTTTCTGCTTTTACTTTATTAATACAACTATGCTCTTACACACACTCACGTATCAAACTGCAGATTCATATCCACTCTGGATCCCATTGATAACAATTCTGCTACTGCCAGTTATGATTTCGAAAATCCGATCAACCAAGCCGAGAACGAAGGTGAGGACGACCGTGAGGTGCCTGGAGAAATGGCTAGACTATTACAACAGGAAGAGAGGGCTATACAGCCTCATGAAGAGCTAGTTGAGACAATAAACTTGGGCACGGAGATGGGCAGAAAATAAGTCAAAATTGGCGCAAATTTGGAAGTTAAGATCAAACAGTGATTGATACAGATGTTGCACGACTATGTTGAGATTTTTGCCTGGTCATATGAAGACATGCCTGGTTATGACACTGACGTCGTGGTATATCGTCTGCCAACTAAAGAGGATTGTCCTCCGGTTAAACAGAAGGACTGCCGTATGCACCCTGAAATGTCAGAGAAGATCAAGGCAGAGGTCATGAAGCAGTTCGACATAGGGTTCTTAGCTGTCACCTCCTATCCGCAGTGGGTTGCTAACGTTGTTCCAGTACCTAAGAAGGACGGCAAGGTACAGATGTGTGTGGATTACAGAGATCCGAATAGGGCAAGCCCCAAGGATGACTTCCCGCTTCCCCAAATTGATGTTCTGGTTGACAACATCGTGCAACATAAAATCTTCTCCTTCATGGATGGTTTTTCTAGCTACAACCAAATCAAGATGGATCCTGAAGACATGGAGAAGACAACCTTTGTCACACAGTGGGGCACCTTCTGTTACAAGGTGATGCATTTTGGGTTGAAGAATGCTGGGGCAACCTATCATTGAGCCATGGTCGCTTTGTTCCACGATATGATTCACCATGAGATCGAGGTTCATGCTGATGACATGATAGCCCAAGTCTCAAATTGAAGAGGAACACCTGGATCATCTACAAAGGTTGTTCGACAGGTTGAAGATATACAAGTTGAGGTTGAATCCGAACAAGTGCACCTTTGGGGTAAGGTTTGGTAAGCTTTTGGGTTTCGTCATCAGTGACAAAGGTGTTCAGGTAGACCCCACAAAGGTAAAGGCCATACAAGAGATGTCGGCTCCCCTTACTGAGAAGGAAGTTAGAGGTTTCTTGGGATGCTTAAATTATATCGCCAGGTTCATTTCACATCTGACTGCCACTTGTGAGCCCATCTTCAAGCTTCTGAAGAAAGATCAAGTGGTAAAGTGGAATGACGAACGCTAGACTGATTCCGAAAGGATCAAAGAATATCTTCAGGAACCGCCAATTCGGATGCCTCCGGTTGAAGGAAGACCTTTGATATTATACTTAACAGTGCTAGACAATTTAATGGGGCATGTTCTGGGGTAGCATGACGAGTCTGGTCAAAAAGAGCACGCAATATACTACCTTAGCAAAAAGTTTACCGACTGTGAGACAAGATACTCATTGCTCGATAAAACTTGTTGCGCTTTGGCATGGGCTGCTCTCCGACTGAGACAGTATATGTTGACCCACACTACTCTGTTGATATTTAAGATGGATCCAATCAAATACATCTTCGAGAAGCCCGCACTCTCCGAAAGAATAGCGAGATGGCAGATGATCTTAACCGAATACGATATACAATATACAACCCAGAAAGAAATCGAGGGGAGTGTATTGGCTGATCATTTGGCTCACCAGGCCGTGGATGACTACCAGTCCATGAATTTTGAGTTCCCAGACGAGAACATTATGCTGGTGACTGACTACGAAGAACCGGGACCAGATGAAGGACATGAAGAAAGATCTCGATGTACTATGGTCTTTGATGGAGCTTCGAATGCACTTGGTAATAGCATCGGCGATGTAATCATATCCCCTGAGGGCTGTCACACTTCTTTCACTGCCCGATTATGTTTCAACTGCACTAACAACATGGCGGAGTATGAAGCCTGCATCGTGGGTCTCAAAGCCGCTATTGACCTCAGAATCAAGTTCCTAAATGTCTTCTGGGATTCAGCCTTGGTGATAAGTCAGATCAAAGGCGAATGGGATACGAAGCATCAGAATCTCATCCCATACAAAGAGCACGTACTGACATTTCTCCCACACTTTGAGGAGGTAACTTTTGAACATTTCCCACGAGAGGGGAATCAGTTAGAGGACGCGCTAGCTACCATGTCTTCTATGTTCAAAGTTAGGTGGGACAACGAAGCTCCCCGAATCACCATTGAAAGGTTGGATGAACCAGCGCACTGCTGTGAGATTGATACTGAAGAGGTGACAGGCAAACCCTGGTTTCATGAAGTAAAGAAGTATCTCGAGGCTCAAGAGTATCCTGAAGGGGCATCTGTCAATGATAAGAAGTTTTTGAGAAGGTTCACTGCGAAATTCTTCCTCAGTAATGGAATCCTCTACAAGCGCAACTATGACTCTACCTTACTACGGTGTGTAGACAAGAGAGAAGCAGAGAGAATCATGACAGATCTACATGAAAGTACCTTCGGAACCCATTCCAGTGGACATACCATGGCTAAGAAGATCCTATGGCCAGGATACTATTGGTCCACTATGGAAGCATATTATTATCAGCACTCTCGAACATGTCATAAATGCCAAATTTATGTTGATAAAGTGCATGTGCCTCTGGTTCCTTTGAATGTCTTGACAGCTCTGTGGCCCTTTGAAATGTGGGGCATTTACATAATCGGAGAAATCAGGCCCACCGCCTCCAATGGGCATCGCTTCATCCTAGTGGCCATCGATTACTTCACGAAATGGGTTGAGGCGGCCTCCTTTGCTACTGTTACCAAGAATGTTGTGGCGCGGTTTATCAAGCATAACCTGATATGTCGGTATGGTGTGCCAGAGAGAATTATCACCCATAATGGTATGAATCTCAATAACACGATGATCACTGAACTCTGTAAGCAGTTCAAGATACAGCATCATAACTATTCTCCCTATCGGCCAAAGATGAATGGCGGTGTTGAAGCAGCTAACAAGAACATCAAGAAGATTATACATAAGATGACAGTGACATACAAAGACTGGCATGAGATTCTACCATTCGCTCTGCATGGGTATCATACCTCAGCATGGACGTCGACAGGGGCAACACCCTACTCTCTGGTATATGGCATGGAGTCAGTCCTACCCATTGAGGTCCAGATTCCTTCTCTAAGGATTATAAAAGATGCAGGTTTAAACAAAGACGACTGGATCCAAACTCGACTTGATCAACTGAATTTTATCGATGAGAAGAGACTTATTGTTGTCTGTCATGGTCAAACGTGTCAAAAACGGATGATTAAGGCTTTCAACAAGAAGGTCAGACGCCAAGAGTATCAAGTCGAGGATCTAGTGATCAAGCGCATCATATTGTCGCAAGGTGACCCCAGGGGCAAATGGACTCCCACATACGAAGGGCCATTTGTGATTAAAAACATTTTCTCGGGTGGAGCCATGATTCTGACCACCATGGACGGTGACGACCTTCCTCACCCTGTCAATGCGGACATAGTGAAAAGATACTACGCATGATAAAAGACCTGCTAGGTCGACTTGCCTAGGCAAAAATGAGGGCTTCCCGGGGAACCAACAGGGTTCGGACAAAAATAAGGGATGAAAATGAAAAATCTGTACACCGGCAATTCGAAAATCTGAAAAGGCGACTTGGACAAAAAAGGGTATCCCGGTGAACTGAAAACCCAAAAGGGCGGTCCAGGCAAAATTTATGCATGAAAAGTTTATCACTATGTCCCATTGGATCACCCTGCGATCTGACCTCAGTATCAATTGTCAAGCTCAAACGGCATCGATCAACCTAATCAGCTTCGGACAAGCAGCAAAGTGATGAGACGCTCGAAGACATAGCGGCAATAGCAGAATTGGAACCCAATGGGATTGTTGTACATAGTTGTTTTCTTTTTACACAACATTGTATAACTTCTATTCTTACGGCGGCGTTCTCTTACTAGAGCGTCAGCCTCCTTGTATAAAAACACCTATTATACGCCAACTTCGAAAATCAATACAAATCATTTTTACAAAAAAGAATAATATATGAGTTTTTGTCCTTTTCTGTTTTGTTTTGCAAAAAACGTCCAATGATTTATTCTTGATATATGCATTGAATATGATTATTGCTCATAAATATTTACATAAGAAACGGAAAGACAATTGCTCGTAACTTAAGAAACAGGGGCAAAAAAAACCAGAAAAGTCAAAACCCGACAGTTACTCTGTCCAGCCGATACCGGGGCAGAGACAACCTTGAAACATAATCATCAGCGCATACGACCTCGTAGCTTCTGTATCCCCCATAGAGTAAAGGTAATCAAAGCATTAATGTCAGTTCTCTCAAAGTGGGAAGTAATCTCCCTAGCCAGGGTCGTCCAGAAACGTAGCATCTATATCCCCCGGCCGAATTGCATAATCGCGAGCGGATCATCATAAATTATTATCTCCCCAAGCAGAGTTTGTTTCTCTAGATACATAGGTTCAATCCCCCAACAGATCTTAACAGAGTCATTCCCCTGCAGAGCTATTCTCATACAGAGCCTCTCCCTGGAAGAATATTCACAAACAATGAAGAGCAAATCTCTGGCATAGTCATTTCCATTCGCCATCCCCAACGGAAGTGGAAGAATCATAGTTCTCTACAACAGTCAAGAACACTATACTCTCCAGCAGCAGTCGGAGATTTATTTTCCCAGACTCGGACATGTCACAATAGCATTTCAGGTGCATACATCATGACATGCGCATACATATCACATACAGCATAATCTCATTTATTTTGAGAACATCATCTCACAATCCATTTCATGCATCACATATGATTAACCCTGTTATCTTTTCAGGAAAGACAGTTATCACCAACAATTCCAGCAGTTATACATGTCATATCTGCAGACAGCTAATGAAAAAAATCAGTTCCCGAAACTAAAACAGGTCAACTGATCTACATGATCAAGCGAAGTAACCCTACTATCCAGGTTCCTTCCCATAAGCCCTACTATCCAGGCTTTCATTTGGAAGTAACCCTACTATCCAGGTTCCTTCCCATAAGCCCTACTATCCAAAATTTCATTTCGAAGTAACCCTACGACCCAGGTTCCTTCCCATAAGCCCTACTATCCAGGCTTTCATTTCGAAGTAACCCTACGACCCAGGTTCCTTCCCATAAGCCCTACTATCCAGGCTTTCATTTCGAAGTAACCCTACGACCCAGGTTCCTTCTCATAGCCCTACTATTCAGGCTTTCATTTTGAAGTAACCCTATGACCCAGGTTCATTCCCATAAGCCCTACTATCCAGGCTTTCATTTCGAAGTAACCCTGCGACCCAGGTTCCTTCTCATAGCCCTACTATCCGGGCTTTCATTTCGAAGTAACCCTACTACCCAGGTTCCTTCTCATAGCCATACTATTCGGGCTTTCATTTCAAAGTAACCCTACTACCCAGGTTCCTTTCCATAAGCCCTACTATCCAGGCTTTCATCTCGAAGTAACCCTACTATCCAGGTTCCTTCTCCCTTATCTCCAGACAACAGTTTACAACACTGTAAGGCCCGGACCCGACCCGATACGATCGATTTCACATTTCCCCAGTAAGCCGCTGTAGAGCCTGGACCCTGACCAGGTATACATTCCACTTTCACCTCCTCGATCAAGAGTTAATTCCCTAGTAGAGTAATGAACAACCGAAGCTCCTAGACTTTACTTCCCAGAATATAAATCAATATTCCCCGGTGAAGTCCTCCTCAACAGCAGGTACATGAATTCTCGCCAAGGAATCTCTTATGCAACCGATCTTTTCTGAATGGCATCTGTAAGCCCATTCTCGATATCAAAATCAACCACAACATCATCGAGTGTAAATTTCTGGGCACTCTAGTCTTCAATCATCTTCCACCTTCAAGTCACGAATGGCAGACCTACCAATCTAACTCTTCAGGCATAAGAAGATTGAACAGGGGCAGTTGTTGTACCCCAAAATTTGCCCTCTCATTTCTCAAAGGATCATCCTGGAACCTCGGGTTTGCTCCTATCAAGTTTCAAGTCTTGAATTACAACTTTTCAAGAAAATCATTCACAAGGGCAAAATGGTCAAAAGCATACTGAAAAGTCAAACTTTGACTTTTAGATCAAAAATCAAATTTCAACAACTATATTTCATCAAGACATGAAATTGGTTCATCAAAAAATCAGAAGTCAGAAATTACTTTGAAAAAATCAAATTTCTAAACATTTAGAAAATTTTCTGTGTTAAGAGAATATGATACTTCAGAACTTCTGAGCCAGTCTCCACGCAAGTGCAGTCAGAAGTTGAAAACATGGTTCAGAATATAGTTCTTCAATCAGAACATGACTCTTCATCATATGCTTCGATCAGAGCATCACCCTTCGAGTTTCATTCTGGTCTTCTTCGATCAGAACATCACAAAACCCCAAAACCTTGTTTGAACAGCCTGCTGCACTGCTATAGCACAGTTCTGCAACCAGCTGCCACAACACTCCAAATTGCTGCTGATCTAGACCACGCCTGCATTTTTCCCAAACCCTATATTTGCACCAAATTAACATACGAAAACTGTGATTAAAAAGTAATGAAACAGTATACCAAAAAAATTTGAATCCCATTTGTTTTTCCCCCTAAAACCACAGCAAACCCATCTATAAATAATTTGCTCCATCACGCGTTCAAGGGGCTGGATTTTGGCGAGAGAAAATCATAAAATGAGAGAAAAGAAAACTGTGAAACCATCTTAAAAATCCAGAATTCCCAAACAGAAAACCAAAACTTTTGTTCTTCCCTTTGAGTCAAAGAACTTGGCGTACTCTCTTTCGTTGCTCTTACTGACTCCAGAACATTTGAAGGTAGCAGTTCAAGTTCCAAGCCCACGCTCTAGGTTCAAGGTAAGTCTTTCTAACTTTGCATCTTTTCATTTATAACATCATTAAAACATGTAAATATCACAGTATTAATGTTGTCCATATCATTGCATAAGTAGGAAAACTGTGGATCATAACTTCTTGATTAGGGATAGGCTCGGATTAGGGATTTGAACTTCTATAAATTGTTGTGCTTTTATCTTTCTGACCTGCTGTTTGTTAAATACTGAATAAATTGTTGATGTGCTGATTAATATGAAGAAGGAGTTGAAGTATGGCACAGAACCACTGTTTTTCACTCACTGTTTTAGCATAGCACAGAACTTCTGAGTTCTCCCTACACGTTAAACACACAGAACTTCTAGGCTTTCTTACTGTTTTAACACATAGAACTTCTGATGCTCACTCACTGTTTTAGCACAGCACATAACTTATGAGTTCTCCCTACACGTTAAACACACAAAACTTCTAGGCTTTCTTACTGTTAAGCACACTAAACTTCTGATGCTTCCACTCGCTGTTTTAACACTCAGAATTTCTGATTTTCACACGTTGACAACACACTGAATTTCTAATGTTCACTCACTATTTTAGCACAACACAGAACTTCTGACTTTTGACTCATTGTCTGAATACCACCCAGAACCTCTGTTTCCTTTCCCTCTAACGTTTCTTGCAGGGCCTTAGAATATATCAATCCAGAACTTCTGATTCCATTGACGTTCCTTTCTAAGTCACAACGTGTCTGGCTTCAGAACTTTTGATCCTTGTTGTTTTGCTTGCAGCAGCACGCTGCTTCTATCTTTCATTTATTTTTCTTTTATCATTTTCAATATTAATACTCTTTTTATCAATATAAAAAAAAGATATGAAAATATTTTCTTTTTACTAACTAATTTATTTCCTCTTTTTAAATCCATTAAGACAAAAAAAACCTTTTTCTAAACAAAGTCCTTCTTCTTTCTTGTGTTATACATTTCAATATGGTTGTAATAGTTAATTAGGATTTATTTTCTTGCAACCCCACATTCATAAATTTGTACCCCCATCCCCTTAATGATGTAATAGCGTAGGACTTTACATTTCCACAATTTATCACTTTCAAATGTAAATGCTAGTAATTAGGGTGTATATGGCAAGATATGAAAACAACAAATAGACAACCTAAAAATCAAGACTAAATGCATGAAAATCAAACACACTTGCATACTATCACCCTTAGGGTAATCTCACCTTGTGGCCTATCGGAAAAATAGTCATGTCCCTCGAGCATGGGCGTTTTAGAAAAAAGACCCTCGATAAAAGATCGTAGTCCCTCGATGACCCTCAATGTTGCCTTCGGTAAATGATCTAGTCCATAAAACGACATTGCTAAAGCGTCCCATAGGTTGCCTTCTATGACTATACAAACGTCTCACGCTCGTCCCTTAAAATCCAACGATGAGGCTTCTTGCCAAAACAATGGTAAGATAGCAACATCCAAAGAAGAAGGAAAAGAACATCTAAGACCTTTTTGAGTAAGTATATTTTCTCCTAGTTGCTCGCTTGCTCACAATAAAACATTTTTACACCAACACTTTCATCTTGAAACATTTTCAAAATTGTACGCGTTCTTATAGAAACGAGAGCCATTACAAAGACACCTTTTCAAAATCACTTTCAAAAACACATTCCACAAACACCTCTTTGAACTATTTTCAAAACAACACTTTATACGCGTTCTTATAGAAACGAGAGCCATTACAAAGTCACATTTTTAAAATACTTTCAAAACCCACATCACAAGCACACATTCAAACAAAAGCAAGTGATCTAGCAAACAACTAAGAGTCCGTAGATAACTACGGATGAAAAGGGTGCTAACACCTTCCCTTTTCATAATCTACCCCCAGAACTCAAGAAAACATCTCTAAAGGTCTTTCCTGTGCTTTTTCACCTTTCCTTATTGGATAAAAGAAAAGTCGGTGGCGACTCTTGCTATCCGCAACATTTGCGATCAAATGCTAAAACAAAAAGTCAGTTCTCCCACTGTATCACATAAGATTTACGTCAAAATTCTAGGAAGATTTGCATAATGCCTTTGGTATTAAGTTGAGGTTGAGCTTTGTATATCATTCGTAGACGGACAGTCAGACAGAGAGGACTATCCAGTCTTTGGAGGATTTCCTGAGGGCTTATGTGCTAGAACAAGGAGGATCTTGGGATTGTCGTTTTTTGTTAATTGATTTTACATACAATAATAGTTTTCATGCGAGTAGTGGTATGGCACCGTATGAAGTGTTGTATGGTAGGAGGTGTAAGACTTTATTGTATTGGTATGAGTCAGACGAGAGAGTTGAGCTCGGACCTGAGATCGTATAGAAGACGACTGAAAAGATTAAGATTATTTAAGAGAGAATGAAAGCTTCTTAGAGCCGTCAGAAAAAAAGAGGAAGGCAATCGAATTCCAAAAGGATGGCCATGTGTTTTTAAGAGTTACGCCGGTGAAAGTTGGATTTAGGAACACTAAGATCAGATGAGAGAATCTTATCTGATTTTGTTTTTGTCAGGTAATTTTCGAGAGTGAAAATTCTTTTAACGAAATGCAAGTATCTGAATGGTCAAACTATACAACTTGTATTTGAATACTTGAGAAAGAAAAAGGCATGCACCTAATTAATCTTTTTTTCATATAATTATTAAATTTAATTAAATTTGTTTAATTATCGTGTTTTGAGTGGAAGATGAGTATATGAATGGTCAATATTCGAAGAAGAAAGAGACATAGCTCAAGTAATCTTTTTTCATTCAATTTATTTGTCGGGAAAAGTATTTTGGACAAAAGAGGTATGGGTCCATCTAAGTAATTATAAACGCGGCGAAATTAAATTTGTGCAAAATTTTGAATGTGATCGTTTACATGTGTGATGATATGAACATTGATATAAAGAGAAATTGCTTAACTAAACAACTTTGATAAATTGCTTATTAGTGAACATAAAATAATTGGACAATTAATCAAACCATTAATTCATCATCAAAATCAATTAATTACATGTTCAAAAATTCACCAATTTAAAGATTAATCTCAAAATCAATTCACCAAATTAAGCATTTTATTAATCACTTTGGAAAGAAAATTGATCAATTAATCAACCACACTCAATCAATTAATTAATTATCAAATTAATTAATTAAACTATAATCCTTTTTTCGATAAAAGTAAATCAATTAAAATATAAGAATATAAACAAAACAAGAAGGGGTGCAGAAATTGAATCACGACGTATATTAGCAGAAAACTACTGTAGGCTTAAGGTCCAAGAAGCAATAAAAAAACAAAAATACTAAGCAAACAGAGGGGGTATGAGTAAGGTAAAAGGAGGGCGTTAGTAAAGCCTAAGAGGCCCAATCATTCAGAGGCCCATAACATCCAAAAATAAGAAAAGAGAAAAAAATGTGTCTTGCCATCAGATTATGATCAGATGGCTCTGATCGCCTGTGACCATGGTAAGGCTTATGGGGTGTACATAGGATTATTTTCTTTTATTTAATCCATTAGCTATTAGAACAATGACACGTGGCTTCTTTTCATTTAAATAAAAAAGTAAAAAACAAAAGTAATGAATCAAGGAAAGGAGAACAAAAACCAGTAAGTGAAAACTATACTTCAATAAGCGTTTTTTTGGATAAGCGTTTTTTTTCTCTTCTTTCTCATCATCTCTCAATTTGCTCTCTCTTCCCAAATCCCCATTGTTATCAAGCATTCAAGAGAGATACTCTCATCTTTTTTAATTTAAAGGTGTTTATGATTCATGAATTACATTGAATTAAATTATATTTATAGTTTAATTTAGTTTTTAATAATCACTTTAATAAAAATTCAATTAACTTTTAAAATGATTCAATTCAATTTAAAACTAGTTTAGAATTAGATTATATTTATAAATTAGTTTATAATTAATTTGCAATTTAAAATTAATTTTATATTTTGAACTATTTTAAAACTAAAATCTTTTTTCATAATTTTTTTTATATTAAAAAAAAATTCCGGAAAACTTTTTTTTCAGAAATATTTTCTTTTTGGAATTTTTTTTTTCAAAAATATATATTTTTTTAGAAAAATAATTTTTTTTCAAAACTTTTTTTCCGAAAAAATATTTTTTCTTTTTGAGAACTTTTTTTTAAACTAATTTATATAATCAAATCAAGTTATAAAAAAAAATAAAAATTGGTTTTGAATCAATTTTAAACAGAATTTGAATTGTTTTAATTAAATTGCTCAGTTTATTAACCATTTAAATGACTGATTTTTTATAGTGCAATTCAATTCACTTAATCATATTTTTGGACACCTCTAATCTTTCTATCCATTCTCATGTGTTCAAAAGTTAACAATCTAAAATATCACATTCTCTTCGTAGATCAATCTAAGTCTACACTAAATTGAGAAAGGGGGATAGAGATAGTGGTCAGAAGATGTAAGCCGACGGTTGAACGGGTAGGATGCGACAGTTTGCGAGATCGGCCGCAGTAGCAGAGTTTCTGGCAAATTAGCTTTTTGATAAGTTCTCTTTTTTTCTTTTTTCAATTCGATCTTTGTTGCAGATTCGTTGTTGTGTTAATTCATTTTTGTTATTGATTGATGCTTAGTTTGTGGTTTGTGAATTAGCAGAGCTTTTGCTCACCACATGTTCAATGAAATATCTAGGCCGATTTCTTGCTTCTTTATCTTATTTCAATTTCTTGTTGTTGTTGTTGTTGTTATTGTTGTTTGTTGTGATTGTGATTTTGGTATTGAGTTCTAGAAGGTGGTGTTGATAATGAAAGAATTTATAGAAGTTGGTGATGATGTAATTGCAAGTTTGGAATTGATGGAATTTTGATGATTATGGAGATTTCATGGAGATGAAAATGAAGATTGAATTGGTTTATTTGATGGAGATTAAGGAAATTGTGAATTTGATGAAGAATGAAGAAATATTGGAGAGTGAAACGTGTTGGGTGAGAATATGGACACCAAAAGGTCTAGAAGAGGGGTTAAATAAACCCTTTCTCAATTAGATAATTTCAAAAACAATTTTAGACTCATTTAAGAAATCAGAGATTTTAAGAAGCGCAAAAGCAAAACACAAAAACATGAGAGCTATGAAGCATCTTAATGAATCAAAATCTATGAAATAATACATGAGGTTACCATGAACTTGATTATTTCTAGTGCAAGCCACTTACAAGACAATTAAAGTCGCTTTAGACAAAGCAATTTAAAAATACTTTACTTGGGATGTTCTAACGAAGCATGACTGACTTCATGATGATTCAATAAGATTGATACACCACGGACCTAAGCTTATACATTAAATCACTATAAGTATGGTCTAACATATATGGTATACAATCAATGCAATTATGCAATAATGCAATAGCATAATAACGAATACTAGAAAATTAAATGAGGTAAGGGAAGAAGAAAATATAAACAAAGATATAGTGATTTGGTTGTGGTCCTCGCATTTCCTACTCCACTCTTCAATGGTGTTGAAAACCATTGGAAAATGATCTGACCTGATCAGAAGGTTTGGACCGTCACGGCTGACTCCGAGCAGAAGGCTTTTTGAACGAGGAGGGGGGGTACCTGCAAGGCACTCCGATGCTAAAGTCAGTGGGAGTACGAGCAGATAATAGAGTTGAGGTTAGAATGATGAATACCTGACCCTCTGGAAACAGAGGGTATTTATAGCCCCCAGCGCTGGGCCAAGGTTCCTTCATTGGGCCGGGCGGATTTGGCCCAACGGAGGAACTGCCAGGTTCTACGTGGGTAGTGGGGACCCGCACGTGGTCCCCTTCCTGGATGTGCTGCGTGAAGTGCGGGCGGACGGAGACGCGGTCTTTCCGGAGTATCGTTGGGGGAACGGTGGACTGAATCTGCCCTAGCTGGGTAGCTCGAGACCATGTCGAGCTGCGCAGCACGGTGCCGAGCTCGACGCCAGGACCTCGAGCTGGACAGCGGGTGTCGAGCTGGACGCCAGGACATAGAGCTGGACGGCAGGGTGTCGAGCACGACTTCACCGCGTGGGGTTGGACATCGAGATGTCGAGGTGGACATCAGGGTGTCGGGCATGGATGTGACGCCCTTTGCCCAGTGTGGTCCTTAGTGAGTCCCTTTGGACTGGGCCTTAGTAATGCTTTTGGGCCTGTCGGGCCCAGTCCAGAACAGGAGCCCCCCAAGTCGTGGTTCCTTTGCGAGGGGCCATGACTTGAAACCAAGTTGTTCCGTCGTTGAGGTCTCGTGCCCGGGATGGAGGTGTGGCCCCTCGAGGGGCCTCCTCGTGTCGTGCTCGGAGACGTCCTCGGTGGTGGATGCGTGGAGGATCCGTACCGGGTGCGTCGGTCGAGTACACGAGGCATCTTTCGGGAGCTGTGCCGCCACCCTAGGGGGGTAGGGCCATCATTGCGTTGGGAGCAGCGCGTCGAGGAGATGGAGTCCGTGGTTGCCCGAGGTGACGTTTGGTATTCCACGTCATTACTATAAATAGGATCCTTGGGCCCCATAATACGTTTTCCGTTCTCCGTGCTCTCTCCGTTGCCGCTCTCAACACTTTCTCCAGTTGCGACTTCCCGTCTCAAACTCTTCCATTTCTTAGCCAAATCCCACACTTTGATCCAAGTAAGTGATCTACTTTCTTCATTTTTCCGTTTAGAATGCATGATTCCTGGAATTTGTAGATGTTTTAGGACCGTGCGCGTGGGATTAGCCCGGTAAACTCGCGTTTTGCCCGACATATTCATGCCTAGGACCGGCAAACGCATGTTTGTGGCCGACATATTCATAGTTTTAGGTGAAAAACTTCAGAGCTGCCCGGGGTCTTCATGATCCGGGGCGCCTGATTCATGACCGTGCCCGGTATGTTCATGGTCGTGGCCGTGGGCTTCATAGTGCGGCTCGCCATGTTCATACCTAGGGTCGACATGCTTGAAGAGTGGCCGCGTGGTTGGTTTGAGGAAGAACACCGGATTCAGGAGAGTCGGGGAGGCATCCATTTGTGGAAACGGACTTGTGTAGTCGTGTATGGGACGACATGGTTTTGTCGAGCATAGGACTTCGTGCTCAACTGATTGGTTTCCCGTGCTCTGCAGGTAACCATGGCGGATGAGCCGAGCTCCTCCGGACGTCGTGATCGCGAAGAGCAGAGTGCCGACGAGTCAGCCACCCTGATAGATACCGTGACCGACCCATTGCTGGAATGGGTGGGTGTCGAGCCGCGGGGGACAGCGTCGATATATAGCCGGGATGACCGACATCCATTCACTGTTATTGAAGAGGGTCAAGACCAGCCCGACTCCCAGCAGAACTTCGTGGTCATGCTTCCGTCGACCAATGCAAGAATTTGCTCGGTTTATCCGAACTACAGCCTCGCGATGTATGAGATCGCGTTTAAAGACTTAGGGCTGCGGCTGCCGTTCACGGATTTTCAGGCCGGGGTCTTTATGCACTTGGAGCTGGCCCCGTCCCAGCTACACCCAAACTCTCTCGCCTTCATCCGGGCGTTTGAGTTGACGTGTCGCTACTTGAGGATAGGGGCGACCATCCCTCTTTTCTTTCGGGTATTTCACCTGCAGCGTCAGTCCCGAGGAGGGAAGCACAGCTGGGTGTCCCTGAAGCAGTCGAGGAGACTGTTTAAGATGTATATGGACTCCGTGAGGGGGTTTAAGGACAAGTGGTATGTGGTACGCCCTATTACCGACTCTGCTTTAGATTCCCTTTTCGAGGAGGAGGGGCCAGTCAGCGATGATGACGGGGAAACGATGGTGGCCGACGACGGGAGCCCCGTGTTGGGTCGTAGGGCTAAGTTCCCGGTGTACTGGATGTCCCGACATTACGAACATGGGACAGGTTATTACCATACCGCTGTCGGGGACATGTGTTCGGAAGATCAGCGGGCGTACGAGGCTCTTTGCCGGTTTGTCGACAGTTTTCATCCCGCCCGATGGGTTACGCGGGAAGGGGATGATATCCTCGACAAAGACGGTTACCCGACATTCGAGTCTCGCCCGATCGACACCAAGGCGCTGGTGGAATGTCTGACGTACAGGCAGGCTTCCCGCCTGTTAGGTTGTTTGCTTGAAATTCTTTTATTCGTTGTTTATTCGTGCAGTTTGCTCGATACTGACTTTTTATTTATTTCGTGCAGGTACGATGGCTAGCCGACATGAAAGGCTCCTGAAATTATCAACCGACCAGAGGCAAGGCAGGAGGGTCGTGAAGCCCCCGCAGACGACGAGAATGGGACCACCACAAAGTCCGAACGCTCCTCAGCCGGTGAGGGTGGACTCGACGTCGAGCTCGGGTCCTGCGTCAGATCCAGAAGTCGAGGAGATTGATCCCAGTGCTGTTTTGACGCAGAGGAAGAGGACCCGCGTGGAAGGCGGTTCGACTGTCGGGGAGGATGCCGGTGCTGTTCAATCTTTTGCCTTCCCCCCTTGCTTTGAAGAGGCGGGCTTTTTCGAGCGATTCCCTCCAACAGTGGTCGCCCATGAAGCTGAGGCCATAAAGAAGATGAGCAAAGAGGAAAGGAAGGCGTATCTGGCCGCCAGCGTGGATGGGCTGGTAAAAATGGCCGAGATGGCCTTGGTGCTATCTGAGGATGGGGGGGATGCTGCCCGTGTTGAAGAACTCGAGCAGGAGAAGGCGGCCCTGACTGCGAGCTCGCGGAAATTGAAGGTCGCTCTGGAACGCTCCGAGGAGATGTTCCGAGAGCAGACCGCGATACTTGATGCCGAGAGGGAGATGCTGACCCTGGAAAAGGAGAAGTCGGGGAGGTTGACTGAGGAAGGGGAGTTGCTCCGGACCGACAGGGATCGCTTGGCTGCCGAAGTCGAACGCCTGGGTAAACAGGCCGAGGAAATGAATGCTGTCCTGCAACCTGCCGAAGATGAGCCCGAGGACATAGTGACTTTGAAGAGTCGGGCGGAGCTGGTCGCCCACATCCGGCTCCTCGAGGCGGACTGCGTCGGTGCTCTGGAGGACGGGTTCAATTCTGCAGTCGATCAGCTCTCATTGCTAAACCCTGGTCTGGTCACTGAGGGTATCGGTCACACACACCGGGTTGTAGGTGGCATGATCGTTCCTCCGCCCGACTCTCCTGGCGTCGACAATGATGATTCTGTGGAAGTTTGAGTAGGAGAGCGGGCCTGCGTGCTCTTGATATTTGTACTCTTTGGGCCTGCGTGCCCGTTTATTGTATGTTATAAACATCGTCGGCCTTCTTGGTCGGTTTAATATTGCTTTGTTGCCTTCGGGCATTTATACCTTGTTATTCATTTTGGATTTTTTGCCCTTGTTTGAAATCACATGCTTGTATGAATTTAGCCTAAGTCCCGGGCCCGAGGAGTGCCCGTAGGTGGCTTTGATTTGGCGAGCGAATATGCTCGTCTCCACTTGTATGCAATCTCGGCCCTATTTTGATTGGCCGGGGTTGCCTAAGTGTTGCGCTCGAGGGGAGAGATTTTCTTTTGACCCTTGTAGATGTCCCGTTATTCTTGATGGAATGTCGGGCAATTCGGAGCGAGGTTGCTCAGTCGGGCGTGGAGCCCGTTAGGGACGATTCGCCCTTGGCGTGAACTGCCCATCGCGAGCTGGGTGTCCTGCCTTATGGGTACGACGACGGTGGGGCTTGGTACAACTGTCCACGTCGGGCACTATCGATCGTCATCGTTTACCGCGCGATGCCGTGCCATTTTGGTCGTGTGTCGGGCCTGTACCTTAGCCTTAAACGAAATTGGATGTTTTTCCTCGTTGCCCGAGCGTGGTTGCTGCTGGTCGAGGGTCCTAGGTGTTGACAGTTTCTAACTGTAGTACTGCTTCAACTTAGCAGCATTCCAGGGTCTTGGTAATGGCTCTCCGTCTAACTGCTCGAGGTAGTACGCCCCGGTACCCGTGGTGCCGTGGACGCGGTAAGGTCCTTCCCAGTTCGCGGCCAATTTCCCTTCGCGGGAGTCTTTCTGGTTCCTGCGTAGTACCAGGCTGCCTATTTCGAACTCGCGCTTGATGACCTTGTCGTTGTGGCGTAGAGCCACTCGTTGTTTTAGGGTGGCTTCGCGCAGGGCAGCCCCCGATCGGATTTCCTCGACTAGGTCGAGTTCATCCCTTAAGGCTTCGTCATTCATCTCTTCGTCGAGGGGCTCCTCCGTTCGACGGGATGGTTCCATGATTTCGACCGGGATGACGGCTTCGGTGCCGTAGGTCAATCGGAACGGTGTTTCCCCCGTCGTTGAATGGGGTGTGGTGCGGTATGCCCATAGGACGCTGTGGAGCTCCTCGACCCATCCTCTTTTGGCTTCGCCGAGTCGACGTTTGAGCCCTCGGAGGATGACTCTGTTCGCGGCTTCGGCTTGCCCGTTGGTCTGAGGGTGTTCGACCGACGTGAAGTGTTGTTTGGTCCCTAGTTTGGTGACGAAGTCTCGGAATCCGAGGTCGGTGAACTGGGTGCCGTTGTCGGTCACCAGTGCCTGCGGAATTCCGAACCTGGCGAGCACGTTTCTTTTGTAGAAACGGAGGATGTTGTGTGAGGTGATTTTTGCGAGTGCCTCGGCCTCGATCCACTTCGTGAAGTAATCCACGGCGACGATTAGAAATTTGTTCTGATAGGTCCCTTGCACGAAGGGTCCGAGGATGTCCATGCCCCACCAGGCGAACGGCCATGGGGACGACAATGTGTTCAGCTCGTGTGGGGGAGCGAGGTGCATATCCCCGTGCTTCTGGCACTTGTCACATTTTTTCACGTGTTCCTTGGCGTCCTGTTGCATCGTCGGCCAGTAGTATCCTGCTCGAAGGGCTTTCCTTGCCAAGGATTTGCCGCCCATGTGCTGGGCGTTGATCCCTTCGTGTATCTCCCGCAGTACGTCGGGGATGGCGGACTCGTCGATGCATTTCAGGAGGGGAATGGAGAACCCTCTTCGATACAGTTTCTGCTCGAGAACAACATAGGAACATGCTCGTCGCTTGATTGTGGCAGCTTCGGCCTGGTTCGATGGGAGTTCTCCCTTTGTTAGGAAATTATAAACCGGGGTCATCCAAGACGTGGCATCCCCAATGGCGTGGACCTCGACCGTAGTCGAGGGTGGCTCGATGCTCGGACGCGCCAGAGATTCCTGGATGACAGATTTATTCCCGCCCTTCTTTCGTGTACTCGCGAGTTTGGACAATATGTCCGCCCTCGTGTTTTGCTCGCGGGGAACATGAGAGATTTCTGCACGTACGAACTTTGCCATGTGTTTTTTGACTAAGTTCAAGTATTCAATGAGGTTGTCATTCTTGGCCTGGTAGCTTCCTTGTACTTGGGAAGCGACGAGCTGGGAGTCGGTGTAAATTTGAACTTCGCGGGCTCCTAGGTCCTCGGCTAATCTCAGTCCTGCGAGCAGGGCTTCGTATTCTACCTGGTTATTTGATGTCGGGAAGGAGAGAACCAAGGAGTGCTCGATTACCACCCCTTCTTCGTTTTCCAGGAGGATCCCTGCGCCGCTTCCGGACGAGCTGGAAGCTCCGTCGACGAAGATGGTCCACTTGTGTTCCTTCCCCGGGGGAATGTCGTTGGCGGTCATCTCCGCGACGAAGTCGGCCAAGGCTTGTGCTTTCAGGGCCTTCCGGCTCTCGTACTGAATGTCAAATTCGGAGAGTTCCAGGGACCACTTCAGCATTCTGCCCGCCATATCTGGCCGACCCAGGAGTTGCCTCACCGGCTGATCGGTTCGCACGATGATGGTGTGCGCTAGAAAGTAGTGTCTGAGCCTCCTCGCAGCGTTGACGAGGGCCAGAGCAACCTTTTCTATCTGCTGATACCTGCTCTCGGGGCCTTGTAAGGCTTTGCTCGTGAAGTAGACAGGTTTCTTCCCGTCAGGGGTCTCGCGGACAAGAGCTGCGCTGATGGCTTCGTTTGATACTGCCAAGTATAGGTATAGTGGCTCGTCGTCATCTGGTCGAGACAACACGGGCGGTTGAGACAGGCTCTGCTTCAGATGGCGAAGTGCGTGTTCGCATTCCTCGGTCCATTCGAAGGCTGCTTCCTTTCGAAGGAGTTTGAAAAAGGGAAGGGCGTGCTGAGCGGACTTCGCGACGAAGCGTGATAGTGACGTCAACATGCCGTTCATGATCTGTATCGACTTCTTCGACGTTGGAGTCGGGAGGTCGGCGAATGCTCGACACTTGTCGGGGTTGGCTTCAATCCCTCGTTCTGTTAGATAGAATCCGAGGAATTTTCCTGCCTTAACCCCAAACGTGCATTTCTCGGGGTTGAACCTCATTTTGCACTGTCTTGCTTGGGCGAAGACGGTTTTGAGATGAGCTGCGTGATCGGTATCTGCTCGGGATTTGACGATCATGTCGTCCATATATACCTCGAGCATGTCGCCGATCTGTTTGTTGAACACTTTGTTCATCATGCGTTGGTAAGTCGCGCCGGCATTCTTCAGTCCAAAGGGCATTACATTGTAGTAATAGTTGCCCGAGCTGGTCATGAACGCCGTGCAGCGTTTGTCGCCCAGGGCCATTGGGATTTGATTGTATCCCGAGTAGGCGTCCATGAACGACAAAGTCTTGTAGCCGGCCGAATTGTCGACCAGCATGTCAATGTTAGGTAGAGGAAAAGCATCCTTCGGGCAAGCCCGGTTGAGGTCGGTATAGTCAACACACATTCTCCATTTTCCATTATTCTTTTTAACAAGTACAACATTTGACAGCCAGGTGGAGTACCGGGCTTCAGAAATAAAATTTGCCTCTAAGAGGTCTTTTACAGCTTTTTCAGCAGCCTCTGTTTTTTCTGGAGACTGCCTACGCCTACGTTGTACTACGGCCTTGGCGGCTGGATCAATGGCGAGGTGATGACAGGCGACCTCAGGGTCGAGTCCGGGCATCTCTGCAGCGCTCCAGGCGAAGAGATCAGCATTCTCGCGCAGACAGGCCTTGATTTGCTTCCTGGCCAAGTCGGGGAGGTCCTTGCCAATCTTCACTCCCTTGGTCGGGTCTGCTCCGAGGGGGACGAGTTTGAAATCGCCGTCCGGAATAGGTCGGAGGGGGATTTGCTCGCTGCTGGATGGCTCGTCTTGGTCGAAGCGGGCGTCGAGGACTATGGAGTCGACCTTTGGTGGAGCCTTCTGAACTTCTACCTCGGGAGATGCTCTGTCGGGCTCTTGTTTTGTCTTCTTGATGGGTCTGGTGCTGGTACCCACGTCGACGGTATCCCGTCCTCTTGAGGCGGCGTTGAAGCACCTGCGGGCAGCGGCAAGGTCGCCCTGGATGGTGGCTACCCTTGCCCTTTTGGTATAGAACTTCATTTTTTGATGGACAGTTGAGGGGACCGCTGTCAGCTCCGCCAATGTCGGCCTCCCCAAGATGCAATTGTATAGGGACGGGCAGTCAATGACGAGGAAGCGGACCTTCACCTGTCTTGTAGCAGTTCCTTCCCCGAACGTCACCAGGAGCTCGACATATCCCCAAGGTTTGGAAGTCGAGCTGTTGAAGCCTTGAAGGTCCGAACCTATGTACGGAGACAGATGTGAGTCATCCAGTTGCAAGGTCCGGAACAGCTGGGTGTACATCACGTCGACGGAACTCCCTTCGTCGACCAGGATGCGATGCACGTCAAAATTGGCCATCTTTGCCCTTATCAGCAAGGGGATGACTGCGTTCGGGGCTCCTCCGGGGAGCTCTTCTAAGTAGAAGGTGATGGGCTCTGATCTGCCCTTCACTATTTCGAAAGTCACAGTTTGTGGAGGAGCCGCGTCGACCAGTTCGTCCAACTTCCTCTTGGCTGAGTTGATGGTGAGGTCGTTGAACCCGCCCCCGTTGATGACCATGGCGGAGGGGAAGTATTCCCACCTGCTGTGTGTCGTCAGGGGCTCCTGCAGGAGCTCGGGAAGTTCGAAATCCTCGGGCCTGGTTACTGAGAAGGCGGTCTGGATTGGCACCGACTCGTCAGATGGTCGGGCATCTTCTTCGGGCTCCTTTGCTTCGTGGGCGTCACGACGGGGAGCGTCGTTTCGCCTGTATTGTGCAAGCCTCCCTCCTTTGATGAGGGTTTCAATGGCGTCCTTCAGGTGGACGCGGTCCTCTGTCAAGTGACCATGACTCCTATGGTACTGACAGTATTTATTTTTGTCTACTCCTGGCTTGGCAGGAGCTGGCCGGGGACGCTTGACGCCACCGTCTTTAAAATCTGTGCTAGCACACTCCGCCAAAATACGCTCGCGGGAAGCCGTGAGCGGAGTGTACTCAGTGAACCGGCCCGAGGGGCCCCTTTGTTCTCGGACCTCCCGGGGTCGATCTTCCTTCCTCTTCTCTCCGGTCCGTCGGGGAGGAGGGTCTTGTCTCGAGCTGCTGCCATGATTGCGAGCCCTGGAGTCTCGTGCCCTGTTGGCAGCTTCTCTCTCCTCGTAGTCCATGTATGCTCGGGCTTTGTCGAGGAGAGCATCAAAAGTTGCAGGTGGCTCAATACCCACAGCTTTTCTGAATTCTGTGCCGGGGAGGAGGCCCCTCTCCAGCAAGTACCTTTTCATATGGTCCGCGCAGGGGACCTGTATTGCTTCCCGGTTGAAGCGGTTGATGAATTCCCTCAAGGTCTCATCCTGTCTTTGGATGATGGCCTCGAGGGCCGCCTCGGTCTTCGGGTGGCGCCGAGAAGCTGTGAAGGAACTGATGAACTGGTTCTTCAGGTTCCGCCACGAGGTGATGGAGCCCGGGGCGAGTCCTTTATACCAGTCCATGGCCGCCTTCCTGAGAGTTGTGGGGAAGAGACGGCACTTGATGGGCCCCCCGACATTGTGGTAATGAAGCATGGCTTCGAATCCGTCGATGTGGTCGACCGGGTCTGCCACGCCGTCGTACTCCTTCAGATGTGGGGGCTTTTCCATGCCCGGGGGAATAGGAGCGTCCATGATGGCCTGCGACAGGGGACCGCGGGGGTCGTCCTCGTCGCTCCTCTCCGGAGAAAGAGAAGGGGTCCTGTAGTTGTGTCTGGCACGCTGATCGTGCTGAGATTCCCTCGAGCGTGATGCTAGGTGGTTGAAGGTCACACGCCCGTCTCTGTTGTGCCTCCTGTCGTGCCTTGATGGGTCGCGACTGGGTTCTTCGGTAGGGATGACGGGCTGTCTCTCATATTGGGGCCGCCTCTGCTTTGGCCGGGGAGAGGGGCTCCTAGAGTTCTCCCTGTAGTGTCTCCGCGGGGGAGTAGGGTGTCGAACTTCTTCGACCCGAGGAGGTGGAGATGGTGGCCTCTGATGCCTCCTCGGGGGTCGTCGATCATTTTCAAGTGCCCTTAGTCTTTCTCCTTGGGCGAATAGGAGATAATTCGTCTGGTTGATGGCCGCGAACAGTGCCTGAGTCGTGGCATCTGCCCCGGCAGGGACTTGGACTTCATAAAACCGGGCAGCTCTACGATAGGCGAGAGCCTCCGGGTCGTCTTCGAGTGCTGGAGGGGTCGTCGAGGATGACGCAGTGTTCCCGTCCCTGCGGGTGGAAGGTCCAGGGGCGGTTGTCACAGGGATGGCATTGTGGCCGGCATCACTGGGATTGTCCAGGTGTCCATTCTTGTCCGAGGGACCGTTGTTAGTGTCGGTGACACGGACGTGCTGTTCTTCACGAGCTGGATCAGCCATGACAGGTAATTGAATTGAGCTTTGGTCTTTGGAATTGTTCGTTAGACGGGGAAGCTGGTTCCCACAGACGGCGCCACTGATCTGACCTGATCAGAAGGTTTGGACCGTCATGGCTGACTCCGAGCAGAAGGCTTTTTGAACGAGGAGGAGGGGGTACCTGCAAGGCACTCCGATGCTAAAGTCAGTGGGAGTACGAGCAGATAATAGAGTTGAGGTTAGAATGATGAATACCTGACCCTCTGGAAACAGAGGGTATTTATAGCCCCCAGCGCTGGGCCAAGGTTCCTTCATTGGGCCGGGCGGATTTGGCCCAACGGAGGAACTGCCAGGTTCTACGTGGGTAGTGGGGACCCGCACGTGGTCCCCTTCCTGGATGTGCTGCGTGAAGTGCGGGCGGACGGAGACGCGGTCTTTCCGGAGTATCGTTGGGGGAATGGTGGACTGAATCTGCCCTAGCTGGGTAGCTCGAGACCATGTCGAGCTGCGCAGCACGGTGCCGAGCTCGACGCCAGGACCTCGAGCTGGACAGCGGGTGTCGAGCTGGACGCCAGGACATAGAGCTGGACGGCAGGGTGTCGAGCACGACTTCACCGCGTGGGGTTGGACATCGAGATGTCGAGGTGGACATCAGGGTGTCGGGCATGGATGTGACGCCCTTTGCCCAGTGTGGTCCTTAGTGAGTCCCTTTGGACTGGGCCTTAGTAATGCTTTTGGGCCTGTCGGGCCCAGTCCAGAACAGAAAATAATAATGATCTTCCACTATTTTGATAAGTTTGATTACACCATTTTGATTACAACGAACTATCACATGATAATTCTCCTTGTTGATGCAAACACTAAACTTCTAACAAAAATAAGATCTCTAAAAGATCTTGATCCAATAACCTCATTATCCACAATAATTCTGCTCCAAGTATTTGTATGTGGCAATCCACATGATTCCACTGATCTCTTGTCATAATGATTTCCATAACCAAGCATTGATTGGGAAAATCCCAACTTTGTTTGCGAGCAAATTTCTCCAATGCCACCAAAGATGGACAACTTACATCCCCGTCTTACGTTAAATTGATACTAGATCTCGCCAAAGTCTTCCTTGGAGTATAATGGAAACTCTATTCTTGATTAATAACAACAAACTTCAAACATCATTCAAGAAACCATACTTGCACATGTTACAAATGACAAACTTCACACAAGAACATTAGATATTCTAATGTACCACCAGTCTTCCTCAACACTCAATCTTTAAAGACAGAAATCCTCAATAATGGAACAAGACTTTGTATGAAGATGATGAACAGCGTCAGAATATCTCACAAATAATCTAAAAACACAAGGCATTAGTCAAGTGTTTTATATGAAAGTGAATTAAGAACACACACACAAGGTTCTCTCAAGTTTCTAGATGAATGGATCTTGTCTTTGATTTTTATCAAGGAATTGATTAATCGTGAATAACACGTCAAGATTAACCAACTCTTGCTCTCTAATTCATTCGAACACGACATCGAATTGTACAAGAACAAGATGCAACAAAAATGAGGAAGAATTTGACATGAAATCATAATCAAGATTTTGTTCTGGTGAATAATAGAAAGATTCATGGTGTAAGAATGAACACACTAAGAAGAGAAGACAAAATCACATTTTTGTCTCTATGAGTTTTAGCATAGGTTTCACACTCTTGTTACTTTCACCAAAAGAAACAACTATCAAATGAGAGATGTAAAATTGAATTTTAAAATATTTGACTCGAAACAAGAATAAAGTGTGATTCCAATCAATTTGGGCAGGCCCAAAAGGGGCACTTTCAAACTGCATGATTCGAATCACGATATGCACTTGATTCGAATTAAATAAGGCTATAATTCAAATCATGTTCATCTTAAGATTCAAATAATTTTATCAAGAAGAAAATTCCAATTTTCACAGATGCGTAATTCGAATCAGATGTTACGCGTGATTCGAATCAAATACCAAAACATCCAAATTTAAATGTTATAACTTGTGATTCAAGCTACGCCCGCGGAAATGACAAAATAGCAATTTCATGGACTCAAAAATGAAATACCAACAATGATCAAGGTGATATAATTCATGAAATATAGAGGGTTCTTAGGGTACAAACTAACAGTAACCAGAGCGATTACAATCAAATTGAAATGATAAAAGCATACAAGCATACGAATGAAACGATATACAAATTACAAATATACAATCAATAAATAATTAAATTGACAAAACATAAAAATCGAGGAGACCATGCTATTGAGGAACTTGACTCACAAAGACTTAATAAGTCACCACCAAACTTTATTGTTTCCAAGAAAAAGGGAAAAGATCGAAACCCTAATTTTTAACATGCAAGGCAAGGAGTAAAGACTAAAATCAAAGCATAAGGAAGAGATCCAAGATACGGGGGTTGGTTATACAAAGGGAAGGTATTAGCATCCTATGTATCTATAGTACTCTATAGGAACCATTTATAATATATGTTTTTAGTTTATAATTGTTTGCTTTCAAAATGAGTGTGGAGATGTGAAAAGAAATATATTTTAGGATATTTTTGTTTGGAAAGACATAGTCTTATACCTACGTACCAATTAAGGATCAAAATCTCGTAAATTATGGTAAAAAAACAAAATGGTTTGTTGTGGTTGATTTTAAGAGAAGACATGTTTCATCATATTTTAGAGAGGAAGCTCAACTAATACCACCACAAGTATGAGAAGATGGATCTTGCATCATCATGAAGGAAGGGCTAATAACTTGTATATAAAGATCAACAAGTTTCCAACTAACGTCTTCATGTGAAAAGAATCACATTTACTTCAACAATTACTATAGGGATAGGAGAATCATATTTCAACTATAAAGAGGATTTATATCTAATCTCTTTGAGAAAAGTCTTAAATTGAAAAGGCAAGTGGCAAAAATATTTGGGTGAGGTTAAGTCACTTTTAGTCTTTCGAAATTGTTTTGATATGCTTAAGTATATTAAATTATTTATTAAAGAACGTTTTAAAAATGCAATGACACAAAGTCAAGGTTTTTATATGAAAGTGGTGAAAGTTTAGAAAATGATTTTTCAGGGTTAAGTGGTTCTTAGAGTATATGAAAATACATAGGGTGATTATTTACAAGGGATTTTATACAAAAGGGAATGCATATGCACATGACTTATAAAGTCAACAAAAATTTATCCCTTTTCCTTGGATTTTTTACACAAGTATTAATTATGTGAGGCAATAAACATACACAAATATCATGTTATTAAGCCATAGTCAAAACATGACATGTTAGACAAATTCAAATTGGGAATGATCAAGAAAATCAACAAGAAAGTATTAAAAGAAGTATAAAAGATATATTTTTAGATTTTTAATAAAATAAACAAAATAAAATATATTTTTGATATTTTTTAAATATTATCCAAATGCACACATAAATCAAGTAGCATGCAAAATATCAAGCCAAAAGGAGTTGATTTGCTCATCTAAAATCAAGTTGAAAGTTGAAGAAAAAAAGTTTTGAAAAGAGTGGCCAAACAAGCAATGAAAATAAATTACTCTTGGAAAAAAGTCTCAGGAAACTGGTTTCTAAAAATAGGGAAACCGATTTCTGCTGCGAAATTTGCTTCGAAAGAGGTGCTGGAAGGCAAAAACCAACTATGGAAACCGATTTCCAGAAAGAGGGAAATTGATTTCTGCTGCAAAAAATCCAGAAACATAAACAAAACTTAGCCTTACAAACCGGTTTCCCTGTTTTGGGAAACTGATTTCTGCTTCGAAAAATCAATATTTTTAGTTTTTCAACAATACAAACCTCAAGCTCAAACTTCCAAAAATGGTAACTCTTTTATTTCTCAACCAAATACAAAAGTGTAAAGATCAAAGTTGCTTAGTTTTTTACAAGGATTTCAAAGAAATGTAGATATTATAAATTAATTTAAAAAATGAGTGCAAATGATAGGTTAAACTATGAGTTCAAAGTTAAGAAAAATTCCTGAATGGAGTGAGTTTGTTTCCCCTTTAAATGGGATTAGAGTTGCTGAAGGATGATACTCTTAGCTTCCTTGGACCTTAATGAAGCTATTGGTGTGCTTACTTTGCTTTGAAATAAACTCAAACTCTCTAACCAACTCAAAGTGCAAACTTAAAAAGTGAGAAATGAAGACATTGATTGGGTGGTTACAGAAGCAAACTTAAGGTTATGGTAGCTTCTATATGATGTATGGAAGGTGTTTAGATTATTTGTTTGCAAAGAACTTGCAAGAGTTGGGAGTTTGGAGTTTATGATGAGAAAACTTGCAACAAAGGAGTTTTTGTGCAAATTTTGGTGTGTAGACTTGGTTCTATATTTATAGAAGTTTAAAATGGTTCCTTTAATTTCTAAAGTTGGTCTTAGTTTACATGGAAGGATAGTTTGAGTTTTTGGTCTCATTTTGCACCAAAATACATGTTTGATCATGATGCAAAGGTGAAGTGAATCAAGGAGTTTATTGTGAGCAACCCCTTCATAGATTGATTTTGAATAATTGCAAATATAATATAACATGTTTGAATAGGCCAAAATTACATTTCTCTCATAATGCATCATTATGAGTCGACACATCAAGTTTTGTATCGATACATAGCTTTCTGAAGTCCCTGGAATTGTATCTCAAAGCTATTATGTATCGATACAAAAGCTTATGAGTCGATACATAACTCTTTGATGATCCTGGAATGTAAATCTAAAAATTGCATGCATCGATACATAAATTTCATGCAGCGACACATAATATTTTGATGACCCTGTAATACTTGTATGAATCAACACAAAACCTTATGTATCGATACAAAATATTCTGATGATCCTGGAAAACATTTTGAAACTTATATGTATCGATACATAATATCATGTGTCAACTCATACTATGTTTTAAATTCAAAAGTTAAATTTACAATCAGTATGTATCGACACATACGCATTATGTATCGACACAAAACATTCTGATGATCCTGGAAAACGTTTTGAAACTTATATGTATCGATACATAATATCATGTGTCGACTCATACTATATTTTAAATTCAAAAGTTAAATTTACAATCAATATGTATCGACACATACGCATTATGTGTTGACGGGTATAAAAGTGTTGGTTCTGTAAAACACTATAACATGATTTTGTATCGACTTAAAACATAATGTATCGACTCATCCTGTTACATATAACTAACATGAGTCGACACATGACCAACATGCATCGACTCATATCACTTTCTTTTTGACTAACCGTTTTCTGTTATAAATATAAGCAAGCATTTCTTCAGAAGCAATATAGCAACATAGAAGATTGTGTGCAAAACAATTGTGAGCAACCAGAAGCTTTTCATTCCTTCATCTTCATCATCTTCTCATCCATCTTACATTCAACAACAACAAAGAACATCAAACATCCTTGTTGAATTGAATCAAGCGGTTTGAGATAACGTTCAACTGTGTATTAAAGAAAGTCTAGCTGAGTTGAAGGTTGAAGAGGAAGCTTCAAGAAATAAACCAGAGGGTTTGTCCTTCAAGAACGGGTGTGTTCTTGAGGGTTTTGTCAGTCACGGTCGCGCGAGTCAGATTCAGCCGTGGCGAGGGGTTTGGAAATCAGAAGGATTTTGAACAAACAGGTCGTGGAAGTGGAGGATCATTCGGTGACTTTGCATGGAATCTTGATATAGCTCATATCAAGTGATGGTTCTTACAAGAAGAATAAGATCATATGGATTTCTTTCTTTCTGTGTAGTGTAACCTTGCTATCAAACATTCAACATATTGATATAAAAGTTCTCAGTTTCGATTGTGAAATTGAGAGGGAGACGTACCCACACGCGAGGACGACAGTGGGGAACTTCCTTACCAAACTGCCTGCGTATCATTCTCTCTTTCTTTCTCTTTAGAATTTTAAATATTCTATAATTTTGCAATTCAATTGGCGTGCTAAGTCTTACAGTCTAATGATAAACATAGTGGCTCAAACATTTTCACCAAACCACCACTATTAAATCATTATACAAGCATACGTCAAGTGTTTGACAAAATTCCTATCAAAATTCTAAATTCATTGGAAATACTATTTTATGATAAGTGCATTGAAATGTCTAGATTTCTGAGTTGTACATTCATCCATTTCATTTAATAAAAATCCAGCAAAATTTTCACATGTCAAGTTTTCTAGTAGTCGGTTCAAAGTAGATGGAATTGATTCAGGACATTAATTTTCGCTGCTTTCAACTCGCTTTGATAAAACAATTTTAAATCCTTGAAAAAGTAAGAGGTGATCTATTCAACCCCCCCCCCCCCCCCCCCTCTCGATCACTTGCCACACCGTCTAACAAGTGGTATCAGAGCACCGGTTAGCTGGTGCTTTGTATCTACTCGTAACGCTATGGCCTTTGAACCAAATGGGGCGTATAATAGAGCTTCTGTTTTCAATGGTGAAAACTATGGCTACTGGAAAGACTGCATGCGTGTACACATAAATTCCATTGACAGGAATGTATGGACTTCCATTCAAAATGGTCCTTTTCAAATCACCATGAGGAATGATGCAGGTGCAACAGTACCTAAACCTGGGGATCAATGGAATGAAATGGATGAAAAGAAATGGTCGTTGCGATTGGAGAGGTAGAAATATGATGATCTCAGCACTTGGTGTTGATGAGTATTATAGGGTGTCTCACTGCACGTCCGCTAAAGAAATGTGGGACGCTTTAGAAATTGCCCATGAAGGCACAACTGAAGTTAAACAATCCCGCATTAATACACTCAATCAAGAGTTCGAGCTCTTTCGCATGAAGCAAGGAGAATTTGTCTCTGACATGCAGAAGAGATTCGTACATCTTGTGAGTCGTTTAAATGCACTTGGAAAACCTGTTTCCAATGAAATTTCTACTAATAAAATTCTGAGATGTCTTAGCAGGGAATGGCAACCTAAAGTAACAGCTATCAAGGAAGCAAATGACCTCACTACGCTTACCATTACAACTCTGTTTGGAAAGCTAGAAGAACATCAACAAGAATTGCAAAGTCTTTAAAAATACAAAAATAAGAGTAAGAAAGAAAGGAACAAAGACAGGGAGGGTGATAAGAAGTCAATAGCTCTAATGACTTCTAGCTCTAAGTCCTCAACCAAAGAGCAAGATAATAATGGCTCAACTAGTGATGAAAATTCTGATGATGAAGAAATGGGACTTTTTGTTCGGAGATACAATAGATTTATCCGAAAGAATGGAATCAAGCACTCCGATAAGAATCTCATAAGCTTTCAAAAACAATCCAAAGAACCAAGGCAAGAAGAAAATAAAAAGCAAAGAGGTAAAGGACCTTGTTACAATTGTGGTAAAGTTGGACACTATAAACCAGATTGTCCAAAGATGAAAAAGGATAAGGAAAAAGCTCCACCAAAGAATTTCAACAAACAAAGAAGAGCTTATATTGCATGGGAAAACGATAGCGATTCATCAGACGATGACAGTTCAAGTTGTAGTGATGAAAGTGCAAATTTATGTCTGATGACACATACAAAAAATTAATTCTACAACAAGAAAGACAACCACAACAAACAAGTAAGACAAGCATATCCTAACAACTTTTCTTCTATGACCTTTTCTGAACTAAAGTTAGCTTTTGAAAAGCTGCAATACAAAGCTGAAGATGCCTTTAAGAGATTATCCTCCGATAAACAAATATTTTCATTTCTCGAGAGTAAAGTCTATAAAGCTGAAAAAGACTTAAAAAGTCTAAAAGCTAGTATTGCAGAAAGTTCAAAAGATAAGGATGTTACAGGATGTATTCCCAGAAGGGAATGTGAAGTTTGTCATATTTGGCAGCAAGAGGTTAGGACTCTTAATGCCAAATTAGAAAAGGCTTTACAGCCCAAAGTTACTTTTGCAATCGATCCTAAAATTTTTAAGAAAACATTAAATCCACTGTATTCAAAATACTCTTTTGTTAAAAAATTACCAAAGGATACATTGAGCAGAAGTAAAACAATACATCATCATCATGGTTTATGCCATTATTATTGTCACTTTGGACATACCATTGAAAAATGCAAGTTTAGGAGGTTCCTTGTTCCTAAAGGCATTTACCAATGGAGGCCTAAAGGCAACCATGTTACCACTTACCCACATGGACCCAATAAAAATTGGGTACCTACCTCTCTCTTTTGATATTGCAGGAAAAATGCCTCACACCCATGGATAGAAGATGGTTTTTAGACAGCGGGTGTTCAAGGCATATGACTGGTGACATATCGCTCTTCATTGACTTCAAGGCAAAGAAGAAAGGATTTGTTACCTATAGAGACAATAACAAAGGAGCTATACTCGGTAAAGATAGTGTAGGTAATCCCTCTATCACTACTATTTCTAATGTCCATTTAGTAGAGGGGCTTAAACACAATTTGCTCAGTATTAGTCAATTATGTGACAAAGGTTATAAAGTTACCTTCACAAATACTTGCTGCATAATTGAAAATACTGAAAAAGATATTGTGTTTAAGGGCATTAGAGTAAACAGTGTCTATATGCTTGACCTTTTTGATGTATCCTTAACAAGCAGTAAGTGTCTAGTCACCTTGAATGATGATTCATGGCTTTTGCATAGACGCTTAGCGCATGTTAACTTTGATTTTCTTAATAAGGTTGTATCCAAGGATCTAGTAGTAGGTCTTCCAAAGATAAAATTTACAAAGGATCACCTATGTGATGTGTGCCAAATGGGAAAGCAAACAAGGGTCTCTTTCAAATCCAAAAACATGATTTCCACTTCACGACCCCTTGAGCTTCTCCACATGGACCTCTTTGGACCCTCTAGAACAAAAAGTTTAGGAGAAAATTATTATGGTTTTGTTATTGTTAACGACTACTCTAGATTTACTCGTACTATATTCCTTCATAGCAAAAATGAAACTTTTTCTGTTTTTAAGAGTTTTGCAAAACTATCTCAAAATAGAATGGAATTGAAAATAATTGCAATTCGAAGCGATCATAGAAGTGAATTTCAAAACCATCTCTTTGATAAGTACTGTGACAAGCATGGTATTGAGCATAATTTTTCAGCACCTCGAACTCCACAACAGAATGGAGTTGTGGAGCGCAAAAATCGCGTCTTATAGGAGCTAGCAAGAACAATGCTCAATGAAGGTGGATTGCCAAAATATTTCTGGGCTGATGCAATTAGCACAGCCTGCTATGTTTTAAACAGAATACTAATTCGTCCAATTATGGATAAAACACCTTATGAAATCTTGAAAGGAATAAATCCAAACCCGTCACATCTTCATGTATTCGGTTGCAAATGTTTAGTCTTAAATAATGGAAAAGAAAATCTTGGAAAATTTGATGCAAAAGCAGATGAAGGTATCTTTCTCGGATACTCACAATCAAGCAAAACATATAGGGTATACAATAAACGTCTACTTACAGTTGAGGAGTCAGTTCATGTCTCTTTTGATGAATCTTATCTGAAACATGTCGGAAAAGGTATTTCTCTTGATGGTGCAGGTGTATCTACTGAAAATATACTCAAAGAAACTGTTGAAGAAAATGTTCAATCCAAAACAATTGATGATAAGGAAGAAAAAGATACAAGCTCTTCAAAAGATGAGGAAGAAGAGAAAATGGAAGCAAATGATCTTCCACTAGCTTGGAAGTCCTCTAAAGACCATCCCGTTGACAACATATTGGGAGACATCTCAAAAGGAGTAATGACTCGCTCCAAGATAAGTAATTTTTGTTATCATTTTGCTTTCGTTTCACAAGTAGAACCTAAGAATGCCAAAGAGGCCTTGATTGATGAATTTTGGCTAATGGCCATGCAAGATGAGCTAAATCAGTTTAAAAGAAATGACGTTTGGGAACTTGTCCCTCGTCCGCGAGACCATCATATCATAGGCACTAAATGGGTTTTTAGAAATAAACTTGATGAAAACGTAATGATAACCCGCAATAAAGAACGCTTGGTAGCACAAGGGTATAACCAAGAGGAGGGCATTGATTATGAGGAGACTTATGCTCCAGTTGCTCGCCTTGAGGCTATACGTATTTTGCTCGCTTATGCGTGTGCAAAAGATTTTAAGCTTTATCAAATGGATGTAAAGAGTGCATTTCTTAACGGAGTCATAAATGAAGAAGTGTATGTCTCACAACCTCCCGTTTTTGAAAATAACAAATATCCAGATCATGTGTTTAAATTAAAACGAGCTTTATATGGTCTTAAACAGGCTCTGCAGGTCTGGTATGAAAGACTTAGTAAATTTCTACTTGATCATGGCTATTCAAGAGGTCAAGTGGACACTACTCTTTTCATTAAACATAAAGGAAATCACATCCTTTTAGTTCAAATATACATAGATGACATTATTTTTGGTTCAAATAATCTACACTTGGTCGAGGAATTTTCCAAAGTCATGCAGGGTGAATTTGAGATGAGCCTCATGGGGGAGCTAAACTACTTTCTCGGTCTCCAAATAAAGCAGCTCAATAAAGGCACAATTATATGTCAAACAAAATATTTCCAAGAGTTGCTTAAACGATTTGGGATGAACAACTCTAAACCAATTGATACTCCCATGCCTACCAACGGAAATTTAGACAAGGATGAACACGGTAAGAGTGTCGATGTCAAGAAATATAGAGGTATGATCGGATCACTCTTGTATCTTACAGCATCTAGGCCTGACATCATGTTTAGTGTTTGCATGTGTGCACGATATCAATAGGATCCTAAGGAATCCCACTTGAAAGATGTCAAGCGTATACTTAGGTATCTCAATAATACACCTAAGTATGGGCTATGGTATTCCAAGGGAAGCGATTGCAGTTTAGTAGGTTACTCTGATTCTAATTTTGCTGGCTGCAAATCAGATAGGAAAAGCACTAGTGGAACATGTCACTTGTTTTCAAACTCTTTAATAAGTTGGCATAGCAAAAAGCATGTTTTTGTTGCTTTGTCAACTGCTGAAGCTGAATACGTTGCAGTCGTTAGCTGTTGTGCTCAGATCTTATGGGTGAAGCAACAATTATAAGACTACGATATTCAATTAAAACGTATTCCAATCAAATGTGACAATACAAGTGCTATAAGCCTCACTAAGAATCCAGTTTTACACTCACGCACTAAACACATAGAAATTAGACATCACTTTCTACGCGATCATGTTGAAAAGGAGGATGTTACGTTTGAGCATGTTGATACTAAAAATCAACTTGCTGACATCTTTACAAAACCACTTGCAACGGACCTCTTCTTCAACATCCGCCGTGAGCTAGGGATTTTAGATCTCTCATACGTGATGTCCTAAACATATGTGTAATTGAAATATATCTATGTCACAACATACTGTTAAGATGTGTTTTTTCAGCTTTAGTACGTGTGTTCACTTATCTAATCAAACGAGGTAATATCCTTCCTATATTCACCCACAATCACCTATAAGTTTATCTAAATGTTCACTGAAAATGTCTTCGTATATCTATTTTACATAAATTGTTTGAATTTGACATATACAATTTACATCATATCATTAGGCATACATAACACACTTCAAATAAGTCATTTTTTTGGGTATGATACCATATTCCCTTGTTAGCAAGAAACTGTGTAAAAACTGCAAAATCTGTCAAAATCCATATTCCCTTAACTCACTCATTTTGTTTCTTTCAAGTGCTTGTATAAATGTCTCTTTTAAACATTTTATCGTGCTTATGTAATCTAACTTTTTATCTGCCAATGCATTACTTTTAACGTGATTACTTTATGTTTACTCTGCTATTTACTCACTTATTGATAACTTTATGCCTGACATTCTGTGTGAATGCCAAGTCCATTAACCGCTGAAATTATATATAAATTTTCTTATGTGCTGAGTTTCTTGAAAATTCGGTTGCTTATTCTCTTTTTGATGTGGTCAAAGGGGGAGAAGAAGAGTGTGTCAGTGAAGATTATGCTTGTATTAGGAAGAAGATACACAAACTCAGGGGGAGCAAGTTTTTTTCATTCACACTATATCACGACACATCATCAGATATTTGCCATCATCAAAAAGGAAGAGTTTGTGAGCACCCCTTTCATAGATTGATTTTGAATGATTGCAAATATAATATAACATGTTTGAATAAGCCAAAATTACATTTCTTTCATAATACATCATTATGAGTCGACATATCAAGTTTTGTATCAATACATAGCTTTCTGAAGTCCCTGGAATTGTATCTCAAAGCTATTATGTATCGATACAAAAACTTATGAGTCGATACATAACTCTTTGATGATCCTGGAATGTAAATCTAAAAACTGCATGCATCGATACATAAATTTCATGCATCGACACATAATATTTTGATGGCCCTATAATACTTGTATGAATCAACACAAAACCTTATGTATCGATACAAAACATTCTGATGATCCTGGAAAACATTTTGAAACTTATATGTATCGATACATAATATCATGTGTCGACTCATACTATGTTTTAAATTAAAAAGTTAAATTTACAATCAGTATGTATCGACACATACGCATTATGTATCGACACAAAACATTCTGATGATCCTGGAAAACATTTTGAAACTTATATGTATCGATACATAATATCATGTGTCGACTCATACTATGTTTTAAATTCAAAAGTTAAATTTACAATCAGTATGTATCGACACATACGCATTATGTGTCGACGGGTATAAAAGTGTTAGTTCTGTAAAACGCTATAACATGATTTTGTATCGACTCAAAATATAATGTATAGACTCATCCTGTTACATATAACTAACATGAGTCGACACATGACCAACATGCATCGACTCATATCACTTTCTTTTTGACTAACCGTTTTCTGTTATAAATATAAGCAAGCATTTCTTCAGAAGCAATATAGCAACATAGAATATTGTGTGCAAAACAATTGTGAGCAACCAAAAGCTTTTCATTCCTTCATCTTCATCATCGTCTCAACCATCTTACATTCAACAAAAACAAAGAAACTCAAACATCCTTGTTGAATTGAATCAAGCGGTTTGAGATAACGTCCAGCTGTGTATTGAAGAATTCTAGCTGAGTTAAAGGTTGAAGAGGAAGCTTCAAGAAATAAACCAGAGGGTTTGTCCTTCAAGAACGGGTGTGGTCTTGAGGGTTTTGTCAGTCACGGTCGTGCGAGTCGGATTCAGCCGTAGCGAGGGGTTTGGAAATCGAAAGGATTTTGAACAAACAGGTCGTGGAAGCGGAGGATCATTCGGTGACTTTGCAGGGAATCTTGATACAACTCATATTAAGTGGTGGTTCTTACAAGAAGAAGAAGATCATAGGGATTTCTTTCTTTCTGTGTAGTGTAACCTTGCTATCAAACATTCAGCATATTGATATAAAAGTTATCAGTTTCGATTGTGAAATTGAGAGGGAGACGTACCCACACGCGAGGACGATAGTGGGGAACTTCCTTACCAAACTGCCTGCGTATCGTTCTCTCTTTCTTTCTCTTTACAATTTTACATATTCTATAATTTTGCAATTCAATTGGTGTGCTAAGTTTTACAGTCTAATGATAAACATAGTGGCTCAAACATTTTCACCAAACCACCACAATTAAATCAGTATACAAGCATACGCCAAGTGTTTGACAAAATTCCTATCAAATTTTTAAATTCATTGGAAATACTGTTTTATGATAAGTGCATTGAAACGTCAAGATTTCTGAGTTGTACATTCATCCATTTCATTTAATAAAAATCCAGCAAAGTTTTCACATGTCAAGTTTTCTAGTAGTCGGTTCAAAGTAGCCGGAATTGATTCAGGACATTGATTTTCGCTGCTTTTAACTCGCTTTGATAAAACAATTTTAAATCCTTTAAAAAGTAAGAGGTGATCTATTCAACCCCCCCCCCCCCCCCCCCCCCCCCCCCCCCCCCCCCCCCCCCCCCCCCCCACTCTCGATCACTTGCCACACCGTCTAACATTTGTCATGCTTTACTAGGCTCTACAAAGATTGCTTGTGATCCATGAGATTGTTTGTGATCTTTATAACAAGTTACAAGCTTGAAAGAAGAGAGTTGTTGGCAAAAAGCTTGCTTTATCAAAAATGAAAATATAACTTTTACAAAATGCTCCAAAAAATGATATGTGAATTGGATAATACTTCAAGCTCTTGTGTAATACACCAAAGGTTTGTGTAAATTTATGATTATGTATAAATTTAGAAGTTAAATGATTTGAAAAGCAAGATCACAAGGTATGGCTTAGAGATTTGTCATAAAATGGACCTTGTAAAACATCTTCACCATGGTTATTTCAGAAATTCAAAACTCTTTGCTTAAGTATGATAAATTCATGCTCCTGGACTTTTTAAAAATATTAAAACATTATCTACAACTTTCATGTTAAACACTTTTCTTTAATTAATTGGAATCTTGGAGAAAAGCGACCATAAAGTCAGGTACTTAACAATGTCAAAATGTTGGGAAATTTTCTTTAAGTGTTTGGGATTTTGACAATCTTGAGATGCTATCTTCAATAATTCATATTTCCAAATCTATGCACTTTATGGAGATCAACCCTCATTGACAAAGTTGTAGTATGAATTATGCTCTATCACCTTCATGTTGAAAGTTTTCCTTGGATCAGCTTGTAACTCGGTGAAAATTGACCATAAAGTTGAGTCCTTTTTTAGGCATAAAACACTTGAAAATTTTCAAGTGTTTGAAACTTTTTCAACTTTGACTTTTGTTGACTTTTCTTGATTCTCTTGATTCTTGATGATCAAATTGGATAGTTTTGAATGTTTTGATGATTCTTGATTTTTGAAGTTCAATGTTGACCAAAAAGTCAAAGTTTGACTTTTGTGTGATAGTTGACTTTTCATCAGTTGATTCCAATTATTTCATTATCAATCTATTGCATCTTTGGAAATGTCTTGAGCCCTATAATTAGATCAAGATGTTGAATTTAAGTTCTTTGAATCATACTTCAAGTCATTAGGTCATGCACTGAGTCAAAAGTCAATAATTCACTTATTTCAATCAAAATCCTAATTTGATCAAGACTTGCATTGATGAAGATCTCTTGATTCAAAATTCTGCTTGACACAAGAAGTAAACACACAAGTTGTATTTGTATTTTGTTAAAGATATAATGATGCGTATGAGGTGGTATCTTAGATTAAAAATTAAGATATAATAGATATCAAATGATAACTTTATACTTTCAAATTTGTGAAGATGAATATAGAGAATAAGTGGTTTGAAGAAGAGTGATGAACTTATGAATTGATGATGAATCCATAAAGAATTGGTGGAGGTTTGGTTTTATAGATAGAGTTGGAACCAAAATTAGTTAAATTAATTAGTTAGTTGTGGTTAAAGTTAGTTACAAATGAAATTCAAATGCAATGTAAATGTGAAATTCAAGTGTGATGCACATGTAATGCAAATTTGAATTAAAATGTAATTTGATGAACTTGTATTGTGAAAATGTGAAATTCAAGCGTAATGCAAATGCAAATGTAATGTAATTTATGTGAATTTGCAACACTTGAGATATAAAAGACCTTTTTTAGGATTTTTGTGCAAATTAAAATTGCTACTTTTTTTAATTTCTTTTATGCAAATTAAAATTGCTACTTTTTTTAATTTCTTTTATGCAAGAAAAAATATGGGATTATAATTATTATTATTATTTCTTATCATGCAAATGAACGACAGAGTTAGAAATATAGAGAATGGATCAAAAATGGAAATGAATGTAAAAGTAAAAAAAACTCCATCGTGTACCGGTTATTATTTTCCATGTATTCAAAAAATGCATGGTAAAAAAAAAAACAAAAGCAAATGCAAAGATGCATGAAATAGTAAAAACGATGTTTCACTTATTTTATTATTAAAAATGGAAATGAGACGGCAAACATAAGAATTTGTCGTATATTCTTTTAGATGATTTTTATCGTTTAAAAAATCAAAATTTGGCTAAAGAAAAAGTATATATTAAATAAAAATCGAAATGACCGTGTCAAAATAATTTATTCTAACAAATCAACTACAAATAAAATATCGAAAAAAAGCAATAAAAACAAAAAGACAAAAAATATTCAGACAAAATTAAAATTCGCCAAAGTGATGATCTCTAATGACTTTTAATATTAACGATATATTTATCACGTTGAAAATTTACTCAAAAAATTGTCGATGGGCTAGAGATCTTCTAAAATAAGATTAATGACAAAGTCGCTTATTAAATATTTATTTATAGAAATAAACTTTTAAACACTTATAAAAATTTAGAGTGGAAAAACTATAACCTATATTTGATTTAAGGTGGAGGTTCCCGCTAACAAGACTAGAAATAGTAAAAGAACGATTACAAATATATTTTTTTTATTTAATTCATGATGAAGTAAAGAAGGAGATTGTATTATCTCAAAAATATATTTTTTATTGTGTATTATGTTTTGAAAGGACATGAAGTTATTTCACGAGTCTTGTAGTTGTAAAATTTGAATTCATGTTCTACTGTACAATTAATTTATTTTTCCCATTCTACTATGGTGGTAAAATTTGAATTTATGTTTTAATATAACAATAATTAATATTTTTTCCTTTTTGATACAGAACAGATAATTGACTCTGTCTTGATATCAAGTATACTTTCAGCCACAGTATATGAATTAAAAGTAGTTAATTAATTAAGCTTCTGCAATAGGTAGGTTAGATATAGGGTAAATTCAACAGTGGTAGTAACCATTAAGCTAGTACAAAACATGTTTCGCTATGAATGTGTCATAACCCCACAAACTCCAATTCTTATTGAACTGTCAGCTATATGGAACACTTATTTGTGGTGGGGAACCTCCACATAATAATTTGTATAAATACATTTTTTCATTTCATACTGTATCTACTTTGAATAATAACCATTATAAGTTGCTGCCACTTTCCTTTCATTAAGCACGTGTGAACGGTGTGGTCTTATCCTACCTTCTTCTAATTATTACATAATGAAAATAATTCTGTTTAGTTTGTTGTAATTTTGTTTAGTTTGTTACTAAACAGTTAGTTTGTTATAATTCTGTTTAGTTTGTTACTTAAACAGTATATATAGTGTTGGCGATTTTGTATCACCAACGTATTTTAGTAGTAATGTGATTTCTAAAGGCCGATGCAATTATGCGTTAAGTTCGGAGACGAGTTAGGGAAGTGCGGAGTGCACGCTCGTCGAGCCAATACATAATTGAATACGAATAATTGAAACGGGGTTCCAAGGGGCGAAGCCCCTGGCGGGGTGCGGGGCAGCGCCCCGTTGGGGTTCCAAGGGGCGAAGCCCCTGGCGGGGTGCGGGGCAGCGCCCCTTGGGGTCCAAGGGGCGGACATAACTGTTCCTCAACGGACATAACTGTTCCCCAACGGACATAACTGTTTCCCAACGGACATAAATGTTTCCCAACAGACATATTCGTTTCGAACAAATGTGTCTCTTCGTTTCAATTACTGTTCTCCTATATAAGGAGTCGTTCGGCCTCGGTCTCGCACACAGAAAAACGCATCCTTCTCTCTATAATTAGAATTCGTTTCTTTTGTCGGAAACAGAATTTCTTCGAGAATTATTCCCACAAAGATTTCGTGAACCCAGACAAGAATAGGGTCGAAATACTTTGTTCGGAAAGTGTACGAACACGATTCATCGAAGTTATCCAGGATTATCACACCCTAAATTTCTAACATATAGTATTGTTTTGTATATTCCAAATAAGAATAATACTATGAGTTTATTCCAAAATTAACATGGTATCAGTTTGAATTCTCTTTTTCGCGCCTTTCTTCTTCGCGCCTTCTTCTTCCTTTGCTGCATCAGCTTGATAATGGCGCTTCCTTACTCTGATTTTGCTATCAATCCTTCCAATCCTTACTACATGCACCCTAATGAGAATCCCTCTCTTGTTCTTGTTCAACCTGTTATTGATACCAAGAACTACCAGATCTGGTCAAGATCGATGAAAGTGGCCCTTATCTCCAAGAACAAGATCAAGTTCGTTGATGGCACTCTTTCTCCTCCGCCTATCTCCGACTCTCTATACGAACCTTGGCTGCGATGCAACAATCTCGTCCTCTCATGGCTTCAACGCTCGATTTCTGAGGAAATTGCAAAATCTCTTCTCTGGTATGATCGTGCTTCTCTTGTATGGAAAAGTTTGGAAAAACGTTTTTCTCAGGGAGATATTTTTCGCATTGCTGATATTCAAGAAACTGTTGCTCGTCTTCAACAAGGAACTCTCGATATCTCTTCGTTCTTCACGAAATTGATGACACTCTGGGAAGAAATCGAGAACTTCCGACCAATTCGTGATTGTACTTGCGCTATACCGTGCTCCTGTGGTGTTGCTTCAGACTTACGCAAATTCAAAGAACAAGATAAAGTTATCAAGTTCTTGAAGGGCCTTGGTGACCAATACGCTCATGTTCAATCGCAGATTATGTTGATGACCCCACTACCAACTCTTGATAATGTGTTTAATCTGGTTCTTCAACAAGAACGCCAATTCAACCTTCTTTCACCTTCTGCTTCTTCGATTGAGTCTCAATCGTCTGTGAATCACCTTTCTCAAGCACCTTCTCGTTCTTCTCACAACCCTGGTCGTGGTCGTGGTCGTGGTCGTGGTGGCCGTGGAAACTGACTTTGTACTCATTGCAACTGCATCAATCACACCATTGAGACTTGTTTCATGAAACATGGCTATCCCCCTGGATTCCAACAACGCAAGCCTACTACATCTGTGGGGAATTCTGTTGATTCTACAGTGAACTCGATTCAAGATGCTGCTTCTCCTCAACTTGAGGCATTATCTTCCTCTGCTTCCACATCAAACACCAGTCCAAGTGCTTTGCCTACGATTCAAGAGCAATACACTCAGATTCTGCAGCTCCTCCAACAGTCTAATTTGAAATCTCCTTCACCTCCCTCGATTAATTCAGTTTATACTGCTAATTTTGTGTCCCATACCTCTCCTCATACTTCCTCTGGTAAGAATTCCTCGAATCTTCCTTGTCATAACTGGTGGATCATTGACACAGGTGCCACTGATCATATCACCCATATCTTTTCCAGTTTCCTTTCCACATACCACATTGCACCTAAATCTATGACAATGCCTAATGGTGACTCTGTCACTACAACTATTGTTGGTTCAGTTTTACTATGTGATTCACTTGTCCTTCACAATGTTTATTACTTCTCTTTATTTCATGTCAATATTATATCTGTCACCACTCTTTTTGACTCCAATTTATATGATGTGAAATTTTCCCCTAATTGCTGTCAAATTATGCAGTTGTCCCAATCCAAGATGACTGGATTTACAGCTAGGAGGATTGGCAAATTGTATGTTCTTGATGCCACCCCACCTAAGGCCATCTCTCCCACATCTGGCTCTGTCAACACCTCCTCTTCTCCCCAATTAGAACCTGCTAAACACGATCCTGCTACTATTTGGCATCTTAGGCTTGGACACTTAAGTCCTTACATACACAAATGTATTTCCTCTCAATTTCCTTTTGTCACCTACAATGACAATCATAAGCCCTGTAATACTTTCCATTTGGCTAAGCAAAAACATTTACCTTTTACTCACAGTAATACTAAGTCTGTTGCCATCTTCGATTTACTTCATGTTGATATTTGGGGCCCTCTTTCCACACCTTCCATATGTGGCCACAAGTATTTTTTAACCCTTGTAGACTATTACAGCAGGTTTACTTGGACAATTTTTATGGCCAACAAAAGTGAAACCAGAAACCATTTAATTCACTTCATATCCTTTATCGAAACTCAATTCAACAAGAAACTCAAGTGCATTCGTAGTGATAATGGTCATGAGTTTCTCATGACCACTTTCTACCTTTCTAAAGGAATCATTCATCAAAAGTCTTGTGTGGAAACGCCTCAACATAACAGAATCGTGGAAAGAAAACATCAGCACATTTTGAATGTTGCCCGTGCCCTTTTTTTCCACTCTCACCTCCCTCATAACCTTTGGCACCTTTCCATACAACAAGCCATTCATATTATAAACCGTCTTCCCACTCCTCTTTTAAACAACCACTCTCCCTACCAAAAACTCCATTCTACTCCTCCCAGCCTTAACCATATGAGAGTCTTTGGTTGTCTTGCCTATTCTTCGACCTTGCTTAACCATCGCACTAAATTCGAACCAAGAGCAAGGAAATCTATTTTTCTTGGCTACAGGGAAGGCACAAAAGGCTACCTTCTCTATGATCCTATCACACATGAATTTTACATTTTAAGGAATGTATTCTTTTATGAAACTGTGTTCCCTTTTGCATCCATTCCACCTGAACCTAATCCTATAATTCCTACTCCTGACCCTCCTTCCCTTGATTCACCTGATATTTTCACCAACAATCCACCCATCTCACCTCCACCATCAAATGAACCTTCCTCTCCTACCTCTCTCCCCCTGCCAGATTCTCCCACTAACCTCTCTTCTTCCTCAAATGACACTAACAACTCCCCTTGCCCCTCCCCTCCTGTGCCAACCAGAAAATTCAATCGAAATATTAAACCTCCAGCTTATCTATCTGATTATTACTGCAATTTGCTATCCCCCATGCTGCCACCATCTGACTCAGGTTCCTCTAACTACCCTCTCTCTTCTGTATTATCTTATAGCCAATGTAGTCCCGATCACAAATTATTTTGTCTATCCATAATCTCTTTCACAACCAAAAACCTATAAACAAGCCTGCAAGTTTGACTGTTGGAACAATGCTATGAAATCTGAGTTAGATGCTCTTGAATCTACAAATACTTGGTCTGTTATTTATTTGCCTGTAAGCAAACAATTGATTGGTTGCAAATGGGTCTACAAAATCAAGCATCATGCTGATGGATCCATCGAACGATACAAGGCCCGTTTAGTAGCAAAAGGATATACTCAGCTGGAGGGTGTGGATTATTTCGACATTTTTTCACCTGTTGCGAAGCTTACTTCTATTCGAACCCTTCTCTCAGTGGCTGCCATTAAGAATTGGCACTTGGAACAACTCGACATCAAAAATGCCTTCCTTCATGGTGATCTACATGAGGAAGTGTATATGGATCTGCCTCCTGGATTCCTGCCCCCTGCTTCTTCGACCAACGAAGTCTGCACTTCTTCCACCAACAAAGTTTGCACTTCTTCTGCTCCTTCGACCAACGAAGTTTGCACTTCTTCGACCAACGAAGTTTGCACTCCTTCGACTAACGAAGTTTGCACTTCTTCGACCAACGAAGTTTGCACTTCTTCGACCAACAAAGTTTGCAAATTGCATAAGTCTTTATATGGCCTGAAGCAGGCTAGCAGACAGTGGTTTTCGAAATTGTCCACTGCCCTTATCTCTCTTGGCTACTCATATTCCTCTGCTGATCATTCTTTTTTTACAAAATCACATGACTCTTCTTTTACTGCCGTATTAGTCTATGTTGATGATATTGTCTTAGCCGGTAATGATTTGCAGGAAATCCAATATGTCAAATGCTTCCTTGACTCCACTTTCAAAATCAAGGACCTTGGTAGGCGTAAATATTTTCTTGGTCTAGAAGTTGCCAGATCAACTCACGACATTTTTCTCAATCAGAGAAAGTACGCTTTGGAATTGCTCGAAGACAATGGCTTATTGGCTACTAAACCTTGCTCTACTCCCTTCGATTCCTCCTTGAAGCTTCATGATGATAACTCACCACCTTTCGAAGATGTCACAGCTTATCGAAGGCTTGTTGGAAAACTTCTATATCTGACTACCACCAGACCTGACCTTGCATTCATCGTTCAACACCTCAGCCAATTCATCTCACAACCTATGCAAGTTCATCATTCCGCAACAATTCGAGTACTCAAGTATCTCAAAGGTGCTCCTGCCAAGGGTTTGTTCTATTCATCTTCCTTTCCACTCAAACTCTCTGGCTTCGCAGACTCAGATTGGGCAAGTTGCCCTGCTACCCGCAGATCCGTAACTGGATATTATGTGTTCCTTGGCAATTCCCTCATATCCTGGAAATCCAAGAAGCAGTCTACAGTATCCAAATGAAGTTCAGAAGCGGAATACAGGACCTTGGCAAGCTTGACTTGTGAATTGCAATGGCTGCAGTATTTGTTCAAGGATCTCCACATCTCCTTTGATCAATCTAGATCAGTCTATTGTGACAACAAAAGTGCTATCTACCTTGCTCACAACCCCACCTTCCATGAACGGACAAAACATATCGAAATTGACTGCCACGTCATTCGTGAGAAAATATAAACTGGTCTCATCCACCTTTTACCAGTTTCTTCTGCTGCTCAATTGGCAGATGTTCTCACCAAGCCTTTGGCAGCTCCCTCTTTCGATTCTCTTATTTCTAAGCTTGATCTATTAGACATCCATAGTCCAGCTTGTGGGGGGGCTATTACATAATGAAAATAATTCTGTTTAGTTTGTTGTAATTCTGTTTAGTTTGTTATTAAACAGTTAGTTTGTTATAATTCTGTTTAGTTTGTTACTTAAACAGTATATATAGTACTGTTTTATATATTCCAAATAAGAATAATACTATGAGTTTATTCCAAAATTAACACTAACCATAATTGTTAAGCCATTTATGTAATATATTAAAATAATTAACGAAAAATGATAATGCTAATCTTGATTTATAATTTCTAAAGAAAAGTTTAAAATAAGGTACTTCTAAGTTTTAATAGAAAAAAGGTCAGACCCACATTCTCATACCCTACTCCTTAGCCTCGACTAAGGACAATTGTTTTAGACGGACCAATATAATCTCATTTACTTTAATCGATATCAAAGATAACTTATATATTAATCCAACGAAACACATATTTTATATATATATATATATATATATATATATATATATATATATATATATATATATATATATATATATATATATATATATATATATATATATATATATATATATATATATATATATATATATATATATATATATATATATATATATATATATATATATATATATATATATATATATATATATATATATATATATATATATATATATATATATATATATATATATATATATATATATATATATATATATATATATATATATATATATATATATAAAAGAACTTTCAACGGTTGAATCAATTAATAAATGTATTTAAGCCCCACTCAATTGTTTGATTATTAGAAGGACAAAGGACATGTTTTAAGCAATCAAGCACAATGTCTCACAGCTCATGTCCTTGTCCCATTCAACTTGTAACTCCATATTCACCGCGCTTATTATTCCACCGCAACGCAATGCTTCTTATCTTTGACAAAATCGCTTCTTTCATTGGTTTTGGACTTATACAAAAACATCTCAATCTATACTTGTCCACACATAACTCTTGTTTTTTACTCATCGATGATAACATAACATGTCACTTAGAACCGACTTCTATAATCGCCACTTGACAAAGATTGATTAATCTATACATAACATACGTTTAGCAACTTAATCAATCTTAGTTAAGTATCTAAATTCAACACTTTCTATCATATGGTGTTAACTACTCAAGAGGGTTTTGCAAGCTGCAATGAAGAAGAACTCTGGTACATCTCAGAAGCTAGGTTCTTTCCTAAGTCCAAGGGAGAAAAACATTGAGAATCAAAAGAGTTGGAATTCAGAGAGGGTTTTGTTGCAACCAACAACAAGCAGCAGCAGTAGCAGCAACAGAAAACAAGGGTTTGTGGCTGGTTTTTCACCTTTCAACAGTGGAAGAGCTGTACCTTCTAAATGGGATGATGCAGAGAGATGGATTTGTAGTCCAGTTTCAGTTTCAGGTTCAGGTTCAGGTTCAGGCTATGTGCAACATCAGAGAGGAACAAAATCAAAAAGTGGTCCTATTTTGCCTCAAGGAACAGCTTATTACTCGAACTATTCGCCTGCTGTTCCACTGCGGAATGGTTTGGTGGTGAAGAACTTGATGATGAATTCTCCTTTTACAACTGGTGTGTTGGCACCAGATGTTGTTTCTGTTCATCATTATTATGGACATGATAATCTGTATGCTCCGCGTTATGATGTTGAAGATAGTGATTCAGTGGTTAATGAGAACGGTGTTGATTTTACGTCTGGGATAAACGCCCCTTCGTGGTCAGAACTGCTTTCTGACCCGTCTTCGCCTAATTCTCATGGTATGAAGTTCTTGTTCTCAGTTACCATAACTATGTTGCTTTTATGTGTAAATGAATTACAAGGTGTATAGTTTTTTATTACAGATGAGAAGTGTGATAGAAGTAAGAATGAGGGGACTGTGATGTCTCCTATGTCAAAAATTGATAGAGGGACACAAATGAGCTCTCCAGAGACTGAAAATGATGACCATTCATCTCCGAAATCATCTTCCCCAATTCTGGCCATGGATCAAAAAAGTTGTCACTCAGAAAAGTTAGAGATCAGAGATGTTCAGGTAGACTTTCAGGCTAATGTTGATAAGGGGTCTAAGAGTTATGCATCCAAGCTAAAGAAAAGTGGTATAGAAGGCAAAGTTTCAGGTTTGGATATTGCAGAGTCAAGTTTGGACACTTCCATTTCCAAGTATGTTACGTATTGGATACTATCTTGTTCATTGAATGGGTTTAAGAGCGAAAATTATGTTGTTCTGTTTATGTATTTATCAATAAAGTTTCATTTTAACGCAGGTTTGAGAGAGATGAAGCTAAAATCGCTGCATGGGAAAGCTTGCAGAAAGCAAAGGCTGAAGCTGCAATACAAAAACTTGAGGTGTGTATAGTGAATAAAAGTAGTAGCATATAACCATATAGAAAAGCTTGTAAACATGGGAATATACAGTCTATAATACATTAGTCAGTGACTACAGCAGAGGCATCTTAAGTTCTCTTGCCTGATTATGGAAGTGTTTGACACAGATGAAATTGGAAAAGAAGAAATCTTCATCAATGGATAAGATTCTAAACAAGCTGAGAAGGGCTCAGATGAAAGCTGAAAAAATGAGAAGCTTAACACCAGATCAACAGGAGCAGCATGTTTCCAAGACTTGGAAGATATTTTCATCAGCAAAGTATGGCAAAATATGGTTTCCAAACAGCTGCTTCACCAGCCAAGCTCTGTGATCAATTCCATATACACACCCCATGTTCATTGTAGCTTTTTATAACTTTTTTTCAGGAAAACCTGTTAGAAAAATCATATTTCAATTCACAGACCCAACTTGGCATAGACTTTAGCACTTCACATATATCCATAAATAGTCAACTGAGCATTTTCTTAATACCATTTGTTGTATCTTAAAACTGTGGATGAGGCAAAGAAATAAGCCTTCCATGCGTGCTGCTTGTATCTAAATCAGGATGATTCCTCTGCATAGAACTTGCTTTTCTTTTATCGCCAATTGACCAAATTTTCTTTTAGGGGGATATACTAACCCATAGCGCAGGTGATTCAAATTATCCCATTGTCAATTTAAATTGGAAAACAATATTCACTATAATAGGGATCATTTGCACTAAATAGGGCACTGCAAAAGTCGGCTGAAAAACAGTCGATTATCTACACAATGATACATAAACGAGACTGCTAGTTAATTCCAGATCATGAACACTTCCAGTACGACAACACAGATCATTTCCATAAATAAAGTTTAACCCGGTCTTTTCTAGAATAAATTACAACCCATTACCAAGTCAATGAAGAGATAACAGGCGCCATAGTCAGCACTTTAATTGGGTACAGGATGATAAATTGTTCAAGCAAAAAGAAAATAAGTATTTCTGCATTACAATAAATTAGGTAAAATCCAATATTTAATGCTTACAACTTCATAATCTATTAATTAATACTAGAGGACCTGCACCACAGTTCGAAGACAGCCATACTAGCATTAAGCAATATCACCAAAATATCACCAATAGAACTTGTGCCATACTAGTATGGCCTATACCTCCAATCCGCTCTTGATGGCCTTCCAAGCTGCTCTTGATAATCAGCTCTTGATGGCCTCCCGAGCTGTTCTTGATAATCTACTCTTGATGGCCTCCCACTGGGAACTCCATAACCCCACTACAAAAGAAAACAATGTATAAACAAAAAGCTAAAAACACTAGTGCAATGTAGATTATCAATGTTTTTATGACTGATTGAAAACAAAATATTTAATACAGCACATACTGCACTTGTACTAATGCAAGAACCAATATACCATTAAATGCCTAAATTCCAAAGATATTGATGTGGCCAATTTTTGGACAAATTATCCACATAAACTCATTAGTGTGTATACTCACATCATCGTAGTCTAAACCACCATACATCCTCCCATAACTTCGCATTGGACCACCATATCCTCCAAAAGGTTCCATACTGCTCATCATAAAATTTTCACTGGGCCCAGCGTCGTCAACAGGTGTGGCTGAATCTATTGCCACCTGCAGGTACAAGCTGCTTGTCAATCAAACCATACTTCAACAATAAAACATACATACAAGTCCAAAGCTTATAGCAACGGGAATTTACATGCATATATATATATATGTGCACAAGGTTGCACAAGTTCAATTCTTCTGAAACATGTGCATACAAAAACATTCACAGTTGAGTTCATCTTGATGTTCGCAACATGATTTTGTCATAAGAATTCAAACTTTTCACAAAAGTGTAAATGGTAAAGATCATCAAATGTAAAGATCTGCTAGATAATGTAACTAATGTGAAAAAAAGACAGCAATAAACCAGGAATCCAAACTTTTCATAACTCATTCCCTACTAATGGAAGGTGTCAACTCGTTAAGCTTCGAAAAATCCAACTTATCTAAGGCTATCCCAATCACAACATGTTTAAATCAGGAATGGACATTTCTGGTCAAGAACAAAACAGAGCTGAGAGGAAATTCTTGTTTCATGGACGGCTCAATCAGTCTGCTTCAAGTTATGGGATCCTAGAGGTTGTGATAGTTTATAGCAGTTATTTAACTTAATTACAGCAATTGTATTTCCTTTGTTTTTATGTAACCAACTCAGCAGAAAAGATTCTCAGAGTATCGTTAATTATAATACCAATTCCATTCAATATATATAAATCATCATTTACTCGTTTATACCAGATCTATCGAACACCTACAGTTTTATATTTTTGATGCAATAGTAATACAATAGCAATGCAGAAGCAAAGCCAACCTGGTGTCCACAGATCTCATGAGACCTTCGAGAGACACGATCTGCTACACCTTCTTCAGCAAAGGTAACAAATCCAAAACCCCTGTGACCTGTTCTCTTAGGATCCTACACATGAAAAGATAGTTGAGTTAATCAAATTTAAACACCGGTTTAAATTTTTTTATTCATATCTTACTCTAGGAATGTAAACATCTTCTATATGGCCAAATCTTCCAAAATATTGGCGGAGATCGTCAGAATTTGCTTCAGGTGGGAGACGACCAACAAAAATCTTTTTGCTAATTCTCCGACGAGGCTCTCCCCCTAATTTATAAAGTTTGATTGTCAGTATGAAGCAATATTAGTTATTTTAATTGAACAGAGGTGAGCAATGCTTCCATGCTTACTTCCATAAATTGGGCCAGGATGGTCGTACAAAGTAGGAGCTCCAAGTGCTGCATATCTAGTTGCTGTAGAAATATATGCATTGTATGCACCATATCCTCCCTGTGACATTCTGCCAGTTGGCTTAATGTCATCTTCCTATAAAAATGGTACAACAAAATTATAATACAGAAAAATTAAAATGATCCATCCAATATCCTTCAATAGTTAGGTCTAAACAACATGGAATTGAAACCCACTAGTATTATTTTATTTTATTTTGAAAAACGCCTTCATTAGACATGGAGCACCATTCTGGAATTTCACAAACTATTATTCCATAATATGAGAAGCTATTCAAACACTTGCCTTAGGTGTAGCTCGATCAACCACTACCGCAGTACCTCCGAGTTCATGGGTTTCTGACATCAAAATCTCCACAGATTCTGCACAATAGAACAACTTCGTTAGAGCAAACATTAATGGTGCGGATAGTACACATGAAAATAGTGCAGATAGCAAGTACGGTCAAAACTCCCCTTTTTCAAGTTATAACCAAGATCCCTACATAACTACCAAAGATAACTTCTAGGAAAATAAGCATGATAAATAGCATATATTTAAAATATGCGGACAGTTATATTATAAGTAAAGCACATGCATAGGCTACAATAAATGGCCCAACCTGCATTTTCAAAAGTGATAAAACCAATTCCACGATGCATCTTTGAGCCTTGATCCTGTTGGAAATACATAAAAAATTATATGATAAAATTCAAATTAATAATAAATAGAAGAGTAAATTATGCATAAGTCTTCAATGCACAGTCAACGGGAGGAAAATACCTTTGGCATGTACAAATCTGTTATATCTCCATATTTCTCAAAATGACTGCAATAAAAAGAAGAAAAAAGGAGGACATAAGACAACTTATATAAATTTCCTCATATATTCTTGATAAGAGTATATTACCAAAGAAAAAGAACTCGTAAGTCTGGATTTTTTAAACAAAGATACCAACAATTATATACCTTCTAAAAGTTGCTTCTGTTACTGATTGTGGAATCCTGGCCACAAAAATTCTGGTAACTTTTTTGGCTGGGGCCCTCATCTCCTCCTTTAAAATGTAAATGTAAACATCAAAGAATTAGTATTGCAATTATAACAGACAGTTTTATATTTTCTACAAGTAAAGAAGAAATGAACCACTAGATTTTAAGTTTCAAAGAAATGTTTTTGGAGAAAAAGGATGATGCACCAATAGTGTAAATTAATTTTACACTGTCAACCAATGACGATCATGCATCCCACCAAGTCAAACTGAAATTTTTAAATTACTTTTATGACATGGCAGAGTGATATATTTCTATTGGATGATAGTGTAAAAAAAATTTACACTGTCAGTGCATCTTCATTAAACTCATGTTTTTGTAACCTTTGGTGTAGCCACTTTGACTTCAAGCATCCTATTACCAAGAACATGTTCAGCTGACAATACTTCCTGCAGCCAAAAAGACATACAATTCAAGATATACAAGTAGAAGTGAGTGTGATATACAAGTAGATGTGAGTGTGACCTGCAATACAAGGTGAAAGTTACCTTGGCATCATCCACTGAAGCAAATGTAACATATCCAAAACCACGAGATCGTCCAGTTGAACGCTCCTAAATTAAAATAAGTAGATTAGACTGCATATCCAGCAAACTTAATGGTATAGGGGAGATCAAACATACCCCTATAGATAACATTTATATTTCACATTCAGTGTGAAGGTGATAAAACAAATTTTGATCTTATTCGCATATAGTCTAAGCATGTTGCTTTTTCTCTTCGGTTTTCAGATAATTAAGCTGGGAAATGAACTATAAGAGTGTGCAGGGAGTTTTCTGTGCATAATATGTGATAGCATTTCTATATATGTAGTTCATTTTAGTTATTTTTAACATAGCCAGTGCCAAGCAAAAGTGATATAAGAGGGTAGAGTTAGGTAGTCAACATCAATGTAACACTTGGTCAAATTTTAATAAGACGGATTAACCATACGAAGTAACCTTATTTAATCTATCAGGGAAGCAAAATAAAAAGAACCAAACTCTTCAAAACTCTCATTAAAGAACCATTTTGATGTTTTTAGAATTATATGACCAAACTATTGACAGATGTATCCTTCGTTGTTCATCTTGGATGCTGGAGCAGAGCGGTCAACCCAAACTGGAAAAGTGGTGCGGTCGTTGCGGTGTGACTTAACCACAATTTGTTCTTTAACATAAAAACGGTGATAACAGTATTGGTGTCAGCACCTGCCAATACCATTTTGTCGCCGTTTTCTAAAACCTTACTAAAGCTCAACCCACTTCCTATTGTAGTGGGCCCATCATTCACAAAAGACAAAATAAACATAAAAAAATAACAATTAAAACCTTAAAACAAATATTACTTAATGGCTCCTTTACTCAAAATAAGTATCACTCAGCGATTCTTTAACCTAAAACAAAAAAGCATTTTCTGTTTTTCCCTTTTATCACAAACAAGTGGGAGTCCTGAACTGGCCATAAAACAAACAGCTGGCCATAAAACACAAAGCTGTCTGGAAAACAGAGGTAGACTTAGTCCTTGTAGGAAGGAAGGCAACCAGAAACAGTGAGAAAATCCAGGTTATGCATCTTTTCTTTCAGATTTCCCTCGTGAATGATTCCAACGCAATTTGCAAACACGACAGCTGCACTTGCAAAACGCTATGCTACCAGATGATAGTATTGCTGCAAGGCTCCACCCTGCACAATAACTCAGCAACTGTGCACGACGATAGCAGTGTATTAAGGGAGTAGATTATAACTGAACAAATTACAAAAGCCCAGCCTTGTAACTAACTGCAAACCAACTGTCTGACACAGTGCAATTTATTGCATAGCTTTGGAAGACAAAAATGGTTTATTACTCTAACCGGTTAGCAACGATATTTCAATAACACGCTCTTGGATAATGGGCACACGCGCTTCTTTATTAAGTTAGCAATTGAATAATGAGCACGGCACGCTTGTTTATACATACAAACATCATTGATATGGTAAACAATCAATCCTGAATTGCATAATTAATCAAAACAAAGAAAAATGGGTAGTTAATATTAACCTTCATGACAATGCAATCTTCTAGTTCACCATATTTGCTCATGTATTCTTTCAAGCCCTCAGTGTCAACATCCCACGGGATACCCAACACCTAATATGCAATTTTGTGAACACAAATCATCAAACAAACAAACAAACAAACATACAAAACAAGTAACCAGTTTAAAACCTAAAAGAAACAAATTCAAAATTTTGATTATTGCAATTAAAAGGTAAAAAAAAAACATAACGAATTGAATCTGCATAACTAACCACAAGCTTTCGTTGTTCCATTCGAAATTTGAACAAAGATTAACTTTAGAGATTGAAAAGCTGTAGAGGAAAAAATCCCTATGCACCACTCTGAAAGGGAAAATTAACAAGAAAAACAAAAAAACTCTATCCACCTCTTGGTATCTCTCAGCGTTCTCACACCTCTCTCTCTAAAAATCTCACACTTTCTCCTCCTCCCTGCACATAACAAGCACACTTCTTTCTCACACAAAAAAATCGCCATCATCATCAAATGAAAAATCTGCTTTTGGGGTTGGATTTAGATAAAACGAAATGCGAAAAATTGAAAGAATTTGGTGAATTAGCCTCTCACTGACCTTGATGAAACCGAAACTCAAAACCCTAATTTGGAGATCTCGCTCGCTAGATCGCTCTATCTATCTCCCTCTATTGCTCGCTCGCTCGGTCGCTCGTTCCGAACCGTCTCTGCCTCCTGTTTGTGTCTCAGAACATTTTACCAAACATCATTAAAATACATAAGACAAATGTCAATTGGGCTTGGCTGGACCCAAGGTTCGGTTTTTTCTGAACCGGATGAGAAACCGAAACACTCTCTCTCTCTTCTACTATGAAGCTAATACTAATAAATTGAGCAATCTTCCTAATTTGCCCTTTCCAATTTTTGAATTTACACTACTAAATGGATATATAGGTAATTAACAAATTAGTTTCACTATTTTCCTAACTATTGACAACCCAACATCAAGTGTGCTATTTTGATTGATCCAATTTAAAATATTATATTACCCTCTATGTAATGCTTATCTTTCTTAACCTTTCAGCTTTCATTAACCTATTGACAAACATGCTCTCTCTCTCTACCCTAAGTCGGACTTATCAAGACTTTCTTCTTCATCTTTCTCTAATGTAATTGTAGTTCCTAAACCCACTACTTTGCTAAACGTATTATGTTTCTTTTGTAAGTCATTCTTCCATTAGCAAAATAATTTTCTTTAAACTCACTAGTTTGTTAAATGTATCATGTTTTTGTCATGTTTCTTAAAAAGACTTTCCCCAAATGATGGAAAAACGAAAACAGTTTTACTTTTGGTTGTTCTTGATGAATTTTTTGTTGTTTTTCGTGTTTATGGTTATTTTTCATATTTTTGTTCATACTTATTTAGGTCTATAATTTTTTGTTCATACATTTTGTATTTGTTGTTTTCCCAGTGTTTACATTTCATTTTATATTTGTTATCTTAGGAGACGGATTTACATTTTCTCTCTCAATAGTTATTTTTCATAGTGTTTTGTATTTGTTGTTTTCTCAGTGTTTACATTTCATTTTCATATAGTTTCTAGATTGCCAAGTCTTTCTAATGCTTGGAATGGCTCACGACTTTACATAAACTTAGATCATCCACAAGTTGATTCATTCAAAGCCAGGAAAAAATATCTTCATTAACAATGTATATTCATACTATTGAATCCTTATTCTAACTCGGGGGTTAATTTTGATTTCTAATTTTGCAGTTTTGGAACAGTTGACTTAGCTAATGCACATACACTTTATCTTTCACTAACTTCTGATTCAAATATTTAACCCACTAACAAAAACTGGACTAGCTCTCATGAGGTCATGAGTATTCGTGATATTTTTGAAGACGAAAAGGTACCTCTCTTTTTATTTAATCAAGATCGCAATTTTTTATTTTCATATACTAATTGTTTTTTGAATGTATAACCTTCCCGCATAAGTATTGTTTCGCAACAACTATTGGCACTACGATGTGTTTCAAAGCTTCTAGGTTTGGATGGTATTATGAAACTTGCCCTTCAGGCAAATCTTCGAACAAGTCGGCCAGGAAGACATTTCAGTGTGACTGTGGAGTTAAGGATGTTGAACCTGTCACTAAGTGAGTCATCCGTATTTTTAATTCATGCTAATTGTAAAATTTATCCATCCAATTCTACTATAACATTTTCAGCTTTTTGTATTATAGATTCAAAATCAAAGTTGAAGTTGAATATGGTAGCCACAAGGGAACATTTGTATTTTGGGATAAGGATTCTTTACCTTACACTAAGGCAACTGATATTGAATTAAGACAAATCATGGCTTAGGTGAGAAAATCTTTTACTTAGCCTTTTCTTTATTCTTACAGCCAGCCAAACATTTCATAACCATATTCTTAAATACGTTCTTGCTTACATAGGCTGGAGAAGACAACCCTAAAATATGGCCAGTGCACCTTGACATTCTGCTTAAGAGAGACATGGCATTCCATATCAAATATCAATCTACTTACGAACAATTTTCAATTGTTACAATACTTAATGGGGGCAATGTTTACAATAGATTGAAGAGTTATCTAACTCCTCATGAGGTACAAATACATTAGATCTCAATGACTTTGTTACATTATATATGCTTATATGTGTCAAACATATTTATTTTGTACATTTTCCCAACAAACATCAAATTTCTCTCTTATGGATTTCTCCACTACTGATCCAATAATCCATCCCACTTAATCTCTTGTACAACCACTATTATTTTGCACATATAATACTATGTTAAAATTTAGATTTTTTTTACAATAATTATTAATCTTATATTACTATCATTAATAGATACCACTTACTGGTGACCAATGCTTGTCTGCTCAACCATCCTCAACAGTTAACCAAACCGGTAGTCCTTCTGCAAGTTCAAGTAGCACACCTCCAAAAAGGGTTGTTGCCACAACATCCGTTAATGATGCATTTGACGATCCAGACATAACTCCTAAACAATCAACCACTAAAGCCAAGCCAGGAAAGAAAGTCAAGCATTTAAAGAAGGAGTGACATGCTGGCCCTATTTCATCTACATGGTCATGGTTTCATGCATCATTTATTTGGCACCATATTTTGTAAGGATTGATTCCAAATTGATATGTTTTGTGTCTGCTGTTGGGTGTGCCTAAACTTTTGATGCAAACTATTGTGCCTAAACTGACCATTTACTTTTTATGTAATGCACTTTATTTACCTTATGTGAATTCCCTTTGATGCATTATTTTGTAGCTCTTCTCTCATCATTTAAGACATATGTACTATTTAAGACATATGTACTACACTTTTAAAGTTATGTGAATTACCTTTGATGCATACTTTTAGTTCAAAAAAACTAGCCATTATCTACATATGCTTAGTTCGAATTGGAAGCTATCAATATGCATTTTTACTTTCCCCTATCATTTAAACTATACACGACCTGTCATGATCAGTTCAACCATGTTCGATACACCTTTACTATAATAGTTCCTTTAAGTTATGCATAGTGTAAAAATCCTCATCCGTATTTGCTAACTTATATCTATTTCTAAATCTTAGCCTGACTGCATTGGGTGAAGAGAAACAACTACAAATGCATAAATTTATAATACTTTACATCTTTAGAAACTTCTACTACGTTTGAACATTTACAATTGACACTTACTAATAGCATGTAATAATGATGCAATTTATGCTTATTGGTATTATTATAACACAACATTTACGCAATTACATATGCATATACATACTATATACAATGAGAAACAATGTTTAAATAACTAACAACATATACATATTATCTACAACGATCTTGCAGTAGCAACAGTATCACAACAAAGAGATCAAGGTGGTGCACTTAGAATACATTTATACATAAACTGATTATGTTTGAATTATCAATGCCACTATATAATTTTGGAAATTCTCGTGTTTTTTAGGTCTTCTATCCCCTTTAGATTATATTTCCAACTTCGATAGGATAATCAATTATATAAAGGGTTGCATGTTAGTTCCCTATGTATTTAAACAAGAATGCCAAACTGGTTTGACATGCTTAGGGTAGTTCCTTATGATTAACCGTTATGCAATTTCAAAATAAGTCTAATGCATGTGACCATAAAAATATATAGTTTGGAAATGAATTAATATTATTGTTTTTTTCGAGCCAAAACTCTTTGTTTTGATCTTTGAAATGGAAGGTTTATAGAAACTTTATCTTCATTTTTGCATCATGACAGATAAATGATGTGACAATATTATAGCTATTTGAAATTTTATCATACTTAATGTCATTTCATAATTAAATGCTAAACATACCTTTATAAATCTTTCCATGCTCTACTGGCTTTTCTAGGGTGTATGGTACGAAGTTGGCAACGGTTCAACTACTTCTCCAGCGGTCAGATTTGTGTAATGATTGTTAATTTAGTATTATTATATTGCTTTTGCTTCAATGGCTGGATAACAAGGTACATGCACAATTTTCTTTTTGTGTTCATTTTCCTGTGCTACCTGCATTTAGACAGTAGGATACATTGAAACTACAACATCTTTGTAATGATACCATGTTAGTGAAATATATTACCCTTCGAATTCAATGGAACAGGCTAACTAGAATAAGCAATTACATTTGACTAGCTTATAAATAATGTCTTCCAATGTGATAATTTATTTATGGACCTAATATCTTTTTCAATAGGACCATTTTGCTGAAACTACTAGTTGTTATGTTAACTCAAGTATTTTGAAGACAATGTTTCTGACAATTATATTGGAAGACCCACAAAAAAATTTCAAAACATATTTGGTTTATTTTCAGAATTAACTACACTTCTCAACTGCATTGGTAGGCTAACTGCAATTTCAAACAAAAAACACATTTGACCAGAAACAATAATTTTGCAAATAGAAGGAAATACCATTTACACCAGGTAAATAATTCCAACTATTGTGACTCTCATAACAAGGGAGTTTATGCACACAGTTAGACTTTACATTGTATCCATGGTTGATCATCATAACAATATTCTATTAAGAATAGGGTAACTTGACAAGGTCCATGTTGATTTATTGATTATTATTGGTTTGTATCTATACTCGGTGGTGCGCATGATTATTCAAGGCACCTTTTAAGTGAACTTAATTTGTCTTCAAGTCTTAGAATATTGAAAGCATACTTTGTATGTGCTTAAGATAAAGCTTTAAGAATAATAGGACATACGAATGTAACTTGGAAATGCAACACACTAACTATATTTGTTCTTATTGTTCATGTAACTCGGAAATGCACCACACTAACTATTATAAATGATGTAACATGTTTAGGCATTATTTGCAAATTGACGTGTCTTTCTATTCATTACATGTAATCTTTGATAGTAGTGAATTAAGTCAAAGACAACATATGATATGTTTTAAATATAAAGTAATTAATTCAGTTAAGGGTGTTACACTTATTTATACCATATATGGCAAACATTCATGTTATGTTTAATTATGTAGATTATGGAGCCTAACGACAACATAGGATCGGGAAAAAAATTAGGGCTATGAGATCACTTATTATGAAGGAAAATCGTTTGAAGCGGCAAAAAGTTAGTCCCCAGCAACATATAGTTTAAAATAACATTCTTCTTCAGTCAGATAACTTGTCACGGAGATAATCATTAAACGATGTTACTCCGTCAATGCAGAACCAAAAATCTATTGCACAAGTAGTGGAAGAAGGTATTATGCTAAGTGCGTGTTTTCAAGGTTCTGCACCTAGCCTAAACAGACATGACTTTAGAATAAATATCAGGTCATCACAAATTGATTCTTTAGGAACTAATTTGATGTCAAAGTTTTCTACTTATTCTGACTTTCTCCCTAATGAAAATGCACAAACTTCTACTGTGGATGCAACACAACATCGGTTGGGTGATCCTCGCAAAAACATCCTTGAGGTGGGAAGTTCTTCTTATAAAACCATGTAAGTTTGTTTTCATCATCGAATTAATTAATCTCTGACACCTAATGACGTTTGGATTTTTAGTATGTTAACTACCCCGTTAATAACTTTTTCAAGTCAACAAGTTGTAAAACATCAATGCCATTTAAGCAGAAGAATATCCTTATTGTTACATTACATGTGCATATAAGGTCTTGTTATTTAATATAAAATAACTCGCATCATTTAAGAAAGAATTGTATTAGATATTTGGAAAATGTTCAAAATCTCATAACTTTATGTTATAGGGGTCCACAAAATAATAGCCAACCAAATGTGAAGACTCGCGTTAACATTGTAGAACCGTTGCAAGGAACTGTACATAAACATGCACATGCAGAAGTTGCAACTTCTGTTCGAGAATGAAATTTTTGTTCGGGAATTCAACCAGAGTATAATTCATACTATTCCTTTATTTATCAATATTATGTTTAGCTTGAACGACTAATTATGTTATGTATGCTACTACTCGTGTTTATAAAGCATTAGTTATACTAATCCTTTATTTATCAATGTTATGTTTAGTTGAATATCATAATTAGTTGTACTCGTCTTTTGTAACAGTTATTTGTGTGAAAGACTTATACCAGAGCTACAACCAATACCAAACTAGGTCGTGGCAGGCCTAGGAAAGCATTGGGAGTGCCAAATCTCGCCTTGAATTTGAGCAAACACATTCCTAATCATGTTGCCAATATATCAACTTCCACTTCTTACAGAATAGTTGAAGCTAATTCACAAACTAGGTACATGTTACTATAGTGCAATCAATAAATTTGTATTTTAGCATTAAATAATTCGTAATCAACTTGGCATATATTAATTCAACTTCTGTGCATTTTCATACTTAAGCAGGAATTTTAGTAGAACAAAATTGCCTGACCATAATATCACGCAGCAACATAGGCGACATGTTACCTCCGTGGACATACCAGTGTCAAATTCAACTAAATCACCAACTCTTGTTGCTCCTATCTTTACACCTACTATCAACTTGGATTTTAACATTGACTCGGACGAAGACATTGACTATGACCCTTTTGCAAGTAACTATATTGCCTTCTGCTATTTTATTTTAACAATGATTATTTCAGATTATGTTTGATCTTACAAACTGTCACAAAAAGGAAAATAACTTTATCCTTCTTTTATAGCGTATATATTCGATAAAGATTTCGGTTTCGATTCTGATGATAAGAAAGCACCTTTTACAATTCATGACAATTACACGAAAATTTATGAAGGTATACGATTTCGAAACATATACATCTATGTTGCAATTATGACACATATTTGTTGTACCCCAAAATTTTCCCTCTCATTTCTCAAGGCATTTTTCACAAGGGGTCCCAAAAATTCAAGCTTACACAAATATATTTGGATTTTTCAGCATCAAGATTAAAGAGGAAATTGCTAAAAGGGGCAAAACAGATGAAAATACTCTTTTTGACAAAATTGAAGGAAAAACAAGTTCTCTTTGATTTTACATCCTTCGATTGGGCACTTTGGATCCTTCGATGTAGGCTTTGGTTGCATCCTTCATTTGGGCGTTGGACTCCTTTTGGGCAAGTTCATTTCCTGCTTCGATTGGGGCATTGGACTTCACTTGGGCAAGTTCATTTCCTGCTTCGTTTGGGCACAAGACTTTGTTTGAACATTTTATTCTCTTCGTGCAAATCTTTCGTTTGGCCATATAGCATCTTTCCTGCGTGTTAGCCAAGATTTACAAGGCAGAATTCCTCACCATGCTAACATGCACAAGGCAAAAGTCACCCTTTTAAGCAACTTGTTACAAGCTTCGACAGGGCAACATTTATCTTCAACTAGCTTCAATTCACATGGCAAAAAACCTCCTGATGATGTCCTTCAATTCAGGAGGCAAAAGCCTCTCTTTTTCTCTCTTTCGATTAAACATCTTGCCTCCTGCAAGCCTCCTTTATTTAGGGCATATGGCATTCCCTATGTTGCAAGCTTCGATTGTTCCCTTCATCCTCTGCATGCATTCTTCGTTTGGGGTGTGTGAATCCTTCAGTACAAGTTTTTGGTCACACTTTTCGTTTAGGCATATGGTTCCCTTCATACAAGCCTTCGTTTGTGCAAAGATCTCTTGCATATTTGCATAAAGTCACAAAGCAGGGACCTCCTACATACACCCTTTCGTTTGGCCATATGGCCCCTTGCAGAAAAGTTTGAGTGGGCAGTGTCTCCCTTGGAAATGGCTTGCTTCAACACACAAATTCTACAATATGCCATTGTCTCATGCGAAAGAAGTACCATGGTGGCACATTCGAAGGACTTTCCAGACATGTCTGAATGTCCCAATCGAATGACATGTTTTGCTGACCCACCCCAGGAGCATGTATTTGTACCATTCAAAGGAACCCTTGAAGGGCCTAGTCGAAAGACACTTATTTGGGTCCCTTCAAAGGATACCCACATGAGCCATTCGAAGGACACTTCGATTTGAAAAAAGAAATGATTGCTGAAAAGTCTGGTCGAATGATAGGGCTAGGGGGTCAATATAAAAGGTTGAGATGCCCAAAGGTACTTGTTGACCAAGTCCCATGCGCTGCCAGGTTCAGGCCTGATACACTGGCCATAAAACTCCAAAACTACTGCATAGCAGTCCTGCAACACTGCCTTATTCCTTGCACCAAAATGGCATACAAACACTGTCCCTCGAAAGCTACAAACACAACATTCCCTTTTTGTGTTCCCTCCTAAAACATTAGCCAAGGCCATCTATAAATATGAGCCTCCACCACACATGTTAGGGGCGCCTGAAGAATTGCAAGAGAACTCTTGGAAAATTCCCAAAACTCGCAAACACCTCCCAACGTTTTTTCCAAACACTTCTAAAAACTCAACCTCCTTTGTACACTAAGTGAATCCTTCGATTCACCCCCAAGTGACCATCTAAATAGCCTTCGACCCACTTCCCCAACTATAATACAATGACCCTTTGATTCATTCGATTACTTGTCATAGAAAGAACCTTCGATCCACTCACACACCATCCTTCGATTCAGTGACTGTTTGCACAAAGTAGTAACTGGATTAATCTTAGGAAGGCCCCAACGAACTTCCATTCACCACCAAGGAAGACACTTGCAGTTTCCTTCGATTTAAGAACTTCAAGAGGTAAGTTCCCTTTAAACTTGAATCTATTTTGTTTAAATATCATGTGCACATGCCAATAAATAAAAATGTAGATATTTTATATAGGTATCTTGACCAAGTTTGAACCTTCGATTCTGACTGCCCATATGCTGAAAATCTCAACTCTGACTAGTTAGGCTTTGGACTTTGAGACCCAATAATTCCGTGCTAACCCCTGGCCTGTAGTTACACTTGAATGTTGCATTTTAAGAATTTAAGACAGGTTCACTGTACCCTTCAATTGACTAAAAGCTCAAGCCTTTCGAATCTCAACCTGAGGGCCTAGCATGCTTACAGTCGAAGGAGCCAGCAAGGAGCCTGAGGCAAAGAATGCACCTCACACTGGCTCCAAGCCCCAAACAAAAGAAGTAGCCAGTAGAATGCATCTCACACTGAATCCAAGCCCCAAACGAAGGAAGTAGCCAGTAGAATGCATCTCACACTGACTCTAGGCCTCAAATGAAGGAAGTAACCAGGAAGGTGGCCTTGCTGATTTCCAGCTCCCAATCGAAGGACAGAACCTTGCTGACTTCCAGCTCCCAATCGAAGGACAGAACCTTGCTGACCCCGGGCCCAAATCGAAAGAGGTCAAAAAGTGTAGAATCGAAGGATGCTTCATCCTGAATCGAAAGAGCTCATTTTACTTCTTTTTATTTTTATTTTGTCTTTATACTTTCTTGCTATTTTAATATGGTTGTAATAGTGTAGGATTTATTTTTTACATTTGTATGGATTTTGTATAAATGTTAGTAATTAGGATGTATGGTAAGATAAAAACAACAAGTAGATAACCTAAAATTCAAAATACAAAATGCATGCAATCAAACACACTATTCACACACATGCACCCCTAGGGTAATCTCACTTGTTGCCTCGAGAAAAAATAGTCATGTCACTCGAATATGGGCGTTTTAGCAAAGACCCTCGATAAAAGACCGTAGTCCCTCGATGACCCTCAATGTTGCCTCCGGTAAACGATCTAGTCCCTAAACGACATTGCTAAAATGTCCCATAGGTTACCTTCTATGACTATACAAACGTACCACATTTGTCCCTTCACATCCAATGATGGGGCTTTCTACCAAATCAATGGTAAGATAGCAACATCTAAAGGAGAAGGAAAATAATATTAGACCTTTTGAGTAGGTAGGATGCTCCTAGTTGCTCGCTTGCTCACAACAAAAACATTTTATAAACCAACACTTTCATTTGAAACATTTTCAAAAGATAAAGCTCTTTTACGTGTTTTTATAGAGACGAGAACCATTACAAAGACACTTTTCAAAATACTTTCAAAACCTACACCATAAGAACATTTTCAAACAAAAGTAAGTGATCTAGCAACAACTAAGAGCCCGTAGATAACTACAGATGAAAAGGGTGCTGACACCTTCCCTTTTCATAACATAGTGTTGTACCCCAAAATTTTCCCTCTCATTTTACTCAAAACATACTCATTGAAGTCCTCAACTTGCTCAAGGATGCCCAAGAACTAACCAGACAAATGCTCTCCTAAGGTCTCAAATATTTTCCATGGTCTTAATATGTTCTCAAGACCATCTATATCAAGTTTCATGCCTTGCACAAGAAGTTTGCTCAGTCAACTGCTCAAATGCCTAAAAATCAACTAAACTAGGTCAAAAGTCAACTGTGGCCCACATACAGTCAAACTTCAAGATTTTTGGTCAACATCAACATTTTGAAGTAACATCCATCATTTTATCAAGGGTTGATCATGATCCCTCAAGAAATTCCCCAAATTCATCATAACTCAAAAGTTGCTAAATTAGGGTTTCTATAGGAAAAGTCAACCAAACTTTGACCAGACATAACTTTCTCATACTTTATCAGAAATTTCCCATCCAAGGCTCACTTTAAAGAGGATTCAATTACCTACAACTCATATTCATCCCTCAAGTTCAAGAAATGCACTCGTGAAAAGATATAAATTCAGACATTATAGGTCATTTGAAAAAGTCAACAAAAACACCTTTTGGGTCAAAGCTTCTTACATGAACATGGAAGATCCAAGTGAGATGAAACCAAAAGGGTTGTTTAGATGACATCCTAAGCTTTCTAAAAAGTCCAAGAACACCCTTTTAGGGTTAAAATTGAAGGAGATATATATTGTCAAAATTGACCAATTTTTGGAAATGTGCATGAAGTCAACATTGATCAAAATGACTTTTTTTCCAAATGGGCCCATGTTTTATTGTTTGAAACTTGTTCCTAAGATGGCCCACGACCCCTGAGCTTATCCACCTATTATTTTATTATTTTTATTATTTATTTTGATTTTTTATCCATTTAAATCAAAATAAATCAATTTAAATAGTAGAATAATCAAATAAAATCAAAGATTTGATTTTATGAGCATATTATGAGTCCATGAACAGCTAGCAAATCAAAAAATTCGTGCAAGAGCTAATTGATTGGAAAAGATCTTAATTTGGTCTATTTTGGAAACAAATCATACAAGACAAAGAATGAAATTAAATCTCCATAATTTGCAAAGATATGATTAGTTTGTATTGACCTAATTCATTCCAATATAAGGACATAACGTTCTCAAGGCAAGAAAGGAGGGTTTGGGATCGTGAAAACAAAGGAAGAAGTGTCAAATTTTTATGGAAAAAGTACAGGTTGGTTTTGATTCTATAGGTTGTTTCAAGCAATTCCAAGGCCAGTAATCTGTTCTTAGACATTTTATGAAGCCATTATAATCATCCTCAAGCCTTAAAACCTTCAGAAATCACGCCTTACAGTGCCACAGTTTGCATTTTTTTCAAGATTCATTTTCATTGATTTATCCATCATAAACATGTTTTGATCATATATGCATGCTTGCTATCATATTTGTAATGTTTTTGATGGGTTTGATTGAAGTTTAAGTGCAGGAATGGCACGATGCCATTGTTAGGGTTTTGAGGTCTCAAATTGGGAAATCTATATAAAGACAAAATTGGACAAAATCAGGGGTACTATCATTCTCAGGAGATGATTTGCAATTGATCCATACCTTTTGTTTGAATTTATTCTGCTTGTGCTGCATTTTTAAATTTTGCAGGTTTTTAGTTATGAACAAAATCCGTCACTACAACCCATAGTGATGGAAAATTACTGTAGGTAAAAGTTCCCCATCTAAAACGACGGATCCTTGAAGAAGGTGATGGCGTGGTGCTCACTGATTCGTCTTTTCAAACCATTGGGGACCCACAACGCGCACATTTTTGACATGTGGCCATAGATCTTTATTTGCCTTATATTTATTTTGTATTATTTTGTTAACAATTAACACGCTTGGTTCAGTTGGCAAGGCAGGGCATGATAAGGCTTTAGTCCAAAAGGGGGTGGGTTTGATCCAGCCCTTTTGCAAAGTTAATTTTCACTAATTTGTGTCTTCAGATCCAATGCTCCAGGTCCCCGCGTGCTCCTCATGCACTTCCATCACCATACCACAAGATCTCATCATATCCAGATCTAACACTCAGCACATGCAGACCATGGTGAACCCTCAAATGTGGCCAACACTGGATCCAAATGCCTGATTGGGCCAAAGGATTTGGGCTCAATGAAATTCAACTTCACACCCCCTAATCTGCTTTCACCACAGGCCTAATTACTTTCTTTCTTTATTTTCTTTTGTTTTATTTGATTAATTTCTTTTTACAAAACAACAAAAAAATCATTTTTTATTTAATCATAAAATCAAGAAAACCACAATAATGTAGAATTAGTTTTTTTTATTAAAATTAGTTTTTTTTTAGAAAATAATTAATTTAATGATATTGACTTGACTGTTTTCATAATTAAAATTAATTAGACAAATTAGGTTTAATTCACAAATATTTAATTTTCTCAATAAAATACCAAAAAATATTTTTCTTTAATTAATTAGATTTAGGTTAAGATTTCAAATATTTTTCTCAATAATAAAATACAAAAAAATATTTTCTCTTTAATTAATTAGATTCTTAAAATTTAAACTTTGATTCCCGTACTTAATTCTCGCGCGTAATATTTTATTTTCCAATTATTATATTTGCTTTGGGTTTGTAATAGTTTTTAATCAAGGCTTACCACATATTATTTACTGTTTAATCCCCGGTTTTTGGTTATGTAAACCCCTCCCCGAGGCCTTGTAATAGCGTAGGACTCTTTTATTTTATATGCTTGTATATAATTGTTAGCAACCTAGGTTTGTATGCTTAATCAATTAAATAGATCATTTAATTACAAGATAAATATATGAAAACAAACACTGCTGCACACTTGCACCCTTAGGGTATGCCTCACTTGGTTGCCTCGGAAAACAATGGTCATGTCCCTCGAACGTAGGGATATCTTAGCAAAGACCCTCGGTATAAAAGTCATCATAAAAGATCACGGTCCCTTACTGTCCCCCGAGTTGCCTACAAGAAATGATCTGGTCCCTCGATGTTTCCTATGAATATATGATGATGGTCCCTTCGAAATGCTAAGGTATCCTTACATGGTGCCTTCAATGACCATAACGTCCCTTTCAAACGTCCCTTGAAACTCCAACGATGGAGATACCTACTCCTTAATAGTAGGATAACGCTATCTAAAGGAAACGAGAAAATGAACAACCTTTTCGAGTAGGTAGAAATCTTAAGTACTTGCTCAAAATAAAATAAAAAAACTTTTCACACAAACACTTTTCAAAACAGTTTTCAAAACAACTTTGTCACACTCTTGAGGACCGATACAAGGGTTATCACGAAGTAAACAAAACTTTTTAAAACACAAGAACAAAAGCAATTTAAAAATGAGCAAGTACCTAAGAGCCCGTGCAAAACCACAAATATAAAGGGTGCTAACACCTTCCCTTTCTATAATCTACCCGCCGTACTCAGAAACTCTCGAAAAAAGGTTTTTTATGTTCTTTTTCCTTTCCTTTGTTGGATGAAATAAAAGTCAGTGGCGACTCTTGCTTATCGCGACATTTGCGAATACAAAATTCAAACCAGTATAACAGTCGGTTCTGCCACCGTATCACAGAACTGGCGACTCTGCTGGGGAATACGAAAATTGGGGTATACCTTAGGATCTAGGTCATTTTTAAATTACTTTCTTGTTTGTTTTTCCTGCTTTATCTTTAAGGGTTTTTGCTTGGGTATTGTTGAAGATCCTACACCCGGATCTGGGGGCACTTTTTAGGTAAACAACAATAGATCGTGGAGACTGTACAACATAGACCGATATGATTTAAGCGATGGTTGTATTGGTGTGACACATTGGTTGGTACCGGTATCCTTCATGTGGAAACAAGGAGAATACGAGGCCGCTGCATGGTGTCGTGAAGCTTTAACGGACCTTAGAATCTTAATTGAACAAACTTGGCCATTACAAAGTAGTGAGATAGCCGGCCTTGGTATAAAGATGAGGATTGGTTGATACTCGATGCTACACTCATTGAGATCAGACTTTCGGAATATTTTGGCCGCAAGAAAAGATTGTCTGAGCTGAAATAATACCCGATAAAGGATGATCAATGATATTGAGAATCCTTAGAACCTGGTTACTTTTCTAAGACAGGTTGAGCTAACTAAACTTCAAGAGGGTACTTACCTATGGAATCCATGCAAGCCTAAACCTAAGGCTACTTGTGTGACTTGTTTGCTTTCTTTGCCTAACAATTTGAACTCATTGTAGGGATTTGTTTGTATTCCTTGCAGGACCTTGTTTGTATAAATCCAATAAATTGGTTTCTTACCCTACATTTTTGCTTGATGCATAGCATACACATCATAGCATCATAACATGACATATCATACTAACCATTTCAAGGATCTCGGGGGCCTATGATGCAGGTTATGATGAACCAAACGTCTAGCAAGGGGTAAGGGGATTTATTTTCCTCTAGCCAATGTCGTCAAAAGATCAAAACACGACAACTTGAGTCAGGGGCTATGACCCACTTGATATGGTGAGCTTGACTCTTGTAAAAGGACTCTCAACGATACAAAGTTCTTCAATCAAAGTTGCAAAATTTTAACTACTGACATTTCTTGTTTATCCGAGATCCTTGAAAACATTGCATACATATGTCAAACACATCATTGCATAACAGGTACCATAACAGGTTTCTCATCTTCTTCGCTGTTTATTTCAGTAGTAATGTCTTCTGAACAAAGCATCAAGGATCTACAGGCACAAAATGCCTAATTTCAGCAAATGTTCGTAGCCTTAGCTAAGGGTCAGGAAGATCTGAAGGCCCTTATTCTGAAGGAGAAAAAGAAGAAGAAGAAGATCGTAGGTGTCCTAAATCTGGGCAGAAGATTTAGGGGACCGTTGAAGCAAACGGTTGATCTGACCTCTTCATCCAAGGAAGGGGAGAACCAAGAGGGCGACACAAGGGGGGGAGACCCTAGTCCGAGAGTTTCCGAGGATGACACTGACTACAATGATGAGCAGTATCCTCCCACTGAGGATAGATACAAGCAGTTAGAGGATCGGTTGAGCGCTATGGAGATCTAGAGAATATCCGGGCTAGATTTTGAAGAGATGGGATTGGTGTCGGGGGTAGTCATACCACAAAAGTTTAAAGCTCCGGTTTTTGTGAAGTATGATGGGGTGTCTTGTCCCAAGCTTCATCTTCGTTCCTATGTGAGTATGATTCAGCCTCACACCGCTGATAGGAACTTGTGGATCCATTTCTTTTAGGACAGTCTGTCTGGGGCTCAACTTGAATGGTTCTATCAATTGGAGGGAACTAATGTTCGTAACTGGGAAGATCTGGCTGCTGCTTTTTACAAGCAGTATCAATATAACGCTGACCTTTCCCCTACCCGTACTCAACTTCAGAGTATGTCCATGGGTGCAAGCGAAGGTTTCAAGGACTATGCACAAAAATGGAGAGATCTAGCAGGGAGAGTCCAACCCCCTTTGTCTGATAGGGAGTTGGTGGATATGTTCCTTGGTACGCTGTCTGGTCCGTTCTTTAATCACTTTATTGGTAGCTCCTCAGTTGGTTTCACCGAGCTAATATTGACTGGAGAAAGAGTAGACGCTGGGATCCGGAGTGGAAAGATCCAGAAAAATACCTCTTCGAGTACAGAGAAGAAGTTATTTGGTGGCAAGAGGGAAGCCAATATTGTGCACGGCCAGAAGGGGCGTAGCAAGGCAGACTACCACTAATCTGTGGGGGCAGTGCTGATCTCTAATTCAGCATGTGTACAACAACCACAACAACGAAATAATCAACCAAGGGTGGAAAGACCTCAAAGGCAGTTCACCCAAATCAACATTCCATTGTCACAAGCATTGCAACACATGTTGAAGATGAATCTGATTACGGTGATAAACCCTCATTCGAACCCTAAGACTTCTTCTCCTAACTACAACCTGGATGCAAGGTGTGCTTATCATTCTGGTTTCCTGGGGCACGATACTAACGATTGTTGGGCGTTGAAATACAAGATTCAGAATATGATTGACACTAAGGAGATCGAATTCGACCCTCCCGAGACTCCCAACGTGATCACTGCTCTCTTTCTAAAACATGGCTAAGATTGAAAGCATTTTTGTTCATTTGAATTCTCAAGTTGTATTTTTTTTGCTTATTCGAACAATTATTGTCATGTCAAAATTTATTATTTCATTAATGCATTACACATGTTTGTCTTGAATTAATTTGTTTGCATCATGCTTAACACCCCTTAATCTGCTTTCACCACATGCCCAATTACTTTCTTTCTTTATTTTCTTTTGTTTTATTTGATTAATTTCTTTTTACAAAACAACAAAAAAATCATTATTTTTATTTAATAGTAAAATCAAGAAAGACACAAAAATGTAGAATTAGTTTTTTTAAATTAAAATTAGTTTTTTTTTGGAAAATAATTAATTTAATGATATTGACTTGATTGTTTTCATAATTAAAATTAATTAGACAAATTAGGTTTAACTCACAAATATTTAATTTTCTCAATAAAATACCAAAAGATATTTTTCTTTAATTAATTAGATTTAGGTTAAGATTTTAAATATTTTTCTCAATAATAAAGTAAAAAAAAAATATTTTCTCTTTAATTGATTAGATTCTTAGAATTTAAACTTTAATTCCCGTACTTAATTCTCGCGCGCAATATTTTATTTTCTAATTATTGTATTTGCTTTGGGTTTGTAATAGTTTTTAATTAGGGCTTACCACATATTATTTACTGTTTAATCCCCGGTTTTTGGTTATGTAAACCCCTCCCCGAGGCCTTGTAATAGCGTAGGACTTTTTTATTTTCTCGCTTTTATTTTATATGCTTGTATATAATTGTTAGCAACCTAGGTTTGTATGCTTAATCAATTAAATAAATCATTTAATTACAAGATAAATATCTGAAAACAAACACTGTTGTGCACTTGCACCCTTAGGGTATGACTCACTTGGTTGCCTCAGAAAATAATAGTCATGTCCCTCGATATAAAAGTCATCATAAAAGATCATGGTTCCTTACTGTCCCCCGAGTTGCCTACGAGAAATGATCTGGTCCCTCGATGTTGCCTACAAATATATGATGATGGTCCATTCGAAATGCTAAGGTATCCTTACATGTTGCCTTCAATGACCATAACCTCTCTTTCGAATGTCCCTTGAAACTCCAACGATGGAGCTACCTACTCCTTAATAGTAGGACAATGTTGTCTAAAGGAAACGAGAAAACGAACAGCCTTTTTCGAGTAGGTAGAAATCTTAAGTACTTGCTCAAAATTAAAAAAAAAAAACTTTTCACACAAACACTTTTCAAAAAAAATTTCAAAACAACTTCGTCACACTTTTAAGGATCGATAAAAGGGTTATCACGAAGTAAACAAAACTTTTCAAAACACAAGCACAAAAGAAATTTAAAAATGAGCAAGTACCTAAGAGCCCGTGGAAAACCCTGTACTCAGAAACTCTCGAAAAAAGGTTTTTTCTGTTCTTTTTCCTTTCCTTTGTTGGATGAAATAAAAGTCGGCGGTGACTCTTTCTTACAGCGACATTTGCGAATACAAAATGCAAACCAGTATAACAGTCGGTTCTGCCACCATATCACACATACCCCCCGAACTCAAGAAAATATCTCAAAGGTCTTTCCTGTTCTTTTCACCCTTTCCTTCATTGGATAAAATAACATTCGATGGTGACTCTTGCTATCCGCAATGTTGTACCCCAAAATTTTCCCTCTCATTTCTCAAGTAATCTCTCACAAGATCTCCATTGATTCAAGACTGCACAAAGTTTGATCAGCTCAAGACACCTCCTTAAGCATTGATGACTCGAATTAGGGTTTGAGTTTGCACAAGGACAAAAATGGACTTTTAATGCCCCATATGACTTTCATGAATCATTTTGGACCCTCAAGATTGCTCATGTCAAGTTTCAAGTCTTGGATCACATTTTTGCTCAATCAATTGATCAGTTGACCTAAAATCAATTGTATTGGGGAAAAGTCAACTGTGGTTAATTTATAGTCAAACTTCATAATTTTTTATCCACATCAACATTATGAACTCATATATGTTAATTGATCAAGTTTTAATAACAATTCCTCAAGAAATTTGATCATAACATCAAAAGGGCAAAATGGTCAAAATTAGGGTTTTGACTGAGAAAGTGCAATCTTTGATTTTTGACCTAGCAAATGATTTATTGGTTTAAGTTATGATCTAAAGGATTCAAATGCTTAATTTTGACATAATGGCATGGCTCAAAACATTTCTCAAGTTCAATTGATTAATAGTTGAATTTCAGCCAACTTATGAAAAGTCAACTGTACACTGAAAAGTAAAACTTTGACTTTTTGATCAAAAATCAAGTTTCAAAGATTACAATTCATCAAGACATGTCAAAATATGAAACTTGTTCATCAAGAAATCAAAAAGTCAAATTTCATTTTGAAAAGTCAAAATTTCTAAAACTTAGAATTTTTCTAAGTGTTGGAAAAGTTCACTTTTTTCATAACTTTGAGCCAAATTTTCACCATGATGCAAGATGATTCAAAGGAAACTTCCAACATGAAAGTTGTAAATCTCAATGAAATATAAAACATTGTAGGGCAGAAGTTTATCTAGAAATGCTTAGATTTCAAGTTATGACTTTGTGAAGACATGCTCATGAAACTTGAAGACTTAGTGAAATTTTGCCCTAGTGAATGGAAATGACTGTGCCAGAGATGTACTCCTCTGATGTTTGTGGATATTTTGCCAAGGAGAGACCCTGTATGAGGTAACTCTGCGGGAGGAGTGACTCTGTTGGAAGGTGGACTTCCGTAGCTGAAGTAATAAGCTCTGTTGGGGATTGAGATTTCGTATCCAGAGAAATAAACTATGCTTTTAGAATTTACGATGATCTGCTCGCGATTATGAAATTTGGATGGGGGGTATAGATGTCAGGTTTCCGGGAGACCCTGGCTGGGGAGATTACTTCCCGTTCTGAGAGAGCTGATATCAAGGCTTTGATTACCTCTACTCTGTGGGGAATACAGATGTTACAAGGTCATATGTATTTGATGTCTGTGCTCCAAAACTGTCTCTGCCCTGGTACCTACTAGACAGGGTAACTGTCGGGTTTGACGTTTTAGTTTTTTCCGTCCCCGTTTCTTAAATTATGAGCAATTGTCTTTCTTTCCTTATGAAAATATTTGTGAACGACAATCATATTCAAGTGCATATGTCAAGAATAAATCATTGGACGTTCTTGTAAAAACAAAACAAAAAGAAAAACAAATAGTTTTGTAAAATGACTTGTATTAATTGTTGAAGTTGGCCTATAACAGGCGTTTTTGTACAAGGAAGCTGACGCTCTAGTAAGAGAACGCCGTCGTAAAAATGAAAGATATACAGTATTATGTACAACAAAAAGAAAACAACTATGTGCAATAATCCCATTGGGTTTCAAATCCGCTATTGCCATTATGACTTCGAGCGTCTCCTCACTTTGCTGCTTGTCCGAAGCTGATTAGATTGATTGATGCCGTTTGAGTTTGACAGTTCATACTGAGGTCAAATTGTAGGGTGATCCAATGGGACATAGTGATACGCTTTTCATCCCTAACTTTTTCCTGGATTGCCCTTTTGGGTTTTCGGTCCACTGGGATACCCTTTTTTGCCCAAGTCGCCTTTTCAGGTTTTTGACTTGCCGGGTGTACATATTTTTCCATTTTCATCCCTTATTTTTGCCCGAACCCTTTTGGTTCGCCGGGAAGCCCTTATTTTTTCCTAGGCCAGTCGACCTAGCGGGTCTTTCATCATGCGTAGTATCTTTTCACTATGTCCGCATTGACAGGGTGAGGAAGGTCGTCACCGTCTATGGTGGTTAGAATCATGGCTCCACCCGAGAAAACGTTTTTTTCTCACAAATGGTCCTTCGTATGTGGGAGTTCATTTGCCCCTGGGGTCACCTTGCGGAAGTATGATATGCTTGATCACCAAATCCCCGACTTGATACTCTTGGCGTCTGACCTTCTTGTTGAAAGCCTTGATCATTCGCTTTTGATACGTCTGACCGTGGCAGATAGCAGTAAGTCTCTTTTCATCGATTAAATTTAACTGATCAAGCCAGGTTCGGATCCAGTCGTCTTCGTTCAAACCCACATCCTTCATGATCCTGAGAGAAGGTATCTGGACTTCGATTGGTAGGACTGCCTCCATGCCATATACCAGAGAGTAGGGTGTTTCCCCTGTCGACGTCTGTGCTGAGGTACGGTACCCATGGAGAGCAAATGGTAACATCTCATGCCAGTCTTTGTATGTTACTGTCATCTTCTGTACAATCTTCTTGATGTTCTTATTAGCTGCTTCAACAACGCCATTCATCTCCGGCCGGTAGGGAGAAGAGTTGTGATGCTGTATCTTGAACTGTTTACAGAGCTCGGTGATAATTGTATTGTTGAGATTCGTATCATTGTCAGTAATAATTCTCTCTGGTACACCGTATCGACATATCAGATTATGTCGGATAAATCGCTCCACAACGTTCTTAGTTACTGTGGCAAAAGAGGCTGCTTCAACCCACTTCGTGAAGTAATCAATGGCTACTAGGATGAAGCGATGTCCATTAGAAGCGATGGGCCTGATTTCTATGATCATGTCGATGCCCCACATTGCAAAGGGCCACGGAGCTGTCAAGACGTTCAAGGGGACCGAAGGCACATGCACCTTATCAGCGTAGATTTGGCACTTATGGCAAGTTTGAGAGTGCTGATAACAATCGGCTTCCATAGTGGACCAGTAGTATCCTGCTCGTAGGATCTTCTTAGCCATGGTGTATCCACTGGAATGGGTTCCGAAGGTACCTTCACGTAGATCTGTCATGATCCTCTCTGCTTCACCCTTGTCTATACACCGCAGTAAGGTAGAGTCATGGTTGTGTTTATAGAGGATTCCATTACTGAGGAAGAACTTTGCAGCGAACCTTCTCAGAAACTTCTTATCATTGAAAGATGCCCCTTCGGGATACTCTTGAGCCTCGAGATACCTTTTGACTTCGTGAAACCAGGGTTTGTCTGCTATCTCTTTGGTATCGATCTCACAGCAGTGTGCTGGTTCATCCAACCTTTCAATGGTGATTCGGGGAGCTCCGTTGTCCCAACGGATTTTGAACATAGAAGACATGGTGGCTAACGCGTCCGCTAACTGATTCTCCTCTCGTGGGAAATGTTCAAAGGTCACCTCCTCAAGCAATGTCAGTACATGCTCTTTGTATGGGATGAGATTCGGATGCTTCGTATCCCATTCGCCTTTGATCTGACTTATCACCAAGGATGAATTCCCAAAGATGTGTAGGAACTTGATCCTGAGGTTGATAGCAGCTCGAAGACCCATAATACATGCTTCATACTCCAGCATATTGTTGGTGCAATTGAAACATAATCGGGCAGTGAACGGAGTATGACAACCCTCGGGAGATATGATTACATCGCCAATGGCGTTACCCAGTGCGTTTGAGGCTCCATCAAAATACATAGACCATCAGGATCCTTCCTCAGGTCCTTCATCCGGTCCGGGTTCTTCACAGTCAGTTACTAACATGATATTCTCATCCGGGAACTCAAAATTCATGGACTGGTAGTCATCCACGACCTGATGAGCCAAATGATCAGCCAATACACTCCCCTTTATTGCTTTTTGGGTTGTATATTGTATGTCGTATTCATTTAGGACCATTTGTCACCTTGCTATCCTTCCGGAGAGAGCGGGCTTCTCGAAAATGTACTTGATCAGATCCATCTTTGATATCAACAAGGTAGTGTGAGTCATCATATACTGTCTCAATCGGCGAGCAGCCCATGCCAAAGCGCAACAAGTTTTCTCGAGCAGTGAGTATCTTGTCTCACAGTCGGTAAAATTTTTGCTAAGGTAGTATATCGCGTGCTCTTTTCGTCCAGACTCGTCATGCTGCCCCAGTACACACCCCATTGAATTGTCTAGCACTGTCAGGTACAATATCAAAGGTCTTCCTTCAATTGGAGGCATCCGAATTGGTGGTTCTTAAAGGTATTCCTTGATTCTTTCGAAAGAGGTCTGGCATTCATCATTCCACTTTACCACTTGATATTTCTTCAGAAGCTTGAAGATTGGCTCACAAGTGGCAGTCAGATGTGAAATGAACCTGGCGATATAATTCAGGCGTCCCAAGAAACCTCTTACTTCCTTCTCTGTGCGGGGAGCTGACATTTCTTATATAGCCTTTACCTTTTTAGGGTCTACCTGAATACCTTTGTCACTGACGATGAAACCCAGGAGCTTACCGGACCTTACCCCGAAGATGCACTTGTTCGGATTCAACCTCAGCTTATATATCTTCAATCTGTCGAACAACTTTTGGAGATGATCAAGGTGCACTTCCTCAGTCTGAGACTTGGCTATCATATCATCAACATAAACTTCGATCTCGTGGTGAATCATATCATGGAACAAAGCGACCATGGCTCGCTGGTAGGTTGGCCCGACATTCTTCAGTCCAAAAGGCATTACCTTGTAGCAGAAGGTGCCCCACTGTGTAACGAAAGTTGTCTTTTCCATGTCTTCAGGAGCCATCTTGATCTGGTTGTAGCCAGAGAAACCATCCATGAAGGAGAAGATTTTGTGTTGCGCGGTGTTATCAACCAGAACATCAATATGGGGGAGCGAGAAGTCATCCTTGGGGCTTGACCTGTTCAGATCTCTGTAATCCACACACATTAATACCTTGCCATCCTTCTTAGGTACCAGAACGACGTTAGCAACCCACTACGGATATGAGGTGACAACTAAGAACCCTGCGTCGACCTTCTTCATGACCTATGCCTTGATCTTCTCTGACATTTCAGGGTGCATACGGAAAACCTTCTATTTAACCGGCGGGCAGTCTTCCTTAGTCAGCAGGCGATGTACCACAATATCAGTGTCCAAACCAGGCATGTCTTCATAGAACCAGGCGAAGATCTCAATATAGTCATGCAACATCTGTATCAACCTCTGCTTGACGCTAAGCTCCAGATTTGCACCTATTTTAACCTTTTTTCTGTCTACCTCTATGCCCAAGTTTATTGTCTCAACTGGCTCTTCATGAGGATGTATAAACCTCTCTTCCTGTTGTAGCAGTCTAGCAAGTTCTCCAGATACCTCACAATCGTCCTCATCTTCGTCCTCGGCTTGGTTAATCGGATTTTCGAAGTCATAACTAGCAATAGTAGGATTGTTATCAATGGGATCCAGAGTGGATATGGATCTACAGTTTGATACGTGAGTGTGTGTAAGAGTATAGCTGTATTGATAAAGCAAAGGCAGAAAAGAAAAAATGAGAGTGCAAAATTTGTATGCAAAGAATGTCCAATGCTTCATTGATGATATATGAGATTATATATAATAACCCTCACAGATAGAAACATTGTGCCTCGGGTAAGACACAAGGCCATAAAGTTTAAAATTGTTCATTACAAACTTAGAAAACAAGTAAGACAATTACTACGAAATAAAAGAAACTGGTATGAAATCTCTGGTCGTCCAATTACTCGGTCCACCGTTGGTAGTCGAGTAAATCCAGCTGTCAATATCAAAGTCTTCCTCACTGTCTTCAATAGCATTGACCCCTCGATTGCTGATGCATAGGGGAGGTCCTCTAACTCGAGCGTGCTGAACGGCCCTCTGAGCCCCTGAAGTAAAGCCTAAGCCAAACTTGTCAGTTTTGTGAATAAATTCAGGGAGCTGTCCCCAATTGGTATTCATGCTTTCTTCAACTACTGCTCTAGCGTTTTTGAGAGAAGCCATCTTCAGAGGAGGTTTGGTGATGGTAGCGGTCTCAGTTGACGCCAAAATTTGGGGAACCTCTTTAAAGTTTTGATAGGGAGTCTCTATAAATTCTCCGTCCATCTCTATGTACCTGAAGGAGTTCAGGTGGCTCACCATATACTCCTCTTCGCCGTGCACAGTGACTATCTTCCCCTTCACTGGATACTTCAACATTTGGTGTAGTGTAGAAGTAACATCCCCAACTTCATGGATCCAAGGACGACCCAACAAACAAGAGTACGATGGCATGATGTCCATCACATAGAAGGTGGACTCAAAAGTCTGAGAGCCTATCTTGACAGGGATGTTCACTTCCCCATGCACCATTCTTTTCGACCCGTCGAAATCCCTTACCACAATGTTACTAGGCTTTAAAATCAATCCCTCGCAATCCAACCGATCTAACACCTTCTTGGGTAGAACATTCAGCAAAGACCCAATGTCCACCAACACATGAGCCATAGTGGTGCCCCTGCATTCAATCGAGACATGTAGAGCATCATTATGCTTTCTTCCCTTTGGTGTTAAATCTGCATCTGAAAAACCTAGCCCATTGTCAGCAGTCAGGCTAGCCACACAATCTTTAAATTGATCAGCTGAAGTCTCTTACGGCACATGTGCAGTTTTGAGGAATGCAATCAAAGCCTTCGCATGGGCCTCAGAGCACAACAGCAGGGATAACATGGATATCTTTGAGGGGGTCTGCCCCATCTATTCGACCATATTGTAGTTACTCTTTTTGATTATTTTTAATATTTCCTATATCTATTGCTTAGAGGCTTCCACAACAATCTTTCTAGGTGCCTCCATCCGGGCAGGCTCACCTACAACTTCTTTGCCTCGAGTCCCAGATGACTTATCGACAGGGGTACCAGCTGGAGTAAAAATAGGAATAGTAACTGAAGTACTGGCGGGTGCAGAAGATGAAATAACGACATGCTTAGTGACAGTCTTCGGGAAGATCTCAGGAGAGAAAACCCTTCCACTTCTAGTAACCTTGCTGGTCCTGACACTGTTACCGACACCAGGATCGACTTCTTCGGTCTTCAAGTTTTGTTTAACGCCATAATAGTAAACATCGGTGCCATAATGCCAAGGGACAACTTTGTCCGAGGCGTACGAGATAGGACCAGGACATGTGATTATTAGCGGAGCGATTCTCGTAGCGGGTGTAATCCTAACAGGTCTTCTCGAGGAGGCCTTGGAAGGATTGACGGGAATGGTTATAATAGCAATGTCTTCAGATGGAACAACAAGAACCCGAGTTTTCTCGAACAAAATTTCTTTGCTGTCTATCAGGCGTTGGACACCTGTTTTTAGAAAATAACAATCAGAAGACAGGGATGAACATATGTGGCAATCTTCATCACAACCTGGAAATAAACCAGCCAACAACAGATTCTTCTTAACAGTCATAAGAGGAGTAGAAACTTCATCCACTGAGGTTATGAATAGATCAGTATCAATGGTGTTAACTCCATGGTTGTGCTTAGGCATGGGAGCAGTTATGACATTGGGCTTCTTTGGAGCGTCGAACTCAATCTCCTTGGCTTCAATAAAATCTTGTACTTTATTTCTTAGTGCCCAACAGTCATTTGTGTCATGACCAGGACCCTCATAATGATAGGCGCATCGAGCGTTCGAATTGTATCGAGGAGAGGAGGTATTAGGATTCTTGGGAGCCTCTTCCGAAGTTGCCAAGTTAGATCTCAGCAGATGGGGTAGAACCTCTATCAATGACATGTTGATCCGGGTGAACTGCCTTTGTGGTCTATCCACCCTTTTCTGATTGTTGCGTTGTGGGGTAGCCGCATGCCTATGTATTATTACAACACTTACCGTTGGATGGTATCCCACTCTGCTCTGATCTCTTGGGTTATAAATGGCACTGGCCTCCTTCTTACCAGTGAAGGCTTTCTTTATTGTGCTCGAGGAAGAATCTCTTTGAATTTTGCCACTTTTTATACCGGTTTCGACCCGCTCACCAGTCATGATTAGTTCAGTAAATACAGCTGAGGAACTTCCGATCAGGTGGTTGAAGAAAAGACCTGATAATGTGCCTAGGAGCATATACACTAATTCTCTGTCAGATAGAGGGGGTTGGACTCTGCCTGCGAGATCCCTCCATTTCTGAGCATAGGTTTTGAAACCTTCACCTGCACCCATAGACATGCCTTGCAACTGCGTCCGAGTTGGAGCTAAGTCAGCATTATACTGGTATTGTTTGTAGAAAGCGGCAGCCAAATCTTCCCAATTGCGAATTTTGGTCCCTTCCAATTGATATAACCAATCCAACTGTGTCCCTAACAAGCTCTCTTGGAAAAAAATGCACCCACATATTCTTATCAGCCGTATGGGGTTGAATATTTCTGACGTATGACCTTAAATGCAGCTTTGGGCAACAGACACCGTCATATTTAGAGAAAGTGGGGACCTTGAATTTCTATGGGATGACAACCCCTGAGACAAGTTCTAAGTCTTCAAAATCCAGTCCGGGTACCCTATGGGCCTCCATAGCATTCAAACGATCCTCTAGCTCCTTGTATTTATTATCAACAGGAGGATACTGTTCCTCAGAGTAATTAGGTTCTTCCTCTTCTTCGGATGTTGGGTTGTTGTTCACTTCCTTGGTCCTGTCTTCTTGATTATCTCCTTCACCCGATGATATTGCGAAGTCTAAAGTCCGTCTGGCTTGTCCTTTGAACCTTCTTCCCATGATCACAATACCAGGTGGTTTCTTTGCTTTCTTCTTCTTCTCTTTGGCCAGTAGAGTTTTCAACTCCTCTTGTCCTTTTGTCAGAGTCAAGAGCATTTGTTGAAACTGGACGTTCTGCGCCTGAAGATCTTTCACTGTCTGTTCAATATCCATCTCACTGAAATAAACAGTAGAAGGATAAGGAGACCTGTTGTAAGAAACCTGTATGATGTTATGATGAATGAAGATGCAATATGCAAATAATTTCAAGGAAATTAGAGATTTAAATTTGTTCAAACCAAAATGAACACACTTTATATTAAATCCAAGTTTGAGTACATCGTGCCTCTTTCGGCTTACAATGAAATAAACAAAATACAACAAAAACTCCTAAGATAGAAATGTTGAACGCGTCCTCTTTAAAGCAATGTAGGTGTTCAGATTTCGCTCTTCATGAAGCATCTTGGTGAGTTCCAGAACCTTCTTCTCACTGGCGTAAAATTAGGCTTCAAAGGTGTCTCGCTCTTCCTTCAACTGAACCCAAGCTTTCTGCAAGTCCTCGAGAGAGGTAGGCATGTCAGGATGAAGGACAATGTATGGGACGTCTCCTTCAACAACAGGTTCTATGATAACAGGGAGGATGGACGGGTAAGGCATTAGGAGTCTCTGAGCACGAGCCCGTACCCACCTAAGGTAAGGCTCGAGAGGGATAGAGTTTTTGTGTCCCAAAGTCCTACTGTCCACCTTGTTCACCATTCTCCAAGCTCGTGTAAATCTCTGGCGATAACCTTGGTCTTCTTTGTCGTAGTCGAACACCAGACCTTGAATGAGCATCTCATGAGGACCGTCTCTTCGGGCTACCCAAATTGTCGAAGAGCTAAGTAGGGATTGTAGGTGACACATCCCCTAATACCAAGTAAATGGACATTAGGGAATTCCCCACAGCGGTCAATGATAGAGACGTCTTCCAAGGATCTTGAACATCAAAGGATGTCAGAGTGGGTGAAGGACATCATCCTTTGGGACCATGTCAGTCTTTGCTCGTTCTTCAATGCTGATTGAGGTAGGTGTGAAGTGAACCACTTAGAAAGTAGGGGAATACAACACAAAAGAGTACCTCTCTTCTTCATGGTGCGGGTATGAAGACAATGCAAGATGTCTCCCAGTAAGGTAGGTACGAGATTGCGAGAGAAAAATACTTTGATGGCATTAACGTCTATGAATTGGTCCGAGTTGGGGAACAAAACCAAACCATAAATGATGAGAGCTAGAACGTCTTCAAAAGCTTGGAAATCCATGTCGTCCTAGAATGAACGAGCCTTCTCCAATAGAAACTTGGCTAGGAAACCTTTAACCCCGCTTCTTGTCTCCCAATTGGCTATGATGTCAGCTTTCTTCATATGCAAAGCTTCGGCGAGGACTTCAGGTTTTGGAATCCCTTATAGACCGGTGAAAGGTATCTGATCAAGCACGGGCACCCCTAAGGGTAGAGAGAACTCTTCCAGTGTAGGTACCAACTGATAGTCTGGGAAAGTGAAATAATGATGTACGAGATCAAAGAATTGGAATAACACACACATAATCTCTTCTTGGAAACTGGATGTAGCCAAACTGAGGAGTCGACCATATTTATTGGTAAAAGGAGAATCCTCAGACACTCTTAAGGCTAACTCTTGAAGCTGAGGGTGTGCTTTTACAAAGCTGATTCGGATGGTGTTCCTTCGGACGGAATCCATGACCTACAAAATAAAAACAAAGATAAATTTCTAAATCCTTGAAATGGTTAGTGAGAATGCGTATGATGCTTATGATGTTTATGATATTATGTACAAGTAGATATATATACACAGACAGCAGACAAGTCCCTATGTTTTAGGCTTGCATGGGGTTTTATAGGTAATTACCCTCTTGAAATTTAGTTGGCTCAACCTGTCCTAGTAATAGTGATCGAGTTCTAAAGGATCTCAATATCACCGACCTTTCTCTTAGGCATTGTCTCAGTACAATCAATCTTTTCTTGCGGCCGAGATATCCCAAAATTCCAGCCTTAATGAGTGTAGTATCGAGTATCAACCAATTTTCAGCTCTTCACTGAAACCAGTTATCTCACTACGTCCTAATGGCCAAGTTGTTCAATTAGGGTTCTAAAGTCAATTAGTGCTTCACGATGCCACTCAGCGGCCCCGTATTCTCCTTAATTCACCACGAGGGATACCGGTACCCACAAATGGGTCACACTAACGTAGCCATTGTTTCAACCATATCGGTCTACGACGTACAATTTCCATAATCTATTGCTACTTACCTAAAAAGGGGCCACAAATCCGGGTAGAGGATCAAAACAAACCGAAACAAGGAACTAATAATGTAAAGCAAGCAATTCAAACAAATGAAGGCAAGTAAATGTGATCTAACCCTAAGGTAACCCAACTTTTAAGTAATTCCCCAATAGAGTCTCCAGTTCTGTGATACGGTGGGAGAACTGACTTTGAAGTTTTTCATTTGTGTTCGAAAATGTTGCGGTTTAGCAAGAGTCACCACCGACTTTTCTTTTATCCAAAAGGAAAGGTGAAACAGCACATGAAAGACCTTTAGAGATGTTTTCTTGAGTTCGGGGGGTAGATTATGAAAAGGGAAGGTGTTAGCACCCTTTTCATCCATGGTTTTCCATGGGCTCTTAGTTGCTTGCTAGATCACTTGCTTTTGTTTGAAAAATGTGCTTGTGGTGTGGGTTTTGAAAGTATTTTGAAAATGTCTTTGTAATGGTTCTCGTTTCTATAAGAACGCATACAAAATGTTGTTTCGAAAATAATTCAAAGATGTGTTTGTGGAATGTGTTTTTTTTAAGTGATTTTGAAAAGGTGTCTTCTTTGTAATGGCTCTCGTTTCTATAATAACGCGTACAAAGTGTTTGTCTTTTGAAAATGTTTCAAGATGAAAGTGTTGGTGTAAAAAAATGTTTTGTTGTGAGCAAGCGAGCAATTAGGAGTAACCTACCTACTCAAAAGGTCTTAAATGTGCTTTTCCTCCTCCTTTAGATGTTGCTACCTTACCATTGTTTTGGTAAGAAGCCCCATCGTTGGATGTGAAGGGACGGGCACGAGACGTTTTTATAGTCATGATAGCAATGTTGTGAGATGACTTAGCATTTTTCTTTAGGGACTAAGATCATTTCGAAAGGCAACTTTGATAGCGTCATTGAGGGGGCTATGGTCTTATATTTTTGATTTGTTTGTGCTAAGACATCCCATATGCATAACATGGCCATTTCTAGGCAACAAGTGGAGTTAACCTTAAGGGTGTTAGTGTGAAAAGTGTGTTTGATTGCATGCATTTTGGTCTTGTATTTGAAAGGTTATCTATTTGTTGATTTTAATCTTGCCATACATCCTAATCACTAGCAATATATGAAAGCAAGTAAAATGCGGAAAATAAAATCCTAAGCTATTACATCACTTTAGGGGGATGGGGTACAAATTTACAATGGGGATGAAGTGGAAACTGAAATATTACAACCATATTGAATAATAATGAAAACAATGTAAAAACAGTGTAAAATAAAAGGAAAAATGCATTTTGAACTGCTATGTGTCGACCCATGTTGCTATGCATCGACACATAGCTTTTCCTTGCCCCTGTAAAACCTGACCAAACTCAGTATGAGTCGATGCATATTGAGATATGTCGACTCATGCTCCTTCTTGTATCGACGCGAAACGTGCACGTGTCGACCCAAACATCTCTCACGTTTCTGTTTTGGAAATTTTTAACAGTATGAGTCGATGCATAAGGCTATGTGTCGACTCATACCCTATTTTTTCACTTAGAAAGGGTCAACGCATGTAGGTACGTGTCGACTCATCCTGCATTTTTTTTGCCTTAAACATAGTTTTTCTTGTCTGTACAGGTTAGTTTATAGCATATGATGGATAAATATAAACAACAAATGATTTGATAAGCCTAAACACTAAGAAATGACTAGTTCAAAGGGATAATAAAATAATACATCTTATCTTCAAAAACAACAAATCATTAATGATGTGTGAAAAGATATCAAGTCAAGAAGACTTACCTTTGGGCTGCACTGGCTGTTTTAAATCTGAATGCTTTTCCAAATGCTGTGATGGCCCTAATGAATCTTCAGAAAGCTGTTCCGAACTGTTGAAACTAAGTTAGACTATACTGTAATGTTTTTGGTGTTTTGAGGGTGAAAATGATAGCACTACAAGGACTATTTTTTATGTTTGGACAATCTTTGTATATGATGAGGTGTTTGGTTTATGGGAGAGTTTGTATGGTGGAATAATGGGTTGGGGTATTGTTTTGAATAAGAACAGAACTGGTTTGAAAATGAGTGAGTCAAGGTTACAAAGGATACTGTTTTTCTGCTCAACAAAACTCTCTATTCTCTCTCTCAATCTCCTTGCTTCAAAAAATCTAAGAATCTCCATTGTGTCTTGTGAGACTGCTCTTTTTGTAGACCCCTCACCGAGGTTTAGGGGGGGAACCAAAATAAGTTATTTTGAATTGTTTTTGCCTACTGTTTTGATACTTTATTCACATAAATTTCTTTTACCATTTTGGTGCATCTTGGAGCTGTTATGATGCAGGTTTGGGCAGACTGCATAGAGCAGTTTTGGACTGTATAGGACATCATATGCATACTTGTGGTGCAGCATAGCACAAGGTTTCTTGTAGGGCAGCAATGGAGCAGGTTTTGGGGTGTTGTGGTAATGTAGCATAACACACTTTGTTCAACTTGGACAGTATAATTTGTAGCATGACACAAATTTGGTCTTGTGGAATATTTTATACACATTATGTCAAGGGTAAGAATATTGTGGCAAGGTTTTTTTTTGAGAAAATTTAAACAAGACATAGTTTTAGAATTTGTAATTTTGCAAAAATCCCACTCTGTAATAACTTGAATTACTTGCATCATCTTGAATTATTTGGAATTGTAGTGAAAGATGTCATGAAGTAAATGAGATTAACCAAGTATAGAAAATACTTAGAAAAATTTCAAAGTCTTGCAAAGTTGGATTTTGATTCTCTTGATTTTTGATGATCAAATTTCATATTTTGGATGTCTTGACATAATGTGATTTTTGGGACTCAAATTTGGTCAAAAAAGTCAAATTTACTTTTTAACATCCGGTTGACTTTTTCCAGCTGAAACTCCGATTTTGCTCATTTTGTCCCCTTTTGACAATTTGAATGATTCTTCTTAGAAAATTGTGATCTGAGGCTTAAAACTTGACTGAAGTAATTATAAGAGCCCTTGAGACATGAGAGGGCAAATTTTGGGGTACAACAAGTGTTACTTCAGACGAGTGCAAATTTCTGGGCACGTGTTCAATCATCTTCCACCTTCAGATCACGAAAGGCCAATAAGCCAATCTACATCCTCAGGTCTAAGAAGATTGAACATGGTAGCTGTTGTACCCAAAAATTTTCCCTCTCATTTTATTCAACACATGCCCATTGAGGTCCCTAACTTGCCCTATGATGACTAAGAATTGACCAGACAAATTCTCCTCCTAAGGCAATGAACCTCTAACTAGGGTTTCAGTTTTCATCAAGATGTGTGGGATCCAATGGTCTAAAATGTTTTACATGGTCCTAATATGTCCTCAAGATTATCCATGCCAAATTTCATGCCTTGCACAACAAGTTTGCTCAGTTAACTGCTCAAATGCCTGAAAATCAACTGTATTAGGTCAAAAGTCAAATGTGGCCTATATACAGTCAAACTTCAAGATTTTTGGTCAACATAAACATTTTGAAGTGATATCCATCATTTGATCAAGGGTTGGTCATACTTTATCAGAAGTTTTTCCACCAAAGCTCATTTTGAGTAGAATCCATTTCCATACAACTTCTCTTCATCCATCAAGTTCAAGAAATGCACCATTTTAAAGATACAAGTTCATACATTACAAGTCATTTTAAGAAAGTCAATAAAAGCCACTTTTTTCCAAGACCTTTTATATTAAGATAGCATCTTCAAATGCAAAATTGATCAAAAAAGGGATTGAATTAGACATCTTGGGCTTTCCAAAAAGTCTAAGATCATCATTATGAGATAAAAATTGAGAAATTTATGGCTTGCCCAAGTTGAGAAAATTTGGGAAATTTCAAGAAATGTGCATTGAGCAAATTTGAGCTTTTAAGGCAATGACTCATTTTCTTGGACTTCAAACATCTTCCTAAGAGCATACAAGACTCCTAAAACAATTTTTTTTGCATAACCTTGATTCCATTTGAATTTTATTTAATTAAAAATCAAATAAATTAAAATTATTGCAAATTATAAGGATCAATATGGTTAAGGCTTGTTTTAATCCATGGAGGGGCCCCATTTTTCGTGTACAGCAAGGCCAACATGTCTATATTCATGAAAGTTTGAAAAATAGACAAGATCCCATAACTTTGGCCAAGGTTACAAATGGATATTCATGGAATTCAAACATCTTATTTATGGATGTTTAATCCTTGTTTTCGTGTCTCCTCATTCCTATCTATATAAACAAGCACCTAGCAAGCACCAGGACACGCACACATAGCCTGGAGAACCTCTGAAAATTTTGCAAAAACACCAAACTTGTCAAAATTCAAATTTTAGTCTTCAGCCTTCTTTACTCCAAACCAAGGACCCTAATCCACCCCTGGAGATTCCCTAAAGCTTTTCCAACCGTTACCAGGCCTTGAAACATAATAAAATGCATCACACATATCTCACGGTTTTCCTCTCTTTACAGATTCTATTTTGTTTGATTTATGTAACATAAACACGTTTTAACTATGCATTCCTGACTATTTTTGTGTTTACAAGCTATCTATATGGTTGGATTGGGTTAATAATGCAGGAATTGAATGTTTCCATTTCTAGGGTTTGAACCTTAGAATTGGGGTTTCCTTTGTTGGCCCAAATTAGGCTTAACCAGTGGTACCATCATGCTCACGAGGACGAGGCCAGTTGATCAATGGCCTAACATTTGATTTTTGTTGCGTATTATGAATTTTACAGGATGCAGGTGCTATAGTAACGGGCAAAAAATTGTCATTATAGGTTCAAGGTCTAAGACGATGGAGGAAGGAAGAAGATGATGCGTGGCAGCCCCTCACTGAGAAATTCAAATTCGCACGCGTTTTTTTATATAATTTTAAATAACCACTTGTTTTTTTTCAATATATTATTATTGTTTGATATGTGTAAACAATTGAATAGGCAGCTCAACTAGTAAAGTGCCTTGGTGTGAAAGGAAGGAACCTGAGTTCGAATCCCAGGCCCAACATCTTGCTTTTTCTAATATTTGATTGCAGATCCCATGTGTACAAGTCCAGTTAGCGCATGATAGGGCCTCCAATCTGGGCCATCAGTTACCAATGAAGGCAGATCCAACGCTCCTAGGGTGCTCCTTCATGATAGACCTCCCAGGAGCCAATAACACCAGATTAAGCCAGCCTTTGGGCTCTTGAATTTGGGCCTAGCGAAATTCCAGCCATGCACCCCCTTCTTTGCTTCTGCATATCAATACCCATTTTATTTTGTTTTCTTATCCTTATTTGTTATATATTTTTCATTAACTTTTTTTAATAACATAAAACAAATAATAAAAATCATTAAAATTAGGATTAGTTTCTTTTTTAAAAAATTAATTTCTGAAATTAATTAATTAATTAACTTTAATATATTTTTATTAAAATAAGTTAGAACTTAGGACTTTTGAATTATTTTCTTAAATAAAAAAAAAATTAGCATTAGACTTTAAATTCATTTAGAAATTATTATTTTAATTAATTAAATTTAGAATTAATTTTTTCTTTAACAAAACCAAAAAACAAAAAAAGATTTTTCTTTACTTAGAATTTTTTTAGGTTCTTAGACGTATTGTTTTATCTCGCGCACGTTTATTTTACTTTCGCATTTTTATGATAATGTAACTGTATCCTGGTATGTAATAGACTAAGTAGAACTTTTTATCGCTTTCTTTATTTTTCCTCCACCAATTGTACATTGTAAATACCCCCTCCCGAAAGCCATGTAATAGTCTAGATTTACGCTTTCTGCACTTTATTTTCTGTACATATTAACTGTTAGTAACTAGGTGTGTATGGAAAGACTAATAATCAAACATTAGCAAACCTAATAGCACAAGATAAATACTTGAATAAATCAATTGCACATACACACCTCTAGGGTACCCCACTTTGGTTGCCTTCGGAAAACGGTCACAACTCTTGAAACGTGAGAAGCTTTAGTGGCTGTCCTCTAGTTTGAAAGATCGCAAGTCCCTCGATGACCCTCTCGACGTTGCCTCGGTTAAAAGTGATCTTAGAACTTTAGGACAGTTACTAAAATTTCTTGCCAAGTTTCCTCCGTGATCGTAACGTCCCTTTTGATTGTCCCTCAAACATCCAACGATAGGGCTACCTACTCACTAATAGTAGGATAGCACTGTCTAAAGGAAAAGAGGAAAAGAATGACCCTTTTGGAGTATAAAAGTAAATAACTGTTATACGTTTGCTCAAACATTTTGCACTCACACAAAAACTACTTTTCAAAAGACATTTCAAAACACTTTATATACTTTCTCCACTATCCCTAGAAACATTACAAAGTTCGCCGTACTAAGGCGTTTTCAAACATAAAGCACAAAGGTATTTTAAAAATGAGCAAACCTCTAAGAGCCCGTGGAAAACCACAGATGGAAAGGGTGCTAAAACTTTCCCTTTCCATAACCTACCCCCTTACTCAGAAAACTCTCGAAAAGGTCTTTTTCTGTTCTTTTCACCCTTTCCTTTGTTGTATAAAAGAAAAGATGGCGGTGACTCTTGCTTACCACAACATTTGTGAATACAAAATGCAAACCAATATAACAGTCGGTTCTGCCACCGTATCTGTGATCGGTGGGAACGAGAACTGACTGTTTTGGAATGCTGGTTCGTGTTTGCGTTTGTTTTCGCAAAATGTCGCGGTAAGCAAGAGTCGCCACCGTCTTTTATTTTATCCAACAAGGAAAGGACAAAAGCACAGAAAAATTCCTTTTCGAGAATTTTCTCGGGTTCGGGAGGTAGATTATAGAAAGGGAAGGTATTAGCACCCTTTCTATCCGTGGTTATCCACGGGCTCTTAGGTACTTGCTCACTATGTTTTCAAAAGGTTTGCTTTTCTTTGTGATTGTGGGTTTTGAAAAGAATTTTGTTTGAAGAGAGTGTAAGTGTGAAAAGTTTTGTTTTGTTTTTAAAATGAGCAAGTACTTAAGAACCTCTACCTACTCAAAAAGGAATTAAATTGTGCAAATGTCCTTTAGACAGTGCTATCCCACTATTGAGGAGTAGGTAGCACCGTCGTTGGAGTTTTTCGGGTTAATTCGATTAATAGGGACGTGTGGTCACTAAAGCAACGTTAGGACGCTTTAGTGGTAATCCTAATGTCTTAGATCATTTTTATCGAGACAACCATTTCGAGGCAACTTATGATCTTGGGACAAAAGGACGACCTCTAAAACATCCTATACTTAATGACCACATTCGAGGAAACCAAGTGAGTTGTACCCTAGGAGTGGCATGTGCAAGTGTATTATTTTTCAGTTATATTATCTTTGTACATGTTATGGTGAGCTACGATTGATTTAAAATTAAAGGTTAATCTTGTCATGCAATCCTAGTTAGCATACATCTAAACAGTTAATATATGTACAAGAATTTAAAGTGCGGGAATTATAAATCCTACGCTATTACAAAGCTTTGGGGAGGGGGATTATTTACATGTCCAAAAGATGGGGGGATAAAAGCAGTAAAGTAAAAGTCTTAACTAAGTTATTACAAACCAGTAGGCAGTTACAATAAAATAAACGCGCGCGAATCTGAAAATAAACTCTAAGAAATCCTAAGAATAAAATCTTTTTTGTTGTTTTATTTTATTTTTTGGGAAAAAGCTAAATGTTCAGTTAAGTCAAATTTAATTAATTAAAAATACTGATTAAAATTAACTCTAAAATAAACCTAATATTTTTTGCATTTTTTGTTTATGAAAAGGATTGGATTCAAATAAATCCTAAGTCTACTGATTTTAAAATTGAAGAAAATAAGTTAAAATAATTAACTAAATTAAATCCTAATTCTAAGTTATTTATTTTTATGATTTTTATGTTGATTAAAAAAAAAAAACTAAAAGAAATAAACAAAAACAAAGTAAATAAAGTACAAATGGGCCAGGCAGCAAAACAAGAAAAAAAATATAATTCTGGAGGCCTGGGTCGAAAGAGGTGCAGGCTGTCTTTCGACCCAGTGAAGAGGCTGGATCGAAGGTGCATGAGGGGCTTCACTCTGAGGGTGTTCGATCTGGACATGTCATCCTTCAATCTGGATATCCTGGGTCCAGTTCGAAGCTAAACTACTGAGTTTCGAAACTCTGAACAGGAATCTGAGAATGTAGTTCCTGCAAAACAAAACTGATGTTAAAGGTCCAGGGGGGATTTTACCCCCTGATTCGAATCTCCTCCCTATTTGCACCTGCTGAACCTGGGTCTGGGTTTATTTTATCCTGGGATTCGAAGGAGAAACTCAGATTGTGTCCAAGCAATGGCACAATCTTATTTTTGCGTTGTAGCTTATGTGCAACACATTAAATCATTCACAAACAGCAGTAATAACATGAATATGCAATCAGAGATCGAAATGAGTTTGAGATTAGATTTCTTTTTACCAAACAGAAGTGCTTTGATCTATGATTCTGAGCGTGGAATGGCTGGAAGTGCTGATGATTTTTTGGCAGCGTATCTCCAAGTTCTCCCTGTTTCTTTTCTCTATTTTTCTGTATATTTTTCCCCTTTTTGCAACACTTGTGATCTCTTTATATAGAGGGGGTGGAGGGGACAGGAAGACAAAGGTTTAAATGACCTGGATTATGTGTTTGACATCCATGAATGAGGATTTGTAACGTTAATTATGTGTTTGAAAGCCATGAATGAGAGTTTATAACGTTGGCTAAACACATGGGATCCTGTCCCTTTTTGAATTTTAAATGACATGTAACTGGCCTTCGAATGCTCCCTTTCGAATGGGCTGATGGCCTCCTTCGAATGCTCTCTTTCAAATGAGCTTATGGCTTCCTTCGAATGCTCTTCGAAAGCTTCTTCGAATGGACCCTTTGAATGCTTCTTCGAATGGACCTTTTTGGAATTCCAATCGAAGGACACTGTTATAATGCCAATCAAAGTACTTGTCCATAATGCCAATCGAAAGGCTCCTTCAAAACACCAATCGAAGGGTCTTTCAGAATGCCAATTGAAGTGCTTGTCCATAATGCCAATCGAAGTGCTTGTCCATAATGTCTTAAGAACCTCTACCTACTCAAAAAGGAATTAAATTGTGCAAATGTACTTTAGACAGTGCTATCCCACTATTGAGGAGTAGGTAGCACCGTTGTTGGAGTTTTTCGGGTCAATTCGATTAATAGGGACGTGTGGCCACTAAAGCAACGTTAGGACGCTTTAGTGGTAATCCTAATGTCTTAGATCATTTTTATCGAGGCAACCATTTCGAAGCAACTTATGATCTTGGGACAAAAGGACGACCTCTAAAACATCCTATACTTAATGACCACATTCGAGGCAACCAAGTGAGGTGTACCCTAGGAGTGGCATGTGCAAGTGTATTATTTTTCAGTTATATTATCTTTGTACATGTTATGGTGAGCTACGATTGATTTAAAATTAAAGGTTAATCTTGTCATGCAATCCTAGTTAGCATACATCTAAACAGTTAATATATGTACAGGAATTTAAAGTGCGGGAATTGTAAATCCTACGCTATTACAAAGCTTTGGGGAGGGGGATTATTTACATGTCCAAAAATTGGGGGGATAAAAGCAGTAAAGTAAAAGTCTTAACTAAGTTATTACAAACCAGTAGGTAGTTACAATAAAATAAACGCGCGCGAGTCTGAAAATAAACTCTAAGAAATCCTAAGAATAAAATCTTTTTTGTTGTTTTATTTTATTTTTTGGGAAAAAGCTAAATGTTCAGTTAAGTCAAATTTAATTAATTAAAAATACTGATTAAAATTAACTCTAAAACAAACCTAATATTTTTTGCATTTTTTGTTTATGAAAAGGATTGAATTCAAATAAATCCTAAGTCTACTGATTTTAAAATTGAAGAAAATAAGTTAAAATAATTAACTAAATTAAATCCTAATTCTAAGTTTTTTTTAATGATTTTTATGTTGATTAAAAAAAACAAACTAAAAGAAATAAACAAAAACAAAGTAAACAAAGTACAAATGGGCCAGGCAGCAAAACAAGAAAAAAATTAATATTCTGGAGGCCTGGGTCGAAAGAGGTGCAAGCTGTCTTTCGACTCAGTGAAGAGGCTGGATCGAAGGTGCATGAGGGGCTGCACTCTGAGGGTGTTCGATCTGGACATGTCATCCTTCGATCTGGAAATCCTGGGTCCAGTTCGAAGCTAAACTGCTGAGTTTCGAAACTCTGAACCGGAATCTGAGAATGTAGTTCCTGCAAAACGAAACAGATGTTAAAGGTCCAGGGGGGATTTTACCCCATGATTCGGATCTCCTCCCTATTCGAACCTGCTGAACCTGGGTCTGGGTTTATTTTATCCTGGGATTCGAAGGAGAAACTCAGATTGTGCCCAAGCAATGGCACAATCTTATTTCTGCGCTGTAGCTTATGTGCAACACATTAAATCATTCACAAACAGCAGTAATAACATGAATATGCAATCAGAGATCGAAATGAGTTTGAGATTAGATTTCTTTTTACCAAACAGAAGTGCTTTGATCTATGATTCTGAGCATGGAATGGCTGGAGGTGCTGATGATTTTTTGGCAGCGTATCTCTAAGTTCTCCCTGTTTCTTTTCTCTATTTTTTTGTATATTTTCCCTCTTCTCCTGCAGCACTTGTGATCTCTTTATATAGAGGGGGTGGAGGGGACGGGAAGACAAAGGTTTAAATGACCTTGATTATGTGTTTGACAGCCATGAATGAGAATTTGTAACGTTAATTATGTGTTTGAAAACCATGAATGAGAGTTTGTAACGTTGGCTAAACACATGGGATCTTGTCCCTTTTTGAATTTTGAATGACATGTAACTGTCCTTCGAATGCTCCCTTTTGAATGGGCTGGTGGCCTCCTTCGAATGCTCTCTTTCGAATGGGCTTATGGCCTCCTTCGAATGCTCTTCGAAAGCTTCTTCGAATGGACCCTTTGAATGCCTCTTCGAATGGACCTTATTGGAATTCCAATCGAAGGACACTGTTATAATGCCAATTGAAGTACTTGTTCATAATGCCAATCGAAGGGTCTTTCAGAATGCCAATCGAAGTGCTCCTTCAGAATGCCAATCAGAATGCTCCTTCAGAATGCCAATCAAAGGGTCTTTCAGAATGCCAATCGAAGTGTTCCTTCAGAATGTCAATCGAAAGAGCTTGACAGAATGCCAATCGAAAGGTCTTTCAGAATGTAAATCGAAATGTCCTTAAAGCACCACTCAAAAATTTTCCTTTTCCTTAGGCAAGAGATTATGATCAACCATGCAGGGGGAAGACTTTTGGAAACATGAGAGGGCAAATTTTGGGGTACAACTGTTGCCCCCGGTCAATCTTCTTAAACCTGAGGATGTAGATTGGCTTGCGTGCCTTTCGTGATCCAAAGGTGGAAGATGATTGAACACTAGAGTGCCCAGAAATTTGCACTCGCATGGTGAAGTATCAGCATTGTGATGTCGGGAATGGGCTTACAGATGCCATTTGGAGATTTGTTGGTAGGAGATGGGCTTAAAGATGCCATCCAGAAGTGATTGCTGGACTGTATCTATAAGCTGGAACTGGATGATTTCCAGAATTGCGTCTGCATCTGGAGCGTATCTGAAACATATTTGAATGAGTGACAGAATGACATCCAAATCTGGATCGTATCTGGACTGTATTTTGAATGAATCTGGAATCAGAATGTCAGCCATATCTGGATCGCATCTGAACTGTCTCTTCTAACGGGGTATCTCCTTTGACGAGTTGTCTCTATTGACAGGTTGTCTCTATTGACAGGTTGTCTCTATTGACAGGTTTTCTCTTTTGACGAGTTGTCTCCATTGACAGGTTGTCTCTATTGACAGGGTGTCTCTTTTGACGAGTTGTCTCTATTGACATGTTATCTCTATTGATAGGGTGTCTCTTTTGACGAGTTGTCTCTATTGACAGGTTGTCTCTATCGACAGGGTGTCTCTTTTAAAGAGTTGTCTCTATTGACAGGTTTCACCTTAGAAAAATCTTTAGGAATCGATTTAACTGATTTTGTCTCCATTAACTGGCTTTGCCTCAGAAAAATCTTTAGGAATCGATTTAACTGATTTTGTCTCCATTAACTGGCTTCGCCTCAGAAAAATCTTTAGGAATCGATTTAACTGATTTTGTCTCCATTAACTGGCTTCGCCTCAGAAAAATCTTTAGGAATCGATTTAACTGATTTTGTCTCTATTAACTGGCTTCACCTCAGAAAAATCTTTAGGAATCGATTTAACTTATTTTGTCTCCATTAACTGGCTTTGCCTCAGAAAAATCTTTAGGAATCGATTTAACTAATTTAGTCTCCATTAACTGGCTTCGCCTCAGAAAAATCTTTAGGAATCGATTTAACTGATTTTGTCTCCATTAACTGGCTTTGCCTCAGAAAAATCTTTAGGAATCGATTTAACTGATTTTGTCTCCTTTAACTGGCTTCGCCTCAGAAAAATCTTTAGGAATCGATTTAACTGATTTTGTCTCCATTAACTGGCTTTGCCTCAGAAAAATCTTTAGGAATCGATTTAACTGATTTTGTTTCCATTAACTGGCTTTGCCTCAGAAAAATCTTTAGGAGTCGATTTAACTAATTTTGTCTCCATTAACTGGCTTCGCCTCAGAAAAATCTTTAGGAATCGATTTAACTGATTTTGTCTCTATTAACTGGCTTCGCCTCAGAAAAATCTTTAGGAATCGATTTAACTGATTTTGTCTCCATTGACATAATTGAGAATTTAATTGCATCTTTCCTGAAAGGTAAAGGTCAGTCATATGCAATGCATGATATGGATCAAGCAATGATGTTCTCAACATAAATGAGATTATATGGTATGATGCGTATATGCATGTATGGAAATGTGATGTTTTAGTTGGGGAAAATAAATCCCGAACTGCTGGAGAATAGAGTTGGGTTCTTCGTTTCCGTTGGGGATGATGAACGAAGATGATTGTGAGAATAAACCTGCAGGAGAAAAGAACTCCATTGGGGAATAAATTTGATGAAGAGATTACTCTGGGGAATTACTCTATGGGGAAGAGATACTTTGCTGAGATTTTAATGATAAACTCCGATGGGGATCCTGGTGATAAGCTCTGTTGGGGGATTTTGATGATGAACTCCGCTGGGGATGGATTACCGTCGCTGGTGATATTGAATCTGTTGAGGATAGAAGTCCTTCTTGGGGAAAGAAAGAACTTCGCTGGGGATGATCTTTCAGTTGCAACTTGATGAGGATAAACCGGTTAGACTCTTGTGAGGATAACCTTCTGAATTTGGCTTGTGAGATACGTTTGTATTCTGCAGGGGACAAGCTTCCAGAATCTACTGGGTAAGATGATTTGACTCTGGCGGGGAAGCTTTTTTAGACTGCGCTGGGGCAATGACTCCATTGTGGTATCTTGTATTCCGCCGGGGAACATTCTTATATTTTGTTGAGGAATATTAAGACTGCCGAGGATGCTTTTATACTTGTTGGAGAATGTCTTTATACTCTGTTGGGGAATATTAAGACCTTCTAGGGATACCCGACCTTTTTAGGGCTGATGGTAGACTAACTCTGCTTGGGGGAGAGTGGCTGATTCATCCATGGTTGCAAGTCTCAGTAGGGAGAGCTACCATTACTGTCTTACTCTGCGGGGAGTGAAGGTATCTTAGCCATATTCTTCAACTGAATCTACCTTGTACCTGGTGGACAGAGCAACTGTACAGTTCGGACAATTCTTATTGCCCCTGTTTCTGCGGGAGAAGGTGCCTGTGGAGGCCCTGTGGATCGAGTATTATTCCAACCTATGAGGTGCTTGGTAATTGCCGATTGAAGTGACAAATCCTCTTCTGGTAGGTAAGTGACGAGATGACGGGACATAGTCGTACGCTCTGATCCCTGATTTTGCCCGGACCGCCCTTTCGGGTTTTTAGTCCGCCGGGATACCCTTTTTTGCCCAAGCCGCCTTTTCAGGTTTTCGACTTGCCGGGTGTACAAATTTTTCATTTTCATCCCTTATTTTTGCCCGAACCCTTTTGGTTCGCCGGGAAGCCCTTATTTTTGCCTAGGCCTGTCAACCTAGCGGGTCTTTGATTATGCGTAGTACTTTTTTGACTATGTCCATGCTCTCTGAGTGTAGGGAGGTGCCACTGTTGGTAGCGTTGTGTTGCCATACTACCAGAAGATCTTCATTTGATCATGCAAGATTCGTTGTTGGAATTCATGTCCAATGCCCCAAGTGATTCAGATGGAGATCTGCCCCTGGCTATTTGGCATTTTTGAGAGACTCCCTGAACCTTGACTTGATTGCCCCAGATGATAGATAATGCTCATGCCGTACCCCCTTGTTGATGGGAGATTTATCAATGGAAGTGTCATCCTTTTTGAAGTGATTTTGTTCACTGAGAGGGCTTTCGTTCATCGGATATTCGTTGTGCGAATTTCTCCACTGTCAAACAAATAGCCAAATGCAAACAGTGATATTCAAACAATGCAAAGTTTATGCTTGTCTCGAAGTTTTTGAAAAATGCGTTTTTTAGCAGAAAACTTTTTATAAGACAAATTCAACACAAGATTTAGGGCAAAGCCTTACAGGAGTCAGGATACCTTTTGTAACAGTATGCTTTTGAACTAACCCATGCTTCAGTTAGGACTTTTGAAGGGTTGTAACGTGGCTTGTTTCACGGTTTAAGAAACAAAGGATAAAGGCTCAAAGTATATTTGTACCCACCCGCTCTTCGTGATGTTCTTCAATCCTAAAGTCAGTTAATTGTGCGTCGAACTCTATTCAAATTTGGAACGACGTTTTGGTGATGGTTCACACAAGTTAGATTTTGGAAGGCAGTTATTTTTGCAACATTTTTCATGTTGTTAAGGGTTTGTAGTGACCTCGTTCTTTTGATTTGTTATCCCTAACTTTTGCCTGACTGTTCCTGTTTTCGAGATTACAGTCAGCAGGATGCCCCAGCTTTCTTAAGCCTCCTTTATAGGTTTTGGCTCAGTGGGCTTTTCTCTTTTGAGAGATTGACTGCCTATGAGATAAGGAACCACCACTGTCTTTTGATTCCAAAGGAATGCTTTTGATGTCGTTCGTTGTATTATGAACTGAGAGTTTTGCGACTTCAATGCGCATCTTTTGAATTAACTGAGAGACTACCCTGCCCCAGGTTTAAATCAAAGGTTTGAATTTGTGTTTAAAACAGAAAACTCCTACTTCTTTGGCTCGAAGGGGTTGACTAGGGATTATCTTCCTTATAACTCCACTGTTTAGGATTTGAAACAATGCCTGTACATCGTCAGCGGGGTCTGTTCAAAAGCATACTGTAGAGACTTTGGTATCATTTTCGTCATCCTCCCTCTAAAGGCTTGTAACTTTTAGCAAGAGTTGAATGTCATAAAGTGAGTAGAAAGCATAGTTTAAATGTGATTAAAATGATTGGATCAAATCAAGACAAACATATGCAATGCATTAATGAAACAAAGTTTGACATTAACAGATAATTGTTTGAATAACAAAGAGATTACAACTTGAAAATTCAAATGAAACAAAAGTCTCTTAGTCTGAACTAGTCATCTCATATGGAGGATTCTCAGCAGAAGATTTTCATCTCTCCATCTGGCATGAACTCCAGCACCCTTCCGTCAATCAAGTCTTGGATCTTGTTCTTCAGAGTCCAATAGTCGTCGGTGTCATGTCCCGGACTGTCAGAGTGGTATGCACACCTTTCATTGGGATGATAGGTAGGAGCAGAGGTGTTGGGATTCCGAAGAGGAGCCTTTAAAGTAATCATATTGACCTCCAACAAACGTTTCAGTATGAGAGATGATGGTATATCAGTCTCATAGAAATGTCTTCCAGACGTATTTCGCTTACGCCGATTACCCTGTTGATGCTGGCGAGGTTGATGCTGGGCTTGTGACCTTGAAGCAAGCTGAGGAGCTTTTCCCTTGTCTTCTTGCCCCAAAGGTGGTTGAATGATGACTTGATCTTCAACCCTAGTTGTTTTCCCCACTTGGTTATTCTGAAGCAGCTTGTTGACGAGGACCCTGAGCTCTTCTTGTCTTTGAGCTAAGTCTTGAATGAGAGCCATCTGACCCATCAGCTGTCCCATCATCTGGATCTTCATTGTTGCCAACTCAATTTGTAGCCCCTCCAACTGATCATTCCTGATGTCTCCTGGATTCCCTAGGACCAAGCCCCTTGTGAGGAGAGTTTTTATTTCTTCTTTCCCCTGGGATAGGTTCAAGAACATTTCTTGAAGTTGGGCGTTTTGAGCCCGGAGATCTTGGTTGTCTGGTTGGAAGGCCATTGCTGAAATAAACAGCGAGAACATGAGAGACCTGTACTGGGAGACCTGTTATGCAATGATATGTATGATATATGTATGCAATGTTTTCAAGGATCTCGCAGGGTAAACAAGAAACTTGTTAGAATCTGAATCTGGTAGCTTGATTGAAGGAACTTCATGTTGCTGAGAGTCCTTCTTCAAGAGTCAAGCTCACCATATCGAGTGGGTCATAGCCCTTGACTCAAGTTATCATGCTTGGATTTCTAGACACCCTTGGCTAGAGGAAAATAAATCCCCTTTGCCCCTTGCTGTCCATTTGATTTACCATAACCTGCATCACAGACCCTTGAGATCCTTGAAATGGTTAAGGAAATGTTAAGGTATGATGTTATGATGTGTATGCTATGCGTTTAAGCAAAAGTGTGAGGTGATGTAAGTAAACCCTGCAATAAGTCCAAATTATTGGATAAGGACTGTAAACAAAACCTACATGGAACTCATGTTGTCAGATAACAAGAATGTGCAAGTAGTTCAAGTTTGAAGGCACACAAGTCACACATATAGCCTTAAGTTTAGGCTGGCATGGAGTTTCATAGGTAAGTACCCTCTTGAGTGTAGTTGGCTCAAAACCTGTCCTATAAATAGTAACCGGGTTCTAAGGAGCTCAATATCATTGGATTGTTTTCTATGTTCATTGTTTTGGTTTAGCCACTTACTGGCGACCAAAAAATTCCAAGAAAAACAATCCTCAATTAGTGTAGTATCGAGTATCTACCAACTTCGGACTGCACCAAAGTCGGTCATCTCACTACCCCTAAAAAAGGCCAAGATGGTCAAGTAAGGTTCTAGGTCATTAGTGCTTAGTGACATCACTCAGCGGCCCCGTACTCTCCTTGACTTAACTCAAGGGTTACTGGCACTCACAAATATGTCGCACTAATATAGCTATTGCTTCAACCGTGTCGATATACCCCGCACAGTTTCCACAATGTATTGCTATCTATGAATGTTTCCCAAATCCGGGTGGAGGATTTATAGAACTCCGATACAAGCCCACAAAATTAAAAGCATACAAAGAAATACAATTGAAAACACAAGTGATATAGTCCTAAGGTACACCTCACATATATAGTCCCCAGCAGAGTCGCCAGTTCTGTGATCGGTGGGAACGAGAACTGACTGTTTTGGAATGCTGGTTCGTGTTTGCGTTTGTTTTCGCAAAATGTCGCGGTAAGCAAGAGTCGCCACCGTCTTTTATTTTATCCAACAAGGAAAGGACAAAAGCACAGAAAAATTCCTTTTCGAGATTTTTCTCGGGTTCGGGAGGTAGATTATAGAAAGGGAAGGTATTAGCACCCTTTCTATCTGTGGTTATCCACGGGCTCTTAGGTACTTGCTCACTATGTTTTCAAAAGGTTTGCTTTTCTTTGTGATTGTGGGTTTTGAAAAGAATTTTGTTTGAAGAGAGTGTAAGTGTGAAAAGTTTTGTTTTGTTTTTAAAATGAGCAAGTACTTAAGAACCTCTACCTACTCAAAAAGGAATTAAATTGTGCAAATGTCCTTTAGACAGTGCTATCCCACTATTGAGGAGTAGGTGGCACCGTCTTTGGAGTTTTTCGGGTCAATTCGATTAATAGGGACGTATGGTCACTAAAGCAACGTTAGGACGCTTTAGTGGTAATCCTAATGTCTTAGATCATTTTTATCGAGGCAACCATTTCGAGGCAACTTATGATCTTGGGACAAAAGGACGACCTCTAAAACATCCTATACTTAATGACCACATTCGAGGCAACCAAGTGAGGTGTACCCTAGGAGTGGCATGTGCAAGTGTATTATTTTTCAGTTATATTATCTTTGTACATGTTATGGTGAGCTACGATTGATTTAAAATTAAAGGTTAATCTTGTCATGCAATCCTAGTTAGCATACATCTAAACAGTTAATATATGTACAGGAATTTAAAGTGCGGGAATTGTAAATCCTACGCTATTACAAAGCTTTGGGGAGGGGGATTATTTACATGTCCAAAAATTGGGGGGATAAAAGCAGTAAATTAAAAGTCTTAACTAAGTTATTACAAACCAGTAGGCAATTACAATAAAATAAACGCGCGCGAATCTGAAAATAAACTCTAAGAAATCCTAAGAATAAAATCTTTTTTGTTGTTTTATTTTATTTTTTGGGAAAAAGCTAAATGTTCAGTTAAGTCAAATTTAATTAATTAAAAATACTGATTAAAATTAACTCTAAAACAAACCTAATATTTTTTGCATTTTTTGTTTATGAAAAGGATTGAATTCAAATAAATCCTAAGTCTACTGATTTTAAAATTGAAGAAAATAAGTTAAAATAATTAACTAAATTAAATCCTAATTCTAAGTTATTTATTTTTATGATTTTTATGTTGATTAAAAAAACAAACTAAAAGAAATAAACAAAAACAAAGTAAACAAAGTAAACAAAGTACAAATGGGCCAGGCAGCAAAACAAGAAAAAAAATATAATTCTGGAGGCCTGAGTCGAAAGAGGTGCAGGTTGTCTTTCGACCCAGTGAAGAGGCTGGATCGAAGGTGCATGAGGGGCTGCACTCTGAGGGTGTTCGATCTGGACATGTCATCCTTCGATCTGGAAATCCTGGGTCCAGTTCGAAGCTAAACTGCTGAGTTTCGAAACTTTGAACAGGAATCTGAGAATGTAGTTCATGCAAAACGAAACAGATGTTAAAGGTCCAGGGGGGATTTTACCCCCCTGATTCGAATCTCCTCCCTATTCGCACCTGCTGAACCTGGGTCTGGGTTTATTTTATCCTGGGATTCGAAGGAGAAACTCAGATTGTGCCCAAGCAATGGCACAATCTTATTTCTGCGCTGTAGCTTATGTGCAGCACATTAAATCATTCACAAACAACAGTAATAACATGAATATGCAATCAGAGATCGAAATGAGTTTGAGATTAGATTTCTTTTTACCAAACAAAAGTGCTTTGATCTATGATTCTGAGCGTGGAATGGCTGGTGGAATGGCTGGAAGTGCTGATGATTTTTTGGCAGCGTATCTCCAAGTTCTCCCTGTTTCTTTTCTCTATTTTTCTGTATATTTTTTCCCTTTTTGCAGCACTTGTGATCTCTTTATATAGAGGGGGTGGAGGGGACAGGAAGACAAAGGTTTAAATGACCTTGATTATGTATTTGACAACCACGAATGAGGATTTGTAACGTTAATTATGTGTTTGAAAGCCATGAATGAGAGTTTGTAACGTTGGCTAAACACATGGGATCCTGTCTCTTTTTGAATTTTAAATGACATGTAACTGGCCTTCGAATGCTCCCTTTCGAATGGGCTGATGGCCTCCTTCGAATGCTCTCTTTCGAATGGGCTTATGGCTTCCTTCGAATGCTCTTCGAAAGCTTCTTCGAATGGACCTTTTTAGAATTCCAATCGAAGGACACTGTTATAATGCCAATCAAAGTACTTGTCCATAATGCCAATCGAAAGGCTCCTTCAGAACACCAATCGAAGGGTCTTTCAGAATGCCAATCAAAGTGCTTGTCCATAATGCCAATCGAAGTGCTCCTTCAGAATGCCAATCGAAATGCTCCTTCAGAATGCCAATCGAAGGGTCTTTCAGAATGCCAATCGAAGTGCTCCTTCAGAATGCCAATCGAAATGCTCCTTCAGAATGCCAAGGGTCTTTCAGAATGCCAATCGAAATGTACTTAAAGCACCACTCAAAATTTTTCCTTTTCCTTAGGCAAGAGTTTGTGATCAACCATGCAGGGGGAAGACTTTGGAAAACATGAGAGGGCAAATTTTTGGGTACAACAGTATCACATGCACTTATCATGACCTAGGGGATAAATGACACAAAGTTGATAATATGTTGACGTTTCGAGACTAAAATAACGGATTACATTGCAATTGTTGCATATTCACCATAACCTAGAGGGAAAATAATACAAAAAATAATTCACAGAGGCTTTGAGACTAACACAATGAACTATATCACGGATTTTCGCATACCTACCACAACCTAGGGGGTAGATAACACGAGTATAGGCTTGTGTATTTATCACGACCTAGAGGATAAATAACACAAACCTGATAATTCATTATCGCTTAGAGACTAACACAATGAACTATAGATTTTCTCATACCTACCACAACCTAGGGGGTAGATAAAACGAGTATAGGCTTGTGTAATTATCACGACCTAGAGGATAAATAACACAAACCTGATAATTTATTATCACTTAGAGACTGACATAATGAACTATAGATTTTTGTATACCTACCATAACCTAGGAGGTAGATAACACGAGTATAGGCGTGTGTATTTATCACTACCTAGAGGATAAATAACACAAACCTGACAATTCATTATCGCTTAGAGACTGACAAAATGAACTATAGATTTTTGCATATCTACCACAACTTAGAGGATATATAATATGAGTTAGATAACTTATTGCTGCTTCGAGACAAACCAATAAGTTATATCGCATATTTTACATATTTATCACAACCTAGGGGATACATGATGCGGGTTTGAAATTTGAAAAGTGTTTTGATAATCGAATCTTAGATAACAAAACCAAAGATAAGATCAAAATTTACCAGTTGTGTCTGTTCTTAACCAAGTTGTTTGTTTATTTTGCATAGATAAGCTAATTTCAACAATAGGCCCCAAGAAAATTCATAGTATTCTTACCCAAAGTAGATTTGAAAATGCCACGCACGGTGTATATGCACGATACACTAAATCGATATGAAACCCACATGTATATGCACCAAATGTTTTGTATGTTCATGCACCAAATGTATTGTAAATACTTTTGATCTTTTTCTCCTTTTAAACCATTGGCTCTTTTTTATTTTGTCACCAACTCCCCAATGTTGCATGTTATTTTGTCATGGTATCTCCTAGTTGATTTGGCATAACAAGGTGAATAGTGTCAGCAAGATTTGAAGATTGTATCATAGGCATAGTTGTGGACCTCTTTAGATGTTTTTCTAACCAAAATACTCTCTTATGTTTTATCAAATGCTTTTTTTGATGTTTCTGTATGTTAGATGCACCAAATGTTATGAATGATGTTGATACTTTTATATGGCTATGTGCATGTTATGCCTGATGTGAGGCTCTTAATAAGAATCTATTGTCGATATTTCTAAGGAATCTACTATCGATATTCGATTAAGGACTACCTACTACCAATATCTTTTGGAAAATCATCTGCCGATATCAACCAGGGGAATCTACTGTCGAGATTTTGTTAAGAACTACCTTCTGTCGAGGTCTTCTGGAAAATCATCTGCCGAGATTAACCAAGGGAATTTGCTGCTGAGATTTTTTTAAGAAACTACCTTCTGCCGGGGTCTTCTAGAAAATCATCTACCGAGATTAACCAGGAGGATCTACGACCAAGCTTCTGCATAGAATATATAACCTGATTGGTAATGATGATTATCCTCACATGAAACATGGTTTTATGCTATGCGTGTATGTTTTGATTGACACATGTAATGAGTGACTTGGATATGTATCAATGGGTGTTAGATTTTGAAATGCCAATGAGTAATTGGGCTTTTTGAGATATGCTTAATCCATGCTGTCGAATTTTGTCAAATGGATGAGTTGATAAGTATATCTTGATTCTAGATCGAAGAGCCCTAATAAATGATTTATGTAGACTCGTATGATTTTGACGGATGCCCTTGTTAAGACGTAGAGAGGTTGTCTATGTAACAAGGTTGATTGTCACATGGTGGTAGAGTGTTATGTTTCATGATTTCCTAATACTCGTTTTGAACTCAAAGATTGCTGATGTAGGAGAGTTTGCCCTTTCATGGTCTATCTTGCCCCAATTTGTTGGTAGGGTCTTAGAGAGATTCTTCTTGACATGATTTCAGAAGTATTTTGATCATGAATGACCCTACTATCTTTAACTATGCCCCTGATTAATGGACTCTTAAAGACAAATGTCTTTGATTAACTTCTCTTAATCGAGCTTCAATGTGGTTTGCCCCTATATTTTAGTTCCTTGAAAGGTATACCCCTCAATCTCCAGAACATGGAGGAGGTACTCTTGGATCTCCATGATATATGTTCGATATGAATTACCCCAAGTATTTGAATCTTGTGGAGTTTGTATCTAAAGTCGCTTGAAGGGGAACTTGAACCCTACATTCCGTAAGATGAACTTGATATGCATTTCCCCAACATTTGAGTCTTGGATAGTTTCCCCCTGATTATTAGGGCCTTGAGAATTTTATTGAAAATATGAAATCGAGTCATACCATGTTGTGATATGACTTGATTAAGGAATGCTCCTTCGAAAGGTATTCCCCTGATTGGTGCTTCAAAATGTGATCCAAGTTGATTGAATCTCAAAATGGCCACCCCTAGTCAATAGGATCTTCATGTGATATGCCCATACAATCAATAGTCTTGCTTATTGTTGTACTTCAAAATTTCCCCTCCCATTTTCTTCTCAAGACATTCTTTCAAGGCTTCTCAGATATTCAAGACACTCAAGGGTTGACTAGTCAATATGCTCCTCCTAAGCCAAAGGCCTATAACTAGGGTTTGGAGTTTCTCAAGGATATTTGGTTTGCAAAGGTCTCTAGTGGCTTCCATGGTTCTCCTTAGGTTCTCAACAAGGTTCATGTCAAGTTTCAAGTCTTGCATCACAAGTTTGCTCAGTCAATGGCTCAGATGATTGAAAATAAATTATATTGGGTAAAAAAGTCAATTATGGTCAACATACAGTAAAAATTCAAGATTTTTTGTCCACATCAACATTTTGAAGTTATATTCATAATTTGACCAAAGTTTGATCATGATTACCCAAGGAAATCCCTCAAATCATCAAAATTCAAGAATTTTCAAATTAGGGTTTCCTTAGGAGAAGTCAACTGAAGTTTGACCAGGCATAACTTTCACATACTTCATCAACTTCCCCCAACAAAAGCTCATTTTGAACAAAATTCAATTCCATGCAACTTTTTTTTATGCTAAAGTCCAAAAAATGCTTCATTTGAAAGATATGAGCTAAAGCATTATAGGTCATTTTCAAAAGTCAACAAAAGATACTTTTTGTCAAGGCAACTTACATCAAGATAAAATCTTCAAAAGAAAAAATGATCAATAGATATTTTATAGGACACCTTGAGCTTTCCAAGAAGTCAAAGATCATCTTCAAAATATGAAAATTGAGCAAGTTATGAGTTTCACAATGGGAAATTTTGAAGAAATTCATGAAATGCAAAATGAGCAAAATTGAAGTTTTGAACTAGTGGGCCTAACGTTTGATGTCCAAACATGTTCATAAGGTGTTAGAGGACCTCTAAATCCATTCACATATTTTTATGATTTTTATTTCTTTTATTTGAATTTTTATTCATTTAAATGCAAATAAAATATGAAACGATGGTATAAAGGCTTGGGCTTTTTGTTTCAACCATCCAAAGACCCAAGACAACTCATGACAACTCATTACAACCTTGCCAAAATGTTCAAGACTCAAAATGGAAAAGAAATAACTCAACTTGGCAAGTTTTAAAAAATTGATTCTTGTTTAAACCATGGCTTCATGAGTTGATTCCATGCCATATTTGTCAGCCAAAATACAAGCCAACAACATGTCCATATTCGTGCAAGGCATCCAAGAGACAAGAATCATGCAAAGAAGGCAAGTTTTCAATGTGTTGGAATATTGATTTCAAGGGCATGAATACCTTGTCCCTTTCCATACTTGTTGGCTCCTATTTTATTCTCTATATAAAGGCAAGCAAAGCCATACCAAAGGACCACAAAATCATTTGCGCAAGAGCTCTCCAAAAAGTCTCTAAACTTCAAAGAAGTTGTGAAAATTATATCTCACATTTCCAGCAAATTCCAATCCGAACTAAGGCTAGCATCCACCTCCTAAAGATCAAAGGAGTTGATCTAGATCCATAGTTGTACTCCTCGAGCACCAGAACACGATTTGTGCATCATGCCGGTTTTAGAAATTGGTAAAAATCAAAACTATGTTTTCTTGTGTTTTTAATCATTACTAACATGTTTGATCTCCTCCTATGCATCATTAGAACAAGATAGGTACATTACATGTAAAGTTTGACGTGAAAATGATGTTTTACCATTGTTAGGGCACCGAAACCATTGATCATCGAACCAGACATTGCAAGCAACCTTCTCCCCTTGCACCCCCGTCTGCTTTTCACAAAGCAGGCCCATAGTCCTTTTTTTATTATCATTTTTTAAATCTATTTTTTTTCTTTTTTTAATCACTTTTTTATAATAAAATCATTAAAAAAAAATAGATATAAATTTTAATTAATTAACTTTATTTTCATAATAAAACTTAATTAATTTAATCACTTTAAGTTAATTTTATTAATTAAAATATAATTAGAATTAGGCTTTAATTATCATTCAATTATTTTTCTAAATAAAAACACCAAAGCTATTTTTTATGCTTAGAATATTTTTAGATATCCTGCCCTCTTCAATCTCCGCGCGTTTATTTACTTTTTCGCATTGTTTTCAATATTGTAAATGTCCAAAGTTTGAAATATAATTAGGACCCTTTTACATTTTTATCCCTATTTTATGGTTTGTAGTCCCCCATCTCTGAAGCGATGTAATAGCGTAGTTTAATTCCCGCACTTTTATTTTCTGCCCTTATGTATATATTTAACTGTTAGACTAATTAGGCGTGTATGGCAAGACTTAAAAGCAAAACACTAGAAAACCTAACTTCAAGACTAATAACTGAAATACAACACACTTCACACACATGTACCTCTAAGGTGACCCTCACTTGTTACCTTCAGAAAACAAACAATCACGTCTCTCGAAAGTAAGAAATTTTAGCAAAGACTCTTTAGTTAAAAGTTCATAGTCCCTTGATGACCCTTCGATGTTGCGTCAGTAAACGATCTTAGTACCTTAGAGTAATTGCTAAAGTGTCTTACGAGTTGACTTCGTGACTGTACGATGACCTGCGTCTGTCCTTCAAACATCCAATGATAGGGCTACCTACTAACTAATGGTAGGATACCACTATCTAAAGGAAAAGAGGAAAAGAACAAAGATCTTTAGAGTAGGTAGATATCTTGTAGTTGCTTGCTCATAAAACAAAACAAATTTTCTGCACATACACTCTCTTTCCTAAATATTTTCAAAGACAAAAACACTTTGTATGCGTTCTCAACGATACGAGAATCATTACAAAGTTTGCTTCACTTAGGCATCTGTGATATGGTGGCAGAACTGACTGTTTAATACTGGCTTGCGTTTTTTGTTTGCAAATGTCGCGGTAAGCAAGAGTCGCCACCGACTTTTCTTTTATCCAACAAAGGAAAGGGTGAAAAGAATAGAAAAAGACCTTTTTTCGAGATTTCTGAGTAAGGGGGTAGATTATGGAAAGGGAAGGGGTTAACACCCTTTCCATCCATGGTTTTCCATGGGCTCTTAGGTACTTGCTCATTTTTGAAATTGCTTTCGTGTTTGTGTGTTTTGAAAAGTTTTGAAAAGGCCTTAGTGCGGCGATTCACTTTAGGATAACTCTTATATCAGCCCTCAAGAGTGTGATAAAGTGTTTTGAAAACTTTTGTTTGAAAAGTGTTTGAAAGTGTGTAGAAAAGATTATTTGAGCAAGATCCTAACATTTATTTACCTACTCGAAAAAAGACTATTATTTTCCTCCTATGCTTTAGACCGTGTTATCCTACTATTAGTGAGTAGGTAACCCTAGTCGTTGGATGTTGAGGGACTATCGAAAGGGACGTAATGGTCATTGAAGGAAACATGTAAGGATACCTTAGCATTTCGAAGGGACTATCATCATAAGATCATTTCTCGTAGGCAACTCGAGGGACGTTTAGGGACTATGATCTTTATGATGAGTTTAATCGAGGGTCTTTACTAAGGGTATCCCTATGTTCGAGGGACATGACCATTGTTTTCGAAGGTAAACAAGTGAGGTAATACCCTAGGGGTGCAAGTGTGCAAAAGTGTGCTTTTTTCAGATATATTTATCTTGAATTTAGTGATCTATTAATTAATTACTCATACATGCCTAGGTTGCTAGCAATTATATACAAGCATATAAAATATAAAAGCGAGAAAATAGAGGGTCCTACGTGTGACACGGTGGGAAGAACTGACTGTTTTTTGGAATGCTGGTTTGCGTTTTGCGTTTGTATTCGCAAAATGTCGCGGTAAGCAAGAGTCGCCACCGACTTTTATTTTATCCAACAAGGAAAGGAAAAAAGCACAGAAAAATTCCTTTTTCAAGATATTTCTCGGGTTCGGGGGGTAGATTATAGAAAGGGAAGGTATTAGCACCCTTTCCATCCATGGTTATCCACGGGCTCTTAGGTAATTGCTCAATTGTTTTCAAAATTGTTTTCTTTGTGCTTGTGGGTTTGAAAAAGTTTTTGTTTTAAAACTTCGATTTAACTCTTGCTTCTGTCCTCAAGAGTGTAATGAAGTGTTTGGAAAACTTTGTTCGAAAAGGAGTGTATGTGTGAAAAAGGTTTTTTTTTTTGAAAGAGCAAGTATCTAAGAACCATCTACCTACTCGAAAAAAGAATCGTTCTATGCTAATGTCCTTTAGACAATGCTATCCCACTATGAATGAGTAGGTAGCACCGTCGTTGGAGTTTGAGGGTCAATTCGAATGAGGGACATACAATCACTAAAGCAATGTTAGGACGCCTTAGCGGTAACCCTAATATCTTAGATCATTTGTTTGAGGCAACAATATCCGAGGCAACCATTTCGAGGCGACTATGATCTTTTAGACAAGAGGACGACCTCTAAAACGACCTATACTCAATGACAGTTATCAAAGGCAACCAAGTGGAGTGTACCCTAAGAGTGCGCATGTGCGAATGTGTCGTTTTCAGTTATTTTTATCTTTGTACATGTTAAGGGTGATCTAATTTGATTTTAAGATTAACATTCAGTCTTGTCATGCAAACCCTATTATCAAACATCTAGCAGTTATAATTTGCGGAAATAAAATGCAGAATTTAAATTACAAGGCGTCGGGTATTTACATCGCTAAAGACAAACCCTTTGAAAAATAAAGTAAAACGATAAAAATAATTAAATGTCCTATTTAACTATTACAATCCGGAAGCAGATACATTATTGGATAAAAATAAATAAAGCGCGCGGGAAATTAAATCGAGTGCGAAATTTAGGGTTTTGACCTTTTTGGTTAAAGAAAATGTCTTTTTGGTTTTTTGTTGTTTTTAAATTAAGAAAGAAATTAAACCTAAATTAAAGAACTAAATTAAATTAATAAATTAATTAATGAAAAATTAATTATGACATATTTTTGGATTTTTATTATTTCAGGAAAGAAGATGAAATTAATTAAATTAGTAATTAAAACCTAATTAAATCTAATTAATTTTAATTATTTACAAAAAAAATGAATTAAAGTTTCCTAATTAAAAACCTAATCAATTAATAAATTTATTAAAATAAAAGTTTAAAATTTGATTGAAATAAAAATATTTTTGTGATTTTATTTGATAAAAAAAAGAATTTTGTGATTGGTTAGAAAATTAAATAAATGAAATAAACAATTAAATAAAATAACAAAATAAATAAAAAGAGAGGAGTTGGGCCTGATTTTAGGTGGTGTGGAAAGCAAATCTGAAGGCCCATTAGCAGCTGGCCTCTTTGACTTTGTGGATCTGGTGCTCACGCATTGACTGGCGCCTTGGTGGACCTTCAATCCCTGGCCATCAGATCTAGCCATTGGCCATCTGGCGCTTAGATTGGTGATGGCATATGGTGGATTGCAAGCTTGAGCGCGCACTAGAATATCTGAAAAATAATGACATTGAGAAAGAGGAGGACCTAGGATTCGAACCCATGTCCTGAAGGAGAATACATCACATGCTTGCCACTACGCCACATTGCCTTGTTTGTTAGTATAATGGGTATCGATAATAATATATTAAAACAAAACAATTGCCAGTAAAACAAAAAGCGCGCAAAATTATTTGAATTGGCCAACAAATGGATGACACGAGTTCATCCCTATCCTCAAACCTGTAAAAAAATACCTGCGGATTTGAATCCGCAGCTAAAAGCGCGTCCCTGTTCTAAAATTCTCTCCAGGCCATATAAATGCAATCCAAGAACATGGTTCAATTCATCATGGCCTCCTGATCAAAACCATGTTCTTCTTGTGTCTCAGTTTTACCTGAAATAGAAAACCCTAAAAGAAAACGAAGAACCCTAGCTATGGTGATTATCCATATAAGCCAGATAAATGCAATTGAATATTATGAAAAGCTTGCAAATGCTCTTGTGATTACAAATATGCCATTAGTTTTCTCAAATGATGCAAGAACAAATCAAATCAAATTCAAGAACAGGGGTCGTTTACGTGAGACTTACAGCGTGTTTGGAGGCTTGAGGATGCGTGGTTTTGATCCAGTTAGCTTGTGTGAATGGTCAGGAATCGATTGAGACCACTCTCGCATCCTGAAACTGCCTCTAACCCTGATTTTGATCTCTCACTTTTTTGTGATTTTTTCAATTCTTGTTCTGCCTCTTCCAACACTTGCCAACCCTTATTTCGTGTGCTTTTGCTTGCTTATGTAATGTGTACTGCATTAGGGTAAGAAACATGGTCCAAATCTCTCCATATCAATGCAAATGAATTGGATTTGATTCCACCATTAAAACCATACAAATTTGATTTGATTTGGGTATTTTTGTGCATACAAGCCTTGATTCGATTTTGATTCACATAAGAGCTGTATTCAAAGCCTAAAGCAACCAAAGAATCATGAATTATCAATGCCTTAGATTTTATATGATTTTATTTGATTTAAAATGAATAAATTCAAATAAAAATCAAATTAAATAATAAAAATGAGATATAGGCACATGGCTTAGGATAGGGCACGTGGGATACAATGCAAACTCAAATCAAGTGGAAAAGAATGGGCCCATTTGACAAAATTTGAAGTTTTGGGGATAGTTGACTTTTGGCAATTTCGCAAAAAAGTCCAACTTCAACAGTGCATAACTTCTTAAATTTTGAACTTTTGGAAGTTTTATTGGACTTTTTAGAAAACTTAAGATGTCCTATAACCAACCCTTTTGGTCTCATCTCATTTTGATATTCCATGCTCAAGTTATAAGCTTTGGAACAAAAGGTGTTTTTGTTGACTTTCAAAAATGACCTATAATGTCCAAATTCATAACTTCTTGTGAGTGCATTTTTGATCTTGGGGTATGAATATGGATTGTAGGGAATTGCATCCTCTTCAAAATGAGCTTTTGATGGGTCATTTCTCATAAAGTATGAGAAAGTTATGCTTGGTCAAATTTGAGTTGACTTTTCCTACAAAACCCTAATTTAGCAACTTTTGAGTCTTGATGAATTTTGAGCAATCCTTGATGAATCATGATCAACCCTTGATCAAATGATTAAATATCCTTCAAAATGAGAATGTTGACAAAAAATCTTGAAGTTTGACTGTATTTAGGTCACAGTTGACTTTTGCCCTAACATAGTCGATTTTTGGACCTTTGAGCAATTGACTGAGCAAACTTCCTCTGCAAGGCTTTAAACTTGACATGGATGATGTTGAGAACATATTAGGACATTGGGGAGAACTTGATGTCATTTGGAATCAAGGATCTTGATGAAACACAAAACCCTAATTTGGGGTTGACTGTCTTAGGAGATAGCTTGTCTGACCAACTCTTGAGCAACCTTGAGCAACTTGGAGATTTTTCTTGCAATGTTTTGAGAAATATGAGAGGGAAAATTTTGGGGTACAACAGCTGCCCCTGTTCAATCTTCTTAAAGCTGAGGATATAGATTGGCTTTCGTGCCTTTCGTGATCCGAAGGTGGAAGATGATTGAACACTAGAGTACCCAGAAATTTGCACTCGCATGAAGTGGTATCAGCCTTGTGATCTCGGGAATGGGATTACATATGCCATTTGGAGGAATGTCGATCGCATAAGAGATTCCTTAGCGAGAGATTGCATACCTGTTGTTGTAGAAGATTCCACTGGGGGAGTCTGATCTTTGTTGAGATTTTAGGAACTTGCCTATACTTCAACTGAGAGAACATCTCCGCTGAGTTTTAAGGACTTGTCCGTAATTCAACTGGGGGAAACATCTTCATCGAGATTTAAGAACTCGCCCGTAGGTCAACTGAGAAAACTTCTCTGCCGAGATTTAGGAACTTGTCTGTAATTCAACGGAGGAACTTTGTCGAGATTTAGGACTTTATCTGTAATTCAACTGAGGATAATTCGGTTGAGATTTAAGAACCGGTCAGTACTTCTATTGAGGGAAACATCTTCATCGAGATTTAGGACTTGTCTGTAATTCAACCGAGGATAATTCTGTTGAGATTTAAGAACTGTCAGTAATTCGACGGAGGAACTTTGTCGAGATTTAGAACCTTATCTTTAATTCAACTGAGGATAATTCGGTTGAGATTTAAGAACCGGTCAGTACTTCGACTGAGGGAAACATCTTCATCGAGATTTAGGACTCGTTTGTAATTCAACCGAGGATAATTCTGTTGAGATTTAAGAACTGTCAGTAATTCGACGGAGGAACTTTGTCGAGATTTAGAACCTTATCTGTAATTCAACTGAGGATAATTCGGTTGAGATTTAAGAACCGGTCAGTACTTCAACTGAGGGAAACATCTTCATTGAGATTTAGGACTCGTCTGTAATTCAACGGAGGATAATTCTGTTGAGATTTAAGAACTCGTCTATAATTCTACGGAGGAACTTGTCGAGATTTAGGACCTTATCTGTAATTCAACTGAGGATAATTCGGTTGAGATTTAAGAACTGGTCAGTACTTCGATTAAGGGAAACATCTTCATCGAGATTTAAGAAACTTGCCCGTAATTCAACTGAGAAAACTCTGCTGAGGTTTAGGAACTCGTCTGTAATTCGACGGAGGAACTTTGTCGAGATTTAGGACCTTATCTATAATTCAACTGAGGATAATTCAGTTGAGATTTAAGAACTAGTCAGTAGTTCAACTTAGGGAAAAGCTTCATAGCTGAGAACTTAACGGCATCTTCCTGAAAGGTAAAGGTCGTTTGTATTCAATGCATGATATGTATCAAGCAATGATGTCCTCAAAATAAATGAGATTGTGTTGTATGATGCATATATGCATGTGTCATGATGTATGGAAATGTAATGTTTTTAGCTGGGGAAAATAAATCTCGGATAGCTGAGAGAAAAGAGTTGAATTCTTCGTTTCCGCTGGGGATGGCGCACGCAGATGATTGTGAGAATAAACCTGCAGGAGAGTATAACTCCGCTGGGGAATAAACTAATGAGGAGATTACTCTGTGGGGAAGAGATGCTCTGTAGAGGATTCCACCGATAAATTTCGTTGGGGATGAATTACCGTTGTTGGTGATACTGAATCCTGTTGGGGATTGAATTTCTTGTTTGTGAAAGGAACGAACTCCGCTGGGGATGATCTTTCAGTTGCGACTTCACTGAGGATAACCTTTTAGACTCTAATGGGGATAATCCATTGAGCTCCGCTGGGGACAATCTTCCAAAGTCTACTGGGGATGATTCTCCAAATTCCATTGGGGAAGCTTTTTTCAGACTGCGTTGGGAAAATTTTCAAACTCCACTGGGGATATTTTGTATTCTGTCATGGAATGTTCTTATACTCCGCTGGGGAATATTAAGACGTTTTAGTGCTGATGATAAATAAACTCTGCTTGGGGAGAATATTACCGATTCATTTACAGTTGCAAGTCTCAGCTGGGGAGAGCTATCATTACTGTCCTACTCTGCGGGGATTGAATGCACCTTGGCCATATTCTTCAACTGAATCTACCTTTGTACCTTGTGGATAGAGCAACTGTAAAGCTTGGACAAATCTTATTGCCCCTGTTCCTGATATTACAAGTAATCGCCTTTATTTCGCATGTAAATATCTATGAGCAGCAATTAATGTCAAATGCATATATCAAAAATGAACATTGGACGTTCTTTGCAAAACAAAACAGAAAAAGGAAAAAACAATTTGAAATTTCTGAAAATGAATTATTATTGATTTTGAAGTTTGGCCTGTAAATAGGCGTTTTTGTACAAGAGGCTAACGTCCTAGTAAGAGAACGCCGCCGAATAATAGAATTTACACAATTTGTGAAAAACTAAACAAAACAGATATGTGAATAATCCCACTGGGTTCCAACTCTGCTATTGCCTTTATATCCTCGAGCATCTCATCACTTTGCTACTTGGTTGAAGGTAGATCAAATTGATTAGTCTCGTCCGAGCTTGATAGTCGATACCGAAGTCTGATACATAGTGTTATGCTTTGATCCCTAACTTTTGCCTGGACCGCCCTTTCGGGTTTTCAGTCCACCGGGATACCCTTTTTGCCCAAGCCGCCTTTTCAGGTTTTCGACTTGTCGGGTGTATAGATTTTTTCATTTTTATCCCTTATTTTTGCCTGAACCCTTTTGGTTCGCCGGGAAGCCCTTATTTTTGCCTAGGCCAGTTGACCTAGCAGGTCTTTGATTATGCGTAGTATTTTTTCACTATGTCTGCATTGACGGGGTGAGGAAGATCGTCACCATCCATGGTGGTTAGAATCATAGCTCCTCCTGAGAAGATGTTCTTAACCATAAACGACCCTTCGTAAGTAGGGGTCCATTTGCCCCTGGGATCACCTTGAGGTAAGATAATGCGCTTGATTACCAGATCCCCAACCCGATACTCTTGTCGTCTGACTTTCTTGTTAAATGCCTTGATCATCCGTTTTTGATACGTCTGACCATGACAAATAGCAGTAAGTCTCTTTTCATCGATTAAATTCAACTGATCAAGCCGGATCTGAATCCAGTCATCTTCGCTCAAACCTGCATCCTTCATAATCCGAAGAGAGGGTATCTGAACTTCAATGGGCAAGACTGCTTCCATTCCATAAACCAAGGAATAAGGTGTTGCCCCTGTTGACGTCCGCGCTGAGGTACGATACCCATGAAGAGCAAATGGTAACATCTCGTTCCAGTCTTTATATGTCACCGTCATCTTTTGCACGATCTTCTTAATGTTCTTATTAGCCGCTTCAACAACCCCATTCATTTTCGGCTGGTAAGGAGAAGAGTTGTGATGTTGTATCTTGAACTGTTGGCAGAGCTCGGTGATCATCTTATTGTTGAGATTTGTACCATTATCCATAATGATCCTCTCTGGTACACCATATCGACAGATCAGATTGTGCCGAATGAATCGTGCCACGACGTTCTTGGTTACAGTAGAAAAGGAGGTTGCTTCAACCCACTTTGTAAAGTAATCAATAGCTACCAGGATGAAACGATGCCCGTTGGACGTTGTAGGTCTGTTCTCACCAATCATATCAATTCCCCACATTTCAAAGGGCCACAAAGCTATTAAGACGTTCAGAGGAACTGGAGGTATGTGCACCTTATTAGCATAGACTTGGCATTTGTGACAGGTCCGAGAATGCTGATAACAGTCGGCTTCCATAGCGAACCAATAATATCCTGCCCGTAAGATCTTCTTTGCCATGGTGTGTCCACTGGAATGAGTTCTGAAAGTACCTTCATGTAATTCTGCCATGATCCTTTTTGCCTCATTTTTATCCACACATCACAGTAAGGTTGAATCATGGTTACACTTATAAAGGATGTCATTATTGATGAAGAACTTTGTCGCGAACCTCCTTAGAAACTTCTTATCATTAACAGATGCACCCTCGGGGTATTCCTGAGCCTCAAGATACCTCTTCACCTCATGAAACCAGGGTTTATCTGCTACTTCTTCAATCTCAATGTCACAGCAATGTGAAGGTTCATCCAACCTTTCAATGATAATCCGGGGAGCCTCGTTGTCCCAATTGACTTTGAATATATAAGACATCGTAGCTAGTGCGTTCGCCAACTGATTCTCCTCTCCAGGGAAGTGTTCAAAGGTTATCTCCTCGAAGTGTGGAAGCAACGTTAATACATACTCCTTGTAAGGAATAAGATTTGGGTGTTTCATATCCCACTCGCCTTTGATCTGACTGATCACAAGAGAGGAATCTCCGAAGACACTCAGAAATTTAATCCTTAGGTCAATTGTTGCTCGAAGACCCATGATGCACGCTTCATACTCCGCCATATTGTTGGTGCATTTGAAACATAGTCGGGCGGTAAATGGAGTATGAGAGCCTTTAGGAGATATGATCACGGCGCCAATGCCATTACCCAAAGCGTTCGAAGCTCCATCAAAGTACATAGACCATCGAGATCCTTCCTCAGGTCCTTCATCCGGTCCAGGTTCTTCACAATCAGTTACTAACATGATATTCTCATCCAGAAATTCAAAGTTCATAGACTGGTAATCGTCCACTGCTTGATGTGTCAAATGATCCGCCAATACACTTCCTTTGATTGCCTTTTGGGTCGTGTATTGGATGTCATACTCAGTCAAGATCATCTGCCATCTTGCTATTCTTCCGGACAAGGCAGGCTTTTCGAAGATATACTTGATTGGATCCATTTTTGATATCAATAGAGTAGTGTGAGTCAACATATACTGTCTCATCCAGCGAGCAGCCCATGTCAAAGCACAACAAGTTTTCTCGAGCAGTGAGTATCGGGTCTCACAGTCGGTAAACTTTTTGCTAAGGTAATAAATAGCATGCTCTTTTCGGCCAGACTCGTCATGCTGACCCAGCACGCACCCCATTGAGTTGTCGAGTACTGTCAAGTATAAGATCAAAGGTCTCCCTTCAGCTGGAGGCATCCGAATAGGTGGCTCTTGGAGATATTCTTTGATCCTTTCGAAAGCGGTATGACATTCATCATTCCATCTTACCACTTGATCTTTCTTCAATAGCTTGAAGATTGGCTCACAAGTAGCAGTCAGGTGTGAGATGAACCGGGCAATGTAATTCAGACGTCCCAGAAAGCCTCTGACTTCTTTTTTTGTCTGGGGAGCTGGCATTTCCTGTATAGCTTTCACCTTTGCAGGATCCACTTGAATACCTTTATCACTCACGACAAAACCCAACAACTTACCAGATCTCACCCCAAAGGTGCAGTTGTTCGGGTTTAATCTCAGCTTGTACAATTTCAACCTGTCAAATAGCTTCTGAAGGTGGTCCATATGTTCTTCTTCAGTCTGGGATCTTGCAATCATGTCGTCAACGTATACCTCAATCTCATGATGGATCATGTCATGGAACAAAGCGACCATGGCGCGCTGATACGTTTCCCCAGCATTCTTCAATCCGAAAGGCATGACCTTGTAGCAAAAGGTACCCCATAGAGTAACAAAGGTTGTCTTCTCCATGTCTTCGGGAGCCATCTTAATCTGATTGTAACTGGAGAAACCATCCATAAAGGAGAAGACCTTATGTTGTGCGGTGTTGTCAACCAGAACATCGTTATGAGGTAGAGGGAAGTCATCCTTGGGGCTCGCCCTGTTCAGATCCCTATAATCAACACACATTCGAACCTTATCATCCTTCTTCGGCACCGGAACCACGTTGGCCACCCACTGTGGGTAAGAAGTAACTGCTAGAAAACCGTCATCAAACTGTTTCATCACTTCAGCCTTGATTTTCTCTGACATATCCGGGCGTATTCGGCGAACTTTCTGCTTCACTAGAGGACAATCTTCCTTGGTAGGTAGGCGGTGAACCACAATATCAGTGTCCAAACCAGGCATATCTTCATAAGACCAGGCAAAGATCTCAACGTAGTCACACAGCATCTGAATCAGCCGTTGCTTAACACCAGGTTCCATATTTGCATCGATCTTGACCTCTTTCTTGTCCTCTTCTGTACCCAGATTTACTATTTCCATTGGCTCTTCGTGCGGCTGTATAGCCCTCTCTTCCCGGAGTAAGAGTCTAGCAAGTTCACCAGGCACTTCGCAATCATCTTCACCTTCGTCTTCGGCTAAGTTGATCGGACTTTCGAAGTCATAACCGACAATAGCAGAGTCGTTATCAGTGGGATCTAGAGTGGATGTAGACCTGTATATGTGAGTGTGTGTAAAATAGTTATTTTTGCAATATATAATGAAAGGAAAACAAGGAGCGCAAAATTTGAAATGTAAGAAACGTCCAATGCTTTTATTAATGATATATGTAGATGACACACATAAAGCCCTCACAAACAAAACCACGGTGCCCCGGGTAGGACACCGGGCCGTAAAGTTTAAAACATTGTCTGTTACAAATTCAAAACAAAAGTCTCATTACTGGGTAATAAAAGAAATTGGGACGAAGTCTTTTGCCGTCCAATTGCTTAGTCCACCATCCGTAGTTGGGTAGATCCAACTGTCAAACTCAGACTCTTCAACACCGTCTTCAATGGCGTTCACTCCTGAATTGCTGATAAACAGGGGAGGTCTTCAGTCAGTGCACTCCAAACAGCCCTTTGAGCTTCTGCAGTGAAACCCAAACCAAACTTGTTAGTCTTATGTGCAAAATCAGGGAGTTGGCCCCAATTCTCACACCCACCTTTCTCAACAACAGCCCGGGCATCCTTGAAGGAAGCCATCTTCATTGGAGGATCTTCAACAACAGTTTCAGTTGATGCTAGCGTCTGGGGAACCTCTTCAAAATGCTGAAACGGGGTCTCGAAGAACTCCCCATCCATCTCTACATATCGGAAAGAGTTGAGGTGGCTCACCATGTACTCCTCCTCTCCTTGCACTGTCACAATTTTCCCTTTCACCAGGTACTTTAGCTTCTGGTGGAGCGTTGAGGTTACAACCCCAACTTTGTGGATCCATGGACGACCCAGCAAACAAGAATAAGATGGCCGAATATCCATCACATAGAATGTAGATGAGAAAACCTGAGAACAAACCTTAATCGGAATATCCACTTATCCGTGTACCATCCTCTTGGACCCGTCAAAGGCCCTGACTATAATGTTACTTGGTTTCAGCTCCAACCCTTCACAGTCTAACCAGTCTAGAGCTTTCTTAGGTAAAACATTCAGCGATGACCCAATATCCACCAATACGTGAGCAAGAGTAGTGCCCCTGCATTCAATGGAGACATGCAGGGCGTCATTGTGATTCTTCCCCTTGACAGTCAAGTCGGCATCGGAGAAACCCAACCCATTATCTGCTATCAGACTAGCCACGCAATCTTTAAACTGATCAGCTGATGTTTCTTGCGGTACGTGTGCAGTTTTCAGGAAAGCAATCAGAGCTTTGGCATGGGCTTCTGAGAAAAGCAACAGAGACAACATAGAGATTTTGGATGGGGTTTGCCCCAGCTGCTCGACTATATTGTAGTCGCTCTTTTTGATGATCTTCAAAATTTCCTCCATCTCTTGCCTAGAGGCTTCAATAGTAATCTTCTTCGGTGCCTCCGTCTGGGAAGGCTCATCGGTGGTCTCTTTGCCCCGAGTGTCAGATGACTCAGCAACAGGGGTAAGTATTGGAACTTGAACGGGGACAGTAGCAGGTGTACTGACAGGCGTAATAACAACAGGCTTCCAGACAGTTGGTGGAGAGATCTCAGGGGAGAAAAGTCTTCCACTGTGGGTGACTTTGGAAGGTCCAACAATATTGCTGACGTCAATATCAGCCTCTTCAGCACTCAAGTCTTGCTTAACTCCGTGATATTATACGTCAGCCCCGTAGTTCCATGAGACAACTTTATTTGACGTATAGGGTATAGGCCCAGGAACAATGATGATCAATGGTGCAATTCTTGGAACAAATGTAATTCTAACAGGCTTTCTCGAGGAAGCCTTGGAAGAATTGTCGAAAATGGTGATTATAGAAACTTCTTCAGTAGGGACCAAAGGAACAAAAGTCTTCTCAAACAAAATTTCTTTATTATCCATCAGGCGTTGGACACCTGACTTCAAAAGATGGCAACCAGTAGGTAGGACGGCGCACAAATGGCAACCTTCGCCACAACCCGGAAATAAACTGGCTAACAAAAGGTTCTTCTTCACAGTCATCAATGGGGTAGCAATGTCTTTCACAGAAACCACAAACGAGTCTTCATCTACATCATTTACTCCATGCTTGGGCATAAGAGAAGTCACAACATTAGGTCTTTCAGGTGCTTCTAACTCAATCTCCTTAGCGTCAATCAAGTCTTGTACCTTATTCTTTAAAACCCAATAGTCATTCGTATCGTGCCTCGGGCTATCGGAGTGAAAAGCACAGTGGGCGTTTGGATTGTACATCGGTGATGTTGTGTTGGGATTCTTCGAGGCCTCCTTCGAAATCACCAAGTTGGTCTTCAATAACTGCGGCAAAATCTGAGATAAAGTCATGTTGAGCTGAGTGAATTGTCTTCGCGACCTCTCGGCCCTTGGCTGATTGTTACATTGTGCGGCAACAGTTGGTCTTGAAATAACAACCGCATTAACATCTTGGTAGTTGTGATCGGTGGAAATAGAACTGACTGTTTTAAAGCTGGTTCGCGAAATGTCGCGGTAAGCAAGAGTCGCCACCGTCTTTTATGTTCTCCAACATGGAAAGGACAAAAGCACAACAAAATTCCTTATTCGAGAATGTTTCTCGGTTCGGGAGGTAGATTTATAGAAAGGGAAGGTGTTAGCACCCTTTCTATCCGTGGTTATCCATGGGCTCTTAGGTACTTGCTCACTCTATGTTTTCAAAAATTTGTTTGCTTTTCAAGTGTGTGTGGGTTTTGAAAAAAGTTTCGTTTGAAAAATTTCTAAGTAACTCTTGTATCTGTCCTCAAGAGTGTATGAAATATTTGTTTGAAAACCTTTTGAAAGTGTAGGTGCAAAAAGTTGTTTTGTTGGTTTGAAAGAGAGCAAGTACTTAAGAGAAATCTACCTACTCTAAGGAATTAGGCTGTGTAAGAGTCCTTTAGATAGTGTTATCCCACCATTGAGAGGTATGTAGCACCATCGTTGGAGTTGTTCGGGTCAATTCGATTAGTAGGGACATGTGGTCACCGAAGCAATAGTAGGATACCTTAGAAGTAACCCTAATGTCCTAGATCCTTTTTTTATCCGAGGCAACCGTTTCGAGGCAACTGGATCTTAGACAGGAGGGCGACCTCTAAAACACCCTATACTTGATGACCACGTTCGAGGCAACCAGTGAGGCGTACCCTAGGAGTGGCATGTGCATGTGTGTTGAATTCAGTTTATATTTATCTTGTACATGTTATTTGTGAGCTACGGATTGATTTTATTTTTCATACATTTTTGTAGGCATATTAACAGTTAAATGATTTGCAGGAAATAAAATGCGGAAAGGTAAATCTAGCTATTACAAGGCGCGGGTCTATACATCGCCAAAAACAAAAAACCCGTTTGGAAAATAAAGTGCGAGAATTTAAAAGAAAGCGATAAAGTTCTAATTAATTATTACATTTCCTAAGCAGATACAAAATAATGAATTAAAAAGAATAAATACGCGCGAAATATTGAATCGGGAACGTCCTTAGGGTTTTGACCCTTTTGAGAAAAGAAAGTAATTTTAGTCCCTTTTTTGCAATTAAAATTAAACCTAATAGCTAATTAATTAATATTTACAAGAAAAAGGATTTTTTTTTATGTTTTTAATGTTTTTAATGAAAATAAAATAAAAATTAAATTAAAAGTGTCAAAAGAAAAAGAAATCTAAGTCTAATTCATTTTTATTTTATTGTAAAAGAAAATTAAAGTTAAACCTAATTAAACTAGATTAATTTAAATTAGTGTTTATTTACAAAATAATTAAACTAAAGTGAAATTAATAATAATAAATAAAATATTACATTTTTTTAGTTTTTTCTGAATTTTTATGAAAAATATTAATTATGTTAATTTTGGTGATAATAATAATAATTAGAAAAAATAATTAATAACTAAATTAGTAAATATAAAACAAAAAGAAAAAAGAATGAACCAAGAGGGGTGTTGGACCCTTAGGGAGGTGAATCTGGAAATTTAGGCCCATTAACTCAAGCCTGCGTTGACTTCTGGGATTTGTTGAGCGTTCATTGACTGGGTAGCATGTTGGTCAGCACCTCAGGGCCATTGGATTTGTGGCTGTGGACACATGGCACGCTGATGCATGAGGGCATATGGTGTTTGCTGTTTGGAAGACTACATAGGAACACATTAGAAAAAATATTAACAAGCATTTGGGGGGACCTGGGAATCGAACCCAGGTCCCAATGGTCATCAGACAACTCACTAACCACCAGGCTATCATGCTGCATCTGATATAATAATAACAATTAATTATAATATGTGAAAACCAATGCCTATGCTGGAAAACAAAACGCGCGTGCCACTTTTTTGAATTGTCCAGTCCCATGCCTACACGTACTCATCTTCTTCGTTAAACCTGTAAAACAAAGATCAGATAACGGGGGTTTTTAACCCCCACAATATGGCATGACCAAAAATAGCGAACAGGCGTGTGATGATCAGAAATTGTTCGTGAGGGTTGGGTTGGATTCGTCCGGCCTTGACGAATTCAACCATATGCGTCTCAAGGTCTGATTTCACTTGTATGGGAAAACCCAAATTCTCAAGCTTAGGAACCCTAGATTTCTCCAATGGTGATTCCTGATTCCGTGCATCATAATCTAATTAACCTGCATCGTTAGCTTCCTATGGACTTAAACAATGTAAAACAAACAATAAATTGCATCAAATGCTCATGAATCGTTAGTTTTAATTCTGAAAAATATTGACAAACCGTGATTCTGTTTGGTGCGATTTCTCAAGCTTCAGCCCTTGATTTTGATTCCAAAAGACTCCTGAGAGTTCCTGTAAAGTGTTAGAAATGAAAAAAAGCTTTGAATTACGTTGGAAGGTGGATTTCAGTTTTGACTTTTTGCTTGATTTTTTTTAATATGGTTTGGCCGTTTGAGCAGTGCTTGTACGTGAATTTTGGTCTGGCCTCCTTGCATATGTATATGTGAATGAAATTAGGTCAGCAGCTAGGCTTGGGATCCATTGTATTGATGTCTTGAGATTTTTGTTGATCACTGTGATCGGTGGATCTGGAACTGACTGTTTAACGCTGGTTCGCGAAATGTCGCGGAAGCAAGAGTCGCCACCGTCTTTTATTTTCTCCAAATGGAAAGGACAAAAGCACAGAAAAATTCCTTATAGAGATTGCTCTCGGTTCGGGAGGTAGATTTATAGAAAGGGAAGGTGTTAGCACCCTTTCTATCCATGGTTATCCATGGGCTCTTAGATACTTGCTCATTTGTGTTTTCAAAATTGTTTGTTTGCTTTTCAACTGTGGGTTTAAAAAGTTTCTTTGAAAATTTCAGTTCGACTCTTGTATCAGTCCTCAAGAGTGTTTGAAAAGTTGCTTTCGAAAGCTTTTTGAAAAGTGTCGGTGTGAAAAGTATTTTTTGATTTGTTTTGAAATTAGAGCAAGTATCTAGAGTTGTCTACCTACCCTAAGGAGTTCGTCTGTGTAAATGTCCTTAAAGTAGTGCCATCCCACCATTGAGAGGTAGGTAGCACCACCGTTGGAGGTGTTCGGGTCAATTCGAAGGTTCGGGACAAGGTGGTCACCAGAGCAATGGGAAGACACCTTAGAAGCTACCCTCATTTTTCTAGACTAGGAAACCCCTAATTCTGCAGCTCTGAAACCCTAACAAGCTTCAATGGTAACTTTGCATATAGGCTATGAAAACTCAATTAAACCATGTCAATAGATTCAGAAGGTCCAAATTAGTGCAAAACAACAATTAAACTGTATGGAGAATGCCTAGAAATTGAAACACGACTATGCATAAAGTATGAGAAATTTTGAGTTCTGTATACCAATTCTTGATGCTATGGGCGTGGAAAAGAATCCAGTCAGGTTCAGTGATGCCTCAGAAAGCTTTTTCAATTGGTTAGAAGCCTTGAATCGCTTTGGAATGGTGTTTTCAGTTTTGATTTTTTCACAAAAATTGCAAAGTGCATAAGAGGTTTTGGGCGCAGCTTCCAAGTTCTGAGCTTTAGGGTTTGCATTTGTATATGTATGCCAATGGATTAGGGTTGAATTTGAGTCAAGAGATCCTTGCATTGATGTATGAAATATTTGATTTTCCATGAATATTTTTCCAATCTTTTTTCATGTGTTTTTGATTCCAATCATGGCCAATCTTTCCAATTTTGTTGTGCACGAATATTGAATGACCAATGGGAGCAAATACTGCATAAAAAGATTCACATACATTTGTTTTAGTATTTTTTCATATTTTATTTTATTAAATGAATTAATAGTAATTAAAAATTCAAATAAAATAATAAAAATGATGAAATAAATCCCCTTTGGGCCAAATGGTCGTGCATAGCCTTTGGATGATGAATCTTGGAAGAAAATGTGGCCCATTAGCAATTTTGAGGCATTTGAAGTAAGGTTGACTTTTTAAAATTCCCAAAAATTTCCCAACTTCCACAAGGCATATCTTGCTCAATTTTTAAACTTTGATCATGTTCTTGGACATTTTGGAAAGGTCTTGAAGTCCTCTAACAAATTCCTTTGGTCTCATGTCATTTTGATTTACCAATCTCAAGTTATGGCCTTTGACTTAAAGTCCCTTTTTGTTGACTTTTGAAAATGACCTATAATGTTGAAATTGATAACTTTTTGTGGGAGCATTTCTTGGACTTGAAGTGTGAAGAGGAGTTGTAGGAAATGTCTTTCTATTCAAAATGATCTTTGGATGGATTTTTTCTGATAAACCATGTGGAAGTTATGCCTTGGTCAAGTTACAGTTGACTTTTTCAACTGTCCAAATATGGAAACTTTTGCATCTTGAGACTTTTTGAGCCATGCTTTGAGAATCATGATCAAGAATTGATCAAATGATGTTTGTGGCTTCAAAATGAGATGTTGACCAAAAATTTGGACTTTTGACTGTCAAATGACCATTTTGCCCCTATAGTTGACTGTAGGGCAATTAGGGTTTTTGACTGTGCAATTTTGTGCTGTAAGTCTTGAAACTTGACATGTGGATGCTTGACCATGTTTATAGGCATGTGGGCCTTTATTGGACCCTTGGAAACTTCAATTTCTTTGCCAGAACCAAAACCCTAGTTTTTGACTGTTAGGAGGCCTTTGAACTGTGCAACCCTTGGGGAGATTTTGAAGCATGCTTTTTTGCAATTCTTGAAGAATATGGGAGGGCAAATTTTGGGGTACAACAGTTGCCCCTGTTCAATCTTCTTAGACCTGAGGATGCAGATTGGCTGACTTGCCTTTCGTAATCCGAAGGTGGAAGATGATTGAACACTAGAGTGCCCAGAAATTTGTGCTCACATAGTAGTGTGATGGTGGGAATGGGCTTATAGATGCCATTTGGAGATTGATGGATAGGATGATGGGCTTATATATGCCATGCTAAGAGATGATGGATGGTGGATGGGCTTATAGATTCCATTTGGGTGCCGATCGCATAAGAGATTCCTTAGCGAGAACTTGCGTACCTGAAAAAGAAAATGATTACTGGCCTGTTACAGGAGTTGGTCTTCAAACTCTTTGTATAGATGTGTCCTGACTGGTTACAGGAGTTGAATCTGGAGCTTCAAACAGCGATGAATGAACCAGGGATGGTTACTACCTCAATAGGAATAGTGAGAGAACCTTGGATGATTACTACCTCAACAGGAACGCTGAGAGAATCTGGGGCGATTCAACCTCAACAGTAACGCTGAGAGGATCTTGGGTGACTACTACCTCAACAGTAACGCTGAGAGAATCTTGGATGTCTTAAACTGGGTAAGAAACAGGGAGATCTTAGGGGCGATCTGACTGAACCAGAGAAGGCCTTTGACTGGATAAGAAACATGAAAATCTTAGGGTCGATTTAACTGAACCGGACAAGGTCTTGAAATCTTCAACTGGATAAGAAACAGGGAGATCTTAGGGTCGATCTGACTAAATCAGAGAAGGCCTTTGACTGGATAAGAAACAGAAAAATCTTAGGGTCGATTTAACTGAACCGGACAAGGTCTTGGAATCTTCAACTGGATAAGAAACAGGGAGATCTTAGAGTCGATCTGACTGAACCAGAGAAGGCCTTTGACTGGATAAGAATCAGAAAAATCTTAGGGTCGATTTAACTGAACCGGTCTAGGTCTTGGAATGTCTTCAACTGGATAAGAATCAGGGAGATCTTAGGGTCGATCTGACTGAACCAGAGAAGGCCTTTGACTGGATAAGAAACAGGAAAATCTTAGGGTCGATTTAAATGAACCGGTCTAGGTCTTGGAATCTTCAACTGGATAAGAAACAAGGAGATCTTAGAGTCGATCTGACTGAACCAGAGAAGGCCTTTGACTGGATAAGAATCAGAAAAATCTTAGGGTCGATTTAACTGAACTGGACAAGGTCTTGAAATCTTCAACTGGATAAGAAACAGGGAGATCTTAGGGTCGATCGGACTGAACCAGAGAAGGCCTTTGACTGGATAAGAAACAGAAAAATCTTAGGGTCGATTTAACTGAACCGGTCTAGGTCTTGGAATCTTCAACTGGATAAGAAACAGGGAGATCTTAGGGTCGATCTGACTGAACCAGAGAAGGCTTTTGACTGGATAAGAAACAGGAAAATCTTAGGGTCGACTTAACTGAACCAGACTAGGTCTTGAAATCTTCAACTGGATAAGAATCAGGGAGATCTTAGGGTCGATCTGACTGAACCAGAGAAGGCCTTTGACTGGATAAGAATCAGGAAAATCTTAGGGTCGACTTAACTGAACCAGACTAAAGTATTGAACATAGCTGAGAACTTAACTGGATCTTTCCTGAAAGGTAAAGGTCAGTCATGTGCAAGGCATGATATGAATCAAGCGATGATGTTCTCAACATAAATGAGATTTGTAAGATATGATGCGTATATGCATGCTGTAATGTATGAAAGTGCGATGTTTATGAATGTATGTTTTCGTCTTAGGAAAATAAATCCTTGACGGGTGCCGGGAAGTCACATCCTGGGCTGATGTTGAAGAATAGATTTTTGCTTCCGCTGGGGATGATAGTTGCAAGAATACCGGTAGGAGAAGATAACTCCGTTGGGGAATAAACTTGGCGAATGGATTACTCTGCGGGGAGAAAAGTACTCTAGTGATTTTGCTGGGGAGCAATACTCTGTGGGGAGAGAGATGCTTTGCTGATGTGTTGATGGTAACTTCGTTAGGGATACCGTGGTTATGTTGGAAGTGTTAATAGACTCCGCTGGGGATAAGAAGATTTTGCCGAGGACGATCTTTCCATCGCTTTTGGCTGAGGATAACCCAGTTATATCCTGGTAGGGAAATAACTCTTTGAATAAAGCCAGGAGACGCGTTCGTGCTCTGCGAGGATAAGCTTCCAGAATTTACTGGGGATAAGCTTACTGCTTGGGGAGATGGATCCCAACTTTCCTGGGGAAACCGGATTGGACTCTCCTGGGGAAGTTTTGAACTGTATCGGGGAAGTGACTCCACTGAATGTTTGATAAACCGCCGGGGAACAATCTTTAGACCAAGACTGCCGGGGATGCTTGTTAAGAATGTGCGTATACTGTGCTGGGGAATGTTGAGATCTGCTGGAGGGTACCCGACTTCCTTAAGGCTGATAATATCTTTGCTTGGGGAGAGTGTATTGGCTTGTTGGCTCACTCTCTGGGGATTTAAGATATCTGGTTATGTTCTTCAGTCGAACCTACCTTGGTACCTTGGTGGGCGGAACAATTAGATCGCTTAGACAACTCTTTATTGCCCATGTTTCTAATGTTACCTGTAATTAATCCTTTGTTTCGTATGTAAATATTCATGAGTGAGCAAATTATTGTCAATGCATATATCACAAATTGAACCTTGGACGTTCTTCGCAAAACAAAACAGAAAAGGAAAACAAATGGTAATTTGAGCTGAAAAGTATATTTGTATTGATTTTTGAATTTGCCTGTAAATAGGCGTTTCATGTACAAGAGGCTGACGTCCTAGTAAGAGAACGCCGCCGGGCAAAAGAGTTTATACAAATTTGTACAAGAGAAAGTAAAACAGCTATGTGAAATGAATGATCCACTGGGTTTCAACTCTGCTATCGACCTTATATCTTCGAGCGTCTCATCACTTGATGACCTTAGTTGAAGATGAAGCTGACTGATCGATGCCGTTTGAACTCGATGTAGATACCGGATTCTGGATGCAAAGTGATCCAATGAGACATAGTATTACGCTTTATCCCTAATTTTTGCCTGGACCGCCTTTTCGGGTTTTCAGTCCACCGGGATACCCATTTTTGCCCAAGCCGCCTTTTCAGGTTTTCGACTTGCCGGGTGTACAGATTTTTTTAATTTCATCCCTTCATTTTGCCCGAACCCTTTTGGTTCGCCGGGAAGCCCTAATTTTTCCTAGGTATGTCAACTTAGCGGGTCTTTTTTCATGCGTAGTATCTTTTTACTATGTCTGCATTGGCGGGGTGAGGAAGGTCGTCACCATCCATGTTGGTTAGAATCATGGCTCCTCCTGAGAACACATGTTTAACCACAAATGGCCCTTCGTACGTAGGGTTCCATTTTCCCCTTGGATCACTCTGAGGAAGGATGATTCGCTTGATTACCAGATCCCCAACTTGATATTCCTGTGGTCTGACCTTTTTGTTAAATTCCCTGATCATCCGTTTTTGGTACGTCTGACCATGACAGATAGCAGCAAGTCTCTTTTCGTCAATAAGGTTTAGCTGATCAAGTCGTGTCTGGATCCAATCATCTTCGCTCAGATTTGCATCCTTCATTATCCGGAGGGAGGGTATTTGTACTTCGATCGGTAAGACTGCCTCCATACCATAGACCAAGGAGAAAGGAGTTGCCCCGGTTGACGTCCTTGCTGAGGTACGGTACCCATGAAGAGCGAACGGTAACATCTCGTGCCAATCTTTATAGGTCACTGTCATCTTCTGCACAATCTTCTTGATATTTTTATTCGCTGCTTCTACAGCCCCATTCATCTTCGGTCTGTAAGGAGAAGAATTGTGGTGTTGTATCTTAAATTGCTCGCAGAGCTCAGTGATCATCTTGTTATTGATATTGGTACCATTGTCTGTAATGATTCTTTCAGGGACGCCGTATCGACAGATCAGGTTGTGCCGAATGAACCGTGCCACAACATTCTTGGTTACTGTGGCGTAGGAAGCTGCCTCAACCCACTTCGTGAAGTAATCAATCACTACCAGGATGAAGCGATGCCCATTGGACGCTGTAGGTTTAATCTCACCGATCATATCTATGCCCCACATTGCAAAAGGCCAAGGTGCTGTCAGGACATTTAGGGGAACTGGAGGAACGTGCACCTTATCTGCATAAATCTGGCATTTATGACATGTCCGAGAGTGTTGGTAACAGTCGGCTTCCATGGTGGACCAGAAATACCCTGCCCGAAGGATTTTCTTTGCCATAGTGTGTCCACTGGAATGTGTTCCGAAGGTACCTTCATGTAACTCTGCCATGATCCTTTCTGCTTCAGTCTTATCCACACAACGCAGTAAGGTCGAATAATGGTTTCGCTTGTACAGAATGCCGTTGCTAAGGAAGAACTTCGCTGCGAACCTTCTCAGAAACTTCTTATCATTGACTGATGCACCTTCAGGGTATTCCTGAGCTTCCAAGTATCTCTTCACCTCATGGTACCAAGGCTTCTCAGTCACCAACTCAGTCTCAAGATCACAACAGTATGCCGGTTCGTCCAGTTTCCAGATAATGATCCGGGGAGCCTCATTGTCCCATTTGACCTTGAACATAGAAGACATCGTAGCCAACGCGTCCGCCAGCTGATTCTCCTCTCTCGGAAAGTGTTCAAAGGTTATCTCTGTGAAGTGGGGGATCAATGTCAACACACATTCTTTGTAAGGAATAAGATTCGAATGTTTCGTATCCCACTCCCCTTTGATCTGTTTGATCACGAGAGCAGAATCTCCGAAGACACTCAAAAACTTGATCCTTAAGTCGATCGCAGCTTGGAGACCCATGATGCATGCCTCATACTCTGCCATGTTGTTGGTACAGTTGAAACATAGCCGGGCAGTGAGTGGAGTATGGGTGCCTTGGGGGGATATGATCACAGTGCCGATGCCGTTACCCAAAGCGTTGGAGGCTCCATCAAAGTGCATAGACCATCGGGATCCTTCCTCAGGTCCTTCATCTGGTCCAGGTACTTCACAATCAGTCACTATCATGATGCTCTCGTCTGGAAACTCGAAGTTCATTGACTGATAGTCATCTACTGCCTGATGTGCCAAGTGGTCTGCCAATACACTCCCTTTGATGGCTTTCTGAGTTGTGTACTGGATGTCGTATTCTGTCAAGATCATTTGCCATCTTGCTATTCTCCCAGACAGAGCAGGCTTTTCAAATATGTACTTTATAGGATCCATCTTTGAGATCAACAAGGTAGTGTGAGTCAGCATATACTGTCTCAGCCGGCGAGCAGCCCATACGAAAGCGCAACAAGTTTTCTCAAGCAGTGAGTATCGGGTCTCACAGTCGGTAAACTTTTTGCTAAGGTAATAAATGGCATGCTCTTTTCGGCCAGACTCGTCATGCTGCCCCAGCACACACCCCATTGAGTTGTCAAGTACTGTCAGGTATAATATCAGAGGTCTCCCTTCAACCGGTGGCATAAGAATGGGTGGTTCTTGGAGATACTCCTTGATTCTGTCAAAAGAGCCCTGACATTCATCATTCCAACGTACTACCTGATCTTTCTTCAGCAACTTGAAGATTGGTTCACAGGTAGCAGTTAGGTGTGAGATGAACCGAGCAATGTAATTCAGGCGTCCTAAAAAGCCTCTGACCTCTTTCTCTGTCTTAGGAACTGGCATCTCTTGAATGGCTTTAACTTTGGCAGGGTCCACTTGAATACCCTTATCACTTACAACGAAACCTAGCAACTTTCCAGATCTTACCCCGAAGGTGCACTTGTTCGGGTTCAACCTCAGCTTGTATAACTTCAGTCGGTCAAACAATTTCTGCAGATGATCTAGGTGCTCTTCCTCAGTTTGGGACCTTGCAATCATGTCGTCAACATACACTTCTATCTCATAATGGATCATGTCATGAAATAAAGCAACCATGGCACGTTGGTAGGTTGCCCCAGCGTTCTTCAGTCCAAAAGGCATGACCTTGTAGCAGAAGGTGCCCCACTGAGTAACAAAGGTAGTCTTTTCCATGTCTTCCGGAGCCATCTTGATCTGATTATAACCTGAAAAACCATCCATGAAAGAGAACACCTTGTGCTGAGCAGTATTTTCAACAAGGACATCAATGTGAGGTAGAGGGAAGTCATCTTTGGGGCTGGCCCTGTTCAGATCCCCGTAGTCGACGCACATTCTGACCTTTCCATCTTTCTTTGGTACCGGCACCACATTAGCAACCCACTGAGGGTAAGAAGTCACTGCAAGGAACCCGGCGTCAAACTGCTTCATAACCTCAGCTTTAATCTTCTCAGACATCTCTGGACGCATACGACGGACCTTTTGCTTGACCGGAGGGCAGTCTTCTTTGGTAGGCAAATGATGGACCACAATGTCAGTGTCCAACCCGGGCATGTCTTCGTAGGACCAAGCAAAGATCTCCACATAATCATGTAGCATATGAGTCAACTGTTGCTTCACGTTGAGCTCTAGGTTGGCACCAATCTTTACCTCCTTTCTGTCTGTATCAGTACCCAGGTTTATTGTTTCCACTGGCTCTTCATGTGGTTGAATTGCCCTTTCTTCCTGGAGTAACAGTCTTGCAAGTTCGCCAGGCACTTCGCAATCATCTTCACCTTCGTCTTCGGCTAAGTTGATCGGATTTTCGAAGTCATAACTGGCAGTAGCAGAGTCGTTACCAGTGAGATCCAGAGTGGATTGAAACCTGTATGAGTGAGTGTGTGTAAATACAGCTGTTTTGCAATATATAAAGGAAGGAAAGAAAGAAAAAGAGCATAAGATTTGAAATGCGAGAAAACGTCTAAGATCTTTATTCATGATATATGAAATGACAATTTAATATACCCTCACAAATGAAGCCGCGGTGCCCCGGGTAAGACACCGGGCCATAGAGTTTTAATTGTTTATTACAGATAACAAAACAAGATAATTCATTACTCAGTAACAAGAGAAACAAGTAGGTTGTCCTTTGCAATCCAATTGCTAGGTTCACTGTCGGTTGCCGGGTAAATCCAGCTGTCGAACTCAGCTTCATCCACTTCATCATCCTCCCCAATAGCATTCACTCCATGAGCAGGCAGGGGAGCTGTCACTACATTAGGCTTCTCAGATGCCTCAAACTGTACCTCCTTGGCGTCAATAAGGTCCTGCAGCTTGTTCCTTAAGGCCCAACAGTCATCAGTAGAGTGCCCCGGGCTATCAGAGTGATAAGCACAGCGGGCATTTGGATTGTACTTGGGAGAAGCCGTATTCATAACCTTCGGGGCCTCTCTAACAGTCACTAGGTTGGTGGACAGCAACTGTGGTAAGATTTGCGACAAAGTCATACTCAGACGGGTAAACTCTCTACTGGGTCTTTCAGCCCTTTGAGGATTGGTTTGCCGAGGAGCGGCAGCAGGCTTATAAATCATCACCGCGTTGACAGATTGGTGGCGCTCAGGTTTCTCTTGTCTTCTAGACCCATATACAACACTGGCATCCTTCTTAAAGGGTTTCTTCTCCGAATTTGACGAGGTACCCTTCTGAATTTTGCCGGACTTCATCCCAGCCTCTATTCTCTCTCCAGTCAGAATAAGATCAGTAAACCCTGCTGATGAGTTACCGATAAGATGATTGAAAAATGGCCCAGATAGGGTCCCCAAGAACATATCCACCAGCTCCCGGTCTGTTAACGGAGGCTGCACCCTGCCAGCCAGATCCCTCCACTTCTGTGCATACTCTTTGAAACCTTCGCTTGACCCTAGCGACATACCCTGGAGTTGGGTACGTGTAGGGGCAAGGTCGGTATTATATTGATACTGCTTATAAAAAGCAGTAGCTAACTCCTCCCAGTTACGAACCTTGGTCCCATCCAGCTGATAGAACCATTCGAGATGAGTCCCTGAAAGACTCTCCTGGAAGAAGTGGATCCACAAATTCTTGTCCACTGAGTACGGTTGAATCTTCTGCACATAAGATCTGAGGTGTAGCTTGGGACAAGACGCCCCGTCATACTTGGTGAAAGATGGTGCCTTAAACTTATGAGGAATGATCACACCAGTAGATAAGCCCAAGTCTCCGAAATCCAGCCCAGGCACTTGTTGGATCTCCATAGCATTCAGTCTGTCTTCCAACTGCTTGTATCTGTCTTCGGCAGGAGGATACTGTTCCTCATTGAAGTCAGTCTCGTTGTCAGAGACTACCGGACTAGGACCTTTTCCCCCTTGGGGACTGCTCTTGCCTATAGAAGAACCAGCCTCTTCATTCTGCAGAGTGTTGCCAAACCTTCGGCCCGAGTTGAAAAGAACAGTTCTCTTCTTCTTCTTCTTCTCCTTCTTCAGGAGCAAAGCCTTCAGCTCTTCTTGGCCTTGAGCCAAACCCATGATCAGTTCCTGAAATTGCGCGTTCTGCGCCTGAAGAGCCTTGATAGACATCTCAGTTGATGATGAGTCAGGATTCATGATGCTGAAATAAACAGCGAAGAACAGTAAGCAACTTGAAAAGAAGAAAACCTGCTATGCACATGATGAATGGAACGCGTATGATTTATGTTTTCAAAGACAATCGGGAATCAACTTTGTAAACAAAAAGGAACACACTTCATTAGATTCAACTTTGAAAATTTAAATTGTTCAACAGGTTGCCCTTAGGCGCTACATAAAAGGGAAATACTGAAAAGGGAAATAAAACAGTAAAAGAACATCCGGAGCTCCTTATTGATCCCATGGTCTCCTCTTCTCAGTGCGGATGTAATCATTCAGAGCTCGCTCATTCTCCAACTGCTTTGTCAGCTTCTGGATCTTCAATTCCTGCTCATTGAACTTTTCTCGGTAAGAATCCCGCTCTTCTCGTAGTTGCGACCAAGACCTCTTTAATGTCTCATAATCAGTAGGTATCTGAGGAGGGAGGACAGTTGGAGGAGCCCCATCTTTGTCATGACACTCAAGAATGACGGGTCTGACAGCTTCGTACGGCATACCTAACTTATGAGCACGGACGCGAACCCATTTGTAGTAGGCTTCCATAGGTAGAGAAGTCTTTGGCCCCAGCTCTTGTGGGTCAGCTTTATGAACCTTGTCCCAAGCCTTGATGAACCTACGACGCAGCTCGTCACTATCCACCTGAAACTCAAAACTGATGTGAGGCACCAACATCTCATGAGGCCCCGCTCTTCTGGCTCTTCCAAACTGACGGAGCACTAGACATGGATTGTAAGAGATCCCTCCTTGAGTACCAATTAGAGGAACATTAGGGTATTCTCCACAACAATCAATAACACCTATCTCATCCAAACCTCTGAAAGTCGAAATGATGTCCTTATCAGTGAGAGACATTAGCCTATGAGCCCAACCTCTTCCTTCTTGGTTTTTCAGTACGAACTTAGGGAGGTGCGAAATAAACCACCTCACCAACAAAGGGATATAACACCATAGGGTTCCTCGTCTTCGGGCAGTACGAGCATGAAGTTGTTGCAGGATATCACCCAAGAGAGTGGGCACAGGATTCTGAGACATAAAGATCCTTATGGTAGTGACATTGATGAAGCTGTCAGGATTAGGAAACAGGACAAGCCCATAGATTAAGAGAGCTAGGATGTCTTCATATGCCCTAAAGTCCAAGTCATTCCAGAAACTATTAGCCTTACCAATCAGAAACTTGGCCAGGAAACCCTTAACTCCGCTTCTAGTCACCCAGTTGTCCATTACTTCTTGATGTGTCAAGGGAAGAGCTGCAGCAACCTCCTCAAGCCTGAGGGTCTTTTCCCAACCAGTAAAGGGAGTCTGATCCAAGATAGGGATGCCAAGCAAATCAGAGAACTCTTCCAGGGTAGGGACCAGCTGGAAGTCTTGAAAGGTGAAGCACTGGTACAGAGGGTCATAGAACTGGGTCAGGACACTCATCAACTGTTGATCCCGCTTTGCAGCGACTAAACTGAGAAGAGAACCATGCCTCTGGATGAAGGATGTGGTATTTGGAATCCTGCTAACTAACTCTTCAAGAAACTCAGGTGGGTGAACAAAGTTGAACCGGATAGTATTCCTTCGCACAAGCATCATGATGTCCTATAAAACAGAGCAAAGGTGAAACCCTCTTGTCTTTGAAATGGTCAGTCCTTATGCAGGATGCATGCAATGCTCATGATGTTATGATGTTATGATAAAGCACACCACAAATAGATACAAAGGCAAACATGGTAAGGCACACAAGTCACACAAGACAAACCCTTAAAGTTTAGGCCAACATGAGGTCTAGGTATTACCCTCTTTCAGTTTTTTGGTTCATACCTGTCCTATCAAAAGTAACCGAGTTCTTAGAGGATCCCAATATCATTGACTACCCTCAATCGGTCATAAATCTAGCATCGCAATCTTTTCTTGCAGCCAGAACCATCACGAGAGTTTAGCCTCAATGGGCGTAGCATACTGCTACAGTTCTAATGGCCAAGTTGTGTCATTTAAGGTTCTAAGGCCTGTTGGTGCTTAATGACTCCTCAGAAGACCCATATTCTCCTCGTTGCGACACAAGGGATATCGGTACAGACCAAGGTGCCACACCAACGTAGCCACTGTTTCACCCGTGTCGGTCTTCGCCGGACAGGTCCCTCACAGCTTATGCTACCTAAACAGGGTATCCCCAGATCCGGGTTAGGATCTATGTAACTCCCATGCAACCCACAATTTAAAGCAAGCAAATCAATACAATTGAAAACACAGTTATGAACTATCCTAAGGTACACCTCACTTTAAGTATTTGTCCCCAGCAGAGTCGCCAGTTCTGTGATCGGTGGATCTGGAACTGACTGTTTAATGCTGGTTCGCGAAATGTCGCGGAAGCAAGAGTCGCCACCGTCTTTTATTTTCTCCAAATGGAAAGGACAAAAGCATAGAAAAATTCCTTATAGAGATTGCTCTCGGTTCGGGAGGTAGATTTATAGAAAGGGAAGGTGTTAGCACCCTTTCTATCCATGGTTATCCATGGGCTCTTAGATACTTGCTCATTTGTGTTTTCAAAATTGTTTGTTTGCTTTTCAACTGTGGGTTTAAAAAGTTTCTTTGAAAATTTCAGTTCGACTCTTGTATCAGTCCTCAAGAGCGTTTGAAAAGTTGCTTTCGAAAGCTTTTTGAAAAGTGTCGGTGTGAAAAGTATTTTTTGATTTGTTTTGAAATTAGAGCAAGTATCTAGAGTTGTCTACCTACCCTAAGGAATTCGTCTGTGTAAATGTCCTTAAAGTAGTGCCATCCCACCATTGAGAGGTAGGTAGCACCACCGTTGGAGGTGTTCGGGTCAATTCGAAGGTTCGGGACATGGTGGTCACCAGAGCAATGGGAAGACACCTTAGAAGCTACCCTCATGCCATGTTCATGGACATGAGGACTTACTAAAACGTCCTCTACTCGACAACCACCTTTCGAGGGGCAAGGCAACAGTGAGGCATACCCTAGGGGTGGTGTGTGATTTGTGTGTCGTGTTCAGATATTTTTGTCTTGTTCATGCATTGGTGATCTACGCGTTGCTTTTATTTTGACATTCATTCTTTCATGCAATTGTTAACAGTTAAAAGTTGCGGGAATATAAAAGTCCTACGCTATTACAAAGGCACGGGTCCACATCGCCAAATTAATCCAGGACCCGATTTGAAAATAAAATAAAAATGCGGAAAAGATAAATGTCTAATTAAGCTATTACATGGCTTTGGGAGAATTACATGAATATTCACAAAAAAGAAATAAAAACGCGAAGAGAATTAAAGTCGGGAATGCAAGGGCGTTGGACCCTTTTAAGGAAATTAAATTACAATTATGAAATTAATTAAGTTAAAATAAAATAAAGAATTTTTTGGAGTTTTTGCATTTATGGAGTTTAATGGGAATTAATGGAATTAAAACCTAATTCTAAACTATTTTTAATTTATTAAAAAAAGCATGTTAAAATTGAACCTAAAATTAACCTAATTATTTCCATGGTAATTTATTTACAAAAATAATAATTAATAATTAATATGGTGAAAAAAGAAAAAAAGATAAAAGTATAAAACCCTAATTCTACATTTTTTATTTTATTAAGAAAAACATTTAAAATTAACCCTAGAATTAAGAACTAAATTAATTAATAAGATTTTTTACAAAATAATATTAAATAAAATATATTTTATTTTTTGTCTTTCTGATTTTTTTTTGTTTATATTGAAAAGATCAATTTTATGGAATTAAATAAAATAGAGAAAAGAATTAAAATAACTAATAGAAAAGAATAAAAGAAATAGAGAAAAGAATGCAAACATGGGGGGTTTGTAGGCCCATTTGGAGGTAAGTTATCAGCAATCTGGCCCATTTGTTGGAGGCCTCTTTTGACTTTCTCAGCGCGCGTGTGGCTTGGTTGACCAACGAATATGGTGTTCATCAGATCATGGCCCTTGGATTAAGGTTCTGAGACATGTGGCGCGCTTGGATTGTGGGCGTATGATGAACTTCTGGACTTGTGGAGCACCTGAACGCATTGCAAAGAAAAATAACAAGAATATTGGGGGACCTGGGATTCGAACCCAGGTCCCAAGGCTTGCCAGCGTTACTTTCCACCAACTGTGCTGCTTTGTTACTTTGTAGTGATAATGGATAATAATTAATATATAAAAAACACAGCACTAATGTTATTAATCAAAGAAAACGCGCTAAAGTTTGAATAACCCTATCACATGGAGACAAGTCATCATCTTCTCCACTCGTTCGCTTTTGCCCTGAAAAAATAAACAAGATTGTGGGGGTTTTAAACCCCCACTACATGATATATGAAAAAATAGCAAATAGGCCGTCGTTGATCATAAATTGATCGCGACCTATGGGTTGAGTTCGTATCAAGCTTCTGGTTCTGATGGCATAAGTCTCGTTGGCCAATTTTTCCAGACTAGGAAACCCCTAATTCTGCAGCTCTGAAACCCTAGCAAGCTTAAATGGTAACTTTGCATATAGGCAATGAAAACTCAATTAAACCATGTCAATAGATTCAGAAGGTCCAAATTAGTGCAAAACAACAATTAAATTGTATGGAGAATGCCTAGAAATTGAAACACGACTATGCATAAAGTATGAGAAATTTTGAGTTATGTATACCAATTCTTGATGCTATGGGCGTGGAAAAGAATCCAGTCAGGTTCAGTGATGCCTCAGAAAGCTTTTTCAATTGGTTAGAAGCCTTGAATCGCTTTGGAATGGTGTTTTCAGTCTTGATTTTTTTCACAAAAATTGCAAAGTGCATAAGAGGTTTTGGGCGCAGCTTCCAAGTTCTGAGCTTTAGGGTTTGCATCTGTATATGTATGCCAATGGATTAGGGTTGAATTTGAGTCAAGAGATCCTTGCATTGATGTATGAAATATTTGATTTTCCATGAATATTTTTCCAATCTTTTTTCATGTGTTTTTGATTCCAATCATGGCCAATCTTTCCAATTTTGTTGTGCACGAATCTTGAATGACCAATGAGAGCAAATGCTGCATAAAAAGATTCACATACATTTGTTTTAGTATTTTTTCATATTTTATTTTATTAAATGAATTAATAGTAATTAAAAATTCAAATAAAATAATAAAAATGATGAAATAAATCCCCTTTGGGCCAAATGGTCGTGCATAGCCTTTGGATGATGAATCTTGGAAGAAAATGTGGCCCATTAGCAATTTTGAGGCATTTGAAGTAAAGTTGACTTTTCAAAATTCCCAAAAATTTCCCAACTTCCACAAGGCATATCTTGCTCAATTTTTAAACTTTGATCATGTTCTTGGACATTTTGGAAAGGTCTTGAAGTCCTCTAACCAATGCCTTTGGTCCCATTTCATTTTGATTTACCAATCTCAAGTTATGGCCTTTGACTTAAAGTCCCTTTTTGTTGACTTTTGAAAATGACCTATAATGTTGAAATTGATAACTTTTTGTGGGAGCATTTCTTGGACTTGAAGTGTGAAGAGGAGTTGTAGGAAATGTCTTTCTCTTCAAAATGAACTTTGGATGGAATTTTTCTGATAAACCATGTGGAAGTTATGCCTTGGTCAAGTTACAGTTGACTTTTTCAATTGTCCAAATATGGAAACTTTTGCATCTTGAGACTTTTTGAGCCATGCTTTGAGAATCATGATCAAGAATTGATCAAATGATGTTTGTGGCTTCAAAATGAGATGTTGACCAAAAATTTGGACTTTTGACTGTCAAATGACCATTTTGCCCCTACAGTTGACTGTAGGGCAATTAGGGTTTTTGACTGTGCAGTTTTGTGCTGTAAGTCTTGAAACTTGACTTATGGATGCTTGACCATGTTTATAGGCATGTGGGCCTTGATTGGACCCTTGGAAACTTCAATTTCTTTGCCAGAACCAAAACCCTAGTTTTTGACTGTTAGGAGGCCTTTGAACTGTGCAACCCTTGGGGAGATTTTGAAGCATGCTTTTTTGCAATTCTTGAAGAATATGGGAGGGCAAATTTTGGGGTACAACAATCACCATTAAAGACCTTTCCATACTTGAAGCAAAACCATGATTTTATGCACAAAATAGCCTTAGCACGAATTTGGTAGCTGGAATATGACACATGAAAGCCATTCAAACCAAAAGATGCCATTCCATTAAATTTTTAGATTTTATTTAAATTATTATGGATTTAAAATGAATTAAATCAATAAAAATTAAATAAAATGGAAAAATAAATGTTTGATCTTGAAATTAATCATGGGACACGTGTATGGCATGACAAGGCCGAATCAAGTGGAAGAAAGTGGGCCCTTTTGTCAAAAATTGAAGTTTCAAGGATAGTTGACTTTTGCCATTTCACAAAAATTTCCCAACTTCTCCAATGCATATCTTGCTCAATTTTGATCATATGAACATGTTCTTGGACATTTTGGAAAGGTCTTGAAGTCCTCTAACCAATGCCTTTGGTACCATGTCATTTGGATTTACCAATCTCAAGTTATGGTCTTTGACTTAAAATGCCTTTTTGTTGACTTTTGAAAATGACCTATAATGTAGAAATTGGTAACTTTTTTTGGGAGCATTTCTTGGACTTGGGATGTGAAGATGAGTTGTAGGGAATGTCATCCCCTTCAAAATGAGCATTGGATGGGATTTTTATGATGAACCATGAAAAAGTTATGCCCTGGTCAAGTTACAGTTGACTTTTCAACTGTCCAAAAATAGCAACTTTTGCATCTTTGATGATTTTTGAGCCATTCTTGTGGAATCATGATCAATACTTGATCAAATGATGATTGTGTGCTCAAAATAAGATGTTTACCAAAATTTTTGACTTTTGACTGCCAAATGACCATTTTACCCCTACAGTTGATTGTGAGACAATTAGGGCTTTTGACTGTGCAACTTGATGCTGTGAGCCTTGAAACTTGGCATGTAGATGCTTGACAATGTATATAGGCCTATGGGACTTGATTGAGCCCTTGAAAACCTCATCTTCCTTGAAGGAACCAAAACCCTAATTTTGACTGCCTTAGGAGGCATTTGGGCTGTGCAACCCTTGAATAGACTTGAGCAAATTGAGATGATGCTTGTCAAAACTTTGAAGAATATGGGAGGGAAAATTTTGGGGTATAACAGTAGTGTTCAGGTCTATTCTGGCTTTTTGAACTGTAAACAACACTAGACTCCTTCTTAAAAGGCTTCTTCTCGGCATTAGACGAAGCACCCTTCTATATCTTACCGCTCTTCTTTCCCCGGTCATAATCAGCTCTGTAAACCCGGACGAGGAACTTCCAATCAGATGGTTGAAATACAGACCAGACAAGGTCCCCAAAAACATATCCACTAGCTCCTTGTCAGCCAAGGGAGGTTTCACTCTTCCAGCAAGGTCCCTCCACTTCTGAGCGTAATCTTTGAAACCTTCGCTCGCACCCATAGACATACCCTGGAGTTGGGTACGCATGGGAGCGAGGTCGGAATTGTATTGGTACTGCTTGTAGAAAGCAGCAGCCAAATCTTCCCAATTACAGATACTAGCTCCTTCTAGCTGGTAAAACCATTCAAGCTGAGTCCCTGAAAGACTGTCTTGAAAGAAGTGGATCCAGAGATTCTTGTCAGCGGTGTATGGCTGAATCTTTCTAACATACGAACGAAGGTGCAGTTTTGGGCAAGAAACCCCGTCGTATTTAGCAAAGATTGGTGCTTTAAACTTGTGGGGAATCACCACCCCAGATGACAGACCCAAGTCTCCAAAGTCCAGACCAGGCACTTTCTAAACTTCCATCGCGCTCAACCGGTCTTTCAGTTGCTTATATCTATCCTTAGCCGGAGGATACTGGTCTTCGTCAAAGTCAGTCTCGTTGTCTGAAACCACAGGGCTAGGAGCCCTCCTTTCTTCCTGATTATCTCCCCCTCCAGATGAGTGAGTCAAATCAACCTTTTCTCGCAAATTTTTACCAAATCTATGACCCATATTCAGCAGGACCGTCTTCTACTTCTTCTTCTTCTCCTTCAAGATAAGGGTCTTCAGATCTTGCTGACCCTTAGCCAGGTTCATGAACAATTCCTGGAACTGGGCATTTTGGGCTTGCAGAGCCTTGATTTCTTGTTCAGTTGATGTTTTAGAAGACATGATGCTGAAATAAACAGCGAAGAAGATGAGAAAACCTGTAAGGGTACCTGTTATGAGGTGCATGGGAATGAAATGTGTATGATAAGATTTCAAAGACTTTAGAGATTCAAATTCGTAAACCAAAAATGAAACACACTTTTATTAGATAAAACTTTTGAATTCAATTGTTCAACAGATGCCTTTAAGGCGTTACAAGAAAGAGAAGCTGAAAAGTAAATCAACACTAGAAATAATCAAAAGACAATCAGCGCTCACATGGTCGTTTCCCGTCGGTGCAGACATAGTCATTGAGGATCTTCTCATTCTCCAATTGCCTTGTCAACTTTTGAATCTTCTGCTCTTGCTCGTGATACTTTTCTCTGTAAGTATCCCTCTCTTCTCTCAGCTGCATCCAAGATCTCTTTAATGCCCCAATGTCAGTAGGTATGTATGGATGGAGGATGGTAGGAGGAACCCCTTCTTCATTAGCAACCTCAACAATTATAGGCAAGACGGCTTCGTATGGCTTTCCCAGCTTTTGGGCACGAATTCGAACCCATCGGAGATATGGCTCCATCGGAAGAGAAGTCTTCGCACCTAGCTCGTGCGGATCAGACCTGTGTACTCTATCCCAAGCTCGTATAAACTTGCGGCGTTGCTCGTCACTATCCCCTTGGAAGTCAAAGACAATGCTCGACATCAGCAACTCATGAGGTCCTTCCCTCCTAGCTCGCCCAAATTGACGTAAGGCCAAACACGGATTATAAGTGATCCCTTCATGGGTTCCTAGCAGTGGAACATTGGGGTATTCCCCACAATGATCAATAATAGCCACATCTTCCATGCCCTTAATAGTCCAGATGATGTCCATGTGGGAGAGGGACATAATCCTGTAGGCTCAACCCATGCCTTCCTTGTTCTTCAAAACTGATTTGGGGAGGTGAGAAATAAACCACCTCGCCAGCAATGGTGCACAGCACATAAGGGTTCCCCCTTTCCGAGCAGTACGAGCATAAAGAGAGTGCAAAATGTCACCCAAGAGAGTGGGCACAGAATTACCGGACATGAAAATCTTCACTTCATTCACGTCGACGAAAGAATCTGAGTTAGGAAACAACACCAAACCATATATGAGAAGAGCCAGGATGTCTTCAAATTCCTGGAAGTCTAGACTGTCCCATAACTGATTAGCCTTACCAACCAATAATTTAGTCAAGAAGCCCTTTGTTCCACTACGAGTTTCCCAATTAGACATTACCTCAGCCTTTGTCAGATGGAGGGCTGAAGCAATCTCTTCCGGCCTAAGGATTTTCTCCCAACCTATGAATGGGGTCTACTCCAGAACAGAGATATGAAGTAGATCAGAGAACTCTTCCAAGGTAGGGACCAACTGGTAGTCCGGAAAAGTAAAGCAGTGGTACAATGGATCAAAGAACTGGACTAAGACACTCATCATTTGTTCATCCATTTGAGATGATGCTTGTCAAAACTTTGAAGAATATGGGAGGGCAAATTTTGGGGTACAACAGTTGCCCCTGTTCAATCTTCTTAGACCTGAGGATGTAGATTGGCTTGCGTGCCTTTCGTGATCCGAAGGTGGAAGATGATTGAACACTAGAGTGCCCAGAAATTTGCACTCACATAGTAGAATATCAGCAACGTGATGTCGGGAATGGGCTTACAGATGCCTTTTGGGAAGATGGTGGATATGAGGATGGGCTTATAGATGCCATCTGGAAGTGTGACAGAACCTTGTTGGGAATGGGCTTATAGATGCCACTTGGAGGTGTCGATCGCGTAAGAGATTCCTTAGCGAGAACTTGCGTACCTGAGAAAGAAAGATAATTACCTGGCCTGTTATAGGGGTTGATCTTTAATCTCTTCGTGTAGATATGCCCTGGCTAGATACAGGTGTCGAATCTACAATCAATCGCTCACAGATGTGCCCTGGCTAGATACAGGAATTGAATCCGGAACTTCAAAAGGTTGCTTACAGACGTGCCCTGGCTGGATACAGGTATCGAATCTACAAACAATCGCTCACAGATATGCCCTGGCTAGATACAGGAATCGAATCTGGAACTTCAAAAGGTTGCTTACAAATGTGCCCTGGCTAGATACATGAATCGAATCTCTAAACTCTTCATGCAGACATGCCCTGGCTAGATACAGGTGTCGAATCTACAATCAGTTACTCATAGATATGCCCTGGCTAGATACAGGAATTGAATATGGAATTAGTCGTCTATAGATGTGCCCTGGCTGGATACAGGTATCGAATCTCAAAACTCTTCATGCAGACATGCCCTGGCTGGATACAGGTATTGAATCTACAATCAGTTACTCACAGATATGCCCTGGCTAGATACAGGTATCGAATCCGGAACTGGTCGTCTACAGATATTCCCTGGCTGGATACAGGAATCGAATCTCTAAACTCTTCATGCAGACATGCCCTGGCTAGATACAGGTGTCGAATCTATAATCAGTTACTCACAGATATGCCCTGGCTAGATACAGGAATCGAATCTGGAATTGGTTGTCTACAGATATGCCCTGGCTGGATACAGGAATCGAATCTCTAAACTCTTCATGCAGACATGCCCTGGCTAGATACAGGTGTCGAATCTACAATCAATTACTCACAGATATGCCCTGGCTAGATACAGGAATCGAATCTGGAATTGGTCGTCTACAGATATGCCCTGGCTGGATACAAGAATCGAATCTGGAATTGCGACAGTTGATAGTAATCATCTTTGGATTGACCTTTTTCCTGAAAAGGCAAAACATCAGTTGTATGCAATGTCATGATGTATGAGATGCACGATGTCATGATGTTCAAAAATGAGATAGTGTCGTATGCACTTTGTCATGTATGTAAGCAAGATGTATGAAATATGAAATGTCTATGAATGTATTTTCGTCTTAGGAAAATAAATCCTTGACGGATGCCGGGAGCTTGTTGAATCCTGGGCTGATGTTTGAAGAGTAGAATTCTTCATTTCCGCTGGGGATGATGGTTGCAAGAATGAACCGGTAGGAGAGGATGACTCCGTTGAGGAATAAACTTGTTGGAGAGATTACTCTGCGAGGAATTACTCTGTGGGAAGAGATACTTCGCTGAGATTTTGATGATAACTCCGCTGGGGATTCCATTGATAAGTTATGTTGAGGATTTTGATGAACTCTGCTAGGGGATAGGAAGAACTTCGCCGAGGATGATCTTTCCGTTGTAAATAGCTGAGGATAACCCAGTTATAAGCTCTGGTGGGAAATAACCTTCTGAATAAAGCCGGGGAGAGCGTTCGTACTCTGCAGGGGATAAGCTTCCAGAATCTACTGGGGATAAGCTTCCAGAATCTACTGGGGAGGATAATTCAACTCTCCTGGGGAAACTTTTGAGCTGTACTGGGGAAATGGCTCCACTGGGGTGTCTGGTATTCCGCCGGGGAACAATCTTATACTAAGACTGCCGGGGATGCTTGCTTAGGAACATCTGTATACTCCGCTGGGGAATATTGAGATCTTCTGGGGATACCCAACTTCCTTAGGGCTGACAGTAGACTAACTCTGCTTGGGGAGAGTGTCGCTGACTTGCTGGAGATACTGTGCCTTTTCAGGGCTGATTGGGAGGCCAACTCTGCTCGGGGGAGAGTATTACTGATTCTGGTCTTACTCTTGCGGGGAGTGAAGGTATCCTGATTACATTCTTCAGCTGAACTTACCTTGGTACCTTGGTGGACAGAGCAACTAGATCGCTTAGACAACTCATTATTGCCCCAGTTTCTGATGTCATATGTAATCAGTCCTTTGTTTCACATGCAAATATTTATGATTAGCAATTAATGTCAAATGCATATATCAAAAATGAACATTGGACGTTCTTTGCAAAACAAAACAGAAAAAGGAAAAACAATTGGCAATTTGTCTGGAAAAGTGGATTTGTATTGATTTTGAATTTGCCTGTAAATAGGCGTTTATGTACAAGAGGCTGACGTTCTAGTAAGAGAATGCCGCCGAATAACATAGAGTTTATACAATTTTTGTGAAGGAAACAAAACAACTATGTGAAAAATAATCCCACTGGGTTCCAACTCTGCTATCGCCTTTATGTCTTCAAGCGTCTCATCACTTGGCTGGTTAGTTGAAGATGAAGCTGATTGATTGATGCTGTCTGAACCTGATAGTTGATGCCGAATTCTGGATGCAAGGATAATCCAATGAGACATAGTATTACGCTTTAATCCCTAACTTTTGCCTGGACCGCCCTTTCGGGTTTTCAGTCCATCGGGATACCCATTTTTGCCCAAGCCGCCTTTTCAGGTTTTCGACTTGCCGGGTGTACAGATTTTTTTCATTTCATCCCTTATTTTTGCCCGAACCCTTTTGGTTCGCCGGGAAGCCCTTATTTTTTCCTAGGTGTGTCAACCTAGCGGGTCTTTAGTCATGCGTAGTATCTTTTTACTATGTCTGCATTAGCGGGGTGAGGAAGGTCGTCACCATCCATGGTGGTTAGAATCATAGCTCCTCCTGAGAAGATATGTTTAACCACAAATGGCCCTTCATACGTAGGGGTCCATTTGCCCCTGGGATCACTTTGAGGAAGAATGATACGCTTGATTACCAGGTCTCCGACTTGATACTCTTGTCGTCTGACTTTCTTGTTAAATGCCCTGATCATCCGTTTTTGGTACGTTTGACCATGACAAATAGCCGTGAGTCTCTTTTCGTTGATTAGATTTAATTGATCAAGTCGAGTCTGGATCCAGTCATCTTCACTCAGACCTGCATCCTTCCTTATCCTGAGAGAGGGTATCTGGACTTCAATAGGCAAGACTGCCTCCATACCATAGACTAAGGAAAAGGGTGTTGCCCCTGTTGACGTCCGTGCTGAGGTACGGTACCCATGAAGAGCAAACGGTAACATTTCGTGCCACTCTTTGTAGGTCACTGTCATCTTCTGCACAATCTTCTTGATATTCTTATTTGCTGCTTCGACAGCCCCGTTCATCTTCGGCCGGTAGGGAGAAGAGTTGTGGTGATGTATCTTGAATTGCTTGTAGAGCTCAGTGATCATCTTGTTGTTAAGATTGGTACCATTGTCCGTAATGATCCTCTCTGGGACACCGTATCGACATATCAGGTTGTGCCGAATGAACCGTGCCACGACGTTCTTGGTTACGGTAGCATAGGAAGCTGCTTCTACCCACTTTGTAAAATAATCAATCGCTACCAGGATGAAGCGATGCCCGTTGGATGCCGTAGGTCTGATCTCGCCGATCATATCAATGCCCCACATTGCAAAAGGCCAAGGTGCTGTCAAGACGTTCAGAGGAACTGGAGGAATGTGCACCTTGTCAGCATAGATCTGGCATTTGTGACACGTCCGAGAATGTTGGTAACAGTCAGCTTCCATTGTGGACCAGAAATATCCTGCCCGAAGGATTTTCTTTGCCATGGTATGTCCACTGGAATGTGTTCCGAAGGTACCCTCATGCAGCTCTGCCATGATCCTTTCTGCTTCCGTCTTATCCACACAACGCAGTAAAGTTGAATCATGGTTTCGCTTGTACAGAATGCCATTGCTGAGGAAGAATTTTGCTGCGAATCTTATCAGAAACTTCTTTTCGTTGACAGATGCACCCTCAAGGTATTCTTGAGCTTCAAGGTACCTCTTCACTTCATGATACCAAGGTTTTTCAGTTACCTCTTCAGCCTCAAGATCACAACAATGTGCAGGTTCATCCAATTTCCAGATAATGATCCGGGGAGCTTCGTTATCCCATTTGAATTTGAACGTAGAAGACATCGTAGCCAACGCGTCCGCCAACTGATTCTCCTCTCTTGGGAAGTGTTCAAAGGTTATCTCCTCGAAGTGGGGAATCAATGTCAACACATAATCTTTGTAAGGAATAAGATTTGGGTGTTTCGTATCCCACTCGCCTTTGATCTGATTGATCACGAGAGCGGAATCTCCGAAGACACTTAGAAACTTAATCCTTAAGTCAATTGCAGCTTGAAGACCCAGGATACATGCTTCATACTCCGCCATGTTGTTGGTGCAGTTGAAACATAGTCGGGCGGTAAGTGGAGTATGAGTGCCTGTAGGGGATATGATCACAACGCCGATACCGTTACCCAAAGCGTTTGAGGCTCCGTCAAAGTGCATAGACCATAGGGATCCTTCCTCAGGTCCTTCATCCGGTCCAGGTACTTCACAATCAGTCACTACCATGATATCCTCGTCTGGAAATTCAAAGTTCATAGATTGGTAGTTGTCCACTGCCTAGTGTGCCAAATGGTCTTCCAACACACTTCCCTTGATTGCTTTCTGAGTCGTGTATTGGATGTCGTATTCAGTCAAGATCATCTGCCATCTTGCTATTCTTCCGGACAGAGCAGGCTTTTCGAAGATGTACTTGATGGGATCCATTTTAGAAATTAACAGAGTAGTATGAGTCAACATATACTGCCTCAGCCGGCGAGCAGCCCATACCAAAGCGCATCAAGTTTTCTCGAGCAGTGAGTATCAGGTCTCACAGTCGGTAAACTTTTTGCTAAGGTAATAAATAGCGTGCTCTTTTCGGCCAGACTCGTCATGCTGCCCCAGCACACACCCCATTGAGCTGTCAAGTACTGTCAAGTATAAGATTAGAGGTCTCCCTTCAACCGGTGGCATAAGAATGGGTGGTTCTTGGAGATACTCTTTGATTCTGTCGAAAGCAGCCTGACATTTATCGTTCCAATGTACTACTTGATCTTTCTTCAGTAGTTTGAAGATTGGTTCACAGGTAGCAGTTAGATGTGAGATGAATCGGGCAATGTAGTTCAGCCGTCCTAGAAAGCCTTTGACTTCTTTTTCAGTCTTGGGAACTGGCATCTCTTGTATGGCTTTCACTTTGGCAGGGCCCACTTGAATACCTTTGTCACTCATGACGAAACCTAGCAACTTTCCAGATCTCACCCCAAAGGTGCACTTGTTTGGGTTCAACCTCAGCTTGTACAACTTTAGACGGTCAAACAGTTTCTGCAGATGGTCAAGGTGTTCCTCCTCCGTTTGGGACCTTGCAATCATGTCGTCGACATATACTTCAATTTCATGATGGATCATGTCATGAAATAAAGCAACCATGGCACGTTGGTAGGTTGCCCCTGCATTTTTCAACCCAAAAGGCATGACCTTGTAGCAAAAGGTGCCCCACTGAGTAACAAAAGTGGTCTTCTCCATATCTTCAGGAGCCATTTTAATCTGATTATAACCGGAGAAACCGTCCATGAAGGAGAATACCTTATGCTGAGCAGTATTGTCAACCAGAACTTCGATGTGAGGCAGAGGGAAATCACCCTTAGGGCTGGCCCTGTTCAAATCCCTGTAATCCACAGACATTCTGACCTTACCATCTTTCTTCGGCACTAGAACCACGTTGGCAACCCACTGAGGATAAGAAGTCACTGCTAGAAAACCGGTGTTAAATTGTTTCATAACCTCATCTTTTATTTTCTCGGACATCTCTGGACGCATACGGCGGACCTTCTGTTTAACCGGAGGGCAGTCTTCCTTGGTAGGCAGGTGATAGACCATAATGTCGGTATCCAACCCAGGCATGTCTTCGTAAGACCAGGCAAAGATTTCCATATAATCATGCAGCATCTGAATCAACCTCTGTTTCATATTAAGCTCCAGATTGGCACCAATCTTGACTTCCTTTCTGTCTGTCTCAGTACCCAGATTTACCGTTTCCACTGGCTCTTCATGTGGCTGAATGGCCCTCTCTTCCTGTAGTAACAGTCTTGCAAGCTCACCAGGCACTTCGCAATCATCTTCACCTTCGTCTTCGGCTAAGTTGATCGGATTTTCGAAGTCATAACTAGCGGTAGCAGAGTCGTTACCAGTGAGATCCAGAGTGGATTGGAACCTGTATAGGTGAGTGTGTGTAAATATAGCTGTTTTGCAATATATAAAGAAAGAAAGGGAGCGCAAGATTTGAAATGCGAAAAACGTCCAATGCTTTTATTCATTATATATGAAAGTGACAAATAATAAGCCCTCACAAATGACACCACGGTGCCCTGGGTAAGACACCGGGCCATAAAGTTTCAAATTATTGTTTGTTACAAATTCAAAACAAAGGAGCTCATTACTGAGTGACAAAAGTAATAGGTGTAAAGTATTTTGCAGTCCAGTTGCTCGGTCCACCGTTGGGCGCTGGGTAGATCCAGCTGTCAAATTCAGATGCCTCTACGTCGTCATCATCCCCATTAGCATTTACTCCATGGTTAGGCATGGGAGCTGTCACCATATTAGGCCTCTCGGGCGCCTCGAACTGTACCTCTTTAGCATCAATAAGGTCTTGAACGTTATTCCTCAGAGCCCAACAATCATCTGTGTTATGCCCCGGGCTGTCAGAGTGATAAGCGCAACGGGCGTTGGGGTTGTACTTCGGAGAGGTTGTGTTCACTACCTTCGGAGCTTCTTTGACATTTACCAGATTGGTTGACAGCAGTTGCGGCAATATCTGAGACAGGGTCATGCTGAGCCGAGTGTACTGTCTTTTAGGCCTCTCACCTCTTGGTTGGTTATATTGCTGAGGAGCAGCAGCAGGCTTAGAAATAACCAACGCGTTGACAGCTTGGCGGCGTTCCGGTTTATTTTGTCTTCTGGGACCATACACAGCACTTGCTTCTTTCTTAAAGGGCTTCTTTTCAGTACTCGAGGAGGCACCTTTCTGTATCTTCGCCGACTTGATACCAGCTTCTATCCTCTCACCAGTCAGAATGAGGTCGGTAAACCCTGCAGAAGAATTACCAATCAGGTGGTTGAAGAAGGGACCGGGCAGGGTCCCCAAGAACATGTCCACGAGTTCACGGTCAGTCAACGGTGGCTGCACCCTGCCAGCCAGGTCTCTCCACTTCTGCGCGTACTCCTTAAAACCTTCACCCGTCCCAAGTGACATACCCTGGAGTTGGGTACGTGTGGGAGCAAGGTCGGAATTGTACTGATACTGCTTATAAAAGGCAGTAGCCAAGTCCTCCCAGTTTCGAATACTGGCTCCATCCAGCTGATAGAACCATTCGAGTTGAGCCCCTGAAAGGCTATCCTGGAAGAAATGGATCCATAGGTTCTTGTCTGCAGTGTAAGGTTGGATCTTCCTTACATAAGAACGGAGATGCAGTTTAGGACAGGAAGCCCCGTCGTACTTTGCAAAGGCAGGCGCCTTGAACTTGTGCGGGATCACCACCCCAGAAGATAAACCTAGATCTCCAAAATCTAACCCAGGCACGTGTTGGATCTCCATGGCATTTAACCGGTCCTCCAGCTGTTTGTACCTGTCTTCAGCAGGAGGGTACTGCTCATCATTGAAATCTGTCTCGTTGTCAGAGACCGCAGGACTAGGAACCTCTCTCCCTTGGGGGCTATCCTTCCCTGCAGAGGAAGTAGCCTGATCAGCCTCATGTTGTAGTGTATTCCCAAATCTGCGCCCGGTGTTAAACAACACAGTCCTCCTTTTCTTCTTCTTCTTCTTCTCCTTCAAGAGCAGAGTCTTCAACTCCTGTTGCCCCTGGTCTAAGCTCATGACCAGTTCCTGAAACTGGGCGTTCTGGGCCTGGAGGGCCTTGATAGCTTGTTCGGTAGTAGGTTCAGGATTCATGATGATTGCTGAAATAAACAGCGAAGAAGATTAAGCAACCTGTAGAAAAAGGGTACCTGTTATGCACATGATGCATGATATGCTATTTATGCAATGCATTCAAGGGTTCGAAAGTTCAAATTCGTTGTAGACAAAAAGGAACACACATTGTATTAAGAAATAATCTGTTCAGTACATCAGGGCCTCATGGGCAAAACATTACAAAAATAATTAATCCCAAAAGACACTGCGCATCCTCTTTGGAGCGATGTAGGTATTGAGAGTCTTTTCCTCGTGAAGTAGACGGGTGAGCTCCAAGGCCTTCTTCTCACTGGCATGTAGATTGGCTTCAAGAGAATTTCGTTCTTCCTTGAGTTAGATCCAGCTCTTTTGCATTTCTTCCCAAGATGTTGGCATGTCAGGATGTTGAATGGCGTATGGCACTTCTCCTTCCAAAATTGGCTCTTTGATCACGGGGAGAACATGAGGATATGGCATCACCAGCTTCTGGGAGCGGGCTCGTACCCACTTGAGATAAGGCTCCAGGGGGATGGAGTTCTTGTGCCCCAGTGTCTTGCTATCTACCCTGTTGGGAATCCTCCAAGCTCTGATGAATCTCTGGCGAAGTCCTTGTGCATCATTGTCGAAGTCAAAAACTATGTCAGGAATCAACATGTCATGAGGGCCATCCCTCCGAGCATATCCAAACTGTCTCAAAGCCAGACACGGGTTGTAAGTAATGCCCCCCCTAATTCCAAGTAAAGGAACATTAGGAAACTCTCCATAATGATCAATGATAGTGACATTTTCTCTGGACCGAGAACACCAATGTATATCAGCATGTGTAAGAGTCATTAATCGTTGTGACCATCTCAAACCCCGCTCGTTCTTCAAAATTGATTGTGGAAGGTGCGAAATAAACCACCTTGCCAGGAGAGGAGTGCAGCACATGAGAACACCTCTTTTTCTCATGGTTCGAGTGTAACATGAGTGAAGGATGTCCCCAAGCAACGTAGGTATGGGATTCCTGGACATGAAGATCTTGACAGCATTGATATCTACAAGTTGATCTGGATTCGGGAACAACACCAACCCATAGACAAGGAGTGCCACAACTTCTTCAAAGGCTTGTAGGTCAAGGGAGTTCCAACATTCTCGGGCCTTCTCAAATAGGAACTTGGCCAAGAATCCTTTGATACCACTTCTGATTTCCCAGTGTCTCTTGATGTCAGATGGTTGTAGGCATAATGCTTTAGCAACCTCTTCAAGTTTTGGTTCCCTTTCCGTACCGTTGTAGGGTAGTTGACTGAGAATGGGAACCTTCAGAAGCTGAGAAAACTCTTCCAAAGTAGGCACCAATTGATAATCCGGGAAAGTAAAAAAGTGGTGCAAAGGGTCAAAGAACTGGAAGAGAACTTTTATCATATCTTCTTCAATGTTGGTGTTGACCAAGCTGATGAGTCTACCATGCCTTTCACTGAAGGAAGAGTTCTCGGGAATCCTGGATGTAAGCTCCTTAAGCTGAGGAGGGACCCTTACAAGGTTGATCTGAATTGTCTTTCTACGGATAGATTCCATGTCCTACAAAACAAGAACAAAGATGAAGATTCGAACCCTTGAAGTGGTTAGTAAATGCATATGATGCTGTATGATGCTATGATGTTATGATAAGGACACACCATAAGTATTCACAAACAGCAAACATGATAAGGCACACAAGTCACACCAGACAGCCCTTAGAGTTTAGGCCAGCATGAGGTTTGGGGTACTACCCTCTTGAAGTTGGTGGGCTCAAAACCTGTCCTATCAAAAGTAACCGGGTTCTAAGGAGCTCAATATCATTGGGTTGTTTTCTGTGTTCATTGTGTTGATTTAGCCACTGGACTGGAGATTAAAATATTCCAAGAAAACAACCCTCAATGAGTGTAGTATCGAGTATCAACCAACTTCGGACTGCACCAAAGTTAGTCATCTCACTACCCCTAAAGAGGCCAAGATGGTTCAAGTAAGGTTCCTAAGGTCAGTTGATGCTTCACGACACCACGCGGCGGCCCCGTACTCTCCTTGACTTGACTCAAGGGTTACCGATACTCACCAAAGTGCCACATCAACGTAGCAAACTGCTTCAACCGTGTCGGTATACCCCGCACAGTTCCCTCACAGTTTGTTGCTACTTTCTAAAAGGTATTCCCCAGATCCGGGTTAGGATCTATGAAACTCCAAGACAGGCCCACAATATTAAAGCAATCAAAACAGGCAATTGAAAACATAAGAGTGGTCTAATCCTAAGGTACACCTCACTTTTAAATGTCCCCAGCAGAGTCGCCAGTTCTGTGATCAGTGGAAATAGAACTGACTGTTTTAAAGCTGGTTCACGAAATGTCGCTGTGATCGGTGGATCTGGAACTGACTGTTTAACGCTGGTTCGCGAAATGTCGCGGAAGCAAGAGTCGCCACCGTCTTTTATTTTCTCCAAGTGGAAAGGACAAAAGCACAGAAAAATTCCTTAAAGAGATTGCTCTCGGTTCGGGAGGTAGATTATAGAAAGGGAAGGTGTTAGCACCCTTTCTATCCATGGTTATCCATGGGCTCTTAGATACTTGCTCACTTGTGTTTTCAAAATTGGTTTGTTTGCTTTTCAACTGTGGGTTTTAAAAAAGTTTCTTTGAAAATTCCAGTTCGACTCTTGTATCAGTCCTCAAGAGTGTTTGAAAAATTGCTTTCGAAAGCTTTTTGAAAAGGTGTCGGTGTGAAAAGTATTTTTGAATTTGTTTTTGAATTTAGAGCAAGTATCTAGAGTCGTCTACCTACCCTAAGGAATTTGTCTGTGTAAATGTCCTTTAAAGTAGTGCCATCCCACCATTGAGAGGTAGGTAGCACCACCGTTGGAGGTGTTCGGGTCAATTCGAGGTTCGGGACATGGTGATCACCAGAGCAATGGGAAGACACCTTAGAAGCTACCCTCATGCCAGGTTCCCGGATCATGAGGACTTACTAAGACATCCTCTACTCGACGAACACCTTTCGAGGCAAGGCAACAGTGAGGCGTACCCTAGGGGTGGTGTGTGCGATTCGTGTGTCGTTTTCATTTGTATTTATCTTGTCATGTTATTGGTGTTCTACGCTTGTTTTTATTTTGTCCATACATTCTTTCATGCTTTTGAGTTAGCAGTTAAAAAGTTGCGAGAAAAGTAAATTCTAAGCTATTACAAATGGCGCGGGTCCACATCGCCAAAATTAACCAGGACCCGATTTGACAGAAAAATAAAGAAATTAAAAAAGAAAATAAAGAATTAAAAATGTACGAGCAATTATTTACAAGGCTTCGGGAGAGATACATAAGTATTATAATGAAATAAAATAAATACGCGAATTAATGAGAATTAAACGAAACGAGGGCGTTGGACCCTTTTGCAAAGATTAAATCAATGGAATTAATTAATTAAAAAGAAAGTAAGAATTTGTTTTTTGGTGTTTTTTTTATTATGTATTTTAGGATTTAATAGAAAAGGGAGAATTAATTAAAATCAAAATAAGATGCAAACCCTAATTCTAGTTATTTTTTAATTTATTAAGAAATATGTTGAATTTAAACCTAATTTTTATATGCAATTTAATTCATGAAAATAAATATTTAATTATTTTAATTATTATAAAAGAAAAATAAAAAGGATGAAAAACTGTTAATTAAACCCTAGTTCCACATTTTTTAGATTTATTATTAAAAGAATTAAAGTTAACACCTAATTTAAAACTAATTTTATTTACATGCAAATTTATTCATGAAAATATTAAAACAAAAATATTTATTGTGTTTTTCCTTTTTTCTGATTTTTATTGTATTTTGTGAAAATAATAAATTAATTAAACAAGTAATAATTAAAATAAAAATAGAATTAAAAATAAAGAAAGCACAAATTATGCAAACCTAAGGGGTGGTAGTCCCCAAAGTGGAGGTATGATTATGGAAATTCTGGCCCAACAACCTTGGCCTGTTTGACTGTGGCCGGACACGTGCATGTGCGTTGACTAGAGCCTACCATGATCTCCAAATCTTGGCCCTTGGATGGATGAAAGTGGACGCGTGGATGGCTGGATAGAGAGTTGTATGATGGTCCTCAACGTGGAAGCTGCATAGGAGCGTTATATGAAGAAAAATATGAAAGAAAGTGAGGACCTGGGTCTCGAACCCAGGTCATGAGGATTGCCAATACATACACTTGCCACTGAACCACTACCACGCGTTTGTATATATAATTATCAACAATTAATATAAAGGAAAACGTGAGTTAGTGCTTTTTTCCGCGCCAGAATTCAAATGGACCAGTCAGCCTTCGCCACATAAGCGTCTTCTTCGTTGGTTTTATTTTCCTGAAAATACAAAGAAACAGGCAACGGTTTTATTAACGTTCTCCTAGGCCGTCTATGGGAAAATAGCGATTAGGTCCCCTTGGCATATAAATTCAGCGCGATGAGGCCATTGTTTTCGTCCAAACTCCCTGAATCCATCCATGGCATTATGGTGGTCGAATTTTACAGTATTAGGAAACCCCTAATTGGGAGTCCAAGAAACCCTAGCCTGCATCAATGGTAAAATCACGTACATAGCACAAAAACGCAATTAATTTGTATGGTTAGTTTCAGAATCTCATAATGAACATGAATCAAGCATTAAAAATTACAAAGGATGCGTAAATCATGATGCACGATTATGAATTTTTCTTGGTGCAGTTTGCACTCGTGTTACCAATTCCTCGCGTCTTGATGGATGTTAGTGATTGGAATATGTCAAGTGATGCTTGAGGAAGCTATTGAAACAAGAATTCTGCCTTGAATCGCCTTGGAAAGTAGTTTTCAGATTTCAGTTTTAGACAAAATTTTCTAAATTTGATAATGGCTTTTGGGCGCAGCTCCGTGTGTATTATGATTAGGGTTGTGTTCCATACTTATGCAAGAGTGAATTAGGTTAAAAATATGGATCCAAATATCTTGCATTCATGATTTTAGAAATTTGATTTTCTAAGATTTTTTCCAATCTTTTTCCATGTGCTTTTTGCTCTCAATCAAGCCAATCAATCCAAATCTTTCCATATTGGTACAAGCACGAAATCTTGAGAGTAAAACATGCACAAAAAGATTTAAAACTTTAGGTTAGCATTTTTCATACATTTATTTTGATTTAAATGAATTATTATAAATAAAAATTCAAATAAATAAATAAAAAATGAGTAAAGACTTCCCTTTGGGCCAAGTAGTCGTGCATATGTCATGGATGATGAATTATGGAAGAAAAATGGGCCCATTAGCAATTTTAGGTCTTTTGAATCAATGTTGACTTTTCAAAATATCCAAAAATTTCCCAACTTCCACAAGGCATAACTTGCTCAATTTTTAAGATTTTCTCATGTTCTTGGACATTTTGGAAAGGTCTTTGAGTCCTCTAACCAATGTCTTTTGTCCCATGTCATTTTGATTTACCAATCTCAAGTTATGGCCTTTGACTTAAAGTCCCTTTTTGTTGACTTTTGAAAATGACCTATAATGTTGAAATTGATAACTTTTTGTGAGAGCATTTCTTGGACTTGAAGTATGAAGATGAGTTGTAGGAAATGTCTTTCTCTTCAAAATGAGCTTTGGATGGAATTTTTCTGATAATCCATGTGAATGTTATGCCCTGGTCAATTTCAGTTGACTTTTTCAGCTGTCCAAATAAGGAAACTTTTGCATCTTGATGATTTTTGAGCCAAGCTTTGAGAATCATGATCAAGCATTGATCAAATGATGTTTGTGGCTTCAAAATGATATGTTGACCAAAAATTTGAACTTTTGACTGTCAAATGACCATTTTGCCCCTACAGTTGACTGTAGTGCAATTTAGGGTTTTGACTGTGCAATTTTGTGCTGAAAGCCTTGAAACTTGATATGAGGATGCTTGACCATATTTGTAGGCATGTGAGACTTGATTTAACTAATGAAAACTTTATTTTCTTGATCAGAAAACAAACCCTAATTTTGACTGCTTAGGAGGCCTTTGAACTGTGCAATCCTGGGGAGATTTTGAAGCTTGACTTGGCAATTTCTTGGAGAATATGGGAGGGCAAATTTTGGGGTACAACAGTTTCCCCTGTTCAATCTTCTTAGACCTGAGGATGCAGATTGGCTGATGTGCCTTTCGTAATCTGAGGGTAGAAGATGATTGAACACTAGAGTGCCCAGAAATTTGCGCTCACATAGTAGCAGTGTGATGGTGGGAATGGGCTTATAGATGCCATTTAGAGGTTGCTGGATAGGATGATGGGCTTATAGATGCCATCTGGATGTTGATCGCGTAAGAGATTCCTTAGCGAGAACCTGCATACCTGGAAAAGAAACATGAGTACCTGACATGTTGCAGGAGTTGATTTCAGATGCTTGGCATAGATATGTCCTGACTGGTTACAGGAGCTGGATCTGGAGCTTCACAAGATGATGAATGAACCAGGGATGGTTACTACCTTAGCGTGAATGGTAAGAGAACCTTGGGTGACTTTAACTTCAACAACGCTCGTTGATAGAATCTTGGTGGGAATTACCATCTTCGTAGGATTAGGAAGAGAACCAATAGGCAATTATAATCTGAAAAGGAATTATCGCCTCACTCACCGTCGGAGAGGGAACCATAGGAAATTATAATCTGAAAAGGAATTATCACCTCACTCACCGTCGGAGAGGGAACCATAGGAAAAGGAATTATCACCTCACTCACCGTCGGAGAGGGAACCATAGGAAAAGGAATTATCACCTCACTCACCGTCGGAGAGGGAACCATCTGAAAAGGAATTATCACCTCACTCACCGTCGGAGAGGGAACCATTTGAAAAGGAATTATCACCTCACTCACCGTCGGAGAGGGAACCATAAGGAAAGGAATTATCACCTCACTCACCGTCGGAGAGGGAACCATCTGGAATTATAATCTGAAAGGAATTATCACCTCACTCACCGTCGGAGAGGGAACCATTAGGAAAGGAATTATCACCTCACTCACCGTCGGAGAGGGAACCATCTGGAAAGGAATTATCACCTCACTCACCGTCGGAGAGGGAACCATAAGGAGAGGAATTATCACCTCACTCACCGTCGGAGAGGGAACCATCTGGAATTATAATCTGAAAGGAATTATCACCTCACTCACCGTCGGAGAGGGAACCATCTGAAAAGGAATTATCACCTCACTCACCGTCGGAGAGGGAACCATAAGGAAAGGAATTATCACCTCACTCACCGTCGGAGAGGGAACCATCTGGAATTATAATCTGAAAGGAATTATCACCTCACTCACCGTCGGAGAGGGAACCATAGGAAATTATAATCTTAAAGAAAACCCTAAAATGGAAATCTCATGCACCGTCGGAGAGAGAACAAATAGGAAATCATAACCTGGGATAACTTCTACTGAGTCTTTATCAGAAAAATCTGTTGGGAGTCGATTTAGATGGACTAGAGAAGGCCTGGGACTGGATAAGAAATCTTTGGAGTCGATTAACTGAACCGGTCTAGGTCTTGAAATATGATTTAGAATTTCAACTGCATCTTTCCTGAAAGGTAAAGGTCAGTCATATGCAATGCATGATATGGATCAAGCAATGATGTTCTCAACATAAATGAGATTTGTATGATATAATGCGTCTATGCATGCTATAATGATGTATGTGATGTTTTATGAATGTATGTTTTCGTCTAGGAAAGTAAATCTTTGACGGGTGCCAGGAAGTCATATCCTGGGCTGATGTTGAAGAATAGATTTTGCTTCCGCTGGGGATGGTAACTGCAAGAATACTGGTAGGAGAAGATGACTCCGTTGCGGCAAATGGAAGATTCTGCGGGGAGAAAAATACTCTCGCGACCATGCTGGGAAACAATACTCTGTGGGAAGCGGGATGCCTTGCTGAGTGTTGATAATAATTTGCTGGGGATACCCTTATTGCGTTGGAAGCGTTGATAGACTTTGCTGGGGGGTAAGAGGACTTTGTCGAGGACGCTCTTTCTGTGGCTTTTGGCTGAGGATAACCCAGTTATATCCTGTTAAGGAAATAACTCTTTAAATAAAGCCGGGACGACGCGTTCGTGCTCTGTGAAGGATAAGCTTCCAGAATTTACTGGGGATAAGCTTACTGCTTGGGGATATGAATCCCTAACTTTCTGGGGAAGCTAATTGGATTTTCCTGGGGAAGTTTTGATGTGCTAGGGAAGTGATTCCTTTGAATATTTGATATACCGCCGGGGAACAATCTTTGGACCAAGACTGCCGGGGATGCTTGTTAAGAATATATGGATTGCTGCTGGGGAATGTTGAGATCTACTGGAGGATACTCAATTTCCTTGAGATTTGATAACTCTGCTTGGAGAAGAGTGTATTGGCTGCTGACTTATTCTCTGGGGAATTAAGATGTACTGGTCATGTTCTTTAGCTGAACCTACCTTGGTACCTTGGAGGATAGAACAATTAGATTGCTCAGACAACTCTTTATTGCCCCTGTTTCTAGTGTCACCTGTAATTAATCCTTTGTTTCGTATGCAAATATTTATGAGTTAGCAAATTATTGTCAATACATATATCACAAATTGAACCTTGGACGTTCTTCGCAAAACAAAACAGAAAAAGAAAAAACAGTTGGCACGTTTAAATGAAAGATATATTTGTATTGATTTTAAATGGCCTGTGAATAGGCGTTTTGTGTACAAGAGGCTGACGTCCTAGTAAGAGGAACGCCGCCGAACAAAAGGGTTTATACAAATTTTGTACAAGAGAAAATAAAACAGCTGTGTGAAATGAATGATCCCACTGGGTTTCAACTCTGCTATTGCCTTTATAACTCCGAGCGTCTCATCACTTGATGACCTTGGTTGAAGGTGAAGCTGACTGATCGATGCCGTCTGAAATTGATGTAGATACCGGATTCTGGATGCAAAGTGATCAATGAGACATAGTATTACGCTTTTATCCCTAATTTTTGCCTGGACCGCCCTTTCGGGTTTTCAGTCCACCGGGATACCCATTTTTGCCCAAGCCGCCTTTTCAGGTTTTCGACTTGCCGGGTGTACAGATTTTTCATTTTCATCCCTTCATTTTGCCCGAACCCTTTTGGTTCGACGGGAAGCCCTAATTTTTGCCTAGGCATGTCAGCCTAGCGGGTATTTTTTATGCGTAGTATTTTTTTACTATGTCTGCATTGGCGGGGTGAGGAAGGTCGTCACCATCCATGTTGGTCAATATCATTGCTCCTCCTGAGAACACATGCTTAACCACAAATGGCCCTTCGTACGTAGGGGTCCATTTGCCCCTTGGATCACTCTGAGGAAGGATGATTCTCTTGATTACCAGATCCCCAACTTGATATTCTTGTGGTCTGACCTTTTTGTTAAATGCCCTGATCATCCGTTTTTGATACGTCTGACCATGACAGATAGCAGCAAGTCTCTTTTCATCAATAAGGTTGAGCTGATCAAGTCGTGTCTGAATCCAATCATCTTCGTTCAGATTTTCATCCTTCATTATCCGGAGAGAGGGTATTCGCACTTCGATCGGCAAGACCGCCTCCATGCCATAAACTAGAGAGAAAGGAGTTGCCCCGGTTGACGTCCTAGCCGAGGTACGGTACCCATGTAGAGCGAACGGTAACATCTCGTGCCAATCTTTATAAGTTACTGTCATCTTCTGCACGATTTTCTTGATGTTCTTATTTGCTGCTTCTACAGCCCCATTCATCTTCGGTCTGTAAGGAGAAGAATTATGGTGCTGTATCTTGAACTGTTCGCAGAGCTCAGCGATCATCTTGTTATTCAGATTGGTACCGTTGTCTGTAATAATTCATTCAGGGACGCCGTACCGACAGATCAGGTTATGCCGAATGAACCGTGCCACAACAGTCTTGGTTACCGTAGCATAGGATGCTGCCTCAATCCACTTCGTAAAATAATCAATCGCCACTAGGATGAAGCGATGCCCATTAGATGCCGTAGGTTTGATCTCGCCGATCATGTCTATTCCCCACATTGCAAACGGCCATGGCGCAGTTAGAACATTCAGGGGAACCGGAGGAACATGCACCTTGTCTGCATAGATCTGGCACTTGTGGCATGTCCTGGAATGTTGGTAGCAGTCAGCTTCCATTGTGGACCAGTAATATCCTGCCCGTAGGATTTTCTTAGCCATAGTGTGTCCACTGGAATGTGTACCAAAGGTCCCTTCATGTAGCTCTTCCATGATTCTTTCTGCTTCAGTCTTATCCACACAACGCAGTAAGGTTGAATCATGGTTTCGCTTGTACAAGAGGCCGTTGCTAAGGAAGAACTTGGCTGCGAACCTTCTCAAGAACTTCTTATCATTGATAGAGGCACCTTCAGGGTATTCCTGAGCTTCCAGATATCTCTTTACTTCATGGTACCAAGGCTTCTCAGTTACCAATTCAGTCTCGAGATCACAACAGTATGCCGGTTCATCCAGTTTCCAGATGATGATTCGGGGAGCCTCATTATCCCATTTAACTTTGAACATAGAAGACATTGTAGCTAACGCGTCCGCTAACTGATTCTCTTCTCTCGGAAAGTGCTCGAAGGTTATCTCTGTGAAGTGGGGGATCAAGGTCAACACACATTCTCTGTAAGGAATCAGGTTTGGATGTTTCGTATCCCACTCTCCCTTGATCTGATTGATCACGAGAGCGGAATCTCCGAAGACACTCAGAAACTTGATCCTTAGGTCGATCGCAGCTTGAAGACCCAAGATGCACGCCTCATACTCCGCCATGTTGTTGGTACAGTTGAAACATAGCCGGGCAGTGAGTGGAGTATGAGTACCTTGAGGTGATATGATTATAGTGCCAATACCGTTTCCCAAAGCATTGGAGGCTCCGTCAAAGTGCATAGACCATCGGGATCCTGGTTCAGGTCCTTCATCCGGTCCAGGTACTTCACAATCAGTCACTATCATAATGCTCTCATTCGGAAATTCGAAGTTCATGGACTGATAGTCATCTACGGCCTGATGTGCCAAGTGGTCTGCCAATACACTTCCCTTGATGGCTTTCTGGGTTGTGTACTGAATGTCGTATTCCGTCAAGATCATTTGCCATCTTGCAATTCTCCCAGACAGAGCAGGCTTTTCGAATATGTATTTTATAGGATCCATCTTTGAGATCAACAAGGTAGTGTGAGTCAGCATATACTGTCTCAGCTGGAGAGCAGCCCATACCAAAGCGCAGCAAGTTTTCTCAAGCAGTGAGTATCGGGTCTCACAGTCGGTAAACTTTTTGCTAAGGTAATAAATGGCATGCTCTTTTCGGCCAGACTCGCCATGCTGCCCCAGCACACACCCCATTGAGTTGTCGAGCACTGTCAGGTATAATATCAGAGGTCTCCCTTCAACCGGTGGCATAAGGATGGGTGGTTCTTGGAGATACTCTTTGATTTTGTCAAAAGCAGCCTGACATTCATCGTTCCAACGTACTACCTGATCTTTCTTCAGCAGCTTGAAGATTGGCTCACAGGTAGCGGTTAGGTGTGAGATGAACCGAGCAATGTAGTTCAGGCGTCCTAAAAAGCCTCTGACTTCCTTCTCTGTCCTGGGAACTGGCATCTCTTGAATAGCTTTGACCTTGGCAGGGTCCACTTGAATACCCTTGTCACTTACCACAAAGCCTAGCAACTTCCCAGATCTTACCCCGAAGGTGCACTTGTTCGGGTTCAATCTCAGCTTGTACTTTTTCAACCGGTCAAACAACTTCTGCAGATGGTCTAGGTGCTCTTCCTCAGTCTGGGACCTTGCGATCATGTCGTCAACATACACCTCTATCTCATGATGGATCATGTCATGAAATAAGGCAACCATGGCACGTTGGTAGGTTGCCCCAGCGTTCTTTAATCCAAAAGGCATGACCTTGTAACAGAAGGTCCCCCACTGAGTAACAAATGTAGTCTTTTCCATGTCTTCAGGTGCCATCTTGATCTGATTGTAACCTGAAAAACCATCCATGAAAGAGAACACCTTATGCTGAGCTGTATTATCAACAAGGACATCAATGTGAGGTAAAGGGAAGTCATCTTTGGGGCTGGCCCTGTTCAGATCCCTGTAGTCGACACACATTCTGACCTTACCGTCCTTCTTAGGTACCGGCACCACATTAGCAACCCACTGCGGGTAAGAAGTCACTGTAAGAAATCCGGCATCAAACTGTTTCATGACCTCGGCCTTAATCTTCTCAGACATCTCTGGACGCATCCGACGGACCTTTTGCTTAATCGGAGGGCAGTCTTCCTTAGTCGGCAAGTGATGGACCACAATGTCGGTATCCAACCCGGGCATGTCTTCGTAGGACCAGGCAAAGATCTCCAAATAGTCATGTAACATCTTAGTCAACCGTTGCTTCACGCTGAGCTCTAGGTTGGCGCTAATCTTTACCTCTTTCCTGTCTGTCTCTGTACCCAGGTTTATGGTTTCCACTGGCTCTTCATGGGGTTGAATTGCCCTCTCTTCCTGAAGTAACAGTCTTGCAAGCTCGCCAGGCACTTCGCAATCATCTTCACCTTCGTCTTCGGCTAAGTTGATCGGGTTTTCGAAGTCATAATTGGCAGTAGCAGAGTTGTTATCAGTGAGATCCAGAGTGGATTGAAACCTGTATGAGTGAGTGTGTGTGTAAATACAACTGTTTTGAAAATTATGTAAAGGAAAAGAAAGACAGAAAAGGGAGCATAAAATTTGCAATGCGAGAAAACGTCCAAGATTTTCATTCATGATATATGACATGACAATTTATAAGCCCTCACAAATGAAACCACGGTGCCTCGGGTAAGACACCGGGCTGTAGAGTTTATTTATTGTTTATTACAAAATAACGAAACAAAGAAATTTATTACTGCGTCACAAAGGTAACAGGAGTATGATCCTTAGCAATCCAGTTGTTCAATCCGCCTTCGGTCGTCGGATAGATCCAGCTATTAAATTCCGCTTCATCCACTTCGTCTTCGTCCCCAATAGCATTCACTCCATGAGCAGGCAGGGGCGCTATTACTACATTAGGCTTCTCAGATGCCTCAAACTGTACCTCCTTGGCGTCAATAAGGTCCTGCACCTTATTCTTTAACGTCCAACAGTCATCGGTAGAGTGCCCAGGGCTATCTGAATGGTAAGCACAACGAGCATTCGGGTTGTACTTAGGAGAGGCAGTATTGGGGAACTTCGGAGCCTCCCTGACAGTCACTAAGTTAGTGGATAACAACTGTGGCAGGATCTGCGATAGGGTCATGCTTAACCGGGTAAACTCCCTCCGGGGTCTTTCAGCCCTTTGAGGATTGGTCGGCCGAGGAGCGGCCGCAGGCTTAGCAATCATTACCGCACTGACAGATTGGCGGCGCTCAGGTCTCTCTGATCTCTTGGAACCATACACGGCACTAGACTCCTTCTTGAAGGGTTTCTTCTCAGAACTAGATGATGCACCCTTCAGAATCTTCCCAGACTTCAGCCCAGCCTCAATTCTCTCTCCAGTTAGAATCAAATCAGTGAACCCAGCAGAAGAATTCCCGATCAGATGGTTGAAAAACGGCCCAGATAGGGTCCCCAAGAACATGTCTACCAACTCCCGATCAGTCAATGGTGGCTGCACCCTACCAGCCAGGTCTCTCCACTTCTGAGCGTACTCTTTAAAACCTTCACTTGCACCTAACGACATACCCTGGAGCTGGGTACGTGTAGGGGCAAGGTCGGCATTATATTGATACTGCTTATAGAAAGCAGTAGCCAACTCCTCCCAGTTACGAACCTTGGTCCCATCCAGCTGATAGAACCATTCGAGATGAGTCCCTGAAAGACTCTCCTAGAAGAAGTGGATCCACAAATTCTTATCCGCAGAGTACGGTTGAATTTTCCGAACATAGGACCTTAGATGCAGCTTGGGACAAGACGCCCCGTCATATTTAGAAAAGGATGGTGCTTTGAACTTATGAGGGATAATCACACCAGTTGACAAACCCAGATCTCCGAAATCCAGCCCAGGTACCTGTTGAACCTCCATAGCTTTCAACCTACCCTCCAGTTGCTTGTATCTGTCTTCTGCCGGAGGGTACTGCTCTTCATCAAAATCTGTCTCGTTGTCGGAGACTACCGGACTAGGAACCCTTGCTTCTGCCTGAGGACTACTCTTGCCGACAGAAGAACCAGCCTCTTCATGCTGCGGAGTATTGCCAAACCTTCGGCCCGAGTTGAACATAACAGTTCTTCTCTTCTTCTTCTTCTTCTCCTTCTTCAGGAGCATAGCCTTCAGTTCTTCCTGGCCCTGAGCCAAACCCTTGATTAATTCCTGAAATTGTGCATTCTGCACCTGAAGAGCCTTGATTGATGTCTCAGTTGATGCAGAGTCGGGATTCATGATGCTGAAATAAACAACGAAGAACTGTAAGCAACCTGAAAAGAGGAAAAACCTGCTATGCACATGATGAATGATATGTGTTTATGCAATGCATTCAAGGGTTCGAAAGTTCAAATTTGTTGTAGACAAAAAGGAACACACGTTATCATTAAAGAAATCATTGTTTAATACATCAAAGCCTCATGGGCAAAAATAATACAAAAATCAAATCAATCCCAAAATATGCTACGCATCCTCTTTGGAGCTATGTAAGTGTTGAGATTCCTCTCCTCATGCAACAGGCGGGTGAGCTCCAAGACCTTCTTTTCACTGGCATGTAGACTAGTCTCAAGAGAATTCCGTTCTTCCTTAAGCTGGATCCAACTCTTCTGCATCTCTTCCCAGGATGTGGGCATATCAGGGTGCTGAATAGTGCAGGGCACTTCCCCTTCCAAGACTGGTTCTTTGATTACTGGGAGCATATGAGGATAAGGCATTACTAACTTCTGGGAGCGGGCGCGTACCCACTTGAGATAAGGTTCCAACGGGATGGAATTCCTGTGCCCCAGTGTCTTGCTGTCTATCTTACTCGGCATCCTCCAGGCTCTGATAAATCTTTGGCGAAGTCCTTGAGTATCATTGTCGAAGTCAAAAACTATGTCAGGAATTAACATGTCATGAGGACCATCCCTCCGAGCATAACCAAACTGTCTCCAAGCCAGGCATGGGCTGTAAGTAATACCTCCTCTGATTCCAAGTAAAGGAACATTAGGGTACTCCCCGCAACGATCAATGATAGTGACATCTTCTCTGGACCTAGGGCACCAATGTATATCTGCATGTGTAAGAGTCATCAACCGTTGTGACCATCTCAAACCTCGCTCATTCTTCAAGACTGATTGTGGAAGGTGCGAAATAAACCACCTTCCCAGGAGAGGAGTGCAACACATAAGGACACCCCTTTTTCTCATGGTTCGAGTGTAACATGAGTGAAGGATGTCCCCCAGCAATGTAGGTATAGGATTCCTGGACATAAAGATCTGGACAACACTGATATCAATAAGCTGATCTGGGTTAGGAAACAACACCAAACCATAAACAAGGAGGGCCACAACCTCTTCAAAAGCTTGCAAGTCCAGGGAGTTCCAACATTCATGGGCTTTTTCAAACAGAAACCTGGCTAAGAACCCTTTGATACCACTTCTAACTTCCCAATGTCCCTTGAGGTCAGATGACTGTAGGTGCAAGGCTTTAGCAATCTCTTCAAGCTTAGGTTCCTTTTCTGTACCGTTGAAGGGTAGCTGATCAAGGATAGGGATCTTCAGGAGCCGGGAGAACTCCTCCAATGTAGGTACCAACTGATAGTCCAAGAAGGTGAAACAGTGATGCAGAGGATCAAAGAACTGGAACAGGACCTTTATCATATCTTCCTCAATGTTGGTATTGACCAAGCTGATGAGGCTTCCATGCCTTTCACTGAAGGACGAGTTCTCGGGAATCCTGGATATAAGCTCCTTAAGCTGAGGAGGTACCCTTACAAGACTGATTTGAATTGTCTTTCTACGAACAGTTTCCATGTCCTACAAAGCAAGAACAAAGATGAAAATTCGAACCCCTGAAATGGTTAGTCAATGCATATGATGCTGGATGATGTCATGATGCTATGATTAAACACACCACAGATATTTACAAAGACAAACATGTAAGGCACACAAGGCACACAAGACAAGCCCTTAGGGTTTAAGGCCAGCATGGGGTCTGGGTAGTACCCTCTTGAAGTTGGTGGGTTCAACCTGTCCTAATCAAAGTAACCGGGTTCTAAGGTTCCCAATATCACGGGATTGCTTTCATTGTTCATCGTTTCGATTTAGCCACTGAACTGGCGACCGAAATATTCCAGGAAAGCAACCCTCAATTGAGTGTAGTATCGAGTATCAACCAACCTTGGACTGCACCAAAGTCAGTTATCTCACTACCCTAAAGAGGCCAAGATAGTTCAATTAAGGTTCCTAAGGTCTGTTGATGCTTCATGACACCACGTAGAGGCCCCGTACTCTCCTTGACTGAACTCAAGGGTTACCAGTACACACCAAAGTGCCACATCAACGTAGTAGACTGTTTCAACCATGTCGGTATACCCCGCACAGTTCCCTCACAGCCTTGTTGCTACTTTCTAAGAAGGTATCCCCCAGATCCGGGTTAGGATCTATAGAACTCCCAAGCAACCCACAATAATAAAGCAAGCAAGGAAAGCAATTGAAAACACAGTGATCTTAGTCCTAAGGTACACCTCACTTTAAGATTATCCCCAGCAGAGTCGCCAGTTCTGTGATCGGTGGATCTGGAACTGACTGTTTAACGCTGGTTCGCGAAATGTCGCGGAAGCAAGAGTCGCCACCGTCTTTTATTTTCTCCAAGTGGAAAGGACAAAAGCACAGAAAAATTCCTTAAAGAGATTGCTCTCGGTTCGGGAGGTAGATTATAGAAAGGGAAGGTGTTAGCACCCTTTCTATCCATGGTTATCCATGGGCTCTTAGATACTTGCTCACTTGTGTTTTCAAAATTGGTTTGTTTTCTTTTCAACTGTAGGTTTTAAAAAAGTTTCTTTGAAAATTCCAGTTCGACTCTTGTATCAGTCCTCAAGAGTGTTTGAAAAATTGCTTTCGAAAGCTTTTTGAAAAGGTGTCGGTGTGAAAAGTATTTTTGAATTTGTTTTTGAATTTAGAGCAAGTATCTAGAGTCGTCTACCTACCCTAAGGAATTCGTCTGTGTAAATGTCCTTTAAAGTAGTGACATCCCACCATTGAGAGGTAGGTAGCACCACCGTTGGAGGTGTTCGGGTCAATTCGAGGTTCGGGACATGGTGATCACCAGAGCAATGGGAAGACACCTTAGAAGCTACCCTCATGCCAGGTTCCCGGATCATGAGGACTTACTAAGACATCCTCTACTCGACGATCACCTTTCGAGGCAAGGCAACAGTGAGGCGTACCCTAGGGGTGGTGTGTGCGATTCGTGTGTCGTTTTCATTTGTATTTATCTTGTCATGTTATTGGTGTTCTACGCTTGTTTTTATTTTGTCCATACATTCTTTCATGCTTTTGAGTTAGCAATTAAAAAGTTGCGAGAAAAGTAAATTCTAAGCTATTACAAATGGCGCGGGTCCACATCGCCAAAATTAACCAGGACCCGATTTGACAGAAAAATAAAGAAATTAAAAAAGAAAATAAAGAATTAAAAATGTACGAGCAATTATTTACAAGGCTTCGGGAGAGATACATAAGTATTATAATGAAATAAAATAAATACGCGAATTAATGAGAATTAAACGAAACGAGGGCGTTGGACCCTTTTGCAAAGATTAAATCAATGGAATTAATTAATTAAAAAGAAAGTAAGAATTTGTTTTTTGGTGTTTTTTTTATTATGTATTTTAGGATTTAATAGAAAAGGGAGAATTAATTAAAATCAAAATAAGATGCAAACCCTAATTCTAGTTATTTTTTAATTTATTAAGAAATATGTTGAATTTAAACCTAATTTTTATATGCAATTTAATTCATGAAAATAAATATTTAATTATTTTAATTATTATAAAAGAAAAATAAAAAGGATGAAAAACTGTTAATTAAACCCTAGTTCCACATTTTTTAGATTTATTATTAAAAGAATTAAAGTTAACACCTAATTTAAAACTAATTTTATTTACATGCAAATTTATTCATGAAAATATTAAAACAAAAATATTTATTGTGTTTTTCCTTTTTTCTGATTTTTATTGTATTTTGTGAAAATAATAAATTAATTAAACAAGTAATAATTAAAATAAAAATAGAATTAAAAATAAAGAAAGCACAAATTATGCAAACCTAGGGGGTGGTAGTCCCCAAAGTGGAGGTATGATTATGGAAATTCTGGCCCAACAACCTTGGCCTGTTTGACTGTGGCCGGACACGTGCATGTGCGTTGACTAGAGCCTACCATGATCTCCAAATCTTGGCCCTTGGATGGATGAAAGTGGACGCGTGGATGGCTGGATAGAGAGTTGTATGATGGTCCTCAACGTGGAAGATGCATAGGAGCGTTATATGAAGAAAAATATGAAAGAAAGTGAGGACCTGGGTCTCGAACCCAGGTCATGAGGATTGCCAATACATACACTTGCCACTGAACCACTACCACGCGTTTGTATATATAATTATCAACAATTAATATAAAGGAAAACGTGAGTTAGTGCTTTTTTCCGCGCCAGAATTCAAATGGACCAGTCAGCCTTCGCCACATAAGCGTCTTCTTCGTTGGTTTTATTTTCCTGAAAATACAAAGAAACAGGCAACGGTTTTATTAACGTTCTCCTAGGCCGTCTATGGGAAAATAGCGATTAGGTCCCCTTGGCATATAAATTCAGCGCGATGAGGCCATTGTTTTCGTCCAAACTCCCTGAATCCATCCATGGCATTATGGTGGTCGAATTTTACAGTATTAGGAAACCCCTAATTGGGAGTCCAAGAAACCCTAGCCTGCATCAATGGTAAAATCACGTACATAGCACAAAAACGCAATTAATTTGTATGGTTAGTTTCAGAATCTCATAATGAACATGAATCAAGCATTAAAAATTACAAAGGATGCGTAAATCATGATGCACGATTATGAATTTTTCTTGGTGCAGTTTGCACTCGTGTTACCAATTCCTCGCGTCTTGATGGATGTTAGTGATTGGAATATGTCAAGTGATGCTTGAGGAAGCTATTGAAACAAGAATTCTGCCTTGAATCGCCTTGGAAAGTAGTTTTCAGATTTCAGTTTTAGACAAAATTTTCTAAATTTGATAATGGCTTTTGGGCGCAGCTCCGTGTGTATTATGATTAGGGTTGTGTTCCATACTTATGCAAGAGTGAATTAGGTTAAAAATATGGATCCAAATATCTTGCATTCATGATTTTAGAAATTTGATTTTCTAAGATTTTTTCCAATCTTTTTCCATGTGCTTTTTGCTCTCAATCAAGCCAATCAATCCAAATCTTTCCATATTGGTACAAGCACGAAATCTTGAGAGTAAAACATGCACAAAAAGATTTAAAACTTTAGGTTAGCATTTTTCATACATTTATTTTGATTTAAATGAATTATTATAAATAAAAATTCAAATAAATAAATAAAAAATGAGTAAAGACTTCCCTTTGGGCCAAGTAGTCGTGCATATGTCATGGATGATGAATTATGGAAGAAAAATGGGCCCATTAGCAATTTTAGGTCTTTTGAATCAATGTTGACTTTTCAAAATATCCAAAAATTTCCCAACTTCCACAAGGCATAACTTGCTCAATTTTTAAGATTTTCTCATGTTCTTAGACATTTTGGAAAGGTCTTTGAGTCCTCTAACCAATGTCTTTGGTCCCATGTCATTTTGATTTACCAATCTCAAGTTATGGCCTTTGACTTAAAGTCCCTTTTTGTTGACTTTTGAAAATGACCTATAATGTTGAAATTGATAACTTTTTGTGAGAGCATTTCTTGGACTTGAAGTATGAAGATGAGTTGTAGGAAATGTCTTTATCTTCAAAATGAGCTTTGGATGGAATTTTTCTGATAATCCATGTGAATGTTATGCCCTGGTCAATTTCAGTTGACTTTTTCAGCTGTCCAAATAAGGAAACTTTTGCATCTTGATGATTTTTGAGCCAAGCTTTGAGAATCATGATCAAGCATTGATCAAATGATGTTTGTGGCTTCAAAATGATATGTTGACCAAAAATTTGAACTTTTGACTGTCAAATGACCATTTTGCCCCTACAGTTGACTGTAGTGCAATTTAGGGTTTTGACTGTGCAATTTTGTGCTGAAAGCCTTGAAACTTGATATGAGGATGCTTGACCATATTTGTAGGCATGTGAGACTTGATTTAACTAATGAAAACTTTATTTTCTGGATCAGAAAACAAACCCTAATTTTGACTGCTTAGGAGGCCTTTGAACTGTGCAATCCTGGGGAGATTTTGAAGCTTGACTTGGCAATTTCTTGGAGAATATGGGAGGGCAAATTTTGGGGTACAACAGTCGCGGTAAGCAAGAGTCGCCACCGTCTTTTATGTTCTCCAACATGGAAAGGACAAAAGCACAGCAAAATTCCTTATTTGAGAATGTTTCTCGGTTCGGGAGGTAGATTTATAGAAAGGGAAGGTGTTAACACCCTTTCTATCTGTGGTTATCCACGGGCTCTTAGGTACTTGCTCACTATATGTTTTCAAAAATTTGTTTGCTTTTCAAGTGTGTGTGGGTTTTGAAAAAAGTTTCGTTTGAAAAATTTCTAAGTAACTCTTGTATCTGTCCTCAAGAGTGTATGAAATATTTGTTTGAAAACCTTTTGAAAGTGTAGGTGCGAAAAGTTGTTTTGTTGGTTTGAAAGAGAGCAAGTACTTAAGAGAAATCTACCTACTCTAAGGAATTAGGCTGTGTAAGAGTCCTTTAGATAGTTCTATCCCACCATTGAGAGGTATGTAGCACCATCGTTGGAGTTGTTCGGGTCAATTCGATTAGTAGGGACATGTGATCACCGAAGCAATAGTAGGATACCTTAGAAGTAACCCTAATGTCCTAGATCCTTTTTTTATCCGAGGCAACTGTTTCGAGGCAACTGGATCTTAGACAGGAGGGCAACCTCTAAAACACCCTATACTTGATGACCATGTTCGAGGCAACCAGTGAGGCGTACCCTAGGAGTGGCATGTGCATGTGTGTTGAATTCAGTTTATATTTATCTTGTACATGTTATTTGTGAGCTACAGATTGATTTTATTTTTCATACATTTTTGCAGGTATATTAACAGTTAAATGATTTGCAGGAAATAAAATGCGGAAAGGTAAATCTAGCTATTACAAGGCGCGGGTCTATACATCGCCAAAAACAAAAAACCCGTTTGGAAAATAAAGTGCGAGAATTTAAAAGAAAGCGATAAAGTTCTAATTAATTATTACATTTCCTGAGCAGATACAAAATAATGAATTAAAAAGAATAAATACGCGCGAAATATTGAATCGGGAACGTCCTTAGGGTTTTGACCCTTTTGAGAAAAGAAAGTAATTTTAGTCCCTTTTTTGCAATTAAAATTAAACCTAATAGCTAATTAATTAATATTTACAAGAAAAAGGATTTTTTTTTATGTTTTTAATGTTTTTAATGAAAATAAAATAAAAATTAAATTAAAAGTGTCAAAAGAAAAAGAAATCTAAGTCTAATTCATTTTTATTTTATTGTAAAAGAAAATTAAAGTTAAACCTAATTAAACTAGATTAATTTAAATTAGTGTTTATTTACAAATAATTAAACTAAAGTGAAATTAATAATAATAAATAAAATATTACATTTTTTTAGTTTTTTCTGAATTTTTATGAAAAATATTAATTATGTTAATTTTGGTGATAATAATAATAATTAGAAAAAATAATTAATAACTAAATTAGTAAATATAAAACAAAAAGAAAAAGAATGAACCAAGGGGGGTGTTGGACCCTTAGGGAGGTGAATCTGGAAATTTAGGCCCATTAACTCAAGCCTGCGTTGACTTCTGGGATTTGCTGAGCGTTCATTGACTGGGTAGCATGATGGTCAGCACCTCAGGGCCATTGGATTTGTGGCTGTGGACACATGGCACGCTGATGCATGAGGGCATATGGTGTTTGCTGTTTGGAAGACTGCATAGGAACACATTAGAAAAAATATTAACAAGCATTTGGGGGGACCTGGGAATCGAACCCAGGTCCCAATGGTCATCAGACAACTCACTAACCACCAGGCTATCACGCTGCATCTGATATAATAATAACAATTAATTATAATATGTGAAAACCAATGCCTATGCTGGAAAACAAAACGCGCGCGCCACTTTTTTGAATTGTCCAGTCCCATGCCTACACGTACTCATCTTCTTTGTTAAACCTGTAAAACAAAGATCAGATAACGGGGGTTTTTAACCCCCACAATATGGCATGACCAAAAATAGCGAACAAGCGTGTGATGATCAGAAATTGTTCGCGAGGGTTGGGTTGGATTCGTCTGGCCTTGACGAATTCAACCATATGCGTCTCAAGGTCTGATTTTACTTGTATGGGAAAACCCCAATTCTCAAGCTTAGGAACCCTAGATTTCTCCAATGGTGATTCCTGATTCCGTGCATCATAATCTAATTAACCTGCATCATTAGCTTCCTATGGACTTAAACAATGCAAAACAAACAATAAATTGCATCAAATGCTCATGAATTGTTAGTTTTAATTCTGAAAAATATTGACAAACCGTGATTCTGTTTGGTGCGATTTCTCAAGCTTCAGCCCTTGATTTTGATTCCAAAAGACTCCTGAGAGTTCCTGTAAAGTGTTAGAAATGAAAAAAAGCTTTGAATTACGTTGGAAGGTGGATTTCAGTTTTGACTTTTTGCTTGATTTTTTTGAATATGGTTTGGCCGTTTGTGCAGTGCTTGTACGTGAATTTTGGTCTGGCCTCCTTGCATATGTATATGTGAATGAAATTAGGTCAGCAGCTAGGCTTGGGATCCATTGTATTGATGTCTTGAGATTTTTGTTGATCACCATTAAAGACCTTTCCATACTTGAAGCAAAACCATGATTTTATGCACAAAATAGCCTTAGCACGAATTTGGTAGCTGGAATATGACACATGAAAGCCATTCAAACCAAAAGATGCCATTCCATTAAATTTTTAGATTTTATTTAAATTATTATGGATTTAAAATGAATTAAATCAATAAAAATTAAATAAAATGGAAAAATAAATGTTTGATCTTGAAATTAATCATGGGACACGTGTATGGCATGACAAGGCTGAATCAAGTGGAAGAAAGTGGGCCCTTTTGTCAAAAATTGAAGTTTCAAGGATAGTTGACTTTTGCCACTTCACAAAAATTTCCCAACTTCTCCAATGCATATTTTGCCCAATTTTGATCATATGAACATGTTATTAAACATTTTGGAAAGGTCTTGAAGTCCTCTAACCAATGCCTTTGGTCCCATGTCATTTGGATTTACCAATCTCAAGTTATGGTCTTTGAAATAAAATGCATTTTTGTTGACTTTTGAAAATGACCTATAATGTAGAAATTGATAACTTTTTGTGGGAGCATTTCTTGGACTTAGAATGTGAATATGAGTTGTAGGAAATTTCATCCCCTTCAAAATGAGCATTGGATGGGATTTTTCTGATGAACCATGAAAAAATTATGCCCTGGTCAAGTTACAGTTGACTTTTCAGCTGTCCAAAAATAGCAACTTTTGCATCTTTGATGATTTTTGAGCCATTCTTGTGGAATCATGATCAAGACTTGATCAAATGATGATTGTGTGCTCAAAATAAGATGTTGACCAAAATTTTTGACTTTTGACTGCCAAATGACTATTTTACCCCTACAGTTGATTGTGAGGCAATTAGGGCTTTTGACTGTGCAACTTGATGCTGTGAGCCTTGAAACTTGGCATGTAGATGCTTGACAATGTATATAGGCCTATGGGACTTGATTGAGCCCTTGAAAACCTCATCTTCCTTGAAGGAACCAAAACCCTAATTTTGACTGCCTTAGGAGGCATTTGGGCTGTGCAACCCTTGATTAGACTTGAGCAAATTGAGATGATGCTTGTCAAAACTTTGAAGAATATGGGAGGGCAAATTTTGGGGTACAACAATAGTGTTAAGCTCTATTCTATATTTTTGAACTGTACACAACACTAGACTCCTTCTTAAAAGGCTTCTTCTCGGCATTAGACGAAGCACCCTTCTGTATCTTACCGCTCTTCTTTCCCCGGTCATAATCAGCTCTGTAAACCCGGACGAGGAACTTCCAATCAGATGGTTGAAATACAGACCAGACAAGGTCCCCAAAAACATATCCACTAGCTCCTTGTCAGCCAAGGGAGGTTGCACTCTTCCAGCAAGGACCCTCCACTTCTGAGCGTAATCTTTGAAACCTTCGCCCGCACCCATAGACATACCCTGGAGTTGGGTACGCATGGGAGCGAGGTTGGAATTGTATTGGTACTGCTTGTAGAAAGAAGCAGCCAAATCTTCCCAATTACAGATACTAGCTCCTTCTAGCTGGTAAAACCATTCAAGCTGAGTCCCATAAAGACTGTCTTGAAAGAAGTGGATCCAGAGATTCTTGTCAGCAGTGTATGGCTGAATCTTTCTAACATACGAACGAAGGTGCAGTTTTGGGCAAGAAACCCCGTCGTATTTAGCAAAGATTGGTGCTTTAAACTTGTGGGGAATCACCATCCCAGATGACAGACCCAAGTCTCCAAAGTCCAGACCAGGCACTTTCTAAACTTCCATCGCGCTCAACCGGTCTTCCAGTTGCTTATATCTATCCTCAGCCGGAGGGATACTGGTCTTCGTCAAAGTCAGTCTCGTTGTCTGAAACCACAGGGCTAGGAGCCCTCCTTTCTTCCTGATTATCTCCCCCTCCAGATGAGTGAGTCAAATCAACCTCTTCTCGCAAATTGTTACCAAATCTACGACCCATATTCAGCAGGACCATCTTCTTCTTCTTCTTCTTCTTCTCCTTCAAGATAAGGGTCTTCAGATCTTGCTGACCCTTAGCCAGGTTCATGAACAATTCCTGGAACTGGGCGTTTTGGGCTTGCAGAGCCTTGATTTCTTGTTCAGTTGATGTTTTAGAAGACATGATGCTGAAATAAACAGCGAAGAAGATGAGAAAACCTGTAAGGGTACCTGTTATGAGGTGCATGGGAATGAAATGTGTATGATATGATTTCAAAGACTTTAGAGATTCAAATTCGTAAACCAAAAATGAAACACACTTTTATTAGATAAAACTTTTGAATTCAATTGTTCAACAGATGCCTTTAAGGCGTTACAAGAAAGAAAAGCTGAAAATTAAATCAACACTAGAAATAATCAAAAGACAATCAGCGCTCGCATGGTCGTTTCCCGTCGGTGCAGACATAATCATTGAGGATCTTCTCATTCTCCAATTGCCTTGTCAACTTTTGAATCTTCTGCTCTTGCTCGTGATACTTTTCTCTGTAAGTATCCCGCTCTTCTCTCAACTGCATCCAAGATCTCTTTAATGCCCCAATGTCAGTAGGTATGTATGGATGGAGGATGGTAGGAGGAACCCCTTCTTCATCAGCAACCTCAACAATTATAGGCAAGACGGCTTCGTATGGCATTCCCAGCTTTTGGGCATGAATTCGAACCCATCAGAGATATGGCTCCATCGGAAGAGAAGTCTTCGCACCTAGATCGTGCGGATCAAACCTGTGTACTCTATCCCAAGCTCGTATGAACTTGCGGCGTTGCTCGTCACTATCCCCTTGGAAGTCAAAGACAATGCTCGACATCAGCAACTCATGAGGTCCTTCCCTCCTAGCTCGCCCAAATTGACATAAGGCCAAACACGGATTATAAGTGATCCCTCCATGGGTTCCTAGCAGTGGAACATTGGGGTATTCCCCATAACGATCAATAATAGCCACGTCTTCCATGCCCTTAATGGTCCAGATGATGTCCATGTGGGAGAGGGACATAATCCTGTAGGCTCAACCCATGCCTTCCTTGTTCTTCAAAACTGATTTAGGGAGGTGAGAAATAAACCACCTCGCCAGCAATGGTGCACAACACATAAGGGTTCCCCGTTTCCGAGCAGTACAGGCATAAAGAGAGTGCAAAATGTCACCCAAGAGAGTGGGCACAGGATTACCGGACATGAAAATCTTCACTGCATTCACGTCGACGAAAGAATCTGAGTTAGGAAACAACACCAAACCATATATGAGAAGAGCCAGGATGTCTTCAAATTCCTGGAAGTCTAGACTGTCCCAGAACTGATTAGCCTTACCAACCAATAATTTAGTCAAGAAGCCCTTTGTTCCACTACGAGTTTCCCAATTAGACATTACCTCAGCCTTTGTCAGATGGAGGGCTGAAGCAATCTCTTCCGGCCTAAGGATTTTCTCCCAACCTATGAACGGGGTCTACTCCAGAACAAAGATACGAAGTAGATCAGAGAACTCTTCCAAGGTAGGGACCAACTGGTAGTCCGGAAAAGTAAAGCAGTGGTACAATGGATCAAAGGACTGGACTAATACACTCATCATATGTTCATCCATTTTATAAGTGACCAAACCAAGGAGGTGCCTATGTCTTCTGATAAAGGAGGAAGTATCTGAAACCTTTGCAACCAATTCCTTAAGCTGAGTGGGAATCTGGACAAAGTTGATCCGAATAGTGTTTCTACGCATGGGTGCCATGAACTACAAAACAAAACAAAGATGAATCCCCTCTATCTTTGAAATGGGTTGGTCCAATACAAGATGCATGCAATGTCATGATGTCATGATGTCATGATAGAAAACACACCACAAGTATCCACAAATAGCAAACATGGTAAGGGCAAACAAGTCACACAGACAACCCTTAGATTTCAAGCTGGCAAGGAGCTTAGGTACTACCCTCTTTCAGTTCAGTTGGTTTAAACCTGTCCTAGAAATAGTAACCGGGTTCTAGAGGATCTCAATATCACTGACCACCCTCGATCGGTCATGATTCCAGTTTAGCAACCTTTTCTTGCGGCCGGAATCATCGCGAGAGTTTGGTCTCAATGAGTGTAGCATACTGCTACTGTTCTATGGCCAAGTTGGTCAATTACAGGTTCTAAGGTCAGTCGGTGCTTAATGACCCCTTAGTAGACCCATATTCTCCTCGTTGCGCCACAAGGGATATCGGTACATACTAAAGTGCCACACCAACGTAGCTACTGCTTCAACCGTATTGGTCTACGTCGTACAGTTCCCTCACAGTTTATTGCTACTTACCTAAAGGGTATCCCCCAAATCCGGGTTAGGATCTATAGTAACTCCGATTCAAACCCACAAAGATAAAGCATACAAGTCAAGCAATTGAAAACATTATGATGAACTATTCCTAAGGTACACCCCACTTATTTATTATCCCCAACAGAGTCGCCAGTTCTGTGATACGGTGGGAAGAACTGACTGTTTTTTGGGATGTTGGTTTACGTTTTGCGTTTGTATTCGCAAAATGTCGCGGTAAGCAAGAGTCGCCACCGACTTTTATTTTATCCAACAAGGAAAGGAAAAAAGCACAGAAAAATTCCTTTTTCGAGATATTTCTCGGGTTCGGGGGGTAGATTATAGAAAGGGAAGTTGTTAGCACCCTTTCCATCCGTGGTTATCCACGGGCTCTTAGGTACTTGCTCAATTGTTTTCAAAATTGTTTTCTTTGTGCTTGTGGGTTTGAAAAAGTTTTTATTTTAAAACTTCGATTTAACTCTTGCTTTTGTCCTCAAGAGTGTAATGAAGTGTTTGGAAAACTTTGTTCGAAAAGGAGTGTAAGTGTGAAAAAGGTTTTGTTTTTTGAAAGAGCAAGTATCTAAGAACCATCTACCTACTCGAAAAAATAATCGTTCTATGCTAATGTCCTTTAGACAATGCTATCCCACTATGAATGAGTAGGTAGCACCGTCGTTGGAGTTTGAGGGTCAATTCGAATGAGGGACATACAATCACTAAAGCAATGTTAGGACGCCTTAGCGGTAACCCTAATGTCTTAGATCATTTGTTTGAGGCAACAATATCCGAGGTAACCATTTCGAGGCGACTATGATCTTTTAGACAAGAGGACAACCTCTAAAACAACCTATACTCAATGACAGTTATCGAAGGCAACCAAGTGGAGTGTACCCTAAGAGTGCGCATGTGCGAATGTGTCGTTTTCAGTTATTTTTATCTTTGTACATGTTAAGGGTGATCTAATTTGATTTTAAGATTAACATTCAGTCTTGTCATGCAAACCCTATTATCAAACATCTAGCAGTTATAATTTGCGGAAATAAAATGCGGAATTTAAATTACAAGGCGTCGGGTATTTACATCGCCAAAGACAATACCTTTGAAAAATAAAGTAAAGCGATAAAAATAATTAAATGTCCTATTTAACAATTACAACCCGGAAGCAGATACATTATTGGATAAAAATAAATAAAGCACGCGGGAAATTAAATTGAGTGCGAAGTTTAGGGTTTTGACCTTTTTGGTTAAAGAAAATGTCTTTTTGTTTTTTTGTTGTTTTTAAATTAAGAAATAAATTAAACCTAAATTAAAGAACTAAATTAAATTAATAAATTAATTAATGAAAAATTAATTATGACATATTTTTGGATTTTTATTATTTCAGGAAAGAAGATGAAATTAATTAAATTAGTAATTAAAACCTAATTAAATCTAATTAATTTTAATTATTTACAAAAAAAAATGAATTAAAGTTTCCTAATTAAAAACCTAATCAATTAATAAATTTATTAAAATAAAAGTTCAAAATTTGATTGAAATAAAAATATTTTTGTGATTTTATTTGATAAAAAAAAGAATTTTGTGATTGGTTAGAAAATTAAATAAATGAAATAAACAATTAAATAAAACAACAAAATAAATAAAAAGAGAGGAGTTGGGCCTGATTTTAGGTGGTGTGGAAAGCAAATCTGAAGGCCCATTAGCAGCTGGCCTCTTTGACTTTGTGGATCTGGTGCTCACGCATTGACTGGCGCCTTGGTGGACCTTCAATCCCTGACCATCAAATATGGCCATTGGCCATCTGGCGCTTAGATTGGTGATGGCATATGGTGGATTGCAAGCTTGAGCGTGCACTGGAATATTTGAAAAATAATGACATTGAGAAAGAGGGGGACCTGGGATTCGAACCCAGGTCCTGAAGGAGAATACATCACATGCTTGCCACTATGCCACATTGCCTTGTTTGTTAGTATAATGGGTATCAATAATAATATATTAAAATAAAACAATTGCCAGCAAAACAAAAAGCGCGCAAAATTATTTGAATTGGCCAACAAATGGATGACACGAGTTCATCCCTGTCCTCAAACCTATAAAAAAATACCTGTGGATTTGAATCCGCAGCTAAAAGCGCATCCCTGTTCTAAAATTCTCTCCAGGCCATATAAATGCAATCCAAGAACATGGTTCAATTCGTCATGGCCTCCTGATCAAAACCACGTCTTCTTGTGTCTCAATTTTACCTGAAATAGAAAACACTAAAAGCAAACGAAGAACCCTAGCTATGGTGATTCTCCATATAAGCCAGATAAATGCAATTGAATATTATGAAAAGCTTGCAAATGCTCTTGTGATTACAAATATGCCATTAGTTTTCTCAAATGATGCAAGAACAAATCAAATCGAATTTAAGAACAGGGGTCGTTTACGTGAGACTTACAACACGTTTGGAGGCTTGAGGATGCGTGGTTTTGATCCAGTTAGCTTGTGTGAATGGTCAGGAATCGATTGAGACCACTCTCGCATCCTGAAACTGCCTCTAACCCTGATTTTGATCTCTCATTTTTTTGTGATTTTTTCAATTCTTGTTCTGCCTCTTCCAACACTTGCCAACCCTTATTTCGTGTGCTTTTGCTTGCTTATGTAATGTGTACTGCATTAGGGTAAGAAACATGGTCCAAATCTCTCCATATCAATGCACATGAATTGGATTTGATTCCACCATTAAAACCTTCCAAATTTGATTTGATTTGGGTCTTTTTGTACATACAAGCCTTGATTCGATTTTGATTCACATAAGAGCTGTATTCAAAGCCTAAAGCAACCAAAGAATCATGAATTATCAATGCCTTGGATTTTATATGATTTTATTTGATTTAAAATGAATAAATTCAAATAAAAATCAAATTAAATAATAAAAATGAGATATAGGCACATGGCTGAGGATAGGGAACGTGGGCTACAATGAAAACTCAAATCAAGTGGAAAAGAATGGGCCCATTTGACAAAATTTGAAGTTTTGGGGATATTTGACTTTTGGCAATTTTGCAAAAAGGTCCTACTTCAACAGTGCATAACTTCTTCAATTTTGAACTTTTGGAAGTGTTCTTGGACTTTTTTGAAAATTTGAGATGTCTTATAACCAACCCTTTTGGTCTCATCTCATTTTCATATTCCATGCTCAAGTTATAAGCTTTGGCACAAAAGGTGTTTTTCTTTACTTTCAAAAATGACCTATAATGTCCAAATTCATAACTTCTTGTGAGTGCATTTTTTGATCTTGGGGTATGAAAATGGATTGTAGGGAATTTCATCCTATTCAAAATGAGCTTTGGATGGGTCATTTCTCATAAAGTATGAGAAAGTTATACTTGGTCAAAGTTGAGTTGACTTTTCCTACAAAACCTTAATTTAACAACTTTTGTGTCTTGATGAATTTTGAGCAATCCTTGATGAATCATGATAAACCCTTGATCATATGATGAAATATCCTTCAAAATGAGAATATTGACAAAAAATCTTGAAGTTTGATTGTATTTTGGTCACAGTTGACTTTTGCCATAGCACAATCGATTTTTGGACCTTTGAGCAATTGACTTAGCAAACTTTCTCTGCAAGGCTTGAAACTTGACATGGATGATCTTGAGAACATATTAGGAAATTGGGGAGCACTTGATGTCATTTGGAATAAAGTATCTTGACGCAATACAAAACCCTAATTTGGGGTTGACTGTCTTAGGAGATAGCTTGTCTGACCAACTCTTGAGCAACCTTGAGCAACCTTGAGCAACTTGGAGATTTTTCTTGCAATGTTTTGAGAAAAATGAGAGGGGAAATTTTGGGGTACAACACTACGCTATTACAAGGCTTTGGTGTAGATACATAAGGAATTGATTGAAAAAATTAAAGGCGGAAATAAAACCCTAATTAAGCTATTACAAATCGGGAGCAGTTACATCAATAGTAAAAATTAATCGTACGGCGAAAATAATTACTCGTGAGAATAAAAAATGAAATAAGTTTGAAACCCTAAAAAAAACCTAATTTTATCATTGAAAATATTTTTAGGATTTTTGTGAAAAAAGATTTTAAGTTTGACCTAATTTTTTCTAATTAATTTTAATTGATGAAACAAATTAAAATTGATGAAACTAATTAATTTACAAAAATTAATTTATTGAAAAAAACTAAATCCTATTTTTTTGTGATGTTGATTTTATGCTTTTATGGGAAAAAAATTATTTAAACAAAATAAATAAACTAATTTAAATAAAACAAAATTAAAATGGAAAATAGAGTAAGCCTGAGGGGTGTAAACCCAAGTTGGAGGGTGCATGCTGAATTTCTATTCCAAGCCCAACCCAGTTGGGCCATAACAACGTGTGATCCAGTGTGACTGTGCTAGGAGTGTCCACCATGGGGAGCTTCATTGGAGGCAGTGGATCCAGACGTTGATTGATCCAAGGATGATGATCTGGAGGCCTAGGGTGTGCGCGCTTGGAAGAACAACATGGAATCTACAAAGAATTATTAAGAAAAATAACATGTAGGAGGCAGGGATCGAACCCCTGACCTTGTACACACGTGTGCTGAAAAGCCTTCACTTGTACCATTGAGCCAATTGTTCAATCGTTAATAGAAGAAAACAAGATACATTATATGTAATGATGGTCAGTGGTTGTAAAAAAAACGCGCGCCATTCAAACTACCCAACCAGGTTTTGACATGCAGTCATCTTCTTTGTTCGGACTGTCATTTTAGGCAAGGTGTTTTACCTACGGACAGACGCTGTAACTATAAACTTGCCTATCTCAAAAATCATAACCACGTAATAAAAATTTAATCCAAGAATACAGATCAACTGGGTTTGATCTTGTGAATACGGTGGTACTCATCTTTTGCATTGATTTTGCCTGAAACGAAAGACCCTAAAAAGAAACTTGAAATCCTAATAATGGTATTCAGTCAAATATGCATCAAAACACACAATTAATTATGCATATATGTTCTAAATGTTCATATAAACATGATTGTACATTTAAAAATCATTTATCATGCGTAGATTTCAAAAACCAATTTCAAGAACAAGAGAAAACCGTGATACCCGTGTTGACTGTTTCTTGATGTGTTGATGCGTGAGAGTGATCCAGATATCTTCCAAATACGCCTGGTAATGGATTGCAGTCTTTGAAGCGCCTTAACTATCCCTCTAGAGCAAAACTCGATCACCACTTTTTGTCAAAATTCTGAGCAGTCTTCTGGATGTTCTACACGGCCAATTCCTCTTTTTATGATCAGGGTTTGTTATGCATATATAGTAGAATGAATTAGGTTAACAAAACTGAACTGAATCTTGAAAATTGAGTGAGAAAATATTTGATATGTGTCTTGTATCTTTTGTTTCTAAAATGGCCAAATCTTTGTGTTTTTATTCCAATGTGTTTTCTTTGATTTTCCAGCCTGTTTCATTCTTCCTTTGATGGGAAAATATTCTTTCGATTATGGGCTTTCTGGCTTATTTTGGAACAAATCCCTTTCCTTCCTTTGAATCTACCTTCCCTTGCCAGCCTTAAACTCCAATTCGAACCAATCAGGACTTTCCTTATTAGAGCCTTATTTTCCTTTATGGTTCTGACTTTGAATTGTGCCAGCTTCAGTACTAGGGCTCCTTCATTGGACCACCCTTTGCTTTGATTTCATGTCCTTGTGACGAGAATTCCCTGATCGAATTAGCTCTTGTGGAATTGTGAACAAACAAGGCCAAAATCTGGCCTGGAAATATTTTACGATTGCCCTGTTGATGGCCTCTTTCGAATGGCCTGGAAGGAGTTCTTCGAATGGCCTTTGTCCAAATACCAATTGAAGGGCTTTGACACCATGCCCATCGAAAGGCTTGTCATGAGGACAATCGAAAGGCCTTTTGCAGTTGTCAATCGAAGGACGCTATGTATATGGAAATCAAAGGACGCTATGTAGATGTCAGTCGAAGAGCATTTTGGAGATGCCAATCGAAAGGCACTTTGGAGATGTCAATTGAAAGGCACTTAGTAGGTGCCAATCGAAGAGCCTCGTTAACAGGCCAATTGAAGGAAACTTAGAAATAGGCCAATCGAGGAAAACTTAGAAACAGGCCAATCGAAGGAAACTTAGAAACATCATTTGAAAATTTTCCTTATCTTTAGGCAAAGGTTTGTAACCACCTATGCAAGAGGAAAATCTTGGAAAAATATGAGAGGGCAAATTTTGGGGTACAACAACTACCCCTGTTCAATCTTCTTAAACCTGAGGATGTAGATTGGCTGGTCTTCTTTTCGTGATCGGAAGGTGGAAGATGATTGAACACTAAAGTGCCCAGAAATTTGCACTCGTCTGAGATGATACTTGACTATGTAGATACTATTGGGAATGGGCTTATAGATGCAATTTAGAAAAGATGACGGAAGATCGTCGGAGATGGGCTTAAAGATGCCATCTAGAACAATGAGGATTTCATGAGATATCCCTTTGTGGGAATTCCTGCTCTTGCTATTAGAGAGGAATCCGCTGAGGAATGTTGGTCTCTGTTTTGGAACATAGGGTTTTAAGAGATTCAGTTGTCAGTTACTCTACTAGGGAGTCATCACTTGATTGAAGAGATGGAAGTGAACTGCTATCTGGTCAGAATCCAGGCTTTATAGTGGCTTGCTGAGGATAATAAGGCTAACTGTTATCTGGTCGTGCTCCAGGCTTCACAACGACTTACTGGGGAGATGAGATTAAATTGTTATCTGGTCAGGATCTAGGCTTCACAATGTCTTGAATTGTTGATTGACTATTATCCGGTCAGCTTTCGGGCTTTATAGCTTCTTTAATTGGAATAGAAATCTTAGTATCGATTTGACTGGACCAGAGAAAGGTCTTGGATTATTTTCAAGTGGGATAGAAATCTTAGTATCGATTTGACTAAACCAGAGAAAGGTCTCGGATTAACTTTGACTAACATAGTAATCAAGAGAATCTTAGTAGCGATTCAACCGACCCAGACAAAATTCTTGGAATATCTCCCACTGGCATAATAATCAGAGAGATCTTAGTGTCGATCTGGATGATCCAGAGAAAATCTTAGGTTAACTTTGACTGGCATAATAATCAGGAGAATCTTAGTAGCGATTCAACTGACCCAGACGAAAGTCTTGGAGCATCTTCAACTAGAATAGTAATAAGATAGATCTTAGTGTCGACCTGTCTGACCCAGGGAAAATCTTGGGTTAACTTTGACTGGCATAGTAAATCAGGAGAATCTTAGTAGCGATTCAGCTGACCCAGGCGAAAGTCTTAGAGCTTCTTCCACTGGAATGGTAATCAGAGAGATCTTAGCGTCGATCTATCTGACCCAGGGAAAGTCTTGTGAGGACATCCTTCTAAGGAAAATCCTGGAATAGTCCTTGGTTAGACGTAACTTGTTGATTTGATCTTTCCCCTGAAAGGTAAAGAGTTAGTCGTATGCAATGTCATGATGTATGAAATGCATTGTGATGTACGCAATATGTATGCGCATGCCATGATTTATGAATATGGGATGCTATTGCGATACTTCTTAGTTGGGGAAAATAAATCCCAGACTGCTGCTGAAAAGTATTAGGAAGCTGAAATCTTCATTTTCGCTGGGGATGGTGAATGACTATGCTGGGGATTTACTCCTTTATGTTTGTGAATATCCTGTCGGGGAGAGACTATGCTTTAGAATAACTCTATGGGGGAATAACTCTGTTTGCAAGACAAGATGCTTTTCTAGAATATTATGCCGATTCAGAGAAATAAACTCCGCTGGGGGATGAACTTTCGTAGTTGGAGGAATGAACTCTGTTGGGGATTGGGCTTCCGCATTCAGAGAAATAAACTCTGCTCGAGAGGAGGTTCCTCCGTCAGAGAAATAAACTCCGCTCGAGAGAAAGCTTTATAAACTATTTGCGATTATAAAACTCGGCTGGGGAAAACCGATTTCAGCTTTTCTGAAGGATCTTTGCTGGGGAAAGTAACTCCTGTTTGGGGAAGCAGAGATCAAAACTTTTGATTGCCTCTACTCTATGGGGAGTGTAGATGTCACGGGGTTGCATGTACTGGTGAATTTTCCTCAAACTGTCTTTGCCCTTGTACCATGCTGAATAGAGTAACTGTCAGGATTGAAATGGTTTTATAGACTTTGCCTCGTTCCTTAAGTCATGAGCAATTGTCCTTCTATTTCTTATGCAAATATTTGTGAATAGCAATCATATTCAAATGCATATGTCAAGAATAAGTCATTGGACATTTTTGCATAACAAAACAGGAAAAAGAAAAATAAAAATAAAATAGTTTTGTACTTCTAAAAAACAATTTGTATTGATCTCTGAAGTTTGCCTATAACATGCATTGTGTACAAAGAGGTTGACGTTCTAGTAGGAGAACGCCGTCGTGAGTGTAAAGACCATACAAAGTAGTGTACAAAGAGAAGAAAACAGCTATGCATAACAATCCCATTGGGTTTCAATCCTGCTATTGCCCTTATGTCTTCGAGCATCTCATCACTTTGCTACTTGTCCGAAGCTGACTGGATTGATCGGTACCGTTTGATCTTGATAGTTGATACTGAAGTCTGGTCGCAAGGTGATCCAATGGGGACATAGTGATACACTTTAAATCCCTAACTTTTGCTTGGACCGCCCTTTCGGGTTTTCAATCCACCAGGATACCCTTTTTTGCCCAAGCCGCCTTTTCAGGTTTTCGGCTTGTCGGGTGTACATATATTTTTTGTTTTTATCCCTAATTTTTGCCCGAACCCTTTTGGTTCTTCGGGATGCACTTATTTTTGCCTAGGCCATTCAACCTAGCGGGTCTTTATTCATGCGTAGTATCTTTTCACTACATCTGCATTAACAAGGTGAGGGAGGTCGTCACCATCCATGGTGGTCAGAATCATGGCTCCACCAGAAAATATGTTTTTGATTACAAATCGCCCTTCGTACGTGGGAGTCCATTTTCCCCTGGTATCACCTTGCAGAAATCTGATGCACTTGATCACTAGATCCCAGACTTGATATACTTGACGTATGATCTTTTTGTTGAAAGCCTTGATCATTCGTTTTTTATACATTTGACCATGACAGACAGCAGTCATCCTTTTCTCATCGGTCAAATTCAGTTGATCAAGTCGATTCTGGATCCAATCGTCTTCATTCAAACCTGCATCTTTCATGATTCTCAGAGAAGGGATCTGGACCTCAATAGGTAGGACAACCTCCATACCGTATACCAGAGAGTAGGGTGTTGCCCCTGTCGATGTTCGTGCGGAGGTGCAGTACCCATGAAGAGCAAATGGTAACATCTCATGCCAGTCTTTGTATGTCACCGTCATATTCTGTATGATTTTCTTAATGTTCTTGTTAGCAGCCTCCACAGTGCCATTCATCTTCGGCCGGTAAGGGGAAGAATTATGGTGCTGGATCTTGAATTGTTTATAGAGTTCGGTGATCATCGTATTGTTGAGATTTGTACCATTGTCAGTGATGATTCTCTCTGGCACACTGTACCAAAAAATCAGGTTATGCTTGATAAACCGCGCCACAACATTCTTGGTAACAGTAGCAAAAGAGGCAGTGTTGTACCCCAAAATTTTCCCTCCCATATCTGTCAACAAATGTCCAGTGAGGTCCCCAAATTGCTCAAGGAAGTTCAAGAGTTGATCAGACAAACTCTCTCCTAAGGCAGTCTATCTCAAATTAGGGTTTCTATTTCCATCAAGATGTGTGAACCACAAAGGACCAAAATGCACACCATTGTCCTAATATGTTCTCAAGATCATCCATGTTAAGTTTCAAGCCTTGCAGAAGAAATTTGCTCAGTCAATTGCTCAAATGCCTGAAAATCGACTGTGCTAGGTCAAAAGTCAATTGTGGCCCATATACAGTCAAACCTCAAGATTTTTGGTCACCATCATAATTTTGAAGTATTATCCACCATTTTATCAAGGATTTATCATGATTCCTCAAGGATTTCTCACAATTCATCAAAACCCAAAAGTTGCTAAATTAGGGTTTTGTAGGAAAAGTCAACTCAACTTTGACCAAACATAACTTTCTCATACTTTATCAGAAATGACCCATCTAAAGCTAATTTTGAAAAGGATGCAATTCCCTATAATTCATCTTCAGCTCCCAAGTTCAGAATATGCACTCACAAAAAGATATGAATTTTGACATTATAGGTCATTTTGAAAAGTCAACAAAACACCTTTTGAGTCAAAGCTTCATACACGAACATGGAAGACTCAATTGAGATGATACCAAAAGGGCTGATTAGAGGACATCCTAAGATTTCTAAAAAGTCCAAGAACACCTCTCTAGGGTCAAGATTGAGAGAGTTATGCATTGGCCAAGTTGACATTTTTTCCAAAGTTGCCAAAAGACAAATGTGCTCAAATTTGCATTTTTGTCAAATGGGCCTAGTTTTTCATGATTGAATCTTTCTTATGACATGGTCCACGACCCAAATAATCACTCGCATGTTATTTGCTTCATTATTTATTTTATTTTGATTTTTTATTTATTAAAAATTGAATTCAAACAAATATTGGTAAATAATAGCAAATATTTGTTTTGATTGGATTTTTTAACAGAATTACAAGCTCATCATGTTGGAAGATCAGAATCAAATCATATCCATGGCAATTGGAACAAAAAAAAGCATGATTAGGCCAAAATTGGAAAGATATCATATACCATGAAGACCAAATCAAATCTTCATAATGGACAAGATTTAGCTCGTTTTTGTTGACCTAATGTGTTGCATTACATATACATAACATAACCAAGGCAAGAAAAAGAGGTTAACAGTCGTGCAAAGCAAGAGCAAAACTGAAAAAATTCAAGAGAAAGTGGTGATCCAATTTCCATCCTAGAGGTCAATTTAAGCCATTCTCACAATACCAACAGACTCCTGGACATCTCCAGAAGGGATTTCAATCAATTGCAAGCCTTCTCACGGCTGGAATCGTAAGTACAAAGGCCACGGTTTGTCCCAAAAACTGGATTTCTTTTTCATTGATTTACGCATAATTTGCACGTTTGATTCATATATTCTTGTTTATCATTGAGTTTGCAAGCTTTTGGTATTGTTTAATTGCGTTTTTAGTACAGGAATCAGGATATGCCATTGTTAGGGTTTCTTGGTTTGTTTTAGGGCTTTGTAGTATAGGCTAAATTGGACTTGGATTCTGGTACCATGATACTCGTGAGGGTGAGACAAGTTGATTGGTACCTTTGAATTTCATTTATATTGCTTGTAGAGAATTTTTGAGATGAACAGGTCTGTAGCTACAGCGAAGCAACCGTAGGTAAAAGTTTTGTTACCTAAAACGATGGTTTGGGGAAGAAGATGAGGCGTGGCACTCTTGGATTGGTTGGTTTGAATGTTAGCGCTTTTTTCTAAATATGTCCCATGATTTGCTTATATTAATTGTTTCCATTATATTAACAAACAAGCGAGACAGCTCAGTTGGCAAGCAAGTGTTAGAAACGTGCATAAGGACCTGAGTTCGATCCCCAAGTCCCAATATTTGTTTCATATAATTTTGCTTCACATAATCAGGTACACCACATGTCCAAACATCCACCATGCAACTCAAGATCCAGCCATCAAATTCATCTTCAGCCAAGATCCAATGCCTTTCCATTGAAGGTCCACCGTGTGCTCCAGGTCAACGTATGCATCAGATCTAACAAAGTCAAAAAGGACTTGGATCTATTGGGCCCAGAATTTCAACAACACACCCCCTCTTTCAGCATTACAACAAGGCCCATCTTCTCTCTTTTCTTATTTTCTTTTATTTAATTCTTTTAATTTTCCTTTTAATTATTTTAATTGACAATTAATTAATTTTTTTATAAAATCATAAAATCAAGAAATCAAAAAATTATAATTAGGTATTTTTATCAAAATTAATTTTGTTAATTTAATTCAATTAGTTTAACTTAGGGCAACTTTAACGTTTTTTATATAATTAAAACTAATTAGCGAATTAGGTTAAACTCTTGATTTAATTTTATTTTTTCTCTTTTTCTCAAATAAACAAAAAAATAGAAAAATAGGTTTTTAGAACGAATTAATTTATTTTTTGATTTAAAATCAATTAGAATTTAGGATTTTCTTTTCAATTTAATCATGTCATTATTTTCTTAAATCACAAAACATGATAAAAAACATTTTTTCTTTATTCAATCGCAAATAGGTTTAGTCAAGGGTCAAAACCCTAGTCGTTTTGTATTTGATTCCTCACGCGCTTATTATTTATTTCGACAATATTTTTGTAACTGCTCACTGGTTTGTAATAGTTTAATTTAGGACTTTTACTTATCGCTTTTCCCTGGGTTTTTGGATATGTAATTAATCCCCCTCCCCGAAGCCTTGTAATAGCGTAGATTTACTTTCCCGCATCTTAATTTTTGCAAATATTTAATTGTTTAGATGTATGCTAATAGGATTGTATGACAAGAATGCATGACAAATTAATACGGTTAGAAAACCCTAATGTGCAAAGATAAATAATTGAAACCAATCACTCACACATATCACTCTTAGGGTATACTCTCACTTCGGTTGCCTTCGGTAAACTATCATTAAGTACAGGGTGTCTTAGTGGTTTCCCTCCTGTCTAAAAAGATCAAATGTCCCGTTCGAGTATCGCCTCAGAAATGTTACCTCGGAAATGTTGCCTCGAATATGATCTTAAGAATCTAGGGTTATTACTAAGATGTCCTAACATTGCTTTAGCGATCGCACGTCCCTTTTGAGTTGACCCTTACAATTCCAACAACGGTGCTACCTATTCCTCAATAGTAGGATAGCACTTTCTAAAGGAAACAAGAATAGAAACAATCTTTTTTTGAGTAAGTAGATGCTAGTAGGTACTTGCTCCAATCAAAACTTTTCACACTTACACATTTTAAAACAACTTTCAAAACAAACTTCGTCACACTCTTGAGGACTGATACAAGGGTTATCACGAAGTCAAACTTTTCAAAACAAAGCACATACACAAGCAATTTAAAAAGATGAGCAAGTACCTAAGAGCCCATGGAAAACCATGGACAGAAAGGGCGCTAACACCTTCCCTTTCTATAATCTACCCCCCGTTTTCAGAATATCTCGAAAAAGGATTTTTTATGTACTTTTTTCCTTTCCAATTGGATGAAATAAAAGTCGATGGAGACTCTTGCTTACCACGAAATTTTGCGAATACAAAACGCAAACCAGTATTAAATAGTCGGTTTAGCCACCGTATCACAAAACTGGCGACTTTGCTGGGGAAAGTTAAGTGGGGTATACCTTAGGATCTAGTTCATCATAATTGCTTCTCTTGATTGCTTTGTTTGCTTTACTTTTGAGGGTTTTGTTTGGGGGTTACTATAGATCCTACATCCGGATATGGGGAATACCTTTTAGGTAAGTAGAAATAGACTGTGAGGGAACTGTACAACGTAGAACGATACAATTGAAGTAGTAGCTATGTTGATGTGGCACTTTGGTTGGTACCAGTATCCCTTGTGGAGAAACGAGGAGAATACGGGGCCGCTGCATGGTGTCGTTAAGCATCAACTGACCTTAGAATCTTTAATCTCCCAACTTGGCCATTAGAAAGTAGTGAGATAGCCGACCTCAGTGTAGAGCTGAGAACTGGTTGATACTCGATGCTGTTCTCATTGAGACCATACTCTCAGAATAATTTCGGCCGCAAGAAAAGATTGCGTGAGCTGAAACCATGACCGATGGAGGATGGTCAGTCATATTGAGATCCCCTAGAACCCGATTACTTTTCTAGGACAGGTTTGAACCAACTCAACTTCAAGAGGGTACTACCTTTGACCTCATGCAAGCCTTAAACCTAAGGGCTTTGTGTTATTTGACTGTGTTTGCAATATTTGTGTTTGCTATACCTGTGGTTTATCATGACATCATGCATCATAACATGGCATTCATGCTTCATTACACTAACCATTTCAAAGACCAAGGGAATTTATCTTTGTTTTGTTTTGCAGATCATGGCTTCCGTGCGTAGAAATACCACCTGAGTCAACTTTGTGCAAATACATGCCCAACTTAAAGAGCTAGCAGCAAGAGTTTCTGAAACTTCTATGTTCATTAAGAGACACGGTCAACTTCTCAGTCTGGTTACTTCAAATCTTGATGAACATATGATGAGCGTACTATTTCAGTTCTTCGATCCCGTGCATCATTGCTTCACCTTTCCAGATTACCAGCTGGTACCCACCTTGGAAGAATTCTCTCATCTATTGGGCATATCCATTCTCGAATAGGTACCCTTCACAGGTATGGAAGAAGTTCCTAGGCCAGAAGACGTCGCCTCAGCTTTGCATTTGAAATGGGCTGATGTGGTATCTAATTAGGAAACTCGAAGCGGGGTCGAAGGTTTTCTAGCCAAATTTCTGATAGACCAGGCTCAACTATTTTGGGATGATTTGGATTTTCAGGCTTTTGAAGATATCTTGGCCCTTCTTATCTATGGTTTGGTTCTCTTCCCTAACCCGGACTCCTTTATAGATGTGAATGCTGTCAAGATTTTCCTTTCTTGAAACCCTGTGCCTACCTTGCTTGGAGATATCTTGCATGCCCTCCATTCCCGTACTATGAAGAGACGAGGGACTCTCGTGTGCTGCATGCCGTTGTTGTCAAGGTGGTTTATTTCACACCTCCCTAAGTCTGTGCTGAAGAACGAAGAAGGTTTGGATTGGTCCTACATAATAATGTCACTTGCTCATACATATATTCTTTGGTGTTCCCGGGCTATGGAAGACACTGTTGTTATTGACTATTGTGGAGGGTACCCTAATGTCCCATTACTTGGTATCAGAGGGGGTATAACTTACAATCCTTGTCTAGCATTACGATAATTTGGTCGTGCTCGAAGAGATGGTCCCCATGAACTACTTCTCGAGGACATTGTATTCGACTACAAGGATGACGTTAAGGAGCATCGCCGGAGGTTCATACGAGCTTGGGGCATGGTAAACAGATCTGACCCCGAAGAGTTGGGACCGAAGACTTCCCTTCCTATGCAGCCTTACCTCCAATGGGTCCGAGCTCGTTCCCAGAAGCTCATGATGCCTTATGAGGCCGTATTACCAGTGATTGTGGAGCCCACTAACGAAGAAGGCATTCCTTATACGGTTCTCTATCCTTACATGCCCACTGATCCTGGGGAGTTACAGAGGTCTTGGATTCAGCTGAAGAATGAGCGGGATACTTACCGGGAACAATACCATGAGCAAGAGAGGAAGGTTTTGAAGCTCATCAGGTAGCTCGAGGAAGAAAGAGTGATCAATGACTATATCAGCACAAAGAGGAAGCGACCATGGAACTTTTGATTTTGCTTTTTCTAGTTTTAGATTTTGTTTTATTTACTTCTTTGTAACGCCTTAAAGGCATTGTTGAACCTTTCAAAGTTAAGCGAATAAAGTTTTGTTTATTTTTGGTTTGCAAATTTAAATCTCCCAAAGTCTTTGAAATCATTACATGCGCATCCCATTATCATGCACACCATTACATGTACCATTACATGTTTCTCATCTTCTTCGCTGTTTATTTCAGCAGAAATGTCTTCCGATCAAGCCATCAAAGATCTTCAGGCGTAGAATGCCCAATTCCAACAGATGTTCATAAGTCTGGCTAAGGGGCAAGAGGATCTGAAGACCCTTATTCTGAAAGAGAAGAAGAAGAAGAATACTGGAATTCTGAATATGGGCAGAAGGTTCGGAGAAAGGTTGAAGCATCAAACTGATCTGACCTCTTCATCCAAGGAAGGGGAGAACCAAGAAAGGGAAAAGGACCCTAGTCCTATGATTTTTGACGAAGATACTGATTACAACGATGAGCAATATCCTCCTGCCGAGGATAGATACAAGCATTTAGAAGATCGTCTGAGTGCTATGGAAGTTCAGAAGATCCCTGGTTTGGATTTCGGGGAATTGGGACTAGTGTCGGGAGTGGTCATCCCTCATAAATTCAAAGCTCCGGTTTTTGCCAAGTATGATGGAGTGTCATGCCCAAAGCTCCATCTCCGCTCTTACGTCAGGAAAATTCAGCCCCACACCACTGATAGGAATTTATGGGTGCACTTCTTTCAAGATAGTCTGTCAGGGACTCAACTTGAATGGTTCTATCAGTTGGAGGGGGCCAGTGTCCGAAACTGGGAAGATCTTGCTGCTGCTTTCTACAAGCAATATCAGTACAACACCGACCTTGCTCCTACTCGTACTCAACTCCAGAGTATGTCCATGGTTGTAGGTGAAGGCTTTAAAGACTATGCTCAGAAGTGGAGAGACTTGGCTGGAAGAGTCCAACCCCCATTGTCTGATAGGGAGTTGGTTGACATGTTTCTAGGGATGCTATCTGGTCCATTTTTTAATCACTTGATTGGCAGCTCGTCATCTGGTTTCACTGAGTTTATTTTGACTGGAGAAAGAGTGGAAGCTGGCATTCGAAGTGGTAAAATACAGAAGGATTCCTCTTCGAGTTCGGTAAAGAAGCCTTTCACTGGTAAGAAGGAAGGTAATGTAGTCTATAGCCTGAGGGGCTAGAGCAGATCTGAACACGGTCAAATGGTAAATGCTATAGTGATACCAAGACCCGCAGTTGCTCCACAATGCAACAATCAACAAAGGGTGGAAAGACCACAATGGCAGTTCACTCGCATCAACATGACTTTGGCTGAAGTTCTGCCTCATCTGTTAAAATCAAACTTGGTAACCTTGAGAGAGGCTCCCAAGAATCCAAACACTACTTCTCCCAGATACAATCCCAACGCACGGTGAGCCTACCATTCTGAAAGCCCTGGCCATGATACAAATGATTGCTGGGCTCTGAGAAACAAAGTGCAAGACTTGCTCAAAGCTAAGGAGATAGAGTTCGATGCTCCAGAAAAGCCGAATGTTATAACTTCTCCCATGCCCAAACATGGTCATGGAGTTAATGCTATTGACACTGATTTGTTTGTGACCTCTGTTGAAGAAATTTCTACTCCTCTTATGAATATTAAGAAGAATTTGCTGTTGGCTGTTTATTTATGGGTTGTGGTGAAGGTTGCCACATGTGTTCGACTCTACCTTCCGGTTGTTGTTTGTTGAAGTCAGGTGTTCAGCGCCTGATGGATAATAAAGAAATTTTGTTTGAAAAGACTATGATTCTGTTTGTTCCAAATGAAGACATTGCCATTATAACCATCTCCTCCAATCCTTCCAAGGTTTCCTCGAGAAAACCTGTTATGATTACACCTTTTCCAAGAATTGCTCCGCTAATAATCACTGTTCCTGGTCCCATCTCGTACACCTCAGATAAGGCTGTCCCTTGGCATTACGGTGCTGACGTGTACTATCATGGTATTAAGCAAGATCTGAAGAATGAAGAAGCTGATACTGATGTCAGTAATATTGTCGGGACTTGTAAGGTTACCCTAAGTGGAAGGGTCTTCTCTCCCGAGATTTCCTCGAAGACTCTCATCAAGCCTACCGTTATTCCAACTGCTGCTCCAACCAACACTCCTGACATTTCCCATGTTCCTACTCTAGTTATTACGCCTGCTACTACCCCTGTTCTTACTCTAGTTATCACCCCTGCTGCTGAGCCATCTGGGACTCGGGGCAAAGAAATTATAGGTGAGCCTGCCCGGACAGAGGCACCTAAGAAAATCATTGTGGAAACCTCTAAACAAGAAATAGAGGAAATACTGAACATTATCAAGAAGAGCGATTACAATGTGGTCGAGCAGCTGGGGAAGACCCCGTCAAAGATCTCCATGTTGTCCCTGCTATTGTGTTTTGAATCCCATGCAAAGGCTTTGATTGCATTTCTCAAGACTGCGCATGTGCTGCATGAAACTTCCACAAATCAGTTCAAAGATTGCGTGGCCAGCCTGACTGTTGACAATGGGCTGGGTTTTTCAGATGCGGATCTGACACCGAAAGGAAGAAATCATAATGATGCTCTGCATGTCTCGATCGAGTGCAGGGGCACCACTATGGCCCATGTGCTGGTGGATACCGGGTCCTCACTGAATGTTCTGCCAAAGAAAGCGTTAGACCATCTGGATTGTGAAGGTTTGATTCTAAAGCCGAGTAACATTGTAGTAAGGGCTTTTAATGGATCAAAAAAAATGGTGCACGGGGAGGTGGACATCCCTGTCAAAGTGGGTTCTCAGACCTTTGGGTCCACCTTCTACGTAATGGATATCAGACCATCGTATTCTTGCTTGCTGGGTCGTCCTTGGATTCATAAGGCTGGGGCAGTTACTTCCACACTCCATCAAATGCTGAAATATCCGATGAAAGGGAAGATTGTCATGTTGCAAGGTGAAGAAGAGTATATGGTGAGTCATCTCAATTCCTTCCGTTACGTAGAGATGGACGGGGAGTTCATAGAAACCCCTTGTCAGAATTTCAAAGAGGTCCCTCAGTTCTCGACATCAACTGAAGTTACTATCAGCAAACCTTCGTTGAAGATGGCTTCTCTCAAAGACGCCAGGGTTGTGGTTGAAGAAGGTGGGTGTACTAATTGGGGTCAGCTCCCTGATTTCACTCATAAAACTGACAAATTTGGTTTGGGCTTTACTACAGGGGATCAAAGGGCTGTTAGGCACGCACGGATCGGGAGACCTGCTCTACACATCAGCAATCGGGGAGTTAATGCAATTGAGGACAATGAAGAAGATTCAGACATCGACAGCTGGATCTACCCAATAACCAACAATGGACTGAATAACTGGACGACGAAGGACTTCATACCTGTTTCTTTTATTCCGTAGTAATTGACTTTTGTTTTAAAACTTGTAATAAACAATTTGAAACTTTACGGCCCGGTGCCTTGCCCGAGGCACCTTGGCTTTGCTTGTGAGGGCTATTATTTATCATTTCATATATCATTAATAAAGCATTGGACGTTTCTTGCATACAAATTTTGCGCTCCTTGTCTTTCTTTTTTGTCTTTCACTTTATTAAAACAGTTATTTTCTTACACACACTCACATATCATACTGTAGATCCATATCCACTCTGGATCCCATTGATAACAACTCTACTATTGCCAGTTATGACTTCAAAAATCCGATCAACCAAGCCGAGGACGAAGGTGAGGATGATTGTAAGGTGCCTGGAGAACTTTCTAGACTGTTACAGCAGGAAGAAAGGGCTATACAACCTCATGAAAAGCCAGTTGAATCAGTGAATTTGGGTACAGAGGAAGACTGGAAAGAGGTTAAAATAGGTGCGAATCTGGAGCCTAGTGTCAAACGATGGTTAATACAGATGCTACACAACTATGTTGAGATCTTCGCCTGGTCCTATGAAGACATGCCTGGTTTGGACACTGATATTGTGGTACATCACCTGCTGACTAAAGAAGATTACCCTCCGGTAAAGCAGAAGGTACACCGTATGCGCCCAGAAATGTCAGAGAAAATCAAGGCAGAGGTCATGAAATAATTCGACGCAAGATTCTTAGTTGTCACTTCTTATCTGTAGTGGGTTGCCAATGTCGTTCCGGTACCTAAGAAGGATGGTAAGGTACAGATGTGTGTGGATTATAGAGATCTGAACAGGGCAAGCCCCAAGGATGACTTCCCACTTCCTCACATTGATGTTTTAGTCGACAACACTGTGCAACACAAAATCTTCTCCTTCATGGATGGTTTTTCTGGCTACAACCAGATCAAGATGGCTCCTGAGGACATGGAGAAGACTACCTTTGTTACACAGTGGGGCACCTTCTGTTACAAGGTAATGCCTTTTGGGTTGAAGAATGCTGGGGCAACTTATCAGCGCGCCATGGTCACTTTGTTCCATGATATGATTCACCATGAGATCGAGGTTTATGTTGATGACATGATAGCCAGGTCCCAGACTGAGGAAGAACACCTTGATCATCTCCAGAAACTGTTTGACAGGTTGAAGACGTACAAGTTGAGGTTGAATCCGAACAAGTGTACCTTCGGGGTAAGGTCTGGTAAGCTTCTGGGTTTTGTTGTCAGTGACAAAGGTATTCAGGTAGACCCTGCAAAGGTGAAAGCCATACAAGAGATTCCGGCTCCCCGCACAAAAAAAGAAGTTAGAGGTTTCTTGGGACGTCTGAATTACATCGCCAGGTTTATTTCACATCTGACTGCTACTTGTGATCCAATCTTCAAGCTGCTGAAGAAAGATCAAGTGGTAAAGTGGAATGATGAATGCCAGACCGCTTTCGAAAGAATCAAGGAATACCTTCAAGAACCACCAATTTTGATGCATCCAGTGGAAGGAAGATCTTTGATATTATACTTGACAGTGCTAGACAATTCAATGGGGTGTGTGTTGGGGCAGCATGACGATTCTGGCCGAAAAGAGCACGCCATTTACTACCTTAGCAAAAAGTTTACCGACTGTAATACCTGATACTCATTGCTCGAGAAAACTTGTTGCACTTTGGCATGGGCTGCTCACCGGCTAAGACAGTATATGCTGACTCACACTACCTTGTTGATATCAAAGATGGATCCGATCAAGTATATTTTCGAGAAGCCCGCTCTACCTGGAAGAATAGCAAGATGGCAGATGATCTTAACCGAGTACGACATCCAATACACAACCCAAAAGGCAATCAAGGGGAGTGTATTGGCGGATCATTTGGCGCATCAGGCCGTGGATGACTACCAGTCCATGAATTTCGAGTTCCCGGATGAGAATATCATGTTGATAACCGACTGTGAAGAGCCTGGACCAGAGGAAGGACCCGAGGAGGGATCCCGATGGTCTATGTATTTTGACGGAGCCTTGAACGCATTGGGTAATGGCATCGGCGTTGTAATTATATCTTCTGAGGGATGTCATACTCCGTTCACCCCCTGATTATGTTTTAACTGCACCAACAATATGGCGGAGTATGAAGCGTGTATCATGGGTCTTTGAGCTGCTATTGACCTGAGGATTAAGTTTTTAAGTGTATTCGGAGATTCCGTTCTGGTAATAAGCCAGATCAAAGGTGATTGGGATACGAAGCACCCGAATCTTATTCCTTACAAAGATTATGTACTGACATTGCTCCCACACTTTGAGGAGATAACTTTTGAACACTTCCCACGAGAAGAGAACCAGTTGGAGGACGCGTTAGCTACCATGTCTTCTATGTTCAAAGTTAGGTGGGACAATGAAGCTTCTATGATTACCATTGAGAGGTTGGACGAACCCGCACATTACTGTGACATTGAGACTGAAGAGGTAGGAGATAAAACCTGGTTTCACGAGGAAAGAGGTATCTTGAGGTTCAAGAATACCCCGAGGGGGCATCTGTTAATGATAATAAGTTTCTGAGAAGGTTTGCTGCGAAGTTCTTCATTATTAATGGAATCCTCTATAAGCGTAACCATGATTCAACCTTACTGCGGTGTGTAGACAAGAGCGAGGCAGAAAGGATCATGGAAGAATTACATGAAGGTACCTTCGGAACTCATTCCAGTGGACATACCATGGCGTAGAAAATCTTATGGGCAGGATATTACTGGTCCACCATGGAAGCCGATTGTTATTAGCACTCTCGAACCTGTCATAAATGCCAAGTCTATGCTGATAAGGTGCATGTACCTCAGGTTCCCCTAAATGTTTTAACGACTCTGTGGCCTTTTGCAATGTGGGGCATCGACATGATCAGCGAGATCAGACCTACTGCGTCTAACGGGCATTGTTTCATTCTGGTAGCCATTGATTACTTTACAAAGTGGGTTGAGGCAACTTCCTTTGCTACTGTTGGCTCCTGAATTTAACACCTACTATATTTAGTCTTTTAGACCAAAAATGGAATAAATAAGACCAAGCTGAAGAATGTTTCGACGTGTGAAATAACTTAGAGAAAAATATCTAAGTTACATTTTAGTCTTCGACCAAGACTCACTATCAAGATTTCGACTGAGAAGGTCTTATGACCTTCGACTAGAAGAGAATATCCTCGCGTCGACACCAAAGGCGAGGGACATTTGAATTTGAATTATTGGAGGGAAAGGTGATTTCGCCAATATCCAAAGGAAAGCAACGTGGCTGGAAGCTAGAGGTCGAGGGACATGCAGAGGACACTTGTCCTCATCTTAGAGCAGAACCACCCCTCGATGGTTACATAGTTTTTAGTATAAAATAGGAAATCTGTGTAGTTTTTCTGGGTGTTCAACCTATTGTGCTAGTTACTCAAATATTGTCCAAGTACCCGCTGTGTGAGAAAGGATAAACTGAGAAATGTACGTTGGAAACACCACTTTTCATTAATAAAGTCTTTTTACATTGCTTTAATCTTATTTTGCAAAGTTACTTTTCCTGCATCTTTACCTGCATTTCTACATTTCTATTAACTTTCTTACTTTCCAAAACCACAAGTATCCTGTCTTTGGTCGAACGTGCGTTCTTCCTGAATTTCTTTTCTTATTTTACATCAACCCAGTATAAAAGTTAGCATATGTTCTGGGATCAATCTGATCAATCCCGTGAGTAACCAAAATGACTTTCCTTTTTGGAGGATCAACGGTTGTTTACCAAAAACCACAGTAACAAATTGGCACACCCGGTGGGACGTTGCTAATTTTTATTAAATATCTTGTTCGTGTTATTGCTTTTATTTTTGTACATTTATAATGTTGCATGTTATTACGAAGTGGTAGAATAACCAACGAGTGTACTGTTAGGAAGAAAAATAGCGAGAATAGCATGGCTAACGAGCCAAATCATGGAGAAATACCTCCACCAAATACTACTGGAACAACGGTTACTACCACCGTCGGAGGAAATATATCAACTTCCGTTGGATCAATACCAACGCTAACCATAAATCAAACAAGACCCTTACTTTCGTATGCGGGTCCAAGAGGTCCATTAGGAACGCCCCCACCAAGGGCAAATCCAAGATCTCGATCGTTCGGGCCCCCAGGATTTTCGACAGCCTGGATGGGTCGAGAACAGCCATATGGCATGCCAACCACTGAAATGGCTAGCCTTATGAACGCTGCTTCCACTTTTTCAGAACCTTTGGTGAATACATCATCGCCATTACAGGGATCTGGAGCCAGTATGGAAAATTTGGGTAGAAACCAATTTTTGGGAGGGCCATCTCATACAATACCAAGCCTCACAAATGCTTCTACAACAATTTTGAGGCAACAAATGGACGAAAGTAATCATGGTATAGTGCAAATGTTAGCACAAACTCTAAGTACAGTGCTAAACCCCCTCATTCAAAATACTACCCAGTCGAACCAACAGATGACAGTGCAAATGACACGCATGGCTGAATTCTTTGGGGTGCCCCAAACTATTCGACAACCCCAGAGGATACCAATAAGAGCAAACCAAGGGGTAATCATGGAAGAGGATTTGACTGTTAATCAAAATCCTCAGATCCCTAGAGTAGAAATGGAACAACCTAGGGTCGAAATACCTCTAAATCCCCCACCAATCCCTAGATAAATCGATCAAGGAGTGATTATGGTGAATAGAAACCAAAATGCTGATGAATTGATACAGTAGGTTCGACACCAAAATTATGGAACAGACAATAATCTGACTTCCATGATCGAAAGGATTATGATTCAGAATGCGATGAACGTTGGTTTTCACAGACCAAACTTCACACCCCCATTGTCAGAATATATTCTGCAAACAGACTTACCCCCTAGGGGAAAGGTTCCCAAGTTTACCAAATTTTCAGGGGATACGACAGAATCTACTATCGAACATGTGGCTAGATATTTGATAGAGGCTGGGGAAATAGCGAACAACGAAAACCTTAGGATCAAATATTTCCCAAGTTCCCTAACAAATAATGCTTTCACTTGGTTCACTACCCTCCCAGCTAATTCAATCCACAATTAGAATCAATTGGAAAGATTGTTCCATGAACAATTTTACATGGGACAGACCAAAATAAGTCTAAAAGAATTGGCTAGTATGAAGAGAAGATTCACTGAGCCAATCGATGAATATCTAAATAGGTTTCGATTACTTAAAGCCAGATGCTTCACCTAAGTGCCTGAGCATGAATTGGTCGAAATGACAGCAGGGGACCTGGATTATTCAATTAGGAAAAAGTTAGATACCCAATACCTGAGAGATATTGCCCAACTGGCCGATAGAGTTCGACAGGTAGAACGCCTTAAAGCTGAGAAAGCTAAAGCTACCAAAACTCATCGAAGAGAAAGGGTAGCCTATGTAGAAATGGATGATGACGATCCAGAGACATCTAATGATCCTATAGATATTGAAGAAGGCGAGATAGATTTAGCAGAATTAAAACAAGGACCACCATATTCTTGTAAATTGCTACTACCATCAAATGGGAAAAATCCTGTAGAGTCTGAGAAAAATAGTGACAAATTCCCTAAGAAAACTTATAATTTCGATATATCCAAATTTGATGAAATATTTGATTTATTAGTTAAAGATGGCCAGATGATAGTGCCCCAGGGGCAAAGTTGCCTCCTTTAGAACAAAGAAAGAAAATAGGTTTTTGTAAATACCATAATTTTTTGGGCCATAAAACCTCACAATGTTTCCTTTTCAGGGATCTTGTTCAACAAGCGCTAAAAGAAGGAAGGCTAAAATTTGCTGATAAGCCAGTGATGAAAATTGATGCAAACCCACTGCCAATGGAGGCGCATTATGCTGAGCCAGTCGGTATTCACATGGTGGAAGTTTTTGAAGACTTCATTACTAAACCCATCTTTGGAAGTTTTACTGGAAACATATCCGGGAAAACTATCGAAGGAGTGAGAAAGGCCACTAAAGGTCTAGATCTGAACAAAGGAGTTGCCCAAGGCTCAAACAAAAAGGCCATTGAAGGCTTGAAACTGAATAAAAGGGTTACTGAAGACCCACACAAAAACAAAGGAGTTACTGAGAGCTCCAACAAAAGAACCACCACAGGTTCTTATTTGGCTGCTGTGAAAGGTTCGACAGAGATTTTAGAGGCCAAAATGAAGAAAATGAATCTCGTTGCCAAGAGCAACATGGAGGTCAACATGGTCGAAGTCTCTGACGCCAAGGCTTCAGAAGAAGCTATTTGACAGGAGGAAGTGAATAAAACGGCATTTCCAAAAGAGAACGAAGATCTGACAGCTTTTCTACACATATGCCAGAAGAAAAAATCGGAAGTAATGATGTGCCCTAGATGCAGCTCTATTTTCGACAAGAAAGCCGCAGAACACATACAAGGTATGAGAATTGTGAAAGTGAAACAGGGCACCAATGCCCAACCAAAAATGGGTCCAAAAGTCAGATTCGATCCCAAAAGGGGACATCAAAAAGGATCCGTGAGTCAGGTAAAGAGGCCACCAACTTTTCGGCCTCCAACTAATGTACCTAGGGATACTTGGCTTAACACCATGGGAAGAAAGAGGCCAAATGAAGAGAGATGGCAGGCGTTCGACGTGCCAAGAGGTTCCTCTTTGGACTATAGAAAAGAGTACCATGCTTCTACATCAAATAAAATGGCTCATATATCGAGCAATTACAAAGGGAAAACCCTATGTCCCGTTCGCAATGGAGAAGATTCCAAAGACGGCGAAAAGCCGAAAAAGAGGCAGCTGAGCCTCACCCAGAGGTTAGCACCAATGTGCAAAGAAAACAAAGGAAGCCTCTAAAGAGGAATCCTATAGAATGGCCGGAAGAATGTGGGTCAAATGATGAGGGCGACTCCGACTCTGACGACACTTTAGACATCATGGTGAATGTCATATCGGTGCTGCCTAGAGAATACAACCGTCAGGTCGAAGTTGAGGAAAATGACTTGATGGTCGAGCAAGAGATGGCCAGACACAGGCCAATGTGTTACTATGTAATGAATAATGGTTGCGTGGAAGAACATAACGCTTTCTTTGAGCCACCAATGGAGGCGATGAAAAATCACCTCAAGCCCCTGTCATCAGAGCGAAGACAGGGGAAGTAACTATAAACAAAATCCTGGTCAATTGTGGGGCTACCATAAACATAATTCCACAATTCATGCTAGGAAAACTAGGAAAGGGAGATGCTGACATCAAACCCTATAACATGGTCCTGTACAATTATGAAGGAGGCATTGGAACCACAATGGGCGTCATACAACTAGATCTCAAAGTGGGATCAATCCTTCGATCCACCATGTTCATGGTGATATCAGCAAAACCAAACTATAATATGCTCTTGGGTCAAGAGTGGATACAAGGCATCAGTGCAGTGCCATCCTCGATGCACCAGAGGGTCACAATATGGTGTCCCGATGGTATCGTAGAAAACATTGAGGCAGATCAAAGCTATTACTTAGGCGAAATCAACAGTGTCAGAAAGAATAGTTTCGACAGAAATTTGGCTCATATAGGGCCATGTAACCCACCTGAGTTCGATCTAACTCTAGCACCTAACGCCTTCTGCTCTCTATACCTACACTCTGACTACAGTTTTCAGTGGGATAGAGAAGACTTATCAAACATCGACTATGGATGAGTTGATGATATACGGTCGACAGGATGGGGAAGTGAGTTTGGTGACGATGACTGAGTCACAAACTTTGCAAAATATTTCGGCATATGTAGCCAAAAATAGAATGATAGCGGCCTTGGAGGATGAAGTTAAGTATATGGCTCTTGAAGCCAATGCACATGTGCCTTCTCAAAAAGTCCCTGGGAAAGATTTCGACCCAGAGCCTCCCGACTTGGAAGTGAAAGACCTTCGAGATCAGAGGTTAGACACCATCTATGATGATGAACCTCTAGGTTTCGAAAAGGACCCATTGGCAAACAATGTTAAAATGTTAGCACAAGACCCTTTAGAGGAGGTAAACCTAGGCGAAGGTCCTGTAAAAAAGCCAATGTACATCAGCGCAAAGATAGATCCAGGACTCAGAATCGAAATGATCCAATTTCTAAAAGAGTTCAAGGATTGCTTTGCGTGGGATTATGACAAGATGCCTGGTCTCGAAAGAAGTTTGGTGGAACTGCAATTGCCAATAAAGCCTGGAAGGAAGCCCGTCAAGAAAACTCTAAGGCACTTTGCACCAGAGATTTTGTCGAAAATCAAAACGAAAGTCGAAAGACTGCTGAGATGCAAGTTCATCCGAATGACCATGTATGTCGAATGGATTGCAAATATCATGCTTGTTATAAATAAAAATGGTACCTTAAGGGTGTGTGTTGTACCCCAAAATTTGCCCTCCCATATTCTTCAAGATTTGCCAAGATCAATCTCCAGATGGTTCAAAATCTCTCAAGGGTTGCACAGTCCAATTGCCTCCTAACACAGTCAAAATTAGGGTTTTGGTTCTTGCAAATAAATTGAGGTTTCCAAAGGTCCAAACAAGTCCCAAATGCCTATATACATTCTCAAGCATCCATATGTCAAGTTTCAAGACTCACAGCATCAAGTTGCACAGTCAAAAACCCTAATTGCTTCACAGTCAACTACAGGGGAAAAATGGTCATTTGACAGTCAAAAGTCAAAATTTTTTGTCAACATCTTATTTTGAAGCCACAATCATCATTTGATCAATTCTTGATCATGATTCCACAAGCATGGCTCAAAAAGTCTCAAGATGCAGAAGTTTCTATTTTTGGACAGTTGAAAAGTCAACTGCAAATTGACCAAGGCATAACTTCTTCATGGTTTATCAGAAAAATTCCATCCAATGCTCATTTTGAAGAGAATTACATTTCCTACAACTCATCTTCACACTCCAAGTCCGAGAAATGCTCTCACAAAAAGTTATCAATTTCAACATTATAGGTCATTTTCAAAAGTCAACAAAAAGACACTTTAAGTCAAAGACCATAACTTGAGATTGGTAAATCAAAATGACATGGGACCAAAGGAATTGGTTAGAGGACTTCAAGACCTTTCCAAAATGTCAAAAAACATGTTCATAGCTTCAAAATTGAGCAAGATATGCATTGGAGAAGTTGGGAAATTTTTGGAAACTTTCAAAAGTCAACTTTGCCTAAAACACTTCAAAATTGCTAATGGGCCTCAAATCCTTTCTTGAACCATTACCCAAAGCCTATGCACGACCCATTGAGCTCAAAATGATTTATTTTCTTATTTTTAATTAATTAATTGCATTTTTATTCTTATTAATTCATTTAATTAGTTTTAATTGTAGAAAAATATCAAATAATGGTTGTCAAATCTTTTTATGCAGCAAATATACTCCAAATACGTTAAAGATTTCGTGCATCAACCAAGGGGACAAGATCTTCCATAATTGGCAAAGTTTCATTGAAAAAAAAGATTGAAATTTCATGATTGAAAATCAAATATTCAAATCATAAATTCATGGATCCATGGGCTTGTTTTTGACCTAATTTGCTTCACATACTTATGCAAGAGTGAACCCTATTCAGAAAGACACGAAAAAGCTGCTGCAACAAGATACTCACTTTGCAAAATTTTCATAAAAACTCAAAAACTATTTTCTGATTTACAGTCCAATTCAGAGAAGATTGTTGGTTCCAAACCCTTGCTGAGAGTTCCCTGAACGTGTTGCAACCACTTTCCAGCTCTCATACTCAAAGAAACGGTAAAGCAAAGTCAGGATTTGATCAAATATTTTCTTAATCGAAACCTAATTTATATGCATCATTAACATGTTTTGCTTGTGGATTTGTATTACTGACACCTTCCTGAAGCGTTTGGTATAGTTTAATTGTTCTAAAACTGCTTGTATCAAAATCCACCATTGAAGGACATTAGGGTTTCAGAGTTTCAATATTGGGGGTTTCCATATACTGTAAAATTGGATCACCAAACCTATATGGACGAACTCGTTGCAACAAGCCTGATTCATTGAGATACTCGCGCCCAATTTATATAAGCTGTAGGCGTAATCGCTATTTTTCACTATTTCACTTAGTGGGGGTTTAAAACCCCCGCTATCTTATTCATAGTTGCAGGGAAAACAAAGACGAAGACGGACGTGGCAGTGCATGACTGGAATATTCAAATCTGGCGTGCTTTCTTTTTGTGCTAGACCATTAATGCTTGTTTTTTTATATTATATTTGTTGCCTATACATTTAACAAATGCGCTTGGTGGTTCAGTTGGTTGGGGACATGTACTGCAGGCATTGGGACCTGGGTTCGATTCCCAGGTCCCCCCATATAATTCTTGATTTTTGTCCTAACGTATTCACATGCAGCACTCATTCAATATCCCTACCATGAGCCTCACGCACAGATTGCCAGATGGCCATGATGCCCAATCCAATGGCCAGAAGATGGAATCCAGGGTGTACCCTAGTCAAGCATCATACGCATGATCAGAAAAGTCAAACAAGGCCTTGTCTCTTGGGCCTGAATTACTTTCAAACACCTCCATTCTGGGCCTGATACCCCCTTTGGTTTGCATCCTTTTTATTTTATTTTCTTTTCTTTTCTAATTCTTTTTAATTGTTTTAATTGTTTTTTTCACCATAAAATAATTTTTCATAATAAAAAGATCAGAAACCAAAAAAAAAGTTTTATATTTAATTATTATTAATTTCATCACTAACCTATTTTTTGTAAATAAATAATTAACAATTAACTTAGTTAATTTAGGTTTTAAACTTTAATCTTTTTCTTAATAAATAAAAAATATCTAGAATTAGGTTTTTTGACATTTTCATCTTTTTCTTAATTAAATTATTTTCCTCATTATTTATTATTATTATTAATTACTATTTATTCTTGTAAATAAACATGTAAATTAATTAACTAGTAAATTAGGTTAACTTTAGTATTTTCTTAATAATTAAAATAGACTTAGAATTAGGGTTTCCTTTTAATTTTAATTTTCTTTATTTCATAAATACCAAAAACATAAAAAACACTTTTCTTTAATTAAATAATTAAATAGACTTTAATTTCAAGCAAAGGGTCAAAACCCTCGGACGTTCAATTAATTCTTTTCGCGCATTTATTTTCTTTTATCGATTATTATGTAACTGCTTTCCGGATGTAATAGTAATTAGGTATTTATTTACTTTTCGCATCTTTTATCAAATCGGGTCTTTGTATTTTGGTGATAAATAGACCCGAGCCTTGTAATAGTGTAGCTTTTATTTTTCTGTCTTTTAATTTTCCGCACTCCTAAATTCTAACTTTGTATGAAAGAATGTATGCTAATTAAAAACAAGCGTAGCTCACAATGCCATGATCAAAGATAACTGTTAAACTGAAAACAACACACAAATACACACACCACTTCTAGGGTACTCCTCACTCGTTGCCTTCGAAACGTGGTTGTCAAGTATAGGACGTTTTAGCGGTCCTTATGTCCATGATCCAGTTTCCTCGAAATAGTTCCCTCGAAATAGTTGCCTCGAAACGGTTGCCTCGGATTAAAAAAGGATCAAGGACATAAGGGTAGCTTCTAAGGTGTCCTATTGTTGCTTCGGTGACCACACTATCCCTACACTCGAATTGACCCAAACACCTCCAACGATGGTGCTACCTACCTCTCAATGGTGGGATGGCACTACCTTAAGGACTTATACACAGCCTAATTCCTTAAGGTAGGTAGACGACTCATGGATACTTGCTCTCTAAAAAACAAAACAAAAACCTTTTCACACCGACACTTTCAAAAAAAAGCTTTCAAAACAATTTTTCAAACACTCTTGAGGATAGATACAAGAGTTATTCCAAAACCTTTCAATGAAACTTTTTCAAACCCACTCACATTTGAAAAGAAAACATTTTGAAAACATAAAGAGAAAGTATCTAAGAGCCCATGGATAACCATGGATAGAAAGGGTGCTAACACCTTCCCTTTCTATAAATCTACCTCCCGAACCGAGAGACAATCTCATAAGGAATTTTGCTGTGCTTTTGTCCTGTCCATGTTGGAGAAAATAAAAGACGGTGGCGACTCTTGCTTACCGCGACATTTCGCGAAACCAGCTAAAAACAGTCAGTTCTATTTCCATCGATCACAGTGTGCATTGATTTCAGAGATCTGAATGCTGCAACACCCAAAGATGAATATCCAATGCCGGTTGCAGAAATGCTTGTCGATTCTGCCGCTGGTTTCGAGTACATGAGTATTCTTGACGGATACTCTGGATATAATCAGATTTTTATTGCTGAAGAGGATGTGTCGAAAACAACATTTTGTTGCCTTGGGGCCTTAGGCACTTATGAATGGGTAGTGATGCCCTTTGGCCTAAAAAATGCAGGGGCAACATATCAGAGAGCCATGAATTCGATCTTCCATGATTTTATTGAAACTTTTATGCAGATTTATATTGATGATATTGTTGTCAAATCTGTTTCAGGGAAGACTCACATGGATCATCTTCGACAATCCTTCGAGAGGATGAGACACTATGGTCTGAAGATGAATCCTCTATAGTGCGCTTTTGGTGTCAAAGCATGAGACTTCTTAGGCTTTTTGGTCCATAAAAAGGGAATCGAGATAAACCAGAACAAGACCAAAGCTATCTTGGAAGCCAAAGCGCCAACTAACAAGAAGGAATTGCAGTCCTTACTTGGGAAGATAAATTTCTTAAGGAGATTTATATCCAACCTCAGTGGGAAAACGCAAGCCTTCTCACCATTACTTCGACTCAGCAAAGGAGGATTTGAATAGGGGAAAGAACAACAAGAGGCCTTCGACAAAATCAAAGAGCACCTCACCAAGCCACCTATTTTGGTACCTCCTTGTTGAAGTAGAAGTATGAGATTGTACATAGTTGCATCTGATAAAACTTTAGGGAGCATGTTGGCTCAAGAGGATGAGAATGGTGTCGAAAGGCCCATCTATTACCTCAGTAGAGTTTTAAATGATGCAGAAACTAGATATAACGAGGTTGAAAAACTATTCTTATGTCTTTATTTCTCATGTACAAAACTCAAGCAATATATAAAGCCAGTTGATGTTTATGTTTCGTCTCATTTTGATGTTTTCAAATATATGTTGTCGAAACCTATTTTGCACAGTAGAATTGGCAAATGGGTACTTGCATTAACTGAGTATTCATTAACCTTTATGCCTCTCAAGGCTGTGAAAGGTCAAGTGGTAGCAGACTTTATAGTCGACCACTCTATAAAAGAAGAATCACTGAATTATTTGGAGATTGAACCTTGGAAGTTGTACTTTGATGGTTCTAGTTATAAAGATGGAACTGGAGTCGGGGTCCTCGTTATTTCTCCAAGAAAAATTCCAACAACAATTAAGTACAAGATAGAAGAGGATTGTTCAAATAATGAGGCTGAATACGAAGTGTTAATCGTAGGCCTTGAAATCTTGTTGGAATTGGGGGCAACTCAAGTCGAAATAATGGGAGACTCAGAGTTAGTCCTAAAACAAATTAAGAAAGAATACAAATGCATAAAGGAAAATCTTATCATGTATTTCGTAATATCCAGACAGTTGTTGAAGAACATCGAAGTAGTTAACATTCGACATATACCCAGATTGGAAAATCAAGTGGCTAATGATTTAGCGCAGATTGCTTTCGGGTATAAAGTTTCGAAAGACAAACTACAATAAGCGATCGAAGTTAGAGGAAGAGTGGCATCCACTAAGTTGTCTCCAATGGATTTGAAGACCACAACGTTGGGGGTACACTGATCACGAAAATTTTGAAATTTCGTTCATAGACAATCTAACAGAACAAGATTGGAGAAAGCCTGTAGTAGATTATTTACAGAATCCAACAGATTCGACCGAACGAAAAATAAAATATAGGGCACTGAGCTATGTACTGATGGGAAATGAATTATTCAAGAAAACACCTGAAGGTGTGCTATTGAAATGCCTAAGTGAAACAGAAGCGTATATAGCTCTTTCCGCCACACACGCTGGGGCGTGTGGAGCACACCAAGTAAGCCATAAGATGAAATGGCTATTGCTTCGACAAGGACTATATTGGCCCACTATGTTAAAAGATTGTGTTGAGTTTACAAAAGGATACCAAGAATGTCAAGTACATACAGGTATTCAGCATGTGCCAGCGAGCGAACTTCACTCGATTGTGAAACCCTGGGCTTTTAGAGGATGGGCTTTAGATCTTATTGGAGAGATTCGACCAGCGTCTTCTAAAAGCTAGAAATACATATTGGTGGGCATTGATTATTTTACTAAGTGGATTGAAGCAATCCCTTTAGTCAATGTAGACCAAGAAAGTGTCATTGAATTTATTCAAAAGTACATTATATATAGATTTGGAATCCCTGAAACAATAAGAACAGATCAAGGATCAGTCTTTACTGGTCGAAAGATGCAATACTTTGCTACATAAATGGGGTTCAAATTGTTAACGTCTACACCTTACTATGCGCAAGCCAATGGCCAAGTCGAAGCAGCAAACAAAGTAGTAATCAGTTTAATAAAGAAATACGTGGGAAAGAAACCTAGAAATTGGCACAAGACGCTAGATCAAGTTTTATGGGCCTGTCGAACCTGTCCTAAAGAGGCCACGGGAACAACACCATTTCGCCTAACTTATGGCCATGATGTAGTGTTTCCAGTGGAAATCTACCTACAACCGACAAGGATTCAGAAACATTAGGATATCCCTTCTGAGGTCTATTGGAATATGATGTTAGACGAACTAGTTAACCTGGACGAAGAAAGGTTGAAAGCTTTGGATCTTTTGAGACTACAGAAGAAACGAGTTGAGAAATCCTATAATCAGAGAGTAAAACCTAAGACATTTCTGCCTGAGGATCTAGTTTGGAAGGTGTGATCGGTGGATATGGAACTGACTGTTTAACGCTGGTTTCACGAAATGTCGCGGAAGCAAGAGTCGCCACCGTCTTTTATTTTCTCCAATATGGAAAGGACAAAAGCACAGAAAAATTCCTTTTGAGATTGTTTCTTAGATACTTGCTCATTTGTGTTTTCAAAATGTTTGTTTGCTTTTCAAGGTGAGTGGGTTTGAAAAAGTTTCGTTTAAAATTTCAGTTCGACTCTTGTATCAATCCTCAAGAGTGTTTGAAAAATTGTTTTTTGAAAGCTTTTTGCAAAGTGTCGGTGTGAAAAAAGAAGTTTTGATTTTTTTTGAATTTAGAGCAAGTATCTACGAGTCATCTACCTACCCTAAGGAATTAGTCTGTGTAAATGTCCTTAAGATAGTGCCATCCCACCATTGAGAGGTAGGTAGCACCACCGTTGCAGGTGTTCGGGTCAATTCGAGTTTAGGGACAGTGTGGTCACCAGAGCAATACTAGGACACCTTAGAAGCTACCCCCATGCCATGTTCATGGACATGAGGACTTACTAAAACGTCCTATACTCGACGACCACGTTTCGAAGGGCAAGGCAACAGTGAGGCGTACCCTAGGAGTGGTGTGTGAATTGTGTGTCATTTTCAGTTATATTTGTCTTGTCATTTATTGAGTGAGCTACGTTTCGATTTTATTTGGGCATACATTCTTTCATGTGCTTTAATAGTTTAAAGGTGCAGAAATTGAAATGCGGAAAAATAAAAGTCCTACGCTATTACAAGGCGCGGGTCTACATCGCCAAATTAACAAAGACCCGATTTTGAAAAGAAAAGTGCGGAAAGTAAATGTCCTAATTATCTATTACAAGGCTTTGGGGCAAATACATTATATTCATAAAATAAATAAAAATAAATGCGCGAAAAGAATTCAGGATCGAGGGTGCGAGGGCGTTGGACCCTTTAAGGAAAATAAATATTGAAATTAAGAAATTAACTAATGATTAAATAAAGAAAAGAACTTATTTTTTGATGTTTTTGTATTTAATGGAAATAAAGAAAATTAATTGGAATTGAAACCCTAATTCTAAGCATTTTTAATTATTAAAGAAAAAGATTCAAGCTTGACCTAATTTACTAATTATTTAATATACATATTTACTTACAAAATAATTAATGGTTAATAATAATAAGAATAAAAATTATTTATTGAGGAAAAAAAAGGAATGAAAATGCTAAACCTAATTTTTATGTATTTTATTTATTTAAGAAAAAAACATTAAAATTAAACCTAAAATTAAACTAATTTGGTTATTAGAATTTATTTACAAAATTAATAGAAATTAATATTAATAAAACATATTTTTTTGTTTTATGATTTTCTGGTTTTTTGTGTTATAAAATTTATTTTATGAATTAAATAAAACAATTAACATAATTAAAATAAATAAAAGAAAAGAATAAAAAGAGAGAAAGAAAATGCAAACATGGGGGGGGGGGGGGTAGACCCAATTATGGAGGTTTGTTTGGAGCATTCTTGGCCCACTGAATCAGGGCCCTTTGACTTTTCCAGCGCGTCTGCACATGGTTGACTGAGGGTGTATGGTGGAGTGCATGACCTGGCCATTGGATGGAGGCTTCTGGGCGCGTGGCAAGCTAGATGGTGGGGCTGCTTGGTGGACCACAGGAGGGAAAGTGTACCTGAATGCATTACAAGGAAAAATATAGAGAAATATGGGGGACCTGGGAATCGAACTCAGGTCCCAATACCTGCATGCCAGCGTGCTAACCAAGTGAGCTAGTGCGTTTGTTTGTTAAGTTAATGGACACTGATCAATATATGCAAAATGTGCAATTATTCTGGAACCAACGAAAAAACGCGCCAATGATTTGAATGCACCACTCACGTTCCTCCACGCATCATCTTCTTTAATTGTTATTTGTTTTGCCTGAAAAAATAAGACTAGATAGCGGGGGTTTTAAACCCCCACTAAATGGTACCTACCAAAATAGCGAATAGAGCATAGTAAAAAAGAAAAAGGGCGCGAGGCATGGGTTCTACTCGTTTGGAGCTTCTGAATTCAGTGGTACAAATTTTGTGGCCTAATTTTTCCAGATGAGGGAAGCCCCAAATTCAAACTCCTGAAACCCTAGAATGCTTTCATGGTGGATTTATGTACAGGCCTTATTAATTCAATTAAAGCATGCCTTAAGCTTCAGAGCACTCATATTAGTCCAAATCAATGATTAAAATTTACAAATAACGCATGGATAATGAAACACGATTATGCAAATTTTTAATAAAAGTAGGACTTTGTTATACCGATTCCTTGTGTATGGAGAGTGGAAAAGGGTTGAGACACGATCAAGAAAGTCCCAGCAAGCCTTTGGAATGGATTGTAGGCCTTGAATCACACTGGAACTATGTTTTCGGTTTCAACCTTTTTTGTGAAAAATGCAAGTTTGGTTCTTATGCTTGAGCACAACTTTCTTGTTTTTGAGCATTAGGTTTTGTTTGTGCATATATGAGGAATCATTCTAGGTCAAAAACAAAGCCCATGATCCATGTATTCAATGATTCCATATTTGATTTTTCAAGCATCTTTTTTCAATCTTTTTGTCATGAAAAACATGCCTATTTTGGAAGATCTTGCCTCTTGATGTGGTACACGAAATCCCTAGGCCTTAATGAGAGAATATGCTGCACAAAAAGATTTGGAAAACATGATTTTCTATTTTTGTCATATTTAATTTTAATTAAGTGAATTAATAATAATAAAAATTCAAATAATTAATAAAAATGATGAAATAACCCCCTTGGATGTCAATGGGTCGTGCATAGCTTTTGGATAAGGATTCATGGAAGAAATTGAGGCCCATTAGCAATTTTGAGGCATTTGAAGCAAAGTTGACTTTTCAAAATTCCCAAAAATTTCCCAACTTCCACAAGGCATATCTTGCTCAATTTTTAAGCTTTGATCAGTTCTTGGACATTTTGGAAAGGTCTTGAAGTCCTCTAACCAATGCCTTTGGTCCTATGTAATTTTGATTTACCAATCTCAAGTTATGGTCTTTGACTTAAAGTGCCTTTTTGTTGACTTTTGAAAATGACCTATAATGTTGAGATTGATAACTTTTTGTGAGAGCATTTATTGGACTTGAAGTGTGAAGATGAGTTGTAGGAAATGTAATTCTGTTCAAAATGAGCTTTGGATGGAATTTTTCTGATAAACCATGTGGAAGTTATGCCTTGGTCAATTTGCAGTTGACTTTTCCAACTGTCCAAAAATAGAAACTTTTGCATCTTGAGACTTTTTGAGCCATGCTTTGAGAATCATGATCAAGAATTGATCAAATGATGTTTGTGGATTCAAAATAAGATGTTGACCAAAATTTTTGACTTTTGACTGTCAAATGACCATTTTGCCCCTACAGTTGACTGTTGAGCAATTAGGGTTTTTGACTGTGCAATTTTGTGTTGTGAGTCTTGAAACTTGGCATAAGGATGCTTGACAATGTTTATAGGCATGTGGGACTTGTTTGGACCCTTGGAAACTTAAACTTCTTTGCCAGAACCAAAACCCTAATTTTTGACTATTAGGAGGCCATTGAACTGTGCAACCCTTGAGAGATTTTGAACCTTGATCTTGGAAAATCTTGAAGAAAATGGGAGGGAAAATTTTGGGGTACAACAGTTGCCCCTGTTCAATCTTCTTAGACCTGAGGATGTAGATTGGCTGACGTGCCTTTCGTAATCCGAAGGTGGAAGATGATTGAACACTAGAGTGCCCAGAAATTTGCGCTCACATGTTAGCAGTGTGATGATGGGAATGGGCTTACAGATGCCATTTGGAGATTGATGGATAGGAAGATGGGCTTACAGATGCCATGTTGAGAGGCAATGGATAGGTGGATGGGCTTATAGATGCCATCTGGGTGTCGATCGCGTGAGAGATTCCTTAGCGAGAACTTGCGTACCTGAAAAAGAAAATGATTACCTGGCCTGTTACAGGAGCTGGTCTTCAAACTCTTTGTGTAGATGCGTTCTGGCTGGTTACAGGAATTGAATCTTTAAACTCTTCAGACGCACCCTCAGCAGGATGATGAATGGATCAGGGACGATTACTACCTCAACAGTAACGATGAGAGAACCTTGGGTGATTACTACCTCAACAGTAACGATGAGAGAACCTGGGGCGATTACTACCTCAACAGTAACGATGAGAGACCCTGGGGCGATTACTACCTCAACAGTAGCGATGAGAGAACCTGGGGCGATTACTACCTCAACAGTAACAATGAGAGAACCTGGGGTGATTACTACCTAAACAGTAAGGATGAGAGAATCTTGGATGTCTTCTACTTATTCTTCATCAGGAAAATCTTTAGGAATCGATTTAACTAGACTAGAGAAGGCCTTTGACTGGATCGGCATCAGAAAAATCTTTAGGAGTCGATTTAACTGAACCAAGCAAGGTCTTGAAATAACTTCAACTGGATAAGAATCAGAAAAATCTTAGGGTCGATTTGACTGAACCAGAGAAGGCCTTTGACTGGATAAGAATCAGAAAAATCTTTAGGAGCCGATTTAACTGAACCAGGCAAGGTCTTGGAATCTTCAACTGGAATAAGAATCAGGGAGATCTTAGGTTCGATCTGACTGAACCAGAGAAGGTCTTGGATTAACTTTGACTGGATAAGAATCAGAAAAATCTTAGAGTCGATTTAACTGAACCAGACGAAAGTCTTGGATTGGCTTTGACTGGATAAGAATCAGGGTGATCTTAGGGTCGATCTGACTGAACCAGACTAAAGTCTTGGAATTACATCAACTGGATAAGAATCAGAAAAATCTTAGGGTCGATTTATCTGAACCAGAAAAGGTCTTGGACATAGCTGAGAACTTGACTGGATCTTTCCTGAAAGGTAAAGGTCAGTCATATGCAATGCATGATATGGATCAAGCAATGATGTTCTCAACATAAATGAGATTGTATGTTCATGATGCGTATATGCATGCTATAATGTATGAAAATGCGATGTTTATGAATGTATGTTTTCGTCTAGGAAAGTAAATCCTTGACGAGTGCCGGGAAGTTGAATCCTGGGTTGATGGTTGAAGAGAGTTCTTCATTTCTGTTGGGGATAAAGATTGCAAGAATGAACCGGTAGGGGAAGATGACTCCGTTAGGGCATAAACTTGGCGAATGGATTACTCTGTGGGGAAAAATTACTATAGCGATCTTGCTGGGGGACAGTACTCTGTGGGAGAGAGATACTTCGTTGAGATGCTGATGGTAACTTCGCTGGGGATACCGTTGATATGTTGGAAGTGTTAATAGACTCCGCTGGGGATAAGGAAGACTTTGCCGACGACGATCTTTCCATGGCTATTGGCTGAGGATAACCCAGTTATATCCTGGTAGGGAAATAACCTTTGAATAAAGCCGGGGGACGCGTTCGTGCTCTGCGGGGGAGAAGCTTCCAGAATCTACTGGGGATAAGCTTCCTGCTGGGGAGATGATTCAAACTTTCCTGGGGAAGTCTTGATTGGACTCTCCTAGGGAACTCTTTGAGATATATTGGGGAAGAGATTCCACTGAATGTCTGGTACACCGCCGGGGGAACAGTCTTAGACCAAGACTGTCGGGGATGCTTGTTAAAGATGTTCGTATATTATGCTGGGGAATGTTGAGATCTGCGGGGGATACTCAACCTCCTTAAGGCTGATAGTATAGCTTTGCTTGGGGAGAGTGCATGGACTTGCTGACTCACTCTTTGGGGAATTAAGACATACTGGTTATGTTCTTCAGATGAACTTACCCTGGTACCTTAGTGGACAGAGTAATTAGATCGTTTAGACAACTCATCATTGCCCCTGTTTCTAATGTTACCTGTAATTAATCCTGTTTCGTATGCAAATATTTATGAGTTAGCAGTTATTGTCAAATGCATATATCACAAATTGAACCTTGGACGTTCTTCGCAAAACAAAACAGAAAAAGGAAAAACAATTGGCAATTGATCTGAAAAATGAATTTATATTGATTTTGAACTTGCATGTAAATAGGCGTTTATGTACAAGAGGCTGACGTCCTAATAAGAGAACGCTGCCGAATGAAATAGTTTATACAAATTTGTACAAAGGGAAAACAAAACAGCTATGTGAAAAGAATGATCCCACTGGGTTCCAACTCTGCTATCGCCTTTATATCTTCGAGTGTCTCATCACTTAATGACCTAGTTGAAGACGAAGCTGATTGATTGATGCCGTCTGAACTTGATGTAGATCCCGGATTCTGGATGCAACGTGATCCAATGAGACATAGTATTACGCTTTAATCCCTAACTTTTTCCTGGACCGCCCTTTCGGGTTTTCAGTCCACCGGGATACCCATTTTTGCCCAAGCCGCCTTTTCAGGTTTTCGACTTGCCGGGTGTACAGATTTTTTCATTTCATCCCTTCATTTTGCCCGAACCCTTTTGGTTCGCCGGGAAGCCCTAATTTTTGCCTAGGTATGTCAACCTAGCGGGTCTTTTATCATGCGTAGTATCTTTTTACTATGTCTGCATTGGCGGGGTGAGGAAGGTCGTCACCATCCATGTTGGTTAGAATCATGGCTCCTCCTGAGAACACATGTTTAACCACAAATGGCCCTTCGTACGTGGGGGTCCATTTGCCCCTTGGATCACTCTGAGGAAGGATGATGCGTTTGATTACCAGATCCCCAACTTGATATTCTTGTGGTCTGACTTTTTTGTTAAATGCCCTGATCATCCGTTTTTGGTACGTCTGACCATGACAAATAGCAGCAAGTCTCTTTTCGTCAATCAGGTTTAATTGATCAAGTCGTGTCTGGATCCAATCATCTTCGCTCAGATCTGCATCCTTCATTATCCGGAGAGAGGGTATCTGCACTTCGATCGGTAAGACTGCCTCCATACCGTAGACCAAGGAGAAAGGAGTTGCCCCGGTTGACGTCCTTGCTGAAGTACGGTATCCATGAAGAGCAAACGGTAACATCTCGTGCCAATCTTTATAAGTCACTGTCATCTTCTGCACAATTTTCTTGATATTCTTATTCGCTGCTTCTACAGCCCCATTCATCTTCGGCCGATAAGGAGAAGAGTTGTGGTGCTGTATCTTGAATTGCTCGCATAGCTCAGTGATCATCTTGTTATTAAGATTGGTACCGTTGTCTGTAATGATTCTTTCTGGGACGCCGTATCGACAGATCAAGTTATACCGAATGAACCGTGCAACGACATTCTTGGTTACTGTAGCGTAGGAAGCTGCTTCAACCCACTTTGTAAAGTAATCAATCACTACCAGGATGAAGCGATGCCCGTTGGATGCCGTAGGTTTAATCTCACCGATCATATCTATGCCCCACATTGCAAAAGGCCAAGGTGCAGTCAGGACATTCAGAGGAACTGGAGGAACATGCACCTTGTCTGCATAAATCTGGCATTTATGACATGTCCGAGAATGTTGGTAGCAGTCGGCTTCCATTGTGGACCAGTAATATCCTGCCCGAAGGATTTTCTTTGCCATAGTGTGTCCACTGGAATGTGTTCCGAAGGTACCTTCATGTAGCTCTGCCATGATCCTTTCTGCTTCAGTCTTATCCACACAACGCAGTAAGGTCGAATCATGGTTTCGCTTGTACAGAATGTCATTGCTGAGGAAGAACGTCGCTGCGAACCTTCTCAGAAACTTCTTATCATTGATAGATGCACCTTCAGGGTATTCTTGAGCTTCCAAGTATCTTTTCACCTCATGGTACCAAGGTTTTTCAGTCACTAATTCTGCCTCAAGATCACAACAGTATGCTGGTTCGTCCAGTTTCCAGATGATGACCCGGGGAGCCTCATTGTCCCATTTGACTTTGAACATGGAAGACATCGTAGCTAACGTGTCCGCCAACTGATTCTCCTCTCTTGGGAAATGTTCAAAGGTTATCTCTGTGAAATGGGGGATCAATGTCAACACACATTCTCTGTAAGGAATAAGGTTCGGATGTTTCGTATCCCACTCGCCTTTGATCTGATTGATCACGAGAGCGGAATCTCCGAAGACACTCAGAAAATTGATCCTTAAGTCAATTGCAGCTTGGAGACCCATGATGCATGCCTCATACTCCGCCATGTTGTTGGTGCAGTTGAAACATAGCCGGGCCGTGAGTGGAGTATGAGTGCCTTGAGGGGATATGATCACATCACCGATACCGTTACCCAAAGCGTTGGAGGCTCCGTCAAAGTGCATAGACCATCAGGATCCTTCCTCGGGTCCTTCATCCGGTCCAGGTACTTCACAATCAGTCACAATCATAATGCTCTCGTCCGGAAACTCAAAGTTCATTGACTGATAGTCGTCTACTGCCTGGTGTGCCAAATGGTCTGCCAATACACTTCCCTTGATAGCTTTCTGAGTCGTGTACTGGATATCGTATTCTGTCAAGATCATTTGCCATCTTGCTATTCTCCCAGACAGAGCAGGCTTTTCAAATATGTACTTTATAGGATCCATCTTTGAAATCAACAAGGTAGTGTGAGTCAGCATATACTGTCTCAGCCGGCGAGCAGCCCATACCAAAGCGCATCAAGTTTTCTCGAGCAGTGAGTATCGGGTCTCACAGTCGGTAAACTTTTTGCTAAGGTAATAAATGGTGTGCTCTTTTCGGCCAGACTCGTCATGCTGCCCCAGCACACACCCCATTGAGTTGTCAAGTACTGTTAGGTATAGTATCAGAGGTCTCCCTTCAACCGGTGGCATAAGAATGGGTGGTTCTTGGAGATACTCTTTGATTCTGTCAAAAGCGGCATGGCATTCATCATTCCAACGTACTACCTGATCTTTCTTCAGCAGCTTGAAGATTGGTTCACAGGTAGCAGTTAGGTGTGAGATGAATCGGGCAATGTAATTCAGGCGTCCTAAAAAGCCTCTGACCTCTTTCTCTGTCTTAGGAACTGGCATCTCTTGAATAGCCTTAACCTTGGCAGGGTCCACTTGAATACCCTTATCACTTACGACGAAGCCTAGCAACTTTCCAGATCTTACCCCGAAGGTGCACTTGTTCGGGTTCAACCTCAGCTTGTACAGTTTCAAACAGTCAAACAGTTTCTGCAGATGATCAAGGTGTTCCTCCTCTATTTGAGACCTTGCAATCATGTCGTCGACATACACTTCAATCTCATGATGGATCATGTCATGAAATAAAGCAACCATGGCACGTTGGTAGGTTGCCCCGACATTTTTCAACCCGAATGGCATGACCTTATAGCAGAAGGTGCCCCACTGAGTAACAAAGGTAGTCTTTTCCATGTCTTCAGGAGCCATCTTGATCTGATTATAACCTGAAAAACCATCCATGAACGAGAACACCTTGTGCTGAGCAGTATTGTCAACTAGAACATCAATGTGAGGTAGGGGAAGTCATCCTTGGGGCTGGCCCTGTTCAGATCCCTGTAGTCGACACACATTCTGACCTTACCATCCTTCTTTGGTACCGACACCACATTGGCAAGCCACTGAGGGTAAGAAGTCACTGCAAGAAACCCGACATCGAATTGCTTCATAACCTCAGCTTTGATCTTCTCAGACATCTCTGGACGCATTCGGCGGACCTTTTGCTTAACCGGAGAGCAGTCTTCCTTGGTAGGCAAATGATGGACCACAATGTCAGTATCTAGCCCAGGCATGTCTTCGTAGGACCAGGCGAATATCTCCACATAATCATGTAACATCTGAGTCAATCGTTGCTTCACGCTGAGCTCCAGATTGGCACCAATCTTGACTTCCTTTCTGTCTGCCTCAGTACCCAGATTTATCGTTTCCACTGGCTCTTCGTGTGGTTGAATTGCCCTCTCTTCCTGTAGTAACAGTCTTGCAAGCTCGCCAGGCACTTCGCAATCATCTTCACCTTCGTCTTCGGCTAAGTTGATCAGATTTTCGAAGTCATAACTGGCAGTATCAGAGTCGTTACCAGTGAGATCCAGAGTGGATTGAAACCTGTATGGGTGAGTGTGTGTAAATACAGTTGTTTTGCAATATATAAGGAAAGGAAAGAAAGAAAAAGAGCATAAGATTTGAAGTGCGAGAAAACGTCCAAGGTCTTTATTCATGATATATGAAATGACAATTAATATGCCCTCACAAATGAAGCCACGGTGCCCCGGGTAAGACACCGGGCCATAGAGTTTCAATTCATTGTTTATTACAAATAACAAAAACAAAGGAATTCATTACTGCGTAACAAAAGTAACAGGTAGGTTGTCTTTTGCAATCCAATTGCTAGGTCCATTGTCGGCCGTCGGATAAATCCAACTATCGAACTCTGATTCCTCCACTTCATCATCATCCCTGATAGCATTCACTCCATGAGCAGGCAGGGGAGCTGTCACCACATTAGGCTTCTCATGTGCCTCAAACTGTACCTCCTTTGCGTCAATAAGGTCCTGCACCTTATTCCTCAGGGCCCAGCAATCATCAGTAGAATGCCCTGGGCTATCAGAGTGATAAGCATAGCGAGCATTTGGATTATACTTGGGAGATGCAGTATTCACAACCTTTGGAGCCTCTCTGACAGTCACTAGGTTGGTTGATAACAATTGCGGCAAGATTTGTGACAAGGTCATACTCAGCCGGGTAAACTCTCTTCTGGGTCTTTCAGCCCTTTATTGATTGGTTTGCCGAGGAGCGGCAGCAGGCTTAGCAATCACCACCGCGTTGATAGATTGGCGGCGCTCTGGTTTACCTTGTCTTCTAGGCCCATACACAGCACTGGCCTCCTTCTTAAAAGGCTTCTTCTCAGAACTTGAAGATGCACCTTTCTGAATTTTATCGGACTTCATTCCAGCCTCTATCCTCTCCCCAGTCAGAATAAGATCAGTGAACCCTGCAGATGAATTACCGATAAGATGATTGAAAAATGGCCCAGATAGGGTCCCCAAGAACATATCCACCAATTCACGGTCTGTTAACGGAGGCTGCACCCTACCAGCCAGATCCCTCCACTTCCGCGCATACTCTTTAAAACCTTCGCCTGATCCTAGCGACATACCCTGGAGTTGGGTACGTGTAGGAGCAAGGTCGGCATTATACTGGTATTGCTTGTAGAATGCAGTGGCCAACTCCTCCTAGTTACGAACCTTGGTTCCATCCAGCTGATAGAACCATTCGAGATGAGTCCCTGAAAGACTCTCCTGGAAGAAGTGGATCCACAAGTTCTTATCCACTGTATACGGCTGAATCTTCCGCACATAAGATCTGAGGTGTAGCTTAGGGCAAGACGCCCCGTCATACTTGGTGAAAGATGGTGCTTTAAACTTGTGAGGGATGATCACACCAGTAGACAAACCCAAGTCTCCGAAATCCAACCCAGGCACCTGTTGGATCTCCATGGCGTTCAGACGGTCTTCCAACTGCTTGTACCGGTCTTAAGCTGGAGGATACTGTTCCTCATTAAAATCAGTCTCGTTGTCAGAGACTACCGAACTTGGAGCCCTTCCCCCCTGGGGACTGTCTTTGCCTACAGAAGAACCAGCTTCCTCATTCTGCAGAGTGTTACCAAACCTCCGGCCCGTGTTGAAAAGAACAGTTCTCTTTTTCTTCTTCTCCTTCTTCAGGAGCAAAGCCTTCAGCTCTTCTTGACCTTGGGCCAGACCCATGATCAGCTCTTGAAATTGTGCGTTCTGCGCCTGAAGGGCCTTGATAGACATCTCAGTAGACGATTCAGGGTTCATGATGCTGAAATAAACAGCGAAGAACAGTAAGCAACCTGAAAAGAAGAGTACCTGCTATGCACATGATGAATGGAATGCGTATGATTTATGTTTTCAAAGACAACCGGGAATCAACTTTGTAAACAAAAAGGAACACACTTCATTAGATTCAACTTTGAAACTTAAATTGTTCAACAGATTGCCCTTAGGCGTTACATGGAAATACTGAAAAGGGAAATAAAACTATAAAAGAAAATCCAAATCTCCTCATTGATCCCAGGGTCTCCTCTTCTCAGTACGGATGTAGTCATTCAGGGCCCGCTCATTCTCCAACTTCTTTGTCAGCTTCTGTATCTTCAATTCCTGCTCATTGAACTTTTCCCGGTAAGAATCCCGTTCTTCTCGCAGTTGCGCCCAAGACCTCTTTAATGTCTCATAATCAATAGGTATCTGAGGAGGGAGAACAGTTGGGGGAACCCCATCTTTGTCAGGATACTCAAGAATGATAGGTCTGACAGCTTCGTACGACATACCTAACTTCTGAGCACGAATGTGAACCCATTTGTAGTAGGCTTCCATAGGTAGAGAAGTCTTTGGCCCCAACTCTTGTGGGTCAGCTTTATGAACTCTGTCCCAAGCCTTGATGAACCTCCGACGCAGCTCGTCACTATCCACCTGAAACTTAAAACTGATGTGAGGCACCAACATCTCATGAGGCCCTGCTCCTCTGGCCCTTCCAAACTGACGGAGCGCTAGACATGGATTGTAAGAGATTCCTCCTTGAGTACCAATCAAAGGAACATTAGGGTATTCTCCGCAACGATCAATAACAACTATCTCATCCAAACCTCTGAGAGTCCAAATGATGTCCTTGTCAGTGAGAGACATTAACCTATGAGCCCAACCTCTTCCTTCTTGGTTCTTCAGCACGAACTTAGGGAGGTGCGAAATAAACCACCTCACTAACAAAGGGATACAACACCACAAAGTTCCTCGTCTTCGGGCCGTACGAGCATAGATTTGTTACAGAATGTCACCCAAGAGAGTGGGCACAGGGTTCTGAGACATGAAGATCCTTATGGCAGTGACGTTAATGAAGTTATCAGGATTAGGAAACAAGACTAGACCATAGATTAAGAGAGCCAGGATGTCTTCATATGCCCTAAAGTCCAAGTCATTCCAGAAATTGTTAGCTTTACCAATCAGAAACTTGGCCAATAAACCCTTAACTCCGCTTCTAGTCACCCAGTTGTCCATTACTTCTTGATGGGTCAAGGGAAGAGCTGCAGCAACCTCCTCAAGCCTGAGGGTCTTTTCCCAACCAGTGTAGGGAGTCTGACCCAAGATAGGGATACCAAGCAAATCAGAGAACTCTTCCAGGGTAGGGACCAGCTGGAAGTCTTGAAAGGTGAAGCACTGGTACACAGGGTCATAGAACTGGGTCAGGACACTCATCAACTGTTGATCCCGCTTTGCAGTGACTAAACTGAGAAGAGAACCATGCCTCTGGATGAAAGATGTGGTGTTTGGAATTCTGCTAACCAATTCTTCAAGTAACTCAGGTGGGTGAACAAAGTTGAACTAGATAGTATTCCTTCGCATAGGCATCATGATGTCCTACAAAACAGAGCAAAGGTGAAACCCTCTTGTCTTTGAAATGGTCAGTCTTTATGCAGGATGCATGCAATGCTCATGATGGCATGATGTTATGATAAAGCACACCACAAATATTTACAAAGGCAAACATGATAAGGCACACAAGTCACACAAGACAAGCCCTTAGAGTTTAGGCCAACATGAGGTCTAGGCATTACCCTCTTTCAGTTTGTTGGTTCATACCTGTCCTATCAAAAGTAACCGGGTTCTTAGAGGATCCCAATATCATTGACTACCCTCAATCGGTCATAACTCCAGCGTCGCAATCTTTTCTTGCGGCCAGAACCATCACGAGAGTTTAGCCTCAATGGGCGTAGCATACTGCTACTATTCTATTGGCCAAGTTGTGTCATTTAAGGTTCTAAGGTCTGTTGGTGCTTAATGACTCCTCAGAAGACCCATATTCTCCTCGTTGCAACACAAGGGATATCGGTACAGACAAAGGTGCCACACCAACGTAGCCACTGCTTCACCCATGTAAGTCTACGCCAGACAGGTCCCTCACAGCTTATGCTACCTAAACAGGGTATCCCCAGATCCGGGTTAGGATCTATGTAACTCCGACGCAACCCACAATTTAAAGCAAACAAGTCCAAAAAATTGAAAACACAGTTATAAACTATCCTAAGGTACACCTCACTTTAAGTAATCCCCAGCAGAGTCGCCAGTTCTGTGATCGGTGGATCTGGAACTGACTGTTTAATGCTGGTTTCACGAAATGTCGCGGAAGCAAGAGTCGCCACCGTCTTTTATTTTCTCCAATATGGAAAGGACAAAAGCACAGAAAAATTCCTTTTGAGATTGTTTCTCGGTTCGGGAGGTAGATTTATAGAAAGGGAAGGTGTTAGCACCCTTTCTATCCATGGTTATCCATGGGCTCTTAGATACTTGCTCATTTGTGTTTTCAAAATGTTTGTTTGCTTTTCAAGGTGAGTGGGTTTGAAAAAGTTTCGTTTAAAATTTCAGTTCGACTCTTGTATCAATCCTCAAGAGTGTTTGAAAAATTGTTTTTTGAAAGCTTTTTGCAAAGTGTCAGTGTGAAAAAGAAGTTTTGATTTGTTTTGAATTTAGAGCAAGTATCTACGAGTCATCTACCTACCCTAAGGAATTAGTCTGTGTAAATGTCCTTAAGATAGTGCCATCCCACCATTGAGAGGTAGGTAGCACCACCGTTGGAGGTGTTCGGGTCAATTCGAGTTTAGGGACAGTGTGGTCACCAGAGCAATAGTAGGACACCTTAGAAGCTACCCCCATGCCATGTTCATGGACATGAGGACTTACTAAAACGTCCTATACTCGACGACCACGTTTCGAAGGGCAAGGCAACAGTGAGGCGTACCCTAGGAGTGGTGTGTGAATTTTGTGTCATTTTCAGTTATATTTGTCTTGTCATGTATTGAGTGAGCTACGTTTCGATTTTATTTGGGAATACATTCTTTCATGTGCTTTAATAGTTTAAAGGTGCAGAAATTGAAATGCGGAAAAATAAAAGTCCTACGCTATTACAAGGCGCGGGTCTACATCGCCAAATTAACAAAGACCCGATTTTGAAAAGAAAAGTGCGGAAAGTAAATGTCCTAATTATCTATTACAAGGCTTTGGGGCAAATACATTATATTCATAAAAGAAATAAAAATAAATGCGCGAAAAGAATTCAGGATCGAGGGTGCGAGGGCGTTGGACCCTTTAAGGAAAATAAATATTGAAATTAAGAAATTAACTAATGATTAAATAAAGAAAAGAACTTATTTTTTGATGTTTTTGTATTTAATGGAAATAAAGAAAATTAACTAGAATTGAAACCCTAATTCTAAGCATTTTTAATTATTAAAGAAAAAGATTCAAGCTTGACCTAATTTACTAATTATTTAATATACATATTTACTTACAAAATAATTAATGGTTAATAATAATAAGAATAAAAATTATTTATTGAGGAAAAAAAAAGGAATGAAAATGCTAAACCTAATTTTTATGTATTTTATTTATTTAAGAAAAAAAACATTAAAATTAAACCTAAAATTAAACTAATTTGGTTATTAGAATTTATTTACAAAATTAATAGAAATTAATATTAATAAAACATATTTTTTTGTTTTATGATTTTCTGGTTTTTTGTGTTATAGAATTTATTTTATGAATTAAATAAAACAATTAACATAATTAATATAAATAAAATAAAAGAATAAAAAGAGAGAAAGAAAATGCAAACATGGGGGGGGGGGGGGGGGGGGGGTAGACCCAATTATGGAGGTTTGTTTGGAGCATTCTTGGCCCACTGAATCAGGGCCCCTTTGACTTTTCCAGTGCGTCTGCACATGGTTGACTAAGGGTGTATGGTGGAGTGCATGACCTGGCCATTGGATGGAGGCTTCTGGGCGCGTGGCAAGCTAGATGGTGGGGTTGTTTGGTGGACCACAGGAGGGCAAGTGTACCTGAATGCATTACAAGGAAAAATATAGAGAAATATGGGGGACCTGGGAATCGAACCCAGGTCCCAATACCTGCATGCCAGCGTGCTAACTAAGTGAGCTAGTGCGTTTGTTTGTTAAGTTAATGGACACTGATCAATATATGCAAAACGTGCAATTATTCTGGAACCAACGAAAAAACGCGCCAATGATTTGAATGCACCACTCACGTTCCTCCATGCATCATCTTCTTCAACTGTTATTTGTTTTGCCTGAAAAAATAAGACTATATAGCGGGGGTTTTAAACCCCCACTAAATGGTACCTACCAAAATAGCGAATAGAGCATAGTAAAAAAGAAAAAGGGCGCGAGGCATGGGTTCTACTCGTTTGGAGCTTCTGAATTCAGTGGTACAAATTTCGTGGCCTAATTTTTCCAGATGAGGGAAGCCCCAAATTCAAACTCCTGAAACCCTAGAATGCTTTCATGGTGGATTTCTGTACAGGACTTATTAATTCAATTAAAGCATGCCTTAAGCTTCAGAGCACTCATATTAGTCCAAATCAATGATTAAAATTTACAAATAACGCATGGATAATGAAACACGATTATGCAAATTTTTAATAAAAGTAGGACTTTGTTATACCGATTCCTTGTGTATGGAGAGTGGAAAAGGGTTGAGACACGATCAAGAAATTCCCAGCAAGCCTTTGGAATGGATTGTAGGCCTTGAATCACACTGGAACTATGTTTTCGGTTTCAACCTTTTTTGTGAAAAATGCAAGTTTGGTTCTTATGCTTGAGCGCAGCTTTCTTGTTTTTGAGCATTAGGTTTTGTTTGTGCATATATGAGGAATCATTCTAGGTCAAAAACAAAGCCCATGATCCATGTATTCAATGATTCCATATTTGATTTTTCAAGCATCTTTTTTCAATCTTTTTGTCATGAAAAACATGCCTATTTTGGAAGATCTTGCCTCTTGATGTGGTAAACGAAATACCTAGGCCTTAATGAGAGAATATGCTGCACAAAAAGATTTGGAAAACATGATTTGCTATTTTTGTCATATTTAATTTTAATTAAGTGAATTAATAATAATAAAAATTCAAATAATTAATAAAAATGATGAAATAACCCCCTTGGATGTCAATGGGTCGTGCATAGCTTTTGGATAAGGATTCATGGAAGAAATTGAGGCCCATTAGCAATTTTGAGGCATTTGAAGCAAAGTTGACTTTTCAAAATTCCCAAAATTTTCCCAACTTCCACAAGGCATATCTTGCTCAATATTTAATATTTGATCATGTTCTTGGACATTTTGGAAAGGTCTTTAAGTCCTCTAACCAATGCCTTTGGTCCCATGTCATTTTGATTTACCAATCTCAAGTTATGGTCTTTGACTTAAAGTGCCTTTTTGTTGACTTTTGAAAATGACCTATAATGTTGAGATTGATAACTTTTTGTGAGAGCATTTCTTGGACTTGAAGTGTGAAGATGAGTTGTAGGAAATGTCATTCTCTTCAAAATGAGATTTGGATGGAATTTTTCTCATAAACCATGTGGAAGTTATGCCTTGGTCAATTTGCAGTTGACTTTTCCAACTGTCCAAAAATAGAAACTTTTGCATCTTGAGACTTTTTGAGCCATGCTTTGAGAATCATGATCAAGAATTGATCAAATGATGTTTGTGGCTTCAAAATAAGATGTTGACCAAAATTTTTGACTTTTGACTGTCAAATGACCATTTTGCCCCTGCAGTTGACTGTTGAGCAATTAGGGTTTTTGACTGTGCAATTTTGTGCTGTGAGTCTTGAAACTTGGCATAAGGATGCTTGACAATGTTTATAGGCATGTGGGACTTGTTTGGACCCTTGGAAACTTCAACTTCTTTGCCAGAACCAAAACCCTAATTTTTGACTGTTAGGAGGCCATTGAACTGTGCAACCCTTGAGAGATTTTGAACCTTGATCTTGGCAAATCTTGAAGAAAAGGGGTGGGAAAATTTTGGGGTACAACAGTTTCCCCTGTTCAATCTTCTTAGACCTGAGGATGTAGATTGGCTGACGTTCCTTTCGTAATCCGAAGGTGGAAGATGATTGAACACTAGAGTGCCCAGAAATTTGCGCTCACATGTTAGTAGTGTGATGATGGGAATGGGCTTACAAATGCCATTTGGAGATTGATGGATAGGAAGATGGGCTTACAGATGCCATGTTGAGAGGCGATGGATAGGTGGATGGGCTTATAGATGCCATCTGGGTGTCGATCACATAAGAGATTCCTTAGCGAGAACTTGCGTACCTGAAAAAGAAAATGATTACCTGGCCTGTTACAGGAGCTGGTCTTCAAACTCTTTGTGTAGATGCGTTCTGGCTGGTTACAGGAATTGAATCTTTAAACTCTTCAGACGCACCCTCAGCAGGATGATGAATGGATCAGGGACGATTACTACCTCAACAGTAACGATGAGAGAACCTTGGGTGATTACTACCTCAACAGTAACGATGAGAGAACCTGGGGCGATTACTACCTCAACAGTAACGATGAGAGACCCTGGGGCGATTACTACCTCAACAGTAGCGATGAGAGAACCTGGGGCGATTACTACCTCAACAGTAACAATGAGAGAACCTGGGGCGATTACTACCTCAACAGTAACGATGTGAGAATCTTGGATGTCTTCTACTGAGTCTTCATCAGGAAAATCTTTAGGAATCGATTTAACTAGACTAGAGAAGGCCTTTGACTGGATTGACATCAGAAAAATCTTTAGGAGTCGATTAAACTGAACCAAGCAAGGTCTTGAAATAACTTCAACTGGATAAGAATCAGAAAAATCTTAGGGTCGATTTGACTGAACCAGAGAAGGCCTTTGACTGGATAAGAATCAGAAAAATCTTTAGGAGCCGATTTAACTGAACCAGGCAAGGTCTTGGAATCTTCAACTGGAATAAGAATCAGGGAGATCTTAGGGTCGATCTGACTGAACCAGAGAAGGTCTTGGATTAACTTTGACTGGATAAGAATCAGAAAAATCTTAGAGTCGATTTAACTGAACCAGACGAAAGTCTTGGATTGGCTTTGACTGGATAAGAATCAGGGAGATCTTAGGGTCGATCTGACTGAACCAGACTAAAGTCTTGGAATTACATCAACTGGATAAGAATCAGAAAAATCTTAGGGTCGATTTATCTGAACCAGAAAAGGTCTTGGACATAGCTGAGAACTTGACTGGATCTTTCCTGAAAGGTAAAGGTCAGTCATATGCAATGCATGATATGGATCAAGCAATGATGTTCTCAACATAAATGAGATTGTATGTTCATGATGCGTATATGCATGCTATAATGTATGGAAATGCGATGTTTATGAATGTATGTTTTCGTCTAGGAAAGTAAATCCTTGACGAGTGCCGGGAAGTTGAATCCTGGGCTGATGGTTGAAGAGAGTTCTTCGTTTCCGCTGGGGATAAAGATTGCAAGAATGAATCGGTAGGGGAAGACGACTCCGTTAGGGCATAAACTTGGCGAATGGATTACTCTGCGGGGAAAAATTACTATAGCGATCTTGCTGGGTGACAGTACTCTGTGGGAGAGAGATACTTCGTTGAGATGCTGATGGTAACTTCGATGGGGATACCGTTGATATGTTGGAAGTGTTAATAGACTCCGCTGGGGATAAGGAAGACTTTACCGACGACGATCTTTCCATGGCTATTGGCTGAGGATAACCCAGTTATATCCTAGTAGGGAAATAACCTTTGAATAAAGCCGGGGGACGCGTTCGTGCTCTGCGGGGGAGAAGCTTCCAGAATCTACTGGGGATAAGCTTCCTGCTGGGGAGATGATTCAAACTTTCCTGGGGAAATCTTGATTGGACTCTCCTGGGGAACTCTTTGAGATATATTGGGGAAGAGATTCCACTGAATGTCTGGTACACCGCTGGGGAACAATCTTAGACCAAGACTGCCGAGGATGCTTGTTAAAGATGTTCGTATATTGTGCTGGGGAATGTTGAGATCTGCGGGGGATACTCAACCTCCTTAAGGCTGAAAGTATAGCTTTGCTTGGGGAGAATGCATGGACTTGTTGACTCACTCTCTGGGGAATTAAGACATACTGGTTATGTTCTTCAGATGAACTTACCCTGGTACCTTGGTGGACAGAGCAATTAGATCGTTTAGACAACTCATCATTGCCCTTGTTTCTAATGTTACCTGTAATTAATCCTTTGTTTCGTATGCAAATATTTATGAGTTAGCAGTTATTGTCAAATGCATATATCACAAATTGAACCTTGGACGTTCTTCGCAAAACAAAACAGAAAAAGGAAAAACAATTGGCAATTGATCTGAAAAATGAATTTATATTGATTTTGAACTTGCCTGTAAATAGGCGTTTATGTACAAGAGGCTAACGTCCTAATAAGAGAACGCCGCCGAATGAAATAGTTTATACAAATTTGTACAAAGGGAAAACAAAACAGCTATGTGAAAAGAATGATCCCACTAGGTTCCAACTCTGCTATCGCCTTTATATCTTCGAGTGTCTCATCACTTGATGACCTAGTTGAAGATGAAGCTGATTGATTGATGCCGTCTGAACTTGATGTAGATACCGAATTCTAGATGCAACGTGATCCAATGAGACATAGTATTACGCTTTAATCCCTAACTTTTGCCTGGACCGCCCTTTCGGGTTTTCAGTCCACCGGGATACCCATTTTTGCCCAAGCCGCCTTTTCAGGTTTTCGACTTGCCGGGTGTACAGATTTTTTCATTTCATCCCTTCATTTTGCCCGAACCCTTTTGGTTCGCCGGGAAGCCCTAATTTTTGTCTAGGTATGTCAACCTAGCGGGTCTTTTATCATGCGTAGTATCTTTTTACTATGTCTGCATTGGCGGGGTGAGGAAGGTCGTCACCATCCATGTTGGTTAGAATCATGGCTCCTCCTGAGAACACATGTTTAACCACAAATGGCCCTTCGTACGTGGGGGTCCATTTTCCCCTTGGATCACTCTGAGGAAGGATGATGCGTTTGATTACCAGATCCCCAACTTGATATTCTTGTGGTCTGACTTTTTTGTTAAATGCCCTGATCATCCGTTTTTGGTACGTCTGACCATGACAAATAGCAGCAAGTCTCTTTTCGTCAATCAGGTTTAATTGATCAAGTCGTGTCTGGATCCAATCATCTTCGCTCAGATCTGCATCCTTCATTATCCGGAGAGAGGGTATCTGCACTTCGATCGGTAAGACTGCCTCCATACCGTAGACCAAGGAGAAAGGAGTTGCCCCGATTGACGTCCTTGCTGAAGTACGGTATCCATGAAGAGCAAACGGTAACATCTTGTGCCAATCTTTATAGGTCACTGTCATCTTCTGCACAATTTTCTTGATATTCTTATTCGCTGCTTCTACAGCCCCATTCATCTTCGGCCGATAAGGAGAAGAGTTGTGGTGCTGTATCTTGAATTGCTCGCAGAGCTCAGTGATCATCTTGTTATTAAGATTGGTACCGTTGTCTGTAATGATTCTTTCTGGTATGCCGTATCGACAGATCAAGTTATGCCGAATGAACCGTGCAACGACATTCTTGGTTACTGTAGCGTAGGAAGCTGCTTCAACCCACTTTGTAAAGTAATCGATTGCTACCAGGATGAAGCGATGCCCGTTGGATGCCGTAGGTTTAATCTCGCCGATCATATCTATGCCCCACATTGCAAAAGGCCAAGGTGCAGTCAGGACATTCAGAGGAACTGGAGGAACATGCACCTCGTCTGCATAAATCTGGCATTTATGACATGTCCGAGAATGTTGGTAGCAGTCGGCTTCCATTGTGGACCAGTAATATCCTGCCCGAAGGATTTTCTTTACCATAGTGTGTCCACTGGAATGTGTTCCGAAGGTACCTTCATGTAGCTCTGCCATGATCCTTTCTGCTTCAGTCTTATCCACACAACGCAGTAAGGTCGAATCATGCTTTCGCTTGTACAGAATGTCATTGCTGAAGAAGAACTTCGCTGCGAACCTTCTCAGAAACTTCTTATCGTTGATAGATGCACCTTCAGGGTATTCTTGAGCTTCCAAGTATCTTTTCACCTCATGGTACCAAGGTTTTTCAGTCACTAATTCTGCCTCAAGATCACAACAGTATGCCGGTTCGTCCAGTTTCCAGATGATGACCCGGGGAGCCTCATTGTCCCATTTGACTTTGAACATGGAAGACATCGTAGCTAAAGCGTCCGCCAACTGATTCTCCTCTCTTGGGAAATGTTCAAAGGTTATCTCTGTGAAATGGGGGATCAATGTCAACACACATTCTCTGTAAGGAATAAGGTTCGGATGTTTCGTATCCCACTCGCCTTTGATCTGATTGATCACGAGAGAGGAATCTCCGAAGACACTCAGAAACTTGATCCTTAAGTCAATTGCAGCTTGGAGACCCATGATGTATGCCTCATACTCCGCCATGTTGTTGGTGCAGTTGAAACATAGCCGGGCCGTGAGTGGAGTATGAGTACCTTGAGGGGATATGATCACAGCGTCGATACCGTTACCCAAAGCGTTGGAGGCTCCGTCAAAGTGCATAGACCATCGGGATCCTTCCTCGGGTCCTTCATCCGGTCCAGGTACTTCATAATCAGTCACAATCATGATGCTCTCGTCCGGAAACTCAAAGTTCATTGACTGATAGTCATCTACTGCCTGGTGTGCCAAATGGTCTGCCAATACACTTCCCTTGATAGCTTTCTGAGTCGTGTACTGGATATCGTATTCTGTCAAGATCATTTGCCATCTTGCTATTCTCCCAGACAGAGCAGGCTTTTCAAATATGTACTTTATAGGATCCATCTTTGAAATCAACAAGGTAGTGTGAGTCAGCATATATTGTCTCAGCCGGCGAGCAGCACATACCAAAGCGCAGCAAGTTTTCTCGAGCAGTGAGTATCGGGTCTCACAGTCGGTAAACTTTTTGCTAAGGTAATAAATGGCGTGCTCTTTTCGGCCAGACTCGTCATGCTGCCCCATCACACACCCCATTGAGTTGTCAAGTAATGTTAGGTATAGTATCAGAGGTCTCCCTTCAACCGGTGGCATAAGAATGGGTGGTTCTTGGAGATACTCTTTGATTCTGTCAAAAGCGGCCTGGCATTCATCATTCCAACGTACTACCTGATCTTTCTTCAGCAGCTTGAAGATTGGTTCACAGGTAGCAGTTAGGTGTGAGATGAATCGGGCAATGTAATTCAGGCGTCCTAAAAAGCCTTTGACCTCTTTCTCTGTCTTAGGAACTGGCATCTCTTGAATAGCCTTAACCTTGGTAGGGTCCACTTGAATACCCTTATCACTTACGACGAAGCCTAGCAACTTTCCAGATCTTACCCCGAAGGTGCACTTGTTCGGGTTCAACCTCAGCTTGTACAGTTTCAAACGGTCAAACAGTTTCTGCAGATGATCAAGGTGTTCCTCCTCTGTTTGAGACCTTGCAATCATGTCGTCGACATACACTTCAATCTCATGATGGATCATGTCATGAAATAAAGCAACCATGGCACATTGGTAGGTTGCCCCAACATTTTTCAACCCGAATGGCATGACCTTATAGCAGAAGGTGCCCCACTGAGTAACAAAGGTAGTCTTTTCCATGTCTTCAGGAGCCATCTTGATCTGATTATAACCTGAAAAACCATCCATGAACGAGAACACCTTGTGCTGAGCAGTATTGTCAACTAGAACATCAATGTGAGGTAGGGGAAGTCATCCTTGGGGCTGGCCCTGTTTAGATCCCTGTAGTCGACACACATTCTGACCTTACCATCCTTCTTTGGTACCGGCACCACATTGGCAACCCACTGAGGGTAAGAAGTCACTGCAAGAAACCCGACATCGAATTGCTTCATAACCTCAGCTTTGATCTTCTCAGACATCTCTGGACGCATTCGGCGGACCTTTTGCTTAACCGGAGAGCAGTCTTCCTTGGTAGGCAAATGATGGACCACAATGTCAGTATCTAGCCCAGGCATGTCTTCGTAGGACCAGGAGAATATCTCCACATAATCATGTAACATCTGAGTCAATCGTTGCTTCACGCTGAGCTCCAGATTGGCACCAATCTTGACTTCCTTTCTGTCTGCCTCAGTACCCAGATTTATCGTTTCCACTGGCTCTTCGTGTGGTTGAATTTCCCTCTCTTCCTGTAGTAACAGTCTTGCAAGCTCGCCAGGCACTTCACAATCATCTTCACCTTCGTCTTCGGCTAAGTTGATCGGATTTTCGAAGTCATAACTGGCAGTAGCAGTGTCGTTACCAGTGAGATCCAGAGTGGATTGAAACCTGTATGGGTGAGTGTGTGTAAATACAACTGTTTTGCAATATATAAGGAAAGGAAAGAAAGAAAAAGAGCATAATATTTGAAGTGCGAGAAAACGTCCAAGGTCTTTATTCATGATATATGAAATGACAATTAATATGCCCTCACAAATGAAGCCACGGTGCCCCGGGTAAGACACCGGGCCATAGAGTTTCAATTCATTGTTTATTACAAATAACAAAAACAAAGGAATTCATTACTGCGTAACAAAAGTAACAGGTAGGTTGTCTTTTGCAATCCAATTGATAGGTCCATTGTCGGCCGTCGGATAAATCCAGCTATCGAACTCTGATTCCTCCACTTCATCATCATCCCTGATAGCATTCACTCCATGAGCAGGCAGGGGAGCTGTCACCACATTAGGCTTCTCAGGTGCCTCAAACTGTACCTCCTTTGCATCAATAAGGTCCTGCACCTTATTCCTCAGGGCCCAGCAATCATCAGTAGAATGCCCTGGGCTATCAGAGTGATAAGCACAACGAGCATTTGGATTATACTTCGGAGATGCAGTATTCACAACCTTTGGAGCCTCTCTGACAGTCACTAGGTTGGTTGATAACAGTTGCGGCAAGATTTGTGACAAGGTCATACTCAGCCGGGTAAACTCTCTTCTGGGTCTTTCAGCCCTTTGTTGATTGGTTTGCCGAGGAGCGGCAGCAGGCTTAGCAATCACCACCGCGTTGATAGATTGGCGGCGCTCTGGTTTACCTTGTCTTCTAGGCCCATACACAGCACTGGCCTCCTTCTTAAAAGGCTTCTTCTCAGAACTTGAAGATGCACCTTTCTGAATTTTACCGGACTTCATTCCAGCCTCTATCCTCTCCCCAGTCAGAATAAGATCAGTGAACCCTGCAGATGAATTACCGATAAGATGATTGAAAAATGGCCCAGATAGGGTCCCCAAGAACATATCCACCAATTCACGGTCTGTTAACGGAGGCTGCACCCTACCAGCCAGATCCCTCCACTTCTGCACATACTCTTTAAAACCTTCGCCTGATCCTAGCGACATACCCTGGAGTTGGGTACGTGTAGGAGCAAGGTCGGCATTATACTGGTATTGCTTGTAGAATGCAGTGGCCAACTCCTCCTAGTTACGAACCTTGGTTCCATCCAGCTGATAGAACCATTCGAGATGAGTCCCTGAAAGACTCTCCTGGAAGAAGTGGATCCACAAGTTCTTATCCACTGTATACGGCTGAATCTTCCGCACATAAGATTTGAGGTGTAGCTTAGGGCAAGACGCCCCGTCATACTTGGTGAAAGATGGTGCTTTAAACTTGTGAGGGATGATCACACCAGTAGACAAACCCAAGTCTCCGAAATCCAACCCAGGCACCTGTTGGATCTCCATGTCGTTCAGACGGTCTTCCAACTGCTTGTACCGGTCTTAAGCTGGAGGATACTGTTCCTCATTAAAATCAGTCTCATTGTCAGAGACTACCGAACTTGGAGCCCTTCCCCCCTGGGGACTGTCTTTGCCTACAGAAGAACCAGCTTCCTCATTCTGTAGAGTGTTACCAAACCTCCGGCCCGTGTTGAAAAGAACAATTCTCTTCTTCTTCTTCTCCTTCTTCAGGAGCAAAGCCTTCAGCTCTTCTTGACCTTGGGCCAGACCCATGATCAGCTCTTGAAATTGTGCGTTCTGTGCCTGAAGGGCCTTGATAGACATCTCGGTAGACGATTCAGGTTTCATGATGCTGAAATAAACAGCGAAGAACAGTAAGCAACCTAAAAAGAAGAGTACCTGCTATGCACATGATGAATGGAATGCGTATGATTTATGTTTTCAAAGACAATCGGGAATCAACTTTGTAAACAAAAAGGAACACACTTCATTAGATTCAACTTTAAAACTTAAATTGTTCAACAAATTGCCCTTAGGCGTTACATGGAAATACTGAAAAGGGAAATAAAACTATAAAAGAAAATCCAAATCTCCTCATTGATCCCATGGTCTCCTCTTCTCAGTACGGATGTAGTCATTCAGGGCCCGCTCATTCTCCAACTGCTTTGTCAGCTTCTGTATCTTCAATTCCTGCTCATTGAACTTTTCCCGGTAAGAATCCCGTTCTTCTTGCAGTTGCGCCCAAGACCTCTTTAATGTCTCATAATCAGTAGGTATCTGAGGAGGGAGAACAGTTGGGGGAACCCCATCTTTGTCAGGATACTCAAGAATGATAGGTCTGACAGCTTCGTACGGCATACCTAACTTCTGAGCACGAATGTGAACCCATTTGTAGTAGGCTTCCATAGGTAGAGAAGTCTTTGGCCCCAACTCTTGTGGGTCAGCTTTATGAACTCTGTCCCAAGCCTTGATGAACCTCCGACGCAGCTCGTCACTATCCACCTGAAACTCAAAACTGATGTGAGGCACCAACATCTCATGAGGCCCTGCTCCTCTGGCCCTTCCAAACTGACGGAGCGCTAGACATGGATTGTAAGAGATTCCTCCTTGAGTACCAATCAAAGGAACATTAGGGTATTCTCCGCAACGATCAATAACAGCTATCTCATCCAAACCTCTGAGAGTCCAAATGATGTCCTTGTCAGTGAGAGACATTAACCTATGAGCCCCTCCTCTTCCTTCTTGGTTCTTCAGCATGAACTTAGGGAGGTGCGAAATAAACCACCTCACTAACAAAGGGATACAACACCACATAGTTCCTCGTCTTCGGGCCGTACGAGCATAAAGTTGTTGCAGGATGTCACCCAAGAGAGTGGGCACAGGGTTCCGAGACATGAAGATCCTTATGGAAGTGACGTTAATGAAGTTATCAGGATTAGGAAACAAGACTAGACCATAGATTAAGAGAGCCAGGATGTCTTCATATGCCCTAAAGTCCAAGTCATTCCAGAAATTGTTAGCTTTACCAATCAGAAACTTGGCCAAGAAACCCTTAACTCCGCTTCTAGTCAGCTAGTTGTCCATTACTTCTTGATGGGTCAAGGGAAGAGCTGCAGCAACCTCCTCAAGCCTGAGGGTCTTTTCCCAACCAGTGTAGGGAGTCTGATCCAAGATAGGGATACCAAGCAAATCAGAGAACTCTTCCAGGGTAGGGACCAGCTGGAAGTCTTGAAAGGTGAAGCACTGGTACACAGGGTCATAGAACTGGGTCAGGACACTCATCAACTGTTGATCCCGCTTTGCAGTGACTAAACTGAGAAGAGAACCATGCCTCTGGATGAAAGATGTGGTGTTTGGAATTCTGCTAACCAATTCTTCAAGTAACTCAGGTGGGTGAACAAAGTTGAACCGGATAGTATTCCTTCGCATAGGCATCATGATGTCCTACAAAACAGAGCAAAGGTGAAACCCTCTTGTCTTTGAAATGGTCAGTCTTTATGCAGGATGCATGCAATGCTCATGATGGCATGATGTTATGATAAAGCACACCACAAATATTTACAAAGGCAAACATGATAAGGCACACAAGTCACACAAGACAAGCCCTTAGAGTTTAGGCCAGCATGAGGTCTAGGCATTACCCTCTTTCAGTTTGTTGGTTCATACCTGTCCTATCAAAAGTAACCGGGTTCTTAGAGGATCCCAATATCATTGACTACCCTCAACCGATCATAACTCCAGCGTCGCAATCTTTTCTTGCGGCCAGAACCATCACGAGAGTTTAGCCTCAATGGGCGTAGCATACTGCTACTATTCTATTGGCCAAGTTGTGTCATTTAAGGTTCTAAGGTCTGTTGGTGCTTAATGACTCCTCAGAAGACACATATTCTCCTCGTTGCAACACAAGGGATATCGGTAAAGACCAAGGTGCCACACCAACGTAGCCACTGCTTCACCCATGTCGGTCTACGCCGGACAGGTCCCTCACAGCTTATGCTACCTAAACAGGGTATCCCCAGATTCGGGTTAGGATCTATGTATCTCCGATGCAACCCACAATTTAAAGCAAACAAGTCCAAACAATTGAAAACACAGTTATGAACTATCCTAAGGTACACCTCACTTTAAGTAATCCCCACCAGAGTCGCCAGTTCTGTGATCGATGGATCTGAAACTGACTGTTTAACGCTGGTTTCGCAAAATGTCGCGGAAGCAAGAGTCGCCACCGTCTTTTATTTTCTCCAATATGGAAAGGACAAAAGCACAGAAAAATTCCTTTTGAGATTGTTTCTCGGTTCAGGAGGTAGATTTATAGAAAGGGAAGGTGTTAGCACCCTTTCTATCCATGGTTATCCATGGGCTCTTAGATACTTTCTCATTTGTGTTTTCAAAATGTTTGTTTGCTTTTCAAGGTGAGTGGGTTTGAAAAAGTTTCGTTTAAAATTTCAGTTCGACTCTTGTATCAATCCTCAAGAATGTTTGAAAAATTGTTTTTTGAAAGCTTTTTGCAAAGTGTCGGTGTGAAAAAGAAGTTTTGATTTATTTTGAATTTAGAGCAAGTATCTACGAGTCATCTACCTACCCTAAGGAATTAGTCTGTGTAAATGTCCTTAAGATAGTGCCATCCCACCATTGAGAGGTAGGTAGCACCACCGTTGGAGGTGTTCGGGTCAATTCGAGTTTAGGGACAGTGTGGTCACCAGAGCAATAGTAGGACACCTTAGAAGCTACCCCCATGCCATGTTCATGGACATGAGGACTTACTAAAACGTCCTATACTCGACGACCACGTTTCGAAGGGCAAGGCAACAGTGAGGCGTACCCTAGGAGTGGTGTGTGAATTGTGTGTCATTTTCAGTTATATTTGTCTTGTCATGTATTGAGTGAGCTACGTTTCGATTTGATTTGGGCATACATTCTTTCATTTGCTTTAATAGTTTAAAGGTGCAGAAATTGAAATGCGGAAAAATAAAAGTCCTACGCTATTACAAGGCGCGGGTCTACATCGCCAAATTAACAAAGACCCGATTTTGAAAAGAAAAGTGTGGAAAGTAAATGTCCTAATTATCTATTACAAGGCTTTGGGGCAAATACATTATATTCATAAAAGAAATAAAAATAAATGCGCGAAAAGAATTCAGGATCGAGGGTGCGAGGGCGTTGTACCCTTTAAGGAAAATAAATATTGAAATTAAGAAATTAACTAATGATTAAATAAAGAAAAGAACTTATTTTTTGATGTTTTTGTATTTAATGGAAATAAAGAAAATTAATTGGAATTGAAACCCTAATTCTAAGCATTTTTAATTATTAAAGAAAAAGATTCAAGCTTGACCTAATTTACTAATTATTTAATATACATATTTACTTACAAAATAATTAATGGTTAATAATTATAAGAATAAAAATTATTTATTGAGGAAAAAAAAAGGAATGAAAATGCTAAACCTAATTTTTATGTATTTTATTTATTTAAGAAAAAAAACATTAAAATTAAACCTAAAATTAAACTAATTTGGTTATTAGAATTTATTTACAAAATTAATAGAAATTAATATTAATAAAACATATTTTTTTGTTTTATGATTTTCTGGTTTTTTGTGTTATAGAATTTATTTTATGAATTAAATAAAACAATTAACATAATTAAAATAAATAAAAGAAAAGAATAAAAAGAGAGAAAGAAAATGCAAACATGGGGGGGGGGGGGGGGGTAGACCCAATTATGGAGGTTTGTTTGGAGCATTCTTGGCCCACTGAATCAGGGCCCCTTTGACTTTTCCAGCGCGTCTGCACATGGTTGACTGAGGGTGTATGGTGGAGTGCATGACCTGGCCATTGGATGGAGGCTTCTGGGCGCGTGGCAAGCTAGATGGTGGGGCTGCTTGGTGGACCACAGGAGGGCAAGTGTACCTGAATGCATTACAAGGAAAAATATAGAGAAATATGGGGGACCTGGGAATCGAACCCAGGTCCCAATACCTGCATGCCAGCGTGCTAACCAAGTGAGCTAGTGCGTTTGTTTGTTAAGTTAATGGACACTGATCAATATATGCAAAACGTGCAATTATTCTGGAACCAACGAAAAAACGCGCCAATGATTTGAATGCACCACTCACGTTCCTCCACGCATCATCTTCTTCAATTGTTATTTGTTTTGCCTGAAAAAATAAGACTAGATAGCGGGGGTTTTAAACCCCCACTAAATGGTACCTACCAAAATAGCGAATAGAGCATAGTAAAAAAGAAAAAGGGCGTGAGGCATGGGATCTACTCGTTTGGAGCTTCTGAATTCAGTGGTACAAATTTCGTGGCCTAATTTTTCCAGATGAGGGAAGCCCCAAATTCAAACTCCTGAAACCCTAGAATGCTTTCATGGTGGATTTCTGTACTGGCCTTATTAATTCAATTAAAGCATGCCTTAAGCTTCAGAGCACTCATATTAGTCCAAATCAATGATTAAAATTTACAGATAACGCATGGATAATGAAACACGATTATGCAAATTTTTAATAAAAGTAGGACTTTGTTATACCGATTCCTTGTGTATGGAGAGTGGAAAAGGGTTGAGACACGATCAAGAAAGTCCCAGCAAGCCTTTGGAATGGATTGTAGGCCTTGAATCACACTGGAACTATGTTTTCGGTTTCAACCTTTTTTGTGAAAAATGCAAGTTTGGTTCTTATGCTTGAGCGCAACTTTCTTGTTTTTGAGCGTTAGGTTTTGTTTGTGCATATATGAGGAATCATTCTAGGTCAAAAACAAAGCCCATGATCCATGTATTCAATGATTCCATATTTGATTTTTCAAGCATCTTTTTTCAATTTTTTTGTCATGAAAAACATGCCTATTTTGGAAGATCTTGCCTCTTGATGTGGTACACGAAATCCCTAGGCCTTAATGAGAGAATATGCTGCACAAAAAGATTTGGAAAACATGATTTGCTATTTTTGTCATATTTTATTTTAATTAAGTGAATTAATAATAATAAAAATTCAAATAATTAATAAAAAATGATGAAATAACCCCCTTGGATGTCAATGGGTCGTGCATAGCTTTTGGATAAGGATTCATGGAAGAAATTGAGGCCCATTAGCAATTTTGAGGCATTTGAAGCAAAGTTGACTTTTCAAAATTCCCAAAATTTTCCCAACTTCCACAAGTCATATCTTGCTCAATTTTTAAGCTTTGATCATGTTCTTGGACATTTTGGAAAGGCCTTGAATTCCTCTAACCAATGCCTTTGGTCCCATGTCATTTTGATTTACCAATATCAAGTTATGGTCTTTGACTTAAAGTGCCTTTTTGTTGACTTTTGAAAATGACCTATAATGTTGAGATTGATAACTCTTTGTGAGAGCATTTCTTGGACTTGAAGTGTGAAGATGAGTTGTAGGAAATGTCATTCTCTTCAAAATAAGCTTTGGATGGAATTTTTCTGATAAACCATGTGGAAGTTATGCCTTGGTCAATTTGCAGTTGACTTTTCCAACTGTCCAAAAATAGAAACTTTTGCATCTTGAGACTTTTTGAGCCATGCTTTGAGAATCATGATCAAGAATTGATCAAATGATGTTTGTGGCTTCAAAATAAGATGTTTACCAAAAAATTTTACTTTTGACTGTCAAATGACCATTTTGCCCCTGCAGTTGACTGTTGAGCAATTAGGGTTTTTGACTGTGCAATTTTGTGCTGTGAGTCTTGAAACTTGGCATAAGGATGCTTGACAATGTTTATAGGCATGTGGGACTTGTTTGGACCCTTGGAAACTTCAACTTCTTTTCCAGAACCAAAACCCTAATTTTTGACTGTTAGGAGGCCATTGAACTGTGCAACCCTTGAGAGATTTTGAACCTTGATCTTGGAAAATCTTGAAGAAAATGGCAGGGCAAATTTTGGGGTACAACAGAAGGTAATTCTTCCAATGGATCGAAAATATAGAAATTTGGGAAAATGGTCCCCTAAGTGGGAAGGACCTTTCTGGATTATCCAAGCTTTCTCTAGTGGAGCCTATGAGATTGAGGAGTTAAATGAAGATCAAAGACTTCTGAGGGTGAATGGTAAATACTTTAAAAAATATAGACCTATGCTTCAAGAGGTCAAAATAACTAATCTATAGTCACAGTCGAATAAAGAGAATGCCAAAATGGAAATTTAAATTTTCATTAAAAATAGCCAAAATGGATTTGAAGTCATTACAACGAGTGATTACATAGATAAAAGAAACAAGATTCAAAAAGGGAGATTAGCCTTTATCTGAAGGTATTTAATTATTTGTAGTTCTAGAAGACGATCACATAAAGCCTTCGACTGATGGAGGGTTTCAAGCTTAGCATCGAGTGATTGGGCCCAATCAGCGTGTCCTAACCCTTCAGTCAGTTCCTCTTGGCTTTTCGACTCGGTGTTAAAGGCGAGGAGTTCTTATTTCTTTTTATCATTGGCAACAATTTTATCCTCCAACTCTTTTATCTGCACCCTCATTTGAGCAGTGTCTCGATCTATCTCCTCAACCTCTTTCTGTTTAGCCTCTTGGGCCCTCGACAGCTCTTTTACTTTAGAGGCTGATTCGGTAGCAGCGTGCCAGGCAGCAGCTACGTGGTCATTGGTCTCTTCAATTTCACGATCAAGAGTCCTTCGACGATTATAGTCCGCCAACACTTGGTTAATAATGGAGATTAAATCCAAGATAACGCTGGCCATATCTGGAGAAGCAATGAGGAGATCGACAACCCTCAGAGTAGTCTTCAGAAAAGAAGGAGCGGTGGGTTCTCCCTATAGGGTTAGAATTAAATCTCTTTTGAAGATTTGTGCCTTGATCTTCTGAAGTGCCTCATCAAGAGGAGAGGTCGAAGTAGACTTTCCAAACGCAGTCGAGACACTATGGTCAGAGGAACTCTCTCGCCCTTCTAGAATGGCAGTCAAATAGCCTAAAGGATTTTGCTGTTTCAGCAAGGCCAAGTCCTCTTTGGTTCTAGACCCTGTCGAAGGGACACCTTCATTGACAGCAGCAACCACGTTGGCTACATGTGATGGAATTGCTTAAGTGTTTGTAGGATTCTGGGTCCCTTCAGCAGAGCCTTCTCTACCATCAGCTTTTGGAATCCTTTCATCTTGATTCTCCACCTCCAGTACACTTTCCCTCTGTATCACAGCTTCAGCATTAAGGGTATCCTCCTCTTCGGTTTCCTGTATGTCAACCAACGGAGCCCTGATTTCTTCATGATCTCCTATAGGGCCTTCTTCTTTGCCTTCCTTTATGGTTTCATTCTGAAGTTTAGAAGTTTTATTCACTTCATCAGCTGAACTCATGAAGGAGCCTTTTGCTGAAGAAGGCCTATAAGTAGGCTCTCCCTCACTATTTAATAGAGTGGCAGAGCCTTCGACAGGAGTAGGGACTTGGTTGGAGGTGCCAACAGTATCCTGAAGATTAAAAGAAATTTGTTTTTTCAGAGTTCCCACAAAGAAAAAGGTTAGTTCAAGAAGTAAGTGATTATCTGTCGAAGCAAATACCTGAATTGGAACTTCAGCACCAGGGCTGGAATTATCGCTCTCACTGGGATTGTTTAGCATGGCAGCTACTTCTTGCTCAGTAGGCTCTCTGATTACTATAGGTGGAGGCCTCGTAGCTGTAATCTTAATTCTAGTTCTCGGACGAGGCTCAACCGCAGGAGCTGGTTTCTTTAACCTTTATCTCTTCAGAGGAACAGAAGGAGACTCCTCTTCTTCGTCACTAGAGATTTCGATCTCCTGGACTTTCCGTTTTTTGGGGGTAGTTTTCTGAATACCCAGAAAGATAAGTCGAAGAAATCAGTATCCATATCAGATGATCGTAAAGAATAAGGGTATAGAAGAAAGTAAATACCTTGGGCGAAGGGTTAACATAATGGTCTCCCCCTTTAGTGCTTTCAGCAGCCTTCTTCAAAGTGGTCCTCTTAACAGCTATACAAAAAAACGAAGATAAGTCGAGCGTCGAATGAATAAATCTGAGACAAAGAGAAAAAGAAAAGAAGTAATACCTTTCTTGATCCTGTCAAGGACCAGTTTAAACTCCTCACGAAGGTGGTGGGCGAAGTCCTTCTCATCAAAGAACTCCTCATCATAATACTGCCTCCACCACCCTTCAAAATTTCCAGAACACAAAAAATTGAGGTTGAAGTCGAACATGGTTAGTACGGTTCGACCAACGTACCTACCAATATGTTTGGTAGCAGCATCCTCTGAGTAGTCTTTGTTGTAAAATAATAACAGTTTCTCTCGAGGATAAATGGGTGATGGGAGTGACTGGACAATGCCAAATTGTCGAGAGACAAGATTTGGTTGATAAGCAATCAAACTTAATTGATTCTTTTAGCTCTTGAATCTCAGTGGCATGTTTCTAGGTCGAAGAAACGACTCCCACATGCCCACGTATTCTTCTTCCAAGTCTTCCTCCTCAGTCGAAGGAATGGTCTAGTAAACCATTCTGGGTCGACTTTTCGACTGGCAAAAGGAGCCATGGTCGAAACAAAACGTTTGCGCTCCGCAAACATCACCGCGAAGCTTGTGAAGGCCTTTTGAAACTGTTGGCCTTCATCAGTAGGAGTCGGAAAAGCAAGTCTGGTACCTTCGACCCTCCTGTTCAGGATTTCTGGGGCCGCTTCATTGATCTTATTCTTCTGGGGAAGAAAAGATTCGAAGGTGGCATTGAGCCAAAGTTGAAGAAGCCATAAAGGGCCAGAAAGTAGAAACTTTCCCTATATCCTATGACCTTGAGTTGAGTCACACCATTGCTGATGGACTCATATAGGTTGGCCAAAATCAATTCAGCCAGACAGAGGGGGTAGCCATGATGAAGCTGCGTCGCGAGTGTGAGCATTTTCTTAGTGACCTGAAGCGACTTGGTGTAGAAGACAAAACGGGATAACCACATAGCCAGAAAAGTTATATGTTCCACCTCCGACACAATACTGGAGTATTTATCATGGAAGTGGTTGAGGAAGGTGGTGTAGGTGGGTTTGGTAGCTGAAAACCTAATAACATCTTCAGATAGGTCCTCGGGATCGAAATAATCGCCAGTCGGTCGAAGACCGGTAATCGCTGCTATGTCGAAGAGGGTTGGGGTCACCATCTCACAGGGAAGATGAAATGTGAAGTGGGCGCTATCCTAGAAATATAGAAAAGACACCAACATGAGAGGACAATAAGACAATCCTGTCTTCGACAGCATCACCAAGTCTTAAATCCCCATTTCTTTCCAGACAGAGGTTTGTGCCTTCTCCACCTTATTTAACCAATCTGAATACTCTGAAGAGAGATTAGGGAATGATCGAAAGATGCTGGTCCCTTTGTTCATAAATTGAAGGTTAATGTCCTCCGTGGTCTGAGTATGTTGCTGGTTGGTCAGAGTCGCATCCTCAGGATCGTCCCTGGGCTTCTTCGTGCAGCCTATAGGTTTGAGTCTTGGATGAGTGGGGAAGAAGGCACGGTTCTTCATAGGATTCTCGATGCATGTGGGCAAAGGACCGGACATAGCATATATGTCTTCAGTGTACCTAATAGGAATAAGAAGCTGGGAATCATATGCCTCTCTCCTTTCTCTAGTCGTGGGTTCAGAAACGAACCGTGGCCCATCAGTTGAAGCAGGAGAAGGGATGGTAGGAAAGATCTCTAGTTGGCTTTAGATATAAGCAACATTTTTAGGTTTGGGGTTGTTTGGTGCATTAGAAAGGAAAGCCATTTTTGCATATTTGAAAGAAGCGAAGTTGACAATGCAAGGTGTTTTAGGCAGAAGACTTGGAAATACTTATAGTTGTGAAAGTTCCAAATGAAGAGGCTCAAGAGTATTTATAGTCTTCAGAGAGGGTGTGTCTCGTCAAAGCCATTTAATGCTATGAAGATAGTGGGGCATGTGGCGGACCATGAAGCGGTTACCGTGCAGATGATGGGAAACGTTTTGACATGCTTGCCTAGGTTATAGGAATAATGGTCATCATGGCAGCGTGGTAACGACAGTTGGAAAAGACGTCTTGGGAAAAAGAGTAATGATGGGTTTTTGAAAGCGGTAGCTGTTGGAAGACGAAAAGCGCACGTCAGGCCTTTGTGGACAACAAGATAGACAGGTGTCGAACGGAAAGATCAAAGAATGGCTATTTCTTTTGGCATCGAAATAGACATTCTTGAGGGGCAATTTGTTGGCTCCTGAATTCGACACCTACTATATTGGGTCTTTTAGACCAAAAATGGAATAAATAAGACCAAGCTGAAGAATGTTTCAACGTGTGAAATAACTTAGAGAAAATATCTAAGTTACATTTTAGTCTTCGACCAGGACTCACTATCACGATTTCGACTGAGAAGGTCTTATGACCTTCGACTAGAAGAGAATATCCTCGCGTCGACACCAAAGGAGAGGGACATTTGAATTTGAATTATTGGAGGGAAAGGAAGTTTCACCAGTAGCCAAAGGAAAGCAACGTGGATGGAAGCTAGAGGTCGAGGGACATGCAGAGGACAGTTGTCCTCATCTTAGAGCAGAACCACCCCTCAACGATTACATAGTTTTTAGTATAAAATAGGAAATCTGTGTAGTTTTTCCGGGTGTTCAACCTATTGTGCTAGTTACTCAAATATTGTCCAAGTACCCGCTGTGTGAGAAAGGATAAACTGAGAAATGTACGTTGGAAACACCACTTTTCATTAATAAAGTCTTTTTACGTTGCTTTAATCTTATTTTGCCAAGTTACTTTTTCTGCATCTTTACCTGCATTTCTACATTTTTATTAACTTTCTTACTTTCCAAAACCATAAGTATCCTGTCTTTGGTTGAACGTGCGTTCTTCCTAGATTTCTTTTCTTATTTTACATCAACCCAGTATAAAAGTTAGCATATGTTCTGGGATCAATCTGATCGATCCCGCGAGTAACCAAAAGGACTTTCCTTTTTGGAGGATCAACGATTGTTTACCAAAAATCATGGTAAACAACTACAGTAACCAAGAACGTCATGGCGCGGTTTATCCGAAACAATCTGATCTGTTGATATGGTGTCCCAGAAAGGATCATTACGGACAATGGTATAAATCTGAATAACACAATGATCACCAAGCTCTACAAACAGTTCAAGATACAACATCATAACTCTTCTCCCTACCGGCCGAAGATGAATGGGGTTGTTGAAGCGGCTAACAAGAACATCAAGAAGATTGTGCAGAAGATGACAGTGACATACAAAGACTGGCACGAGATGTTACCATTCGCTCTTCATGGGTACCATACCTCAGCACAGACATCGATAGGGGAAACACCCTATTCTTTAGTGTATGGCATGGAGGCAGTCCTACCCATCGAGGTCCAGATACCCTCTCTCAAGATTATGAAGGATGCGGGTTTGAACAAAGATAACTGGATCCAAACCCGACTTGATCAGCTGGATCTAATCAATGAAAAGAGACTTACTGCTATTTTCCATGGTTAGGCGTATGAGAAACGAATGATCAAGGCTTTTAACAAGAAAGTCAGACGTCAAGAATATCAAGTCGGGGATCTAGTGATCAAACACATCATACTACCGCAAGGCGATCCCAGGGGAAAATGGACCCCCACATACGAAGGGCAATTTGTGGTTAAGAACATTTTCTCGGGAGGAGCTATGATTCTAACCACCATGGATGGTGACAACCTTACTCACCCCGTCAATGCAGACATAGTGAAAAGATACTATGCATAATCAAAGACCTGCTAGGTTGACCGGTCTAGGCAAAAATAAGGGCTTCCCGGTGAACCAAAAGGGTTCGGGAAAAAGTAAGGGATGAAAATGAAAAAACTGTATAGTCGGCAAGTCGAAAACCTGAAAAGGCGACTTGGGCAAAAAAGGGTATCCCAGTGGACTGAAAACCCGAAAGGGAGGTCCAGGAAAAAATTAGGGATCAAAGCGTAACACTATGTCTCATTGGATCATCTTGGAACAAGACTTCAGTATCAACTATCAAGCTCGGATGACGCCAATTAATATGATCCACCTTCGACCAAGTAGCAAAGTGATGAGACGCTTGAAGATATAAAGGCAATAGTAGAGTTGGAACTCAATGGGGTTGTTTCACATAGTTGTTTCTGTCTTTTACACAAACTGTAATTACTGTTTTTTCGGAGGCATTTTCTTACTAGAGCGTCAGCCTCTTTGTACAAAATGCCTATTACAGGCCAACTTCAAAAATCAATACAATTCATTTCTATAAGAAATTTCAAATTGTTTTTATTTTTCTGTTTTGTTTTGCAAGAACGTCCAATGTTTCATTTTTGATATATGCGTTTGAAAATAATTGCTGATCATAAATATTTACATAAGAAACAAAAGACGATTACTCGTAATTCCAGGAACAGGGACAAACAAGAAGTGCCCAAACCTTACAGTTATTCTGCCCATCAAGTGCCGGGATGGAGCCAACTCGAGAACATGAGTAGTGATACATACACTACCCACAGAGTGAAAAGTACCCAAAGACAGTGATGTTAGCTTTCCAAATAGGACATAACTTTCCCCAGCTAAGGTTCGCAATCGCGAGCGAGTCGACAAATTTATCCCCAAGCAGAGATTATTTCTCTCACAAGCAGAAATTCAATCTCCAACAAAATTCATTATCACTACCAACGGAAATTCATCCCCAGCTGAGTTATTTCTCCAAGACAGCAGATCTGTCAACAGAGTATCTCTTCTTCGACAGAGTTATTCCCTGCAGAGTTATCCTCAGACAGGTTCTCTTCCAGAAGAATATTCACCAGCCAAATGGATGCGAATCCCCAGCACAGTCATCTTGGCTCACCATCCCCAACAGAAGTACAGGAACTATGGTTTTTTATAGCAGTCATGGATTTATTTTCCCGGATTCAGATTATTATGTCAGCATTTCATGTTCATACATCATGACATGTGCATACATCACATATAATATAGTCTCATTTATTTTGAGAACATCATTATACAATGCATCTCATGCATCGCACATAACTAACCCTATATTTCTTTTCGAAAAACAATTATTATCAACAACTTCCAACAAGTCCATGATCAACACTCGAAGCTAAACAGAGTAATCATCGATGCAACAAGAACAACCTTACCCAGGTTCCCTCTGCAGTTTTATCCAAACTCATTCCGAAGCAGCCATACTATCCAGGCTTTTTTTCTCATATCGAAGTAACCCTACAATCCAGGTTCCTTCCAATAGCCCTACTACCCAGGCTCTCATATCGAAGTAACCCTACAATCCAGGTTCCTATCCCATAGCCCTACTACCCAGGCTCTCATATCGAAGTAACCCTACTATCCAGGTTCCTTCCCATAGCCCTACTACCCAGGCTCTCATTTCAAAGTAACCCTACTATCCAGGTTCCTTCCCATAGCCCTACTACCCAGGCTCTCATATCGAAGTAACCTTACAATCCAGATTCCTTCCCATAGCCCTACTACCCAGGCTCTCATATCGAAGTAACCCTACAATCCAGGTTCCTTCCCATAGCCCTACTACCCAGGCTCTCATTTCGAAGTAACCCTACAATCCAGGTTCCTTCCCATAGCCCTACTACCCAGGCTCTTATTTAGAAGTAACCCTACTATCCAGGTTCCTTCCCATAGCCCTACTACCCAGGCTCTCATATCGAAGTAACCCTACAATCAAGGTTCCTTCCCATAGCCCTACTACCCAGGCTCTCATATCGAAGTAACCCTACAATCCAGGTTCCTTCCCATAGCCCTACTACCCAGGCTCTCATATCGAAGTAACCCTACTATCCAGGTTCCTTCCCATAGCCCTACTACACAAGTTCTCATTTCGAAGTAACCCTACTATCCAAGTTCCTTCCCATAGCCCTACTACCCAGGCTCTCATATCGAAGTAACCCTACAATCCAGGTTCCTTCCCATAGCCCTACTACCCAGGCTCTCATGTCAAAGTAACCCTACAATCTAGGTTCCTTCCCATAGCCCTACTACCCAGGCTCTCATATCGAAGTAACACTACAATCCAAGTTCCTTCTCACAACCTTACCATCCAGGCTTTTATATCGAAGTAACCCTACTATCCAGGTTCCTTCTCATAACCCTACTATCCAGGCTTTCATATCGAAGTAACCCTACTATCCAGGGTTCTTCTCACAGCCCTACTATCCAGGATTTTATATCAAAGCAGCCCTACTATCCATGCTTTTTCATATCGAAGCAACCCTACTATCCAGGTTCCTTCTCACAGCCCTATGATCCAGGCTTTCATATCGAAGCAACCCTACTATCCAGGTTTCTTCTCACAACCCTACTATCCAAGATTTCATCTCGAAGTAACCCTACTATCCAGGTTCCTTCTCATAACCTTACTATCCGGGTTCTTCCTCTTATCCCTAGACAACACTCCACAACACTGTCAGACCGGGATCTGATCAAACACACTTGATTTCACATTTCCCCAGTAAGTCACGATGCAACATATACCCTGACCAAACACACAGTTCACTTCCGCTTCCCAAACCGGAATTATTCCCCAGTAGAGTAACAGACAACTGAAGCTCCTAAAACTCTATTTCTCCCAAGACAAAGACCGGCATTCCCCGACGAAGTCCTCCTCAACAATAGGTATACAGGATCTCGTAAAGGAATCTCTAATGCGATCAACACCTATTCGGATGGAATCTTTAAGCCCATATTTCGTCATCAACTTCCAAATGGCATCTATAAGCCCATTCCCGATATTACAAGTCAAGTATCACTTCATGCGAGTGCAAATTTTTGGGCACTCTAGTGTTCAATCATCTTCCACCTTCAGATCACGAAAGGCAGACGAGCCAATCTACATCTCCAGGTTTAAGAAGATTGAACAGGGGCAGCTGTTGTACCCCAAAATTTTCCCTCCCATATCTCTCAACAAATGTTAAGTGAGGTCCCCAAATTGCTCAAGGAAGTTCAAGAGTTGATCAAACAAACTCTCTCCTAAGGCAGTCTATCTCAAATTAGGGTTTCTATTTCCATCAAGATGTATGAACCACAAAGGACTCAAATTCTCACCATTATCCTAATATGTTCTCAAGATCATCCATGTCAAGTTTCAAGCCTTGCAGAAGAAATTTTCTCAGTCAATTGCTCAAATGCCTGAAAATCGACTATGCTAGGTCAAAAGTCAACTATGGCCCATATACAGTCAAACCTAAAGATTTTTGGTCAACATCCTAATTTTGAAGTATTATCCATCATTTAATCAAGGATTGATCATGATTCCTCAAGGATTGCTCATAATTCATCAAAACCCAAAAGTTGCTAAATTAGGGTTTGTAGGAAAAGCCAACTCAACTTTGACCAAGCATAACTTTCTCATACTTTATCAGAAATGACCCATCTAAAGCTCATTTGAAGAGGATGCAATTCCATACAATTCATCTTCAGCTCCCAAGTTCAGAATATGCACTCACAAAAAGATATGAATTTTGATATTATAGGTCATTTTGAAAAGTCAACAAAAACACCTTTTGGGTCAAAGCTTCATACACGAACATGGAAGACTCAATTGAGATGAGAACAAATGGAATGCTTAGAGGACATCCTAAGCTTTCTAAAAAGTCAAAGAAAACCTCTCTAGGGTCAAGATTGAGAGAGTTATGCATTGGCCAAGTTGACATTTTTTTGCAAAGTTGCCAAAAGACAAATGTGCTCAAATTTGCATTTTTTTGTCAAATGGGCCTAGTTTTTCATGATTGAATCTTGCTTATGACATGGTCCACGACCCAAATCCTCACTCACATGTTATTTGCTTCATTATTTATTTTATTTTGATTTTTTATTTATTAAAAATTGAATTAAAACAAATAATTGGTAAATAATAGCAAATATTTGTTTTGATTGGATTTTTTAACAGAATCACAAGCTCATCATGTTGGAAGATCAGAATCAAATCATATCCATGGAAATTGGAATAAAAAGAGCATGATTAGGCCAAAATTGGAAAGATATCATATACCATGAAGACCAAATCAAATCTTCATAATGGACAAGATTCAGCTCTTTTTTGTGACCTAATGTGTTGCATTACATATACATCACATAACCAAGGCAAGAAAAAGAGGTTAACAGTCGTGCAGAGCAAGAGCAAAACTGAAAAAATTCAAGAGAAAGTGGTGATCCAATATCCATCCTAGAGGCCAATTCAAGCCATTCTCACAATACCAACAGACTCCTGGACATCTCCAGAAGGGATTTCAATCAATTGCAAGCCTTCTCACGCCTGGAATCGTAAGTACAAAGGCCACAGTTTGTCCCAAAAACTATATTTTGTTTTCATTGATTTACGCATCATTTTCACATTTGATTCATATATTCTTGTTTATCATTAAGTTTGCAAGCTGTTGGTATTGTTTAATTGCGTTTTTAGTACAGGAATCAGGATATGCCATTGTTAGGGTTTCTTGATTTGTTTTAGGGCTTTGCAGTATAGGCTAAATTGGGCTTGGATTCTGGTACCATGATACTCGTGAGGGTGAGACGAGTTGATTGCTACCTTTGAATTTCATTTATATTGCTTGTAGAGAATTTTTGAGATGAACAGGTCTGTAGCTACAGCGAAGCAACCGTAGGTAAAAGTTCTGTTACCTAAAACGATGGTTTGGGGAAGAAGATGAGGCGTGGCACTCTTGGATTGGTTGGTTTGAATGTTAGAGATTTTTTCTGAATATGTCCCTTGATTTGATTATATTAATTGTTTCCATTATATTAACAAACAAGAGAGAAAACTCAGTTGGCAAGCAGGTGTTGGAAACGTGCATAAGGACCTGGGTTCGATCCCTAAGTCCCAATATTTGTTTCATATAATTTTGCTTCACATAATCAGGTACACCACATGTCCAAACATCCACCATGCAACTCAAGATCCAACCATTAAATGCATCTTCAGCCAAGATCCAATGCCTTTCCATTGAAGGTCCACCATGTGCCCCAGGCCAACGTATGCATCAGATTCAGCGAAGTCAAAAGGGCTTGGATCTATTGGGCCCAGAATTTCAACAACACACCCCCTCTTTCAGCATTACAACCAGGCCCATCTTCTCTCTTTTCTTATTTTCTTTTATTTAATTCTTTTAATTTTCCTTTTAATTCTTTTAATTGACAATTAATTAATTTTTTTATAAAATCAAGAAATAAAAAAATTAGAATTAGGTTTTTTTATCAAAATTAACTTTGTTAATTTAATTCAATTAGTTTAACTTAGGGCAACTTTAACATTTTTTTATATAATTAAAACTAATTAGCGAATTAGGTTAAACTCTTGATTTAATTTTATTTTTTTTCTCTTTTTCTCAAATAAACAAAACATGATTTAAAAAATACGAATTTAGGATTTTCTTTTCAATTTAATCATGTCATTATTTTCTTAAATCACAAAACATGATAAAAAACATTTTTTCTTTAGTCAATCGCAAATAGGTTTAGTCAAGGGTTAAAACCCTAGTCGTTTTGTATTTGATTCCTCGCGCGCTTATTATTTCTTTCGACAATATTTTTGTAACTGCTCACTGGTTTGTAATAGTTTAATTTAGGACTTTTACTTATCGCTTTTCCCCGGGTTTTGGCTATGTAATTAATCCCCCTCCCCGAAGCCTTGAAATAGCGTAGCTTTACTTCCTCGCATCTTAATTTTTGCAAATATTTAACTGTTTATATGTATGCTAATAGGATTGTATGACAAGAATGCATGACAAATTAATAAGGTTAGAAAACCCTAATATGCAAAGATAAATAGTTGAAACCAATCACTCACACATATCACTCTTAGGGTATACTCTCACTTCGGTTGCCTTCGGTAAACGATCATTAAGTATATGGTGTCTTAGTGGTTGCCCTCCTGTCTAAAAAGATCAAATGTCCCGTTCGAATATCGCCTCGGAAATGTTGCCTCGGAAATGTTGCCTCGAATACGATCTTAAGACTCTAGGGTTATTACTAAGATGTCCTAACATTGCTTTAGTGATCGTACGTCCCTTTCGAGTTGACCCTTACAATTCCAACGATGGTGCTACCTATTCCTCAATAGTAGGATAGCGCTGTCTAAAGGAAACAAGAATAGAAACGATCTTTTTTTGAGTAAGTAGATGCTAGTAGGTACTTACTGCAATTAAAACTTTTCACACTTACACATTTTAAAACAACTTTCAAAACAAACTTCGTCACACTCTTGAGGACTGATACAAGGGTTATCACGAAGTCAAACTTTTCAAAACAAAGCACATACATAAGCAATTTAAAAAGATGAGCAAGTACCTAAGAGCCCATGGAAAACCATGGATAAAAAGGGTGCTAACACCTTCCCTTTCTATAATCTACCCCCCGTACTCAGAATATCTCGAAAAAAGATTTTTTTTTCTGTACTTTTTTCCTTTCCAATTGGATGAAATAAAAGTCGGTGGCGACTCTTGCTTACCGCGACATTTTGCGAATATAAAATGCAAACCAGTATTAAACAATCGGTTCTGTCACCGTATCACAGGCAGCTTTAACCCACTTCGTGAAGTAATCAATGGCCACTAGGATGAAGCGATGCCCATTGGAAGCGGTAAGTATAATCTCTCTGATCATATCAATGCCCCACATTGCAAAGGGACAAGGAGCTGTCAAGACGTTCAAAGGAACCAGAGGTACATGCACCTTATCAGTGTAGACCTGGCATTTGTGACAAGTTCAGGAATGCTGATAGCAGTCTGCTTCCATAATGGACCAATAGTATCCTGCCCGTAGGATCTTTTTAGCCATGATATGTCCACTCGAATGGGTCCCGAAAGTACCTTCGTGTAGATCTGTCATAATCCTCTCTGCTTCTCTCTTGTCTATGCACCAAAGTAAAGTAGAGTCGTTGTTGCGCTTGTAGAGGGTTCCAATACTTAGGAAGAACTTTACGGCGAACCTTCTCAGAAACTTCTTATCATTGACAGATGCCCCCTCGGGATACTCTTGAGCCTCGAGATACCTCTTCACTTCATAGAACCAAGGTTTGTCTGCTACTTCTTCAGTGTCAATCTCATAGCAGTATGATGGTTCATCCAACCTCTCAATAGTGATCCAAGGAGCCTCGTTGTCCCACTTGACCTTGAACATAGATGACATGGTAGATAGGGCGTCCGCTAACTGATTCTCTTCTCATGGAAAATGTTCAAAGGTGACATCTTCAAAGTGTGGAAGCAATGAAAGCACATGTTCTTTGTACGGGATGACATTCGGGTGCTTCGTATCCCACTCTCCTTTGATTTTACTTATTACCAAGGATGAATCCCTGAAAATTCTTAAGAACTTGATCCTCAGGTCAATAGCAGCTTTGAGACCCATGATGCATGCTTCATACTCCTCCATGTTGTTGGTATAGTTGAAACATAATCTGGCGGTGAAAGGAGTATGACAACCTTCAGGAGATATAATTACAGCACCAATACCATTGTCGAGTGCGTTCGAGGCTCTGTCAAAAACCATAATCCATCAGGAACCTTCTTCAGGTCCTTCATCCGGTCCAGGTTCTTCATAGTCAGTCACTAGAATAATATTCTCGTTTGGAAACTCAAAATTCATGGACTGGTAGTCATCCACAGCCTGATGAGCCAAATGATCAGCTAGTACACTTCCCTTGATTGCTTTCTGGGTCGTGTATCGAATATCGTATCCGGTCAGGATCATTTGCCATCTTTCTATTCTTCTAGAGAGAGCGGGCTTCTCAAAGATGTACTTGATCGAATCCATCTTAGATATCAGAAAAGTAGTGTGGGTCAACATATATTGTCTCATTCGACGAGCATCACATGCCAAAGCGCATCAAGTTTTCTCGAGCAGTGAGTATCTTGTTTCACAGTCGGTAAACTTTTTGCTAAGGTAGTATATTGCGTGCTCTTTTCGACCAGACTCGTCATGCTTCCCAAGCACACACCCCATTGAATTATCTAATACTGTTAAGTACATTATCAAAGGTCTTTCTTCAATTGGAGGCATCAGAATTGATGGTTCTTGAAGGTATTCCTTTATTCTTTCCAAGGCAGTCTGGCATTCTTCATTCCACTTTACCACTTGATCTTTCTTCAGGAGTTTGAATATTGGCTCACAAGTAAGAATTAAATGGGAAATGAACCTGTAAATGTAATTCAGTTGTCCCAAAAAGCCTTTGACCTCCTTCTCAGTGCGAGGAGCCACATCTCTTGTATGGCCTTTACTTTGGCAGGGTCTACTTGGATGCCCTTGTCACTGACAATGAAACCTAGAAGTTTACCAGACCTTACCACGAAGGTGCACTTGTTTGGATTCAACCTCAGCTTGTACGTCTTCAACCTATCAAATAACTTTTGTAGATAATCAATGTGCTCTTCCTCAGTTTGAGACCTGGGTATCATGTCATCCACATATACCTCTATCTCGTGGTGAATCATGTCATGAAACAAAGTGACCATGGCTCGATGATAGGTTGCCCCGACATTCTTTAATCCAAATAGAATCACTTTGTAGCAGAAAGTGCCCCATTGCATGACGAAGGTTGTCTTCTCCATATCCTCGGGTGCACCCTTGATCTGATTATAACCAGAGAAACCTTCCATGAAGGAAAAGATCTTGTGATGCACGGTATTGTCAACCAGAACGTCGATGTAAGGGAGTGGAAAGTCATCTTTGAGGCTCGCCCTGTTCAAATCTCTGTAGTCCACACACATCCGTACCTTACCGTCTTTTTTAGGCACTGGAGCTATGTTGGCCACCCATTGGGGATAAGAGGTGACGACTAAGAAACCAGCGTTGAACTGCTTCATAACCTCTGCTTTGATCTTCTCTGACATTTCAGGGTGCATGCGACAAACCTTCTGCTTTACCGGAGGGAAATCTTCTTTAGTAGGCTGACGGTGAACCACAATATTCGTATCCAGTCCTGGCATGTCTTTGTATGACCAGGCAAAGATCTCCAGATAGTCATGCAACATTTGTATCAACCGCTATTTGACATTAAGCCCCAGATTTTCGCCAATCTTTACTTCTTTTCTGTCTACCTCTGTGCCCAAGTTTATTGTCTCAACTGACTCTTCACTGTATAACGCTTTCTTCCTGCTATAACATTCTAGCAAGTTCTCCGGGTACCTCACAATCTTCCTCACCTTCGTCCTCGGCTTGGTTGATCGAATTTTCGAAGTTATAACTGGAAATTGCAGAACTGTTATCAATGGGATCCAAAGTGGATATGGATCTGCAGTTTGATACGTGAGTGTGTGTAAGAGCATAGCTGTATAGACAAAGTAAAAGTAGAAAAGAAAAACAGAGAGCGCAAAATTTGTATGCATAAATGTCCAATGCTTTATTGATGCCATATGAAAGTGAAACATGATAACCCTCACAAATAAACCAATGTGCCCCGGGTAAGACACATGACCATAAAGTTATATTATTTATTACATATCCAAAAAAACAAGAAAGACAATTACTTCTAAACAAAAGTAATCGGTACAAAATATTTTTCCGTCCAGTTACTGGGTCCACCATTAGTAGTCGGGAAGATCCATCTGTCCATGTCATTGTCACCATCTCCGTCTTCTACAACGTTGACCCCATGATTGATGATGCGTAGGGGAGGTCTTCCAGCACGAGCACGTAGAACAACCTTTTGAGCCCCTGAAGAGAAACCCAAACCAAATTTATCAGACTTGTATGGAATATCAGGGATTTGACCTCAGATGGTAGACCCACTTCTTCGACAACCGCTTTTGCATCCTTGAGAGAAGCCATCTTCAAGGGAGGTCTGGTGATATTTGGCACATTGATAATAGTTTCAGTTGCAGCCAGAGTCTGAGGTGCCTCTTCAAAATTCTGGCCTGGAGTCTCGATGAACTCACCATCCATTTCCACATATCTGAAGGAATTCGGGTGAGTGACCATGTATTCTTCTTTGCTGTGCACAGTGATAATTTTCCCTTTGACCGGGTATTTAATCATCTGATGTAGAGTGGATGTAACAGCTCCAGCCCCATGTATCCAAGGGAGCCTAACAAACAAGAATAAGATGGCCTGATATCCATCACATAGAAGGTAGAGCCGAAAGTCTGAGAACCAACCTTGATGGGGACGACCATCTCCATGTGCACCATTCTCTTTGAACCGTCAAAAGCCCTCACTACAATACTGCTGGGCTTCAAAGTCAAACCTTCATAGTCTAGTCTATCCAGCATGTTCTTAGGAAGCACATTTAATGATGAACCAGTATCTACCAGGACATGGGCCAAAGTAGTTCCCTTGCATTCGACAGAGACATGTAATGCATCATTGTGCTTCCTCCCTCTAGGAGTCAAATCAGCATCAGAAAAGCCCAAACCGTTATCAGTCGTCAAACTAGCCACACAATCTTAGAATTGGTCAGCAGAGGTTTCCTGGGGAACATGGGCAGTTTTCAGGAATTTCACCAAAGCCTTCACATGAGCTTCAGAGCACAACAACAAGGCTATCATAGAGATCTTTGAAGGGGTCTGTCCCAGCTATTCGAGCACATTGTAGTCGCTTTTCTTGATATTTTTAAAAATTTCTTCCATTTCTTTCTTGGAAGCCTCTGGGAGAGATATCGAATGTGCCTTCATCTGGACAGGCTCAGCCAATATGTCTTTGCCCCGAGTCTCGGTCGACTCAGTGATAGGGATGTCAACAGGGGTGATCACAGGGATTGTAGTAGTAGTATCAGCAAGAATGAAAGTAGGAATGATCATAGGACCAATAACAGCTTTCAGAGGATAAATCTCAGGGGAGAACACTCTTCTACTTCTGGTTATTTTGCTGGTTCCCACAATGTTGCCAATGTCGGGGTCAGCCTTCTCGAAAACCTGGTCTTCATCAGCCAACCAATCTTGCTTGATGCCGTGGTAGTAGATGTCACCCCCATAGTTCCAGGGAACAGTTTTGTCTGAGGAGTATGGGATTGGCCCTAGCATAGTAATTATCAGTGGAGTAACCTTCGGAACAGATGTAATCCTGACGGGTCTTTTGGTGGAGACCCTGGGAGGATTGGCGGAAATGGTTAATATCGAAACATCTTTGCAAGAAATGGTTGGAACGAGATTCTTCTCAAACAAAATATCTCTATCATCCATCAGGTGCTGAACACACGCCTTCAACAAATGACAACCAGTCTGTAGAGATAAACAGAAGTGGCAACCTTCGCCACTACCCGAAAATAAACCGACCTTCAATAAGTTCCACTTTGCAGTCATAAGAGGAGTAACAAGCTCTTCAACAATAGTAACAAACATGTCATCCTCAATAGCGTTAACACCACGACCGTGCTTGGGCATAGAAGCAGTGATAACATTTGGAATTTCATGGGAGTCTGTTGTACCCCAAAATTTACCCTCTCACTTATCAAGATTTTTGCTCACAAGATCTCCTTGGGCTCAAGACTGCACTAGGGTTTGATCAGCTCAAGACACCTCCTTATGCACTGATGAACCAAAACTAGGGTTTCAGTTTGCACAAAGATTTTTGAACCTCCTATGCCCCATATTATTTTCATGGATCATTATGGACCCCCAATATTACTCATGTCAAGTTTCAAGCCTTGGATCAGTCAATTGAGCAGTTGACCTAAAAATCAATTGTATTGGGAAAAAGGTCAACTATGACCAATTTATAGTAAAACTTCATAATTTTTGATCCACATCAACATTTTTAAACTCATATGTATCATTTTATCAAGTTTGGACCACAACTCCTCAAGAAATTTGATCAAATCTCCAAAAGGGCAAAATGCTCAAAATTAGGGTTTTGACTGAGAAGGGGCAATTTTTGATTTTTGACCTAGCAAATGATCAATTGGTTTAAGGCATGATCTCAAGAGTCCAATTGCATAATTTTTACCTAATGGCATGGTTCAAAACATTGCAAGCCCATTGGATTGACAGATGAATTTTTCAGTCAACTGATCCAAAGTCAACTGTATACTGAAAAGTCAAACTTTGACTTTTTGGTCAAATTCAAGTGCCAAATATCATAATTCATAAAAACATGTCAAAATATGAAACTTATTAATCAATAAATCAAAAAGTCAAGGTTTCATTTTGAAAAGTAAAAATTTCTAAACTTAGAAATTTTTCTAAGTGTTGAAAGTTTCTTATTTTTTCATAACTTTGAGCAAATTTTTCACCATGATGTAAAGTGATTCAAGAGAAACTTCCAACATGAAAGTTGTAGATCTCCATGAAATATACAACTTTTATTTACACAACTCCTTCCAAAAATTCTTGGATCTCAAGTTATAATTTTATGAACATGTGGTCATGAAACTAAACACTTAGTGAAATTTTGCCCTAATTTGGTCAGGATTTTGACCCAACTTCATGGCACTTTTTCATATAGTTCCAAGTAGAATCTTCAAAAGAAATTCAAAGATGGTTTGTATAGCACATTGCAAGATTTCCAAAATGTCCAAGAACTCCTTGATATCATTCTTGAGTAGGGAGAATCGAAGAGATGAAGTTAGGGTTTTGTCACTTGAATTACAAGTTATTTTTTATGAACACATGAACCAAATCCATGCTAGGCTGCATAATATTTGCTTTTCAGGCCTCAAACTTATTTGTCACTCCATAATTAAATGTTTACACAACTGTTAGGGCTTTGATCCAAGTAATTGAGCTATTATCCAAGTTGCATTTCCATTAATGGCACAAAGTTAACATTGCCATTCTTGTAAAGCAAGCTTTTTGCATAAAGTTTATTCTTGAGCCTCTAACTTGTCCTTCTGATCACACTCTATCCACAAAGTCAGAAGCAAGCTTGTTTAAAGCATAACCACTCTATCTTAGCAAGTACACAAGGCTTTAAAACTTGAATTTCTCAAAAATCACATGTTATGCATAAACTTGTGATTTTGAATTCTGATCAACAAGAGGTATCCAAACTTGTTGCTTATAAATAGAGTCACTATTTATGATCTAGAGGACGAACTTAAGCACCCTGAAATACACCAAAACTCTCTCAAATCAGAAATTGCCCAAAAACTCCATTGTTGCACAGTTTCTGACCTTGAACATCAAACTCACATTTCCCTCGTGTGTTTCTTGGCCTTTTAGTTTCTAAAGCTTCCTTACATAAGGTGTAACCTATCCCTATCCCTGTTTCATTACTATAACACCATTTACCATATCCCCCATAACCAAAAATAGAGCATTCCACATTGACTTCTCCAAGTCATTTCAGCCACTCTCAACTCAAGCAAACCATTGCATTAGCTTCCTAGGACCTCAAGGAAGCTAACCTGATCATCACCATCACTTGAAACAAGCTCAAACTCAAAACACGGTTTCCAGTTTTGAGGTAAGTTTTCTCAACTTGGAACTCTTTATACAGGCATCCTCAATAGTTTATTTGTGAACAAAACATGTAGATATCATTGCCCTGAAGCTAACCATGTTCATAGTTTCCATTGATTTTGCTTGAGCTTAGAGAATTTTGAAACTAAAACTTTTGAAATTTTTAGGGTTCAGATTAGGGCCAGTAAAATTCATACTTATCTTTGATCTATAGCTTTAATACTTTACATTTCTGGAATCGTGAGAAAATATGCTACAAGTTTCATGTTTACAGTTTTCATTTTTGATGAGAAATGAGCAAGTTACAGTTGGTCTGGCTGGAGGTTGAAGATGAAGTCATCAGGACGCGTTTTGCCTTGTATATTTATTGTTTTGCTTATGTTAAAGGATGTATAGCCACCCCAGTGGTAAAAGCGTGCGTCTGTAACCTATGGGACATGGGTTCGAGCCCCAATGGCACCCTTTTACATTTTTTACATGTTTTACAATTCTGACTTTTTTTTGTTTGCAGGGCGCTGGGCCTCTTTGGGCCTGGCTTATTTTTCTTATTTTTGCTAGCTAGCCCCCTGTTTCCTATTGGCGCCCCTGGCCCAAATTTATTTATTTTCTTTTTTATTTTTCTTAAATATATTTTCTAAATACTAAAAGAATCATAAAATACAAAAATGATAGGTTTATATTTTGACTTAGCTTATTTTATTTTTCTCACAAAAAATATTTTTATTAACTATACTTTATCTATTTTTTATACTTATTATCTTGTAAATATAATTAAAATTAGGTTATTAGTTATTTTCTTTCATACTAATTTAAATATATTATTTTTGATATAAAAAAGACTAGAAATATTTTATAATGCTTTTAAGATAAAAATACCAAAAAATACATTTTTCTTAAACTTATTTTCTTTTGATTAACTAATAGAACTAGGGTTTTATTTAAAATCTTTTCTTAATAAAATTCAAATTGAATTAATTATTTTCTTTATTTAATTAGGTTAAGACAAAATCCTTTTTTCATGAAAATCAAACAAAGATACATTTTCTTTACATCTTGCATTTTTTGTACATTTATTCATTTTGTACTTTGCATTTATTTATTTCCTTGTACATTGATATCAATTCAATATGGTTGTAATAGAATAATTAGGCTTTAAATTCTTGCAATCCCCATTCAATTTGTACACCCCTCCCCATAAATGTTATAATAGCGTAGTAACTTTAAATTTCGTAATTTATCGCTTTTATATAACATGCTAGTAATTAGGGTTTGTATAGAAAAACTAAAACCAATATTTAGAAAACCCTAATTCAAGACAAAAACCAGCATGAAAATAATACACTTGCACACAAGCACCCCTAGGGTTATTCCACTTGGTTTCCTTATACAAAATGGCCATATTACGCATGTAAGGTATCTTAGAAAAAAAACAAGCAAAATACAAGATCATAGTCCCTCGATGACGCTATCTAAGCTGCCTTTCAAATGATTTTAGTCCCTAAGAAGAATGCTAAGATACATTGCAACATTTCTAATCATGGTTATAGGATGACCCACGCCCGTCTCGTTTACATCCAAAGATAGGGTTGCTTACCAAATAAATGGTAAGACAACAATGTCAAAGGAAAAGGAAAAGGAAAATGAACAAGAAAGACTTTTGAGTAGGTAGAATGCTCCTAATTACTTGCTCAATTTCAAACAAACATCCTTGATATTTTCAAAACAATAACCTACACTTTTAAAACATCTTACAAAATTGAAAACATTTTTCAAAAGATCAACATCTTTGTATACATTCTTACGAACGAGAATCATTACAAAGATTGCCTAAACAATGGCCTCTTTACAAAATACTTTAAAAAATCACATAAAGCACAATCTCAAATAAAAGCAAGTGATCTAGCAAGTAACTAAGAGCCCATGGAAAACCATGGATGAAAAGGATGCTAATACCTTCCCTTTTTATAATCTATCCCCCCAAACTCAATAAATAGTCTCAAAGGTCTTTCCTATGCTTTTTCATCTTTCCTTTTGGATAAAAGAAAAGTCGGTGGCGACTGTTGCTAACCGCAACATTTGCGATAAAACGCAAATCCTTCAAGTCAGTTCTCCCACCGTATCACAGTGTCAAACTCAATTTCCTTCGCCTCGAGAAGGTCTTGTACCTTATTTTTCGAAGCCCAATAGTCGTTTGTATCATGACCTGGACTTTCCGAATGATAAGCACAGCGAGCATTTGGATTGTAGCGGGGGGAGGTAGTGTTGGGATTCTTTGGCGCTTCTCGCAAAGTTACCAAGTTAGATTTCAACAAATGAGGCAAAACTTCGGATAAAGTCATATTTATCCGGGTGAACTGTCTTACTGGCCTTTCTGTTCTCTGCTGATTATTCCTCTATTTAGTGGGTGCAGGCTTAGGGATCATGACAACCCCTACCGTTGGACGCTGTTCAGTTCTGTCCCGATTCTTTTAATTGAACACAACACTAACCTCTTTCTTCCCTGCAAATGGATTCCTTAAGGAACTGGAGGATGCTTCCTTTTGGATCTTACCACTTATAATTCCATCTTCCACTCTTTCCCCTGTCAAGATTAATTCAGTAAAGTCGAATGAATAGCTTCCAATTAGGTGATTAAAGAATGGACCAGACAGGGTTCCCAAAAACATATCCACTAACTCCCTATCAAACAGGGGAGGCTGGAGTCTTCCTGCTAAGTCCCTCCACTTCTGAGCGTAGTCTTTGAAGACCTCACTTGAACCCATAACCATACTTTAGAGTTGAGTACGGGTGGGAGAAAGGTCTGCATTGTACTGATACTGCTTATAGAAAGCAGCGGCCAGGTCTTCCCAATTATGGATGTTGGTCCTCTCCAGCTGATAGAACCAATCTAGCTGAGTTTTGGATAAACTATCCTAAAAGAAGTGGACCCATAAGTCTCTGTCAGCAGTGTGAGGCTGTATCTTTCTCACATAAGATTGGAGGTGCATCTTGGGACATGAAACCCCGTCGTACTTGGAAAACACTGGCACCTTGAACTTTGGTGGAATGATAATCCCAGACACCAAACGCAGCTCTTCAAAGTCCAGCCCAGACACTTTCTGAATCTCCATTGCACTCAGACGCTCTTCTAGCTGTTTGTACTTTTCGTCGGCCGAAGGATACTACTCTTCATTGTAATCAGTCTCATTATCAGATTCCCCCGGTCTAGGGTCTTCCTCTCTTGTCTCACCCTCTTGGTTATCTCCTTCTTTGGATGAAGAGGTCAGATCAACCACTTGCTTTAATGGTCCCTTGAATCTTCTTCCCAAATTTACCACACCATTTGTCCTCCTTGGCTTCTTAGTCTTGTCTTTAACAATCAGGGCTTTCAGTTCCTCTTGCCCTTTGGCTAGAGCCATGGTCATTTGTTGGAACTGTGCATTCTGAGTCTGTAAGTCCTTCACAGTTTGTTCTCTAGAGCCATGGCTGAAATAAACAGCGAAAAGGATGAGAAACCTACTTTGACACCTGTTTATGCAATGATATGTATGATTATGTGTATGCAATGATTTCAAGGACCTTATTGGATTTAAACTCTTTTAAACAAAACAAAAAGCAAAACTTTTATTAGCAAGTTTTTAAAGAAACAAAAGATTACACAAGGATAAAACATTGAAAAGAAATTCCTTAGTCTCCCATGGGCATTTCCTCTTGGTGTTGAGGTAGGTTTTGAGGTTCCTCTCTTCACAAAGTTGTTTTGTTAATTCCAACACCTTCTTTTCACTTGCATAGAATTGAGCCTCAAAAGTATCCCATTCTCCCTTGAGCTGGATCTAAGACTTTTGTAACTCTTTGAAGTTGGTTGGAATATCAGGATGAAGAATAATAGGGGACTCGTCCACTTGAACAATAGGTTCTAAGATCACCAGTAAGATGGAATTGTATGGCATCATAAGACTTTGGGCTCGAGCTCTCACCCATTTGAGGAAGGTTCCAAAGGGATGGAGTTATTACGCCCCAAAGTCCTACTATAAGTCTTCTTAACAATGCCTAAAGAGCGGATGAACCTCTGACGATAATTATGCGAATCATCTGAGTAGTTGAACATAATACCCTGGATTAGAATATCTAGTGGGCCATCTCTCCGTGCATAGCCAAACTGACGTAATGCTAAAGAAGGATTGTAGGTGATGCCTCCCCTAATGCCCAGGAGTGGCACATTAGGAAATTCTCCACAGCGATCAATAAAAGAAATGTCCTCTTGAGAGCGATGACATCAATGGATGTCAGAGTGTGAGAGAGACATTAGCCTTTGACTCCACCTTAAGCCTAAATCATTTTGCATTACTGACCGAGGAAGGTGCGAAATAAACCACCTATATAGAAGAGGGGTGCAACACATCAGAGTTCCTCGCTTCTTCAGAGTACGAGTATGGAGAGAATGTAGGATATCCACGAGCAATGTAGGGACCGAATTATGAGCAAGAAAGATGTTGATGGCATTCACATCTATAAGTTGATCTGAATTAGGAAATATGACCAACCCATAGATCAAGAGGGCTAATACATCTTCGAAGGCTTGATAACTCATAGCATCCATGAAAATATGAGCTTTCTTCATCAGGAAATTTGCAAGGAGACCCTTAACTCCACTTCTTTTTTCCCAATTGAAGTCAATGTCAGATGGCTTCAAGTGTAAAGCTACGGCCACATTTTCAGAAACTGGGTCTTGTTCTAAACCAGTGAAAGGTATTCGCTCTAATATAGGTAAACCAAGTAACTTAGAGAATTCCTCCCGGGTAGGAACCAATTGATAATCGGGGAATGTGAAGCAATGGTGCTTAGGGTCAAAGAACTGGAATAAGACACTCATCAAACCTTCGCCAAACCTGGTGGTAACCAAACTGAGCAAGTGACCATGTATTTTGTAGAATGATGAGTCCTCGGGGACTTTCAAGACTAATTCTTTGAGCTTGGGAGGAATTTCTGTGAAGTGAATCCGGATGGTTTTTTTGCGACCTGAATTCATATCCTATAAAACAGCCAAGAGGTAAGTCCAACAAGTCCTTGAAATGGTTAGTACATATGAATGTCATGATCCTTATGATGTCATGAGTATTCTAAAAATCACAGATAAACACAAGAAAGTCACACAATAGACCTTAGGTTCAAAGGCTTGCATGAGTTTTTAAGGTATGTACCCTCTTGAATGTTCAGTTAGCTCAACCTGTCCTATTAATAGTAACTGGGTTCTAAGGAGCCTCAATATCATTGACCTTCCCTTCAGAAATTGTTTTAGCTCTGCAACGAAGTATTGCAGCAAAAAAATCCTGAAAGTCCAGCCTCCATGAGTGTAGTATCGAGTATTAACCAATCTTCGGTCAGAACCAAAGCCAATTATCTCACTACTTCCTAATGGCTAGGATGAGTTAATTAAAGGTTCTAAAGGTCAGTTAACACTTAGTGACACTATGAGGAAGCCTGATGTTATCCTTAACTTACTTAAGGAACATTAGTATAATCCAAAGTATCGCGCTAATGTAGCCACCACTTCGTCCATATCGGTCTACACCATACAACTTCCATGATTTATTGCTACTTACCTAATAAGGTGCCCCAGATCCGGGTATATGATCTTTACAAGAATACACCAACAAACCCTCAAAGATAAAGCAGTCAAAGCAAACAAAGAAAGCAATTTAAAATGATCTAGACCCTAAGGTAAACCCCACTTTATAATCTGTCCCCAGCAGAGTCGCCAGTTCTGTGATACGGTAGCAGAACCGACTGTTTAATATTGGTTTGCGTTTTTTGTTTGCAAATGTTGCGGTAAGCAAGATTCGCCACCGACTTTTCTTTTATCCAACAAAGGAAAGGGTGAAAAGAACAGAAAAAGACCTTTTTTCGAGATTTCTGAGTAAGGGGGGTAGATTATGCAAAGGGAAGGTGTTAGCATCCTTTCCATCCATGGTTTTCCATGGGCTCTTAGGTACTTGCTCATTTTTGAAATTGCTTTTGTGTTTGTTTTTTTTGAAAAGTTTTGAAAAGGCCTTAGTGCGGTGATTCACTTTATGGTAACTCTTGTATTAGTCCTCAAGAGTGTGATAAAGTGTTTTGAAAACTTTTGTTTGAAAAGTGTGTAGAAAGGATTGTTTGAGCAAGTACCTAACAGTTATCTACCTACTCGAAAAAAGACTATTCTTTTACTCCTATCCTTTAGACCGTGTTATCCTACTATTAGTGAGTAGGTAACCCTAGTCGTTGGATGTTGAGGGACTATCAAAAGGGACGTAATGGTCATTGAAGGCAACATGTAAGGATACCTTAGCATTTCGAAGGGACTATCATCATAAGATCATTTCTCGTAGGCAACTCGAGGGACGTTTAGGGACTATGGTCTTTATGATGACTTTAATCGAGGGTCTTTTCTAAGGGTATCCCTATGTTCGAGAGACATGACCATTGTTTCCGAAGGCAACCAAGTGAGGTAATACCCTAGGGGTGCAAGTGTGCAAAAGTGTGCTTTTTTCAGATATATTTATCTTGAATTTAGTGATCTATTGATTAATTACTCATACATACCTAGGTTTCTAGGAATTATATACAAGCATATAAAATATAAAAGCGATAAAATAGAGGGTCCTACGCTATTACAAGGCTTTGGTGTAGATACATAAGGAATTGACTGAAAAAATAAAAGGCGGAAATAAAACCCTAATTTAGCTATTACAAACCGGGAGCAATTACATCAATAGTAAAAATTAATCGTACGACAAAAATAATTAGTCGTGAGAATAAAAAAATGAAATGAGTTTGAAACCCTAAAAAAACCTAATTTGATCATTGAAAATATTTTTAGGATTTTTGTGAAAAAAGATTTTATGTCTGACCTAATTTTTTATAATTAATTTTAATTGATGAAACAGATTAAAATTGATGAAATTAATTAATTTACAAAAATTAATTTATTGAAAAAAAACTAAATCCTATTTTTTTGTGATGTTGATTTTATGGTCTTATGGAAAAAATTGATTTAAACAAAATAAATAAACTAAATTAAATAAAACAAAATTAAAAGGGAAAATAGAGTAAGCCTGAGGGGTATAAACCCAAGTTGGAGGGTGCATGCTGAATTTTTGTTCGAAGCCTAATCCAGTTGGCCCATAGCAACGTGGGATCCAGTGTGACTGTGCCAGGAGTGTCCACCATGGGGAGCTTCATTGGAGGCAGTGGATCCAGGCGTTGATTGATACAAGGATGAGGATCTGGAGGCCTATGGTGTACGCGCTTGGAAGAACAACATGGAATCTGCAAAGAATTATTAAGAAAAATAACATGTAGGAGGCAGGGATCAAACCCCTGACCTCCTACACATGCGCGCTGAAAAGCCTTCACTTGTACCACTGAGCCAATTGTTTAATCGTTAATACAAGCAAACAAGATACATTATATGTAATGATGGTCAGTGGTTGTAATAAAAACGTGCGCCATTCAAACTACCCAATCAGGTTTTGACACGCAGTCATCTTCTTCGTTGGGACTATCTTTTTAGGAAAAGGGTTTTACCTACGGACATATGCTGTAACTATAAACCTGCATATCTCAAAAATCATAATCATGCAATAAAAATTTAATCCAAGAATACAGATCAACTGGGTTTGATCTCGTGAGTACGGTGGTACTCATCTTTTGCCCTTATTTTGCTTGAAACGAAAGACCCTAAAAAGAAACTTGAAACCCTAACAATGGTATTCAGTGAAATATGCATTAAAACACACAATTAATTATGCAGATATGTTCTAAATGATCATATAAACATGATTGTACATTTAAAAATCATTTATCATGCGTATATTTCAAAAACCAATTTCAAGAACAAGAGTAAACCGTGATACCTGTGTTGACTGTTTCTTGATGTGTTGATGTGTGAGACTGGTCCAGATAGATTCCAAATATGCATGGGAATGAATTGCAGTCTTTGAAGTGCCTTGACTCTCCCTCTAGAGCAAAACTCGATCACCACTTTTTGTCAAAATTCTGAGCAGTCTTCTGGATGTTATACACGGCTAATTCCTCTTTTTATGATCAGGGTTTGTTATGCATATATAATAGAATGAATTAGGTTAACAAAACTAAACTGAATCTTGAAGATTGAGTGAGAAAAGATTTTATTTGTGTCTTGTATCTTTTGTTTCTAAAATGGCCAAATCTTTGTGTTTTTATTCCAATGCGTTTTTTTTATTTGCCAGCCTGTTTCATTCTTCCTTTGATGGGAAAATCTTCTTTTGATTATGGGCTTTCTGGCTTGTTTTGGAACAAATCCCTTTCCTTCCTTCAAATCTACCTTCCCCTGCCAGCCTTAAACTCCAATTTGAACCAATCATGACTTTCCTTATTAGATCCTTGTTTTCCTTGATGGTTCTGACTTCGAATTATGCCAGCTTCAGTACTAGGGCTCCTTCGATTGGACCACCCTTTGCTTCAATTTCCTGTCCTTGTGAAGAGAATTCCCTGGTCGAATCAGCTCTTGTGGAATTATGAACAAACAAGGCGAGAATCTGGCCTGAACATATTTTCTGATTTCCCTCTTGGTGGCCTCTTTCGAATGGCCTGGAAGGAGTTATTCGAATGGCCTTTATCCAAATACCAATGAAAGGGCTTTGACACCATTCCCATCGAAAGGCTTGTCATGAGGCCAATCAAAATGCCTTTTGCAGCTGTCAATCGAAGGACGCTATGTATATGTCAATTGAAGGACGTTATGTAGATGTCCGTCGAAGAACATTTTGGAGATGCCAATCAAAAGGCACTTCAGAGATGTCAATTGAAAGGCACTTAGTAGGTGCCAATCAAAGAGCCTCGTTAACAGGCCAATCAAAGAAAACTTAGAAATAGGCAATCAAAGGAAACTTAGAAACAGGCCAATCGAAGGAAACTTAGAAACATCATTTAAAAAATTTCCTTGTCTTTAGGAAAAGGTTTGTAACCACCTATGCAAGAGGAAAATCTTGGAAAAATATGAGAGGGAAAATTTTGGGGTACAACAACATCTTTTTAAAATATTTTTCAAACACACAAACACAAAGCATTTTCAAAAAGTGAGCTAGAAAATAAGATCCCATAGATAACTACGGATAAAAAGGATGCTAACACCTTCCCTTTTCATAACCTACCCCCTTACTCAGAAGAATTCTCAAAAGGTGTTTCCTATTCTTTTCATCCTTTCCTTTGTTGGATAAAAGAAAAGTCGGTGGCGACTATTGCTATCCGTAATATTTACGATAAAATGCAAAACCAGTAAAGTCAGTTCTCCCACCGTATTACAGAACTAGAAACTCTGCTGGGAAAAACTAAAAGTGAGGTTACCTTAGAGATAGTTCATATTTTAAATGCTTTCCTTGTTTGACTTGCTTGATTTATTCTTGAAGGGTTATTTGGGTATTCTTGTAAAGATCCTATACCAGGATCTGGGGAATTTTAGGTAAGTAGCAATAGATCATGGAAATTGTATAACGTAGACCGATATGGTTGAAGCAATAGCTACATTAGTGTGTCACATTTATGGATACCGGTGTCCCTTGAGTTAAATCAAGGAGAATGCGAGGCTGCTGAGTGATGTCATGAAACACTAATTTACCGTAGAACCTTAGTTGAACAACTTGGCCATTAGAAAGTAGTGAGATAACCGACTTTGGTGCAGACTGAAGTTGGTTGATACTCGATACTACACTCATTGAGATTGGACTTTCAGGATATTTCGATCGCGAAAACAGATTGATTATGCCGAAACAATGTCCGGTGAAGAAAGATCAATGATATTGAGATTCCTTAGAACCCAATTACTTTATTATAGGACGGGTTGATCCAACTAAAACTTCAAGAGGGTACTTACCTACAACTCCATGCAAGCTTAAACCTAAGGCCTTGTGTGTTTTTCTTGTGTATGATTAAATTGTTCGAACATAACATCATAACATAATGACATCATGACATGTAATTTTCTTAACCATTTCAAGGATCTCAAGGGCCTGTAATGCATGTTATGATGAACCATACGTCTAGAAAGGGGCAAGAGGATTTATTTTCCTCTAGCCAATGCCGTCAAAGCACGATGTCTTGAGTCAGTAGCTAGGACCCACTCGACATGGTGAGCTTGATTCTTGTAGAAGGACATTCAACGATACGAAGCTCTTCAAATCGAAGTTGCAGTTAAAATTCAACTTATAACATTTTCTTGTATTTATCTCGCGAGATCCTTGAAAACATTGCATACACATATCATATATGTCATTACATAACAAATATTCTCAAGACAGGTTTCTCATTTTCTCGTTATTTATTTCAATAAGAAAAATGGCTCTCTAACAGACCGTCAGAGACCTCCAAACTCAAGAGGCTCAGTTCCATGAAATGTTCCTGAACCTATCCAAGGGGAAAGAGGAATTGAAAGCACTCCTCACTGGGAGAATTTCCAAGAAGAATCTTGAAGACAACATGGATGACCAGTTGGAACAATTGCAAGCTGAGATGGCAACAATGAGAATCCAGATGATGAGTCAGAATGCTCTTATCCAAAATTTAGCTCGGGGGCAAGAAGAGTTGAGAATTCTCTTCAACAAACTTCACCAGGAAGAATACGACCGTATGGGACGAATGACTAAAATGGGGGATCAAATCATTAATCAGCCTCTAATGAGACAAGAAGTTGGCTTGGTTAAATGTAGGTCTTCCCGAATTGCTACTACATCCCAAGTCCAACAACGTCCTCGCCAACAACAACAGGGTAATCAACGTAAGCATAATACACCCAAAAGACAATTTACTAAAATCAACATGTCTTTGGCTTAAGCATTACAACACATGTTGAAGACCAAACTAGTTACATTGAAGGATCCTTCTCAGAAGCCCAATACTTCTTCTTCTCGTCACAATCCTAAGGTAAGGTGCACGTATCACTCTAACAGTCTGGGGCATGACACTGACAGTTGTTGGACGTTGAAACATAAGAATCAGGACCTGATTGATGAAGGAGTTTTCGAGTTCACACAAGATGGTTAGATCGAGTTCTTCTGTTATCCCTCAAATATCGAGGCTGCAAGGCACACCATCTAAAGTGACAAATTCAGCAGGAGAAGCTTTTTGTTCATTCGAATTTTTGTTTGTAATTTATTTGTTTGTTAAAACACTTATATTTATGTCAGACTTTAGTTCTTCCCATTAATACATTGCATATGTTTATCTTGAGTTAATCCATTCGTTTTCACTATATTATGCTTTTACTGCCTTTTGTGATATTCAACTCTCGATTAAAAACTATAAGCCTTTAGAGGGAGGATGACGAAAATAATACCATAATCTCATATAGTATGCTTTTGAACAGACCTTGCTGACGATGTACACGCGTTGTTTCAAATCCTAAACAGTGGGGTTATAAGGAAGATAATCCCTAGTCGACCCCTTTGAGCCTAAGAAGTAGGAGTTTTCTTTTTTCACACAAATTGAAATCTTTAATCATAACCCGGGGCATGGTAGTTTCTCAGTTAATTCAAAGGCATATTCAGTCGCAAGCTTTCACTTCATAGTATCAAAAATGTCCTTCCAAATCAAAATAGGGTGATGGTTACCTGTAAAGCAGGAAGTCATTATCTCTTAATAGAAAAGCTCGTTAAGTCAAAACCTATGAAGGAGACTTAAGAAAAAAACAGGAGTATCCAGCTGACTGTAATCACAAAAGAAACAAATCAGGCAAAAGGTAGGAGTAATAAAATAAAAAAAAGAGGTTGTTATGAATCCTCGAAAACAGAAGAAATGTCACAAAAAATGAATGCCTTCTCAAATAAATTTCCAGTATCCAAACCATCACCAAAATATCATTTCAGACTCAATTACACACAATTAACTGAGTATAGGGCTAGAAGAACGTCACAAAGAATGGGTTGGGTATAAATAAAGTTTGAGCCTTTATCTTTTGTTTCTTAAACCGTGAACCAGGCCATGTTACAACCTTTAAAAGTCCTGGCTGAAGCATGGGTTAGTTCGAAAGCATATTGTTACAAAAGGTATCTTGACTCCTATAAGGTTTACTATAAATCCTGAGTTGAATTCATATTCTTACAAAATTCTGTTTGCTTACTAAAAATTCATTTTCAAAACTTCAAGACAGACATAAACTTTACATTTTTAAATGCCATTGTTTGCATATGACTAATTGTTCGACAACAGAGAAATTCGCACGACGAATATTCAATGAACGAAAATCCTCTCAATGAACAGAATCACCTCAGATGGAAAGACATTTCCAGTAACAGGCCTTTCATAATCAAGGGGCATGACATGGTGTCTAATTGATCTGGGGGAAGTCGAGTCAAGATTCAAGGAATCTCTCAAAAGTGCCGAATAGCGAGAGGCAGACCTCCATTTGAATCACTTGAGACATTAAACATGAGTTCTAGGAAAGGGCCACGTACGATCACACAAATTTTTTTTGGAAGTGCTACAACACTTACTACTATGGATAGTGACAATTCTCTTCCCTCTGTGAACACAAACATAGTCAAAAGATACTACGCCTAAAAATCACCCGTTAGGCTGACGGGCCTAGGAAAAAAAAGGGCATCCCGACAAACCAAAAGGGTTCGGGAAAAATTAGGGATATATAAATAAAACTATATACCCGACAAGTTGAAAACCTGAAAAGGAAGCTTGGGCAAAAAAGTGTATCCCAGTGGACTGAAAATCTAAAAGGACAGTCCAGGAAAAAGTTAGGGATTAAAGCGTACGACTATGTCCCGTCATCTCGTCACCTGTCTATCAGTAGAAGAGTTATCACCCTAATCCGCACTTACTCAAGACTCTGGGAGTTGGGACAACTTCCAAGCCGTCCACGAATCCCCACAACTTCCATGAGATTATCCCCATAAAGTAATCTTCACAAGTTTATTCCCCGCAATTTCCCCGACAGATCACTCTGGCGGATAAAGGAGTATGATCTTCTTCCCGGTAATGTCACCAACCTACATAGTTCCGACCAATACAGTTCATGGAAGTTCTCTTCTCCAACTGAGTTTATTCCTCCGAGATTGCAAAACCCCCTGCAGGTCTCTACTCTCCAGCAAAGTTCATTTCCTCAACAAGGGTGTTTCCTCAACAGAGTGTTGCTCCATCGACAAGGTTTATTTCCCAACATGGTTAATTTCCCTAACAAATTATTGTCTCTCCAGCTTGAGTCTGTTACTCAGATGGCCACGAGTCACCAGCAAAATTCCTCTCCCCAGTAAAGTTGTCATTATCCCTAGAGAGTTGCTACTGAATCTAAAATTGGGCCGATATCAGTCAAATTTATCCTCCCCAGACAAGCCAGAAGGTTATCCATCTATTCTATCCCTAGTCAGGGTATAAAGTCCCCAACAGAGCAATGAATAACCGGTGTTCTTGAACTTTTCTCCTCAAGCAAGAATTAACATTCTCCAGCAGAGCTTCCTCAAGCAAAAAGCAGAAATCAATATTCCCTAGTGGATTTTCCTCAAATAAGAAAGCAGGAGTCCCCAGTGGAAACAATCCCCAGAAGATCGAAGATACACATACTCTTCATCCCCAGCGACAGTCAGGGATTTATTTTCCCCAGACAAAGATGTTGCTCGAGTTTACAAATGTATTTCAATAACATGTCACACTCATACATCATTTACCAAATATCGTAGCATATGTATATGAAACACATATAGCACAGTCTCATTTATTTTGAGAACATTGTTACACAATGCATTTCATACGTCATGATGTTGCATATAGTTAACTCTTTACACTTTCATGAAAGACCAATCAACAAACATCATTAACTACTTATATGACCTGGAAGTCTTCTCAAAGGCTACATCTGACGAAGGGCTATTTCAGCATTTTCTTTAGAAGGTCATTCTCAAAGAGACATCTGCTGGTTCAGTTTAAATCGACCAATGATTTATCCTGATTCTTTACCAGTAGAACTTTTTTTGGTTCAGTTTAAATCGCCCAAAGATTTATTCTAATTCTTATCCAGTTAAAGACAATTATAGACATTTGTTAGTTTAGTTTAAATCAACCAATGATTTATTCCGGTCTAGATAAAGTTAAGTACAGACATCTGCTTGTTCAGTTTAAATCTACCAATGATTTATCTTGATGCTTTTCCAGTAGACACTTTTTACGATTCAGTTTAAATCGCCCAAAGATTTATTCTGATTCTTATCAAGTTAAAGACAATCAAGAGCTTTCTCTGGTTCAGTTTAAATCGCTCAAAGATTTATTATGATTCTTATCCATTTAAAGACAAGTATAGACATCTGCTGGTTCAATTTAAATCGACCAATGATTTATCCTAATGCTTTTCCAGTAGACCTTTCTCTGGTTCAGTTTAAATCTGTCGAAGACTTATTCTGATTCTTATCCAGTTAAAGACAATCAAGACCTTTCTCTGGTTCAGTTTAAATCACTCAAAGATTTATTTTGATTCTTATCCAGTTAAAGTTAATTATAGACATCTGTTGGTTCAGTTTAAATTGACCAATGATTTATCCTGATGCTTTTCTAGTAGACCTTTCTCAGGTTCAGTTTAAATCAACCAAAGATTTATTCTGATTCTTATCCAGTTGAAGACAATCAAGACCTTTCTCTGGTTTAGCTTAAATCACTCAAAGATTTATTATGATTCTTATCCAGTTAAAGATAATTGTAGATCTCTGCTGGTTTAGTTTAAATCGACCAATGATTTATCCTAATGCTTTTCCAGTAGGAACCTTACTCTAGTTCAGTTTAAATCGCCCAAAGATTTATTCTGATTCTTATCCAGTTAAATACAATTATAGACATCTATTAGTTCAGTTTAAATCGACCAATGATTTATTCTGACCCAGTTAAAGTTAAGTACATACATCTGCTGGTTTAGTTTAAATCGACCAATGATTTATCCTGATTCTTTTCCAGTAGACACTTTTCTGGTTCAGTTTAAATCGCCTGAAGATTTATTCTGATTCTTATCCACTTAAAGATAATCAAGACCTTTCTCTAGTTCAGTTTAAATAGCTCAAATATTTATTCTGATTCTTATTCAGTTAAAGTTAATTATAGACATCTGATGGTTCAGTTTAAATCGACCAATGATTTATCCTGATGCTTTTCCAATAGACCTTTCTCTGATTCAGTTTAAATCAACCAAAGATTTATTCTAATTCTTATCCAGTTGAAGACAATCAAGACCTTTCTCTGATTCAACTTAAATCGCTCAAAGATTTATTCTGATTCTTATCCAGTTAAAGATAATTATAGACCTCTGTTGGTTTAGTTTAAATCGACGAATGATTTATCCTGATACTTTTCCAGTAGGAACCTTTCTCTGGTTCAGTTTAAATCGCCCATAGATTTATTTTAATTCTTATCCAGTTAAAGACAATTATAGACATATGCTGGTTCAGTTTAAATCGACCAATGATTTGTTCTGATCCAGTTAAAGTTAAGTACAGACATTTGCTGGTTCCATTTAAATCGGCCAATGATTTATCCTGATTCTTTTCTAGTAGACACTTTTTCTGGTTCAGTTTAAATTGCTCGAAGATTTATTATGATTCATATCCAGTTAAAGACAATCAAGACCTTTCTCTGGTCTAGTTTAAATCACACAAAGATTTATTATGATTCTTATCCAGTTAAAGTTAAGTACAAACATCTGCTGGTTCAGTTTAAATCGACCAATGATTTATCCTTATTCTTTTCCAGTAGACACTTTTTCTAGTTCAGTTTAAATCGCCTGAAGATTTATTCTGATTCTTATCAAGTGAAAGACAATCAAGACCTTTCTCTGGTTTAGTTTAAATCGCTCAAAGATTTATTCTGATTCTTATCCAGTTAAAGATAAGTACAAACATCTACTGGTTCAGTTTAAATCGACCAATGATTTATCCTGATGCTTTTCCAGTAGACCTTTCTCTGGTTCAGTTTAAATCGCCCGAAGATTTATTCTAATTCTTATCCAGTTGAAGACAATCAAGACCTTTCTCTGGTCCAACTTAAATCGCTCAAATATTTATTCTGATTCTTATCCAGTTAACGATAATTATATACCTCTACTGGTTCAGTTTAAATAGACCAATGATTTATCCTGATGCTTTTCCAGTAGGAACCTTTCTCTGGTTCAGTTTAAATCGCCCAAAGATTTATTCTGATTTTTATCCAGTTAAAGAAAATTATAGACATCTACTAGTTCTGTTTAAATCAACCAATGGTTTATCCTGATGCTTTTCCAGTAGACTTTTCTCTGGTTCAGTTTAAACCACCCAAAGATTTATTCTTATTCTTATCAAATTAAAGACAATTATAGACATCTGCTGGTTCAATTTAAATCAGCCAATAATTTATCCTGATGCTTTTCAAGTAGACCCTTCTCTGGTTCAGTTTAAATCAACCAAAGACTTATTCTGATTCTTATCTAGTTGAAGATAATCAAGACCTTTCTCTGGTTCAGTTTAAATCAACCAAATATTTATTTTGATTCTTATCCAATTGAAGACAATCAAGACCTTTCTCTGGTTCAGTTTAAATCTCCCAAAGATTTATTCTGATTCTTATCCAGTTAAAGACAATTGTAGACATCTCTTGTTCAGTTTAAATCGACCAATGATTTATCCTGATGCTTTTTCACTAGACCCTTCTCTAGTTCAATTTAAATCAACCGAAGATTTATTCTGATTCTTATCCAGTTGAAGACAATCAAGACCTTTCTATAGTTCAACTTAAGTCGCTCAAAGATTTATTCTGATTCTTATCTAGTTAAAGATAATCATAAACCTCTGCTGGTTCAGTTTAAATTGACCAATGGTTTTCCTGATGCTTTTCCAGTAGGCACCTTTCTCTGGTTCAACTTAAATCGCTCAAAGATTTATTTTGATTCTTATCCAGTTAAAGTTAAGTACAGATATCTACTGACTCAATTTAAATCGACCAATGATTTATCCTGATGCTTTTCCAATAGACCTTTCTCTTGTTCATTTTAAATCAACTAAATATTTATTCTAATTCTTATCCAATTGAAGACAATAAAGACCTTTCTCTGGTTCAACTTAAATTTCTCAAATATTTATTCTGATTCTTATCCAGTTAAAGTTAAGTATAAACATATGTTTGTTTAGTTTAAATTTACAAATGATTTATCCTGATGCTTTTCCAGTAGACCTTTCGCTGGTTCAGTTTAAATCAACCAAAGATTTATTCTGATGCTTCTTCTAGTTGAAGTCAACATTTATTTTGGATGGCATCTATAAGCCCATCTCCAACAACTCTCTGTCACCTCTCCAAATGACATCTATAAGCCTATTCCTGATACAATCAACCAACAACGTTACCTCTTGCACAAGCGAGTGCAAATTTTTGGGCATTTAAGTGTTCAATCATCTTCTATCTTCAAGTCACGAATCACAGACATGCCAATCTAACTCTTCAGGTTTAAGAAGATTGAACAGGGGAATTTGTTGTACCCCAAAATTTTCCCTCCCCTTTTCTTCTCAAGACATTCTTTCAAGGCTTCTCAGATATTCAAGACACTCAAGGGTTGACTAGTCAAGATGCTCCTCCTAAGCCAAAAGCCTACAACTAGGGTTTGGAGTTTCTCAAGGAAAATTGGTTTGCAAAGGTCTCAAGTGGCTTCCATGGTTCTCCTCAGGTCCTCAACAAGGTTCATTTCAAGTTTTAAGTCTTGCATCACAAGTTTGCTCAGTCAATGGCTCAGATGATTGAAAATCAACTATATTAGGTAAAAAGTCAATTATGGTCAACATACAATCAAACTTCAAGATTTTTTTGTCAAAATCAACATTTTGAAGTGATATTTATCATTTTATAAAGGGTTTATCATGATTCTCCAAAGAAAGTCCTCAAATCATCAAAAGTCAAGAATTGTCAAATTAGGGTTTCCTTAGGAGAAGTCAGCTGAATTTTGACTAGGCATAACTTTCACACACTTCATCAAATTTTCCTCACCCAAAGCTCATTTGGAAGAAAATTCAATTCCTTTCAACTTTGTTTTTATGCTCAAGTCCAAAAAATGCTTCATTTGAAAGATATGAACTAAAACATTATAGGTCATTTTCAAAAGTCAACAAAAGACACTTTTTGTCAAGGCAACTTACATCAAGATAAAATCTTCAAAAGAAAAAAATGATAAACCTAGATATTGTAGAAGACATATTGAGAGTTTCAAAAGGCAAATATCATCTTCAAAAGATGAAAATTGAGCAAGTTATGAGTTTCACAAGTTGGGAAATTTTGAAGAAATTCAAGAAATGCAAAGTGAGCAAAATTGAAGTTTTGAACTAGTGGGCCTAACATTTGATGTTCAAACATGTTCATAAGGTGTTATAAGACCTCTAAATCCGTTCACATATTTTTTATAAATTTTATTTCTTTTATTTGAATTTTTATTCATTTAAGTGAAAATAAAATCATATAAAATATGAAACAATGGTATAAAGGCTTGGGCTTTTTGTTTCAACCATCCAAAGGCCCAAGACAACTCATGACAACTCATTAAAACCTTGACAAAACGTGCAAGACTCAAAATGGCAAAGAAATAACTCAAATTGGCAAGTTTTCAAAAATTGATTCTTGTTAAAACCATGGTTTCATGAGTTGATTCCATTCCATATTTGTCAGCCCAAATACAAGCCAACAACATGTCTAGATTTGTGCAAGGCATCCAAGAGACAAGAATCATGCAAAGAAGACAAGTTCTCCATGTGTTGGAATATTGATTTCATGGGCATGAATACCTTGTCCCTCTCCATACTTATTGGCTCATATTCCATTCTCTATATAAAGGCAAGCAAAGCCAAGCCAAAGGACCACAAAATCATTTGCACAAAAGCTCTCCAAAAATTCTATAAAATTCAAAGAAGTTGTGAAAATTATATCTCACATTTCAGGAAAGTTCCAATCCGAACTAAGGCTAGCATCCACCTCCTGAAGATCAAAGGAGTTGATCTAGATCCATAGTTGTACTCGTCGAGCAGCAGAACACGATATGTGCATCACGCTAGTTTTTGAAATTAGTAAAAATCAAAACTATGTTTTCTTGCATTTTTAATCATTACTAATATTTTTGATCTCCTCCTATGCATCATTAGATAAGGATAGGTACATTACATGTAAAATTAGACGCATAAATGGTGTTTTACCATTGTTAGGGCACCAAAGCCATCGATCATCGAACCAGACATTGCAAGCAACCTTCTCCCCTTGCATCCCCATATGCTTTTCACAAAGCAGGCCCATAGTCCTTTTTATTATTATTTTTTTAATCTATTTCTTTTATTTTTTTTAATAAAATCATTAAAAAAAATAGATATAGATTTTAATTAATTAAATTTATTTTCATAATAAAAATTAATTAATTTAATCACTTTAAGTTTATTTTATTAATTAAAATATAATTATAATTAGACTTTAATTATCATTCAATTATTTTTCTAAATAAAAACACCAAAAAAAATTTCATACTTAGAATTTTTTTAGATATCTTGCCCTCTTCAATCTCCGCGCGTTTATTTACTTTTTCACATTTTTTTCAATATTGTAACTGTCCAAAGTTTGTAATAGCTAATTAGGACCCTTTTACATTTTTATCCCCATTTTATGGTTTGTATTCCCCCATCCCTGAAGCGGTGTAATAGCGTAGTTTAATTCCTGCACTTTTATTTTCTGCCCTTATGTATATATTTAACTGTTAGACTAATTAGGTGTGTATGGTAAGACTTAAAAGCAAAACGCTAGAAAATCTAACTTCAAGATCAATAACCCAAATACAACACACTTCACACACACACACACACACACACACACACACACACACACACACACACACACACACACACACACACATACACACACACACACACACACACACACACACACCTCTAAGGTGACCCTCACTTATTACCTTCAGAAAACAAACAGTCACGTCTCTCGAACATAAGAAATTTTAGCAAAGACTCTTTGGTTAAAAGATCATAGTCCCTCAATAACCATTCGATGCTGCCTCGGTAAATGATCTTAGTACCCTAGGGTAATTTCTAAAGTGTCTTACGAGTTGCCTTCGTGACTGTACAATGACCCGCGCTTGTCCCTCAAACATCCAATGATAGGGCTACCTACTAACTAATGGTGGGATAACATTATCTAAAGGAAAAGAGGAAAAGAACAAAGATCTTTCGAGTAGGTAGACAACTTGTAGTTGCTTTCTCACAAAACAAAACAAAATTTCCGCACATACACTCTCTTTTCTAAATATTTTCAAAGATAAAAACACTTTGTATGTGTTCTCAATGATACGAGAATCATTACAAAGTTTGCCGCACTTAGGCATCTTTTCAAAATATTTTTCAAAAACACAAACACAAAGCATTTTCAAAAAGTGAGTTAGAAACTAAGAGCTCGTAGGTAACTACAGATGAAAAGGGTGATAACACCTTCCCTTTTCATAATCTACCCCCCTTACTCAGAAAAATTCTCAAAAAGGTCTTTCTTGTTCTTTTCACCCTTTCCTTTGTTGGATAAAATAAAAGTTGGTAGAGATTCTTGCTATCCGCAACATTTGCGATAAAACGCAAAACCAGTAAAGTCAGTTCTCCCACCGTATTACACTTATCATTATAGGGTTCTTTTTTGGATGCTTTGCCCCTAGTCAGGAGCTTCCTGGAAATGATCACTTTTGATTAAACCAATTTTGAGATCTCCTTTGATGCTAAGTGTTTATTCATAGATAAAAATTTAAATTTTGAAAAGTAAATTTGTTTGATGCACATGCAAGGTTGGAAATCAAAGTTTGTGTCAAAATGGAAGTGGTTAGCAATAATTTTAACAAACATAGGAGTCAGTTTAACACAATTTTTGTCGAGTATGCTTTTATAGTTAACCTTGCTTCAATTAGGACTTTTGAAGGTTGTAACGCGGCCTTGGTTTGTGGTTTAAGAAACAAAAGATATAAGGCTCAAGATTTATTTTAATCCACCCCAGTCTCCTTGAGGTTCTCCAATCCTAAGTTCAATTAATCCAATGGATGTATTCAGTTTGCAAGAGAATTTTCATAGTCGCAATGATCAGCATAAGCATTAGTAAAGATCCAAGCACCGATGAAAAATATTGATAATATACAAGCATTAATGAGAATCCTTGATGATTCTTGAGGTGGAAGTCACAATATTGTTCTCCAATTTATTTGTTTTCAATCCCTTATTTTTGCACATACCAATTCTTTTGAATTTTGGTCCATCGGGATACCATATCTTTTGTCTAAGTCAATTTTTTATTTTATTTTCTTTGACTTAGAGGCTTTCTCCTTTATAATTTATTTTTCCTTTTTTTTAACACTTGTGACTCATGATTGTTGTAAGCTTCATCTTCATTATTTCTTTGATCTTGAATGCTGTACAAAGGAAGAAGATATTAAGAGCTTCATGGATTCCTCAACCTTATATGATGAATGTGAGGAAGAGGATGTGCTTGAACCTTTCAATTATACTTATTTGATTCTCTTGAGATTAGAATGCATCATTGAATTAATTAAAAGACTACCCTTCCCTTGGTTAAGATTAAGGTTTTTTTTTATAAAATAGAACAAAACTCCAACTCCTGGCTCGAGGGGGTTGACTACGAATTAACTTTTTATTTCTCCACTGTTTAGGAATTGAAACAATACCTTACATCATCAACTCGGTCTTACATTGAAAGCATACGTCAGCCAAATTCAGTTATTTAGTTTACATCATTCTCCCTCAAAGTTTGTTAAAGTTGTGAAATGGAAGATGAAAGTGAATAGTTGATATTTATGGAATGTGATGGAAGAGTGAAACATATGGGTTGATTTCAAAAACATGGATGCTCATTTTATTTGAATCACTAGTCAAAAGATACAAATTTACACCAAATACAACTTAGCAACTTGGAAACTACAATTTGAAATTGATAAAATCTAATGATCCTATGGAAGAGCTTCTTTGTTGATCCACTTGACTCTACGATATCTCCTTGATGATCTTGGACTTTCCAAAGTAGGGGGTGACCCTTGTCTTTTCTTATGTTGGGCATACCAATTTTGTTGAGAGGGAAATTGTTGATACTGTTGTTTCTGAATCACCAATGATAATTGCCTTTGAGGCGTTTTCTAGGCCTTTGACTTGTATGAAGAAGGGTTGCCTTCTCTCCTTAACAAGATTTGTAGGACAAAGCTTGCTGGTTGACTTTTCTCTTTCAATAACTTAGGAATTTCTTGAGTTCCATCATAGCTTTCTTGAAGCATGTTTGGAATTTGTTCTTTGAGTATCGGGCAATCTTGCTAGGTGGATTAATAGCGACCGAGGGTGAAGGTGAAAATGCATGAAATGTAAATGTATGAATGTACGGAATTGCATGGGTATGCAAAAAGTATTTTTTGACGTTTGAGGGTATGTTAAAAATTTCATGGAGACACAATGATATGCATGCGCATGATAAGGATAGACCTAAGCACATCCTATACGATTTTATGGATAGAAAACCCCTACAAGCTATGGACTATGACACGAATGGAAGCCCTTCGGGTGACAGTTAAAATAAAACCCCTACAGACTAGGGATTATAACTCACAGAAAGACACCCTACTGGCTAGAGATTATGATATACAGAAGAAGAACCCTACATGTAACAAGTAGAAGGTAACCCTTGCGAGTTTAGGGATGGTGACAGGATATCCTTAGTAGGTAGGTGTGATACGGTGTGAGAACTGACTTGAAGGTTTTGCGTTTGATCGCAAATGTTACGGTTAGCATGAGTCGCCACCGACTTTTATTTTATCCAAAAAGGAAAGGTGAAAAAGCACAGGAAAGACCTTTGAGATTGTTTCTTGAGTTCGGGGGTAGATTATTAAAAGGGAAGGTATTAACACCCTTTTCATCCATGGTTTTCCCTGGGCTCTTAGTTACTTGCTAGATCACTTGCTTTTGTTTGAAATTGTGCTTAGTGTGTTTTTTTGAAATTATTTTGTAAAGAGGCCTTTGTTTAGGCAATCTTTGTAATGATTCTCGTTCGTAAGAATGTATACAAAGATGTTGATCTTTTGAAAATGTTTTTCAAGTTTTGTAAGATGTTTTGAAATGTGTAGGTGTTTGTTTTGAAAATATCAAGGATGTTTATTTAAAATTGAGCAAGTAATTATGAGCATTCTACCTACTCAAAAGTCTTTCTTGTTCATTTTCTTTTCCTTTGACATTGTTGTCTTACCATTGATTTGGTAAGCAACCCTATCTTTGGATGTTAACGGGACGGATGTGGGTCATCGTATAACCATGATTAGCAATGCTGCAAGGTATCTTAGCAATCTTTTTGAGGGACTAAGATCATTTGTAAGGCAACTTTAGATAGCGTCGTCGAGGGACTATGATCTTGTATTTGTTTGCTTTTGCTAAGATACTTCACATGCGTAATATGGCTATTTTGTATAAGGAAACCAAGTGGGATAACCCTAGGGGTGCTTGTGTACAAGTGTATTATTATCATGCTTGTTTTTGTCTTGAATTAGGGTTTTCAACTTGTTTGATTTTATTCTTTCCATACAAACCCTAATTACTAGCATGTTATGTAAGAGCGATAAATTGCGAAATTTAAAGTTACTACGCTATTACAACATTTGTGGGAAGGGGGTGTACAATTGGTAAATGGGGATTACAAGAATATAAACTTAATTAATCTATTACAAATAAATTGAATTTGTACAAGAATTACATAAATACAAAGTATAATGATGAATAATGTATAAGGATGAAAAATGTAAAGAAAATGAATTTTGTTTGATTTTCATAAAGAAAGATTTTTTGTATTAACCTAATTTAAATAAAAAAATGATTAATTAAGTTTGAATTTATTAAGAAAAATATTTTAAAAGGAAACCCTAATTCTATTAATTAATCAAAAGAAAATAAGTTAAGGAAAGTATATTTTTTTAGCATTTTTTTATCTTGAAAATATTTATAGCATTAAAAATATAATTTATTTTTAAATGGTATGAAGAAAAATAAATAATATATTTATTAATTAAGTCTATAAGATTTAGTTAATAAAAATAAATAAAGTATAGTAAATAAAATATATATATTTTTGTTTATACAAAAAAATAAAATAAAGTCAAAATATAAAATTATCATTTTTTTTTGTGTTTTTGTGATTTTTAGTATTTTAGAAAAATAAAAATGAAATAAATTAACAAATAAATAAATTGGGCCAGGGTGCAAATATGAAGCAGGGGGGAAAGGTTAGAAAAAAGTCAGGCCTAGGATGGGGGAGGCCCATGCACTGGAAGGAACCAGAAAAGACAAAATGTAAACACATTTGCAATAGGCAACACTGACGTTCGAACCCACGACCTCTATAAATAACGCGAGGTGCCTTACCACTCGGGTGGCTGTACATCCGTTAACTTAAATGAAAGAATAAATACATAAGGTAAAACGTTTCCATGGCCTGTACTTCGTCTTCAACCTTCAGCCAGCCGAACCACCTGTATCTCATTCATTTGTCAACAAAAATGGAAAATGAAAACATGAAAGTTGTGCTATTTTTCCTCACGAATCTAACCATATAACTTATGTAAGCTAAAAGTCAAAGACGAAGATTAATTTTGCTAGCCCTAAATTGAAACCTAATTTTCTCAGAAATTTCAAATCCAAAATTCTCTATAAACAGTCAATATAAATGGGAACTATGAACATGGTCAATTTTAGAGCAATGATATCTACATTTTATCTTCACAAATCAGAAACAAATGATGCCTGTATGAAGAGATGGAAGTTTGAAAACTTACCTCTTGCAGCTGGAGTCATGAATTGAGTTTGAGCAACTTTTGAGATGGCCTGAGGATCTGTTTAGCTTTCCTGGACTTCCTTGAGTGTATTCCAACTCCCACTTTGCCTTGAAAGTCCCTGAATCTCTCTACTCAAGTCAACCTGCAAGCTTGATTTTTGAAAATGGTGGATAGTGATGGAGGAGTTACAGTCTTGAAACAGGGGCCTGAATTACTTTGGTATGATGTATAAAAGGTGTTTGAATGATTGGTTTTCAAAACGCACGAGTGGAAATGAAGATCATGAGTTTTAGCTTAAAACTGTCAAGTTAGGCAGTTTTGTGCAGCAATGGTGTTTTGGAGAGTTTTAGGGTGTTCAATCTCGTGTGTTAGCTTGCAAATAGTGTATCTACTTATAGGCAAGAGGTTTTGAGGCTTGAAACAACTCAGAAATTGAAATCACATGTTATGGCTTGGTTACTTGATTTTGAAGCAAAGTTGACAAACATGGTTTTAATGTGAAGTACAAGGATTTGTAGGGTGGTTAGCAGGATGTAGATATGTTTCTTATTGCTTTTAAATTTTTTTGAGTCAGAAACAACAATGTATGGGCTCAAGAAGAGTTGACATTGTGATTAAAGTCACTTTTCCAAAATGGAAGTGGTGACTTTCTTCCTAAAATGGAAATGCAACTTGGATAATGGCTCAAATGCTTGGACAATGGATCTATCAGTTGTGTAAAAATTAAATTATTTAGTTATTATCAAGTTTGAAGCCTGCAAATCAAGATTTGTACATCATGCTTGAAGATTGGATCAAGTGTTCTTCACAAAACGGCTTGTAATTCAAGTTTGAAAACCCTAACTTCTTGCCTTCGATTCTCCTAGCTCAAGAATGATCTCAAGGAGTTCTTGGTCATTTTGGAAATCTTGAAATGTGATTTACAACCCATATTTGAATTTATTTTAAATATTCCCCTTGGAACTATGTGAAAAATTGCCATGAAGTTAGGTCAAAAATCTGCCTAACTAGGACAAAATTTCACTAAGTCTTTTTTAATTCATGAGCGTGTATTCACAAAATTATAACATGAGATCCAAGAACTTTTGTAAGAATTTGTGTGAATAAAAGTTGTATATTTCATGGAGATCTACAACTTTCATGTTGGAAGTTTCCTTTGAATCATCTTGTATCATAATGAAAAAATTGCTCAAAGTTATGAAAAAATAAGAAATTTTCAACACTTAGAAAAAATTTCTAAGTTTAGAAATTTTGACTTTTCAAAATGAAATCTTGATTTCTTGATTTCTTGATGAACAAGTTTCCTATTTTGACATGTTTTAATGAATTGTTATCTTTGGCACTTAAATTTGACCAAAAAGTCAAAGTTTGACTTTTCAGTATACAATTGACTTTTGATCAGCTGACTGCAAAATTCACCTGTCAATCCAAAGGATTTGCAATGTTTTGAATCATGTCATTAGGTCAAAATGATGAAATTGGACTCTTGAGATCATGCCTTAAACCAATTGACCATTTGCTAGGTCAAAAATCAGAAATTTCCCTTTCCCAATAAAAACCCTAATTTTGACCATTTTGCCCTTTTGGAGATTTGATCAAATTTCTTAAGGAATTGTGGTCCAAACTTGATCAAATGATACATATGAGTCTAAAATGTTGATGTGGATAAAAAATTATGAAGTTTGACTGTAAATTGGCCATGGTTGACTTTTTCCCCAATATAGTTTATTTTTAGGTCAATTATTCAATTGACTGATCAAAAGTGTGATCCAAGGCTTGAAACTTGACGTGAGTAATATTGGGGGTCCATATTGATCCATGAAAGTCATATGCGGCATTGATAGTTCAAAAATCCTTGTGCAAACTCAAACCCTAATTTTGGTCATCAGTGCATGAGGAGGTGTCTTGTGCTGATCAAACCCTAATGCAGTCTTGAGCCCAAGGAGATCTTGTGAGCAAATCCTTGATAAGTGAGAGGGAAAATTTTGGGGTACAACAACTGCCCCTATTCAATCTTCTTAAGCCTGAAGAGTTAGATTGGCGTGTTTTTCCAGTCGTGACTCGAAGATGGAGGATGATTGGACACTAGAGTGCCCAGAAATTTGTACTCGGTGATGTGATGGTTAAGGGAATGGGCTTAAAGATGCCATTTGGAGAGGTGATAGAAAGCTGTAGGAAATGGGCTTAAATATGCCATCCCAAAGTGATTATTTGTATTGTAATTTGTAAGCTGAAAGAATGAGCATCAGAATGGCGTCCGTGTCTATAGCGTATCTGAACTGTATCTGGGAGCTGATTTTGACTGATTATCAGAATGGCATCCGTGTATGGAGCGTATCTGAACTGTATCTGAAAGCTAGTTTTGAATGAGTGTCAGAATGGAACCCGTGTCTGGAGTATATCTGATCTGCATCTGAGAAGTTGAATCTGAATGAGTATCAGAATAGCATCCATGTCTGGAGTGTATCTGAACTGTATCTGAGAGTTGAGATTTGGATGGGCATCAGAATGGCATCCATATCTGGAGCATATCTGAACTGTATCTGAAAGTTGAATCTTAATGAGTATCCGAATGGAGTCCGTATCTGGAGCGTATCTGAATTGTATCTGAGAGCTGATTTTGACTGATTATCAGAATGACATCCGTGTCTGGAGCGTATCTGAACTGTATCTGAAAGTTGATTTTGACTGATTATCATAATGGCATCCGTGTCTGGAGCGTATCTGAACTGTATCTGAAAGTTGAATCTGAATGAGTATCAGAATAGCGTCCATATATGGAGCGTATCCGAACTATATCTGAAAACTTTGAATATTGTCAATGGTAGCTGTTAACCTTATCCTGGAAAGGGTAAAATGTTAGCTAAAATGCAATGTTTATGTTGTATGAAATTCATAGTATAATGCGTTCGTGTTATCAATGTTTATGATATATGGATGCAATGTATGCGAATGTGAGCCAGTTTGCTGTACTGCTGTTGGGTTAGGGAAAATAAATCCCTGACTGTTGCTGAGGATATAAGTCTTCATGTTGTGAAGTCTAAGTGTTGATGAATTTATGCTTAGAGAAATAAACTCTGTTGTAAAGGGAATGCCATGTACTGCTTGAAAAATCCTGTTGGAAAATCCTGAGAAATTGAACGACTTCTACTGGGGATTGATAATTGGAAGCTTGTTCCAATGGGAATTAAACTGCAAATTGTGGGGGATTTATGGAAATAGTATAGAGAGATCTCCCTACCTCTTAAAGCCATCAGTGGTTGTCTTTTATTTTGTTTATTTGTAAACAGTAATTATGTTCAAATGCATATGTTCAACAATGAATCATTGGACGTTTTTGTAAACAAAACACAAGCGTAAAGAAAAAAGATAGTTTTTGCACTTTCAAAGAGGTATCTTTGTATTGACTTTGAGTAAGTATTTTTGTACAAGGAGACAAACATTCTAGTAAGGGAACGCCGTCGTAAAAATGAAAATTTTTTATATAAAGAAAAGATAGCTATGTGTAAAAATCCCATGGGGTTCCCATTTTGCTATAGCCTTTGTATCTCTGAGCATCTTGTCTATTTGTTGCCTCATCCGAAGATGATTGAATTGATCAGAACCTCTGAGTTTGTCAGTTGAAGCAAAAGGTTGTCCGTAAGGTGATCCAACAGGACATAGTCATACGCTTTAATTCCCTAACTTTTTCCTGGACCGCCCTTTCGGGTTTTCAGTCCACCGGGAAACCTTTTTTTTCCCAAGTCGCCCTTTCGGGTTTTCAACTTACCGGGTGTACATATTTTTTGTTTTATCCCTAATTTTTTCCCGAACCCTTTTGGTTCGCCGGGATGCCCTTGTTTTGCCTAGGTATGTCAACCTAGCGGGTCTCTTATGCGTAGTATCTTTTGACTATGTCCAGATTCACAGGATGCGGCAGGTCGTTGCCATCCATGGTGGTTAAGATCATTACCCCACCAGAGAAAATGTTTTTGATTACAAATGGTCCTTCATAGGTAGGAGTCCATTTTCCCCTAGGATCACCTTGTGGCAGTATGATGCGTTTGATGACCAGATCTCCAACTTGATACACTTGGCATCTGACCTTCTTGTTGAAAGCCTCGATCATCCGTTTTTGATACATTTGACCATGGCAAACAGAAGTAAGTCTTTTCTCATCAATCAAGTTCAATTGATCAAGTCGATTCTGTATCCAATCGTCTTCGTTCAGACCTGCATCCTTCATAATTCTTAGAGAGGGGATCTGAACCTCAATAGGCAAGACGACTTCCATGCCGTATACCAAAGAATAGGGTGTTGCCCTGGTTGATGTACGAGTTGTGGTATGATACCCGTGGAGAGCGAATGGTATCATCTCATGCCATTCTTTGTATGTGACTGTCATTTTCTGTATAATCTTTTTAATGTTCTTATTTGCAGCTTCGACAACACCATTCATCTTCGGCCGGTAAGGAGAAGAATTGTAATGTTGAATCTTGAATTGTTCACACAAGACGGTGATCATAGTGTTGTTGAGATTCGTACAATTGTCAGTGATGAACCTTTCTGGGATACCGTACCGGAAAATTAGATTTTGCTTGATGAAACGGGCCACAACATTCTTGGTAACAGAAGCGAAGGAAGCTGCCTCCACCCACTTTGTAAAATAATCAATGGCCACTAAGATGAAGCGGTGTCCATTAGAGGTTGTCGGCAAGATTTCTCCAATCATATATATTCCCCACATAACAAAGGGCCAAGTAGCTATCAAGACATTCAGAGGAACCGAAGGTACGTGCACCTTGTCAGCATAAATCCGACACTTATGGCAAGTTCGAGAGTGTTGATAGCAATCTACTTCCATGGTAGACCAATGTGATACGGTTGGAGAACTGACTTGAGATTTTGCGTTTTGTGTTCACAAATGTTTCGGTTTAGCAAGAGTCGCCACCGACTTTTTATTTTATCCTAAGGAAAGGTCAAAAAGCACAGGAAAGACCTTTGAGATGTTTTCTCGAGTTCCGGGAGTAGATTATAGAAAGGGAAGGTATTAGCACCCTTTCTATCCATGGTTATCCATGGGCTCTTAGTTACTTGCTTTAGATCACTTGCTTTGCTTTTCAATTGCTTGAAATGGTGCTTTTCAATTGTTTGAAATGGTGCTTTGTGTGTGGTTTTGAAAGATGTTTTGAAAAGAGGCCGTCGTTGTGGCAACCTTTGTAATGATTCTTGTTTGAATGTATACAAAGGTATTTTTTTGAAAAGTTCTCAGTGTTTGAAAGTAGGGTTTTGAAATTGTGTTGTGAAGTGTGTTTTGAGAAATAGCAAGGATGTTTTTTTGCAAGCTTGATCAAGTAACTAGGAGCTATCTACCCTATTTTACTCAAAGATCTTTCTTATGTTTTTAACCCTTTTAACAGTGTTGTTTCACCATTGTGTTTGGTGAACAACCTTGTGTTAGGATGTTAACGGGACAGGCGCGGGTCATCGTATAGACCATGATAGCAATAGTGTCAAGTATTTTTGGCAATTTTCTTGAGGTACTTGATCATTTTGTTTAGGCAACTCAGATAGCGTCATCGAGGGACTATGATCTTTTGTTTGTTTTTGTTTTGCCAAAGTACTCGACATGCAACCATGGCCCATTTTTGAAGGCAACAAGTGGATTGTAACCCTAGGGGTGCAAGTGTGCATTGTGTTTGTTTTTTCATGCATTGTTATCTTTGGATTAGGTCAAGCTATTTATTGATTTTATTTTGCATACAAACCCTAGGTCTAAGCATGGCATAATTGGAAGTTTTTAAATGTGCGAGAATTTAAATGCTACACTATTACAACATGATATAGGGAGGGGGGTACAAATTTGAATTGGGGGTATTTGGCAAGAAATTAAATTCTAAGTTATTACAACCAAATTGAATGTACAAGGCATAATATAATATTTAAATAAATACAATTAAATAAATATCAAATAAAATGTATTATGCAAAAAAGATTTTTATGTATGTAAAAAAATATTTTTCAATGTGAAGTAAAAATAATAAACTAAAAAGAAAGCCAATTTTAATTATTTTGTTATTTAGGGCAAAAACCCTAATTCTTAATAAATAGTATTATTTATTAATTATATACAATAATATATTAATTTATACAAAAAATAAAAGTATATATATATATATATATATATATATATATATATATATATATATATATATATATATATATATATATATATATATATATATATATATATATATATATATATATATATATATATATATATATATATATATATATATATATATATATATATATATATATATATATATATATATATATATATATATATATATATATATATATATATATATATATATATATATAAATTAATTATTTACAAAAAATGTGTATATTTCAGAAAATGTGTTTTTAGTAAAATAGAATAATAAATGAAAAATGAAAATATTTTTTACATTATTCTTTGGGTTTTAATAAAAGAAAATAAACTATTTACATATTTATGTTAGTAAAATAAAAAAATAAATGTGAAATAAATATGAAAAAATATAAAATAATTTTTTTGGCATTTTTTATATTTGGACAAAAAATAATAAAGTCAGAATAAAAAATAAAAACATCAAAATGAGAAATATTCAAATAAATGGGCCGGGGGGTGTAAGCTGAATAATGGGGTGTTAGAAGTAAAAACAACCAGGCCCAGCCCAGTCAGACTTCATCTTCTTCCTCTTGTTCACAAAACGCGCGTTCTGTACATCAATGGCTATCTCCTGATTCTTTGATTTTTTGACAAAACTCATAACATGAAACTTGTAGAGCATCAAACAATGAATTCAACCATATAAAAAACTTAAGCTAACTCTCAAAGACCAGAGAGAATTTCTCTGGCCCTAATTCTTAACCTAGTTTTTTCAGAAAGTTCATGAACAAAATTCTCCTAGCACGATTAATATAAATGAAAACTAAACATATGTATGGCTTCAGGGCTATGAGTACAACATATTTCATTCACAAACCTAAGCCTAACTATTCCTAAATAGAGAGATAGAAGTCCATGAAATACCTGTTTCAGTTGACTTCGAGCTGGCCAATGCATCAACTTTCAAGGGTGCTTGAGCTTCTCTTGAGCTTGCCTGAAGTCCAAGGAAGCTTTCTCAATGCTCACTTTGTTTTGAAATGGCTTGAATCGTGCCACATAACTCAACCTGCAAAGTTTTGAAACAAAAATGGCAATGTGTGTTAATAGTGTTACAGCTAGCAATGGAGGCCTGGGATAGTTCAAGTGAGTTGAGTGGAAGGTATTGGAACAAATTTGAGGCAAAACGCACGAGGGAGAATGGAGATGGAGATGGTTCTGTAGGGCTTGCCCTATTTTTGCAGAAAAACAGTGATTCTGTGTACAAGGGAGTTTGGGAGGCAAAGGGGTCGTGTTGCTGGCTTGTTAGGAGGTATCAAACTTGTTTACAATGTTTGTGTAAGTTGGTTTCTTCAGCTGTGTGAGATGGCATGTGATTTGCAAGTTTCTTCTACTTGAAGCAAAAGAATGGAAGTGATGTTATAGCTTTGTACAAGCCCTCCTATCACCTTGAACACAACACTCTTGGCCCCTCTAAATCATGGATTTGGTTTTCAGTATCAGATTTTGTTCAAGGCTCAAGGCTTAGTGTTTTGACATAAAGTAACCTTTTGCAAAAATGGCAATATACCTTTTACCATTTAGGGCTTAATCTTGTGTACAATGCCCTAATGACCAAGACAATACCTTAACTCAATGGATATGCATTAAATTATGGAGTACAAACTGGTTTTGAGTCCTGTAATTGTGAACCAAGCTAGCTAGATCAGATTTGCAAATTGGTATGAACATGTATTGGCCATGGACAAGAGTGAGTTTTTGCCGACTTCAAGCATTTGATTCTATCTAACCACAAGGGTGTTTGAGGAGTTCTTGGACAATTTGGAAAGCTTGGAACATGTACTATAATCCATCTTTGAAATTCAACTTGAAACTCCAAGTGGAACTATGTGAAAAATGTCCAAGAAGATGGGTCAAAATCCTGCCTAAATTAGGGCAAAATTTCTCTAAGTTAAAAGTTTTAGGTACCCTTGTTCCAAAAATCATAACATGAGATACAAGTCTCTTTTGAGAAAACTTTGTGAATAAAATTTGTAGACTTTGTGATGGACTACAACTTTAATGTTTCAAGTTTTGTTTGAATCCATTTGTATCTTGGTGAAAAAATGGGACAAAGTTAGGAAAAAATAAGAAAAGATCATAACTTAGAAAATTTCTAAGTTATGAAATTTTTCCATTTTAAACCCTAATTTGCATTTTTGGGTTTCTTGGTGAACAAGATTCATAATTTGACATGTCTTGGTGGAAAATGATTCTTGGCACTTGATTTTGACCAAAAAGTCAAAGTTTGACTTTTCAGTGTACAGTCAAATTTTGATCAGTTGACTGAAAAATTCATCTGTCAATCCTATGCATTTGAGATCTTTTGAACTTGTTGAATGGGTCAAGACAATTTCATTGAGTCCTTGAGTCCATGTGTGAGCTTGATTTGCCATTGGCTAGGTCAAACAGTCAAAAATTGTCTTTGTGCAGTCAAAACCCAAAAAATGACCATTTTGCCCTTTTGGTGATCTGATCAAATTTCTTGTGGAGTTGTGAGCCAAACTTGATCAAATGGTTCAAATGAGTTCATAATGTTGATGTGGGTCAAATTTCATGAGGTTTGACTGTCAATTGGCCATAGTTGACTTTTTCCCCAATACAGTTGATTTCTAGGTCAACTGTCCAATTGACTGGGCAAAAATTTGAATCAAGGCTTGAAACTTGGTATGGACAAACTTGTGAGTCCAACATGAAGTATGAAAGTTACTTTTGGCATTGTAGGTCAAAATATCCCTGTGCAAACTCAAACCCTAATTTAGGTCAACAGTGCAAGGAGGTATCTTGAGCAGAGCAAACCCTAGCTTGATCCTGAGTTCCAAGAGTCTTGTGATGAGAAATGTTGATGAAATGAGAGGGAAAATTTTGGGGTACAACAACCAGTAATAGCCTGCCCGTAGGATTTTCTTTTCCATCGTATGCCCACTGGAATGGGTTCCAAAAGTGCCTTCTTGTAACTCAGTCATGATCCTTTCTGCTTCAACCTTGTCTACGCATCAAAGTAACACAGAGACATGGTTGCGTTTGTAAAGAATATCATTACTAAGGAAAAATTTAGCAGAGAATCCCCTTAAGAACTTCTTATCATTGATTGAATCTCCTTCTGGATATTCTTGAGCCTCGAGATACTTCTTGACTTCGTGAAACCAAGGCTGGTCCACTACTTCTTCAGTATTAACCTCGTGACAGTGCGATGGTTCCTCCATTCGTTCAATGGTGATCTGGGGAGCCTCGTTATCCCAATTAAGTTTAAACATAGATGACATTGTGGCTAGAGCGTCTGCTAGCTGATTTTCTTCTCGCGGAATGCTCGAAGGTAATCTTCTCAAAATGTGGTAACAATGTCAAAACATGTTCTTTGTAAGGGATCAGGTTTGGGTGTTTGGTGTCCCATTCCCCTTTGGTCTGGCTGATAACCAAAGATGATTCTGCGAATACATTCAAAGATTTGATCCCTAAGTCTATGGAAGCTCTGAGATCAAAGATGCATGCTTCGTATTCCACCATGTTGTTTGTACAATTGAAGCAGAGTCTTGCGATAAAGGGAGTATGACACCCTTCCGGAGATATGAGTACAACACCGATACCATTGACAAGTGCATTGGATGCCCTATCAAAGAACAGGGTCCATTGGGATCCTTGTTCAGGTCCGTCATATGGGCTGAATTCTTTACAGTTGTCTAACATCATGATGTCTTCATCCAGAAATTCGAACTTCATGGACTGGTAGTCTTCTACAACTTGGTGAGCAAGGTGATCAGCTAGTACACTTCCCTTTATAGCTTTCTGGGTAGTATACCGTATGTCGTACTCTGTTAGGATCATCTTCCATCTCACTATTCTGCCAGAAAGAGCAGGCTTCTCGAATATGTATTTTATCGGATCCATTTTAGATATCAACAAGGTAGTATGAGTCAGCGTATACTGTCTTAGCTAGCGAGCAGCCCATGCCAGAGCGCAGCAAGTTTTCTCGAGCAGTGAATATCTGGTTTTACAATCGGTAAACTTTTTGCTCAGGTAGTAAATAGCGTGCTCTTATCGGCCAGACTCGTCATGCTGCCCCAATACACACCCCATTGAATTTTCCAAAATGATCAGATACATGATCAATGGTTTTCCCTCGACTGGTGGCATCAACACAGGAGGCTCTTGTAAGTATTCTTTAATTTTCTCAAAAGCAACTTGGCACTCGTCATTCCATTTGACTACTTGATCTTTCTTCAACAATTTGAAGATTGGTTCACAAGTAGCTGTTAGGTGAGAGATGAATCTGGAAATGTAGTTCAAACGCCCCAAGAATCCTCTGACTTCCTTCTCAGTACAAGGAGAAGGCATCTCTTGTATTGCTTTTACATTGGCCGGATCTACTTCAATACCTTTATTGCTGACGATAAAGCCTAGGAGTTTACCAGACTGTGCCCCGAATATGCATTTGTTTGGATTCAACCTCAGTTTATACTTCTTCAGTCTCTCAAACAGTTTTTGTAAGTGATCAAGGTGATCTTCTTCTATTTGAGATCTGGCTATCATGTCGTCCACATAGACCTCTATTTCGTGATGTATCATGTCGTGAAATAAAGCTACCATGGCACGCTGATAGGTAGCCCCAGCATTCTTCAGTCCGAACGATATCACCTTATAGCAGAAAGTACCTCACTGCGTGACAAATGTTGTTTTTTTCCATGTCCTCAGGCGCCATTTTGATTTGGTTGTAACCTGAGAATCCGTCCATGAAGGAAAACACTTTGTGTTATGTCGTATTGTCAACTATAATATCAATGTGGGGGAGTGGAAAATCATCCTTAGGGCTTGCCCTATTCAAATCTCTGTAGTCCACACACATTCGCACGTTGCCGTCCTTTTTGGGCACGGGAACAACATTGGAAACCCATTGGGGATAAGAGGTGACACCAAGAATCCAGCGTTGAAATGCTTCATGACTTCTGATTTAATCTTTTCTGACATATCCGGCCTCATGCGGTGAAGCTTTTGTTTTACTGGAGAACAATCCTCTCTTGTAGGCAGACGATGTACCATAATATCTGCATCAAGTCCTGGCATGTCTTTATATGACCAGGCAAAGACTTCGACATAATTGTGCAACAACTGAATCAGACGCTCCTTGATATTAGGTTCCAGATTGGCACCCACCTAGACCTCTTTTTTGTCTTCTTCGGTACCTATGTTGATTATATTCACGAGTTCCTCGTGAGGTTGAATGGTTCTCTCTTCTTGTTGTAGTAGTCTGGCAAGTTCTCCTGGTACTTCACAATCTTCCTCACCTTCATTTTTGGCTTGGTAGATTATATTCTCAGAGTCATAAAAGGACATAGCAGTATTGTTACCCATGGGATCCCGAATGGATGTATACCTGCATTGTGAGTGTGAGTGTGTGTAAGGGTATATCTATCTTTGAAAGAAATGAAAATTTAAAAAGAAAAACAATGAGCACAAAAGTTTGTATGTGAAAATGTCCATGATTCATTGATGTCATATGAAAATGAGATAATAACCCTTACAAATGGACCATTGTGCATCAGGTAAGACACAAGGTTTTAAGAGTGCAAATTGATTTAATATTACAGATCCAACCAAATGTAAAGACAAATTACTGTGGGATAAAAGTGATCGAGACAAAATCTCTAGCCTCCTAGTTGCTGAGCCCTCCATTGATAGTTGGGAATATCCAGTCTTCCAAGTCACAACTATCTTCATCATCTTCTACGATGTTGACCTTGCAATTGCTGATCTTCAGGGGTGGTCCTCCGGCACGAGCGCGACGTACAGCCTTCTGAGAACTCAAAGTGAAACCTAGGCCAAACTTGTCAGACTTATATGGGATATCTGGGATTTGTCCCCAGATAGTGCACCCACCTTCTTCTACCACTGCTTTGGCATCCTTCAGAGATCACATCCAGAGTGGAGGCCTTGTAATCTTGGGAACAACCTTGGTTACTGCCACATCCTGAGGGACCTCTTCAAAGTGTTGAAATGGAGTTTCAATAAATTCACCATCTAATTCCACATATCTGAAGGAATTGAGATGGCTGATCATATACTCTTCTTCTCCATGAACGGTGATAATCTTCCCTTGAATCGAATATTTCATCATTTGGTGCAACATAGAAGTGACAGCGCCAGCATTGTGAATCCATGGTCGGCCTAGCAAGCAAGAATATGAGGGACAAATATCCATTACGTAAAAATTTGAATCAAATGTTTGTGTTCCAACTTTTATGGGAATGTCTGATAACACAATTTTATATAGTATATTTGATTTAATTTTCATAAATAATGTTAGTATTTTTATTTAATTATTTCATTTTATTTCCATATTACGCCGGTATTTTTATTGTTTCAGGTATTTTATTTTAATTAGACAAATTGAGCAAAGTGAAGAAATTAAGAGAGTTATTGGACTAAATATGCAGGAAATGAAGAAAAGGGGTGTGTAAAGCAAAAATGATGGATCAAAAGGTTTATTATCTCCAAACTGGGCCCAAACGAAATCAGGCCCACGCAAGCAAGAGATCCCTAAAGGAACGTGCAAGAGTGAGACGCACGTCTCAACTCCTCTCCTACAATTGAGGCGCCCGCCTCGGACCCTCCCCTTAGTGGGAGGCGTCCGTCTCAACTGCCACGTAGGCCCTAGGATGATACATGAGGCGCCCGTCTCAACATGGTCAAGTGGATGAGTAAATCTCGGGACGACCACCTCCACTCAAAGCAGTTAGAACGAGAAATTTGGGGAAAAGTGGTACGAAAATATCTCAAAACGTGGTTACATTCTACAACTATAAAAGGACATCAGGAAATCAAAATTAGGGGGCCGTTTTTTTAGCATTATTTTCCAGTTTCATAATTTACCTTCCCGCATTATTATTTTCCATTGTAATTCAGTTTCCAGCAGTTATTTTCCAGCCAGTTCCTTTTCAAATACTTAAATTTTATTTCTGTTGAAGAACCGGGATTTTGTACGAATTGATTCAAGCTTCAAGAATTATTTCCAGCATTTATTTAATTCAGGTTTCTTATTTACATCGCTTTAATTTATTTAATTAATTATTTGCATGAGAGATATTTATTTAGCCATGAATTTATTTACGAATGTTAATTCCTTTAATGTATTCATGTCTGCTTTTATGAGTATGTCTGGCTAAATTATTTAAATATCGGTATGTAACGAGTTAATTTGAATGGATCCGGAACAAACAGGCTTGATTATATTTTATAAAATAAACACTTTTTCTGATTTAGTTATCTAATTTATTTTGTTAAAAAAGGTTTAGAAACCAACAGAGCAAAAGTTTGAGGCTAATAAACTGACTAAGATTAGAAACCAATAGAGCGGCAGTTTGAGGTTTAAAATCAGATAGTAGATACTAGGTATTGTTTTTAAAGACTGCGACAGCGTTTTAAAACCAATTAAACTTTATTTATTTTCAAAAAGTAATTTTAAAATCAATGGGATAGCGAAAGCATACATCAGAGTTTAAAATTATAATTTACTTCAATAGAGCGAAAGTTTGAGAATAGATTTTTGAATAAATACTTTTTGCTGAAAAAGATATTATTATCATTTTTAGAAAATAAGCCAGTGGAAAGCCGGATTCTTTAGTGTTAATGAAGTACATACCGATATTCGCATTATTATTATTTCAATTAGAATTAAGTTTTATTACCCAAAAATTCCCCTAATTAATTATTCGATGGCTATAGCTTTACACAGTAGTTTAGGTTACGTTAGTTCGATTTATAGTCCCTTAGGTTCGATATCTTTTAAAACTACGCGATAGGGCTGTATACTTGCAGTCTCCCGATTAATTTAGACGATAAAGTCGCGATCAAGTTTTTGGCGCCATTGCCGGGGACTATTTAAGTTGATATCGTAATTTTATTACGAAGTATAGACTATAGCAACTATTTCTTTTCCCTCTATGTATGCCAAATACTCGCTCTCAGGGCGCGCCTTTGCATATACCTATATACGATATCGAGCGTTACCTTAGATTAAGAAGACGAATTCAAGAGTATTTAGAACGCAACAACCTTCCTTCGACCAAACTTCCTGACGTTGAAGAACTCAAGAAGATGGCTGATCTACCTGCTCCTGCTCCTCGTCCTCTTAAGGACTACGTTGTTCCTTCTCAAGCAGAGCCTCATAATAGTATTGCTGCTCCTGCTATCGCTCAAAATGATTTCGAGCTAAAACCTTCGCTTCTTTCCGCTGTTCAGCAGAACCAGTTTTCTGGAGCTCCTACTGACGACCCGAATCTTCATCTGTCAGTGTTTGTGCAGTACGCAGACACTATGAAAGCGAATGGTGTTAACCCCGAGGCGATACGATTGCGCCTATTTCCTTTTTCTCTCAGAGACAGAGCTCGCGCATGGCTCCAATCTCTTCCTTCCAACTCAATCACCACATGGGATGAGTTGAAGAAAGTCTTCTTGGCTAGATATTTTCCTCCAAGCAAAACTGCTATGCTCAGAGCCAATATCAATGGTTTCAGACAAAAAGACAATGAATCACTCTTTGAAGCTTGGGAACATTATAAAGACATGCTTAGACTTTGTCCTCATCATGGTTTAGAAGAATGGCTGATCATTCACACGTTCTACAATGGTCTCTTGTATAATACGAGATTGACTATAGACGCCGCAGCTGGTGGCGCACTGATGAATAAACCATATACTGAAGCAAGACAACTTATCGAAAGCATGGCTCAAAACCATTACCAATGGGGTACGGAGAGAGTTAGCGTAGAGAAATCTCAAACGAAAGGTGCCATGGTTGAAGTGAATAGTCTGGATCAAGTCAACGCTAAAGTGGAAGCTCTCACTCAAAAGCTCGAGAATCTTACCACCGCTCCCGCAGCTATTGTTGCTGCAATTGCTCAAACTTGCGACTTATGTGGTATTCAATCACATCTTGCTCCAGAATGCCCACTTTTAACAGGAGTTCCAGTTGAACAAGCGAATTACGTACAGGGTAATCCTTATAGCAACACATATAACCCTGGCTGGAAGAATCATCCTAACTTTTCATACAAGAGTAACAACGCGTTATACGCACCTGGACAAGCTCCTGCTACACCACCTGGTTATCCTAAGGCTATTCCAAATCATCCTAATAATGGTCCTAACACGTCTAATGCTCCTAGGAAGTCTAATTTGGAAGTCATGATAGAGCATTTCATCGCTACTCAATCCTAAACCAATAATACTCAATCCCAGACTAATAAGGATGTTCAAAATCAGAATATACACATTAATGAGCAGATTAAGCAATTATCTAACAAGCTTGATGCTTTAGCTACACATAATAAAATGTTAGAAACACAAATCTCTCAGGTAGCTCAACAACAAGCGGCTTCTGCTGCTCCTGCTGGCTCATTTCGTGGACAGCCTCAACCTAATCCCAAAGGACATGCAAATGCTGTTATCTTAAGAAGCGGAACAGAGTATGATGGACCTGTAGATCCCAGAAACAATAGCCCAGCTATGCAACAAAATTCTGTTAAACAATCTGAAACTAAAGATAAAGAAGAAAAGGAAAATCAGAGAGATAATAATGAAGATACCACGCAAAAAGATGAAACTTATGTACCCCCACCACCTTATAAGCCTCATATCCCATACCCTCAAAGGTTAGCTAAAACTAAGAATATGGGTCAATTCAAGAAATTCGTGGATCTTCTGAAACAACTTAATGTTACAATTCCTTTTACCGAAGCTATAACTCAAATGCCCTCCTACGCTAAATTCCTTAAAGAGATTCTATCCAATAAGAAAAAGCTAGAGGATAATGAAACTGTCATGCTTACTGCTGAATGTAGTGCAATTATTCAAGACACAATGCCTCCTAAACTCAAAGACCCTGGAAGTTTCTCTATTCCATATGTAATTGGCAAATTTGTCATAGATAAAGCTTTATGTGATCTTGGAGCCAGTATAAGTGTGATGCTGTTATCTATATGCAAGAAACTTGAAATGGGAGAACTCAGACCAACCAAAATGTCCATTCAATTAGCAGATAGGTCAATTAAATATCCTGCAGGAGTTCTCGAGAATGTTCCTGTACGCATTGGCCAATTCTATATACCAACCGATTTCATTATTATGGACATAAGGGAGGACGAAGTTACCCCAATCATTCGTGGAAGGCCTTTCTTAGCTACAGCCGATGCAATTATAGATGTAAAAAGAGGAAAACATACTTTTGAAGTAGGTGAAGAGAAAATCGAATTTATCCTCTCTCAATTCCTGAAAGCACCTGCAATTGAAGATACTTGTTACTTCTTGGATATCATCGATGAATGTAGAAAAGAAGCTGAGCTTGAAAATGAAGACAATCTCGATGAAAATCTGAGTAGTAATCTAAGTGAATGCTTAGCTATAGCACCAGATCCTACACAATGTTTAAGGAAACCACCCCTAGAACTCAAAACACTTCCTAAAAATCTAAGGTATGAATTCCTAGATTCCGAACTCGAACGACCAGTGATAGTCAACGCAGAACTTGGCGAAATCGAAACTGAAAAACTTTTACAAATTCTGAGAAAATATCCAACAACCTTAGGATATAATATCACTGATCTTAAAGGAATAAGTCCCTCTATCTGTATGCATCGCATTATGCTAGAAGAAGATTGTAAAACTTCAAGAGAACACCAGAGGAGACTAAACCCGATTATGAGCGAGGTTGTGAAAAAGGAAGTTATGAAGTTGTTAGAAGCAGGAATCATATATCCTATATCTGATAGCAAATGGGTTAGCCCTGTGCATGTTGTACCTAAGAAAGGAGGTGTCACAGTAGTCGAAAATGAGAAAGGAGAAATCATAACTAAAAGAGTCGAATCTGGATGGAGAATGTGCATCGATTATCGAAAACTTAACAAAGCCACCAGAAAAGATCATTTCCCTTTACCATTTATTGATCAAATGTTGGAACGTTTAGCTAGACACTCTCATTTCTGTTTCTTGGACGGTTATTCAGGTTTCTTTCAGATACCTATTCATCCTAATGACCAAGAGAAAACAACTTTCACATGCCCTTTTGGAACCTTTGCTTATAGAAGAATGCCATTTGGTTTATGCAATGCTCCTGCAACTTTTCAAAGATGTATGATGGCAATATTTGCTGATTTTCTGGACAATATTATGGAAGTCTTCATGGACGATTTTTCCGTCTGTGGACAAAGCTTTGAAGAATGTTTAGAAAATTTAGAAAGGGTATTAGAACGTTGTGTGAAGGTTAATCTAGTGCTTAATTGGGAGAAATGCCATTTTATGGTACAAGAAGGAATTGTTTTAGGACACATTATATCCAAAAGAGGAATTGAAGTCGATTCTGCTAAAATCGAAGTTATTGAGAACCTTCAACCTCCAAAAACTGTTAGAGAAATCCGAAGCTTTTTGGGACACGCCGGTTTTTATCGACGATTCATTAAAGATTTCTCTAAGATAACTAAACCCCTAACTAAGCTATTAATGAAAGACGCTGAATTTATCTTCGACGAAAAATGTTTAGAAGCATTTCAAACACTTAAGAAAGAATTAATTTCTGCGCCTATCATGCAAACTCCAGATTGGAATGAACCTTTTGAAATAATGTGTGACGCAAGTGACTATGCCGTAGGAGCTGTTTTAGGACAGCGAAAGGATAAAAGACTCCACGTCATATATTATGCAAGCAGAACCCTGGACGAAGCGCAGATGAATTATGCTACAACTGAGAAAGAATTCTTAGCAGTGATCTTCGCATTAGACAAGTTTCGTTCCTACTTAGTAGGATCCAAAATAATCATATACACTGATCATGCTGCTATTAGATATCTCCTAACCAAAAAGGACGCTAAACCTAGACTCCTGAGATGGATATTGCTACTGCAAGAGTTCGATTTAGAAATCAAAGATAAGAAAGGAACCGAAAATGTGGTAGCAGATCATCTCTCTAGACTAGAAAATCTTAAACATGAACAAGTGCCGATCGATGATGAATTCCAGTATGATAAACTGATTGCCCACTTGGAAGACACAGAACCAGATAAACTCATGGAAACCACCTTAGCCGTCTCCTCGGTGCCTTGGTATGCCGATTTCGTAAATTACCTCGCTGTATGCGTTTTACCACCTGAACTTACCTACCAACAGAAGAAGAAATTCTTCCATGATCTTAAATAGTATTATTGGGATGAACCTTTACTTTTCAAGAGAGGTCCCGATGGAATTTTCCGCCGATGTGTGCCAGAAGAAGAGATTGAAAACATTATAAAACACTGTCATTCTGCACCTTACGGAGGACATGCGAGTACATCCAAAACTTGTGCAAAGATCTTACAATCCGGTCTCTATTGGCCTAATTTATGGAAAGACGTACATGCCACCATCTTAAAATGCGACAGGTGTCAACGCACCGGCAATATATCTAGACGTGACGAAATGCCACAAAAAGGCATTTTAGAAGTCGAAATATTTGATGTGTGGGGGATAGACTTTATGGGACCCTTTCCATCTTCATCCGGTAACAAGTATATACTCGTGGCTGTGGATTATGTCTCAAAATGGATCGAAGCTATAGCTTCTCCAACAAATGACACCCGAGTGGTACTTAAGCTGTTCAAGAACATAATCTTTCCTAGGTTCGGTGTCCCCAGACTCGTTATAAGTGATGGTGGATCTCATTTCATTTCCAAAATCTTTGAAAAATTATTAGGAAAATATGGAGTTCGACATCGCATAGCTACACCTTACCATCCTCAAACTAGCGGACAAGTTGAAGTTTCAAATCGTGAGATAAAACAAATCCTTGAAAAAACTGTCGCTACGTCCAGAAAGGACTGGTCCTTTAAACTTCACGAAGCTTTATGGGCTTATAGAACTGCCTATAAAACTCCCATCGGTACTACTCCTTTCAAGCTTATTTATGGTAAGTCATGCCATCTCCCAGTTGAGTTAGAACACAAGGCCTATTGGGCCATTAAGAATCTGAACTTAAGTTACACTGCCGCTGGAGAGAAGCGTATCCTAGATATTAATGAATTGGAAGAACTTAGACAGGATGCGTACGAAAATGCTAGGATTTACAAAGAGCGCACAAAGAAATGGCACGATAAGCATATATCTAGGAAGAATTTTAACATAGGTGACTTGGTATTACTATTTAACTCACGATTAAAATTATTTCCTGGAAAATTACGATCTAGGTGGTCCGGACCTTTTGAAATTACTCGAGTTTATCCAAGTGGTGCAATAGAGATTAAGGGACCTTCGATTGAACCGTTTATAGTAAACGGGCAGCGTTTAAAACATTACCATCTAACTGAACTCGAGGGAAATTCTCAAACAATAAATCTAGACGAGCCACACGCTCGATTAGAAGCCTAGTCTTTAGTTTTATTTGTCGAGCTTACGACATAAAACAAAGCGCTTTGTGGGAGACAACCCACTGTTTTTTATATTTCCTTCTTCTTATTTTTCATTTCTTCTTTAGTCTATTTTTAACAAAAACAAAAACAAAAATATATCTATTTCTTTTCTTTACCTATTCATTATATTTCTCCTCTTTGTCTTATTTCTTTCTATTCTATGTTTTTTTTTTCTTCTTATCGGCATTTGGCCAATGCTGATCTTCTTTATTTTCTTCTCCTCAAGATACTTCTTGCTACTTATTTCTCTTCCCACTATGTCTCGAGTTGACGATATGCCAGTTAGTTTCAGAGGAAGAAATCAGCGCACCAAATATGGAGTTTTATCCGAGCGTGAGATGTTACCTACTATCTACCTTCATCACGGTGTTATGACTGCTCTTGGTATTCGTGATAAAGTGCTTTTTCTGCTGAATCAGATTGGGTGGGATAGTTCACGCCTGATGACTTGCTATGCCACTTATCGGAACCTCACTTTGGAGTTCCTCAGCTCTTTGACATACTTTCCTACTCATGGGTTAGCTTTACGCCGTGGACTTATTATCTTCAGACTTTTTGGCATCATTTTCAAGTTTAACCATAAGGAATTGGGTGAGCTTCTTGGTTTTCCTAATGGCATAGGAGTTTATCATGAAACTCAGGAGGAGTATCTTGGATTTAGAGAGCTTGACTATTTTTGGGGATCTATTTCTGGAATCCTTAACCCTGAGCCCGAGGACTTCGTATCAGAGAATATCCATAATCCGGCCTTCAGGTATTTCCATAAGATTCTGGCCCACACCATTTTTGGAAAACCCCAGAATGTCACCACTGTTTCTAAGGATGAGCTTTTTATCATGTTTTGTGCTTCGCAAAACCGTCCGGTTAATGCGATCACTTATCTGATCCGTACCTTTGTGGATCTCATTGATACTGATCATGCACCCATTCGGATGGGAGGTCTCGTCACTATGATTGCAAATGTTGTTGGACTTCGACAACCCTTTAAGCATTTGAATGCTTTTACTGGTGTTACTTGCATGACCATCGAGTTCTGTTTCAACACTGGTATAATTGGTGATATTGGCCCGACTCAGTTTACCTTGTTGATTAATGGTCAAGTTATGCAGCTGTTTACCTTGCCTAACCCTGCTACGAGTTTGAATAACAAAGAAAACTGGCTTTTTGGTCTTGATCAGCAACCTTCTCCGCCCAGCACTCCTGAGACTCCGCAAGATTATGAGGTTTTGGAAGATTCTGAGGAAGATCCCACTGCTCCTCCAGGTTATTATGATATGGGCCCTCCTCAGCACGATTCTACCGCTCACTTTGTTGCTCCTGACACCGTTATGCATGAGGCTCCTACCATTGATTATGCGACTGCCATCCACGCTCTCCAGGTGGAACATCAGGCTTTGAGGGACGATTTGACTAGTTTGCGAGCCGATTTCTTTGGTTTTATGGATACTGTTTCTGCGCAATTTCAAGAAGTTTTCGCTTACTTTCATTCTTCCTCCGCTCCTAAGGCAGGACCATCTAGTGGCTAGAGCGTTTAAGTAGTTCATTTTATTTAGTTTAGCTTAGTTTGATTTTATTAGAAATTGCAATATTTTCGTTATGTTCTTTTTATTATTATGTTTTACTTTCCAAATACTTGATTCTTAAATTGTAAGCAACTTTGATCCTCATTCTAAAAGCAATTCATGTTATTTTCTTATAATTATAATGTTGCAGCTTAATATATTATATCATATAAAAATATTATCTTATAAGAATATTAGTATTATTGCATTCTTATTTGTTGCTACAATTTTTAAATATATTCCTTTTCTGGCTCCTGCGTTATCCGTATCATTCTACCTTGCAAGTGAGATTCCTTTTTATTCTTTGCATACTGTCCCTTGTCATTGACACGCTGGCTTGTTCCCAATAAAGTGAGACGCACGCCTCAGCCCAACACGCTGACTGGAGACGCACGTCTCCAACTGTTCCCACGCCATGCAGCTTTGAGACGCACGCCTCACGCGTGGTCTCCTGTGTCAGACGGTCACCTCAGCATGTGTTTCGTGCAGAGTAAAAGTTGGTCTTCCCTTGCATTTACTTGTCTTGTCCGTTTCGTTTTCCCATTCAGCCCCAATTAATTCAAATTCAACACTCTTTATTTTCATTCAAATTATATTCTTTCCACTTCCCACCATTAATCCCCATTCATATTTTCCCTCCCATTTTCCAACACCCACTTATTATAATTTATCACTCTTAACTCTCACTCCACTATAAATATCCTTCATCCTTCTTTCTCATTTCACAACATTTCTAACCATCTCTACCATTTCCTCTCCTACACCCATATTTTCTACCTTTTCCCTTCTTCAACCCATATCCATCTATGGCTCCACGAAACAACCAAAGACAAGTTAAGCCCGACCGACCACCACCCGACCTATCCAATATCATTTTCTGCGATAACGACGACGGCCAACAACAACAAAAGTATAAAAAATTATATACCCGTTCCGTCGTTCCTACAAAATACTTAAGTTCGGAGTGTTTGGAAACCTTAGGAATGACCGATAGCATCGTATTCATGCTCAATAACACTGGTTTAACCAGTCTCTGCACAAACTCATGTCCAACCTATGAACCACTCGTGCTTGAATTTCTTAGTTCCTTTTCTTACACAACACCTGTCGACGATCCCTACACAACCGGAACCGCCAACTTCCGCATGTTTAACCAAGAGTACTCTCTTGATCAAGAAAGAGTCGCTGAACTCTTATCTTTCACTCGCGGCGAGCATGTTAATTACAAGCCTTTCGACGATGACCACGATCTTTCTTGGGATCAAGTCGGCTTCTCCTTATGGAATGATCTAACCGGTCAAACCACGGAAAGTTGGCGCGACCTCTATGCTTCTCAAATACATAACCCTGCATTAAGGTACTTTCACCGCGTTCTTGCTAACACCATCTTTGGTCGGACCAATAATCACAAGGTCAACCAAAATGAGCTGTTCATCATTTTCTATGCCCTTAATGGTCAGGCTGTCAACGTCGCTCCTTTCATGCTCAGTCACATCCACACATGCGTGAACGCAGCAGGTACTAATCCCTTTGTTTTTGGAGGCATCATCACATATTTAGCATATGCTTTAGGCCTTTCCGCCGAGCTATTTTCTTTGTTACAATATATGATGCCAGCCACTCTTCTTGATGTCATCTATTGCTGAGATTCCCATATAATCTCTCCAAGACATGATGGCCGGTTTACATTAGTGATAAATCATCGTCAAATTCCTGATTTTGTGTTACCTTGTCCGAATCGTATCGACGTCCGAGTCCGCGCCAATTGGCGTTATGCTCTTGATGCACCTGCCGCCCAACAACCAAATAATCCCGCTGCAAATTTCGCAGCTATGCAGGCTCATATGCTTCGTCAAGATCAGTTGTTCCATGCCATGCAACAACACCAAGCTGAGACTTTACGTCTCGTACAAGAAGTACAATGTGACCAACTAGAGTTGCAACGCCACCAACAAGAGATGCGACGCGAACAACAGGAATATGCCTTTCGCCATGATCGTAACCTCGAATCTTTGCAAGCTCGCATAGCAGACGCACTTCATCTTAATGATTCTGATTCTGACGTACGACGAAGACCTCGTACTAGAGGACGAAGAACAAGAGATCATGATTCTCAAAGCAACGAGTGATCACCTTTCTCTTTTCATCTGATTCTCCTTTGTTTTTATCGCATTGAGGACATTGCTCCTTTTTAGTATATGGGAGTCAAATCATTTCCTTGTTCATTTCTATTTCCTTTGCTCTCTTTGTAGTATTTTTCCTTTTATTTCTTTTCTTGTATTGCAAAAAATTTCAATTCAATAAAATACTTATTTATGCAAATTTTAATCTCTTATGCAAAAATTTGTGCTTACTCGAATTCCCCCTATTTCTTGAGCCATAACGAATAAAATAAAACAATTTTAACACGCATTTATAAACATTATTCAACTAGTATTAAGGTTGCCTATTATAAATAAGAATTCGAGCAACTTAGCAAAATTGCTATCGTCTTAACACTTCAAAACCCCCGATGTGTTGGATCGATTTAAGTACTTATTATACCAAAACCTTTAAAACTTAGTTTTAGATTAGCCCCGAGTAGTTTATTAAGCAGTCGGCACCGCCATAAACACAAACTACGTGGAGAGCTGATGAATATAAGTGATTGATCAAATATTCTTAAGAAATTGCTTTTATCTGAAGATGCACTTATTAAGTTAGATGGTCCTTACCAGATCATTTAATCCAACAGTTGCAGAAACTATAAATTTAAATGCAAAATAATCTATTATAAATTGGTTTAGTGGTCCCTGGTGCTGAACTTGGTAGGGCGAATTACTGTTCGATCCCCCGTAATTTTTAATTGGAAAAAGGGAGTACCATATGATTAAATTACCAGAACTCCTAGCTGTCTTATTAAGATCAAATTCACTAACCAGTTACTCCACTATGTGCGTGTAAGGTAAAGGGATTAATGTGATTGCGCTAGAATGAAAACGGGTGAAATAAAACGTAGTATTAGGTTAAGCTATAATGACATGACTTAAATTGGTCTGCTTAAATGGGGTTGTCCAGTGTTCCTACGGTAACTTTGGTGTTTAAGTTCGACTTAAATTCTCTAACGAAAAATTCAACTTGCAACCTGGTACGAAGTGATGTATGTTCTTATATCTGTGTTTAACTGTGCGTCAGTGATTTTCATTTTTACTTTTGCTTGAGGACAAGCAACGGTTCAAGTATAGGGGAGTTTGATAACACAATTTTATATAGTATATTTGATTTAATTTTCATAAATAATGTTAGTATTTTTATTTAATTATTTCATTTTATTTCCATATTATGCCGGTATTTTATTTTAATTAGACAAATTGAGCAAAGTGAAGAAATTAAGAGAGTTATTGGACTAAATATGCAAGAAATGAAGAAAAGGGGTGTGCAAAGCAAAAATGATGGATCAAAAGGTTTATTATCTCCAAACTGGGCCCAAACGAAATCAGGCCCACACAAGCAAGAGAGCCCTAAAGGCACGTGCAAGAGTGAGACGCACGTCTCAACTCCTCTCCTACAATTGAGGCGCCCGCCTCGGACCCTCCCCTTAATGGGAGGCTTCCGTCTCAACTGCCACGTAGGCCCTAGGATGATACATGAGGCGCCCGTCTCAACATGGTCAAGTGGATGAGTAAATCTCGGGACGACCACCTCCACTCAAAGCAATTAGAACGAGAAATTTGGGGAAAAGTGGTACGAAAATATCTCAAAACGTGGTTACATTCTACCACTATAAAAGGACATCAGGAAATCAAAATTAGGGGGCCGTTTTTTTAGCATTATTTTCCAGTTTCAGAATTTACCTTCCCGCATTATTATTTTCCATTGTAATTCAGTTTCCAGCAGTTATTTTCCAGCCAGTTCCTTTTCAAATACTTAAATTTTATTTCTGTTGAAGAACCGGGATTTTGTACGAATTGATTCAAGCTTCAAGAATTATTTCCAGCATTTATTTAATTCAGGTTTCTTATTTACATCGCTTTAATTTATTTAATTAATTATTTGCATGAGAGATATTTATTTAGCCATGAATTTATTTACGAATGTTAATTCCTTTAATGTATTCATGTCTGCTTTTATGAGTATGTCTGGCTAAATTATTTAAATATCGGTATGTAACGAGTTAATTTGAATGGATCCGGAACAAACAGGCTTGATTATATTTTATAAAATAAACACTTTTTCTGATTTAGTTATCTAATTTATTTTGTTAAAAAAGGTTTAGAAACCAACAGAGCGAAAGTTTGAGGCTAATAAACTGACTAAGATTAGAAACCAATAGAGCGACAGTTTGAGGTTTAAAATCAGATAGTAGATACTAGGTATTATTTTTAAAGACTGCGAGAGCGTTTTAAAACCAATTAAACTTTATTTATTTTCAAAAAGTAATTTTAAAATCAATGGGATAGCGAAAGCATACATCAGAGTTTAAAATTATAATTTACTTCAATAGAGCGAAAGTTTGAGAATAGATTTTTGAATAAATACTTTTTGCTGAAAAAGATATTATTATCATTTTTAGAAAATAAGCCAGTGGAAAGCCGGATTCTTTAGTGTTAACGAAGTACATACCGATATTCGCATTATTATTATTTCAATTAGAATTAAGTTTTATTACCCAAAAATTCCCCTAATTAATTATTCGATGGCTATAGCTTTACACAGTAGTTTAGGTTACATTAGTTCGATTTATAGTCCCTTAGGTTCGATATCTTTTAAAACTACGCGATAGGGCTGTATACTTGCAGTCTCCCGATTAATTTAGACGATAAAGTCGCGATCAATGTCTACCTCCCCATGTACCATCCTTTTCGAGTCGTCAAAAGCCCTTACTACTATGTTACTTGGCTTCAATGCCAATCCCTCACAGTCAAGCCTATCAAGAGCTTTTTTAGGCAATACATTCAGAGATGAGCCAATGTCCACCAAAACATGGGCCAAGGTTGTGCCACTACATTCAACTGAGACATGAAATGCCTCATTATTCTTCCTTCCTCTTGGTGTTAAATCCATTCGAAAAACCTAGACCATTATCTGCAGTCAAGATGGCTATGCAGTCTTGAAACTGATCGACAAATGTCTCTTGGGGTACATGGGCAGTTTTAAGGAATTTTACCAAGGCTTTTGCATGCGCCTCGGAACATAGTAGTAATGCCAGCATGGAAATTTTAGATGGAGTTTTCCCCAGTTGTTCAACTACATCGTATTCACTTCTTTTTATGATTTTCAGAATTTCCTCCATCTCTTTCTGGGAGGTCTCAGGGATAGCCAATGATTGTGTCTTCGTCTTGACAGACTCAACCAGAACACCTTTTCCTCGAGTCTCGGTTAATTTGGCAACAAGAGTGTTGGTAGGAATGATAACAGGGGTTGTAACAGCTTTGTCAGTTGGAGTATTGTTGGAGATAATAGTAGGACTGGGAATAGCCTTCGGAGGAGAAGCAACAACAGGAATGATTACGGGTCTAGAAACTACTTTTAGGGGAGCAATTTCTGGAGAGAAGATCCTACCACTTCGGGTAATCTTACTAGTCCCTACAATATTACTAACGTCGGAATCCACTTTCTCAGAACTTGAATCTTCGGCGGCTGGCCAGTCCTTCTTGATACCATGGTAGTAGACATCCCCTCCATAATTCCATGGTACGGTATTGTCTGACGAATATGGGACTGGTCCAGGCGTTGTAATTATTAAAGGAGTTGCTTTCGGAACTGACGCAATTCTAACGGGTCTTTTGGTGGAGACCCTGGAAGAATTGGCGGAAATGGTAATGATAGAAACATCTTCAAAAGGAATAGGTTGAACAGAAGTCTTTTCAAACAAAATTTCTTTGTTATCTATTAGGCACTGAACGCCTGCTTTCAAAAAAGGACAACTGGTTGGTGAGGACAAACAGAAATGGAAAACTTCATCACAGCCCAGGAACACACCGACATTCAACAAGCTCATTTTAATAGTCAGAAGTGGGGTCATAAGTTCATCAACTAAAGTAACAAACAGTCCTTCTTCAATGGCATTGGTATTATGGCCATGTTTGGGCATAGGGGCAGAAATGATATTTGGATTTTCGGGCACATAGAACTCAATCTCTTTTGCTTCAATGAGGTCTTGTATTTTGTTCTTTAAAGCCCAACAATTATTAGTGTCATGGCCGGGACTTTTAGAGTGATATGCGCAACGGGCATTGGGATGATAGTGAGGAGATGTTGTGTTGGGTTTTTCAGAGCTTCTTTCAAGGTCACCAAATTGGATCTTAGTAGATGCAGTAATACTTGAGATGGGGTCATGTTAATTCTGGTGAACTGCCTGACTGGTATTTCCATCCTCGGTTGGTTGTTTCTTTGCTGATCAGGCGCGGGTTTAAGAATCATAACAGCCCCCAACATTGGATGGTGTTCAACCCTATCTTGATTTCTCTAAGGATAAACGGCAACCAATTTTTTCTTTCCGATAAATGGCTTCCTTATGGCAGCAAAAGAGGATGTATCTTTCTGAATCTTTCCACTTTTTATACCGGCTTCTACCCTTTCTCCGGTCAATATCAGTTCAGTAAAACCTGCAGATGAACTTCCAATTTAATGATTGAAAAAGGGAGCAGACAAGGTGCCCAAGAACATGTCTACTAACTCTCTCTCTGATAGAGGGGGTTGAACTCTTCCAGCCAAATCTCACCATTTTTGCGCATAGTCCTTGAAACCTTCATTGGAAACCATGGCCATACTATGGAGTTGAGTATGGGTAGGTGCAAGATGAACATTGTATTGGTATTGTTTGTAGAAGGCTGCAGCAAGATCTTCCCAGTTGTGAATGTTGGCTTTCTCTAGTTGGTAAAACCAGTTAAGTTGAGTTCCAGATAGACTGTCTTGGAAGAAGTGCACCCATAAGTCTTTGTCAGTGGTATGGGGCTGGATTTTCCTTACATAGGATCGAAGATGCATTTTAGGGCACGAGATTCCGTCATACTTGGTGGACACAGGTGCTTTGAATTTCGGAGGAATGATAATCCCCGATACTAACCCCAACTCCTCAAAGTCCAAACTAGGCACTTTTTGGATTTCCATCGCACTTAACCGCTCTTCGAGATGTTTATACTTGTCATCAGCTGAAGGGCATTGTTCTTCAGAATAGTCTTCTTCTTCCTCTTCCTCTTCTGATTCTGACGGGACAACTGTTTCCTTTCCTTTCCCATCTTGGTTGTCTCTTTCACCGGATGTCGTTGCAAAGTCTAAGGTCCTTCTTATCTTCCCATGAAATGTTCTTCCCATGTTTAGGACTCCGGTTACCTTTTTTTTTCTTCTTTTTCCTCTCCTCAGCTAGCAAAGTCTTCAACTCTTCTTGTCCCTTGGCTAGGGTCAAGAGCAACTGTTGAAACTGTGTATTCTGATCTTGGAGGTCCTTCATTGTTTTCCTGAGATCCATCTTACTGAAATAAACAGTAGAGAGATGAGGAGACTTGTTGTAAAATACATGCTTATGTTATGATGAATGGTATATGCATATGTAATGATTTCAAGGATTTTAAGATTCAAATTTGTTTTAGACAAAAAGGAAACACACGTTATATTAATAAATTAAAGCTTGAGTACATCAATGCTCCTTGGGCAAAATAATACAAAAACTCTAAGATAGAAAGGTAGTACGCATCCTCTTTGGTGAAATGTAGGCATTGGGAGTCTGCTCCTCATGAAGTAGCCTAGTGAGTTCCAAAACCTTCTTCTCGCTTGCATAGAATTGGGCTTCGAAAGTATCTCTCTCCCCCTTGAGTTGTATCCAATCTCTTTGTAGATCTTCAAGAGAGGTGGACATATCAGGATGTAGCATAGTGTATCGAACATCTCCTTCCATGATAGGCTCAATGATTACCGGGAGAATTGAGGGGTAAGGCATCATAAGACTCTGAGCACGAGTTCGTACCCATTTGAGGTAAGGCTCAAAAGGGATGGAGTTTTTATGCCCCAAAATCTCTAGCGAAGACCTTGATCGTCGTTGTCGTAGTCAAATACCAAACCTTGAATCAACATCTCGTGCGGGCCATCCCTTCGGGCGTAACCAAACTGTCTTAAGGCTAAGCATGGGTTGTAGGTGATAACTCCCCTAATGCCAAGTAAAGGTACATTAGGGAACTCTCCATAATGGTCGACAATAATAACATTCTTTTGGATCGGGAGCACCAATGAATGTTCGAATGTTTGAGCGTCATCAACCTTTGTGACCACCTTGAACCTTGCTCATTTTTTAATACATATTGGGGAAGATGCGAAATAGACCATCTTGCCAAGAGAGGAGTGCAACACATAAGGACACCTCTTTTCCTCATTGTACGAGTGTGAAAAGAGTGTAGGATATCCCCTAGCAATGTAGGTACCGGGTTACGGGATATGAAGATTTTGACGGTGCTGACATCTATGAGTTGGTCAGGATTTGGAAACAAAACCATCCCATAGATAAGGAGAGCCACAATTTCCTCAAAGGCTTGCAAGTCCAAGGAATTCTAACAGCTTTGGGCTTTCTCAAACAGGAACTTTGCTAAGAAACTTTTGACACCACTCCTTGTTTCCCAATGAGTTGTGATATCAGATGAGTGCAAGTGTAGAACTTGAGGAATCTCTTCTGGATTTGGATCTCTTTCCATACCATTGAAAGGTAGTTGATTGAGAATGGGAATCCTCAAGAGTTGGGAGAATTCTTCCAAAGTAGGAACAAGTTGATAGTCGGGAAATGTGAAGCAATGATGTAAAGGATCAAAGAACTGAAAGAGCACCTTCATCATGTCCTCATTTGTGCTGGAGGTGACCAAGTTGAGTAGGCGACCATGTCTCTCGGTAAATGGAGAGTTTTCAGGAATCCTTAAAGCTAGCTCCTTGAGTTGTGGAGGGATCCTTACAAGGTTGACTTGAATAGTTTTCCTGCGAAGTGAATCCATATTCTACAAAACAAGAACAAAGATGAATCCCAAAATCCTTGAAATGGTTAGTGGATGTATATGATGTTCATGATGTTCCAGATGTTATGTACAAGTATGCATATACAAACAAAGCAAACAAGTCCTTAGGTTTAGGCTTGCATGGAGTTTTATAGGTAAGTACCCTCTTGAAGTTTAGTTGGCTTAAACCTGTCCTAGTAATAGTAACTGGGTTCTAAGGAGCTCAATATCACTGGATTGTTTCCTTGGTCATTGTTTCAGCACAAGCCTCTTTAATGGCAACCGAAATATCCAAAGAAACCAAACCTCAATGAGTGTAGTATCGAGTATCTACCAACTTCAGACTGCACCAAAGCCGGTCATCTCACTACATCCTAAAGGCCAAGTTGGTCAAGTAAAGGTTCTAAAAGTTCATTAGTGTTTCATGACATCACTCATCGGCCCCGTATTCTCTTTGAGTAACTCAAAGGATACCGGTACCCACAAATATGTCGCACTAACGTAGCTATTGCTTAGACCATGTCGGTATACCCCGCACAGTTTCCACAATGTATTGCTACTTACCTATAATGTATCCCAAATCCGGGTAGAGGACTCAAACCCAAACAAAGAACTATAATGTAAAGCATACAATTCAAACAATGTAAGCAAGTAAATGTGATCTATCCCTAAGGTAACCCCACTTTTAGAATACTCCCCAGCAGAGTCGCCAGTTCTGTGATACGGTGGGAGAACTGACTTGAGGGTTTTGCGTTTGATCGCAAATGTTGCAGTTAGCAAGAGTTGCCACCGACTTTTCTTTTATCCAAAAAGGAAAGGTGAAAAAGCACAGGAAAGACCTTTGAGATTGTTTCTTGAATTCGAGGGGGGGGGGGGTAGATTATGAAAAGGGAAGGTATTAGCACCCTTTTCATCCATGGTTTTCCATGGGCTCTTAGTTACTTGCTAGATCACTTACTTTTGTTTGAAATTGTGCTTAGTGTGTTTTTTTGAAAATATTTTGTAAAGAGGCCTTTGTTTAGGCAATCTTTGTAATGATTCTCGTTCGTAAGAATGTATACAAAGATGTTGATCTTTTGAAAATGTTTTTCAAGTTTTGTAAGATGTTTTGAAATGTGTAGGTGTTTGTTTTGAAAATATCAAGGATGTTTATTTAAAATTGAGCAAGTAATTATGAGCATTCTACCTACTCAAAAGTCTTTCTTGTTCATTTTCTTTTCCTTTGACATTGTTGTCTTACCATTGATTTGGTAAGCAACCCTATCTTTGGATGTTAACGGGACGGATGTGGGTCATCGTATAACCATGATTAGCAATGTTGCAAGGTATCTTAGAAATCTTTTTGAGGGACTAAGATCATTTGTAAGGCAACTTTAGATAGCGTCGTCGAGGGACTATGATCTTGTATTTGTTTGTTTTTGCTAAGATACTTCACATGCGTAATATGGCTATTTTGTATAAGGAAACCAAGTGTGATAACCCTAGGGGTGCTTGTGTGCAAGTGTATTATTTTCATGCTTGTTTTTGTCTTGAAGTAGGGTTTTTAACTTGTTTGATTTTATTCTTTCCATACAAACCCTAATTACTAGCATGTTATGTAAGAGCGATAAATTGCGAAATTTAAAGTTACTACGCTATTACAACATTTGTGGGGAGGGGGTGTACAATTGGTAAATGGGGATTGCAAGAATATAAACTTAATTAATCTATTACAAATAAATTGAATTTGTACAAGAATTACATAAATACAAAGTATAATGATGAATAATGTATAAGGATGAAAAATGTAAAGAAAATGAATTTTGTTTGATTTTCATAAAGAAATATTTTTTGTCTTAACCTAATTTAAATAAAGAAAATATTAATTAAGTTTGAATTTATTAAGAAAAAGATTTTAAAAGGAAACCCTAATTCTATTAATTAATAAAAAGAAAATAAGTTAAGGAAAGTATATTTTTTTTAGAATTTTTTTATCTTGAAAATATTTATAGCATTAAAAATATAATATATTTTTAAATGGTATGAAGAAAAATAAATAATATAATTATTAATCAAGTCTATAAGATTTAGTTAATAAAAATAAATAAAATATAGTAAATAATTTTATTTTATTTTAATAGAAAAATAATAAAATAAAGTCAATATAAAATTATCATTTTTTTTTGTGTTTTTGTGATTTTTAGTATTTTAGAAAAGAAATATTTAAGAAAAATAAAAATGAAATAAATAAACAAATAAATAAATTGGGCCAGGGTGCAAATATGAAGCAGGGGGGGAAAGGTTAGAAAAAAGTCAGGCCCAGGATGGGGGAGGCCCATGCGCTGGAAGGAACCAAAAAAAGACAGAAAATGTAAAAACATTTGCAAAAAGGCAGCGTTGAGGTTCGAACCCACGACCTCTATCAATAACGCGCGCTGCCTTACCACTGGGGTGGCTATACATCTGTTAACTTAAATGAAAGGATAAATACATAAGGTAAAACGTTTTCATGGCCTGTACTTCGTCTTCAACCTTCAGCCAGCCGGACCACCTGTATCTCATTCATTTCTCAACAAAAATGGTAAATGAAAACATGAAAGTTGTGCTATTTTTCCTCACGAATCTAACCATATAACTTATGTAAGCTAAAAGTCAAAGACGAAGATTAATTTTGCTGGCCCTAAATTGAAACATAATTTTCTCAGAAATTTCAAATCCAAAATTCTCTATACACAGTCAATATAAACGGGAACTATGAACATGGTCAGTTTTAGAGTAATGATATATACATTTTATCTTCACAAATCAGAATCAAATGATGCCTGTATAAAGAGATGGAAGTTTGAAAACTTACCTCTTGTAGCTGGAGTCGTGAATGGAGTTTGAACAACTTTTTAGATGGCCTTAGGATCTGTTTAGCTTTCCTGGACTTCCTTGAGTGTATTCCAACTCCCACTTTGCCTTGAAAGTCCCTGAATCTCTCTACTCAAGTCAACCTGCAAGCTTGATTTTTGAAAATGGTGGATAGTGATAGAGGAGTTACAATCTTGAAACAGGGGCCTAGATTACTTTAGTATGATGTATAGAAGGTGTTTGAATGATTGTCTTTCAAAACGCACGAGTGGAAATGAAGATCATGAGTTTTTGCTCAAAACTGTCAAGTTAGGCCGTTTTGTGCAACAATGGTGTTTTGGAGAGTTTTAGGGTCTTCAAGCTCGTGTGTTAGATTGAAAATAGTGTATGTACTTATAGGCAAGAGGTTTTGAGGCTTGAAACAACTCAGAAATTGAAATCACATGTTATGGCTTGGTTACTTGATTTTGAAGCAAAGTTGACAAACATGGTTTCAATGTGAAGTACAAGGATTTGTAGGGTGGTTAGCAGGCTGTAGATATGTTGCTTCTTGCTTTTAAATGTTTTTGAGTCAGAAACAACAACGTATGGGCTCAAGAAGAGTTGACATTGTGATTAAAGTCACTTTTCCAAAATGGAAGTGGTGACTTTCTTCCCAAAATGGAAATGCAACTTGGATAATGGCTCAAATTCTTGGACAATGGCTCTATCAGTTGTTTAAACATTAAATTATTGAGTGATTATCAAGTTTGAAGCCTGCAAATCAAGATTTGTATAGCATGCTTGAAGATTCGATCAAGTGTTCTTCACAAAATGGCTTGTAATTCAAGTTTGAAAACCCTAACTTCTTGCCTTCGATTCTCCTTGCTCAAGATTGATCTCAAGGAGTTCTTGGTCATTTTGGAAAGCTTGCAATGTTATCTACAACCCATATTTGAATTGCGTTTGAAGATTCCCCTTGGAAATATGTGAAAAATTGCCATGAAGTTAGGTCAAAAATCTGCCTAACGAGGGCAAATTTTCATTGTCTTTTTTAATTCATGAGCATGTATTCACAAAATTATAACTTGAGATCCAAGCACTTTTGAAAGAAGTTGTGTGAAGAAAAGTTGTAAATTTCATGGAGATATACAAATTTCATGTTGGAAGTTTCCTTTGAATCATCTTTTATCATAATGAAAAAATTGCTCAAAGTTATGAAAAAATAAGAAATTTTCAACACTTAGAAAAAATTTCTAAGTTTAGAAATTTTGACTTTTCAAAATGAAATCTTGATTTCTTGATTTCTTGATGAACAAGTTTCCTATTTTGAGATGTTTTAATGAATTGTGATCTTTGGCACTTGAATTTGACCAAAAAGTCAAAGTTTGACTTTTCAATATACAATTGACTGCAAAATTCATCTGTCAATCCAAAGGATTTGCAATGTTTTGAATCATGTCATTAGGTCAAAATCATGCAATTGGACTCTTGAGATCATGCCTTAAACCAATTGACCATTTTCTAGGTCAAAAATCAGAAATTGCCCTTTCCTAGTCAAAACCCTAATTTTGACCATTTTGCCCTTTTGGAGATTTGATCAAATTTCTTGAGGAATTATGGTCCAAACTTGATCAAATGATACATATGAGTCTAAAATGTTGATGTGGATAATAAATTATGAAGTTTGACTGTAAATTGGCCATGGTTGACTTTTTCCCTAATAAAGCTGATTTTTAGGTCAATTGTTCAATTGACTGATCAAAAGTGTGATCCAAGGCTTGAAACTTGACATGAGTAATATTTGGGGTCCATAATGATCCATGAAAGTCATATGGGTCATTGATAATTCAAAAATACTTGTGAAAACTCAAAACCTAATTTTGGTCATCAGTGCATAAGGAGGTGTCTTGTGCTGATCAAACCCTAGTGCAGTCTTGAGCCCAAGGAGATCTTGTGAGCAAATTCTTGATAAGTGAGAGGGAAAATTTTGGGGTACAACAGTAGGTTCCTAGTTTCTTCCTACAAATATTCTATCCTCCCCGTAAGGCGACATCCTTAAGAGTATCATGGATAACACTAGAGGGAAAAGCACAAGGGCGTCCCTTAAGCTGAGTCTCATTGTAGAATGAAACTTTAGTCTCTAAAGTCGTACGAGGTCTTGTCATAAGATTTTGGTTTAGATACAAAGAGTCATATGTTTCATTCCAAATTACTACCCCCCAAAAGTCTAGCTCTTGAGACATATTCCTTTTTTAGAATTCCATCGACTCTAGGCGAAGTCGTCACAAAAACTCATAGGGATGATATATCCCCTTGGCCAATAAACAAACATTCTTTCTAAGGTTTTGAACTTTCGAATTTAAAATCCCACCACAAATAAATAAAATGATAAACAATGTAACAATAAATAAATAGACAAAATAGATAAATAAAATAAATAAAACAAATATAGAAACAACACCAAAAACCCTAAATCCAAAAAGGAGAGGCATCTAAACTCTAGGGTTGAGTTTCCCAAGAAGAGTCACCAGCTTTCGTAACCGGAAAAAAATAACAAGTCGTCACCATTACTTTTTGTCCTAACGATGGGTGAATAATGGAATAACTATAAATTTATACAGAGATTCTAAATTCTTAATTCACTTTAGACGAAGGAAAGGTGTTAGACACCCTTCATCTACCTTGTTCTCAAGGAAGTCTTAGGGTTTAGGTTAAAAGGGTAGGATAGAGTTTTAATTTTTTAGTTAGGGGAACTCACCTTGGTTTTTAAGTCGCGTTCCTATGTATCCTCTTATGAGGAATCAGAGTCCCAATTCATAGTTCGTATGTGTTTGGTTAGTTTTTTTTATGGATTGTGGAAATATTTTGAATTAATCGTTGAACCAAGTTTGAGTTGAAAATAGCGGAATCATAGAAGCAGTTCATAGTTAATATAAAAGATCTCCACAATCCTTTTTGAAAATATCTTGATTTTATATGTTAGTAAAAAATTGTTAGTATTTGGTGGGTTAGCTATTTTGAATTAATTTGATTTAAGTTTGAGATTATGTTGGTTTTAATTTAAAAAGGTTGTGTTAGATTTATATGAAAAATAAAAAATGAATAAAAACAAAAGAATATAAAATGGTAAAAATGTTAAACCTAAATCCTAAAAACTAACGTGGCTAAAGTAAAATTTTACAACTAAAAGCTAATGTTAAACCTAATAACTAATTGTCAATTCCTACTATCTTTTAATAATAATAATAATAATAATAATAATAATAATAATAATAATAATAATAATAATAATAGTAATAATAATAATAATAATAATAATAATAATAATAATAATAATAATAATAATAATAATAATAAATAGTAATAGTAATTATAAATAATGGAAAATTATATTTGACAAAATGAGGGAGGGGGCGGACCCCTTGTTGTTTATCAGTAAAATATTAGGTTGTTAATTTTTAAAGTAAAACAAGTACCCAACCAAATATTGTCATGCGGGAGTGAGAAATTGAAAAAGATAACAATACCATCACTTATTAACATAGAATAGAATATAACAAATATTAAATAAAATTACTTCTTTCCCTTTCGCAAATCTCAGGTTCTTCGATCAAGAAAAAAATTCGTTCTCTCTTGTTTGTCTGCTTCTTCGCCGCTTTTGTTCTTACTCTTTAAACACAAAACAAAATAACATCTTGCATAAAGTAAAAATAAGAAAGCACCACAAGAGGGAAACATTGGTGCAGTATAGTTTTCTTGGTGAAAATTGAATTATGGATGATTGTTCCTTATTGTCTGTTATAGATAACAACAAAATTATTGATTCATAGATAATTGTTGTCTGCAAATGATTATTGATTCTCAAAATGGTTGTGTGAAGACAATCTTCCTAAAGAGTTTTGATGAAAACAAACTATCATTGATTGCAAAGTGGAATGGCTCAAGTTAAGACATTTTAATCAAGTCAAATTTATCAAAGTCTTGAAGAAATATTTTGTGAACAAATCAAATGTCAAGGTATAAAGCATTTAAATCTTCAAGACTTTGTTATGGCATGCAAGAAGATTTATACCTTGACATTTAAAACATGAAAATCAAGATAATAAATCTAAAAGCATTACTTTACAGGTTTATTCCAAAGAAGTTCAAAAAGAAGACAATTCAGAAGAAGACGAAAATTTCACGCTTCTTGTTAAAAGGTTAGGAAAATTCTTTGGATCTAAATATAATTTTGGTAATTCTAACTTTGTAAAAAGTAAGAAATTTTTAAAGAACAAGGATAGATAAACCTCCACATCAACACAAGATATCATATGTTATGAATGTGGCAAGCAAGGTCATATAAAGTCGAATTGTCTGAAACTCTCCAAGAAAAATGGATTCAGAGGAAAAAAGAAGTTTAAGAATAAAAAGGCTTATGTTGCATGGGAAGATAATGATATAAGTTTTTCATCCGATTCAGATAATGACTAAAGTTCAAATCTAGCATTGATGGCTTCACACCATTCTGATGATGAAGATAGTGAGGTTAGTTATGATTTTCCCTCTTTGATAATAATTCACAAGGTGTAATAAATGAACTCTTAAATGAATGAAAAATTCTATACAAAACTATATAATCTCAAAACAAACAAGTCTCATATTTAGAAGAAAAAATTTAGACAATGGAAAAAGATTTTAACAATGAAAAAGAAAAGATGATTAGTGAGCAAAAACATAATTTTGTATGTAAAAATTGTGAATCACTTTCTTTCCAAATTGTTCAATTTAAAAGAGTTCTTGAAAGATATGAAAAAGGAAAAATTGGGTTGGAAGATGTGCTTAGTCAACAAATATACTCTAATGATAAAAGTGGACTTGTATATTCAAAGTTTTCAAAGTCAAGTTCTAACAAAACTGTCTTTGTTAAGGCTAGTGACCAAACAATCCAAGAGAAAGTGAAAAAACCTAAAGTGATTCATAATTACCCTAAAAATAAAATGTTTGTTAAGAATAAATATTATCCTCCTAGATATATAAGTAATTTTGTACCTACTTATTTTTATTGAGGTATTGTTGGCCATACACCTAATGCTTGCTATGTTAGAAACTTTAGTGTAGCAAGTGGACATTATGTGTGGATAAAGAAAGGTACTAATTATGAAGGACTCAAAGAAAATTAGGTACCTAACAAAACTTAATTTGTTTTATAGGTATTCTTGAAGACCACATCAAATTTATGGTATCTCGTAAGTGTTTGTTCAAAGCATATGATGGGAGACATAACCAATTTTTAAATCTAGGCTAAAGGCCAAGGTTCCTGTCACTTATAGTAATAAGGGAAGAATTCTTGGTAAAGGAAAAGTTGGTGCACCACCTTTCACATTCATTAAAAATTAACTCTATTGTACCCCAAAATTTGCCCTCCCATATTTCTCAAAACATTTCAAGTAAGATCTCCAAATTGCTCAAGGTAGTCCAAGGGTTGGCCAAACAAGCTCTCTCCTAAGGCAGTCTACCCCAAATTAGGGTTTCATGTTGCATCAAGATACTTGAGTCCAAGTGGTCCCAAATTCTCAACATTGTCCTAATATGTTCTCAAGACCTTCCATGTCAAGTTTCAAGCCTTGCAGAGGAAGTTTGCTCAGTCAATTACTCAAAAGGCCCAAAAATCGACTATGATAGGGCAAAAGTCAACTGTGACCCACATACAGTCAAACTTCAAGATTTTTGGTCAACATCCTCATTTTGAAGTATATTTCATCATTTTATCAAGGGTTGATCATGATTCATCAAGGATTGCTCATAATTCATCAAGACTCAAAAGTTGCTAAATTAGGGTTTTGCAGGAAAGGTCAACTCAACTTTGACCAAGCATAACTTTCTCATACTTTATGAGAGATGACCCATACAAAGCTCATTTTGAAGAGGATGCAATTCCTTACAATCCATCTTCATCTCCCAATATCAAAATATGCACTCACAAGAAGTTATGAATTTGGATATTATAGGTCATTTTGGAAAGTCAACAAAAACACCTTTTTTGTCAAAGCTTCATACATAAGCATGGAATATCAAAATGAGATGAGACCAAAAGGGTTACTTAGAGGACATTTCAAGATTTCTAAAAAGTCCTAGAACACCTCCAAAGGTTCAAAATTGAGGAAGTTATGCATTAGTGAAGTTGACTTTTTTTGCAAAATTGCCAAAAGTCAACTATCCCTAAAACTTCAATTTTTGCCAAATGGGCTCAATCTTTTTCACTTATTTTGAGTTGGAAACATAGCCCACGAGCTCTAGCCTTTTCCACTTGTCCATATTTTATTTTTATTATTTATTTGGATTTTTATTTGAATTAATTCAATTTAAATCAAAATAAATCAAATAAAATCCAAAACATTGATAACAAGAGATTTTGTGATTGTTTCAGGTTCCAATTACAGCTAGCAAAGCATTCAAACTCGTGTAAAGGCTTGTGTGCACAAAAATATCGAAAAAAGCCATGTTTTGAAAGATCTTAAAAGGAAATCAAATCAAATCAAAAATCATTGAAGAAGAAAGATTTGGACCAGTTTTTCAACCCTAATGCATTCACTTATACATAAGGAGGCGAGGCAGGCCTAAAAAGTGGCTAGAGACAGGCACTAGAAGGAGAACAAAATCTGAAAAATCAAGGAAAAAGTGCGAGATCGAAATCCCACTTAGAGGCATTCTCAAGGCTCGTTACCTATCCCAATCGCTTCCTGGGACTCTCTAAAAGCTAAAGCAATCAAGAACAAGTCCATTCCAGTCCCAAAATGCACTGTAAGTTGCTCATGACCTAGCCCTGTTCTTGAATTCGTATCTCATGATATAGGCATTGTTAGATGGAATTAATCACATATTATTGATTTATGAGACATTTGCAAGCTTTCTGCATCATTCAATTGCATTTATATGGCATGTAGCGAAATTCACCATTGCTAGGTTTCAGAGCTTTGTTTTAGGGTTTTTGATTTCAGGAACAATTGGCCTTCGTGAGTGATACCGTTGTGATCAGGAGGACTAGACGAGTCTAACCATGGTGTTAGATGTTATTTATATGGCCCATGGAAGATTTTGGGAACGTACAGGCCTGTAGCAACGGACGTTGTCCGTAGGTATAGGTGCTCAAGCTTTTAGCGACGGTGTAAGAACAGGGACGAAGACGTGGCCGTGTCTGATTTGGCCATTTGAATTTTCGCGCAAAAATTCCAATAAATCTTTGTTTCATATATTATTATTATTTTCCATTATATGTCTAACAAAAATGCAATGATGTAGTGGTGGCCACATAGGTGCTTAAGGCTTTAGAGGCTGGAGGTCAGGGGTTCGATCCCTGCCTCCAGCATTTGCCATTTTCTTGTTTTATTTCAGGGGATCCATTGCGCGTGCAAGCTAGGAGACCACCATAGGTCTTCATCATCAATCATGCCAGGTGGCTGGATGGCCAAATCTGATGGCCATCCAGGAAGGAACACCCTAGGCCAGGTCAAACGTGCCATACAGGATCAAGAAAGTCAGCATGGATCATCATTAAGGGGCCTAGGAAATTGCTATTGGCACCCCCATTCTCAGGCCCATTTTCTCTCTTCATCTTTTTTTATTTATTTTATTTAAATTTTTTATTTATTTACTAACCAATAAATTAATTTTCTCTTCTTATCAAAAATCACCAAAAATATTTTTATGTCCAATTAAAATTAGAATTTTATTTTTCATCAATAAATTAATTAATTTAATTAGGTATGATTAAATTAGAAAACTTTAATTTCTCTTTTTGTAAATAATTAAAATCAATTAGAATAAATAGGTTTTTATTACTAACTTAATTGTATTTATTTTTTACCTAAAATAACAAAAACCCAAAAATGTGTCATTTAATTATTTTCATTAATTAATTTAATTTAACAACTAATTAATTTTGCACTTAATTTAAAAACATAATTTCTTTTCTTAAAAAAAAATATTAAAAACAAAAAAAAGTTTCTTTTTAATTAGGATAGAAGGGTCAAAACCCTAATTTCTCGTTGATCTAATTTTTAATCGCACGCTTTATTATTATTTATCCAATTATTGTATCTGCTCACAGTTTGTAATAATTTTAATTAGGACTTTTACATTTATCGCTTTAATTTCAAAGGGTTGGTTTTTGGCTATGTAAATACCCGAAGCCTTGTAATAGCGTAGTTTAAATTCCGTATTTTAAATTCCACAAACTATTAACTGTTAGATGTATGAATAATGGAGTGAATGATGTGGATGATGACTCGTTTGTGACTTCTGTGAAAGACATTTCTACTCCGTTGATAACTATGAAGAAGAACCTTCTGTTAGCCGGTTTATTTCCGGGCTGTGGCGAAGGTTCTCATCTGTGTTCCATCCTACCTACTGGTTGCCATCTATTGAAGTCAGGTGTTCAACGCTTGATGGATAATAAAGAAATTCTGTTCGAGAAAACTTTGGTTCCATTGATTCCTATTGAAGATGTTTCTATAATCACCAGTTCCGCCAATTCTTCCAAGGCTTCCTCAAGAAATCCTGTTAGAATTACATCTGTTCCGAGAATTGCTCCATTGATCATTACCATTCCTGGACCTATCCCTTACACGTCAGATAAGGCTGTCCCGTGGCACTATGGGGCTGACGTGTATTATCATGGGGTTAAGCAAGACTTGAAGGTTGGAGAGGCTGATACTGACGTCAGCAATATTGTTGGGTCTAGCAAAGTCACCCGAAGCGGAAGGCTTTTCTCTCCTGAAATTTCCCCGCCAACTGTTCGGAAACCTGTTGTTATTACACCCGCCAGTACATCTGCTGCTGTTCCAATTCTCACTCCAGTCATTACCCCTGTCACCGAGTCATCTGACGCTCGAGGAAAAGAAATCACCAGTGAGCCTGCCCAAACGGAGGCACCGAAGAAAAGTATTGTTGAAACCTCTAGGCAGGAGATAGAGGAAATTTTGAAGATCATCAAAAAGAGCGACTACAACATAGTCGAACAGTTGGGGCAAACCCCGTCAAAGATCTCTATGTTGTCTTTATTGTTGTGCTCATAAGCCCATGCTAAGGCTCTGATTGCTTTCCTTAAAACTGCACATGTGTCGCAGGAAACATCTGCTGACCAGTTCAAAGACTTTGTGGCTAGTTTGACAGCTGACAACGGGTTGGGTTTCTCCGACGTAGACTTGACTGCTAAAGGAAAGAATCACAATGACGCTCTGCATGTTTCAATCGAGTGCAGGGGCACTACTCTAGCTTACGTGCTAGTGGACACTGGGTCCTCATTGAATGTTTTACCCAAGAATGTGTTAGACCGGTTGGACTGTGAAGGGTTAGTGTTAAAGCCAAGTAATATTCTGGTTAGGGCCTTTGATGGGTCCAAAATGATGGTACATGGAGAGGTGGATATTCCTGTCAAGGTTGGTTCCCAGACTTTTGCGTCTACATTCTATGTGATGGACATTTGACCATCTTATTCCTGTTTGTTGGGTCGCCCATGGATCCATAAAGCTGGGGCAGTAACTTCTACGCTCCATCAGATGTTAAAATACCCGGTGAAAGGGAAAATTGTTACAGTACGAGGGGAAGAGGAGTACATGGTGAGCCACCTTAACTCTTTCCGGTATGTGGAAATGGACGGGGAGTTCATTGAGACCCCGTGCCAAAACTTTGAAGAAGTCCCCCAGACTCTGGCGTCAATCGAAACTCTTGCTGAAGATCCTCCAATGAAGATGGCTTTCCTCAAGGATGCCCGGGCTGTTGTTGAAAAAGGTGGGTGTGCGAATTGGGGCCAACTCCCTGGCTTTGCACACAAGACTGACAATTTTGGTTTGGGTTTTACTGCAGAAGCTCAAAGGGCTATTCAGCGTGCGCGGATTAGAGGACCTCCCCTGTTTATCAGTAATTCGGGAGTTAATGCGATTGAAGACGATGATGAAGAGTCTGAGTTTGACAACTGGATTTACCCGACTACCGATGGAGGATTAAGCAATTGGACGGTGTTGTACCCCAAAATTTTCCCTCCCATATTTCTCAAGACATGTCAAGAATAATCTTCAAGTTGCTCAAGTTGGCTCAAGGGTTGGACAGTCAAATCACCTCCTAAGGCGGTCAAGTCAAAATTAGGGTTTTGTGTTGCATTAAGGTCCTCACATCCAAATTGCCTCAAGTGTTTACCAATGTCTTAATATGTTCTCAAGTTCATCCATGTCAAATTTCAAGCCTTACAGAGAAAGTTTGGTCAGTCAATTGCTCAAGAAGCCCAAAAATCGACTATGCTAGGGCAAAAGTCAACTGTGCCCCAAATACAGTCAAAACTCAAGATTTTGGTCAACATTCTCATTTTGAAGGATAATTAATCATTTTATCAAGGGTTTATCATGATTCATCAAGGATTGCTCAAGATTCATCAAGATTCAAAAGTTGCTAAATTAGGGTTTTGTAGGAAAAGTCAACTCAACTTTGACCAAGCATAACTTTCTCATAAATTATGAGAAATGACCCAACAAAAGCTCATTTTTAATAGGATGAAATTTCCTACAATCCATATTCACACCCCAAGATCAAGAAATGCTCTCACAAAAAGTTACAAATTTGGACATTATAAGTCACTTTTGAAAGTCAACAAAAACACCTTTTTTGCCAAAGCTTATAACTTGAGCATGGAATATAAAAATGAGACGAGACCAAAAGGTTTGGTTAGAGGATATCTCAAGGTTTCTAAAAAGTCCAAGAACACTTCCAAAAGTTCAAAATTGAAGAAGTTATGCATTGTTGAATTTGGGTATTTTTTTCCAAAATTGCCAAATGTCAACTATCCCCAAAACTCCAATTTTTGACAAAAGGGTCCACTTTTTTCCACTTGATATGGTATTGTCATGCCACACACGTGTCCCATGCTTAATTTCATGACCATTCATTAATTTTTCTATTTTATTTTATTTTTATTGATTTAATTCATTTTAAATCAATATTAAATCAAATAAAATCTAAAAATTGATGTAAAGGGATCTTTGTGATTTGTACAGCTTGCAAATACCATGTCACACTCAACCAATTCGTATCAAGTCAAAACAAGCACAAAAAAATCAGATTTGGCTTATTTTTGGAAAGCTTTTCAATGGTGATCAAATCCAATCTTCAATCTTGAATGCACTTGATTTCAGATCAAAAGACCAACCCTAATTCACTCTATAACACTCACATAAGCAAGCAAAACCAAGGACACACATAGAACTCTGCAGAAATGGCCACACAACTTTGAGAAAAAAGCTTGAAAAGTGAGAGATCAAAAACAACCTTGGAGGCCAATTCAGACCAAAAGCAAAACGTAGCTCCCTTCCTTGACATCCAGTGGAGCCATACCAATCAAAAGGAGGCCTTTTCATCGCCTATAACGCACTGTAAGTCTCCATGAACCTTGCTCTGAACATGAAATCGAAAACATCCGTTCTTGCATCTTTTCTTCAAAATATTGGCATATTTGTGATTGTTATTTGATTTAGAATGTTTTTGCATTATTCAATTTCATTCTTGGGCCCTGTATCATGATGCTCGAACCTAGGGTTCTTGTTCTTGTTTTTTAGGCGTTTCTTATGCAGGATAAATTGAGACAAACAATGGTTATAGGAATGATGAGGAGGCAGAGACGAACACGTCTATGTTCTTGAATAGCATTTTCATGGCCTGGAGCGAGTTTTAGAACCATCCCATGAAACTTCCTGCGGATAAAAATCCGCAGGTAAATAACCAGGGTTGCGTTGAAGAAGATGATGGCGTGTCTTTGTGTCATTGGTTCATTCGAATCAGTGGCGCGTTTTTTATTTATTTTTGCAGGCTTAGTGTTTTGTTTATTATATAATATTTGATTCTTATTACAATAACAAATGAAGCAGTTTGGTGGAGTGGTTGAGCGCGCATGCAATGAGCATTGGGACCTGGGTTCGAATCCCAGGTCCCCCAAAACTTTGTTATATTTTTTCTTCAGGGATTCATGTGCATTTCTCCAGGCGTGGATCACAATACACCTCCAGATCTTAAAGGCTACGTGGCTACCAAGGCAGATCCAATGGCTCAAGATGGAGACTCGTCATACTCCTTGGTCAACAAGCGCACATTGGATCACAGAAAGTCCAGCAGGCTAATTGGATTTGGGCCTGAATATTGCTGAATCTACCACCAAATTAAGCCCACACCCCCCTACTTTGGTTTATTTCTTGTTCTCTCTATCTATTTTATTTAATTATTATTAAAAAAAATTAACCAATCAATATTTTATATAAAAAATCAGAAAACCCCAAAAATAATATTTTTTTAAATTTCACTACTTTATTATTTTTGTAAATAAATTGTAACCAATTAATTTAGTTTTTAATTAGGTGTAATTTTAACATATTTTGCATTAAATTAAAATTAATATAGAATTAGGGTTTTGATATTTTTTTACCATTCTTATTTTATTTCCTTAAATAATAAAAACAAAAAAATATTTTCATTTAATAAATTAATTCAATTATTAATTTAGACTTAATTTTTTTTAGATTAAAAAAATAACAAAAAATATGTTTTATTTGATAAAAAGGGTCAAAACCCTAAAGAACACTCCGACTCAATTTTTCTCACACACGAATTATCTTTAATCTATATTTGTGTAATTGCTCCGAGAATGTAATAGTTTTTAACTTAGGATTTTATTTATCGCTTTTATTTACTTTTCGCAATTTAATTTTTAAAGGGTTTGTCTTTGGCGATGTAAATACCCGACACCTTGTAATAGCTTAGATTTATTTTCCGCAATTTAATATTCCGCAACTATTAACTGTTAGATGTTTGAATAATAGGCTATGCATGACAAGATCAAATGTATGAACTTAAAATCAACATAGCTCACCCATGACATGTACAAAGACAAATTAACTGAAAATAACACACTCGCACATGCGCACTCTTAGGGTACACCTCACTTGGTTGCCTTTGAACGTGGTCATTGAGTATAGGAAGTTTTAGAGGTCGTCCTCTTGTCCAAAGATCAAAGTTGCCTCGAAACGGTTGCCTCGGATAAAATGATCTAAGACATTAGGGTTACCGCTAAGGCGTCTTAACATTGCTTTAGTGACCACACGTCCCTTAATCGAATTGACCCGAAAACTCCAACGATGATGCTACCTACTCCTCAATAGTGGGATGGCATTGTCTAAAGGACATTTGCACAGTCTAATTCCTTTTTGAGTAGGTAGATGTTCTTAAGTACTTGCTCCTTTTAAAAACAAAACAAAACTTTTCGCACTCACACTCCTTTCAAACAAAAACTCTTTTCAAACCCACAATCACAAAGAAAAAGCAAAATTTTTGAAAACATAATGAGCAAGTACCTAAGAGCCCGTGGATAACCACAAATAGAAAGGGTGCTAACACCTTCCCTTTCTATAATCTACCTCCTGAACCCGAGAAACATCTCAAAAAGGAATTTTTCTGTGCTTTTGTCCATTCCTTGTTGGATAAAATAAAAGACGGTGGCGACTCTTGCTTACTGCGACATTTTGCGAAAACAAACGCAAACGCGAACCAGCATTCCAAAACAGTCAGTTCTCATTCCCACCGATCACAGATGGCAAAGGACTTCGTGCCCATTTCTTTTATTACACAGTAATAAGACTTTTGTTTTGAAATGTGTAATAGACAATTTGAAACTTTTACAGCCCGGTGCCTTGCCCGAGACACCGTGGCTTTATTTGTGAGGGCTTATTATGTGTCATTTCCATATATCATCAATAAAAGCATTGGACATTTTCTTGCATTTCAAATTTTGCGCTCCTTGTTTTTCTTTTCTATCTTGCAAAACAGCTATTGTCTTACACACACTCACATATACAGGTCTACACCCACTCTGAATCCCACTGATAACGACTCTGCTACTGCCAGTTATGACTTCGAAATTCCGATCAACCAAGCCGAGGACGAAGGTGAGGATTATTGTGAAGTGCCTGGGGAACTTGCTAGACTGTTACTTCAGGAAGAGAGGGCCATACAGCCTCCTGAAGAGCCAGTGGAATTAGTAAATCTGGGTACAGAGGTAGACAAGAAAGAGGTCAAGATCGGTGCAAATCTGGTGTCTAGTGTTAAGCAACGGCTAATTCAGATGCTGCGTGACTATGTTGAGATCTTTGCATAGTCTTATGAAGATATGCCTGGGTTGGATACCGATATTGTGGTTCACCGCCTGCCCACCAAGGAAGACTGCCCTTCAGTGAAACAAAAGGTTCGCCGAATGCGCCCAGAGATGTCTGAGAAAATCAAGGCTGAGGTTATGAAACAGTTTGATGCCAGTTTTCTAGCAGTTACTTCTTACTCGCAGTGGGTTGCCAACGTGGTTCTAGTGCCGAAGAAAGATGGTAAGGTTCAAATGTGTGTTGACTATAGAGATCTGAATAGGGCGAGCCCCAAGGATGATTTCCCTCTGCCTCATATCGACATTCTGATTGACAACACCGCACAACATAAGGTCTTCTCCTTTATGGATGGTTTCTCCGGTTACAATCAGATTAAGATGGCTCCCGAAGACATGGAGAAGACAACCTTTGTCATGCGGTGGGGTACCTTTTGCTACAAAGTCATGCCTTTTGGATTGAAGAATGCTGGGGAAACATATCAGCGCACCATGGTTGCTTTGTTCCACGACATGATCCATCATGAGATTGAGGTATACGTCGACGACATGATTGCAAGATCCCAAACTGAGGAAGAGAATCTGGACCATCTTCAGAAGCTATTTGACAGGTTGAAGTTGTACAAACTAAGGTTAAACCCGAACAAGTGCACCTTCGGGGTGAGGTCTTGTAAGCTGTTGGGTTTCGTCGTAAGTGATAAAGGTATTCAAGTGGATCCTACAAAGGTGAAGGCTATACAGGAAATTCCAGCTCCCCAAACAGAAAAAGAAGTCAGAGGCTTTTTGGGACGGTTGAATTACATTGCTCGATTCATCTCACATTTGACCCTACTTGTGAGTCAATCTTCAAGCTGCTGAAGAAAGATCAGGTGGTAAAGTGGAATGATGAATGTCAAGTCGCTTTCGAAAGGATCAAGGAATATCTCCAAGAATCACCTATTTTGATGCCTCCAGTTGAAGGGAGACCTCTGATCTTATACTTGACAGTACTCGACAATTCAATGGGGTGCGTGCTAGGGCAGCATGACGAGTCTGGCCGAAAAGAGCATGCTATTTATTACCTTAGCAAACTTGTTGCGGTTTGGCATGGGCTACTCGCCGGCTGAGGCAGTATATGCTGACTCACACCACCTTATTGATATCAAAGATGGATCCAATCAAGTATATCTTCGAGAAGCCTGCCTTGTCTGGAAGAATAGCAAGATGGCAGATGATCTTGACTGAGTATGACATCCAGTACACGACCCAAAAGGCAATCAAGGGAAGTGTGTTGGCAAATCATTTGGCATATCAGGCAGTGGATGATTACCAGTCCATGAACTTCAATTTCCCGGATGAGAACATCATGTTGGTAACCGACTGTGAAGAACCTGGACCAGATGAAAGACCTGAGGAGGGATCCCAATGGTCTATGTACTTTGATGGAGCTTTGAACGCTTTGGGTAATAGCATTGGTGTCGTGATCATATCTCCTGAAGGCTCTCATACTCCGTTCACCGCCCGACTATGTTTCAACTGCACCAACAATATGGCAGAGTATGAAGCGTGCATCATGGGTCTTCGAGCAGCAATTAACCTAAGGATTAAGTTCTTGAGTGTATTCGGAGATTCCTCTCTCGTGATCAGTCAGATCAAAGGCGAGTGGGATACGAAACACCCAAATATTATTCCTTACAAAGAGTATGTATTGACGTTTCTTCCACACTTCGAGGAGATATCCTTTGAACACTTCCCTAGAGAGGAGAATCAGTTGGCGGACGCGCTAGATACGATGTCTTCTATGTTCAAGGTCAAGTGGGACAATGAGGCTCCCCAGATTACCATTGAAAGGTTGGACGAACCTGCACATTGCTGCGACATTAAGATTGAAGAGGTAGCAAATAAACCCTGGTTTCACGAGGTAAAGAGGTATCTTGAGGCTCAGGAATACCCCGAGGGTGCATCTGCTAATGATAAGAAGTTTCTGAGGAGATTCGCGGTAAAGTTCTTAATCAGTAATGATATCCTGTACAAGCGTAATCATGATTCAACCTTACTGCGATGTGTGGATAAGAGCGAAGCGGAAAGAATCATGGCGGAGTTACATGAAGGTACTTTCGGAAGTCATTCCAGGGGACATACCATGGCAAAGAAGATCCTATGGGCAGGATATTATTGGTCTACTATGGAAGTCGACTGTTATCAGCATTCTCGGACCTGTCATAAGTGCCAAGTTTATGCTGATAAGGTGCATATACCTCCAGTTCCTTTGAACGTCTTGACAGCTCCTTGGCCTTTTGCAATGTGGGTCATCAACATGATCGGCGAGATCAAACCTACTACGTCCAACGGGCATCGTTTCATCTTGGTAGCAATTGATTACTTTACGACGTGGGTTGAAACAGCTTCCTTTGCTACTGTAACCAAGAACTTCGGCTCACATGCATACATACTACATACTGTATATATATATATATATATATATATATATATATATATATATATATATATATATATATATATATATATATATATATATATATATATATATATATATATATATATATATATATATATATATATATATATATATATATATATATATATATATATATATATATATAATAGATAAATCTAGAATTTTAATTAATAGTATATATATATAATACTAGTATATAATGCATTATGATTGATACTATAAATATTGGGAAGTATTAGTTCAGTATATTAATATGAGACTGGGAAATACGATAATTAAAATAATACTCAATTATAATTATAAATATTAACGTGAATTATTTAATTGAGTATAATTATCGGTATTACGGGGAAATAGTTCAAACGCATCAGATGAAAGGGTGCAACCGATAATCGACTTAAATATAAAATTTAACATAAATAGAAAAAATGGAAATATGGTAGAGAAAATTTAAAATTAGAAACCAGGACGACTACTGGTTGATTTTCCATGGCCACTTATCAAGCCATCTCACATATCCCTCACCTTTTCTTTTCTTTCTTCTGTAGGGTAGTTTATTCTTTCGAAATTGTGGTAGTGGTTCTGGATCTATCATAAGTATAAGTTTTTCAAATTTGGGCTTAGTGATTTCATCCATCGCCTCATAAGTTAACCTCACCCTTTTAACAGCAATTATAACATTAATTTTATGGTCCTTTAATTTTCGCTTTTTAGGCAAGACTTCAAATAGTGGTACATTAATGTGGATATTTTTTAATACCTCAACATACGTTTTAAACTGGGAGTCTACCGGAGTTTCCATAAAAATTTTCGGGAAAGAAATCAGTGGGATGTAGTGATTTGGGATTACAATTTGCGCTTCCTTCTCTACCTCGTTTACAACCTCCTTTTCGAACAGCGTTGGTGAATCTGTCTCAATCTCCACTATTTTCTCGTGAGAACTTTCCTTGGCCGCAATATCACTCTCTTCAAACTCATCATCACTCTCTAGATTTTCAAATAGTTTTTCTATAATGGTTGTTTCAACATCCACATATTCTTTGGGGAATGGTCCTAGAAGGTTTTGTTCAAGTTGGGAGATTTGAGTTTCTAAGGCCAAGTTGTGAGTCGTGAGGGACTCAACCACAACGGTTAGTTGGCTAAGGTCTTCATTATTTTGAAAACTTTGTTTTCTTACCTCTTCATTTTGGACAGTTTGTGTTTCTACAAAATGCTCAATCATAGACTCTAACCTAGCATTGGTTACCATCTCATCAGAATCCTCTATTGGTGTTTCGAAGTTAAAATCTTGCGATTCTTCAGAGTCTTGGAAGTAAGTTAAAGTCTCCTTTTGTGTTTCCCCTAAGTGTTTTATCATTCTAGATGTTTCATTAAAATTTTCCATTAATATTTCGAGATCAGATTTATATGGTTCAGGTGATTCTTCAAAATATTGGGTGTGGTAATTATAGAGAGAATTGGGTTGAGGAAAAGTTTGGTTGAAATTATAAGTTTCTTGTGGTTCCTCAAAATGTGGGGATTGGTAGTTTTGGAGGTAATTTGGGTAAGAGTAGGTTTGTGAAGCATTGGAATCTTCCATCAGTATTTCAAGGTTGGATCTATGATATTCTTGTGGTTCCTCAAAATACTAATAATGGGCGTAGGAAAATTTTTGGTTATACATAGTAAATAAAGTAAAGGTGCCTTAGTCTATACGGTGTAACACCAGAGTTACAATATCCACTTAAATAGTCCCCGGTAACGGCGCCAAAAACTTGATCGCAAAAACTTGATCGCAAGACTTTATCGTCTGTTAATCGGGAGACTGCAAGTGCACAGTCCTATCGCGTAGTTTTAAAAGATATCGAACCCACAGAGACTATAAATCGATCTATTGTTATCCTAAGTTACGGTACACAGCTAAGGAGAATAGTTCTTTTAGAATATTGGTTAAGGAATATAAATATAAATAAAACGGATATCGGTACATAAAGTAGTGAACCTAAGCGGCTTAAATTGAACTTAAGCGTATAAAGATGGTTAACTTAATTGTTCTGTAGAATTTATTAGTTTAAATATCCTCGACTCACACTTTCATGGTCTTATCTCGGATTATACGTCTAAAGCCCTATACCTGCTTTCGCTAGCCTATAAGTGTTTAGAAGTATTTTTTGGAAACTTAATTAATTCTAATTTGGTTTAAAGCGCTTTCACTGTATTTAAATCAAATGCCTAACTTTAGCTATCCGGTTAAAAACCTCACACTTTTGTGGTCTCGATCTAACCTATTTACTTTCCTTACTTTCGTAACAAAAAGCGTAGTTTTAATTATAAAAAGTCATAACCAGAAATTAAGTTAATTAGTATTTTAACTTATGAACAATTTAATTCCTACTCTTACTACTATTACTTACCGATACCCAAACGGTTTAGCCGGACATATTTATTAATTCGGACATGCATAAATAATAAGGTTCAATATATTTAAACATTCCCATAATCAAATAAATAAATACCAAGCAACAATACTTAAATTAAATAAAATAATTATATTAAGAACCTGGAAATAATAATGCTTGAATAATCTTGTTCTTCGAAATAAACGAGCATTCCCCCACAAGTCGGTTGGATCTGCTCGGAGACTTCTTGAATTGAAAAGAAAAATTACGACAAGAAATAAAAAGCACTAGGTCTAACGTAAGGTTAGATCATTGAAAATTATAGAAACTTAAACTAAAATAAAAACTAAAGAAAGAAACTGAACTAGAAAAGTATGGTAGAAATACAAAACTGAAAAGAAAAATACGAAAACAGAAAAATAAAGAAAGACTAAATAACGGTTGTTCGGTAAAATTGCCGACCCTTGCTCTGAAGGTCGAACTTGTATTTATAGGCTTCATTTGTAACTTCCTGTTTCCATGTTGTATGAAGGCTAGTGGAGATCATGGGAATAACTACCAGAATCATGGGAGAACATGGGAATAACTACCAGAATCATGGGAGAACATGGGACACGTCTCCATGACGTGAGGAAGTTGAAATATAGCGCGTTACGGTCATCACAGGTCTGTTACGGTTGTCACAAGGCTATTAGCGTGTTACGGTCGTCACAAGGCTGTTACGGTCGTAACACCTTGTGGACTGAACTTCTGCTGGGCTTTTGCTCTTCTGGGCTTAGTCTTTTTCTTTGTATAATTATTTCTTTCTTCTTAACTCCTCCTTTTTGCTATATCACCCCTTTTTGCTTCATTTCTTTGGCTTTTTAATCCGATTTTCCCTCAATTTTGTTTCTTTGCTCAATTGATCTTTTATTTAATACAAATACCTGAAACAAAAGAAATACCAACGTAATACAAAAATAAAATAGAATAAATGAATAAAAATACTAATATTATCTATGAAAATTAAGCCAAATATGTTATATAAATCCGTGTTATCAACACCCCTATACTTAAACCTTTGCTTGTCCTCAAGCAAAAATTAAAAATGAAAAATTACTTAAGCATAAGTCAAACGTAGATATAAAACACAATTCAATTCGTATTTGGTTGTAGGTCAATTCTTTTGTTTGGATAACTCAAGTTCAGACTTCGACACCAAAATTACCGTAATGACACTAGATACCCTCATTTATGCAGACCAAATTAAGTCATGAGTTATAACTCGACCTAATACTTTTGTTTCGTTTCACCCGTTTTCATTCTGGTGCAATCACATTAAGCCCTTTACCTTACGCGCACATAGTGGAGTAACCGGTTAGTGACTTTGATCTTTATAATCTAGCTTGGAGTTCTGGTAGTTATATTTGGTACTCCTTTATCCAATTACAAATTGTGGGGGATCAGACCATCGTCCGCCCTACCAAGTTCAGCACCAGAGACCACTGAACCAATTCATAATGGTTGTTTGCATAAATATTTTATAGTTTCTGCAACCGTTGAATTAAATGATCTGGTAAGGATCATCTAACTTAATAAGTGCATCTTCTAATAAAAATTTCTCTTTAAAAATCTTGATCAAACACTTATATTCATCGATTCTCCACGTAGTTTGTCGTTCAAGGCGGTGCTGACTGCTTTTATAAACTACTCGGGATTACTTTAAAACTAAGTCTTAAGGTGTTGGTATAATAAGTACTTAAATCAATCTAACACGTTGGGGTATTGAAGTGTTATGATGATAATAATTTTGCTTTAGTCACGCTCGAGTTCTTATTTATAAAAATAAGCAACCTTAATACTAGTTGAATATGTTAATATAACGTTTGAATTTTTCGTTATGGCTCAAGAATATGGAGGAATTCGAATAAGCACGAGAATTTTTACATAAAAGGCTAAAATTTCATAAACATGTATTTTATTAAATGGAAATTTCGCAGTACATAGGAAAAAAAAGGAAACTAAAAGGGAATACTAAATAGAGAAAAGATAATAAAAACGAAGTAAGAAATGTTCTGACTCCCCTAAACTTAAAGTAAGCATTGTCCTCAATGCGATAGTACCAGGAGAAATCAGAAAAGAGAAAGGTGATCACTCGTCACTTGGAGAATTTTTATCCTCTTGCTCCTCTATTTTTATTTCGTTGTCTTCTACGTCTATCAGAGTCGTAATCATGCAATCCATCGATTCTAAGGTTTAAGGCATGTATGGACTCGTTGAAATCCTCCATTTGATTTGATATCGCTTCGTAATTACGGTTATTCCAATGTGCGTAGTCGTGTTGGTCGCGTTGCATTTCTCGAACTAGGCGCAATGTTTCATTTTGAACGACTTCCATTTCTTGGAAACATTGATCTTGTAGCCGGAGGATGATCATTATCTGGTTGTGCAGCCGGCTTGACTGGTGCATTCAAATTGAAACGCCAATTTTGGAAATTTTGCACATTAATCTGATTTGGACATGGAAGTATTATATTGGGAATCAGATGTGAATCGCGGCAGTACATAACATCTAGTGTCTGGGCCGGCATCATATATTGTCCCAAGGACAAAAGCTCGTCGAAAAGGCCTAAAGCATATGCTAAAGATGTGATGATTCCACCGAAGACAAATGGGTTGGTACCGGCCGCATTTACGCATGTATGAAAGTGGCTAAGCATGAAGGGAGCGGCGTTGACAACTTGACCGTTGAGGGCACAGAAAATAAGAAACATCTCATTTTGGTTGACCTTATGATTATTGGTCCTCCCAAAAATGATGTTTGCGAGAATTCGATGAAAGTACCTCAGAGCGGGATTATGAATATGCGAAGCGCAGAGATCACGCCAACTTTCTGTGGGTTGACCGGTTAGATCATCCCAAAGGGAAAAACCAACTTTATCCCAAGAAATGTCGCCTTCGGGGTCGAAAGGTTTGCAATGAACGGTCGGACCTCTAGTGGATTCTAAAAGTTCAGCGACTCTTTCTTGATCAATTGAATATTCTTGATTAAACATGTGGAAGTTCGCGGTACAGGTTGTGAATGGATCGTCGGGAGACGTATTGTATGAGAATGAACTGAGGAACTCAAGCACGAGTGGTTCGAAGGTCGGAGAAGGATTTAAACAGAGATTTAACAAACTCGTATTCGTAAGCATAAAAGTGATGCTTTCCGCCCTACCCAAGGCATCCAAATAATCGGTGTCCACATATTTAGTGGGGACAACCGAACGGGAATAGAATTTCATGTACTTTCATCTTTGTTGGCCATCATCGTCTTCTCAGAATATAATCGTGGATAGGTCGGGTGGTGGTCGGTCTGGCCTCACTTGACGTTGAGTGTTTCGTGGAGCCATGGAAGAGTATGAAATGAAGGATAGAATGGTAGAAAATGAAATGGATGAGAGAAAGTATATGAGAATTAGATGGAAGGGACGTGAAATGAGAAGAAATGTAGAAGAGTGTTTATAGAGGGTTAAGATTGAAGAGGAATTATTATAATAATAATGTGTTGGGAAATGAAGAGGGAAAGTTTGAATAAGAATTATGGTGGAAGATGAATAAGAAGAATATTTTGATGGAGGAGTAAATAAGAGTTGAATGGGAGTAATGTGGGAAAATGAAAAGAAGAAAAGGAAGAAACAAACAGTCAGTCAAGGGAGCAGAAAAGATAACATGCATCTGGAGAAGCACGAGCTGAGGCGGGGGTTATGGACGTAGTGGGACGGTTATGGAGGTAGTGGAAGAAGAAGAGTGGGAGGTTGAAGAAGAAGAAGAGGTTCTGTTTGCTATAGGGGTTACTGATATAACCCGTGTTACGGTCGTAACATGGGCATGACCGTCGTAACACGCTAAAAGGCGTGTGACGGTCGTAAGGGCTTTGTTACGGTCGTAACAGCTACAAATTTTGTAACTTTTAGCAGAACAGAGTTGTTTCTGTTCTGTGACATTTCTTTCTTACTACAGATACATTACAAAGCATTATTGCGTCCAGTATTTATTTTCAAACTAGTGCAGATATATTCCAGAGCATGGTGTGGGGACTTGAGGCGACCGTCTTGGGCAGCAATTTGAATTTAGGCAGAATAAGGAACAAGGAATTGTATTTCAGCTCACATGCATACATACTACATACTGTATATATATATATATATATATATATATATATATATATATATATATATATATATATATATATATATATATATATATATATGTGTGTGTGTATAATAGATAAATCTAGAATTTTAATTAATAGTATATATATAATACTAGTATATAATGCATTATGATTGATACTATAAATATTGGGAAGTATTAGTTCAGTATATTAATATGAGACTGGGAAATACGATAATTAAAATAATACTCAATTATAATTATAAATATTAACGTGAATTATTTAATTGAGTATAATTATCGGTATTACGGGGAAATAGTTCAAACGCATCAGATGAAAGGGTGCAACCGATAATCGACTTAAATATAAAATTTAACATAAAATAGAAAAAATGGAAATATGGTAGAGAAAATTTAAAATTAGAAACCAGGACGACTACTGGTTGATTTTCCATGGCCACTTATCAAGCCATCTCACATATCCCTCACCTTTTCTTTTCTTTCTTCTGTAGGGTGGTTTATTCTTTCGAAATTGTGGTAGTGGTTCTGGATCTATCATAAGTATAAGTTTTTCAAATTTAGGCTTAGTGATTTCATCCATCGCCTCATAAGTTAACCTCACCCTTTTAACATCAATTATACCATTAATTTTATGGTCCTTTAATTTTCGCTTTTTAGGCAAGACTTCAAATAGTGGTACATTAATGTGGATATTTTTTAATACCTCAACATACGTTTTAAACTGGGAGTCTACCGGAGTTTCCATAAAAATTTTCGGGAAAGAAATCAGTGGGATGTAGTGATTTGGGATTACAATTTGCGCTTCCTTCTCTACCTCGTTTACAACCTCCTTTTCGAACAGCGTTGGTGAATCTGTCTCAATCTCCACTATTTTCTCGTGAGAACTTTCCTTGGCCGCAATATCACTCTCTTCAAACTCATCATCACTCTCTAGATTTTCAAATAGTTTTTCTATAATGGTTGTTTCAACATCCACATCTTCTTTGGGGAATGGTCCTAGAAGGTTTTGTTCAAGTTGGGAGATTTGAGTTTTTAAGGCCAAGTTGTGAGTCGTGAGGGACTCAACCACAACGGTTAGTTGGCTAAGGTCTTCATTATTTTGAAAACTTTGTTTTCTTACCTCTTCATTTTGGACAGTTTGTGTTTCTACAAAATGCTCAATCATAGACTCTAACCTAGCGTTGGTTACCATCTCATCAGAATCCTCTATTGGTGTTTCGAAGTTAAAATCTTGCGATTCTTCAGAGTCTTGGAAGTAAGTTAAAGTCTCCTTTTGTGTTTCCCCTAAGTGTTTTATCATTCTAGATGTTTCATTAAAATTTTCCATTAATATTTCGAGATCAGATTTATATGGTTCAGGTGATTCTTCAAAATATTGGGTGTGGTAATTATAGAGAGAATTGGGTTGAGGAAAAGTTTGGTTGAAATTATAAGTTTCTTGTGGTTCCTCAAAATGTGGGGATTGGTAGTTTTGGAAGTAATTTGGGTAAGAGTAGGTTTGTGAAGCATTGGAATCTTCCATCAGTATTTCAAGGTTGGATCTATGATATTCTTGTGGTTCCTCAAAATAATGATAATGGGCGTAGGAAAAATTTGGGTTATACATAGTAAATAAAGTAAAGGTGCCTTAGTCTATACGGTGTAACACCATAGTTACAATATCGACTTAAATAGTCCCCGGTAACGGCGCCAAAAACTTGATCGCAAAAACTTGATCGCAAGACTTTATCGTCTGTTAATCGGGAGACTGCAAGTGCACAGTCCTATCGCGTAGTTTTAAAAGATATCGAACCCACAGAGACTATAAATCGATCTACTGTTATCCTAAGTTACGGTACACAGCTAAGGCGAATAGTTCTTTTAGAATATTGGTTAAGGAATATAAATATAAATAAAATGGATATCGGTATGTAAAGTAGTGAACCTAAGCGGCTTAAATTGAACTTAAGCGTATAAAGATGGTTAACTTAATTGTTCTGTAGAATTTATTAGTTTAAATATCCTCGACTCACACTTTCATGGTCTTATCTCGGATTATACGTCTAAAGCCTTATACCTGCTTTCGCTAGCCTATAAGTGTTTAGAAGTATTTTTTGGAAACTTAATTAATTCTAATTTGGTTTAAAGCGCTTTCACTGTATTTAAATCAAATGCCTAACTTTAGCTATCCGGTTAAAAACCTCACACTTTCGTGGTCTCGATCTAACCTATTTACTTTCCTTACTTTCGTAACAAAAAGCGTAGTTTTAATTATAAAAAGTCATAACCAGAAATTAAGTTAATTAGTATTTTAACTTATGAACAATTTAATTCCTACTCTTACTACTATTACTTACCGATACCCAAACGGTTTAGCCTGACATATTTATTAATTCGGACATGCATAAATAATAAGGTTCAATATATTTAAACATTCCCATAATCAAATAAATAAATACCAAGCAACAATACTTAAATAAAATAAAATAATTATATTAAGAACCTGGAAATCATAATGCTTGAATAACCTTGTTCTTCGAAATAAACGAGCATTCCCCCACAAGTCGGTTGGATCTGCTCAGAGACTTCTTGAATTGAAAAGAAAAATTACAACAAGAAATAAAAAGCACTAGGTCTAACGTAAGGTTAAATCAGTGAAAATTATAGAAACTTAAACTAAAATAAAAACTAAAGAAAGAAACTGAACTAGAAAAGTATGGTAGAAATACAAAACTGAAAAGAAAAATACGAAAACAGAAAAATAAAGAAAGACTAAATAACGGTTGTTCGGTAAAATTGCCGACCCTTGCTATGAAGGTTGAACTTGTATTTATAGGCTTCATTTGTAACTTCCCGTTTCCATGTTGTACGAAGGCTAGTGGAGATCATGGGAATAACTACCAGAATCATGGGAGAACATGGGAATAACTACCAGAATCATGGGAGAACATGGCAATAACTACCAGAATCATGGGAGAACATGGGACACGTCTCCATGACGTGAGGAAGTTGAAATATAGCGCGTTACGGTCGTCACAGGTCTGCTACGGTCGTCACAAGGCTATTAGCGTGTTATGGTCGTCACAAGGCTGTTACGGTCGTAACACCTTGTGGACTGAACTTCTGCTGGGCTTTTGCTCTTCTGGGCTTAGTCTTTTTCTTTGTATAATTATTTCTTTCTTCTTAACTCCTCCTTTTTGCTATATCACCCCTTTTTGCTTCATTTCTTTGGCTTTTTAATCCGATTTACCCTCAATTTTGTTTCTTTGCTCAATTGATCTTTTATTTAATACAAATACCTGAAACAAAAGAAATACCAACGTAATACAAAAATAAAATAGAATAAATGAATAAAATTACTAATATTATCTATGAAAATTAAGCCAAATATGTTATATAAATCCGTGTTATCACCCGTCAATGCAGACATAGTGAAAAGATACTACGCATAATCAAAGACCCGCTAGGTCGACTGGCCTAGGCAAAAATAAGGGCTTCCCAGCGAACCAAAAGGGTTCGGGCAAAAATAAGGGATGAAAATGAAAAATCTTTACACCCGGCAAGTCGAAAACCTGAAAAGGCGGCTTGGGCAAAAAAGGGTATTCTGATGGACTGAAATCCCGAAAGGGCGGTCTAGGCAAAAATTAGGGATCAAAGCATAACACTATGACTCATTGGATTATCTTGCAGCCAAACTTTAATATCGACTATCAAGCTCGGACGACACTAATCAATCAGATCTACCTTCAACCAAGTAGCGAAGTGATGAGATGCTCAAGGATATAAGGGTAATAGCAGAGTTGGAACCCAGTGGGATTATTCACATAGTTGTTTTGTTTTTTTCACAAATTGTATAAATTCTATTTGTTCGGCGGCGTTCTCTTACTAGGACGTCAGCCTCTTGTACAAAAATGCCTATTTACAGGCCAAGCTTCAAAATCAATACAATTCATTTTCACAAATAAATTTCAAACTGTTTTTCCTTTTTCTGTTTTGTCTTGCAAGAACATCCAATGTTCATTTTTGATATATGCATTTGACATTGATTGCTGCTCATAAATATTTACAAACGAAACAAAAGACGATTACTCGTAATATCAGGAACATGGGCAAATAAGAATTGTCCAGACCTTACAGTTGCTCTGTCCACCAGGTATAGGGATAGATTTAGCTGAAGAATATGACTGAGGTACATTCACTCCCCGCAAAGTAAGAAAAAGACAATAATGTTAACTCTCCCTAGCTAAGGCTCACAACCGCGAATGAGTCGGCAATATTCTCCCCAAGCAAAGTTTATCCATCATCAGCACTATACAATTATCCCCAGCGGAGTCATGAAAATCTTCCCCAGTGGAGTTTGGAGAACCATCCCCAGTAGACTCTGGAAGATTGTCCCCAGTAGAGTCTAAAAGATTATTCCCAGTGAAGTCGCAACTGAAAGATCATCCCTAGCGGAGTACATTCCTTTCACAAACAGAAACTCAATCCCCAATAGGATTCAGTATCACCAACTACGGTAATTCATCCCCATCTGAATTTATCAGTGGAATCCTCAGTAGAGCATGTCCTCCCCACAGAGCCACTTCCTCATCAGTTTATTCCCCAGCGGAGTTATCCTCTCCTGCAGGTTTATTCTCGCAATCGTCTTCATTCATTATCCCCAGCGAAAACGAAGGATTCAACTCTTTTCTCCAGCAGCAACCCTGGATTTACTTTCCCCAGCTACAAACATCACATTTTCATACATCATGACACATGCATATACGCATCATACAATCACAATCTCATTTACTTTGAGAACATCATTACTTGATACATATCATACAGCTAACCTTAATCTTTCAGGAAAGATACAATCAGATTCTCACAAAATTCAAGCTATAAAGCTTTTCCCTTAGTTGAGTAGGGACGATTGAAGTTCCTAAATATCAGCAGAGATGATTCCTCAGTTGATTACGGACGATCGAGTTCCTAAATCTCGACAGAGATGTTTCCTCAGTTGAATTACGAACGAGTTCCTAAATCTCGACAGAGATGTTTCCTCAGTTAAATTACGGACAAGTTCCTAAATCTCGACAGAGATGTTTCCTCAGTTGAATTATGGACGAGTTCCTAAATCTCAGCAGAGATGTTTCCTCAGTTGAATTACGGACAAGTTCCTAAATCTCAGCAGAGATGTTTCCTCGGTTGAATTATGGACGAGTTCCTAAATCTCAGCAGAGATGTTTCCTCAGTTGAATTACGGACGAGTTCCTAAATCTCGACAAAGATGTTTCCTCAGTTGAATTACGGACGAGTTCCTAAATCTCGACAAAGATGTTTCCCCAGTTGAATTACGGACGAGTTCCTAAATCTCGACAGAGATGTTTCCTCAGTTGAATTATGGACGATCGAAGTTCCTAAATATCAGCAGAGATGTTTCCTCAGTTGAGTACGGACGATCGAAGTTCCTAAATATCAACAGAGAAGACTCCTCAGTTGAGTACAGACGATCGAAGTTCCTAAATATCAGCAGAGATGATTCCTCAGTTGAGTACGGACGATTGAAGTTCCTAAATATCAGCAGAGATGACTCCTCAGTTGAGTACGGACGATCGAAGTTCCTAAATATCAGCAGAGATGATTCCTCAATTGAGTACGGATGATCAAAGTTCCTAAATATAAGCAGAGATGACTCCTTAGTTGAGTACGGATGATCGAAGTTCCTAAATATCAGCATAGATGATTCCTCAGTTGAGTACGGATGACCAACGTTCCTAAATATCAACAGAGATGATTCCTTAGTTGAGTACGGACGACCAAAGTTCCTAAATATTAACAAAGACGACTCACCAGCAGAATAACGGATGACGAAGCTCCTAAAAATTCTATTTCTCTCAACAAAGATCAGACTTCCCCAGCGGAATCTTCCTCAACAACAGGTATACAAGCTCTCGCTAAGGAATCCCTTATGCGATCGATACTCCTTCGGATGGAATCTTTAAGCCCATCTCCCGTTAGCAATATCCAAATGGCATCTGTAAGTCCATTCTTGACATCACAAGACAATCACCAATTCATGCGAGTGCAAATTTCTGGGCACTCTAGTGTTCAATCCTCTTCCACCTTCGGATCGCGAAAGGCACGAAAGCCAATCTATATCCTCAGGTTTAAGAAGATTGAACAGGGGAAGCTGTTGTACCCAAAAATTTACCCTCCCATATTTCTCAAAACATTTCAAGAAAGATCTCCAAATTGCTCAAGGTAGTCCAAGGGTTGGCCAAACAAGCTCTCTCCTAAGGCAGTCTACCCCAAATTAGGGTTTCATGTTGCATCAAGATACTTGAGTCCAAGTGGTCCCAAATGCTCAAAATTGTCCTAATATGTTCTCAAGACCTTCCATGTCAAGTTTCAAGCCTTGCAGAGGAAGTTTACTCAATCAATTGCTCAAAAGGCCCAAAAATCGGCTAGGCTAGGGCAAAAGTCAACTGTGACCCACATACAGTCAAACTTCAAGATTTTTGGTAAAAATCCTGATATTGAAGTATATTTCATCATTTGATAAAGGTTTGATCATGATTCATCAAGGATTACTCATAATTCATCAAGACTTAAAAGTTGCTAAATTAGGGTTTTGTAGGAAAAGTCAACTCAACTTTGACCAAGCATAACTTTCTCATACTTTATGAGAGATGACCCATCCAAAGCTCATTTTGAATAGGATGCAATTACCTATAATCCATCTTAATCTCCAAAGATCAAAATATGCACTCACAAGAAGTTATGAATTTGGACATTATAGGTCATTTTAGAAAGTCAACAAAAACACCTTTTTTGTCAAAGCTTCATACATGAGCATGGAATATCAAAATGAGATGATACCAAAAGGGTTGCTTAGAGGACATCTCAAGATTTCTAAAAAGTCCAAGAACACTTCCAAAGGTTCAAAATTGAGGAATTTATGCATTGGTGAAGTTGACCTTTTTTGCAAAATTGCCAAAAGTCAACTATCCCTAAAACTTCAATTTTTGCCCAATGGGTTCAATCTTTTTCACTTGTTTTGAGTTGGCAATATAGCCCACGAGCTCTAGCCTTTGCCACTTGTCCATATCTTATTTTTATTATTTATTTGGATTTTTATTTGAATTAATTCAATTTAAATCAAAATAAATCAAATAAAATCCAAAACATTGATAACAAGAGATTTTTTGATTGTTTCAGGTTCCAATTACAGCTAACAAAGCATTCAAACTCGTGTAAAGGCTTGTGTGCACAAAAAGATTGAAAAAAGCCATGTTTGGAAATATCTTAAACGGAAATCAAATCAAATCAAAAATCATTGAAGAAGAAAGATTTGGACCGGTTTTTCAACCCTAATGCATTCACTCATACATAAGGAGGCGAGGCAGACCTAAAAAGTGGGTAGAGACAGGCGCTAGAAGGAGAACTAAATCTGAAAAATCAAGGAAAAAGTGTGAGATCGAAATCCCACTTAGAGGCATTCTCAAGGCTCATTACCTATCCCAATCGCTTCCTGGGACTCTCTAAAAGCTAAAGCAATCAAGAACAAGTCCATTCCAGTCCCAAAATGCACTGTAAGTCACTCACGACCTAGCCCTGTTCTTGAATTTGTATCTCATGATATAGGCATTGTTAGATGGAATTAATCACATATTATTGATCTATGAGACATTTGCAAGCTTTCTGCATCATTCAATTGCATTTATAAGGCCTGTAGCGAAATTCACCATTGCTAGGTTTCAGAGCTTTGTTTTAGGGTTTTTGATTTCAGGAACAATTGGCCTTCGTGAGTGATACCATTGTGATCAGGAGGACGAGACGAGTCTAACCATGGTGTTAGATGTTATTTATATGGACCATGGAAGATTTTAGGAACGTACAAGCCTGTAGCAACGGACGTTGTCCGTAGGTATAGGTGCTCAAGCTTTTAGAGATGGTGCAAGAACAGGGACGAAGACGTGGCCGTGTCTGATTTGGCCATTTGAATTTTCACGCAAAAATTCCAATAAATCTTTTTTTCATATATTATTATTATTTTCCATTATATGTCTAACAAAAACGCAATGGTGTAGTGGTGGCCACATAGGTGCTTAAGGCTTTAGAGGCTGGAGGTCAGGGGTTCGATCCCTGCCTCCAGCATTTGCCATTTTCTTGTTTTATTTCAGGGGATCCAATGCGCGTGCAAGCCAGGAGACCACCATAGGTCTTCATCATCAATCATGCCAAGTGGCTGGATGGCCAAATCTGATGGCCATCCAGGACGGAACACCCTAGGCCAGGTCAAACGTGCCATACAGGATCAAGAAAGTCAGCATGGATCATCACTAATGGGCCCAGGAAATTGCTATTGGCACCCCCATTCTCAGGCCCATTTTCTCTCTTCATCTTTTTTTATTTAAATTATTTATTTATTTACTAACCAATAAATTAATTTTCTCTTCTTATCAAAAATCACCAAAAATATTTTTATGTCCAATTAAAATTAGAATTTTATTTTTCATCAATTAATTAATTAATTTAATTAGGTTTGATTAAATTAGAAAACTTTAATTTCTCTTTTTGTAAATAATTAAAATCAATTAGAATAAATAGGTTTTTATTACTAACTTAATTGTATTTATTTTTTACCTAAAATAACAAAAACCCAAAAATATGTCATTTAATTATTTTCATTAATTAATTTAATTTAACAACTAATTAATTTTGCATTTAATTTAAAAACATGATTTCTTTTCTTAAAAAAATATTAAAAACAACAAAAAAACATTTTCTTTTTAATTAGGATAGAAGGGTCAAAACCCTAATTTCTCGTCGATCTAATTTTTAATCGCGCGCTTTATTATTGTTTATCCAATTATTGTATCTGCTCACAGTTTGTAATAATTTTAATTAGGACTTTTACATTTATCGCTTTAATTTCAAAGGGTTTGTTTTTGGCTATGTAAATACCCGAAGCCTTGTAATAGCGTAGTTTAAATTCCGCATTTTAAATTCCGCAAACTATTAACTGTTAGATGTATGAATAATTAGGGTTTGCATGACAAGAATGTATGTTTAATATTAAAACGGTTAGATCACCCTAAACATGTGCAAAGATAATAAATCTGAAACTAAATCACTCGCACATGCGCACTCCCAGGGTACACTCCCACTTGGTTGCCTTCGTTAAAACGGTCATTGAGTATAGGTTGCTTTAGAGGTCGTCCTCTTGTCTAAAAGATCAAAGTTGCCTCGGAAAGGTTGCCTCAGATATTGTTGCCTCGGATAAATTATCTAAGACATTAGGGTTACCACTAAGACGTCCTAACGTTGCTTTAGTGACTGTATGTCCCTTTCGAATTGACCCTCAAACTCCAACGACGGTGCTACCTACTCACTAATAGTGGGATAGCATTGTCTAAAGGAAACAAACATAAGAACGATTCCTTTTTCGAGTAGGTAGATTAGTTCTTAAGTACTTGCTCAATCAAAAACAAAACTTTTTCACACTTACACTCTTTTACGAACAAGTTTTCAAAAAAACACTTCATTACACTCTTGAAGACAGAAGCAAGAGTTAAATCGAAGTTAAAACCAAAAAAACTTTTCAAAACCCACAAACACAATGAAAACAATTTTGAAAATGATGAGCAAGTACCTAAGAGACCTTAGATAACTACGGATAGAAAGGGTGCTAATACCTTCCCTTTCTATAATCTACCCCCCGTACTCAGAAATATCTCGAAAAGGGAATTTTTCTGTGCTTTTTTCCTTTCCTTGTTGGATAAAATAAAATTCGATGGCGACTCTTGCTTACCGCGACATTTTGCAAAAACAAACGCAAACCAGCATTCCAAAAACAGTCCCGGTTCTGGCCACCGTATCACGCACTCTATGTTGAAGAACTAAATAATAATATTCTAAGCATAAGCCAACTTTGTGACAAGGGCTTCAAGATCAAGTTCACCAAAGATAAATGCTTGATTATAGATGAAGTCACCAATGAGGTAAAACTCAAAGGTAAAAGAATTAACAATATTTTAATGATTTCTTTAGATGAGTTATCTTTGAAAGTAAAATGTCTTGTGGTAAACAATAATGAATCATGATTATGGCATAAAAGGGCAGCCCATATACATATGGAACATTTAAATAAATTAACCAAATATGATCTTTTCATTGGCTTACCAAAGATAAAATTTGTCAAAGATAAATTGTGTGATGCTTGTCAAAAAGGAAAATAAACCAAATCAACTTTCAAATCTAAGAATATGACTACAAGACCACTACAATTGTTTCATATGGACTTATTTGGTCCATCAAGAACAAGAAGCTTCAGAGATAATGTATATGATTTACTTATTGTTGATGATTTTTCTAGATATTCTTGGACTTTGTTCCTTGTGCAGAAAAGCGATGCTTTCAAGGCATTTAAGAAGTATGGAAAGCAAACTCAAAATGAAAAATTATTAAAAATTATATCCATAAGAAGTGATCATGATGGAGAATTACAAAATGCATCTTTTGAAGAATTTTATGAAGAACATGGTATCTCTCACAATTTTTAAGCACCAAGGACTCCACAACAAAATGGAGTAGTTGATAGAAAAAATCGATTTCTAGTGGAACTTGTAAGAACAATGCTTAGTGATGCAAATCTACCAAAATATTTTTGGGCGAATGTGGTTAGTACGACATGTTATATTGGAAATCGAGTTATTATTAGACCTATCTTGAAAAAGACTCCATATGAACTCTTCAAGGAAGAAAGCCAAACATTGCTAACTTTCATATTTTTGGATGCAAGTGCTTTATCCTCAACAATGATAAAGACAATCTCGGCAAGTTTGATGAGAAATCCGACGAAGGTATATTTATTGGTTATTCTCTTTCTAGTAAAGCTTATATAATATATAATAAAAGAACTTTAACTATTGAAGAATCTATGCATGTTTCTTTTGATGAAACTAACACCTCTAAGGAGGACATAATTGTTTGTGATGATGATGATGATGATGATATTATAGATATACCCTCGGAAGAAGTCCCTAATGATCAAAGTGTGAAACAACCGGATTATTAAGAATAAGTTTCACAACAAAATACAAATCACAATGATCTACCTAAAGAATAGAGAACTCATAGAGATCATCCAATTGATAAAGTCAATGGTGATATTAGTCATGGAGTTGCAACAATATTACATCTCAATGACGCTTGCTTGAACATGGCATTTATTTCACAAATTGAACCTTCCAAAGTTGATGAAGCCTTAGGAGACGATCAATGGATAGTTGCTATGCAAGAGGAATTGAATCAATTAGAAAGAAATCAAGTCTGGGAACTTGTTCCTAGGCAAAATGGTACATACATCATAGGTACCATATGGGTGTTTAAAAACAAACTTGATGAGAATGGTATAATTGTTCGAAACAAAGTAAGATTGGTGGCCCAAGGTTATAATCAAGAAGAAGGAATCAGTTTTGAAGAAACATTCGCTTCGATTGAAAGGTTAGAAGCTATCTGTTTATTACTTTCTTATGCTTGTTCATTAAATTTTCATCTATACAAAATGGATGTCAAAAGAGAATTCTTGAATGGTTACATTAATGAAGAAGTCTATGTCAAACAACTCCCGGGCTTTGAAGACTTCAGAATCCTTCACATGTCTTTAAATTGAGAAAGGCTCTGTATGGTTTGAAACAAGCACCAAGAGCATGGTATGATAAACTTAGTAATTTTCTACGTGAAAAAGGATTTGAATAAGGTAAAGTTAATAAGACCTTGTTGATTAAGAAAATCAAAGGTAACACTTTATTGGTTCAAGTATACATTAACGATATCATTTTCGGTTCAACAAGCAAAAAAATGTGTGAATAATTTTCATTAATGATGCAAGGAGAATTCAAGATGTCTATGATGGGAAAGATGAACTATTTTATTGGACTTCAAATTAAGCAACTAAAGGATGAAACCTTCATCAACCAATCCAAGTATTGCAAATAATTATTGAAAAAGTTTGATATGGATAGTTGTAAAGTAATGAATACTCCAATGGGCTCTGGTACTTATGTTGATCAAGATGAATCCGGTATTTCCATTGATATTACAAAATATCGAGGTATGATTGGTTCCTTATTATATTTGACGGTAAGTCATCCTGACATAATGTTTACTGTATGTCTTTGTGCTCGCTTTCAAGCAAATCCAAAGGAATCTCATCTCATGGCGGTCAAGCGTATCATGAAGTATCTCAAAGGAACAACAAATGTTGGCTTATGGTATCCTAAAGGTAGTTTTTGCAATTTAATTAGTTATTATGACGCGGATCATGCAGGCTGTAAAATTGATAGAAAAAGAACGAGTGGTACTTGTCATATTATTGGAAATGCATTAGTATCATGGGCTTGTAAGAAACAAGCATGTGTTGCTCTTAGCACAAACGAAGATGAATACATAATAACAAGTAGTTGTTGTGCATAAATACTTTGGCTTAAGTAACAACTTCATGACTACATACTCAATCTCGGATGCATTCCTCTACATTGTGACAACACAAGTGCGATCAATATTACAAAGAATCCAGTTATGCACTCAAGAACAAAACACATTGATATTCGACATCAATTCCTTCGTCATCATGTGCTTCAAGGAGATGTTAAAGTTACTTTCATGGATACTCATAATCAGTTAGTAGATATCTTCACAAAGCCTCTCATAAAATAACCGTTCTATAAAATCCGTCGAGAACTTGGAATTATGGATGAAAGTGATGTATGATTCTTCCAATTTTCTACTCATTAAAATTTGATGAATCAAAGGTACACATCTTTTACTCATATATATTATAACTTGTTGTTGTGTAAAAATTGCCTTATTATCCATAACAACATGATTTATATACGCGTGCTTAAAAAATCCTTTCATGTTCTTTAAAGAAAACTGAATCTGCCTTTTTGATTAGGGAACCTGGTTACCCAGTTATGGTAACCAATTACCACACGCGTGTTTGCACTCAGATCTCTTTTTCAAAGAACGGTAACCAGTTACCCTTATTTGGTAACTTATTACCCTTGGGCGGAATCCACTTCTGGTTAAGCTTATTTACATAAATGTTTTATTTGTCTCATTTAAGTGCTTATTTCTTAAGTCAAAGTTTTATAAGCCTCATTCTCTCAATATTGTCTTGGAACTCTTCACTCCTCCATCTTCTTCAACCTTCTCCTTCCTCCATTAAAGTTCACTCTGTCTTTTTCTTCACCCACAAATTAAAACTCACTCACTCAAACACTCCTTATAAAACCTTCTTATCTCAAAACCCATATCACAAAATCCACATCTCTCCCAAATCCGAAAATCCCTTTCAAAACCCTAAAACTTCCAAAAATAAAGAAAGCTTCAAATTTTCATCAATGCCTTCTTCTTCTTTAAGGGTATCAAAGGGAAAGCTCAAGGTTGGTGGCACTAGTGCTGACCAACAAGATGTTGAACCCAAACTCAAGACCAGAAGACTCACTTTCAACATCAGACACCATCCTCTTATACCCGCAAAGTACGATAAACTCTCTGCTTTTCCAGCTCATAGCTTTGATTTTCCAGCAAGTTTACATACTCAAAAGATGGATGGATTATTTAGTGATTTTGGACATATTTACCCAGATTTAGTTAAGGATTTTTATCAAAATATTCTCTAGTTTTTTATTATAAGAATGACACTAATGTTGTTATGAAATCTAAAGTGAAAAATAAGGAATTCTTTTTAGATAATGAGGCTCTTGGAAAATGTTTAGGGATTCCTTATGAGGATCATTTTCTCCTACAAGGATATATGCCAAACTCATGGAAAAATTTCAACAAACTTGAAGTATTCCTTGGTATGTGCCGAGAATCACAACGTGAGAGTGTTGCAGCATAAATTCCCTCATCTTCAAAATTCATCATGTTTGGTTCCAATTTTTCTATTAGTGATAGAATGATTCTCTATATCATTGTTTATGTTTTTCTCCTGAAGCATTCAAATCACTCCCGCATCAATGAGTTGGAATTGCAGGTATTTTATGCTATCAAGAAAGATCTTTCGATTAATTGGGCCCTCACCATCATGCACCATATGGAGCATTAACATCGGTTAATCGGTGGTTTACCCTATGCTAGGGCTATCACATAAATCCTTAAACATGCTGAAGTTAGCTTAAAAAGAGAGCCAAATGTAATCATTACTGACAAAGACTATGAGATTAATGATAAAACTGCCTTGAAAAACACAGGTATCATATTGGACCGTGAATGCAAGTTTGTTTACATTATGAAAAGGCAAGGTGTTAGCACCCTTTTCATCCGTAGTTATCTACGGGCTCTTAATTGGTAGCTCACTTTGAAAATTCTTTGTGTTTGTGTATGTTTGCAAATATTTTGAAAATGCCTAAGTGCGGCAATTTTGTAATGATTCTTGTATCGTTGAGAATGTATATAAAAATGTTTGCTTTGAAAATATTTGTTTGAAAGGAAGTGTTTGTTTTGTGGAAAGATGTTTTGAAAATGCCAATGTAATGCAATTTTCTTTATAATAACCCTTGTATTAGTCCTCAAGAGTGTTTATTAAGCGTTTTGAAAGTAGTTGTTTTAAAAGTGCGAAGTGTGGAATTTGTTTGAGTTTGTGAGAAAGCGATTAAGAGAGATCTACCTACTCAAAACAGTCATTGTTATTTTCCTCGTCCTTTAGATAGTGCTATCCTACTAATTGTTAGTAGGAAGCCCTATAATTTGATGTGAGGGACATGCGTGGGTCATCGTACAATCAGAAAAGGCAACTTGTTGGACGATTTAGCAATTGTCGTAAGGGACTAAGATCTTTTGTCGAAGGCAGCATCAAAGGGTCATTGTTGTACCCCAAAATTTGCCCTCCCATATTCTTCAAGATTTGGCAAGATCAAGCTTCAAATGGATTAAGGATTGCACAGTTCAAACACCCTCCTAACACAGTCAAAATTAGGGTTTTGGTTCTTGCAAGGAAGTTGAGGTTTCCAAGGGTCCAATCAAGTCCCATATGCCTGTATACATTGTCAAACATCCATATGTCAAGTTTCAAGACTCACAGCATCAAGTTGCACAGTCAAAAGCCCTAATTGCTTCACAGTCAACTGTAGGGGTAAAATGGTCATTTGACAGTCAAAAGTCAAAAATTTTGGTCAACATCTTATTTTGAAGCCACAATCATCATTTGATCAATTCTTGATCATGATTCCACAAGCATGGCTCAAAAAGTCTCAAGAATCAAAAGTTTCTATTTTTGGACAGTTGAAAAGTCAACTGTAACTTGACCAGGGCATAACTTTTTCATGGTTCATCAGAAAAATTCCATCCAATGCTCATTTTGAAGGGGATGACATTTCATACAACTCATATTCACATTCCAAGTCCAAGAAATGCTCTCATATAAAGTTATCAATTTCTACATTATAGGTCATTTTCAAAAGTCAACAAAAAGGCACTTTAAGTCAAAGACCATAACTTGAGATTGGTAAATCAAAATGATATGGGACCAAAGGCATTGGTTAGAGGACTTCAAGAAATTTCCAAAATGTCCAAGAACATGTTCATAGTTTCAAAATTGAGCAAGATATGCATTGGAGAAGTTGGGAAATTTTTGGGAACTTTCAAAAGTCAACTTTGCCTAAAACACTTCATTTTTGCTAATGGGCCTCAAATTCTTTCTTGAATCTTTACCCAAGGCTTATGCACGACCCATTAAGATTAATTTGATTTATTTTCTCATTTTTAATTAATTAATTGAATTTTTATTAATATTAATTCATTTAATTAATTTTAATTGTAGGAAAATTCAAAAGATATGATTTTTAAATCTTTTGTGATGCAAATAAGACTAGGGCAAGCTGGCAATTCGTGTGCACCTCAAAGACATCAAAATCTCCATGATTGGCAAGGTTTTATCAAAGAAAAAGATTGAAAAAGATTTGATTGGCAATCACATAATGAAACTTGAATACAATGGATTTGTGGGCCTAAAGATGACCTAATTCTCTTCACATACAAATGCTGAAGCAAACCCTATTCCTAAGAACGTGCAAGTTGCTGTGAAACAATAGAATCAAATTCCAAAAAATCAAGAAAAAGTGTGAAACTGAATTCTCACTTGCAGCATAATTCAAGCCCTTTTCTTGTTTCCATCATGTTACTAACATTGCCAGGAACCTGTTGCCATCAAGAACAAGCCATAACACTCCAAGAATCGCTCACAACAAGTCCCACGGTTTGGCTTATCTTCCAAAATTGCATATCATTATTCATGCGCTTTTAATCTATTTTTTGGGTTGATTTGTGTTAATAGGAACCTCCTGAAGCGATTGGTATAATCCAATTTGATTGTAGCATTCTGAATCGAAAACCACCATTGAAGAACCTTAGGGTTTCGAAGCTTGAATTTTAGGGCTTTGCACATGCTGAAAAATTGGATCTTGAAACGTGCATGGTTGAATTCGTCAAGGCCAGACGAATTCAACCCAACCATCGCGCCCTTTTTATATTGCCTGTAGCCCTAATCGTTATTTTTGACACTTGCAGTTTGTGGGGGTTTAAAACCCCCGCTATTTGATTGTTGTTTTACAGGAAAAAGATGAAGAAGATGAGACGTGGAAGCCAGCTACTGGTTCATTCAAATGTGGCGCGCGTTTTTTTCTCTTTCCAAGCATAATTGACATTTTTCCATATTATTTTCATTATCCAATATGTTTACAAACACACGCAGATGGTGGAGTGGTTGGTGACGTGTTTGTTCATCATTGGGACCTGGGTTCGATTCCCAGGTCCGCCCAAATTCAATGTTATTTTTCATAATGTTATCTCATGCAGCGCTTGTACAATATTCCACCATAAGCCTCACTCATCCAGCTTGCCATGTGGCTTCAAGCAATGATCCAATGACCAGGAGATGAAGAGCATGATACTCCCCAGTCAGCCAGCAAGCGTTTGATCATGAAAGTCAACAAGGGGCTTGGTGTTCTTGGGCCAGAATTTCACAAATTCACCTCCATATGGGTCAATATACCCCCTTGGTTTGCTATTTTTTGTTTTATTTTCTTTTCTTCTAATTCTTTTAATTATTTAATTATTATTATTAATTCATAACCAAATTAATTTTTCATGATAAATCCAGAAATCAAAAATCGTAAATATATTTTATTATTTATTAAATTCACTAATAATTATTTTTGTAAATAAATACTAACCATTAATTTAGTTTAATTTAGGCTTAATTTTGATCTTTTTCTCAATAAATAAAAATCATGTAGAATTAGGGTTGGACAATTTTCATTCATATTTTCTTAATTATCATTATTATTATTTATTAATTACTATTATTTTTGTAAATAAAAATGTAAATTAATTAATTTAGTTAATTAGGTTAACTTTGACATTTTTTATTAATAATTAAAATAAACTTAGAACTAGGTTTTCTTTTGACTTATTAGCTTCTTTATTTTTATTTTTTTATTAAATATTAAAAAACCTAAAAAACATTTTTCTTGTAAATAATTAAATAATTAGATTTAGGTTTAATTTTAATTTAATACAAAAGGACAAAAAACTCATATTTTCTCAAAAGGGTCAAAAACCCTAGGACGTCTTGATTTAATTTCTTTTCGCGCGTTATTTTTATATTTTGATTATTATGTAACTGCTTCCAAGAATGTAATAGTAATTAGGTTTATTGTTTTCTTTACTTTCCGCACTTTATCAAAATGGGTCTTTGTCTTTTGGCGATGTATAGACCCGCGCCTTGTAATAGCGTAGCTTTACATTCCCGCACTTTAATTTTACGCACCCCTAACTGTTAATACGCATGAAAGACTGAATGACAAATTAAAAACAACTCGTAGCTCACAATTGCATGATCAAAGATAAACATAAAATGAATTGAACACACAAGCACACGCCACTTCTAGGGTACGCCTCACTCGTTGCCTCGAACGTGGTCATTGAGTATAGGGTGTTTTAGAGGTCGCCCTCCTGTCTAAAGATCAAAGTTGCCTCGAAACGGTTTCCTCGATAAAAAATGATCTAAGACATTAGGGTTACCGCTAAGGTTTCCTACCATTGCTTTAGTGACCACATGTCCCTATAATCGAATTGACCCTAAAACTCCAACGACGGTGCTACCTACTTCTCAATAGTGGGATGGTACTGTCTAAAGGACATTTACACAGCTTAATTCCTTAGGGTAGGTAGATTTCTCATGGGTACTTGCTCTCTTCAAAAAAAAAAAAACATCTTTTCACACTGACACTTTCAAAAGTTTTTCAAAACAAATTTTTCATACACTCTTGAGGACAGATACAAGAGTTACTTAGAAATTTTTCAAACGAGACTTTTTCAAAACCCACACACACTTGAAAAGCAAACAAATTTTTGAAAACATAAGAGCAAGTACCTAAGAGCCCGTGGATAACCACAGATAGAAAGGGTGCTAACACCTTCCCTTTCTATAAATCTACCTCCCGAACCGAGAGACATTCTCAAAGAAGGAATTTTGTTGTGCTTTTGTCCTTTTCATGTTGGAGAACATAAAAGACGGTGGCGACTCTTGCTTACCGCGACATTTCGCGAACCAGCTTTAAACAGTCAGTTCTATTTCCACCGATCACAGTCATCGAGGGACTATGATCTTTTAACCGAGGGTCTTTGCTAAAACATTCCATGTTTGAGGGACATGACTATTTTTATCCAAGGCTACAAGTGAGATTATCCTAGAGGTGCGCGTGTGCAAAGTGTTTTAATTTCAAGCATTTGTCTTGAGATTAGGTTTTCTAATGTTTGTTCTTTATCTTGCCATATAAACCCTAATTACTAGCAGTAATAAGGAAAGCGATAAATTGCAGAAATTAAATGTCCTACGCTATTACAATGCTTCGGGAGTGAGGGTACAAATTTATGAATGAGGGAGGAAAGCAATAAATCCTAATTATCTATTACAAACTTTTTTGACAGTTACATGATTGTATAAGTGTAAAAAATAAACAAATGCACGGAGATAGAAAGATGTTTAAAAAACCCTAAAAATTCTAAGTATTTGAGAGAAGAATTTGTTGTTTCTTTGTTTACAAAATATTTGAAATGGGAAATAAAAAATTAGACCTAACTTCTAATTAATTTACAATCTAATTATTAAAAATAAAGTGTGATTAAATTAATTAATTTTTAATTATAAAAGATAAATTAATTAATTAAAACCTAAATAAATATAAGTATCTAGAAAATATTTTGTATTTGTTTTTTTGTTTAGAAAAAATAATTGAAGTATAAAAACCTAGTCTTAATAAAATCAAGGTGATTAAAATAAAATAATTTTTATTTGTTAAATATTAAAAAATGGTTAATTAAAACCTAAATCTATTTTTTTAAATCATTTTTATGATTTTTTATGATTTTAAATAAAATTATTTTAGAAAAGAAAGTTAATTAAAAATAAAAAATAAATTAGGCCTACAGTAACAAGTAATAAAGGGGGTGAGAAATAGCAAAAATGTCAGGCCCAACATAGAGTTTTTTGTTTGGAACAAAAAATAAAATAAAAATAAAATGTTAGAATGGGACTGCGTCTATAAAAAGAAAAATAGGGGTGTTAGCAAGCAAAAATGGAAAGGCCTAAACACCTCAAGCTCATCGCCTGCTTAATTCAGTGGGATGATTCTTTGAGGGTGCATCATGGGAGTGGCTTTCTGAAGGGTGGATTTGGTTACATGATGATCTGATGGAGTTGATGTGAGGTATACCATGCACGCTATTGTCTTTCTTGTATTGAATCTGCAAGAAACTAATGTAAAAAATAAAAATGTCCCACGCCTGGCTCGAACCCGTGACCAGGCATAGGCATGACCTAAACACGCACGCGCTGCCACTGGGGTGGTTGTTACATCTGGTGATTATACAACAATCACTAAATATATTTTAAACCCATTCCTGAAAATTTAAATATGTCATCTTCTTCTTCCTTGCGTGCGCCAAGAACATCAACACGATTTTTTATCTCTGAAATCCTTCATTTCTCAACCATTTCAAGAAATGTAAAAACCAAACCTATCTAATTTTTGACAAGGAATTCAACCATATAAATATTAAAAGCTATAAATCAAAGGTTAGGATGAATTTCTGTTGGTACCAAAAATATAATCTAACTGGCCAGAGCTTCAATTCTCAACACATGGACAACATAAATGAAAACTAAGGATATGGTTAGTTTTAGGGGCATGATATCTACATTTTTTCTTTAGAATGTATATGCAAAGGATACTCCTATCAAGATATCATAGTTTAGAAAACTTACCTCTTGAAGTGGAAACTCAGAACATGCATGGATGCTTCCAGGTACAATGTAATGATTGATTAAGCTTCCTTAGACCTCCCTGAAGCTATTCCAATTGATAGAATGCCTTGTAGCTTGCCCAACTGTTCTGACCAAGTCAAGACGCAATGGTTGATGGTGATAAGGCGATTACAGAAGTGATTCAGGTGTTTGGATCACTTCTATATAGTGTATAGATGAGGTTTGAATGATAAGAAGGGAAAACACATGAGTAGATTGAGAGTTGGTTTCTTAAGGCTCAAAATATGCACTTATGGAGAATTTTTGGTGATTCTGAGTTTGAGAGGTTTTTAGGGTTTGTGCCTTCGTATGTTAGCTTGCAAATGCTCTCTTTATATATAAGCCAAAGGTTTTAGAAGATAAGAGGGCTTGGTTTATAAGTGTCCAAGTTTTTTCCTTTGTTGTAACTTGTGATTTTTGAATACACCAAGTCTCAATGCATAGTCCCATGCCTTCTAGAGTGGTTGTAAACTTTAAACATGTTGCTTCTGATTTTGTAGGTTGAGTGTGTGCAGAAGAAACAAGTTAGAGGCTTAAGGAGTGGACTTTTGCAAAAAAGCATGCTTTTCCAAAACATAAGTGTTAACTTTGTGCCATTAATGGAATGATGCCTTGGACAATGCTTGAATCACTTGGATAATGGATCAAAAGTGTGTTTAATCTTCTGATTATGGATATATTTGAAAGTTAGAAGCCTGTAAAGTGATATTATGCAGCATGGCTGGGCGATTTGATCTTATGTTCATCACACAAATGACTTGTATTTCAAGAATGGATGCCCAACATCATGCCTTCGAATATCCTATCTCAAGCATGATAAAGTTGTGTTCTTAGACATTTTAGAAATATTGAAACATTGCCTACAACTTTCATGTTGTGAGTTTTAGCTAAATTAAATGGGAACTTGGTGAAAAATGGCCATGAAGGATCATCCCAACACTTTTTGAGGATCATCCCACATTAACAAAGTTGTAGAATTCATCAATCCCCATAACTATCATGTTGAAAGTTTTCCAAAGTTGTATAATTCATCAATCCCCATAACTATCATGTTGAAAGTTTTCCTTGAATCAACTTGCATCTTGAGGAAACTTGCTTGTGAAGTTAGGGTTTTTGTTAAGAACAAAAACACATAGAATTTTTCTAAGTGTTAGAAAATTTTCCAAATTTGAATTTTGTTGAATTTTTTATTTCTTGATGATCAATTTTGATAGTTTTGAATATATTGATGATTCTTGACTTTTGAATTCCAATGTTTGACCAAAAAAGTCAAAGTTTGACTTTTGAGTGACTGTTGACTTTTCATCAGTTGATTCAATTCTTCAACTATCAATCACTTACATATTTGGAAATGTTTTAAGCCATGTAATTAGGTCAAGATATTGTACTCGAGTTCTTGTGATCATGCTTCAAGCCATTAGGCCATGCACTAGGTCAACAGTCAATGATCAGTCATCTTCAATCAAAACCCTAATTTGGGCAATTTTTAACCTCTGATGATTTGAGGGTTTTCCTTGATGAATCATGATCAACCCTTGATAAAATGATTAATATCACTTCAAAATATTGATTTTGACCAAAAATATTAAAGTTTGACTGTATATTGACCATAATTGACTTTTTACCCAATGTAGTTAATTTTCAGTCATCTGAGTAATTGACTAGGCAAATTTGTGATGCAAGGCTTGAAACTTGACATGTGCATTGTTGAGGCCCTATGATGAACCATGAAAGTCAATTGAGGCATTAGAAATCCAATTTCCCTTGAGAAAACCAAAACCTAGTTATGGACTCATTGCTTAGGAGAAGAATCTTGACCAGTGAACTCTTGAGTAGTCTTGAGCCAATGGGAACCTCATGAGAAGTTCTTGAAGAAAATGGGAGGGAAAATTTTAGGGTACAATAGATGTCCCTGTTCAATCTTCTTAAACGTGAAGAGTTAGATTGGCATGTCCGCCATTTGTGACTTGAAGGTAGAAGATAATTGAACACTTAAGTGCTCAGAAATTTGCACTCACATGTGCCTGAAGTAATGGTGTTGGTTGATGTAATATTGGGAATGGGCTTAAATATTTAATTTGGAGAAGTGATCGAGAATTTTCGGAGATGGGCTTATAGATTCCATCCAAAGGAACTGTTGATAGAAATTATACTAAGTCTACGCTTGACTTCAACTGGAAGACGTATCAGAATAAATATACACTCGATTTAATCTGAGCCGGAGGATGTCTACGCATGTCTTTAACTGGAAGAAGTATCAGAATAAATCTATGGTCGATTTAATTTAGGCCAGAAAAAGTCCACTGAAAGAAGTATCAGAATAAATCTATGGTCGATTTAATCTGAGCCAGAAGATGTCTTAAGGAGGTGTTCGTCATGTAGATAGTCGCCCGTCCTATTTTAGGAATTGATCTATAATCTGTTTTTGTTGGTAAACCTGTCCTGTTTCGGGAGTTCACACCAATGATGATAAAGATAGTCGCCCCATCCTGTTTCGAGAATTGATCTTTACCTGACCATAAAGGAAGAAAGATGATTTCCCTGTCCTGTTTCGGGAGTTAATCTTCAACCTGTTCATGTAGTTAGTCGCCCTGTCTTGTTTCGAGAATTGATCTACAATTTGTTTTTTCACAGATAGTTACCCTATCTTTTTTTAGGAATTAATCTATGGATGGTCATCCAGATAGTTTCCCTGTCTTGTTTCAGGAATTAATCCCTGGCCTGGTCACGTAGATAGTTGTCCTGTCTTGTTTCAGGAATTAATCTTGGACCTATTTGAGAATTGTTGATGATATTCCTTTGTTGATTAATCTTTCCTGAAAAGGTAAAGAGTTAGTTGTATGCAATGTCATTATGTATGAAATGCATTGTGTAATGATGTTCTCAAATTAAATGAGACTGTGCTATATGTGTTTCGTATGCATATGCTATGATGTTTGTAAATGGTGTATGAATGTGAAATGTTGTTGAAATGTATTTGTAAACCCGTGCAGTATCTTTATCTGGGAAAATAAATCCCTGGTTGTTGTTAGGGATGAAGAGCATGTGTATCTTCTATCTTTTCTAGAATGTTTCTGGCTAGGGATTCCTATTTACTGTTTGAGGAAAACTCCGATGGGGAATGTTGATTTCTGTTTGGGGAGAAGAGTTTAGGAACATTGGTTGTTCATTGCTCTGCAGGGGAATTTAATTCTTATATACCCTGATTGGGGATAAAAGAGAATGATAACCTTCCGACTCGTCTGGGGTGGATAAAGTTGACTAATATCTGGTCCAATTCCAGGTTTCATAACGACTCTCTTGGGATAGTGGTGACTTCACCGAGGAGAGGAATTTTGCAGGTGATTCATAATCATTTGAGGAATAGGCTCAAACTGGGGGGACTGTAATCTATTGGGGGAAGTAAACCCTCTTGATGGGGAAATACTCTGCTGAGGAAACAAGCTCTGTTGGAGAGAAGAAATTTGTAGGAGGTTTTTGTAGTTTTGGAGGTATAAACTCAGTTGGGGAAGATAATTTCCATGAATTGTATTGATTGGAACTCCGTATGTTGGTGATATTTCTGGGGAAATACAGTATTTTTTTATCTGCTAGAGTGATCTGCGAGGAAATTGTGGGGAATGTATCTTTATTGGAGATGAATTTGTGAAGATTACTTTGTGGGGATGATCTCATAGAAGTGGCTCTGTGGGGATTTGTGGACAACTTGAATGTTATCCCAATTCCTAGAGTCTTGAGTAAATGCTTATTCATGTTCTTATGCATATATTTGTTAACAGTTAATCATGTTCATATGCATATGTTCATTCATTTTTAGTCATTGGACAATTTTGCAAACAAAAATAGAAAAAACAAAAAGTTTGAACTTAAGGTGTATTTGTATTGATAGTTTGCCTATAAAAAGGCGATTTTGTACAATAGAAACATAAATCCTAGTAAGAGGAAATTATCGTGAAATGAAAAGAGTACAAAGTGAAAGCAAAACATATAGCTATGTGAAAATGATCTCGTTGGGTTCCAACTTCGTTATTTCCCCTATATGTATTCGAACATCTCATTCTTTGCCGTCAGAAGGAGTTGATTAAACTGATCGGCACCATTTTAACTTTTGACTTTGGTAATAAATATTGTATTAAGTGATTCAACGAGACATAATCGTACGTTTTAATCCCTAACTTTTGTCTGGACCACCCTTTCGGGTTTTCAGTCCACCATGATACCCTTTTTTGCCCAAGTTTCCTTTTCAGGTTTTCGACTTGCCGGGTGTATAATATTATATATATATATATATCCCTAATTTTTGCCCGAACCCTTTTGGTTCGTCGGGATGACCTTATTTTTGCCTAGGCCAGTCAACCTAGCGGGTCATTTTCATGCATAATATCTTTTAACTATATCCATATTCATAGGGTGCGGGAAATCTTCATCATCCATGGTGGTTAGTATCATAGCATCACCCGAAAATACTTTCTTGACAACAAATGGCCCTTCGTGGGTGGGAGTCCATTTGCCCCTGGGATAACCTTACAGTAGAATGATGCGCTTTATTACCAAGTCACAACCTGATATACTCGATGTTTGATTTTCTTCGAATCGTGACAAATAAACGTAAGCCTTTTCTCGTCAATCACATTCAATTGGTCTAGCCTGGTCTGAATCCACTCATCTTCGTCTAAGTCTACATCTTTCATAATTCTCAGAGGGGAATCTGAACTTCGACAGGTAGGACAACTTCCATACCATAGACCAGAGAGAATAGGGTTGCCCCAGATGATGTTCACGTTGAAGTGCGGTAGCCATGAAGAGCAAATAGTAACATCTCATTCCAGTCTTTTTAGGTCACAAATATATTTTAGACAATCTTCTTTATGTTCTTGTTGGCGGCTTCCACTGTGCCATTCATCTTTGGTCGATATGGACAAGAGTTATGATGCTTGATCTTGAACTGCGTGCAGAGTTCAGTGATCATAATGTTGTTGAGGTTAGTACCATTGTCTGTGATGATTCTCTCGGGGGTACCATACCGACAGATGAGGTTATGCTTAATGAATTAGGCTACCACATTCTTGGTAACATAGGCAAATGAGGCCGCTTCAAGCCATTTTGTGAAATAGTCAATGGCGATGAGAATGAAGCGATATCTGTTAGAAGTAGTAGGATTGATTTATCTTATTATATCAATGCCCCATATTACAAATGTCCAAGGAGCAGTCATAACATTAAGAGGAACCAGAGGCACATGCACCTTATCAGCATAGATCTGGAACTTATGACAAGTTCTCGAGTGGTGATAGCAATCAGTTTCCATGGTCGACCAATAGTAACCCGCTCTCAAGATTTTCTTAGCCATAGTATGCCCACTGGAGTGAGTTCCAAATATGCCTTTGTGCATATCCTCCATAACTTTATCTGCTTCCTTCTTCTTCACACAATGAAACAAAGTTGAATCATGATTACGCTTGTATAAAATTCCATTGCTCAAGCAAAACTTAGCCGAGAACCTCTATAGGAATTTCTTGTCACTGATCGATGCTTCTTCAGGGTATTGTTGAGCTTCAAGGTACCTTTTCACCTCATGATATCAAGGTTTTTCTTCTACTTCATCAATATCAATTTCGTAGCAGTGTGCCGATTCGTCGAATCTTTCAATGGTAATTCGTGGAGCCTCGTTGTCCCATCTAAGCTTGAACATGGATGGCATAGTAGCTAAGGAGTCTGCCAACTGATTTTCTTCCCTTGGGATATGCTCAAAAGTAATCTCTTCGAAGTATAAAATCAAGGTTAACACATGTTCTCGATAAGGGATAAGATTCAGATGCTTCATATCACATTCTCCATTGACCTGACTGATTACCAAGGATGAATCCCCATATATGCTCAGGAATTTGATTCTCAGGTCAATAGCAGCTTTAATACCCATGATGCATGCTCCGGACTCATCCATATTATTGGTGCAGTCAAAGCAAAGCCTGGCAGTGAAGGGCGTATGGCAACCTACGGGAGAGATGATCACAACACTGATTCTGTTGCCAAGTGCATTAGTAGCATCGTCAAAAACCATAGTCCATCGGGATCCTAACTCAGGTCCTTCATAGGGTCTAGGTTCTTCACAATCTGTAATTAGCATGGTGTTCTCATCTGAGAATTCGAAGTTCATAGATCGGTAGTTGTCTACAGCTTGATGCGCCAAATGATCTGCCAATACACTTCCTTTGATTGCTTTTTGAGTGGTGTACTGAGTGTCGTATTCCGTTAAGATCATTTTCCATCTCTTATGGAGAGAGTTTGCTTCTTGAATATGTACTTGATGGGATCCATTTTAGAGATCAATAGAGTAGTATAAGTCAACATATACTGTCTTAGTCGGCGAGCAGCCCATGCTAAAGCATATAAAGTTTTCTAGAGTAGTGAATATCTTGTTTCACAGTCGGTAAACTTTTTGCTAAGGTAGTATATTACATGCTCTTTTCGACCAGACTCGTCATGCTTCCCTAACACACACCCCATTGAGTTCTCTAGAATAGTTAGGTACATGATTAGAGGTCTTCTTTTAACTGGTGGAATTAGAATTAGAGGTTCTTGTAAGTACTCCTTGATTTTATCAAAAGCCATTTGACAGTAATCGTTCCTCCTGACTACTTGATCTTTCTTCAGTAGCTTGAAGATTGGCTCACAAGTAGCAGTTAAATGAGAGATGAATCGGGCAATATAGTTTAGTCATCCTAAGAAACCTCTGACCTTCTTCTCACAATGGGGAGCCGACATTTCTTGAATAACTTTAACTTTTTCAGGATCAACTTCAATACCTTTACCACTGACGAAGAAACCTAGGAGTTTTCCAGAGCTCACACCAAATGTGAATTTGTTTGGATTCAACCTTAGTTTGTACTTCTTCATCCTTTCAAATAACTTGTGTAGATGACCAAGATGTTCTTCCTCAGTTTGTGACCTTGCTATCATATCATCGACATAGACTTCTATCTCATGATGAATCATGTCATGGAATAAATCTAGCATGACACGCTGATAAGTTGCCCCTTGTGATCGGTGGATCTGGAACTGACTGTTTAACGCTGGTTCGCGAAATGTCGCGGTAAGCAAGAGTCGCCACCGTCTTTTATTTTCTCCAAATGGAAAGGACAAAAACACAGAAAAATTCCTTAAAGAGATTGCTCTCGGTTCGGGAGGTAGATTATAGAAAGGGAAGGTGTTAGCACCCTTTCTATCCATGGGCTCTTAGATACTTGCTCATTTGAATTTTCAAAAATGGTTTGTTTGCTTTTCAACTGTGGGTTTTAAAAAGTTTCTTTGAAAATTCCAGTTCGAATCTTGTATCGGTCCTCAAGAGTGTTTGAAAAATTGCTTTCGAAAAGCTTTTTGAAAAGGTGTCGGTGTGAAAAGTATTTTTGACTTGTTTTGAAATTAGAGCAAGTATCTAGAGTCGTCTACCTACCCTAAGGAATTCGTCTGTGTAAATGTCCTTTAAAGTAGTGCCATCCCACCATTGAGAGGTAGGTAGCACCACCGTTGGAGGTATTCGGGTCAATTCGAGGTTCGGGACATGGTGATCACCGGAGCAATGGGAAGATACCTTAGAAGCTACCCTCATGCCAGGTTCCCGGATCATGAGGACTTACTAAGACATCCTCTACTCGACGATCACCTTTCGAGGCAAGGCAACAGTGAGGCGTACCCTAGGGGTGGTGTGTGCGATTCGTGTGTCGTTTTCATTTATTTTTGTCTTTTGTCATGTTATTGGTGATCTAGCGTTTGTTTTTATTTTTTGTCCATACATTCTTTCATGCCTTAATTAACAGTTAAAATATTGCGAGAAAGTAAAAGATTCTAAGCTATTACAAAAGGCGCGGGTCCACATCGCCAAAATTTTCTCGAACCCGATTTGACAGAAAAATAAAGAATTAAAAGTAAAATAAAGGTGCGAGCAATTAACTACACGACTTTGGGAGAGATACATCAAAATTATAAAGAATAAAAATGAATATGCGAATTAAATTTAAATTAGAAACGAGGGCGTTGGACCCTTTTTGCGAAATTAAATTAAATTGTTAAATTAATTAAATTAAAAGAAAAGGAAACTGTTTTTTTTTTTGAGATTTTGATATTTATGTTTTTTATGTATTTTTATGAGAAAGATTAAATGAAATTAAAATATTAACCCTAATTCTAATTTTTTTTATTTATTAAGAAAAACATGTTAAAATTAAACCTAAAATTAATCTAATTATTTACATGCAATTTTGATTTATAAAAATAAATAATTAATTATTAGTGAAATTTATTTACAAAAAATATTAATTAAATAAATATATTTTGATTTTTATGACTTTCCTGTTTTTTACTATTTTTTATATTTTATGAAAATAAGTTAAATTAAAGGAATTAATTAAAAAAAGAAATAATTGAAATAAATAAAATAAGGAAAAGAAAGAAAATACAATACCTTGGGGGGTTTCTGTCCCCTTTTTGGAGGTGAATTGGAGTGGTTTGGCCATTTGTGTTCTAGCCTCATCATGCATAAGTTTTTCTACTTTGGCCATTTGGCTTTTGGCTTTTAGCCATTTGCGTTTTGGCCTCAACGTTCCTTAATCTTCTCAGGATGTCTGTCTCGCTTGCATAAGTTTTTCTACTTTGGCCATTTGGCTTTTGGCTTTTGGCCTCAACGTTCCTTAATGAACCTGGGATCCTGTCTAAATCTGCAGTGTTGAACCTCATGAACACATTAAATAAAAACATAAAAATTCAAATAAAACCAACATATGAAGAAATTTAATGTTTAGGCACAATATGGCATGTATGAATGATTATACCCTTTTTGATCATGGAGATCAAATCAATCTTACCCTTACTGGAAAATTAGTGACCTGAATGCTTTTATTCCTTTTGGATCATGGAGATCAAGCCAGCCTTACCCTTACTGAAGAAGTAATAAGATGTTGGTTTGTAACTGAGATGGCTTGTTTGTAGTGAGAGAGGGATTTGTAATAAGGATTTCAAGGTTTTAGGGTTCTTGAAAGAGTTTGATATTCTAACAATGTTGTGGCAAGGTTTTTTTTCTCTCTTCTTTTCTCCTCTTTTCTCTCTCTGGTTTGTGTGAAAAGAATGTGATTATATAATGGAAATTAGGGTAAAGCAAATGGGCTTTGAATGTGCAATTGGGCCTCCAATGTTCACTTGAGTTCGTCACTTTCCAGGCTAAATCGCAGGGACTTAAGTGCAATTTTTGAAGTTGAAATGTGAAAACAAAATGTAGCCGGCATCGAGAACTAACTTCTGTCCGAAAATCTACTCAATCGGATAAACGGTGAATTAGTTATGAATTTTTGAAGTTTCAGCTCAGACAAATTTATTTTGGGCTCCAGTGTCGACTCTGACACGTTCTTCAATAAAAAACTGGTATTGATCGTGCATAATTTGGTCTCGACTTTTGAAGCAAAGTTGTAGATCTATGAGTCAGTGACCTTGTGTAAAAATATGAGTCCAATCCGATAAAAATTGACCGAGTTATGAATTTTCGAAGTTTCGGCCCAGATGAAATAGTATTCAGCATTCAGGATTTTCAGCGTGTCACGCACTCTGAGCAAAAAACGAAGGCCTTTTGAATACCGTTTGAACTCAATACCTTCTGTGAAAATGTAGTCAACTCAATTTGTGAAATTTTGGCACCGGAACCAGCTCGATACGATGAAAATCGACCAAGTTATGATTTTCTGAACATGACGCAAATAAACTTCTGTCACAAATTTTCTGCACGAAAATACTTGATAAATCCACATTTTTGAAGACCTTCTGATCGAAATTGGCTTCCAGCCGTGAGAGATGAAAACGTAGATAATGTCAAGACGGAATTTTGGCCACCGGAACGGGTTCAAAACGAGTCACGATCTTCAAGTTATGAATTTTTTAGCGCGTAAAAACTGCACTTTCAGCACACTTTTTCACTATATTTCTTCAAGAAAACTCGCACATTCGGATACCTTCTTTAAAGAATTGACTCTTTAGCCGAACCTGAATTTGAGAATACGTTATCAGAGATATCTTGGCGAAAGAATACCTAAATATGACGCGCCGGGTTGGACTTGTGAATTTTTCTTGAAATATTTTGAGAAATATGGGAGGGCAAATTTTGGGGTACAACAGTTGCCCCTGTTCAATCTTCTTAGACCTGAGGATGTAGATTGGCTGGCGTGCCTTTCGTAATCTGAAGGTGGAAGATGATTGAACACTAGAGTGCCTAGAAATTTGCGCTCACATAGTAGCAGTGTGATGGTGAATGGGCTTATAGATGCCATTTGGAGATTGATGGATAGGGTGATGGGCTTATAGATGCCATCTGGATGTTGATCGCGTAAGAGATTCCTTAGCGAGAACCTGCGTACCTGCAGAAGAAAAAAAAAAGAGTACCTGACATGTTGCAGGAGCTGGTTTTCAGATGCTTGGTATAGATGTGTCCTGACTGGTTACAGGAGCTGAGTCTGGATCTTCAAGCGGTGATGAATGAACCAGGGATGGTTACTACCTCAGCAGGGACGGTGAGAGAACCTATAAGCAATTATAATCTCAAAAGCAAACATTGAGAAAAACCTGGAATGGAATTATCTTCTCCGCAGCATTGGGGAGAGAACCATAGGAAATTATAATCTCAAAAGCGGACGTTTGAGAAAAACCTGGAATGGAATTATCATCTCCGTAGTATCGGGGAGAGAACCATAGGAAATTATAATCTCAAAAGCGGACGTTTGAGAAAAACCTGGAATGGAATTATCATCTCCGCAGGATCGGGGAGAGAACCATAGGAAATTATAATCTCAAAAGCGGACGTTTGAGAAAAACCTGGGATGGAATTATCATCTCCGCACCGTTGGGGAGAGAACCATAGGAAATTATAATCTCAAAAGCGGACGTTTGAGAAAAACCTGGGATGGAATTATCATCTCCGCACCGTTGGGGAGAGAACCATAGGAAATTATAATCTCAAAAGCGGACGTTTGAGAAAAACCTGGGATGGAATTATCATCTCCGCACCGTTGGGAGAGAACCATAGGAAATTATAATCTCAAAAGCGGATGTTTGAGAAAAACCTGGAATGGAATTATCGTCTCCGCAACATTGGGGAGAGAACCATAGGAAATTATAATCTCAAAAGCGGACGTTTGAGAAAAACCTTTGATAACTTCTACTGAATCTTCATCAGAAAAATCTGTTTGGGGTCGATTTAGCTGAACAAGAGAAGGCCTTGGACTGGATAATAACCAGAGAAATCTTTGGAGTCGATTTAACTGAACCAGATAAGGTCTTAGGGTCTTGAAATATGATTGAGAATTTAGCTGAATCTTTCCTGAAAGATAGAGGTCAGTCATATGCAATGCATGATATGGACCAAGCAATGATGTTCTCAACATAAATGAGATTTGTATGATGCGTCTATGCATGCTATAATGATGTATGTGATGTATGTTTTCGTCTAGGAAAGTAAATCCTTGACGGGTGCCGGGAAGTCATATCCTGGGCTGATGTTGAAGAATAGATTTTTCTTCCGCTGAGGAAGATAGTTGCAAGAATACTGGTAGGAGAAGATAACTCCGTTGGGGAACGAACTTGGCGAATGGAATAAATTTGCGGGGAGGAAAGTACTCTAACGATCTTGCTGGGAAGCAATACTCTGTGGGGAGAGAGATACCTTGCTGAGTGTTGATAATGACTTGCTGGGGATAAGAAGACTTCGTCGAGGACGCTATTTCCGTGGCTTTTGGATGAGGATAACCCAGTTATATCCTGGTAAGGAAATAACTCTTGAATAAAGCCGGGGGACGCGCTCGTGCTCTGCGAGGATAAGCTTCCAGAATCTACTGAGGATAAGCTTAGTGCTTAGGGAGATGGGTTTCAATTTTTCCTGGGGAAGCTGGATTGGACTCTCCTGGGGAAGTTTTGAACTGTATTGGAAGGGACTCCACTGAATATTTGATATACCGCCGGGGAACAATCTTTAGGCCGAGACTGCCGGGGATGCTTGTTAAGAATACATGTATATGTGCTGCTGGGGAATGTTGAGATCCACTGGAGGATACCCAACTTCCTTACTATAGCTTTGTCTGGGGAGAGTGCACTGACTTGCTGACTTACTCTCTGGGGAATTAGGATATCTGGTTATGTTTTTCAGCTGAGCATACCTTGGTACCTTGGAGGATAGAACAATTAGGTTGCTTGGGCAACTCATTATTTCCCCTGTTTCTGAGGTGGGAGAGGAAGACCTGTGAGGTGCTGATAGTTGTTGATGGACAAGCCTTCTTCTGGTAGGCAGGTGACAGGATGGCAGGACATAGTCGTACGCTTTAATCCCTAACTTTTGCCTGGACCGCCCTTTCGGGTTTTCAGTCCACCGGGATACCCATTTTTGCCCAAGCCGCCTTTTCAGGTTTTTGACTTGCCGGGTGTACATATTTTTTCATTTCATCCCTTCATTTTGCCCGAACCTTTTGGTTCGCCGGGAAGCCCTTATTTTTGCCTAGGTGTGTCAACCTAGCGGGTCTTTGATTATGCGTAGTATTTTTTCGACTATGTCCGTTCTCAGAAAGTAGGGAGTTGCCCCTGTTAGAAGTGTTTTGTCATACCACCAGAAGGTATTTGATCAGGCAAGATTCGTTGTTGGAATGCCCCAAGTGACTCAGGCGGAGATTTGCCCCAGACCATTTGGCCTTTGAGAGATTCTCCGAATCTTGATTGGATTGCCCCAGATAATGGACCATGGTTATGTCGTGCCCCCTGATTGGAAGTACTTCTGCTCATTAGGCATTCGTCGTGCGAATTTCCCTGCTGTTCAAACAAAAAGTCATATGCAAACAAAGTTATGTTAAAAATGCAAAGCTCATGTCTGTCTTGAAGATTTTGAAAATGCATTCTTTTTTCATAAAACAAATGACTGTTTGTAAAACGTGATGTCAACTCTGTATTTACCGTAAGCCTTAAGGAGTCAGGATACCTTTCGTAACAGTATGCTTTCGAACTAACCCATGCTTCAGCTAGGACTTTTAAGGGTTATAACGTGGCTTGGTTCACGATTTAAGAAACAAAGGATAAAGGCTCAAATTATTTGTACCCACCCACTCTTCGTGATGTTCTCCAAACCTAAACTCAGTTGATCATACGTTAGACCTTGTTTGAGTCTTTGCTCTGATTTTCCGGTGATGATTCGGATGTTGATAACTTATTTTGAATAGGCAGTCGTTCCTTTCTTGTTGAGGGTTGGTAAGACCTCCTTCTGATTTTTTTCTTTTTTTGTTATCCCTTTCTTTTTTTGCCTGAACTATTTCCTTTTTTGGAATTACAGTCAGCGGGATGCCCCAGTTTTGTAAGTCTCCTTCATGGGTTTTGACTTAATGGGCTTCTATTTTGAGAAGTAATGACTGCCTATCTTTATGATTGTTCGGAACCATCACTGTCTTCCTTTGTTTTGTAAGGACCTCTTTGGTGCCATTCGTTATGCACTTGGATCAACTGAGAGAACTACCCTGCCCCAGGTTATGATTAAGGGTTCTGATTTTCGAAAATAAAAAACTCCTACTTCTTTGGCTCAGAGGGGTTGACGAGGGATTATCTTCCTTATAACTCCAGTGTTTAGGGGTTGAAACAATGCCTGTACCTCATCAGCGGGGTTTGTTCAAAAGTATACTGTAGATTATGGTATCGTTTTCGTCATCCTCCCTCAAGAGGCTTAGAATTTTAGATCAAGAGTTGACATCAGAAAAAATATGAAAATAATTTGCATTTAGTGAATACGAATATATTGTTTCAGAACAGACATATGCGATGCATTAATGAAATAACAATGTTTAACATGAGTAAATGTTTGAACAGAAGAGAACTGCAACTTGAACATTCGAATGAACAAAACTTTCTCAATCTCAGCCATGTTTTGGCAAGGGAGCAGTGATCACGTGGGGAGTCTTGGGCACTTTAAACTGAATCTCTCCAGCGTCGATCATGTCTTGGATCTTATTTTTCAAGCTCCAACAATCATCTGTAGTATGCCCCGGGCTATCAGAGTGATAAGCGCAACGGGCGTTGGGGTTGTACTTCGGTGATGTTGTATTTTGATTCTTCGGAGCTTCTTTTAGAGTTTCCAGCTTGGTCTCCAGCAACTGCGGCAATATCTGGGATGAGGTCATGCTAAGCCGAGTGAACTGCCTTCTCTCGCTCTTTTGTTGGTTGTGATGTTGAATTTGTGATACTGGAGCCATTTGAGGAGCTCTCCCCTTACTTCCTTGTCTCAAAGGTGGTTGAACGATGACTGGCTTTTTTCCCTTAGACTTTTGCCCCAGTTGGTTACCCCGAAGCAGTTGGTTGACGAGAAACCAGAGCTCATCTTGTCTTTGAGCTAAGCCTTGAATGGCAGTCACCTGCCCCAGCATCTGGACCTTCAATGCATCCACCTCAGCTTGTAGGTGTTTCAGCCTTTCATCCTCAGCACTGTTCCTGACAAAAGTCTCCATGAGAAGTGTCCTTAGCTCCTCGTGCCCCTTGGATAGATTCAGGAGGATTTCCCTGAACTGAGTCTCTTGAGCGATAAGGTCCTGGTTATCTTGTTGGGAAGCCATTGCTGAAATAAACAGCGAGAAAGGTAAGTGACCTGCAACAAGGGTACCTGTTATGCAAGGATGTGTATGACATGCATGCAATGTTTTCAAGGATCTCGCGGGGTAAACAAGAAAATTGTTAGAATTTGAACCCGGTAGCTTGATTGAAGGAACTTCCTGTTGTAGAGAGTCCTTCTTCAAGGGTCAAAGGCTTACCATATCCAGTGGGTCATAGCCCCTGACAACCTTGGCTAGAGGAAAATAAATCCCCTTTGCCCCTTGCTGGGATAGTTGATTCACCATGACCTGCATCACAAGCCCTTGAGATCCTTGAAATGGGTTAGGATGTATGCAATGGTATGATGTTATGGTATGCATGGGGTAATGTGGGTAAACCCTGTTATGAGTCCCTATTAAGGACTATAAACAAAACCTGCAAGAAACTCGGTAAACCTTGTTATGAGTCCTAGTTAAGGACTATAAACAGAACCTGCAAGAAACCTAGTAAGCCTTGTTAAGAGTCCTAGTTAAGGACTATGAACAGAACCTGCAGGAAATTCAGTAAACCCTGTTATGAGTCCTAGTTAAGGGCTATAAACAAAACCTGCAAGAAGCTCAAGTGTCAGACAACAAGCATGCAAATAGTCAAGTACGAAGGCACACAAGTCACACAAGAGAAACCCTTAGAGTTTAGGCCAGCATGGGGTCTGGGTATTACCCTCTTGAAGTTGGTGGGCTCAACCTGTCCTATTAGAAGTAACCGGGTTCTAAGGGTCCCAATATCACGGGATTGCTTTCATTGTTCATCGTTTCGATTTAGCCACTGAACTGGCGACCGAAATATTCCAGGAAAGCAACCCTCAATTGAGTGTAGTATCAAGTATCAACCAACCTCGGACTGCACCAAAGTCAGTTATCTCACTACCCTAAAGAGGCCAAGATAGTTCAATTAAGGTTCCTAAGGTCTGTTGATGCTTCACGACACCACGCGGAGGCCCCGTACTCTCCTTGACTGAACTCAAGGGTTACCGGTACACACCAAAGTGCCACATCAACGTAGCAGACTGTTTCAACCATGTCGGTATACCCCGCACAGTTCCCTCACAGCCTTGTTGCTACTTTCTAAGAAGGTATCCCCAGATCCGGGTTAGGATCTATAGAACTCCCAAGACAGTCCCACAATTTAAAGCAAACAAGGAAAGCAATTAAAAACACAGTTATGAACTAACCCTAAGGTACACCTCACTTTAAGTATCCCCAGCAGAGTCGCCAGTTCTGTGATCGGTGGATCTGGAACTGACTGTTTAATGCTGGTTCGCGAAATGTCGCGGTAAGCAAGAGTCGCCACCGTCTTTTATTTTCTCCAAATGGAAAGGACAAAAGCACACAAAAATTCCTTAAAGAGATTGCTCTCGGTTCGGGAGGTAGATTATAGAAAGGGAAGGTGTTAGCAGCCTTTCTATCCATGGTTATCCATGGGCTCTTAGATACTTGCTCATTTGCATTTTCAAAAATGGTTTATTTTCTTTTCAACTGTGGGTTTTAAAAAGTTTCTTTGAAAATTCCAGTTCGACTCTTGTATCGGTCCTCAAGAGTGTTTGAAAAATTGCTTTCGAAAAGCTTTTTGAAAAGGTGTCGGTGTTAAAAGTATTTTTGACTTGTTTTGAAATTAGAGCAAGTATCTAGAGTCGTCTACCTACCCTAAGGAATTCGTCTGTGTAAATGTCCTTTAAAGTAGTGCCATCCCACCATTGAGAGGTAGGTAGCACCACCGTTGGAGGTATTCGGGTCAATTCGAGGTTCGGGACATGGTGATCACCGGAGCAATGGGAAGATACCTTAGAAGCTACCCTCATGCCAGGTTCCCGGATCATGAGGACTTACTAAGACATCCTCTACTCGACGATCACCTTTCGAGGCAAGGCAACAGTGAGGCGTACCCTAGGGGTGGTGTGTGCGATTCGTGTGTCGTTTTCATTTATTTTTGTCTTTTGTCATGTTATTGGTGATCTAGCGTTTGTTTTTATTTTTTGTCCATACATTCTTTCATGCCTTAATTAACAGTTAAAATATTGCGAGAAAGTAAAAGATTCTAAGCTATTACAAAAGGCGCGGGTCCACATCGCCAAAATTTTCTCGAACCCGATTTGACAGAAAAATAAAGAATTAAAAGTAAAATAAAGGTGCGAGCAATTAACTACACGGCTTTGGGAGAGATACATCAAAATTATAAAGAATAAAAATGAATATGCGAATTAAATTTAAATTAGAAACGAGGGCGTTGGACCCTTTTTGCGAAATTAAATTAAATTGTTAAATTAATTAAATTAAAAGAAAAGGAAACTGTTTTTTTTTGAGATTTTGATATTTATGTTTTTTATGTATTTTTATGAGAAAGATTAAATGAAATTAAAATATTAACTCTAATTCTAATTTTTTTTATTTATTAAGAAAAACATGTTAAAATTAAACCTAAAATTAATCTAATTATTTACATGCAATTTTGATTTATAAAAATAAATAATTAATTATTAGTGAAATTTATTTACAATAAATATTAATTAAATAAATATATTTTGATTTTTATGACTTTCCTGTTTTTTACTATTTTTTATATTTTATGAAAATAAGTTAAATTAAAGGAATTAATTAAAAAAAGAAATAAATAAAATAAATAAAATTAGGAAAAGAAAGAAAATACAATACCTTGGGGGGTTTCTGTCCCCTTTTTGGAGGTGAATTGGAGTGGTTTGGCCATTTGTGTTCTGGCCTCATCATGCATAAGTTTTTCTACTTTGGCCATTTGGCTTTTGGCTTTTGGTCATTTGCGTTTTGGCCTCAACGTTCCTTAATCTTCTCAGGATGTCTGTCTCGCATGCATAAGTTTTTCTACTTTGGCCATTTGGCTTTTGGCTTTTGGCCATTTGGCTTTTGGCCTCAACGTTCCTTAATGAACCTGGGATCCTGTCTAAATCTGCAGTGTTGAACCTCATGAACACATTAAATAAAATCATAAAAATTCAAATAAAACCAACATATGAAGAAATTTAATGTTTAGGCACAATATGGCATGTATGAATGATTATACCCTTTTTGATCATGGAGATCAAATCAATCTTACCCTTACTTGAAAATTAGTGACCTGAATACTTTTATGCCTTTTGGATCATGGAGATTAAGCCAGCCTTACCCTTACTGAAGAAGTAATAAGATGTTGGTTTGTAACTGAGATGGCTTGTTTGTAGTGAGAGAGGGATTTGTAATAAGAATTTCAAGGTTTTAGGGTTCTTGAAAGAGTTTGATATTCTAACAGTGTTGTGGTAAGGTTTTTTTTCTCTCTTCTTTTCTCCTCTTTTCTCTCTCTGGTTTGTGTGAAAAGAAGGTGATTATATAATGGAAATTAAGGTAAAGCAAATGGGCTTTGAATGTGCAATTGGGCCTCCAATGTTCACTTGAGTTCGTCACTTTCCAGGCTAAATCGCAGGGACTTAAGTGCAATTTTTGAAGTTGAAATGTGAAAACAAAATGTAGCCGGCATCGAGAACTAACTCCTGTCCGAAAATCGACTCAATCGGATAAACGGTGAATTAGTTATGAATTTTTGAAGTTTCAGCTCAGACAAACTTATTTTGGGCTCCAGTGTCGACTCTGACACGTTCTTCAATAAAAAACTGGTATTGATCGGTGCATAATTTGGTCTCGACTTTTGAAGCAAAGTTGTAGATCTATGAGTCAGTGACCTTGTGTAAAAATATGAGTCCAATCCGATAAAAATTGACCGAGTTATGAATTTTCGAAGTTTCGGCCCAGATGAAATAGTATTCAGCATTCAGGATTTTCAGCGTGTCACGCACTCTGAGCAAAAAACGAAGGCCTTTTGAATACCGTTTGAACTCAATACCTTCTGTGAAAATGTAGTCAACTCAATTTGTGAAATTTTGGCACCGGAACCAGCTCGATACGATGAAAATCGACCAAGTTATGATTTTCTGAACATGACGCAAATAAACTTCTGTCACAAATTTTCTGCACGAAAATACTTGATAAATCCACATTTTTGAAGACCTTCTGATCGAAATTGGCTTCCAGCCGTGAGAGATGAAAACATAGATAATGTCAAGACGGAATTTTGGCCACCGGAACGGGTTCAAAACGAGTCACGATCTTCAAGTTATGAATTTTTTAGCGCGTAAAAACTGCACTTTCAGCACACTTTTTCACTATATTTCTTCAAGAAAACTCGCACATTCGGATACCTTCTTTAAAGAATTGACTCTTGAGCCGAACCTGAATTTGAGAATACGTTATCAGAGATATCTTGGCGAAAGAATACCTGAATATGACGCGCCGGGTTGGACTTGTGAATTTTTCTTGAAATATTTTGAGAAATATGGGAGGGCAAATTTTGGGGTACAACACCCCTGCATTGTTCAACCCAAAAAGCATGACCTTGTAATAGGATATTCCCACAGTATGACGAAGGTAGTTTTCTCCATGTCTTCAGGCGCCATCTTGATTTGATTATAACCCGAAAATCAATCCATGAAGGAGAATACCTTATGTTGAGCGGTGTTGTCGACCAGGACATCAATATGTGGAAGTGGGAAGTCGTCTTTGGGGATTTCCCTGTTCAGATCCCTTTAATCTACACACATACGTACCTTGCCATATTTCTTTGGTACTAGAACAACATTAGCCACCCACTAAGGATATGGCATTACTACTAAGAACCCTGCATTAAATTGTTTCATAACCTCGACTTTGATCTTCTCGAACATCTCGGACGCATGCGACGAACCTTTTACTTAATTGGAGAACTACCCTCTTTCATAGGTAGACGGTGAACCACAATATCAGTATCGAGCCCTGGCATATCATCGTATGACCAAGAAAATACCTCAACATAGTCGTGCAACATCTAAATCAATCTATCTTTGACACTTCCCTCTAAGTTGGCGCATATCTTGATCTCTTTTATGTCTGTCTCAGAACCTAAGTTTACCACATCGACTGGATCTTCATGTGGTTGTATAGCCTTTTCTTCTTGTATTAAGAGTCTTGCAAGTTCTCCAGGTATCTCACAATCTTCCTCATCTTCGTCTTAGACTTGATAGATTGGATTTTCAAAGTCATGAGCAACAATAGCAGAATCGTTATCAACGAGATCCAAAGTGGATGGGGATATGCAATGTAGTGTGTGGGTGTGTGTAAGAATAAATAACTATTTGAAAGTGCAATTAAAATAAAAGAAAGATAGAGAACGCAAAATTTGAATGCAAAACTTCCAATGTTTTCATTAGATAAAGATATGACATATGAAATGACAACCCTTAACAAATGGACCATTGTGCCCCGGGCATACACAAGGTTTAAAGTCATTGTTTTAAAAGAAATTACATAACAAAACTTCTTAAAGCAATAAAAATAGAAATAGTTATTACTCCTGGATGAAGGAGATAGGGAAAATTTCTTATGCTTCCCAATTATTAAGCCCGTTGCCAATGGTAGGAAAAATTCAGTTGTCGAAACCACCACCACTGTTGGCATCCTTTAAAGCATTAATTCCATTGTTGCTGATACGGAACAACGGTATTCCATCTCGAGCGCGACGAATAACCCTTTGTCCTTCCGCAGTAAAGCCCAAACCAAATTATCAGATTTGTAGGGGATGTCAGGAAGCTGGCCCAAAATATTACAACCACCCTCTTCTATAGTAGCTTTGGCATCTTTTAAGGAAGCCATCTTGTGCGGAACTTTGGTAGTCTTTGGAATGGCAGAAACATATTCAACAACAGCATCAGGGGAAATCACTTTAAAAGCTTGAAAGGGAGTCTCGATGAGTTCACCGTCCATCTCCATGTAACAGAATGAATTTAGGTGGCTGACCATGTACTCCTCTTCTCCGCAGACAGTAACAATCTTCCCTTTCACAGGATATTTTAATTTCTGGTGCAAGGTGGAGGTAACAACGCCTTCCCCATGGATCCAGGGGCATCCTAATAGACAAGAATAAGCTGGCCGAATGTCTATTACATAGAAGGTGGATTCAAAGATTTGTGAGCCCACTTTGATCGGGAGGTCCACTTCTCCATGTACCATTATTTTTGATCCGTCAAAGGCTTGAACTATGATGTTGCTAGGTTTCAGCACAACCCCTTCATAATCCAATCTGTCAAGGGCGCCCTTTGGAAGAACATTTAGAGAAGAGCCAGTATCAACTAAAACATGGGCCAATGTAGTGCCCCTGCATTCAATGGAGACATACATGGCCCTATTATGATTTCTCCCCTTCGGGGTCAGGTCAACATCAAAGAAACCTAATCCATTATTAGTCGTTAAGCTAGCAACATAACTTCCAAATTGATCGGCAAAAATATCTTGTGGTATATGAGCAGTCTTCAAAAATTTCATTAAATCTTGTGGATGAGCTTTGGAACACAGTAGCAGGGATAACATATAGATCTTAGATGGGGTCTTCCCCATCTGTTCAATAATTTTATAATCGCTTCTACGAATGATCTTCAAAACCTCTTCCTTTTCTTGTCCATAGGTATCCTTGACTATAGTTTCTTTTGGTGCCTTCGTCTGGGCAGGCTTTATCACTGGTTCTTTACCTCCAGCTTCAGAATTTGTCTTGGTAATTGTGACTTGAACAGGTGGAGATATTTCCGGAGAGAAAATCCTTCCACTTCTAGTAATTTTACTGCTCCCCGCAATATTGTCAATGTTGGGATCAACCTCTTCATCATCTTCGTCATACAACTCTTGATTAATGTCGTGGTAACAGACGTCAGACCCATAATTCCATGGAATAGTCTTCTCCGAGGAATATGGGATGGGCCCAGGTTTTGTAATGATTAAAGAGGCATCTTTTGGATTGGAAGTAATCCTTACAGGACCCTTGGAAGTGATATTGAAAGTAGTACCAGATATGACAGATACAAATTCTCAGTGTACAGAAATTTCTAAATCAAAATTACATGTTCATCCATCAGGCATTGAATTCCTTCCTTCAGTAGCCCGTAACCATTGAGTTGAACTGCACATCAATAACATTCTTTAACACAACCCAAAAATAAATTGGCTCGTATCAAATTCTTCTTGACTGTTGAGAGAGGAGTAACCACATCACCTACAGAGGTAATATACAAAACATCTTCCATTGCACTTATGCCTTTATCATGCTTTGGCATAGGAGCAGAAATCAAGTTCAAAGTCTCAGGAGGGTCGAACTCAATTTCCTTATTATCAATCATATCTTGAATTTTGTTTTTCAGGGCCCAGCATTTGTTAGTGGCATGCCCAGGACTGTTTGAATGATAGGCATACTTTGCATTTGGGTTGTACTTCAGAGAGGATGTGTTGGGATTAGGAGGAAGATTCCGGAGTGTTATGAGGTCATCCTTTATCAAATGTTGCAATGCTTGAGCCATTGGCATATTAAGGAATGGACCCGCCAGAGTGCTCGTGACATATCCATCAATTCCTAGTCAGTCAAAGGAGGTTGCACCCTTCCAGCGAGGTCCCTCCATTTCTGGGCATACTCCTTGAACCCTTCATTCGAGCCCATGGACATGTTTTGCAACTGCACACGAGTCGGCGCCAGGTCAGCATTATATTGATACTTCTTGTAAAAAGCAGCAACCAAGTCTTCCCATGTGTGAATGTTGGTTCCTTCCAGCTGGTTGAACCATTCAAGTTGAGTACCAGACAAACTTTCTTGAAAGAAATGGATCCATAATTTTCGGTCAGCAGTATGAGGTTGGATTTTTCGAACATACGACCTCAGATGAAGTTTGGGACAAGAGATCACATCATATTTAGCAAAGATAAGGATCTTGAATTTGTGAGGGACGACTACCCCCGGAATCAGACCAAGCTCTTAAAAATCCAATCCAGGCACTTTCTGGATTTCCACAACATTTAGACGATCTTCTAACTGCTTGTATTTGTCATCTGTCGGAGGGTACTGTTCGTTGGAGTAGTCTTCATCTTCAGAACCCTGATTGTTTCTATCTTCACCCCTGAAACTTCTTCCATCCTCCTCCTGGTTGTCGTCTTCCTCAGAGGAAACATCTTGAATTGGTTGAGCAGGACCTTTAAATCTTCTCCCCACGTTAAGGATAACAGCCTGCTTCTTAGTTTTCTTTTTCGTGGTGAGGAGCGACATCATCTCTTGTTTCCCTTTGGCCAGTTTCAGAAGAGTCTCTTGAAATTGTGCATGCTGAGTTTGCAGATCCTTGACAGTTTGTTCAAGAGCCATCTTATACTGAAATAAACATTAAATAAATGAGGAAATATGTATCAGAAAACCTGCTTATGAAATGATGCATGATATGTGGATGCAATGTTTTTAAGGACCTTAGGAGATTTAAATTTGCTATCCAAAAAGTAAACAAACACAAAGATTTCATTAATAAGTAAAATTACAATTGCCTCTCAGGCTTACAATGAAAATAAAAAGGGTCTCAAGGAGATAACAACAATATAAACTCCTAAAACCTAAGACTCAAGTCTCCCATGGACGCTTCCTCTTCGTTTCGATGTATGCATTAAGATTCCGCTCTTCATGAAGTTTCTTTGTGAGCTCCAACACTTTCTTTTCGCTTGCATAGAATTGAGCTTAAAAAGTGTCTTGTTCTTCCTTTTGTTGAATCTGAGACTTCTGCAATTCTTCAAGGTCAGTGGGCATGTCTAGATGGAGAATGGTATAAGGAATATCCCCCTTGGTAACAGGCTCCACAGTTACCAGTAAGACGGTGGGGTATGGCATCATACGGTTTTGAGCACGAGATCATACCCACATGAGATATGGCTCCAAAGGGATAGAATTCTTATGTCCTAAAGTCTTGCTATCAATCTTGTTTACCATGCCCCAAGCTCGTATAAACCTTTGACGATAACCTTGAAAATCATTCTCGTAGTCAAACATAATACCCTGGATAAGCATGTCATGGGGACCATCTCTTCGAACATAACCAAATTATCGTAAAGCTAGAGAAGGGTTGTAAGTAATACCTCCCCTAATGCCAAGGAGTGGGACATTAGGGAATTCCCCGCAGTGGTTAATGATAGTGACATCTTCCAGAGACCGGGAACACCAATAGATATCAGAATGAGAAAGCCATGTCGTCCTTTGAGTCCATCTTAAGCCTTGTTCATTCTTCAATACTGATCGGGGAAGGTGCAAAATAAACAACCTAGATATCACAGGTATACAACACATAAGAGTTCCTCGCTTCTTCATAGTACTAGTGTGAAGAGAATGCAAAATGTCTCCGAGCAAGGTAAGCACAGGGTTACGAGGGAGAAATATTTTAATGGTGTTCATATCTATAAGTTGGTATGGATTAGGGAATAGCACCAACCCATAGATCAACAAAGCCAAGATTTCTTCAAAAGCTTGAAAGCGCATAGTGTGATGCGGTGGGAGAACTGACTTGAAGTTTTGTGTTTTGTTCGCACTTGTGCGGTTAGCAAGAGTTGCCACCGACTTTTCTCTTATCCAAAAGGAAAGGTAAAAAATCACAGGAAAGACCTTTCGAGAATTTTCTCGGGTTCGGGGGGTAGATTATGAAAAGGGAAGGTATTAGCACCCTTTTCATCCATGGTTTTCCATGGGCTCTTAGTTACTCGTTTAGATCACTTGCTTTTGTTTGATTGTGTGCTTGTGGTCTGGGTTTTGAAAGTATTTTTGGAAAATTTCTTTGTCATGGTTCTCGTCTCTATAAGAACGTTTACAAATTTTTGTTTCGAAAAATGGTTCAAAGAGGTGTTTGTGAATCGTGTTTTGAAAAGTGTTTTGAAAAGAGGTTTCGCAATGGTTCTCATCTCTATAAGAACGTATACAAAATGTTTTATCTTTTGAAAGTGTTTTGAAAAGAGGTGTAGGTGTAAAAGCTTTGTCGTGAGAAAGCGAGTAACTAAGAGTGAATCTATCTACTCGAAAGGTCTTAAGTTGTTCTTTTCTTCTTCCTTTTAATGGTGCTATCTTACCATTGATTTGGTAAGAAGCCCCACCATTGGATGTGAAGGGACAGGCGCGGGTCAATTTTACAATCATTGAAGGAAACTTGTGAGACGCTTTAGCAATTTTTGTAAGGGACGAGATCGTTTTATGGAAGGCAACATCGAGGGTCATCGAGGGACTACGATCTTTTTTATCGAAGGGTCATTGCTAGAGAATCCCATATTCAAGGGACATGATCGTATTTCTGAGGCAACGAGCAAGGTTACCCTAGAGGTGCGCATGTGAGAAAGTGTATTGGTTTCAAGTTATCTTATTCTTGGATTAGGTCATCTAGCGATTGATTTTTTTGAATCTTGCCATACATGCCTAGTTACTATACAGTATATGGAAAACAGTAAATTGCGGGAATTGAAATTCTACGCTATTACAAAAGTATTCAGGAATGGGGGTACAATTGTTAGGAATGGGGATGAGTCAAATGAAATAGCAATGTCCAAATATCAAGCAATACAACCAAATCGAATGTTTGTGCGATTTAATATAAAGCTATGACAATTTACGAAAATAAAATCAACAAAGTATGAAATGAAATGTATTTACTTGAAAAGAGAAAAATAAAACCTATTCTAAAAAGAAATTGATTAAATTAAAATATTTATTATTATTATTATTATTATTTTTATTAATTATGTAGATAAATTTAAAGAAAGAAACTAAACTAAATTATTGTTTTTGGTGTTTTTATTAAATGTAAAAAGTTAATAAAAATAAGTTGTATAAAAAAGAGAAAATGAAAATAATTAAACACTAAAATCTAAATTAATTTAATAAAAAAAAGTTTTAATTTTTATTAGTATATTGTTAACAAAAAAAGAAATAAATTAAATTAAAAAAACAAGTAAAAATGGGCTTAAGTGAATGTAATGGTATTAGGCCCAAAGAAAACATGGTTATAAATGATGAAAAGAAACAGGCAAAGGGGGAGGGGGGGTGTAAACTTGAAACATATGGGATTTAAGGGATTTGAACAAAACCAGGACCAATGTTTCTTAAGATGTGTTTAGTTTGTTTGATTAGGGACAAAACAAATTAGGGTTTGGGATATTGTGTTCTAACGGCGCCGTTCTTCCTACCACCATCACCTTATCTTCTCTTTGATTCAAGAAAACAAAACTTCTATAATGTTTGGGCATTGGTTCCCGATTGAGGATTTGAAGGCGCATGCAGGAAGGTGAGGATGTGAAGTGGTGAACCTGCCGGCCCATTTCTTTTTCAGCGATGATTTGCGATGGTGGTTCAGTTGTGATTTCGGTGATGCTTTGTTACTGTCGTTGTAAGTCTTAATGCTTGGTTACCATCTTCACGATTTTTGATCTAGTTACAGCTTTTCTTTTTGCTCCTTGATTCAGTTACAAGCTTTGTGGTTTTTGATTTTGTTGAGGTTTTTATTACAGGTTTTGAGATTTGTTTTTGGTGGCTTTGCTCACAGTTTGATGTTTGATGATGGTTACCGGTTGTTGTTGTGAAGGTTTGGCTACTAGTTCTGTTTTCTGGATTTGTTACAGGTTAACGGTTTTTGTTGTTAATGTTTGGCTACTGGTTTCTGGATTTGGATTTGTTACAGGTTAACAATTTTTGTTGTTAATGTTTGGCTACTGATTTCTGGTTTTAGATTTGTTACAGGTTAATGGTTTTTGTTGTTAACGTTTGGCTACTGGTTTCTGGTTTTAGATTTTTTACAGGTTAACGGTTTTTCGTTGTTAACGTTTGGCTACTGGTTCTGTTTTCTGGATTTGTTGAGATTCTGAGACTTTTTTAGGCTTAGTTCATAGTTTGATGTTTGATGATGGTTTATTGTTGTGTTGAATTCTAAGTTTGGGCCAAGATTTATCCTATTGCATTCTTCTATTCTTATTCTATTATTGTTATTCTGAACTTATTGTTTAACAATGAATATGCAGATGACAAAAAAAGAAAATGAATGATTCAAGATGAATGCAGAAAAGGGATAGAGATTTTACCTTGATGTTGGCCTTTGCTTGACAGGGAAGTTGAACTCCAATCTCTTCTCTATATTTTTCTTCTTTTCTGAAGGGTGAGGCTTGAGAAAATGATGATCTTTTCTTGGGTTTCTTTTGGTATATTTTGTTATGCTGTTGGTTCTTTTTGAATGATGAAATTATCTCCTTTTTCTCCCTTTTGCTTGTGCCGAATGGCCCTCTTTTATGCTGGAACATAAAAACTCTTTTTTGGGGGAAAAACCATTGAGTTTGAACAATTATGCTATGCTGTTTTTGCTTTCTCTTGTGGCAGTTTTGACTTAGCCTATATTTGTGCAATTTTGGACAGAATTTGGCTTCTTGTGAACAACATATGAAGGGCTGCAATGCAGTCCCTTTTTAACAGCATTTTGGCTTTTTGTGATTGTGTTTTTTTATTGTGATGCAAACTGATTTTTCAGCATTTGAACCCATGATAAAAAACCATTAATTTTGACTTGCATTTCTCTTTATTTGTCCTCTGTGAACCAATAAAAAATTGCGATTTGCAATGGATCCAATATGGATGAAACGTTGTCCCCTTGCTTCTGATTCTTTTGTCAATCCCTAATGATGAGAGTATAGAGATTTTCTTTGGAATTTTCCAATGTTCCAACATGAATTTTGCTAACCAATGCTTTCTCTCTTTTTTGTTTACATGTACGGCCCATTGGATTGACGACGAGTGGCTTGAAGTGTTTGAAGAAAGCTTGATGATGAAGAAAACTATTTTTGTAGTTTTAATGCATTTACTAAGAATTTGTAACATAACCTTTTTGTAATTGCAAAGTTGTAAAAGCTTTAGCAATGTTCTTTGAATAATATTTTGGATGTAAATTTTGTACCGAAAGGAAATTGAATGATAATGGTGAGGACTTAAGCATTCGAAAATCAACTTGTAATCTTGTAGGCTCCTTATGAAATTTAAATGAAGAATGATTGGTTGACTTTGAATGTATCCTTGAAAAGTGGCACTTGGAATAAGATTTTGGACTTGAAATTGAGAATGGAAATTTGGAATAAACCACTGCCTTGTAATATGTACAATTGATATGGACTCGATTCTCATGTAGAACTCTTGAGCTTGAATGGATAATGAGGCTTTGAATGCATTTTATGAACAAACTGATTGCGCCTAACAAAACTCGAATTGTGTGAACTTGACCTTGCATCCACGGATCTAGCACATTGAATTTGAAATAAACGCATGAGGAACAAATGGACTTGAAGGTATTAATGAACGTCTTGTAGAATTTCATTGTCTTCCCAACGCACTTTAACCTTGATCATTGAAATAATTTTATAGACAATACTATTTGTGATACTTTGCAAAAAGAATCAACTTCATGATATTGAAAATCGAAGACATTGTGAGTTTCAAAATTTGGACAGGAGTTTCTTGCGACTGGGTGAAATTTGCAAAATGACCTTTAAGACATTTGAATTCTCTGATTATCTTTCGCACATAATTAAATCTTAACTTGTGAAGAGAAAATAGAGATGACGTCAAGGAGAGTCATACGCAAAAGAAACGTCCAAAAAATATCGAGTAACGAAAGAGTTACAGTCACTTGAACTTGATGTCGCAAAAGGTCATCTTTTGGGTTACTGGAGTCATTTTCAGCCGTCTGAACCACTAATTGAGCAAACTAACAGTGCGAGGCTTGAAACTTGGCACAAATATCTCTGATAACACATGAAGGACCATAAAGACCGTTTGAATCTTTGAAAACTCAATTTCTTTTGAGAACTGCAAAACCTTAATTGTTGATTTACAGTCTCGGAGGAGAATCTGTCTGTTCAATCTCTAAGCCAACTCAAATATCTGGGAAACCACAGGGTTGTGTTTTCTATGAAAAATGGGAGGGCAAATTTTGGGGTACAACAGCTGCCCCTGTTCAATCTTCTTGAACCTGAAGAGTTAGATCAGCGAGTTTTGTCGTTCGTGACTCAAAGGTAAAAGATGATTGGACACTAGAGTGCCCATAAATTTGCGCTCGACAAAAGTGTAATTGGGGTAATGGGCTTAAAGATGCCATTTGGAGAGATGTTAGAATCTTGTTGGAGACGGGCTTGTAGATGCCATCCAAGAATGTTTGTTTGTAAATCAAAAGAATAAGCATCAGAGTGGTGTCCGTATTTGGAACGTATCTGAATTGTATCTTGAAATTAAGATCTTGATGAGTAGCAGAATGACTTCCGTGTCTAGAGTGCATCTGAACTGTATCTGAATGAAAATAGAATGGCTTCCGTGTCTGGAGCGTATCTAAACTGTATCATGAAATTGAAATTTGAATGAGTAACAGAATAACTTCCGTGTCTGGAGTGTATTTGTACTGTATCAGTACTTGAAGTTTGAATAAGTGACAAAATGACTTCCATATCTGGAGTGTATCTGTACTGTTTCTGAAATCTTTGAATATTTGTTAAAGATAGTTGTTAATCTTATCCTGAAAAGGGTACAATGTTAGCTGAAGCACAAAGTTATGTTTCATGAAATGTATGATGCAGTATATGTACTTCATCAATGTTTATGATATATGGATGTAATGTATGCGCATGTAAGTTGATTTGTTGTATTGCTGAGGAAAATAGATCCTTGACTGCTGTCGGGGAAAATAAATCCTTGATTGCTGAGGATTCTGTTGTGAGGCTAATGCCGTATACTTCTTGAGTGTTGTACCCCAAAATTTTCCCTCCCATTTCTCATTGATTTCTCATCACTAAGCCCTTGGAGCTCAAGATCCAGTTAGGGTTTCATCTGCTCAAGACTTCTCCTTGCACTGTTGACCCAAATTAGGATTTGTGTTTGCACAAAGATGTTTTGACCTAAAATTCCTAAGATGACTTTCATGCTTCATATTGGACTCCCAAGTTTATCCACATCAAGTTTCAAGTCTTGATTCCAAATTTTGCCCAGTCAATTGGACAGTTAACCTAGAAATCAACTGTATTGGGGAAAAAGTCAACTGTGGCCAATTGACAGTCAAACCTCATGGAAATTGACCCACATCAACATTATGAACTCACATGGACCATTTGATCAAGTTTGGATCACAATTCCACACGAAATTTGATCAGATCATCAAAAGGGCAAAATGGTCATTTTTAGGGTTTTGACTGCACAAAGGTAATTTTTTACTGTTTGACCTAGCCAATGGCAAATCAAGCTCACATATGGACTCAAGGACACCATGGAATTATCTTGACATGCTCAACAAGTTCAAAAGATCCCAAATATACAAGATTGAGAGTTGAATTTCCCAGTCAATTGATCAATTTTGACTGTATACTGAAAAGTCAAACTTTGACTTTTTGGTCAAAATCAAGTGTCAAGATTCATTTTTCATCAAAACATGCCAAATCATGAAACTTGTTCATCAAGAAATCAAGAATTGCAAATTAGGGTTTGAAATGAAGATTTTTCATAACTTAGAATTTTTCTAAGTTATGAAAAACCCTAATTTTTTCCTAACTTTGCCCCACTTTCTCACCAAGATTCATTTGGATTCAAGAAAAAGTCAAAACATGAAAGTTGTAGCCTATTGCATAATCTACAACTTTTATTCACAAAGTTTTCCCAAAAGAAGCTTTCAGCTCAAGTTACAATTTTTGGAACAAGGGTACCAAACCATTCTTAACTTAGAGAAAATTTGACCTATTTTAGGCAAGGTTTTTACCTAACTTTAAGACCATTTTCCACATACTTCCACTTGTAATTTCAATTTGAATTTCAAAGATGGATTGTAGTACACATTCCAAGCTTTCCAAAATGTCCAAGAACTCATCAAACAACCTCATGGTTAGGGAGAATCGAATTTGGCAAGTTGGGAAAAACTCACTTTTGATTTGGCCAATTTACATGTCCATAACTTGTGCATTTTCAAACTCAACATGTGCAAGCTACATTCCAGGCCTCTAATCCCATTTTTACTCAATAATTCAATGCTAAACCATTGTGCCAAGATGTTGTTCTATGCATTTGGACATTACATGGAGAATTAATCCTTATTTAGAAAAAGCAATATATCCATTTTGATAAAGTTGCACTTTATGTCAAATTTGCAATCCAAGTGGTACAATTCAAATCTCTTTGGCACAAGTTTATGGACTAATTGCACTGATCAAGGCCAAGGTATACAACATAGATTGGGGGGCTCTATCAGCCTAGAAACTCAAGTGGCCATCTCTTGCTTAAGTGTGAAGAAACATTGCATAACATAACACAACTGTCATTTCCTGTAAACCAAGCTTAAGCAAACTTGTCAAACATTTTCTAATCATCAAACCCAAGCTGAAACACGAGCTATCCACCTCCATTTCCCTCTCAAACACAGAATCACCCTCAAACTGTCCAAACAGAGCACCTACTGCAGATTGAATCCCACAACTCATTTCCATCGTGCATTCTTGCTAAAACCACTTCAAACACCTTCCCTACCATCAATGCAAACTATCCAAAGCATTAGAAGTGGACTGTAACTCCTCTAATCAGTTTGGCCATTTTCATTTTTCTAATTTGCAGGTGGAGTTCTATAACTCGATTCAGCTAGTTTCAAACAAAGTAAAACTTGGAATAGCATCCCTGGACATCAAGGAAGCTGTACCAATCATCACCTTGCACTGAAAGTACCTCCATCACCAGATACAACTTCAACTGAACAGGTAAGTTCATGAACTCGTATCTCTCTATCCAGGCATTGTTAGCTTTAGGTTTGTGAAGAAAATATGTCACATTCATAGCCCTGAACATGCCCATGTAGTTAGTTTTCATTTATGTTACGTGTGCCATGAGAATTTGATGTCTGAACATTGATAAAAAATTAGGTTAAGATTTGGGAATGGAGAAATTCTCTCTCATTTTTGAGAGTTAGATCAAGTTTTTGGTATGCATGGATTCGTTGTTTGATGCTGAACATTTTTGATGTTGTGAGTTTTCATTAAAAAGCCAGGAATCAGGATGTTTGAATCAGGGTACAAAACGCGCGTTTTTTGAACAAGAATGGCTGGTGGTTGAAGAAGCTCCACGTGGGCTAGGCCTGTGTTGTTATTTCTGTTTACACCACTTGTTTGCTTTTACACCCCCTAGGCCCATTGAGCTTATTTTTATGATTTTTTGACTTTTTCTTTTTTGTTCTGACTTATTTATTTTTTTTCATAATATTAAAAATATAAAAAATATTTTTCAGACCATTTTTGTATTTATTAAGCATTTATTTGTTTAAATGGATATTTTGTACATAAATAAATATATTACTTCTTTTTTAAAATACTAAAAAATAATGTAAATACATTTATTTTTCTGATTTTATTTTATTTCATCTTTTGAAAACATTTTCTTAAAATACACTTTTTTTTTATAAATAATAAACATTTTATTTTTATTTTTTTGTATATATTTAATATATTTGATATATAATATAAATGCTTATTTATTTATTACAATATTTAGGATAAAAACATGAAAATAATACATTTTTTCTTTTATTAATATTTGACCTCAAAAATCACTTTGTCATAATATACTTCATTTTTATTTTATTTTTGTATATAATAAATAAACATTGTACACATTAAATAAATAATACCTTTTACTTAATAAAATTAGGGTTTTACCCTAAACATAAAAAACTCCAAAAAATAATACTTTTTATTTTTGTTTATTTGACATATAAAAATACTCTTTTTCATACACATAAAAACTTTTTTTTTTGCATCTTGCATATTTATCTTACTTCTATTTAATTTGTGCAATTGATTATCTTATAAATAATTCCAAATTGATGTAATAGCTAGGTTTAAATTCCTTGTCAAATACCCCCCATTTGAACATTTGTACCCCCCTTCCCATATTGTGTTGTAATAGCTTAGGAACTTTAATTTTCGCACTTTATTGCTTTCTAAATATACCATGCTAGAATTAGGGTTTGTATGCGAATCAAAAACAACAAAAAATAGTTTGACCTAATTCCAAGATAATCAAGCATGAAAATGGACAACACTAATCACACTTGCACCCCTAGGGTATTCCACTTGTTGCCTTCAATAATGGGCCATATTGCATGTTAGGTCTCTTTGGGCAAAACAAACACAATTCAAATGATCATAGTCCCTCGATGACGCTTTCGAAAGTTGCCTAAAAAATGATCAAGTCCCTTAAGGAAAAATTGCCCAAAGATACTTGACACCATTGCAATTATGGTCTAAACGATGACCCGCGCCCGTCCCTTTCACATCCTAGCACAAGATTGTCCACCAAATGCAATGGTGGAACAAAATTGTTAAAAGGGTTAAAACATAACAGAAATCTTTGAGAACTTTAGGGTAGATAGCTCTTAAGTACTTGTCAACTTGCAAAACAAAAACACTTGCCTATTTTTCAAACCACACTTTCAAAACAAACTTTCAAAAAAACCTTGAAACATCTTTTCAAAAAGACAAACACCTTTTGTAAAACATTCGAGTAAAGAATTGTTGCAAGGGTAGCCTAGACAAGGCATCTTTTTCAAAACCTTTTCAAAGCCACACACAAAGCACCATTTCAAACAATTGAAAACCAATGCAAGTTGATCTAAGCAAGTACCTAAGAGCCCATGGATAACCATGGATAGAAAGGGTGCTAATACCTTCCCTTTCTATAATCTACTCCCCTAACCCAAGAAAATATCTCAAAGGTTTTTGCTGTGATTTTTAAACCTTTCCTTAGGATAAAATAAAAAGTCGGTGGCGACTCTTGCTCAACCGAAACAATTGCGAAAACAAACGCAAAACACTAAGTCAGTTCTCCCACCGTATCACAGAACTGGCGACTCTGCTGGGGAGAATTTTTAAAGTGGAGTATCCTTAGGGCTTAGATCACCCTCTTGCATGATTAATTGTTTGTTTCGATTGCTTTACATCTTGGCTCTATTGTTTGGGTTTGCAATCCTACACCCGGATTTTGGGAAACATTCATAGATAGCAATACGTTGTGGAAATTGTGCGGGGTATACCGACACCGTCGAAGTAATAGCTATATTAGTGCGACATATTTGTGAGTACCGGTAACCCTTGAGTTCAATCAAGGAGAGTACGGGGCCGCTGAGTGATGTCACTAAGCACTAATGACCTAGAACCTTACTTGACCATCTTGGCCTTTTATTAGGGGTAGTGAGATGATCGGCTTTGGTGCAGTCTGAAGTTGGTAGATACTCGATACTACACTCATTGAGGGTTGTTTTCTTGGAATATTTTGGTCGCTAGTTAAGTGGCTAAACCAAAACAATGAACAATGAAAACAATCCAGTGATATTGAGCTCCTTAGAACCCGGTTACTATTTATAGGACAGGTTTTTAAGCCAACTACACTCAAGAGGGTACTTACCTATGAAACCTCATGCAAGCCTGAAACTAGGGTTTGGTGTGAATTGCTTGTACATATGTTTTGTGCATACATCATAAACATCATAAAGCATCATATGCATTCACTAACCATTTCAAGGGTTTGGATCTTCATCTTTGTTCTTGTTTTGTAGGTCATGGAAATTCCTCGCAGAAAAACCATCCAAGTCAACCTTGTGAGAATCTCTCCTCAACTCAAGGAGCTCACCTCAAGAATTCCGGAAAGCTCATCCTTCAGTGAAAGACATGGTAGACTGCTCAGCTTAGTCAACACCAACATTGAAGAAGACATGATGAAAGTGCTATTCCAGTTCTTTGACCCCCTTCACCACTGTTTCACTTTCCCCGACTACCAGTTGGTGCCCACTTTGGAGGAGTTTTCTCAACTCCTAAGAATACCTATCCTTAATCAACTACCTTTCAACGGTACGGAAAAGGAACCAAAGCCGGAAGATGTTGCTCGAGCATTACATCTACAACCATCCGACATCAAGGGGCATTGGGAAACCAGAAGTAGCGTCAAAGGCTTCTTAGCAAAATTCTTGTTTGAGAAGGCACAAGAATGTTGGAATTCATTGGACCTACAAGCCTTCGAAGAAATTGTGGCACTCCTTATCTATGGGTTGGTCTTGTTCCCAAATTCTGACCAATTGGTAGATGTCAACGCCGTCAAAATCTTCTTGTCCAGAAATCCAATACCAACATTGCTTGGAGACATCCTTCACTCATTTTACACACGAACAATGAGAAAGAGGGGTGTTCTCATGTGCTGTACTCCTCTCCTTGCAAGGTGGTTTATTTCGCACCTTCCACAATATGTCTTGAAGAATGATCAAGGATCAAGGTGGTCCCAACGGTTGATGACTCTTACTCACTCTGATGTACATTGGTGTTCTCGGTCCAGAGAAAATATCATCATCGTCGATCGTTGTGGAGAGTTCCCTAATGTTCCTTTACTTGGAATCAGAGGAGGTATCACCTACAACCCTTGCCTAGCTTTGAGGCAATTTGGATATGCACGGAGGGATGGCCCTCACGACATGTTGATTCCTGACCTAGTTTTTGACTTCGACGACGATGCGCAAGGACTTCGCCAAAGATTCATCAGAGCTTGGGGGAGGCCCAACAAAGTTGATAGCAAGACACTGGGACACAAGAACTCCATCCCTCTTGAACCTTACCTCAAGTGGGTACGAGCCCGAGCCCAGAGTCTAATGATGCCTTATCCTCATGTTCTCCCTGTGATTAAAGAGCCCGTCAAGGAAGGAGAGGTTCCCTACACCATCCTACATCCTGACATGCCTACATCGTGGGAGGAAATGCAGAAAAGTTGGATTCAACTCAAGGAGGAACGAAACACTTTTGAAGCCAGCTTCTACGCTAGCGAGAAGAAGGTTCTAGAGCTTACCCGCCGACTCCATGAGCAAGAGGCCCTCAACACCTACATCGCACCAAAGAGGATGCGCAATGTATTTTTACCTTGAGAAGTTGTTTTTGTAATATTTGGCTCATGGGGCATTTATGTACTAACAAATTTCTTCTTATTAATATGACGTACGTTCTTCTTTGTCTGCAACAATTTTGAATGTTCTAAATCCTTGAATGCATTGCATACATAAGCATATCATTCATCATGTGCATAAGCAGGTCTCACTCCAGGTTTCCTTATTCGTCTGCTGTTTATTTCAGTAGGATGGATCTCGAGCAAACAGTCAAAGACCTACAAGCTCAAAATGCACAGTTCCAGCAACTCCTGATGACCTTGGCTAAGGGTCAGGAGGATCTCAAGACCTTGCTGGGGAATAAAGACCTAGTGAAAAAGAAGAAAAAGAGACTCGGGGTGGCTACTTTAGGGAGAAGATTTGAAGGAGAGGCCAGGAGAGTGCTTGAATTTCCTCCTACTTCTGATGAAGGAACCAGTAAAGGAGGTGGGGCTGCGGTACCTTCCGAGTCCGATGTGGAAGAAGAGGAGGTCGAAGAGGATGAAGACTACTCTGATCAACAATATCCTCCGGTTGATGATAAATACAAAGGTTTAGAGGACATGTTGGCCGCCATGGAGCTACAAAGGGTGCCGGGTTTGGATTTCGAAGACTTGGGTTTAGTTGCCGGGATTGTGATTCCCCCAAAGTTCAAAGTGCCAGTTTTTGTGAGGTATGATGGGCTGTCTTGTCCAAAAATGCATCTCAGGTCCTACGTAAGAAAGATCAAACCTTATACGGCAGATAAGAACCGTTGGATCCATTTCTTTCAAGACAGCCTTTCTGGGGCTCAACTGGAGTGGTTTTATCAGCTAGAGGGAACCAGCGTCCGAAACTGGGAAGACTTGGCCACCTCCTTCTACAAACAATATCAGTACAATTCTGACCTTGCTCCTACGCGTACCCAACTTTAGGGTATGTCATTGGGAACAGGCGAAGGATTCAAAGAATATGCACAAAAATGGAGGGATTTGGCTGGCAGGGTGCAGCCACCTTTAACCGACCGTGAACTTGTTGATATGTTTCTAGGGACCCTATCTGGGCCATTTTTCAATCATCTGATTGGTAACTCTTCCGCGGGGTTTACCGATTTGATCTTAACAGACGAAAGAATAGAAGCTGGCATCAAGTCAGGAAAGATTCAGAAGGGTGCCGCTGCAAGTGTTGAGAAGAAACCTTTCAATAAGGAAACGGCTGTTGTATACTCCCAAAGAAGAGCAAGGAAGACTGAGCGCCGGCCGACCGTGGGGGCCGTAATGATTCAAAACCCTTCAAGTGAGCAGCCTCGCTATAACCAGTCCAGACCAAATCAACAACGGGTGGAACAGCCACAACGGCAGTTCACCCGCATTAATATGACTCCAGCGCAAGTGCTTCCCCATCTGTTAAAGTTGAATCTCGCCACTATCAAAGAGGCACCAAAAAATGTGAATACGTCCTCTCCGCATTATCATCCTAATGCTAAATGCGCCTACCATTCTGACAGTGTCGGGCACGACACCAATGATTGTTGGGCACTCAAGCATAAAATCCAAGACCTGATAGAGGCGAAGGAGGTGGAGTTCGACGCTCCAGAGAAGCCGAACGTGATATCTGCTCCAATGCCGAAGCACGGCCGAAATGTCAATGCCATTGAAGAAGATTTGTATGTTGCTGATGTCAATGATCTGATAACTCCATTGTTAACCATCAAGTTGAATCTGTTAAGGGTCGGGATCTTCCCGGGATGTAAGGAAGACTGCTATTGTTGTTACTCTCTGCCGTTTGATTGTCCGTTACTGAAGAAAGGCATCCAAGGCCTAATGGATAGTCGACAAATTTTGTTTGAAAAAGTTTCTGCTGTTCCAACCCATACTGAAGATGTCTCAATCATAACCATTCACGCCAATCTTTCCAAGGCCGTCAGAAAGCCTGTTAAGATTACACCAGTTACGAAGTCTGTTCCTTTGAAGATAACAATGCCAGGGCCTGTCCCCTATATCTCTGAGAAGTCAATACCATGGAACTATGGCGGTGCCGTCTACTACCATGGTATTAAACAAATCGAAATAACTGAAGAAAGTTCAGATGATGATGAAGCCAGCATTGGAAACATTGCAGGCACGAGCAAAATAACCCGGAGCGGGAGAATATTTTCTCCAGAGATTGCCCCTCCAAGAGCAATATTTGGACCCTCATCTGATGACAAGGTTATCCCTGCACCAATAAAACTCTCCGCTAGAACCCCATTGATTGAAGATGTTGTTGTTCCTAGTATTATCCCTCCTACCGCTGCTGATAAAGGTAAGGGAATCCAAGATGAGCTCGTCAGGACGAGGGCTCAACCCTTGGTCATCCCGGAAATCTCCAAGAAATAAATGGATGAGATCTTGAAGATAATCAAAAGGAGTGATTACGATGTGGTAGAACAACTGGGGCAAACCCCCTCAAAGATCTCCATGCTGGAACTACTACTTTGCTCGGAAGCGCACGCTAAAGCTCTGATAAAATTCCTGAAGGCAGCCCATGTGCCCCAGGAAACCTCTGCAGATCAATTTCAAAATTCCGTGGCCAGCCTTACTGCGGACAATGGATTAGGTTTCTCTGATGCCGACCTAACTCCTAAAGGTAGAAACCACAATGATGCTTTGCACATTTCAGTCGAGTGCCGAGGAACTACTCTCGCACATGTCTTGGTCGACACTGGTTCGTCGCTAAATGTACTGCCTAAGAAAGCTTTGGACCGACTAGATTGTGAAGGGTTGGAGTTGAAGCCGAGTGATATTGTTGTCAGAGTTTTCGATGGTTCGAAGAGGATGCTCCATGGGGAGGTTGAAATTCCCATCAAGATAGGCACTGAGGTGTTTAAATCTACTTTCTATGTGATGGACATCCGTCCGTCATACTCTTGCTTGTTGGGTAGGCCTTGGATACACCATGTTGGGGAAGTCACCTCCTCCTTACATCAGATGTTGAAGTATCCTGTCAAGGGAAAGATTATAACCGTCCATGGCGAAGAGGAGTACATGATCAGCCATTTGAACTCCTTCCGGTACGTGGAGGTAGAAGGTGAGTTCATTGAGACACCTTTCCAGCATTTCGAAGAAGTCCTTCCTGAAATAACAATAGCAAAGTTGGCAGCTGAAGTACCGAGGCAGATGGCCAGGATGGCATCTCTGGAGGATGCAAGGGCCGCAATAAAGGAGGGGAAGAATTCAGCATGGGGGCAGTTGCCTGATATTCCGCATAAAACAAACAAATTTGGATTAGGGTTCACAGCCGCGGGCCAGAAAGCTATGCGCCGTTCGAAGATTGAAAGAGTGCCAGTCAAAATTTCTCCCTACGGAATCAACTCTTTGGAGGATGAAGACAAAGAGAGCAACATCGAAGAGTGGATTTACCCAACTGTCAAAGGAGGATTGTGCAACTGGGAGGCAAAAGACTTTGTCCCCATCACTTTTATTCATCAGTAATTTATCTGTCAAAACATTTCCTATTGGTCTGTAATATTTATTTTCAAACAATCCGTACACTATCTTTTCACCTCATGCCTTGCCCGGGGCATGTAGGTCCATTTGTAAGGGTTTTGATTACTTTCATATCCATATGCCATGTTTAACGATTCATTGGACGTTTTTCATTTGATAAACTGCTGTGTTCATTTTCTTTCCTTTTGCATTTTTGTTTAAGGATGGCTATCCCTTACACACACCCACACTCACAAATGCAGGTACCCATCCACTCCGGATTCCATGGGTGACTATTCTGCTATATCCTTCAATAACTCTGAAGATCTGGTCAATCAAGCTGAGTATGAAGATGAAGAAGGTTGTGAAGTACCAGGTGTGATACGGTGGGAGAACTGACTAGTGTTTTGCGTTTGTATTCGCACTTGTGCGGTTGAGCAAGAGTCGCCACCGACTTTTTATTTTATCCTAAAGGAAAGGTTAAAAAGCACAGCAAAAACCTTTTGAGATATTTCGTGGGTTCGGGGGGTAGATTATGAAAAGGGAAGGTATTAGCACCCTTTTCATCCATGGTTATCCATGGGCTCTTAGTTACTCGGTTTTTAGATCACTTGCCTTGATTTTCGATTGCTTGAAATTGTGGTGTGTGTGTGTGTTTTGAAAATGTTTTTGAAGAGATGCCTTGTCTTAGGCAACTAATGTATTTGACTCGTGATTGAGTGTTTTACAAAAGTGTGGATCTTTTCGAAAAGATGTTTTCAAATGTTTTTGAGAGTTTGTTTTGAAAGTGTTGTGGATTGTGGTTTTTGAAAAGAAGGCAAGTGTTTTTTGCAAATTGATCTCAAGTAACTAAGAGTTTTGTCTACCCTATTGTACTCAAAGGTTTTTGTTATGTTTTAACCCCTTTTAACAATTTTGTTCCGCCATTGAAATTGGTAGACAATCTTGCGTTTAGGAAGTTTATTCGGGACAGGCGCGGGTCATCGTATGGACCATGAATGCAATGGTGCCAAGTGTCTTTGGCAATTTGCTTTGAAGGGACTATGATCATTCCGTTTAGGCAACACTTTGAGACTTATGATCATTTGATTTTGTTTTGCCAAAGATACTCGACGTGCAAGCATGGCCCATTTTGGAAGGCAACATGTGGGATTACCCTAGGGGGTGCAAGTGTGATTGTGTATTGATTACATGTATTTGTCTTGTATTAGGTTATCTAGCGTTTGATTTTATGTACATGCAAACCTAGGTCTAACCATGGTATAATTGGAAAACTGTAAATTGCGGAATGTAAAATCTACGCTATTACAAAGTAGTATCCGGGAGTGGGGGTATAAATGTACAAAAGGGGATGAGACTTATAGTATCCAATAAGTTACAACCAAATTGAATGTGCGATCAAATGTAAATATCGAATATATAAGATAAAAGTGTGTATAGGGCAATGTGAATGTATTTGTGTAAGTGTACATGTATATGAGTATGTAATTTATTTACAGGCGCGAAATGTGAAATTGAGGCGTATTAGGGTTTTTGACCTAGATAAATGTTTTAAATGAATCTTTGATTTATATGTTTAATTATGTACAAAAGAAAATGTTTTAATTAAATGGTATGTTCAAATTTTAATTAAATTGTATTATGTAAAAAAAAGAAAGTATTTTAATCAAATATTTGTGAATTTTAATATTAGAGAAAAAAATGTATTTAAATTGTTATGTACAAATATGTATGTAAACGTCAAGAATTGAATTTGATATAAAAAGAGTGTATTTTTTTTTATATTGTTATATACAAAAAATATATTTTAATTAAAATGTTTTCAATTTTGTTATATGATAAAAAAAGGGTATTTTATGATTTTATACACAAATATATATTTAAAAGAGATATTTTAACTATATGATAAAAAAATATAATATGTACAAATGTATTTCAATGTGTATTAAAAATGTTCTCAAGTTAATTGGATTAAGCATATAAAAAGTGTTTTAATTATTTTGTGAATATTAAAGAATGTAAAATAATATATTGGTCTATTAAAATGATCTTGAAAAGAAAAAATGTTTATGTAATATATAAAAAAAAAGGGTTAGTGTGTAGTAAAAATGTTTGGTTAGACAAGATTTAGAGTAATGGGCTTAGGCGCAGAGTGGGCAAGGCCCAGGTTGAAAACGAATTAGGGTTGGAGGTTTTCGTTCAGTTGGGGAAAGAATTAGGTTTAGGCGAAGCAGCGGCGGCGTTCGCGTGTTCAACGTTCTCTTCCTCGTTCATCCTGCTTCTTGGTCATGGCTACTGAGTTTATCTTTACGCATGTCCCGGTACCTCCTTCCGTTCGAGGCCACCGGCGCCACCCATTTTCCTCCTCTTCACACTAGCTCCAACGGCGAAATGAAAGGTATGACTTTATTCAACGCATTAGGGGCCTCGTGTTTTGTATGCTTAGTTCTCTGCTTATTAATTCGGATCTATGTGTTTTTTTGTGTTGATTATGCGAAGGGGAAAGGAACTGTACCTTTCTGAGGAGACGGAGGAGTGACGGTGGTGGAGGCGCCCAGGAGGCCGGAACGGCGGAGAGAAATGTGACGATTCTGGAAGTTAGCTTGGGAAAGTTTGGTACTTTTATCTTTTCGCTGTTTTTCTAGGGTTTGATGATGATAGACCTTTGCCCTGAAAACCCTTTCAATACTTTATCTCTTCTCTTTGCTCTCTCTATAGTTGCGTGCTTGTTGCTTATGTTGGATGCTATGATTTTAATGATGATGTTCTGAATGATTTTGAATGCTTTGGAACATTTGTTGCCTTGCCTATGATGAAGCTTGCTTCTGAGGCCCTTGATGCTTTTGAATTGTTGTTGCTGGACGAACTTTCTCTTCTTCTCTCGTGTTGCCTTGATTTGACGTGTTTCCTCCTCTCCCTATGATGAATCCAGGATTCTGAGGGTTTTTGTTGCCCGGGATGTGCTATGGTTGAAACAACTGTATTGTTTTGATTAGCTTCTTTCTGGATTGCCTAAAACTTGCTTCGAATCGTTGCTTTGCCTATGATATTGTTTGCTTCTGAGGCCCTTGAATTGCTTCTTTCTTCTTCTTCTTTCGTGTTGCTGTATGCTTGTCTATGTTGGATGCTATGTATCGCCTATGATGAGGAAAGAAACTCTGAGACTTAGGAGTTGGTTGGCTCAGGTTTGAACTTGCTTTTTGATGTTTTAGGCCAAGATAATGCAGGTTTTTATGTGTGTAGTTTATGTTGAGGCAGGGTTGTGTTATTTCAGGTTAGGGTTGGTATTGGCTTTGACAGTTGGTGATGGTAGTGTAATAGTTCAGCTTCTTGTTGGTTGAATGCTTACAGATTTTACTAATGCAAATTTGGTGTCAAGGCTTCAGGTTTTATCTTGATAGCATGCCATGCTTACCTTGTTTCAGATTATGAGTTTTTTGTGTTGGTTTCAGTAGGTTTGAACTTGTATGTTTTATGCAGGTTTTCTTCAGTATGTTCTGTCTATTGGTATATGCTGTTTGATGAGGTTGGATGGTTTTTATGTGAACTGGACAGGTTGGTGGTTATTTGGTTGTTAAGGCCAAGGTTTGGGTGTTTGAACAGGGTGCTGGTAGTTTTTGTTTATGTGTTTGTAGTAGGCTTGGCATTTGACAGGTAAATGGTTGTTTAGCAAGCTATGCTGTGGTTAGGCTTGTATGCTCTTCAGCAGGTTTTGTTTCTCTTCTAACTGTGTTGTACTGGCTTTTGAGGTTGAGCTGATGCAGTAGGTTTTGCTTCAGTATGTTATGTTGTTGGACTTAACAAGGTTTGAGGTTGTGTGTTTTTAACAGGGTTGTAGGCAGGTAGTCTCTCAGATTGCAAGTTATATGCTTGCTTTGTTGTGAGGCTTCTCTCCTTGAACTTGGTAGCAAGTTCACAGTTTTGTATATTTTTTCTTTCCCTCCCCTTGAACTGAGTTCCTTTCTTTGTGTTATATCTTTTTCTGTCTTCTGCCTAAGCCTAAAACCTTCCTATGCTGCTTTATCTCTCTTTTTCTTTCCATAGTACAGCTTTAGAATTTAATATGATTTCATGCTGTACTTTGTTCTGAAGGGGCCCTTTGGGAAGTGATGATTAAGATATTTAGCTTGCATAACACATTACTTCTGCATCTCTTTCTCCAGTTTTGACAGTTTGTGTGCTTTGTGATATCTTTTCCAAAATCTTCTTTGACAGCTTGTGTGCTTTTGACAGCAATTGTACTTCTTGCTTTTTTTCTTTGATATCTTTTGAGTAGATTTTGGCATTTTGACAGTAACTTGCCTTTTGCTTTGGATAGAAAGTGGAATTGGATTTTTCAGTTTAGTTTGAATTGGAAGTTTGCAGTTTGAACTTTTAGAAATTATGCATTTTGACATTCATGAATAAAAAATGGAATTCTTCCCTCTTTGTGAACCGGGAGAAATCCCGTGATTTGCAGAGAGGGTCAACTGATCCCAATCAGTGGCCCCTAATGATGAGCAAATTCTAACTGTCCTTTTTATTCAACTGCTTTCTGACTGTTCTCCTTCTTTTTGCAGATAAAAAATGGAGCAACGGAGCGGAGTGAAGAATGAAGAATATTAGAAATAGGATAGTTTTTATTTTATGTAATATTTAAATTAATGTAAATTATTGTCTGTAATTTAAATTATAAACAACAATTTGTACAAATAATTCAAATATCAATAAAATCTAAATTATCCAATTAATTCTAATTTTCTTTATTGTTTATTTATTTATTTAAAACTCTTTGAATTAAAACAATTGAAAAATAAATTTCAATCATTCAATTTTAGAATAATAAATAACTTAAATAAAAACAACATTGATCAATTAAACCTGTCTCTTCCAATATCCAAAGCAAAGAAGTAGTTAACCCAAATAGACTGATCAAACGCATTCCTTCTTCATTGATTTTCCATAAACACCGTGAATCCAATACTGCATACTGTATTTGACTGGCTCAAAGAAAACAACATGAATTCAAACCACTGTCTCTTTCACTGATTAAATTATAAACAATGCAAATTCAACCCGAATCTCGGAATAAACGGCAAAGTACTGTGGAATTTCAACCTTTCTGAGAATATGCCCGTAAAACCCTTAATTCCTGATTAAATGCCAAATAACGTTCGCCTGATCAAAACTGAGCCATAAATCATCCAAACCCTAAGCCCACTGTATGAAACAATTCAGAGTCCTAAAAATCAGCAAAAACCCTAATTTTGCTTGACTGTCAAAAGAAGTCCGTTTGTCCGATTCTTGAGCCAGTTTGAAGAATCAGGAAAGGCTTGAAGTTGAGATTTCTTGTGAAAAAACGCGAGGGCAAATTTTGGGGTACAACAGTTGCCCCTGTTCAATCTTCTTCGACCTGAAGAGTTAGATTGGCAAGTTTGCCTTTCACGACTCGAAGGTAAAAGGAGATTGGACACTAATGTGCCCAGAAAATTTGCACTCGGCGATATGATGGTGGAGGTGAATGGGCTTAAAGATGCCATTTTGTGATGGGCTTAAAGATGCCATCTGGTGCGATAGAATTTTTGTCGGGGGATGGGCTTAGAGATGCCATCTGAGAATGGGCTTACAGATGCCATTCGGCGACTGCTGGTAGGAGGATGGGCTTATAGATGCCATCTGAGAATGTTGAAATGTATGTCGGAAGTGAGTGGATAAGTGTCAGAAAGGCATCCCTGTTTTGGAACATCCCTGAATTGGGGTCTGAACAAGCAACAGATTGACGTCCATATCTGGAGAGTCTGTAGGCTATCTGAGATTGAATAAGCAATAGAGCAGCATCCGTTGTTGGGACGTGTCCGTAAACTATTTTCAGAAATTGTGAAGAGTCTGAATCAGTTGGTAGATTGACATCCGTTATGGGGAAGAATCCGTAAACTGTTTTCAAGAGTTGAGAAGAGTCTGAATCAGCTGGTAGATTGGCATCCGTTGTGGGGAAGAATCTGTAAACTATTTTCAGAAATTGTGAAGAGTCTGAATAAGTCGGTAGATTGACATCCGTTGTAGGGAAGAATCCGTAAACTTTCTTCAAAAGTTGAGAAGTTGAAGAGGAACCGGTGTAAGGTTTCTGCTGATGCGTCTGAATGAATCTGGAATAAGTATCAGAATGTCGCTGTGTCTGGGTCACATCTGAACTATTTCTGGATGAATCTCGGGAGATGATCTTTGTCTGTCGACTGATCTTACCTGAAAAGGCAAAGGGTTAGTTGTATGCAATGTTATGATGCATGATGCAATGCGTGTGACATTAATGTTTATGATGTGAATGCGATGAATGCGCATGTAAGCTGATGAGCTAATCTTGCCAAGGATACATGAATCCGAAATGGCTGAAGATAAAAGCGTCTTGATTGCTGCCGGGGAAAATAAATCCTTGGCTGCTGCTGGGGAAGAGAATTCCTGATGACCTCTATTGGGGAGTTCCAAACTAGTAGGCTCATGCTGGGAAGACCAGATTTGAGAATCGTTAGCTTGATGGGAAGTAACTCTGGCGACTTCACTGGGGAACTCAAGATTTTCCCTCCCAAAACTCTGTGGGGAGAAGGTTCAATGGTCTGGCTCCACTGGGGATTGATAATTTGAAGTTTTAGCTTTGCTGGAGATAATGAAGCTTGACTCTGAGTGGAGTTAGCTTCTGGAAGAATCTGAACAAGCGATAGGGTAACATCCGTTACTTGGAGAACCCGTGAACTGTTTTCAGAAATCTTGAGATTGAATAAGCAATAGAGTCGCATCCGTTGTTGGGAAGCGTCCGTAAACTGTTTTCAAAGGTTGCATCTGAACAAGTTGATAGATTAACATCCGTTGTTGGGAAGAACCCATAAACTGTTTTCAGAAGTCTTGAAGAAGAATCTGAACAAGTGATAGGTTAACATCTGTTTACTTGGAGAACCCGTGAACTGTTTTCAGAAATCTTGAAGTTGAATCAGCAATAGAGCAGCATCCGTTGTTGGGAAGCGTCCGTAAACTAATTTCAAAGGTTGCATCTGAACAAGATGATAGATTAACATCCGTTGTTGGGAAGAACCCATAAACTGTTTTCAGAAGTCTTGAAGTTGAATCAGCAATAGAGTCGCGTCCGTTGTTGGGAAGCGTCCGTAAACTGTTTTCAACGGTTGAGAAGAGTCTGAACAAGTTGGTAGATTAACATCCGTTGTTGGGAAGAATCCGTAAACTGTTTTCAGAAGTCTTGAAGAGGAACCGGTGTAGGGCTTCCTGATGATGAGCTCGTGTAAAACTGCATCGATTTTTGAACACTTTTGACATTCGAATGCCCCAAGTGGTGATGTAGATAAATTCCTGGCTTATTACAGGTGTTGGTCTACCATCGGTCGTTCACAGATGTTTCCTGGGTTGTTACAGGTGTTGATCTGGAATTCTTCAGACATGCCCTGGCTGGATACAGGAATCAAATCTGGAAAGGTGATAGTTGATAGATGTGCCCTGGCTGGATACAGGAATCGAATCTTTAAACTCTTCAGACGTTCCCTGGCTGGATACAGGAGTCGAGTCTGGAAATGTTGTAATTGATTTGTTGAACACTTTTGACATTCGAATGCCCCAAGTGGTGATGAAGGAATCTTGGATCAGATTACTCTGCATATTGAGAGATTTCCTGAAATCTTGACTGGACTGCCCCAGGTTAACTGTACTTTGAAAGATCTATCGGACCTTGACTGGACTGCCCCAGGTTAATTGAATTGTGACATGTCATGCCCCTTGTTGATAAGGGATTTGATGGAAGTGTTATCCTCTTGAAGTGATTTTGACTTGCTGAGAGAGTTTTCGTTCCTCCGAACATTTGCTGTATGAATTTCTTCGCTGTCACACAAAAGGGTCAAATGCAGACAGTGATATTCGAATAATGCAAAGTTTATGTTTGTCTCGAAGTTTTTTTTTTTGAAAAATGTGTTTTTAGCAGAAAACCTTTCATCAGACAAGTTAACACAAGATTTAGAGCAAAGCCCTACAGGAGTCAGGATACCTTTTGTAACAGTATGCTTTCGAACTAACCCATGCTTCAATTAGGACTTTTGAAGGGTTGTAACGTGGCCTGGTTCACGGTTTAAGAAACAAAGGATAAAGGCTCAAAGTATATTTGTACCCACCCGCTCTTCGTGATGTTCTTCAACCTAAGCTCAGTTAATTGTGCGTCACACTCTGTTTTGAGTTTGGAACGACTCTTAGGCGATGGTTCACCAGTTGAATTTTGGGGAGACAGTCATCATCTCCTTTTTCTTTTCCAACACTTTTCATGTTGTTGAGGATTTTGTAATGACCTCACTATTTTGATTTTGATTTGTTATCCCTAACTTTTGCCTGACTGTTACCGTTTTCGGGATTACTGTCAGCGGGATGCCCCAGCTTTCTTAAGCCTCCTTTATAGGTTTTGGCTTGGTGGGCTTTTCTCTTTTGAGAGATTGACTGTCTATATGATAGGGAACCACCCTTGTCTTTTGATTCCAAAGGAATGCTTTCTTTTTTTTGACGTCGTTCGTTGTATTACGAACCGAGAGTTTGCGACTTCAATGCGCATTTTCTTTTGAATTAACTGAGACACTACCCTGCCCCGGGTTTATATCAAAGGTTTTGATTGTTTAGAACAGAGAACTCCTACTTCTTTGGCTCGAAGGGGTTGACTAGGGACTAACTTCCTTATAACTCCAGTGTTTGGGAATTGAAAGAAATGCCTGTACATCATCAGCACGGTCTGTTCAAAAGCATACTGTATAAGATCACGGTATTGTTTCGTCATCCTCCCTCTAAAGGCTTGCAGCTTTTTATCAAGAGTCAAATATCATAAAGAAAAGCATAAGAGTAGTGAAACGAATGGATGAATTCAAGACAAACATATGCAATGCATTAATGAAAACAGAGTTTAACATCAACAGATAATTGTTTTGACAGCAAAAGAAATTACAACTTTGAAAATTCAGCAAGAAGCAAAAGTCTTTCAGCTTGAGCTTCGTCACTTCAAGTGGAGAACCCTCTAACGGAAGATTTTCATCTTGCCGTCTGGCATGAATTCCAGCACCCCAATGTCGATCAGATCTTGAATCTTGTTCTTCAAGGCCCAACAGTCATTGGTGCCGTGTCCCGGGCTGTAGGAGTGGTAAACACAGAATGCGTCGGGATTAAAGTGAGGAGAGGAGATATTGAGCTTCTGAGGAGGGTCCTTTAAGGTGAGCAAATCGGCCTCCAACAGGCGCTTCAGTATGAAGAATGATGGTATTTCAGTCTTCGTAAACTGTCTACCCGACTTTTCTTGTTTACGCCAATTACCCCGTTGACGCTGGCGAGGTTGTTGATGGGTTTGTGACCCTGAAGCTAGCAAATGAGCTTTCCCCTTGTCTTCTTGAGTGGAAGGAGGCTGAGCGGTGACTTGCTCTTCAACCTCAGATGTTTGCCCCAGTTGGTTGTTTGGAAGCAGTTGGCGGACAAGAACTCTGAGTTCCTCTTGTCTTTGAGATAGGTCTTGGATGAGAGCCATCTGGCCCACCAACTGTCCCATCATTTGAGTCCTCAGTGTTGTCAGATCAAACTGCAGCTCCGCAATCTGATCATTCCTGGCATTGTTGGAACTCCCCAAGCCCTTGGTGAGGAGAGCTTTCATCTCTTCTTGCCCCAGAGACAAGTTCAGGAACATCTCCTGCAGCTGAGCAGTCTGGTCTTGGATGTCTTTGACAGACCTTTCTAGAGCCATCTCTTGCTGAAATAAACAGCAGGAGAGTAAGGAAACCTGAAAAAGGAAAGATTGTCAAAATGAAATGCATGATATGTGGATGCATGCTTTCAAGGATCTCTTGGGGTAAACACAAGAAAAATGTTAGAGGTTGAACTCTGCTCTTGGATTGGAGATCTCTGTACCGGTGGACGTCCTTCCACGAGAATCAAGCTCACCATGTCGAGTGGGTCATAGCCACTGATTCAAGTTGTTGTCCTTGGACTTGATTGGAGAGCTTTGTATCGGTGGATGTCTTTCCACTAGAATCAAGCTCACCATGTCGAGTGGGTCATAGCCACTGATTCAAGTTGTTGTCCTTGGACTTTGACTGGATTGGTTAGAGGAGAGACCTCTTGCCCCTTGATAGATGTCTGGTTCAATGTAACCCTGCATCAACAGAACCCTCGAGATCCTTGAAATGGTTATTGAAAATGCTAAAATGCTATGGTATGATGTTATGACGTTATGTACATGTATGCGAAAAGCAGGCAAGCATATATACAGGCAAACATATTCACACAAAGCACACAAGGCCTTAGGTTTAGGCTTGCATGAGGTTCAGGTACTACCCTCTTTCAGTTTGTTGGTTAAAACCTGTCTTATCAAAAGTAACCGGGTTCTAGAGGATCTCATATCATTGGCTACCCTCAATTGGTCATAACTCCAGCATCGCAACCTTTTCTCGCGGCCGGAACCATCTCGAGAGTTTAGCCTCAATGAGTGTAGCATACTGCTACTGTTCTAATGGCCAAGTTGGTCAATTAGGGTTCTAAGGTTGGTTGGTGCTTAATGACTCCTTGGAAGACCCATATTCTCCCCGTCTGAACACGAGGGATATCGGTACAGACCAAGACGCCACACCAACGTAGCCACTGCTTCACCCATGTCGGTATACGCCGGACATGTCCCTCACAGATTATGCTACCTAAAAAGGTTTCCCCCAGATCCGGGTTAGGATCTATAAAACTACGATACAAAGCCCACAAATGTAAAGCAAACAAAGCAATCAATTGAAAGTAAAGGTGATCTAAACCCTAAGGTAACCCCACTTTTAGAATTCTCCCCAGCAGAGTCGCCAGTTTTGTGATACGGTGGGAGAACTGACTAGTGTTTTGCGTTTGTATTCGCACTTGTGCGGTTGAGCAAGAGTCGCCACCGACTTTTTATTTTATCCTAAAGGAAAGGTTAAAAAGCACAGCAAAAACCTTTTGAGATATTTCGTGGGTTCGGGGGGTAGATTATGAAAAGGGAAGGTATTAGCACCCTTTTCATCCATGGTTATCCATGGGCTCTTAGTTACTCGGTTTTTAGATCACTTGCCTTGATTTTCGATTGCTTGAAATTGTGGTGTGTGTGTGTGTTTTGAAAATGTTTTTGAAGAGATGCCTTGTCTTAGGCAACTAATGTATTTGACTCGTGATTGAGTGTTTTACAAAAGTGTGGATCTTTTCGAAAAGATGTTTTCAAATGTTTTTGAGAGTTTGTTTTGAAAGTGTTGTGGATTGTGGTTTTTGAAAAGAAGGCAAGTGTTTTTTGCAAATTGATCTCAAGTAACTAAGAGTTTTGTCTACCCTATTGTACTCAAAGGTTTTTGTTATGTTTTAACCCCTTTTAACAATTTTGTTCCGCCATTGAAATTGGTAGACAATCTTGCGTTTAGGAAGTTTATTCGGGACAGGCGCGGGTCATCGTATGGACCATGAATGCAATGGTGCCAAGTGTCTTTGGCAATTTGCTTTGAAGGGACTATGATCATTCCGTTTAGGCAACACTTTGAGACTTATGATCATTTGATTTTGTTTTGCCAAAGATACTCGACGTGCAAGCATGGCCCATTTTGGAAGGCAACATGTGGGATTACCCTAGGGGGTGCAAGTGTGATTGTGTATTGATTACATGTATTTGTCTTGTATTAGGTTATCTAGCGTTTGATTTTATGTACATGCAAACCTAGGTCTAACCATGGTATAATTGGAAAACTGTAAATTGCGGAATGTAAAATCTACGCTATTACAAAGTAGTATCCGGGAGTGGGGGTATAAATGTACAAAAGGGGATGAGACTTATAGTATCCAATAAGTTACAACCAAATCGAATGTGCGATCAAATGTAAATATCGAATATATAAGATAAAAGTGTGTATAGGGCAATGTGAATGTATTTGTGTAAGTGTACATGTATATGAGTATGTAATTTATTTACAGGCGCGAAATGTGAAATTGAGGCGTATTAGGGTTTTTGACCTAGATAAATGTTTTAAATGAATCTTTGATTTATATGTTTAATTATGTACAAAAGAAAATGTTTTAATTAAATGGTATGTTCAAATTTTAATTAAATTGTATTATGTAAAAAAAAGAAAGTATTTTAATCAAATATTTGTGAATTTTAATATTAGAGAAAAAAATGTATTTAAATTGTTATGTACAAATATGTATGTAAACGTCAAGAATTGAATTTGATATAAAAAGAGTGTATTTTTTTTTATATTGTTATATAAAAAAAATATATTTTAATTAAAATGTTTTCAATTTTGTTATATGATAAAAAAAGGGTATTTTATGATTTTATACACAAATATATATTTAAAAGAGATATTTTAACTATATGATAAAAAAATATAATATGTACAAATGTATTTCAATGTGTATTAAAAATGTTCTCAAGTTAATTGGATTAAGCATATAAAAAGTGTTTTAATTATTTTGTGAATATTAAAGAATGTAAAATAATATATTGGTCTATTAAAATGATCTTGAAAAGAAAAAATGTTTATGTAATATATAAAAAAAAAGGGTTAGTGTGTAGTAAAAATGTTTGGTTAGACAAGATTTAGAGTAATGGGCTTAGGCGCAGAGTGGGCAAGGCCCAGGTTGAAAACGAATTAGGGTTGGAGGTTTTCGTTCAGTTGGGGAAAGAATTAGGTTTAGGCGAAGCAGCGGCGGCGTTCGCGTGTTCAACGTTCTCTTCCTCGTTCATCCTGCTTCTTGGTCATGGCTACTGAGTTTATCTTTACGCATGTCCCGGTACCTCCTTCCGTTCGAGGCCACCGGCGCCACCCATTTTCCTCCTCTTCACACTAGCTCCAACGGCGAAATGAAAGGTATGACTTTATTCAACGCATTAGGGGCCTCGTGTTTTGTATGCTTAGTTCTCTGCTTATTAATTCGGATCTATGTGTTTTTTTGTGTTGATTATGCGAAGGGGAAAGGAACTGTACCTTTCTGAGGAGACGGGGGAGTGACGGTGGTGGAGGCGCCCAGGAGGCCGGAACGGCGGAGAGAAATGTGACGATTCTGGAAGTTAGCTTGGGAAAGTTTGGTACTTTTATCTTTTCGCTGTTTTTCTAGGGTTTGATGATGATAGACCTTTGCCCTGAAAACCCTTTCAATACTTTATCTCTTCTCTTTGCTCTCTCTATAGTTGCGTGCTTGTTGCTTATGTTGGATGCTATGATTTTAATGATGATGTTCTGAATGATTTTGAATGCTTTGGAACATTTGCTGCCTTGCCTATGATGAAGCTTGCTTCTGAGGCCCTTGATGCTTTTGAATTGTTGTTGCTGGACGAACTTTCTCTTCTTCTCTCGTGTTGCCTTGATTTGACGTGTTTCCTCCTCGCCCTATGATGAATCCAGGATTCTGAGGGTTTTTGTTGCCCGGGATGTGCTATGGTTGAAACAACTGTATTGTTTTGATTAGCTTCTTTCTGGATTGCCTAAAACTTGCTTCGAATCGTTGCTTTGCCTATGATATTGTTTGCTTCTGAGGCCCTTGAATTGCTTCTTTCTTCTTCTTCTTTCGTGTTGCTGTATGCTTGTCTATGTTGGATGCTATGTATCGCCTATGATGAGGAAAGAAACTCTGAGGCTTAGGAGTTGGTTGGCTCAGGTTTGAACTTGCTTTTTGATGTTTTAGGCCAAGATAATGCAGGTTTTTATGTGTGTAGTTTATGTTGAGGCAGGGTTGTGTTATTTCAGGTTAGGGTTGGTATTGGCTTTGACAGTTGGTGATGGTAGTGTAATAGTTCAGCTTCTTGTTGGTTGAATGCTTACAGATTTTACTAATGCAAATTTGGTGTCAAGGCTTCAGGAATTATCTTGATAGCAGGCCATGCTTACCTTGTTTCAGATTATGAGTTTTTTGTGTTGGTTTCAGTAGGTTTGAACTTGTATGTTTTATGCAGGTTTTCTTCAGTATGTTCTGTCTATTGGTATATGCTGTTTGATGAGGTTGGATGGTTTTTATGTGAACTGGACAGGTTGGTGGTTATTTGGTTGTTAAGGCCAAGGTTTGGGTGTTTGAACAGGGTGCTGGTAGTTTTTGTTTATGTGTTTGTAGTAGGCTTGGCATTTGACAGGTAAATGGTTGTTTAGCAAGCTATGCTGTGGTTAGGCTTGTATGCTCTTCAGCAGGTTTTGTTTCTCTTCTAACTGTGTTGTACTGGCTTTTGAGGTTGAGCTGATGCAGTAGGTTTTGCTTCAGTATGTTATGTTGTTGGACTTAACAAGGTTTGAGGTTGTGTGTTTTTAACAGGGTTGTAGGCAGGTAGTCTCTCAGATTGCAAGTTATATGCTTGCTTTGTTGTGAGGCTTCTCTCCTTGAACTTGGTAGCAAGTTCACAGTTTTGTATATTTTTTCTTTCCCTCCCCTTGAACTGAGTTCCTTTCTTTGTGTTATATCTTTTTCTGTCTTCTGCCTAAGCCTAAAACCTTCCTATGCTGCTTTATCTCTCTTTTTCTTTCCATAGTACAGCTTTAGAATTTAATATGATTTCATGCTGTACTTTGTTCTGAAGGGGCCCTTTGGGAAGTGATGATTAAGATATTTAGCTTGCATAACACATTACTTCTGCATCTCTTTCTCCAGTTTTGACAGTTTGTGTGCTTTGTGATATCTTTTCCAAAATCTTCTTTGACAGCTTGTGTGCTTTTGACAGCAATTGTACTTCTTGCTTTTTTTCTTTGATATCTTTTGAGTAGATTTTGGCATTTTGACAGTAACTTGCCTTTTGCTTTGGATAGAAAGTGGAATTGGATTTTTCAGTTTAGTTTGAATTGGAAGTTTGCAGTTTGAACTTTTAGAAATTATGCATTTTGACATTCATGAATAAAAAATGGAATTCTTCCCTCTTTGTGAACCGGGAGAAATCCCGTGATTTGCAGAGAGGGTCAACTGATCCCAATCAGTGGCCCCTAATGATGAGCAAATTCTAACTGTCCTTTTTATTCAACTGCTTTCTGACTGTTCTCCTTCTTTTTGCAGATAAAAAATGGAGCAACGGAGCGGAGTGAAGAATGAAGAATATTAGAAATAGGATAGTTTTTATTTTATGTAATATTTAAATTAATGTAAATTATTGTCTGTAATTTAAATTATAAACAACAATTTGTACAAATAATTCAAATATCAATAAAATCTAAATTATCCAATTAATTCTAATTTTCTTTATTGTTTATTTATTTATTTAAAACTCTTTGAATTAAAACAATTGAAAAATAAATTTCAATCATTCAATTTTAGAATAATAAATAACTTAAATAAAAACAACATTGATCAATTAAACCTGTCTCTTCCAATATCCAAAGCAAAGAAGTAGTTAACCCAAATAGACTGATCAAACGCATTCCTTCTTCATTGATTTGCCATAAACACCGTGAATCCAATACTGCATACTGTATTTGACTGGCTCAAAGAAAACAACATGAATTCAAACCACTGTCTCTTTCACTGATTAAATTATAAACAATGCAAATTCAACCCGAATCTCGGAATAAACGGCAAAGTACTGTGGAATTTCAACCTTTCTGAGAATATGCCCGTAAAACCCTTAATTCCTGATTAAATGCCAAATAACGTTCGCCTGATCAAAACTGAGCCAAAAATCATCCAAACCCTAAGCCCACTGTATGAAACAATTCAGAGTCCTAAAAATCAGCAAAAACCCTAATTTTGCTTGACTGTCAAAAGAAGTCCGTTTGTCCGATTCTTGAGCCAATTTGAAGAATCAGGAAAGGCTTGAAGTTGAGATTTCTTGTGAAAAAACGCGAGGGCAAATTTTGGGGTACAACACCAGGGGAACTAGCCAGACTTCTACAGCAAGAGGAAAGGGCCATCTTACCTCACGAAGAGTCATTGGAAACTGTCAACTTAGGAACCGAGGAAGACCGGAAGGAGGTGCAAGTGGGTGCCAATCTGGAACCAAGTGTCAAGGAGCGCCTGATACAGCTGTTGAATGAGTATGTTGAAATCTTCGCTTGGTCTTATGAAGACATGCCGGGTTTAGACACAGACATCGTGGTTCACCGTCTCCCCACAAGAGAGGATTGTCCACCGATCAAGCAAAAAGTCCGCCGAATGAGGCCTGACATGTCTGAAAAGATCAAAGCAGAAGTGATGAAGCAATTCGACGCTGGTTTTCTGGCTGTTACATCCTATCCTCAATGGGTTGCTAACATCGTGCCAGTACCTAAGAAAGATGGCAAAGTCAGGATGTGTATGGACTACCGGGATTTGAATAGAGCCAACCCCAAAGATGATTTTCCACTTCCACACATTGACATTTTGATCGACAATACAGCTCAGCACAAAGTGTTTTCCTTCATGGATGGATTCTCGGGCTACAATCAAATCAAAATGGCCCCCGAGGATATGGAGAAAACAACTTTTGTCACACAATGGGGCACTTTCTGTTACAAGGTGATGCCGTTCGGGCTGAAGAACGCAGGGGCAACTTATCAACGTGCCATGGTAGCTTTGTTTCATGATATGATACATCATGAGATTGAAGTTTACGTAGACGATATGATAGCTCGGTCACAAACAGAGGAGGAGCACCTTGAACATCTAGAAAAGCTGTTTGCCAGATTGAAAGAATACAAACTCAGGTTGAATCCAAGTAAGTGCACTTTTGGAGTAAGGTCTGGTAAACTTCTAGGATTCATTGTAAGCAACAAAGGCATTGAAGTCGATCCAGCAAAAGTGAAAGCAATACAAGAGATGCCTGCTCCCCGTACTGAAAATGAGGTTAGAGGGTTCTTGGGGCGCTTGAACTATATTGCCAGATTCATCTCTCATCTGACTTCTACCTGTGAGCCAATTTTCAAACTCTTGAAGAAAGATCAGGTAGTCGAATGGAACGACGATTGTCAAGCTGCTTTTGATAAAATCAAGGAGTATTTGCTAGAACCTCCTATTCTGATGCCACCCGTCGAAGGAAGACCATTGATCATGTATATGACCGTCTTGGATAACTCAATGGGGTGTGTTTTGGGCCAGCATGACGAGTCTGGTCGAAAAGAGCATGCTATTTATTACCTTAGCAAAAAGTTTACCGACTGTGAGACTCGCTACTCACTGCTCGAGAAAACTTGTTGCGCTTTGGTATGGGCTACTCGCCGACTAAGGCAGTATATGTTGACTCATACTACCTTGTTGATTTCCAAAATGGATCCTATCAAGTATATCTTCGAAAAGCCCGCTTTATCTGGAAGAATAGCTAGATGGAAAATGATCCTAACTGAGTATGACATCCAGTACACCACCCAAAAAGCTATAAAAGGAAGTGTACTAGCTGACCATCTGGCTCATCAAGCTATCGAAGATTATCAACCCATGAGATTCGACTTCCCAGACGAGGACATCATGAATTTGGACAACATTGAAGGTAACAGACCGTATGACGGACCCGAAAAGGGATCCCGATGGACCCTGTACTTTGATGGTGCTTCAAATGCACTTGGAAACGGTATCGGCGCGGTACTCATCTCCCCGGAAGGTTGTCACACACCTTTCACGGCCCGACTTTGCTTCAGCTGCACAAACAACATGGCTGAGTATGAAGCTTGCATCTTTGGTCTCAAGGCTGCTATAGACTTGGGGATCAAATCTTTGATCGTATTTGGGGACTCGGCTTTGGTTATCAGTCAAATTAAAGGAGAGTGGGATACCAAACATCCTAATCTTATCCCATACAAAGAACATGTCTTGACATTGTTGCCTCATTTCGAGCAAATTACCTTCGAGCATTTCCCGCGAGAAGAGAATCAGCTAGCAGATGCTCTAGCTACAATGTCTTCCATGTTTAAACTCAACTGGGATAACGAGGCTCCCCAAATCACCATTGAGCGAATGGATGAACCTGCACATTGTTACGAGATTAATACCGAAGAAGTAGTGGAACAACCCTGGTTCCATGAAATCAAAAGGTATCTCCAGACTAGAGATTATCCCGAAGGAGCTTCCGTAAATGACAAGAAGTTCTTAAGGAAATTCGCGGCTAAATTCTTCCTGAGCAACGGCATCCTTTACAAACGAAGCCATGATTGTGTATTACTCCGATGCGTAGACAAAGCTGAAGCGGAGTTGATCATGACTGAGATACACAGCGGCACATTTGGCACTCACTTGAGCGGGCATACAATGGCTAAGAAGATCCTAAGGGCAGGCTATTACTGGTCTACCATGGAAGCTGACTGCCATCAACATTCCCGTACTTGCCACAAATGTCAAGTCTACGCTGACAAAGTTCATATCCCTCCGGTTCCTCTCAATGTTCTGACTGCTCCTTGGCCATTTGAAATATGGGGCATTGACATGATTGGAGAGATCAAGCCCACGGCTTCCAACGGACATCCCTTCATCCTGGTTGCCATTGACTATTTCACCAAATGGGTCGAAGCAGCTTCCTTCGCCTCTGTTACTAAAAATGTGGTTGCCCGCTTCATCAAGCAAAATCTCATATGCCGGTATGGTGTTCCAGACAGGATCATCACAGACAATGATACAAATCTGAATAACACGATGATCACCGCTTTGTGCGAACAGTTTAAGATTTATCATCATAATTCATCTCCCTATCGGCCGAAGATGAACGGTGTTGTTGAAGCTGCGAACAAAAACATTAAGAAGATCATTCAGAAAATGACAGTCACTTACAAAGACTGGCATGAGATGTTACCGTTTGCCCTACATGGATACCGTACGACGGCACGTACTTCAACCGGGGCAACCCCATTTTCTTTGGTATATGGCATGGAAGTTGTCCTGCCTATGGAGGTTCAGATTCCTTCTCTAAGGATTATGAAGGACACAGGTTTGAATGAAGATGATTGGATTCAGACCCGACTTGATCAACTCAATCTGATCGACGAGAAGCGACTCGCTGCTATATGCCATGGTCAGACGTATCAAAAACGGATGATCAAGGCCTTCAATAAGAAAGTCAGACGTCAAGTGTATCAAGTCGGAGATCTCGTAATCAAGCGGATTATCTTGCCGCAAAGTGATCCCAGGGGCAAATGGACTCCTACATATGAAGGACCATTTGTGATCAAGAGCATATTTTCTGGTGGTGCGATGATTCTAACCACCATGGACGGCGATGATTTGCCGCACCCTGCGAACGCAGACATAGTAAAAAGATACTACGCATAAAATAACCCGACAAGTCGAAAACCCGAAAGGGCGGCTTGGGCAAAAAATGGGCATCCCGGTGAACCGAAAACCCGAAAGGGCGGTTCAGGCAAAAGTTAGGGATAAAAATAAAAAAAAATTGTACACCCGGAAAGTTGAAAACCCGAAAGGGCGGCTTGGGAAAAAAGGGGTTTCCCGGTGGATCGAAAACCCGAAAGGGTGATTCAGGCAAAAGTTAGGGAATTAAAGCGTATGACTATGTCTCGTCGGATCACTTCAAAGACAATCTCTTCATCAACCAGTTCCAGGCTTCTGATCAATCCAGTCATCGGCAAACGAAGCATTGGATGGACAGATATTTAGAGTTGTGAAGGCTATAGCGGAATGGAATCCCATGGAATTATTTCACATAGCCATCTTTATTTTGTATAAATCTTTCAATATTTACGACAAAATCCTCTTACTAGGATGATTGTCTCCTTTGTACAAATATACTCAGAGAAAGTTAATGCAAATACTTTTCCCAGAAATTTGTGTCATTTCCTTTTTCTTTTTCTCTTGCACTAATTGTTTTATTTTGAGAAACGTCCAATGTTTTGTTAAATAGGCATATGCATTTGAACATAATCATTTCCTTATGAATCAAGAAAGAGGACTACTGTTAGGTTGAAGGTACATTTGGATATCTTGATACCTTTTCAAAGGAAATCCCCAGGAGATTTGGAATCCATATCCCCAGCAAGCCTTGAAGCTTATCCCCAGTAGATTATGGAAGCTTATCCCCTGCAGAGTACGGACGTCTCTCCCGAGCTTTATTAAAAGTTATTCCTCATAAGGGCTTATAACTGGGTTATCCTCAGCTAATTGCCATGGAAGATCACACTCGGCAAATTTCTTCCTATCCCCGGCAGAGTTCATCAGAGTTCCCCAACATAACTTATCAATACAATCCCTAGAGGAGTTTATCTTTGTTATCCCCAGCCAGAGAATCCTCCAGAACTCAATTCCCCTCAGAGTTTAAGTTTCAGTATCCCCAGCAGAGCTAAAACTTCAAACTATCAATCCCCAGCGGAGCCAGACTAGTGAACCTTCTCCCCACAGAAATGCTTCTCACTAGACTAGAGATTCTCAGTCTTATCTCCCCAGCTTAAGTCTACCAGGTTCTAAAATCCCCAGTAGAAATCATCAGAAATTCTTTTACCCTGCAAGTCACCAAGGAAATTCCAAGTCCCCGCAAGTGGTTCTAAGGCCCCTCGACGTTTGAAGGATTGGTATTCCCCAAGCAAATTTGAAGACTTTCAGTTTTCAGCTCCTCATTGTATATTCAAAGATTCTCCAGTGAATGTCTCCTCAAGACAGGAATTCCCCAGAAGATTGGTATACAACCCAAGCTCCTTATTCTCCAACAACAACCAGGAATTATTCTCCCCGGCAGCAGTCAAGAGGCTTTTATCTTCAGCCATCTCGGATTCATCTATCCTTTGCAAGACAGCTCTCCAGCTTACATGCGCATCAATTTACATTCATATCATATAACATACATTGTATCATGCATCATGACATTGCATATAACTAACTCTTTGCCTTTGCAGGTAAGATCAATCGACAGACAAAAATCATTATCTTCCGAGATTCTTTCCAGGAATAGTTCAGATGTGACTCAGACACGGCAACATTCTGATACTTATTCCGGATTCATTCAGATGGAGTTTTACACGAGCTCATCATCAGGAAACCCTACACCGGTTCCTCTTCAACTTCAAGATTTCTGAAAACAGTTCACGGGTTCTCCAAGTAACGGATGTTAATCTATCGCTTGTTCAGACTCTTCTCAACTTTTGAAAACAGTTTACGGACGCTTCCCAACAACGGATGCTGCTCTATTGCTTATTCAACTTCAAGATTTCTGAAAACAGTTCACGGGTTCTCCAAGTAACGGATGTTAACCTATCGCTTGTTCAGATTCTTCTCAAGATTTCTGAAAACAGTTTATGGATTCTTCCCCACAACGGATGTTAATCTATCGCTTGTTCAGACTCTTCTCAACTTTTGAAAACAGTTTACGGACGCTTCCCAACAACGGATGCTGCTCTATTGCTTATTCAACATCAAGATTTCTGAAAATAGTTCACGGGTTCTCCAAGTAACGGATGTTAACTTATCGCTTGTTCAGACTCTTCTCAAATTTCTGAAAACAGTTCACGGGTTCTCCAAGTAACGGATGTTAACCTATCGCTTGTTCAGACTCTTCTCAAACTTCTGAAAACAGTTTACGGATGCCTCCAGATACGGATGTCAATCTATTGCTTATTCAGACCCCCAATTCAGATGTAGTCCAAAACATGGACACCTTTCTGATACTCATTCCAGATGGAATCTTTAAGCCCATCCCCGACAAGTTTCTTTCACTCCTCCCGATGGCATCGTTAAGCCCATCTCCAAATGGCATCTCTAAGCCCATTCCCGCATCCATTGCTTTGACGAGTGCAAATTTCCGGGCACTCTAGTGTCCAATCTCCTTTTACCCTCGAGTCACGAAAGGCAAATTTGCCAATCTAACTCTTCGGATTCAAGAAGATTGAACAGGGGCAACTGTTGTACCCCAAAATTTTCCCTCCCATTTCTCATTGATTTCTCATCACTAAGCCCTTGGAGCTCAAGATCCAGTTAGGGTTTCATCTGCTCAAGACTTCTCCTTGCACTGTTGACCCAAATTAGGGTTTGTGTTTGCACAAAGATTTTTGACCTAAAATTCCTAAGATGACTTTCATGCTTCATATTGGACTCCCAAGTTTATCCATATCAAGTTTCAAGTCTTGATTCCAAATTTTGCCCAGTCAATTGGACAGTTGACCTAGAAATCAACTATATTGGGGAAAAAGTCAACTGTGGCTAATTGACAGTCAAACCTCATGGAAATTGACCCACATCAACATTATTAACTCACATGGACCATTTGATCAAGTTTGGATCACGATTCCACAAGAAATTTGATCAGATCATCAAAAGGGCAAAATGGTCATTTTTAGGGTTTTGACTGCACAAAGGCAATTTTTGACTGTTTGACCTAGCCAATGGCAAATCAAGCTCACATATGGACTCAAGGACACCATGGAATTATCTTGACATGCTCAACAAGTTCAAAAGATCCCAAATACACAAGATTGACAGTTGAATTTCCCAGTCAATTGATCAATTTTGACTGTATACTGAAAAGTCAAACTTTGACTTTTTGGTCAAAATCAAGTGTCAAGATTCATTTTTCATCAAAACATGCCAAATCATGAAACTTGTTCATCAAGAAATCAAGAATTGCAAATTAGGGTTTGAAATGAAGATTTTTCATAACTTAGATTTTTCTAAGTTATGAAAAACCCTAATTTTTTCCTAACTTTGCCCCACTTTCTCACCAAGATTCATTTGGATTCAAGCAAAAGTCAAAACATGAAAGTTGTAGCCTATTCCATAATCTACAACTTTGATTCACAAAGTTTTCCCAAAAGAAGCTTGCAGCTCAAGTTAAAAGTTTTGGAACAAGGGTACCAAACCATTCTTAACTTAGAGAAAATTTGACCTATTTTAGGCAAGGTTTTTACCTAACTTTAAGACCATTTTCCACATACTTCCACTTGGAATTTCAATTTGCATTTCAAAGATGGATTGTAGTACACATTCCAAGCTTTCCAAAATGTCCAAGAAATCATCAAACAACCTCATGGTTAGGGAGAATCAAATTTGGAAAGTTGGGAAAAACTCACTTTTGATTTGGCCAATTTACATGTCCACAACTTGTGCATTTTCAAACTCAGCATGTGCAAGCTACATTGCAGGCCTCTAATCCCATTTTTACTCAATAGTTAAATTCTAAACCATTGTTCCAAGATGTTGTTCTATGCATTTGGACATTACATGGAGAATTAATCCTTATTTAGAAAAAGCAATATATCCATTTTGATAAATTTGCACTTTATGTCAAATTTGCAATCCAAGTGGTACAGTTCAAATCTCTTTGGCACAATTTTATGGACTAATTGCACTGATCAAGGCCAAGGTATGTAGCATAGATTGGGGGCCTCTACCAGCCTAGAAACTCAAGTGGCCATCTTTTGCTTAAGTGTGAAGAAACATTGCATAACATAACACAACTGTCATTTCCTGTAAACCAAGCTTAAGCAAACTTGTCAAACATTTTCTAATCATCAAACCCAAGCTGAAACACGAGCTATCCACCTCCATTGCCCTCTCAAACACAGAATCACCCTCAAACTGTCCAAACAGAGCACCTACTGCAGATTGAATCCCACAACTCATTTCCATCGTGCATTCTTGCTAAAACCACTTCAAACACCTTCCCTACCATCAATGCAAACTATCCAAAGCATTAGAAGTGGACTGTAACTCCTCTAATCAGTTTGGCCATTTTCATTTTTCTGATTTGCAGGTGGAGTTCTATAACTCGATTCAGCTAGTTTCAAAGCAAAGTAAAACTTGGAATAGCATCCCTGGACATCAAGGAAGCTGTACCAATCATCACCTTGCACTGAAAGTACCTCCATCACCAGATACAACTTCAACTGAACAGGTAAGTTCATGAACTCGTATCTCTCTATCCAGGCATTGTTAGCTTTAGGTTTGTGAAGAAAATATGTCACATTCATAGCCCTGAACATGCCCATGTAGTTAGTTTTCATTTATGTTACGTGTGCCATGAGAATTTGATGTCTGAACATTGATAAAAAATTAGGTTAAGATTTGGGAATGGAGAAATTCTCTCTCATTTTTGAGAGTTAGATCAAGTTTTTGGTATGTATGGATTCGTTGTTTGATGCTGAACATTTTTGATGTTGTGAGTTTTCATTAAAAAGCCAGGAATCAGGATGTTTGAATCAGGGTACAAAACGCGCGTTTTTTGAACAGGAATGGCTGGAGGTTGAAGAAGCTCCACGTGGGCTGGGCCTGTGTTGTTATTTCTGTTTACACCACTTGTTTGCTTTTACACCCCCTAGGCCCATTGAGCTTATTTTTATGATTTTTTGACTTTTTCTTTTTTGTTCTGACTTATTTATTTTTTCTCATAATATTAAAAATATAAAAAATATTTTTCAGACCATTTTTGTATTTATTAAGCATTTATTTGTTTAAATGGATATTTTGTACATAAATAAATATATTACTTCTTTTTTAAAATACTAAAAAATAATGTAAATACATTTATTTTTCTGATTTTATTTTATTTCATCTTTTGAAAACATTTTCTTAAAATACACTTTTTTTTTATAAATAATAAATATTTTATTTTTATTTTTTTGTATATATTTAATATATTTGATATATAATATAAATGCTTATTTATTTATTACAATATTTAGGATAAAAACATGAAAATAATACATTTTTTATTTTATTAATATTTGACCTCAAAAATCACTTTGTCATAATATACTTCATTTTTATTTTATTTTTGTATATAATAAATAAACATTGTACACATTAAATAAATAATACCTTTTACTTAATAAAATTAGGGTTTTACCCTAAACATAAAAAACTCCAAAAAATAATACTTTTTATTTTTGTTTATTTGACATATAAAAATACTCTTTTTCATACACATAAAAACATTTTTTTTGCATCTTGCATATTTATCTTACTTCTATTTAATTTGTGCAATTGATTATCTTATAAATAATTCCAAATTTATGTAATAGCTAGGTTTAAATTCCTTGTCAAATACCCCCCATTTGAACATTTGTACCCCCCTTCCCATATTGTGTTGTAATAGCTTAGGAACTTTAATTTTCACACTTTATTGCTTTCTAAATATACCATGCTAGAATTAGGGTTTGTATGCGAATCAAAAACAACAAAAAATAGTTTGACCTAATTCCAAGATAATCAAGCATGAAAATGGACAACACTAATCACACTTGCACCCCTAGGGTATTCCACTTGTTGCTTTCAATAATGGGCCATATTGCATGTTAGGTCTCTTTGGGCAAAACAAACACAATTCAAATGATCATAGTCCCTCGATGACGCTTTCGAAAGTTGCCTAAAAAATGATCAAGTCCCTTAAGGAAAAATTGCCCAAAGATACTTGACACCATTGCAATTATGGTCTAAACGATGACCCGCGCCCGTCCCTTTCACATCCTAGCACAAGATTGTCTACCAAATGCAATGGTGGAACAAAATTGTTAAAAGGGTTAAAACATAACAAAAATCTTTGAGAACTTTAGGGTAGATAGCTCTTAAGTACTTGTCAACTTGCAAAACAAAAACACTTGCCTATTTTTCAAACCACACTTTCAAAACAAACTTTCAAAAAAACCTTGAAACATCTTTTCAAAAAGACAAACACCTTTTGTAAAACATTCGAGTAAAGAATTGTTGCAAGGGTAGCCTAGACAAGGCATCTTTTTCAAAACCTTTTCAAAGCCACACACAAAGCACCATTTCAAACAATTGAAAACCAATGCAAGTTGATCTAAGCAAGTACCTAAGAGCCCATGGATAACCATGGATAGAAAGGGTGCTAATACCTTCCCTTTCTATAATCTACTCCCCTAACCCAAGAAAATATCTCAAAGGTTTTTGCTGTGATTTTTAAACCTTTCCTTAGGATAAAATAAAAAGTCGGTGGCGACTCTTGCTCAACCGAAACAATTGCGAAAACAAACGCAAAACACTAAGTCAGTTCTCCCACCGTATCACATTGAGGAATCTGCTTGGGGAATCCAGAGAATTTTAATGACTTCTACTGGGGATTATTGACGGGAGTCTTTATTCTGTCGAGAAGCAATAAAAACTCTGGGGAAAAGCTTATTCCTGTTTCGAAAAAGTTCATGAGTTTCGGTCGTCTGCCACTCTACTGGGGAGTTACCCTAGGTTGGGGATAAACAGAAATTAACTTTATCTGGTTGATTTTCAGGTTTCAAGACCACTTGTTGGGGAATTTGGAGAAACTAACTGGTTTCCGCTGTGGGTTGAAAATTTGAAGTTTCGGCTCCGCTGGGGATTGTTAGTGGTAGTTTTGGCTCCGCTGGGGATCTTAATGACATGCTGATTTGATTATGTATGGAAATGGGCTTAAAGATGCCATTTCGAGAAACAGAGGAGAATCGCCGGAAATGGGTTTATAGATTCCATCCAAAGGTGATTGTTGACGGAAAGTTTGAACTGGGTCTGAATAGAGAATGAATCAAAATAAACCGTTGAGAGATTTATCTGTTGAGATATTTTATCTGAATCAGCAAAAATCTGGAGATGAATCAGAATAAACCGTTGAGAGATTTATCTGAACTAGTGAATTCTGGAAATGAATCAGAATAAACCGTTGAGAGATTTATCTGAACCAGTAAAATCTTGAGATGAATCAGAATAAATCGTTGAGAGATTTTATCTGAAACAGTGAAATCTGGAAATGAATAAGAATAAACCGTTGAGAGATTTATCTGAAACAGTAAAAAATCTAGAGACGAATCAGAATAAACCATTGAGAGATTTATCTGAACCAGTGAAATCTGGAAATGAATCAGAATAAACCGTTGAGAGATTTATCTGAACCAGTAAAAATCTGGAAATGAATCATAATGAATCGTTGGGAGATTTTATCTGAACCAAAAAAAATCTTGAGATGAATCAGAATAAATCGTTGAGATATTTTATCTGAACCAAGGAAACCTGGAAATGAATCAGAATAAACCATTGAGAGATTTATCTGAACCAGTGAAAATCTGGAAATGAATCAGAATAAACCGTTGAGAGATTTATCTAAAACAGTGAAAATCTGGAAATGAATCAGAATAAATCGTTGAGAGATTTATCTGAACCAGTAAAAATTTGGAAATGAATCAGAATAAATCATTGAGAGATTTTATCTGAACCAAGGAAACCTGGAAATGAATCAGAATAAACCGTTGAGAGATTTATCTGAACCAGTGAAAATATGAAAATGAATCAGAATAAACCGTTGAGAGATTTATCTGAACCAATGAAAATCTGGAAATGAATCAGAATAAATCCTTGAGAGATTTATCTGAACCAGTAAAAATCTGGAAATAAATCAGAATAAATCATTGAGAGATTTTATCTGAACCAGCAAAAATCTTGAGATGAATCAGAATAAATCATTGTGAGATTTTATTTGAACCAGTGAAACCTGGAAATGAATTAGAATAACCCGTTAAGAGATTTATCTGAACCAGTGAAAATATGGAAATGAATCAGAATAAATCATTGAGAGATTTTATCTGAACCAGTAAAAATCTGGAAATGAATCAGAATAAATTGTTGAGAGATTTATCTGAACCAGTGAAATCTGGAAATGAATCAGAATAAACCGTTGAGAGATTTATCTGAACCAGCAAAAATCTTGAGATGAATCAGAATAAATCATTGAGGGATTTTATCTGAACCAGACGAAAGTCTTGGAATATCTTCAAGTGGAATAAGAATCAGGGAGATCTTAGTGTTGATCTAACTAAACCAGAGAAGGTCTCGAATTAACTTTTACTGGATAAGAATCAGAAAAATCTTAGAATCGATTTAACTGAACCAGACGAAAGTCTTGGAATATCTTCAAACTGGAATAAGAATCAGGGAGATCTTAGTGTCGATCTGACTGAACCAGAGAAGGTCTTGAATTAACTTTGACTGGATAAGAATCAGAAAAATCTTAGAATTAATTTAACTGAACCAGACGAAATTCTTGGAATATCTTCAACTGGAATAAGAATCAGGGATATCTTAGTGTCGATATGACTGAACTAGAGAAGGTCTTGAATTAACTTTGACTGGATAAGAATCAGAAAAATATTAGAATCGATTTAACTGAACCAGACGAAAGTCTTGGAATATCTTCAACTGGAATAAGAATCATGGAGATCTTAGTGTCGATCTGACTGAACCAGAGAAGGTCTTGGCAAGATGATGAAGGAATCTTGGACGATTACCACCTCAGCCGGATGAAGGAATCTTGGACGATTACTAACTCAAAAAGTAATGAAGGAACCTTTGATGATTACTACTCCAAAAGATGATAACCTTTATCTATCGATCGATATTTCCTGAAAAGGTAAAGAGTTAGTTGTATGCAATGTCATGATGTATGCGTTGCGTAACGATGTTCTCAAAATAAATGAGATTTATGCTACATGTATCTATCATGTATGTAAATAGGAGGTATGAAATGTGAAATGGTAAAGAATGTATTTGTTTGGGAAAATAAATCCTTGGAAAATGTCGGGGAGTTTGTAAAATCCTGGACTGCCGTTGAAAAGTATGTGAACCTTTGTCGGGATTGACGTTCAATGCCCCAAATGACGGAGATGGAGACTTGCCCCCAGTTACTCTGCACTTTTTGAGAGATTTTCTTGGAATCTTGACTGGACTGCCCCAGGTGTGCTGGATAGCGACATGTCATGTCCCCTTGTTGATAGGAGATCTGTCAATGGAAGTGTCATGATTTTGTTCACTGAGAGGGCTTTCGTTCATCGGATATTCGTGGTGTGAATTTCTCCGCTGTCAAACAAATAGCCAAATGCAAACAGTGATATTCAAGTAATGCAAAGTTTATGCTTGTCTTAAAGTTTTGAAAATGCATTTTTAGCAAGAAACTTTTGTAAGAAAAATTCAACTCAGGATTTTGAGTAAAGCCTTACAGGAGTCAGGATACCTTTTGTAACAGTATGCTTTCGAACTAACCCATGCTTCAATTAGGACTTTTGAAGGGTTGTAACGTGGCTTGGTTCACGGTTTAAGAAACAAAGGATAAAGGCTCAAATGTATTTGTACCCACCCATTATTCGTGATGTTCTTAAGTCCTAAGCTCAGTTAATTGTACGTTTGAACTCCAATTGAGTCTGAGACGAAGTTTTGGTGATGGTTCAAACAAGTTAAGTTTATTGGAAGGCAATTATTTTTTGTTTTTCATTTCTTCCATGTTGTTGAGGATTTGTAGTGACCTCTCTTTTTTTGATTTGTTATCCCTAATTTTTGCCTGACTGTTCTTGTTTTGAGATTACAGTCAGCGGGATGCCCCAGTTTCTTAAGTCTCCTTTGTAGGTTTTGACTTAGTGGGCCTTTCTTTTTGAGAGATAATGACTGCCTATGTGATAGGGAACCATCACCGTCTTTTGATTCCAAAGGAATGTTTTTTTATGTCATTCGTTGTATTACAAGATGAGAGTTTGCGACTTTAACGTGCGTTTGAATTAACCGAGAGACTACCCTGCCCCAGGTTTTGATTAAAGGTTTCAATTTGTGTTAAAACAGAAAACTTCTACTTCTTTGGCTCGAAGGGGTTGACTAGGGATTATCTTCCTTATAACTCCAATGTTTAGGATTTGAAAGAAACGCCTGTACATCGTCAGCAAAGTTTGTCCAAAAGCATACTGTATGAGATTATGGCATTGTTTTCGTCATCCTCCCTCTTAAGGTTTGTGTCATAAGAAGAATAAAAAGCACAGTTTAAATATAGTGAAAACGAAAAGATGAATTCAAGATAAACATATGCAATGCATTAATGAAACAGAGTTTGACATTAATAGATAATTGTTTGAATAACAAAAGAAATTACAATTGGAACTTCAAAATAACAGAAGCCTCTTTATTCGAACTTGTCATTTTAGGTGGAGAGCCCTCAGCGGAAGATTTTAACCTAGCCATCTTGTGTGAACTCCAGGGTTCTTCCTTCAATCAGATCTTGAATTTTGTTTCTCAATGCCCAACAGCTATTGGTGTCATGTCCAGGACTGTTGGAGTGATACGCATATCTTGCATTGGGATTGTACCCTGGAGAGGTTGTGTTGGGATTCCGAGGGGGTCCCTTAATACAATCAGCTTGACTTCCAACAAGCGTTGCAACACTTGAGATTATGACACGTTAATCTCAGTGAAGCGATTTTCAGATGTATTCCACCTACGCCGATTACCCTGTTAACGTTGGCGAGGTTGTTGTTGGGCTCGTGATCCTGAAGCTAACTGGGGAGGTTTTCTCTCGGCTTCTTGTCTCAAGGGAGGCTGAATGATGACTTGATCCTCAACCCTAGTTGTTTGCCCCATTTGGTTACATTCATCTGGATGAAGCTTGTTGATGAGGACTCTCAACCCCTCTTGTCCTTGTGCCAAGTTTTGGATGAGAGCCATCTGGCCCACCAGTTGTCCCATCATCTTGATTTTCATTATGGCTATCTCAGTTCGTATCAGCTCCAGCTGATCATCTTTTTTCCCCTCAGGATTCCCCATGATCACGCCCCTAGTGAGGAGAGATTTCACTTCTTGCTGCCCCTTGGATAGGTTCAAGAACATCTCTTGAAGTTGGGCGTTTTGAGCCTGGATGTCCTTGATAGTCTTCTCTAGAGCCATCTCTACTGAAATAAACAGTAGGAAGATAAGGAGACCTGAAGGGGAGAAACTTGTCATGATATGATGCATGATATGTGGGTGCATGTTTTCAAGGATCTTGCAGGGTAAACATAAGAAAATGTTGGAAGCTAAATTTCGATCAACACCTTTGATTGGAGAACTTCGTATCGGCAGATGTCTTCCTATGAGAATCAGGGTCACCATGTCAAGTGGGTCATAGCCCTTGACTCAAGTTGTTGTACTTGATCTTTAACGGTGTTTATTTTAGAGGAAAATGAATCCTCTTGCCCTTTGGTAGACGTCTGGTTCAACGTGACCCTGCATCAAAGACCCTCGAGATCCTTGAAATGGTTATTGAAAATGCTATGGTATGATGTTATGATGTTATGTACAGATATGCGAGGTAAGCAAGTTTATATACAAATAATCATATTCACACAAAGCAAACAAGTCCTTAGGTGTAAGCTTGCATGGAGTTTGTAGGTAAGTACCCTCTTGAAGTTTAGTTGGCTCAACCTGTCCTAGTTAATAGTAATTGGGTTCTTAGGAGCTCAATATCATTGGATTGTTTCCTTGTTCATTGTTTCAATTCAGCCTCTTACCGGCAAGCGAAATATTCCAAGGAACCAACCCTCAATGAGTGTAGTATCGAGTATCTACCAACTTCGGACTGTACCAAAGTCGGTCATCTCACTACATCCTAAAAGGCCAAGTTGGTCAAGTAAAGGTTCTAAAAGTTCGTTAGTGCTTCATGACATCACTCAGCGGCCTCGTATTCTCTTTGATTAACTCAAAGGGTACTGGTACCCACAAATATGTCACACTAACATAGCTATTGCTTAGACCGTGTCGGTATACCCCGCACAGTTTCCACAACGTATTGCTATTTACCTATGAATGTTTCCCAAATCCGGTTAGAGGATCCAAACCCAAACAATAGAACCAAAGTGTAAAGCAAACAAGTCAAGCAAGATAAGCATGTAAAGGTGATCTAAAACCCTAACGTACCCCCACTTTTATTATTTTCCCCAGCAGAGTCGCCAGTTCTGTGATATGGTGGGAGAATTGACTTGAAGTTTTGCGTTTCATTCGCACTTGTACGGTTATCAAGAGTTGCCACCGACTTTTCTTTTATCCAAAAGGAAAGGTAAAAAAGCACAGGAAAGACCTTTCGAGAATTTTCTCGGGTTCGGGGGGTAGATTATGAAAAGGGAAGGTATTAGCACCCTTTTCATCCATGGTTTTCCATGGGCTCTTAGTTACTCGTTTAGATCACTTGCTTTTGTTTGATTGTGTGCTTGTGGTGTGGGTTTTGAAAGTATTTTTGGAAAATTTCTTTATAATGGTTCTCGTCTCTATAAGAACGTATACAAAGTTTTGTTTCGAAAAATGGTTCAAAGAGGTGTTTGTGAATCGTGTTTTGAAAGTGTTTTGAAAAGAGGTTTTGCAATGGTTCTCGTCTCTATAAGAACGTATACAAAATGTTTTGTCTTTTGAAAGTGTTTTTAAAAGAGGTGTAGGTGTAAAAGCTTTATCGTGAGCAAGCGAGTAACTAAGAGCGAATCTATCTACTCGAAAGGTCTTAAGTTGTTCTTTTCTTCTTCCTTTTAATGGTGCTATCTTACCATTGATTTGGTAAGAAGCCCCACCATTGGATGTGAAGGGACAGGCGCGGGTCAATTTTACAATCATTGAAGGCAACTTGTGAGACGCTTTAGCATTTTTTGTAAGCGACGAGATCGTTTTATCGAAGACAACATCGAGGGTTATCGAGGGACTACGATCTTTTTTATCGAAGGGTCATTGCTAGAGCATCCCATATTCGAGGGACATGATCGTATTTCCGAGGCAACGAGCGAGGTTACCCTAGAGGTGCGCATGTGAGAAAGTGTGTTGGTTTCAAGTTATCTTATTCTTGGATTAGGTCATCTAGCGATTGATTTTTTTGAATCTTGCCATACATGCCTAGTTACTATACAGTATATGGAAAATAGTAAATTACGGGAATTGAAATTCTACGCTATTACAAAAGTATTCGGGAATGGGGGTACAATTGTTACGAATGGGGATGAGTCAAATGAAATAGCAATGTCCAAATATCAAGCAATACAACCAAATCGAATGTTTGTGCGATTTCATATAAAGCTATGACAATTTACGAAAATAAAATCAACAAAGTATGAAATGAAATGTATTTACTTGAAAAGAGAAAAATAAAACCTATTCTAAAAAGAAATTGATTAAATTAAAATCTTTATTATTATTATTATTATTTTTATTAATTATGCAAATAAATTTAAAGAAAGAAACTAAACTAAATTATTGTTTTTGGTGTTTTTATTAAATGTAAAAAGTTAATAAAAATAAGTTGTATAAAAAAGAGAAAATTAAAATAATTAAACACTAAAATCTAAATTAATTTAATAAAAAAAAAGTTTTAAGTTTTATTAGTATATTGTTAACAAAAAAAAGAAATAAATTAAATTAAAAAAACAAGTAAAAATGGGCTTAAGTGAATGTAATGCTATTAGGCCCAAACAAAACATGGTTATAAATACTGAAAAGAAACAGGCAAAGGGGGGGGGGGGGGGGGTGTAAACGTGAAACATATGGGCTTTAAGGGATTTGAACAAAAACAAGTCCAATGTTTCTTAAGTTGTGTTTAGTTTGTTTGATTAGGGACAAAACAAATTAGGGTTTGGGATATTGTGTTCTAACGGCGCCGTTCTTCCTACCACCAGGACCTTCTCTTCTCTTTGATTCAATGAAAACAAAACTTATATAATGTTTGGGCATTGGTTCCTGATTGAGGATTTGAAGGCGCATGCAGGAAGGTGAGGATGTGAAGTGGTGAACCTGCCGACCCCTTTCTTTTTCAGCGATGATTTGCGATAGTGGTTCAGTTGTGATTTCGGTGATGCTTTGTTACTGTCTTTGTGAGTCTTGATGCTTGGTTACCATCTTCGCGATTTTTGATCTAGTTACATCTTTTATTTTTGCTCCTTGATTCGGTTATAGGCTTTGTGGTTTTGGATTTGTTGAGGTTTTTATTACAGGTTTTGAGATTTGTTTTTGGTGGCTTTGCTCACAGTTTGATGTTTGATGATGGTTACCGGTTGTTGTTGTTAAGGTTTGGCTACTAGTTCTGTTTTCTAGATTTCTTACAGGTTAACGGTTTTTGTTGTTAATGTTTGGCTACTGGTTTCTGGCTTTGGATTTGTTACAGGTTAACGGTTTTTGTTGTTAATGTTTGGCTACTGGTTTCTAGTTTTAGATTTGTTACAGGTTAACGGTTTTTGTTGTTAACGTTTGGCTACTGGTTTCTGGTTTTAGATTTGTTACAGGTTAACGGTTTTTTGTTGTTAACGTTTGGCTACTGGTTCTGTTTTCTGGATTTGTTGAGATCCTGAGACTTTTTGAGTCTTAGTTCATAGTTTGATGTTTGATGATGGTTTGTTGTTGTGTTAAATTCTGAGTTTGGGCCAAGATTTATCCTATTGCATTCTTTTATTCTTATTCTATTATTGTTATTCTGAACTTATTGTTTAACAATGAATATGCAGATGATAGAAAAAGAAAATGAATGATTCAGGATGAATGCAGAAAAGGCATAGAGATTTTACCTTGATGTTGGCCTTTGCTTGACAGGGAAGTTGAAATCCAATCTCTTCTCTGTATTTTTCTTCTTTTATGAAGGGTGAGGCTTGAGAAAATGATGATCTTTTCTTGGGTTTCTTTTGGTATATTTTGTTATGCTGTTGGTTCTTTTTGAATGATGAAATTATCTCTTTTTTCTCCCTTTTGCTTGTGCCGAATGGCCCTCTTTTATGCTGGAACATGAAAACTCTTTTTGGGGGGATAACCATTGAGTTTGAACAATTATGCTATGCTGTTTTTGCTTTCTCTTGTAGCAGTTTTGACTTAGCCTATATTTGTGCAATTTTGGACAGAATTTGGCTTCTTGTGACCAGCATATGAAGGGCTGCAATGCAGTCCCTTTTTGACAGCATTTTGGCTTTTTGTGATTGTGTTTTTTTATTGTGATGCAAACTGATTTTTCAGCATTGAACCCATGATAAAAAAACCATTAATTTTGACTTGCATTTCTCTTTATTTGTCCTCTGTGAACCAATAAAAAATTGCGATTTGCAATGGATCAAATATGGATGAAATGTTGTCCCCTTGCTTCTGATTCTTTTGCCAATCCCCAATGATGAGAGTATAGAGATTTTCTTTGGAATTTTCCAATGTTCCAACATGAATTTTGCTAACCAATGCTTTCTCTCTTTTTTGTTTACATGTACGGCCCATTGGATTGACGACGAGTGGCTTGAAGCGTTTGAAGAAAGCTTGATGATGAAGAAAACTCTTTTTGTAGTTTTAATGCATTTACTAAGAATTTGTAACATAACCTTTTTGTAATTGCAAACTTGTAAAAGCTTTAGCAATTGTATGTTCTTTGAATAATATTTTGGATGTAAATTTTGTACCGAAAGGAAATTGAATGATAATGGTGAGGACTTAAGCATTAGAAAATCAACTTGTAATCTTGTAGGCTCCTTATGAAATTTAAATGAAGAATGATGGGTTGACTTTGAATGTATCCTTGAAAAGTGGCACTTGGAATAAGATTTTGGACTTGAAATTGAGAATGGAAATTTGGAATAAACCCCTGCCTTGTAATATGTACAATTGATATGGACTCGATTCTCATGTAGAACTCTTGAGCTTGAATGGATAATGAGGCTTTGAATGCATTTTATGAACAAACTGATTGCGCCTAGCAAAACTTGAATTGTGTGAACTTGACCTTGCATCCACGGATCTAGCACATTGAATTTGAAATAAACGCATGAGGAACAAATGGACTTGAAGGTATTAATGAACGTCTTGTAGAATTTCATTGTCTTCCCAATGCACTTTAACCTTGATCATTGAAATAATTTTATAGACAATACTATTTGTGATACCTTGCAAAAAGAATCAACTTTATGATATTGAAAATCAAAGACATTGTGAGTTTCAAAATTTGGACAGGAGTTTCTTGCGACTGGGTCAAATTTGCAAAATGACCTTTAAGACATTCGAATTCTCTGATGATCTTTCGCACATAATTAAATCTTAACTTGTGAAGAGAAAATAGAGATGACGTCAAGGAGAGTCATTCGCAAAAGAAACGCCCAAAAAATATCGAGTAACGAAAGAGTTATAGTCACTTGAACTTGATGTCGCAAAAGGTCATCTTTTGGGTTACTGGAGTCATTTTCAGCCGTCTGAACCACTGATTGAGCAAACTCACAGTGCGAGGTTTGAAACTTGGCACAAATATCTCTGATAACACATGAAGGACCATAAAGACCGTTTGAATCTTTGAAAACTCAATTTATTTTGAGAATTGCAAAACCTTAATTGTTGATTTACAGTCTCGGAGGAGAATCTGTCTGTTCAATCTCTGAGCCAACTCGAATATCTGAGAAACCCTAGGGTTGTGTTTTCTATGAAAAATGGGAGGGGAAATTTTGGGGTACAACAACTTCCCTTGTTCAATCTTCTTGAACCTGAAGAGTTAGATCGGCGAGTTTTGTCGTTCGTGACTCGAAGGTAAAAGATGATTGGACACTAGAGTGCCCATAAATTTGCGCTCGACAAAAGTGTAATTGGGGGAATGGGCTTAAAGATGCCATTTTGAGAGAATGTTAGAATCTTGTTGGAGATGGGCTTGTAGATGTCATCCAAGAATGTTTGTTTGTAAATCAAAAGAATAAGCATCAGAATGGTGTCCATATTTGATTGAGAACAGACACTCCTAGTAATTGAGAAAACTCCTGATTGTGGGTACCAGCTGATAATCGGGAAAGGTGAATCAGTGATGCCCAGGGTCAAAGAACTAGAATAAAACACTCATCATATCTTCTTCAAAACCCAAGTTAACTAAAATGAGTAGTCGACCATGCCTCTTGATGAATGGAGAAATTTCGGGAACCCTTGAGATTAACTCCTTAAGTTGAGAAGGTATCCTTACAAAACTGATTTGGATAGTATTTCTACGAGCGGAAGCCATAACCCATAAAACAGAACAAAGATAAATCCCTAGGTCCTTGAAATGGTTAGTGAAAATGGTGTGTCATGATGTTATGATGTCATGATGTCATGTTAGAACACTAAAACACACAAGGCCTTAGGTTTAAGATTGCATGGAGTTTATAGGTAAGTACCCTCTTGAAGTTTTAGTTCGCTCAACCTGTCCTGATCTTTCTCTCAGGCATTGTTTCAGCACAAGCGTCTAAATTGCGACTGAAATATCCCGAAAGTCCAATCTTAATGAGTGTAGTATCGAGTATCAACCAACTTCAGTCTACACCAAAGCCAATTGCCTCACTACTTTCTAATGGCTAAGCAGTGTAAACTAAGGTTCTAAGGTCAGTTAGTGCTTATGACACCACGCGATAGCCTATCATTCTCCTTGACTTACTCAAGGGATACCAGTACCAACCAATGTGTCGCACTAACGTAGCCATCGCTTCAACCATATTAATTTACACCGTACAACTTCCATGATCTATCACTACTTACCTAAAATGCCCCCAAATCCAGATATAGGATCTATACAAGAAAATAAACCAAAACACCCTTTAGAAGTAAAGCACACAAATCAAACAAGAAGAGTATTTAAAAGTGATCTAACTCTAAGGTAACTGTGGTACGGTGGGAGAACTGACTTGAGGTTTTTCGTTTCGTTACAAATGTTTCGGTTTAGCAAGAGTCGCCACCGAATTTTATTTTATCCAAAAGGAAAGGTCAAAAAGCACAGGAAAGACCTTTGAGATATTTTCTTGAGTTCGGGGGGTAGATTATGAAAAGGGAAGGTGCTAGCACCCTTTTCATCCATGGTTTTCCATGGGCTCTTAGTTACTTGTTTAGATCACTTGCTTTGCTTTTGCAATTGTTTGAAATGGTGCTTTGTGTTTGGTTTTGAAAGTATTTTGAAAAGAGGCCATCGTTTAGGCAATCTTTGTAATGATTCTCGTTCGTAAGAATGTATACAAAGATATTTGTCTTTTGAAAAAATGTTTCAATGTTTTGAAAGTTTGTTTGGAAATGTTTTGAGAATGTGTGTGTGTGTTTATTTGAAAATATCAAGGATTATTTTGAAGAGAGCAAGTAACTTAGAACTATCTACCTACTCAAAAAGTCTTTCTTGTACATTTTTCAGTCCTTTGATGTTGTTGACCTACCATTGATTTGGTAGGCAACCCTATCTTTAGATGTTAAACGGGACGGGCGCGGGTCATTGTATAACCATGATAGCAATGTTGCCAAGTATCTTAGCATGTTTGAGGGACCAAGATCATTTTGTTTCTAGGAAACCTTTGTATAGCATCATCGAGGGACTATAATCTTATTTGTTTGTTTTGCTTTGCCAAAATACTTTGCATGCATACCATGGCCATGTTGTTTAGGCAACCAAGTGGGTGAAACCCTAAGGGTGCTTGTGTGCAATGTGTGTCATTTTTTATGCATTTTGTCTTGGATTAGGTCTTGTATTTGTTTGAGTTTTGTCTTATCATGCAAACCCTAGTTTTACTAAACATGGTATAATGCGATAAATTGCGTAAAGTAAATCTAAGCTATTACAACAATTATTATGGGAGGGGGATACAAGTTTTTGAATGGGGATATTTGCACAAAATAAAACCCTAAAATACTATTACAACCCAATTGAATATTTTAAAATTAAATAAATAAACAAATATTAAAAATACAATAAAAATTTAAATATGCAAAAAATATGTTTTGTATTTGTTTTATGTATGAGAGAATAATATTATTTAAGTCCTAAAAATAAGAAAAATAATATTGTTATTTTTGAAAGGGGTAAAACCCTAGTTTTTTATTAAAGAAAATAAATGTTTCCTATTATTTATTTTATCCATTTTATGTACAAGAAAAATAATAATATTATTAACAAATATTAAAAATAAAAATATGTATGAAAATAATTATTTTTATGTGTTAAATAATAAAATAAAAATATATAGTATTTTTAAATTGCATTTACAAATTTATTTAAGAAAATAAATTCTATAAACCCAATAAACTATTTTTTTATGCCAAAAAAATAATAAAAATAATAAAATAAAATGCAAAAAATAAAGAAATTATTTTTGTGATTTTTTATTGTTCAGAAAAAGAATTAAAAACAATAAATATAAAAATATAAAAAGAAAAATGGAAAATAAAACAAATATGCAAAGGGGGTGTGGATATCAAGTCAGGGGGTATGGGAAGCAAAAACAGAAGCCCAAGGCGCGCCAGGTCCAGAACAACTTCGTCCCTGTCCTCCGTCCACTTCCTTGCGCGTGTTTTTTCAAAACCTGCAACTTGCTATTCTTTGCACAAAAACAAAAACTTGCAACATGAAACATATAGCATTTTTTATCACGATTCCAATGAAATAAGATTCATATTCTAACTCTCAAAGACCAGGGAGAATTTCTGTAGTCCTAATTTCTGACCTAATTTTTTTATGAACTTCAAGCTTCAAATTCTCACTACTCAGTTAATATAAATGACAACTATGCATATGTACAACTTCACCATGTTAAGGACTACATCTTTGCATCACAAATCAAAGCTTGAGGATTCCTAAATAGAGAGATAGAGTTTTGAAAAATACCTTGTTCAGCTGAGTTTGGATATGGCAATGTAGGGACTTTTAGGGAGGCCTAAAGATCGTGTGAGCTTCCTTGAAGTTCCCTCAAGCTATTCCAATGCTTAGCTTGCCTTGTGGATGGCTGAAACTTCCTGCACGAGTCAACCTGCAACCTTCAAGTTTGAAAATGGTGATGTCTGAAATAGAGGTTACAACAACAGGACAAGGGCTTGGATGGTTTGGATATGGTGTGGATGAAGTGTTTCAAAGGTTGAAAGGCAAAATGCACAAGCCAAAATGGAGTTGGAAAGGATTTTGCAGAAGCTGCCCTGTTTGGGCAGAAATTTGTGTTTTTGTATTTGGGAGAGTTTTAGATGTTATGCACTCGTGTTCTAGCTTGCAATAAGTTTTTGAAGTTGTTTGGAATGAAGCCAAGTTCACCCTTTATCATATGTACAAGTTTTCTTGACTTTTGCAACTTTTCTTGCTTTTGAAGAAAGGTTGAAGTGACTATGCCAAAGGCCTGTACGGGCTAGCTTGTGGGCTGCAGAGAGTTGGTGAACAATTCTTGATATTTGTGGACATTTCTTGTGACAAAATAACAGGTCCAAGGCTCAAGGATAGCAAAGTTGCAAAAAGCTTGCTTTATCAAAATGGCATTGTGCCCTTTATGCCATTTATGGATTTATTCTTTGTACAATGCTCCAAAGTTCAAAATAAAACCATTAACCACTGAGCTAGCATTTAATTATGGAGTGTAGAAGGGATTAGGACCTATAATGCAAGGTACAAGCATGCTAGGATCTGATTTGCAACTTGATCTCATGTAAAAATGGCTTGAACAAAAGTGACAAAATGCTATTTTCTCTTCTTCAATTCTCCATAACCACAAATGATCTTGGAGAGTTCTTTGACATTTTGGAAAGCTTGAAACATTCTATACAATCCATATATGAAATGCATTTTGAGATACCTCTTGGAACTAGGTGAAAAATGTCCATGAAGTTGGGTCAAAAACCTGTCTAAATTAGGGCAAATTTTCACTAAGTCTTTTAGTTCATGGACCCCTATTCACAAATTTATATCTTGAGATCCAAGCATATTTTTGGAAAACTTTGTGAATAAAAGTTGTATATTTCATGGAGGACTACAACTTTCATGTTAGAAGTTTTCTTTGAATCCACTTGCATCATGGTGAAAAAGTTGTAAAAAATTGGGAAAAAATAAGAAATTTTTCATACTTAGAAAGATTCTATGTTTTGAAAATTTTCAAATTAAAACCCTAATTTTTAATTTTAGGTTTCTTGGCCAACAAGTTTCACATTTTGACGTGTCTTGATGAATTATGACCCTTGGCACTTGATTTTGACCAAAATGTCAAAGTTTGACTTTTCAGTGCACAGTTGACTTTTGATCAGTTGACTGCAAAATTCATCTGTCAATCCTATGTAATTTAGATCTTTTGAACCATGTGATTAGGTCAAGATGGTGTCATTGAGTCCTTGAAATCATGCTTGAACCCAATTGGCCATTGGCTAGGTTAAAAAATCAGAAATTGCCCTTTCTTAGTCAAAACCCTAATTTTGACCATTTTGCCCTTTTGATGATTTGATCAAATTTCTTGAGGAGTTGTGATCCAAACTTGATCAAATGGTACATATGAGTCTAAAATGTTGTTGTGGATCAAAAATTATGAAGTTTGACTGTAAATTGGCCACAATTGACTTTTTCCCCAATATAGTTGATTTCTAGGTCAATTGTCCAATTGACTGGGCAAAAATGTGATTCAAGGCTTGAAACTTGGTATGAGCAATCTTAGGGGTCCAAGATGGTGTATGAAAGTCACATGAAGCATTGGTGGTCCAAAAATCCTTGTGCAAACTCAAACCCTAATTTCAGGTTATCAGTGCAAGGAGATGTCTTGAACTGAGCAAACCCTAAATTGGTCTTGAGTCCAAGAAGTCTTGTGAGGAAAATCTTGATAAAATAAGAGGGAAAATTTTGGGGTACAACAGTAACCCCACATTTTTTAGCTCTCCCCAGCAGAGTCGTCAGTTCTGTAATACGGTGGGAGAATTGACTTTTGTATTTTGCGTTTTATCGCAAATGTTGCGGATAGTAAGAGTCGCCACCGACTTTTCTTTTATCCAATAAAGGAAAGGGTGAAAAGAACATGAAAGACCTTTTGAGAATTTTCTGAGTTCGGGGGGTAGGTTATGAAAAGGGAAGGTGTTAGCACCCTTTTCATCCGTAGTTATCTACAGGCTCTTAATTTCTAGCTCACTTTGAAAATGCTTTGTGTTTGTGTATGTTTGCAAATATTTTGAAAATGCCTAAGTGCAACAATTTAGTAATGATTCTTGTATCGTTGAGAATGTATACAAAAATGTTTGCTTTAAAAATATTTGTTTGAAAGGAAGTGTTTGTTTTGTGGAAATATGTTTCAAAAATTCCAATGTAAGGCAATTTGCTTTATAATATCCCTTGTATCAGTCCTCAAAAGTGTTTATGAAGCGTTTTGAAAGTAGTTGTTTTGAAAGTGCGAAGTGTGGAATTTTTTTGAGTTTGTGAGCACGCGATTACGAGCGATCTACCTACTCAAAAAAGTCTTTGTTCTTTTCCTCCTCCTTTAGATAGTGCTACCCTACTATTTGTTAGTAGGAAGCTCTATCATTGGATGTGAGGGACAAGCGTGGGTTATTGTACAGTCATCGAAGGTAACTCGTAGGATGTTTTAGCAATTTTCGTAAGGGACTAATATCGTTTACCGAAGGTAGCACCAAAGGGTCATCGAGGGACTATGATCTTTTAACCGAGGGTCTTTGCTAAAACATTCCATGTTCGAGGGACATGACTGTGGCTACAAGTGAGATTATCCTAGAGGTGCGCGTGTGCGAAGTGTTTTGATTTTAAGCATTTGTCTTGAGATTAGGTTTTTAAATGTTTGTTCTTTATCTTGCTATACAAACCCCAATTACTAACAGTAATAAGGAAAGCGGTAAATTGAGGAAATTAAATGTCCTACGCTATTACAATGCTTCAGGAGTGGGGGGTACAAATTTATGAATGGGGAGGAAAGCAATAAACCCTAATTATTTATTACAAACTTTTTTTGATAGTTACATGATTCTATAAGTGTGAAAAATAAACAAATGCGTGGAGATAGAAAGATGTTTAAGAAACCCTAAAAATTCTAAGTATTTGAGAAAATAATTTGTTGTTTCTTTGTTTAGAAAATATTTGAAATGTGAAATAAAAAATTAGACCTAATTTCTAATTAATTTTCAATCTAATTATTAAAAATAAAGTGTGATTAAATTAATTAATTTTTAATTATAAAAGTTAAATTAATTAATTAAAACCTTGTAAATCTAAGTATCTAGAAAAGATTTTTGTATTTGTTTTATTTGTTTAGAAAAAATAATTGAAGTATAAAAACCCAGTCTTAATAAAATCAAGGTGATTAAAATAAAATGATTTTTATTTATTAAAAATTAAAAAAATGGTTAATTAAAACCTAAATCTAATTTTTTATTATTTTTATGATTTTTTTTAATTTTAAATAAAATTATTTTAGAAAAGAAAGTTAATTAAAAAAAATGAAATAAAATGGGCATGCAGTAACAAGTAATAAAAGGGGTGAGAAATAGCAAAAATGTCAGGCCCAACATAGAGTTTTTTTTTGTTTGTAACAAAAAATAAAATAAAAATAAAATGTTAGAATGGGCCTGCGTCTATAAAAAGAAAAATGGGGGTGTTAGCAAGCAAAAATGGAAAGGCCTAAACACCTCAAGCCCAATGCCTGTTTGATTCAGTGGGGATGATTCTTTGAGGATGCATCATGGGAGTGGCTTTCTGAAGCGCGGGATTTGGTTACATAATGATCTGAAGGCGTTGATGTGAGGTATACCATGCACGCTATTGCCTTGCTTGTATTGAATATGCAAGAAACAAATGTAAAAAAGAAAAATGTCTCACGCCTGGCTCGAACCCGTGACCAGGCATAAGTATGACTTAAACACGCGCGCGCTGCCACTATGTTGGTTGTTACATCCGGTGATTATACAATAGTCACTAAATATATTTTAAACGCATTCTTGAGAATTTAAATATGTCAGCTTCTTCTTCCTTGCACGCGCCAAGAACATCAACACCATTTTTTATCTCTGAAAACCTTCATTTCTCAACCATTTTGAGAAATGTAAAAACCAAACCTGTCTAATTTTTGACAAGGAATTCAACCATATAAATATTAAAAGCTATAAATCAAAGTTTAGGATGAATTTCTGTTGGTACCAAAAATATAACCTAACTGGTTAGAGCTTCAATTCTCAACACATGGACAACATAAATGAAAACTAAGGGCATGGTTAGTTTAAGGGGCATGATATCTACATTTTTTCTTCAGAATGTATATGCAAAGGATGCTCGTATCAAGATATCATAGTTTAGTAAACTTACCTCTTGAAGTGGAAACTCAGAACACGCATGGATGCTTCCAGGTACAATGTAATGATTGATTAAGCTTCCTTGGGCCTCCCCGAAGCTTATTCCAATTGATAGAATGCCTTGTAGCTTGCCCAACTGTTCTGACCAAGTCAAGCTGCAATGGTGGATTTTGAAAATGGTGGATGGTGATAGGGTGATTACTGAAGTGATTCAGGTGTTTGGATCATTTCTATATAGTGTATATATGATGTTTGAATGATGAGAAGGGAAACGCACGAGTAGATTGAGATTTGGTTTCTTAAGGCTCAAAATATGCACTATGGAGAATTTTTGGTGATTATGAGTTTGAAAGGTTTTTAAGGTTTATGCCTTCGTATGTTAGCCTGCAAATGCTCTCTCTATATATAAGCCAAAGGTTTCAGAAGATAAGAGGGCTTGGTTTACAAGTTTCCAATTTTTTGCCTTTGTTGTAACTTGTGATTTTTGAATACACCAAGTCTCAATGCATAGTCCCATGCCTACTAGAGTGGTTGTAAACTTTAAACATGTTGCTTCTGACTTTTCAGGTTGAGTGTGTGTAGAAGAAACAAGTTAGAGGCTCAAGGAGTGGACTTTTGCAAAAAAGCATGCTTTTCCAAAATGGAAGTGTTAACTTTGTGCCATTAATGGAATTATGCCTTAGACAATGCTTGAATCACTTAGATCATGGCTCAAAAGTGTGTGTAATCTTCTGATTATGGATAGATTTGAAAGTTAGAATCCTGTAAAGTGAGATTATGCAACATGGCTTAGAGATTTGATCTTATGTTCATCCCAAAAATGACTTGTATTTCAAGAATGGATGACCAACTTCATGCCTTTGAATCTCCTAGCTCAAGCATGATAAAATTGTGTTCTTTGACATTTTGGAAATCTTGAAACATTTTCTACAACTTTCATGTTGTGAGTTTTGGCTAAATCAAATGGGAACTTGGTGAAAAATGGCCATGAAGTTGGGACAAAAATCTGATCAAAACTTGTAAAAAAATTCTAAGTGTTGGATAAAAACAACATATCTTCATGAGCTTATATCTCCTAATCCAAGCACTTTTTGAGGATCATCCCACATTAACAAAGTTGTAGAATTCATCAATTCCTACAACTTTCATGTTGAAAGTTTTCCTTGAATCAACTTGCATCTTGAGGATATTTGCTTGTGAAGTTAGGGTTTTTGTTAAGAACAAAAACACTCAAAATTTTTCAAAGTGTTAGAAAATTTTCCAAATTTTACTTTTGTTGAATTTTTGATTCCTTGATGATCAAGTTTGATAGTTTTGAATATCTTGATGATTCTTGACTTTTTAATTCCAATGTTTGATCAAAAAAGCCAAAGTTTGACTTTTGAGTGACTGTTGACTTTTCATCAGTTGATTTAATTCTTCAACTATCAATCACTTGCATATTTGGAAATGTTTTGAGCCATGTAATTAAGTCAAGATGTTATACTTGAGTTCTTGAGATCATGCTTCAAGCCATTAGGTCATGCACTAGGTCAATAGTCAATGATCAGTCATCTTTAATCAAACCCTAATTTGGGCAATTTTTACCTCCGATGATTTGAGGGTTTTCCTTGATGAATCATGATCAAAACTTGATCAAATGATTAATATCACTTCAAAATATTTATGTTGACCAAAAATCTTGAAGTTTGACTGTATATTGACTTTTTACCCAATGTAGTTGATTTTCAGTCATTTGTGCAATTGGCTGGGCAAAATTGTGATGCAAGGCTTAAAACTTGACATGTGTATTATTGAGGACCTATGATGAACCATAAAAGTCAATTGAGGCATTAGAAATCCAATTTCCCTTGAGAAAATCAAAACTCTAGTTATGCACTCATTGCTTAGGAGAAGAATTTTGACCAGTCAACTCTTGAGTAGTCTTGAGCCAATGGGAACCTCATGAGAAGGTCTTGAAGAAAATGGGAGGACAAATTTTGGGGTACAACACATACCATTTTGAAAGGTTGTATGGAGGTTTATATAAACTCATAATTTCATAATTATTTTTTACCTCTTTTCAATCTACAATTTAAATTACATAAACTTTATCTTTCAAATTTTCAAGTGTTCTACACCAGATTTTAATTGAAACTTTCTACACTCATTTTTCATTAAAAATTGTTTTAAGTTTCATATCATCATTTTGAACACTTGTATAAATTATTGAAAATTGTTTTGCTTAAAGGAGAAGATCAATCCGAGATTGATATATTGTATCATATTTGAAAATCTCTTGTAAAAATTAAGAATACATTATTACTTTCCTTGTTATTCAGGATTGTTGAAAGCAAGTGTATGCATTAAAGAGGATTATTCTTCTTGCACTTAGTGTTCATATCTTAAAGGTGTTCATATCTTAGATAGTAAGCATCACAATTGGTGTGAACATGTTGTACAATCATTCTAACTATAGTGAAATCTCTTTCGTGTTGAAAGGGGACTGGAGTACTCTCAGTTTGTGAGTGGAACCAGGATATATCCTTGTGTTATTTACTTTCCACATTTTATCGCTTTCATCACTTAACCAAAAACCAGAAAAGAAAGATCAAAGATTCATAAAACCGAAAATAATTTTAAAAGTCCTAACTCACCCCCTCTTAGGCGAACCTTATACTTACAGGTTACTGATGGAATTTTTTTAGGTGTTCTGTTCAAAATCCTAAAATTTTAGGTGTTCTGTTCAAAACCCTAAAATTAACCAAAAGAGTTGCGTAGAAAGAATGTTTGTAAGAGAGATAGAAAATTGTTGATGAGGAATATGAAGTGAAGATAACTCTATTTATAGGAAAATTTTAGGTCAAAAATTAATTGTATTCACATATTTTTGGCAATATTTATACTGGTTGAGGCTTGATTGAAACTTGGAGAATAAGATTATGAACCTAGACACTTTTGTGACTTTTTTCAATATTGTGATTGATTCATGATTGATGAAGATTTGATTCTAACAGATTTTATTTATTTTCTTAATTTTAGCTATTAAGTGCATAAAATCAAAGATTTAAAAAATAAATAAATTAAAATTAAAATTAAAATATTCATTTATAAAATAAAATTCTAATTAAAAAAGAAGAAGAAAAAAAGATATTTTTTAACCCTTTCTATTTTATTTTCATTAATTGACTAATCAAAATAAATTTAAATCTAAATAAATATTATCATAATCTAAATTAAAATTAGTTGTACTAAAAAAATAGTGTATATATATATATATATATATATATATATATATATATATATATATATATATATATATATATATATATATATATATATATATATATATATATATATATATATATATATATATATATATATATATATATATATATATATATATATATATATATATATATATATATATATATATATATATATATATATATATATATATATATATATATATATATATATATATATATATATATATATATATATATATATATATATATATATATATATATATATATATATATATATATATATATATATATATATATATATATATATATATATATATATATATATATATATATATATATATATATATATAAGCAAAATAAATCAATGTTAAAATGTTAGTATAAATAAACCAAATTTTTTATAAAATCCAAGTTTGAAATAATTTGATGGTTAGAAATGGACGGACAAATTTGGGGTATGACACATTGACGTCAGAGACCAACACCAACAAGAATGTGAGATTTAGGGACTTGGACAAAAAAAGATATAGGGACTAAAATCAAAAACACGCTAACTTACAGGAACCAAAACACTATTTAAGCTTTTTTTTTTAATTTAAATTATAGATATGTACACCATTGAGTTTCAAAAGAGAGGATTACCACATGCGCATATCTTGATTTTTTTGCATCCTTCAAAAAAGTATCCAAGACCTGAAGACATTGACAAGATCATTAGTGCGGAAGTTCCTGATCCCTTACAACAACCTAGGTTGTACAATTTGGTCAAATATCAAACGGTACATGGCCCTTGTGGTTTGGAAAATCTCAAATCACCTTGCATGAAAGATAGGAAATGCACCAAGTTCTTCTCTAAAAAATTTCAACCTACAACTATTATGGACCAAGATGGCTATCCGATTTATAGGAGAAGAAACAATGGACACACAATTGAGAAAATAGGAGTAACACTTCACAGTGGACATGTTATTCGTCACAACCCAAGTTTATTATTAAAGTGCAAAGCCCATATCAACATGAAATGGTGCAATCAAAGTACTTCTATCAAATACCTATTGAAATACATAAACAAAGGTTCTGATAAAATTTTTGTTGTGATCCCAGGTTCAAACAATAGTACACATGCTGACAAAAATAATGTTGATGAGATCAACCAATATTTGGAATGTCGATACATCTCACCATGTGAAGCATGTTAGAATATTTTTTTCATATTCCATACATGGTAGAAAGCCATTCATATAGAGGTTGTTTTTTCACATGGAAGGAGAAAACTCAGTTTACTTCAAAGACTATGAGCAAGTTGGTGATGTTTTTCTCAAACCAAGTGTAACCAAGTCAATGTTTACAACTTGGTTTTAGGAAAATAACACTTATGAAGAAGCAAGATCATTAACATGTGGTGAATTTGTTTCTCAATCTGTTTATCATAAAAGGAGCCGAAGTTGGAAGCCTATGAAAAGAGGGTATACCATTGGTCGTCTTATTTGGGTACCTCAAAGCACATGTGAATTATTTTATTTAAGGATGACGTTAATAGTCAAGAAAGGCCCTTTATGTTATAAAGATATCAATAAAGTTGATGGTGTCCAACATAAAACCTTTAGAGGAGCATGCGTTGCTATGGGGTTTCTACAGGATGATAGAGAATTTAATAAGGCTATTAAAGAGGCACATGTTTGGGGTTCTGGTTTGTTTTTATGTAAGTTATTTATTAATATGTTGTTATCCTCATCCATGAATCGACCCGAACATGTTTGGAGAAAAACATGGACATATTTATCTGATGGTATTCTTTACGAACAACAGTTGTTGGCAAGAAATAAAAATGCTATTATAACTCTTATCTTTATCTTATCTAATTTTATTCCAACAAATACAAACATGTCTAACCTTACTTTTAAATTAGGGTTAATATTCATTTACCCTTCTGCAATATAGGCGAGTTTTGAATTATCTCGCTTTAAAAAAATTGATTACCCCCCTGTAATTTTTTGGATACCCCCTGTGATCGGTGGATCTGGAACTGACTGTTTAACGCTGGTTCGCGAAATGTCGCGGAAGCAAGAGTCGCCACCGTCTTTTATTTTCTCCAAATGGAAAGGACAAAAGCACAGAAAAATTCCTTAAAGAGATTGCTCTCGGTTCGGGAGGTAGATTATAGAAAGGGAAGGTATTAGCACCCTTTCTATCCATGGTTATCCATGGGCTCTTAGATACTTGCTCATTGTGTTTTCAAAAATGGTTTGTTTGCTTTTCAATGTGGGTTTTAAAAAAGTTTCTTTTGAAAATTCCAGTTCGACTCTTGTATCGGTCCTCAAGAGTGTTTGAAAAATTGCTTTCGAAAGCTTTTTGAAAAGGTGTCGGTGTGAAAAGTATTTTTGATTTGTTTTGAAATTTAGAGCAAGTATCTAGAGTCGTCTACCTACCCTAAGGAATTCGTCTGTGTAAATGTCCTTAAAGTAATGCCATCCCACCATTGAGAGGTAGGTAGCACCACCGTTGGAGGTGTTCGGGTCAATTCGAGGTTCGGGACATGGTGATCACCAGAGCAATAGGAAGACACCTTAGAAGCTACCCTCATGCCAGGTTCCTGGATCATGAGGACTTACTAAGACATCCTCTACTCGACGATCACCTTTCGAGGCAAGGCGACAGTGAGGCGTACCCTAGGGGTGGTGTGTGATTTTTGTGTCAGATTCATTTATTTTTGTCTTGTCATGTATGGGTGATCTACGCTTTTGTTTTTATTTTGTCATTCATTCTTGCATGCCATTGTTAACAGTTAAGAAATTGCGAGAAATATAAAGTTGCTAACCTATTACAAAGGCGCGGGTCCACGTCGCCAAATTAAAATCCAGGACCCGATTTGACAGAAAATAAAGAAATAAAGTAAAGTGCGAAAGATAAATATTTACACGGCTTTGGGAGAATTACATTAATATTTAAAAGAAAAGAAATAAATGCGCGAATTGGATTAAAATTGGAAGCGAGGGCGTTGGACCCTTTTTAATGAAATTAAAATAAGATTAACAAATTAATTAAATTAAAGAAAAAAAGAAAAGATTTTTGAGGTTTTTTTGTATTTATGAATTTTTATGAGAGAATTAAATGAAATTAAAATATTAATTAACCCTAATTCTAGTTTTTATTTATTTATTAAGAAAAGCATTAAACTTTAACCTAAGATTAAACCTAATTAATTAATTGCAAGTATTTACAAAAATAATAATTAATAATTAATAATTAATATAAAAAAAGAAAAAGAATGAAAAATACTTAAAACCCTAATTCTACACTTTTTAAAGTTTATTATGAAAAATATTTGAATTAAACCTAAATTTAAAAAGCTAAATTAAATTAATGAGATTTATTTACAAAAATATTAGTTAAATAAAATATGTTTTTGATTTTTATGACTTTCTGATTTTTATATTATTTTTGTATTTTATTAAAATAAATTAAATTAAATAATTAAAAAAGAAACAATTGACACAAATAAAATAAAAAAAGGAATTGAATTGCAAAACCTTAGGGGGTTGTGTCCCCAATTGGAGGTACCATTAGCCCAAGGTTTTAAGGCTTTATTTGACTTTTTCAGGAAGCATATGGCATGTTTGACCAACGTCCAGGGTGTTCTCCAAATCTGGGCCTTTAGATTGGTATCAATAAGCGCGTGGCACGTCTGGAGGAGGGACGTATGGTGGTCTTCAGAGAGCCAGCTGCATAGAAAGACATTAAGAAAAATATTATGGAAAGGGAGGGGGACCTGGGGTTCGAACCCAGGTCCTAGAGATTACCAATGCACATGCCTACCACTGGAGCTCTTCACACGTTTTGTTTATTATATGGCCAATGAATAATATGATATAAAAGGGGTCAGTGATGCAAAATTAACAAAAAGCGCGCGTTGATTTCAAATTAGCCAATCATAGCTTGCCACAGGGTCGTCTTCTTCATTGTTCCTGAAATAAAAAGATTTAACGGGGTTTTTGAACCCCCCCAAAATACACCTTTTTCCAAAATAGTGATTAGGCTATGGTGCTTCATAAATTGGGCGCGACCCCATCATTGAATTCGTCTGAGTGTCCTGATTTTGACCATGGTATCGAGGTGTTCTAATTTTACAGCATTCATAAACGCCCAATTTAAAACTTGAAGAACCCTAACCATCTTCCATGGTGATTCTTCATACTATGCATAAAAACTCAATTAAATCATCTGGTTAGCTTTAGAATGCTTATATTAGTGTAAATCAGTAAAGAAAACACATGAAAAATGCATGTAATTCAATATGCGATTATAAATATATTTCTGAAAAGTGGGACATGCTTCTACCGTTTCTTGGTGTTAGAGCTTATGATTTTGATTCAGACTCCTTCCTTGAAGCTTCAGGAACACAATAGGATGATTATTTGGCCTTGAATCGCACTGGAAGGTGGTTTTCAGTATTTGAGTTTTCCACAAAAAATGCAAAAGTGTTTCTTGAATTCTGGCGCAGCTCAGAGGTTCTGAGCACTAGGGTTTGTATGTATATATGTGTGAGTGTTTTAGGTCAACAAAATAAACCAACTATCCATGGAATCAATGCTTTTGATTTTGTGATTTTGCATAATCTTTTCAAATCTTTTTTCATGCAAATTTGATACAAATCATGTTCAATTACCTTGATTCTTTCCAAATCTGATCATGCACGAAATATTGAGTGTATTTCATGCATAAAAAGATTTAAAAACTTAGGTTTGGTATTTTTCATATATTTTAATTAATTAAATGAATTATTAGCAATTAAAAATTCAAATAAATAAATAAAAATGATGAAAAACTTCCCTCTGGGCCAAATGGTCGTGCACATACTTTGGATGATGAATCTTGGAAGAAAAAGAGGCCCATTAGCAATTTTAAGGCATTTGAAGCAAAGTTGCCTTTTCAAAATACCCAAACATTTCCCAACTTCCACAAGGCATATCGTGCTCAATTTTTAAGCTTTACTCATGTTCTTGGACATTTTGGAAAGGTCTTGAAGTCCTCTAACCAATGTCTTTGGTCCCATGTCATTTTGATTTACCAATCTCAAGTTATGGCCTTTGACTTAAAGTCCCTTTTTGTTGACTTTTGAAAATGACCTATAATGTTGAAATTGATAACTTTTTGTGAGAGCATTTCTTGGATTTGAAGTGTGAAGAGGAGTTGTAGGAAATGTGATTCTATTTAAAATGATCTTTTGATGGAATTTTTCTGATAATCCATGTGGAAGTTATGCCTTGGTCAAGTTACAGTTGACTTTTTTCAACTGTCCAAATATGGAAACTTTTGCATCTTGAGACTTTTTGAGCCAAGCTTTGAGAATCATGATCAAGAATTGATCAAATGATGTTTATGGCTTCAAAATGAGATGTTTGATCAAAAATTTGAACTTTTGGCTGTTAAATGACCATTTTGCCCCTACAGTTGACTGTAGTGCAATTAGGGTTTTTGACTGTGCAATTTTGTGATGTAAGTCTTGAAACTTGGCATGAGGATGCTTGACCATATTTATAGGCATGTGGGACTTGATTGGACCCTTGGGAACTTCATTTTCTTTGTCAGAACCAAAACCCTAATTTTGACTGTTAGGAAGCCCTTGAACTGTGCAACCCTTGGGGAATTTTGAAGCATGCTCTTTGAAAATCTTGAAGAATATGGGAGGGCAAATTTTTGGGTACAACAGTTGCCCCTGTTCAATCTTCTTAGACCTGAGGATGCAGACTGGCTGACGTGCCTTTCGTAATCCGAAGGTGGAAGATGATTGAACACTAGAGTGCCTAGAAATTTGCGCTCACATAGTAGTGTGATGGAGGGAATGAGCTTATAGATGCCATTTGGAGATGATGGAAGGTGGATGGGCTTATAGATGCCATCTGGGTGTCAATCGCGTAAGAGATTCCTTAGAGAGAACTTGCGTACCTACAAAAGAAAAATGATTACCCGACCTGTTGCAGGAGCTGATCTTCAAACTCTTTGGATAGATGTGTCCTGACTGGTTATAGGAGCTGGATCTGGAGCTTCAAACGGTGATGAATGAACCAGGGATGGTTACTGTCTCAACAGGAACGGTGAGAGAACCTTGGATGATTACTACCTCAACAGGAACGCTGAGAGAATCTTGGGCGACTTCAACCTCAACAGTAACGCTGAGAGAATCTTGGGCGACTTCAACCTCAACAGTAACGCTGAGAGAATCTTGGACGACTTCAACCTCAACAGTAACGCTGAGAGAATCTTGGACGACTTCAACCTCAACAGTATCATTGAGAGAATCTTGGGCGACTTCAACCTCAACATTAATCATTGAGAGAATCTTGGGCGACTTCAACCTCAACAGTAATCATTGAGAGAATCTTGGGCGACTTCAACCTCAACAGTAATCATTGAGAGAATCTTGGGCGACTTCAACCTCAACAGTAATCATTGAGAGAATCTTGGACGACTTCAACTTCAACAGTAATCATTGAGAGAATCTTGGGCGACTTCAACCTCAACAGTAATCATTGAGAGAATCTTGGGCGACTTCAACCTCAACAATAATCATTGAGAGAATCTTGGGTATCTTCTACTAAGTCTTTATCAGGAAAATTTGTTAGGGGTCGATTTATCTGGACTAGAGAAGGCCTTTGACTGGATAAGAAACAGAAAAATCTTAGGGTCGATTTAACTGAACCGGTCTAGGTCTTGAAATCTTCAATTGGATAAGAAACAGGGAGATCTTAGGGTCGATCTGACTGAACCAGAGAAGCCTTGGACTGGATAAGAAACAGAAAAATCTTAGGGTCGATTTAACTGAACCGGTCTAGGTCTTGAAATCTTCAACTGGATAAGAAACAGGGAGATCTTAGGGTCGATCTGACTGAACCAGAGAAGGCCTTTGACTGGATAAGAAACAGAAAAATCTTAGGGTCGATTTAACTGAACCGGTCTAGGTCTTGATGTCTTCTACTGGATAAGAAACAGGGAGATATTAGGGTCGATCTGACTGAACCAGAGAAGGCCTTGGATTGGATAAGAAACAGAAAAATCTTAGGGTCGATTTAACTGAACCGGTCTAGGTCTTGATGTCTTCTACTGGATAAGAAACAGGGAGATCTTAGGGTCGATCTGACTGAACTAGAGAAGGCCTTGGACTGGATAAGAAACAGAAAAATCTTAGGGTCGATTTAACTGAACCGGTCTAGGTCTTGAAATGTAGCTGAGAACTCAACTGGATCTTTCCTGAAAGGTAAAGGTCAGTCATATGTCATGCATGATATGGATCAAGCAATGATGTTCTCAACATAAATGAGATTTGTAAGATATGATGCGTATATGCATGCTATAATGTATGGAAGTGTGATGTTTATGAATGTATGTTTTCGTCTTAGGAAAATAAATCCTTGACGGGTGCCGGGAAGTTTCTCCTGGGCTGATGTTAAGGAGTAGATCTTTGCTTCCGCTGAGGATGATAGTTGCAAGGATACTGGTAGCAGAAGATGACTCCGTTGGGGAATAAACTTGGCGAATGGATTACTCTGCGGGGAGAAAAATACTCTAGTGATCTTGCTGGGAAGCAATGTTTTGTGGGGAAAGAGGTACTTTGTTGAGTTATTGATAATAACTTGCTGGGGATACCCTTGTTGTGTTAATAGACTTCGCTGGGGATAAGAAGACTTCGCCGAGGACGATCTTTCCGTGGCTTTTGGCTGAGGATAACCCAGTTATATCCTGGTAAGGAAATAACTCTTTGAATAAAGCCGGGGGACGCGTTCGTGCTCTGCAAGGATAAGCTTCCAGAATCTACTGGGGATAAGCTTACTGCTTGGGGAGATGGATTCCAACTTTCCTGAGGAAACTGGGTTGGACTCTCCTGGGGAAGTTTTGAGCTGTATCGGGGAAATGACTCCATTGAATGTCTGGTATACCGCCGGGGAACAATCTTTAGACCAAGATTGCCGGGGATGCTTATTAAGAATGTTTGTATACTGCGCTGGGGAATGTTGAGATCTGCGGGGGATGCCCAACTTCCTTAAGGCTGATAGTAGCTTTACTTGGGGAGAGTGTATTGAATCGCTGGCTCACTCTCTGGGGATTTAAGATATCTGGTTCTGTTCTTTAGCTGAACCTACCTGGATACCTTGGAGGACAGAACAATTAGGTTGTTTAGACAACTCTTTATTGCCCCTGTTTCTAATGTTACCTGTAATTAATCCTTTGTTTCGTATGCGAATCTTCATGAGTTAGCAAATTATTGTCAATGCATATATTATAAATTGAACCTTGGATGTTCTTCGCAAAACAAAACAGAAAAGGAAAAACAATTGGCAATTTTTAACTGAAAAGTGATTTTGTATTGATTTTGAATTTGCTTGTAAATAGGCGTTTTATGTACAAGAAGCTGACGTCCTAGTAAGAGAACGCCGCCGAACAAAAGAGTTTATACAAATTTTTGTACAAGAAAATAAAACAGCTGTGTGAACTGAATGATCCCACTGGGTTTCAACTCGGCTATTGCCTTTATATCTCCGAGCGTCTCATCACTTGATGACCTTAGTTGAAGATGAAGCTGACTGATCGATGCCGTCTGAACTTGATGTAGATACCGGATTCTGGATGCAAAGTGATCCAATGAGACATAGTATTACGCTTTATCCCTAACTTTTGCCTGGACCGCCCTTTCGGGTTTTCAGTCCACCGGGATACCCATTTTTGCCCAAGCCGCCTTTTCAGGTTTTCGACTTGCCGGGTGTACAGATTTTTTCATTTCATCCCTTCATTTTTCCCGAACCCTTTTGGTTCGCCGGGAAGCCCTAATTTTTGCCTAGGTATGTCAACCTAGCGGGTCTTTTTCATGCGTAGTATCTTTTTACTATGTCTGTATTGGCGGGGTGAGGAAGGTCGTCACCATCCATGTTGGTTAGAATCATGGCTCCTCCTGAGAACACATGTTTAACCACAAATGGCCCTTCGTACGTAGGGGTCCACTTGCCCCTTGGATCACTCTGAGGAAGGATGATTCGCTTGATTACCAGATCCCCAACTTGATATTCCTGTGGTCTGACCTTTTTGTTAAATGCCCTGATCATCCGTTTCTGGTACGTCTGACCATGACAAATAGCAGCAAGTCTCTTTTCATCAATAAGGTTTAGCTGATCAAGTCGTGTCTGGATCCAATCATCTTCGTTCAGATTTGCATCCTTCATTATCCGGAGAGAGGGTATTTGCACTTCGATCGGTAAGACTGCCTCCATACCGTAGACCAAGGAGAAAGGAGTTGCCCCGGTTGACGTCCTGGCTGAGGTACGGTACCCATGTAGAGCGAACGGTAACATCTCGTGCCAATCTTTATAAGTCACTGTCATCTTCTGCACGATTTTCTTAATGTTCTTATTTGCTGCTTCTACAGCCCCATTCATCTTCGGTCTGTAAGGAGAAGAGTTATGGTGCTATATCTTAAACTGCTCGTAGAGCTCAGTGATTATCTTGTTATTAAGATTTGTACCGTTGTCTGTAATAATTCTTTCTGGGACGCCGTACCGACAGATCAGGTTGTGCCGAATGAACCGTGCCACAACCGTCTTGGTTACCGTAGCGTAAGATGCTACTTTAACCCATTTCGTAAAGTAATCAATCGCTACCAGGATGAAGCGATGCCCATTGGACGCTGTGATCGGTGGATCTGGAACTGACTGTTTAACACTGGTTCGCGAAATGTCGCGGAAGCAAGAGTCGCCACCATCTTTTATTTTCTCCAAATGGAAAGGACAAAAGCACAGAAAAATTCCTTAAAGAGATTGCTCTCGGTTCGGGAGGTAGATTATAGAAAGGGAAGGTGTTAGCACCCTTTCTATCCATAGTTATCCATGGGCTCTTAGATACTTGCTCATTGTGTTTTCAAAAATGGTTTGTTTGCTTTTCAACTGTGGGTTTAAAAAAGTTTCTTTGAAAATTCCAGTTCGACTCTTGTATCAGTCCTCAAGAGTGTTTGAAAAATTGCTTTCGAAAGCTTTTTGAAAATGTGTTAGTGTGAAAAGTATTTTTGAATTTGTTTTGAAATTTAGAGCAAGTATCTACGAGAACCTACCTACCCTAAGGAATTCGTCTGTGTAAATGTCCTTTAAAGTAGTGCCATCCCACCATTGAGAGGTAGGTAGCACCACCGTTGGAGGTGTTCGGGTCAATTCGAGGTTCGGGACATGGTGATCACCGGAGCAATAGGAAGACACCTTAGAAGCTACCCTCATGCCAGGTTCCCGGATCATGAGGACTTACTAAGACATCCTCTACTCGACGATCACCTTTCGAGGCAAGGCAACAGTGAGGCGTACCCTAGGGGTGGTGTGTGCGATTTGTGTGTCGTTTTCATTTGCATTTATCTTGTCATGTTATTGGTGTTCTACGCTTGTTTTTATTTTGTCCATACATTCTTTCATGCCTTTGATTAACAGTTAAAAAAGTTGCGGGAAAGTAAAAAAATCTAAGCTATTACAAAAGGCGCGGGTCCACATCGCCAAAAGTTTCTCGAACCCGATTTGACAAAAAATAAATAAACAAAGTAAATAAAGAATTAAAAGTGCGAGCAATTATTTACACGGCTTCGGGAGAGATACATAAATATTTAATCGAAATAAAATAAAAACGCGAATTAATAAGAAGTTAAGAACGAGGGCGTTGGACCATTTTGCAAAATTAAATTACATGATGAAATTAATTAGTTAATTAAAGTTAAAAGAAAGAAAGGACTTGTTTTTGGTGTTTTTTACTATTTTAGGATTTAAATAAAAAAGAATTAATTAACATTAATACTAACCCTAATTCTAATGGCTTTTAATTCATTAAGAAAGATATTGAATTTTAACCTAATTTAAACCTAATTTTTATATGCAATTTTAATTATGAAAATAAAATATTTAATTATTTGATATATTTAGGAAAGAAAAATAAAAAGGATGAAAAATTATTAATTAAACCTATTTCTACATTTTTTAGATTTTTTATTAAAAGAATTAAAATTGCAAACCTAATTTAAAACTAAATTCAATTACATGCAAATTTATTTAAGAAAATACTAAAATAAAAATTATTTATTGTTTTAATTCTTTTCTGATTTTTTATGTGTATTTTTTATATTTATGAAAATATTACATTAATTAATAAAGCAATAATTAAAAGAAAATATAAATAATAAAAAAAATTAAAGAAAGAAAATAAATTGGCAAACCTAGGGGGGTGTCAGTCCCCAATGTGGAGGTGAAATCATGGAAATTCTGGCCCAATAACCTTGGTCCGTTTGACCTTTTCCAGATAGCGTGCTGCAGCATTGACCATGTTTATGGTGTTTATCAATTCTGAGCCCTTGATTTGATTCCAATATGCACGTGGATGGTCTGATGAGGAGGTGTATCATGGTCTTCAGTAAGCGAAATTGCATGTGATGGTTAATTGAAAAATAACATTGAAATTATTGAAGACCTGGGGCTCGAACCCAGGTCACGTGTGTTGCCAGCTCGTATGCCTTGCCACTGAACCAGATGCGCGTGTTTGATTAATAAACAACTGATAAATATTATAAAAGAAACACAAAAATGTTAGTGGGTCTGCGCGCGAATTTTTGAATCAGCCTATCACCGTTTGCCACGATATCGTCTTCTCCACATTCCTGAAACACAAATACATTAAGCCACGGTTTTTCATGTGTTCTCCTAGGCCAGTTTTGGGAAAATAACGATTAGGCCTAGGACACTCATAAATTAGGCGCGAGGGTATGTTTGAGATCGTCCAGACGCGCTGAGTTGAATGGTGGTGGTCTTGAGGGCCAATTTTTCCTCATTCAAAAACCCCTAATCCAAGGTCTTATAAACCCTAGAAAACGATAATGGTGAAATCGTCTACAGCTTGCAAAAACTCAATTAAACGCATGGGTTAGCTTTAGAATCATACCAGGAACATGAATCAATAATTAAAATGTCATGAAAATGCATAGATTTGAAAACACGATTATGAATTTTTCATGAGATATTTCAAGTTCTGTATACCAATTCCTTAAGCTTTGATGAATGTTCTTGATTGGGACACGTTCAATGGACCTTCAGCAAGCCAATGGAACAAAAATTATGTCTTGAATCGCCCTGGAAGTGAGTTTTTAGAATTGAGTTTTTAGAGAAAAATTTCAAGTTTGATAATGGCTTTTCTGAGCAGCTGCGTGTGTATTATGATTAGGGTTGTGTTGAGGCTTTTGTATTGAGTCAATTAGGGTTGAAAAACTGATCAAAATCTCTTGCAATAATGGTTTTTGGAAATTTGATTTTCAAGATCTTTAACCAAATATTTTCCATGTGTTTTTTGTTCTCAATCATGCCAATCAATCCAAATCTTTCCTTATTTGCATATGCACGAAATCTTGAGGATAAAACATGTACAAAAAGATTGGAAAACTTAGGTTAGCATTTTTCATACATTTATTTTGATTTAAATGAATTATTATAAATAAAAATTCAAATAAATAAATAAAAAGTGAATAAAGACTTCCCTTTGGGCCAAGTAGTCGTGCATATGTCATGGATGATGAATTATGGAAGAAAAATGGGCCCATTAGCAATTTTAGGTCATTTGAATCAATGTTGACTTTTCAAAATATCCAAAAATTTCCCAACTTCCACAAGGCATAACTTGCTCAATTTTTAAGCTTTTCTCATGTTCTTGGACATTTTGGAAAGGACTTTGAGTCCTCTAACCAATGCCTTTGGTCCCATGTCATTTTGATTTACCAATCTCAAGTTTTGGCCTTTGACTTAAAGTCCCTTTTTGTTGACTTTTGAAGATGACCTATAATGTTGAAATTGATAACTTTTTGTGAGAGCATTTCTTGGACTTGAAGTATGAAGATGAGTTGTAGGAAATGTCTTTCTCTTCAAAATGAGCTTTGGATGGAATTTTTCTGATAATCCATGTGAAAGTTATGCCCTGGTCAATTTCAGTTGACTTTTTCAGCTGTCCAAATAAGAAAACTTTTGCATCTTGATGATTTCTGAGCCAAATTTTGAGAATCATGATCAAGAATTGATCAAATTATGTTTGTGGCTTCAAAATGATATGTTGACCAAAAATTTGAACTTTTGACTGTCAAATGACCATTTTGCCCCTACAGTTGACTGTAGTGCAATTTAGGGTTTTGACTGTGCAATTTTGTGCTGAATGTCTTGAAACTTGATATGAGGATGCTTGACCATGTTTATAGGCATGTGAGACTTGATTGGACCATTGAAAACTTCTTTTTCTTGAGCAAAACCAAAACCCTAATCTTGACTGCTTAGGAGGCTCTTGCACTGTGCAACCCTTGGGGAATTTTGAAGCTTGACTTTGCAAATTCTTGAAGAATATGGGAGGGCAAATTTTGGGGTACAACAGACGCTGTAGGTTTAATCTCACCGATCATATCTATTCCCCACATTGCAAACGGCCAAGGCGCAGTCAGAACATTTAGAGGAACTGGAGGAACGTGCACCTTGTCTGCGTAAATCTGGCATTTGTGGCATGTCCGAGAGTGTTGGTAGCAGTCAGCTTCCATTGTGGACCAGAAATACCCTGCCCGAAGGATCTTCTTTGCCATAGTGTGTCCACTGGAATGTGTTCCGAAGGTCCCTTCATGTAGCTCTTCCATGATCCTTTCTGCTTCAGTCTTATCCACACAACGCAGTAAGGTCGAATCATGGTTTCTCTTGTACAGGATGCCGTTGCTAAGGAAGAACTTTGCTGCGAACCTCCTCAGAAACTTCTTATCATTGACAGACGCACCTTCAGGGTATTCCTGAGCTTCCAGATATCTCTTCACCTCATGGTACCAAGGCTTCTCAGTCACCAATTCAGTCTCGAGATCACAACAGTATGCCGGTTCGTCCAGTTTCCAGATGATGATCCGGGGAGCCTCATTATCCCATTTGACCTTGAACATAGAAGACATTGTAGCTAACGCGTCCGCCAGCTGATTCTCCTCTCTCGGAAAGTGTTCGAAGGTTATCTCTGTGAAGTGGGGGATCAAGGTCAACACACATTCTCTGTAAGGAATAAGATTCGGACGTTTCGTATCCCACTCTCCTTTGATCTGATTGATCACGAGAGCGGAATCTCCGAAGACACTCAGAAACTTGATCCTTAGGTCGATCGCAGCTTGAAGACCCATGATGCATGCCTCATACTCTGCCATGTTGTTGGTACAGTTGAAACATAGCCGGGCAGTGAGCGGAGTATGAGTGCCTTGAGGGGATATGATTATAGCGCCGATGTCGTTACCCAAAGCATTGGAGGCTCCGTCAAAGTGCATAGACCATCGGGATCCTTCCTCAGGTCCTTCATCCGGTCCAGGTACTTCACAATCAGTCACGATCATGATGCTCTCGTCTGGAAACTCGAAGTTCATTGATTGATAGTCGTCTACTGCCTGATGTGCCAAGTGGTCTGCCAATACACTTCCTTTGATGGCTTTCTGGGTTGTGTACTGAATGTCATATTCTGTCAAGATCATTTGCCATCTTGCTATTCTCCCAGACAGAGCAGGCTTTTCAAATATGTACTTTATAGGATCCATCTTTGAGATCAACAAGGTAGTGTGAGTCAGCATATACTATCTCAGCCGGCGAGCAGCCCATACCAAAGCGCAACAAGTTTTCTCAAGCAGTGAGTATCGGGTCTCACAGTCGGTAAACTTTTTGCTAAGGTAATAAATGGCATGCTCTTTTCGTCCAGACTCGTCATGCTGCCCCAGCACACACCCCATTGAGTTGTCAAGTACTGTTAGGTATAATATCAGAGGTCTCCCTTCAACCGGTGGCATAAGGATGGGTGGTTCTTGGAGATACTCCTTGATTCTGTCAAAAGCAGCCTGACATTCATCATTCCAACGTACTACCTGATCTTTCTTCAGCAGCTTGAAGATTGGCTCACAGGTAGCAGTTAGGTGCGAGATGAACCGAGCAATGTAATTCAGGCGTCCTAGAAAGCCTCTGACCTCTTTCTCTGTTTTAGGAACTGGCATCTCTTGAATAGCTTTGACCTTGGCAGGGTCCACTTGAATACCCTTATCACTTACAACGAAGCCTAACAACTTTCCAGATCTTACCCCGAAGGTGCACTTGTTCGGATTCAACCTCAGCTTGTACAACTTCAGATGGTCAAACAATTTATGCAGATGATCTAGGTGCTCTTCCTCAGTCTGGGACCTTGCGATCATGTCGTCAACATACACTTCTATCTCATGATGGATCATGTCATGAAATAAAGCAACCATGGCACGTTGGTAGGTTGCCCCAGCGTTCTTCAGTCCAAAAGGCATGACCTTGTAGCAGAAGGTGCCCCAATGAGTAACAAAGGTAGTTTTTTCCATGTCTTCAGGTGCCATCTTGATCTGATTGTAACCTGAAAAACCATCCATGAAAGAGAACACCTTATGCTGAGTAGTATTATCAACAAGGACATCAATGTGAGGTAGAGGGAAGTCATCTTTGGGGCTGGCCCTGTTCAGATCCCTGTAGTCGACGCACATTCTGACCTTACCATCCTTCTTTGGTACCGGCACCACTTTAGCAACCCACTGAGGGTAAGAAGTCACTGCAAGGAACCCAGCATTAAACTGTTTCATAACCTCGGCTTTAATCTTCTCTGACATCTCTGGACGCATACGACGGACCTTTTGCTTAACTGGAGGGCAGTCTTCCTTAGTAGGCAAATGATGGACCACAATATCGGTATCCAACCCGGGCATGTCTTCATAGGACCAGGCAAAGATCTCCATATAATCATGTAGCATCTTAGTCAACCGTTGCTTCACGCTGAGCTCTAGGTTGGCACCAATCTTCACCTCCTTTCTATCTGCCTCAGTACCCAGATTTATTATTTCCACTGGCTCTTCATGTGGTTGAATTGCCCTCTCTTCCTGGAGTAACAGTCTTGCAAGCTCTCCAGACACTTCGCAATCATCTTCGCCTTCGTCTTCGGCTAAGTTGATCGGATTTTCGAAGTCATAACTGGCAGTAGAAGAGTCGTTACCAATGAGATCCAGAGTGGATTGGAACCTGTATGAGTGAGTGTGTGTAAATACAGCTGTTTTGAAATATATAAAGGAAGGATAGAAAGAAAAGGAGCATAAGATTTGAAATGCAAGAAAACGTCAAAGATCTTTATTCATGATATATGAAATGACAATTTATATGCCCTCACAAACGAAGCCATCGGTGCCTCGGGTAAGACACCGGGCCATAGAGTTTTAATTTATTGTTTATTACAAATAACAAAACAAAGAAGTTTATTACTGCGTAACAAAAGTAACAGGAGTATGGTCTTTAGCAATCCAATTGGTCAATCCGCCATCAGTTGTCGGGTAGATCCAGCTATTAAACTCAGCTTCATCCACTTCATTATCCTCCCTAACAGCATTCACTCCTGGATTGGTAATGAGCACAGGAGGTCTTCTGGTCTTTGCCTTCCGCATAGCTTTCTGTCCCTCTGCAGTAAAACCCAGTCCGAACTTATCAGTTTTCTGTGTAAAATCAGGAAGCCTGCCCCAATTAGCACATTCACCTTTCTGAATCACATCCCGGGCATCCTTTAGGGAAGCCATCTTCAAAGGAACATCCTCTTCGACCGCTGTTTCTGCTGCTGCAATTGGAAGTACCTCTTCGAAATGTTGAAAGGGGGTTTCAATAAACTCCCCGTCCATCTCAATATACCTGAAGGAATTCAAATGGCTCACCATATACTCCTCTTCTCCCTGCACAGTGACGTTCTTCCCTCTGACAGGATATTTTAGCTTCTGGTGCAATGTAGAGGTCATTGCCCCAGCTTTGTGGATCCAAGGTCGACCCAGTAGACAAGAATAAGATGGACGGATATCCATCACATAGAAAGTAGAGTCGAACACTTGAGAACCCACACGAATAGGAATATCAACCTCTCCATGAACCATCCTCTTGGAACCGTCAAAGGCTCTGACGATGATATTACTAGGTTTCAGCTCCAGGCCTTCACAATCCAAACGGTCCAAGGCCTTCTTGGGTAGCACATTTAAGGAAGAACCGGTGTCCACCAACACGTGCGCCAGAGTAGTGCCCCTGCATTCAATAGAGACATGCAGGGCATCATTGTGGTCTCTTCCCTTGGCAGTAAGGTCAACATCCGAGAAACCCAAGCCATTGTCCGCTGTCAGATTTGCTACGCAATCAGTAAACTGGACTGCAGATGTCTCTTGTGGCACATGGGCCGTCTTGAGAAATGAAATTAAGGCCTTGGCATGGGCCTCTGAGCACAGGAGCAAGGAGAGCATGGAGATCTTGGAGGGCGTATGCCCCAGCTACTCGACAACATTAAAGTCACTCTTCTTGATTATTTTTAGAATTTCCTCCATCTCTTGTTGGGAGGCCTCAGCATTTACAGGTCTTGGTGCCTCCATCCGGGCAGGCTCATCTTCAATCTCTTTGCCCCGAGCATTAGATGACTCGGTAGCAGGGGAAACAACTTGATCAGAAATAGGAACATGTACACTTGCAGGTGTTATAAGGAGGGGTCTTTGAATGGCGGGCGGTGCAATGTCAGGCGAGAAGAGCCTGCCACTGCGGGTAACCTTTGTTGGACCAGTGATATTGCTGATACTGGTGCCAGTGTTGAACTCTTGCTTAATTCCATTCACATACACGTCTGCCCCATAGTGCCAGGGGACAGCTTTATCAGATTCATAGGGGAGAGGCCCCGGAACAGTAATAACAACAGGTGCGACAATCATGATTTGAACAGGCTTCCTTGGGAGAGCCCTGATTGGATTATTGAAGATTGTAACAACAGAAACTTCTTCTACCGGAACCAACTGAACAGCGAACTTCTTAAACAGAATCTCTTTGCTGTCCATTAGGCTTTGGACGCCCAACTTCAGCAAAGGACAACCAGAGAGAGAAACAGCACAGAAAAGACAACCCTCACTGCAACCCAGAAATAAACCGGCCAGCAGTAGGTTCCTCTTGATAGTCATTAAGGGAGTAGCTACATCATTCACAGAAACGGCGTATACATCTTCGTCAACAACATTTACTCCATGCTGGGGCATAGGAGCAGTCACCACATTCGGCCTCTCAGGCGCTTCAAATTGTATCTCTTTTGCATCGATAAGGTCTTGCACCTTATTTCTTAAGGCCCAACAGTCATCAGTGCGGGCTATCGGAGTGATAAACACAGCGGGCATTTGGGTTGTATTTAGGGGAGGCAGTGTTCACAACTTTTGGGGCCTCTCTGGCAGTTACTAAGTTGGTGGACAGCAACTGCGGCAAGATCTGCGATAGGGTCATACTCAAGCGGGTAAACTCTCTCCGGGGTCTTTCAGCCCTTTGAGGATTGTTTTGCCGAGGAGCGGCAGCAGGCTTAGCAATCATCACCGCGTTGACAGATTGGCGGCACTCAGGTTTCTCTTGTCTTCTAGACCCGTATACAGCACTGGCCTATTTCTTGAAGGGCTTGTTCTCAGAACTTGACGATGCACCCTTCTGAATTTTACCAGACTTCATCCCAGCCTCAATTCTCTCTCCAGTCAGAATAAGATCAGTAAACCCTGCAGACGAGTTACCGATAAGATGGTTGAAAAATGGCCCAGATAGGGTCCCCAAGAACATGTCTACCAACTCCCGGTCAGTCAACGGAGGCTGCACCCTGCCAGCCAGATCCCTCCACTTCTGTGCGTACTCCTTAAAACCTTCGCTTGAACCTAGCGACATACCCTGGAGTTGGGTACGTGTAGGGGCAAGGTCGGCATTATATTGATACTGCTTATAGAAAGCAGTAGCCAACTCCTCCCAGTTACGAACCTTGGTCCCATCCAGCTGATAGAACAATTCGAGATGAGTCCCTGAAAGACTCTCCTGGAAGAAGTGGATCCACAAGTTCTTGTCCACTGAGTACTGTTGAATCTTCCGCACATAAGACCTGAGGTGTAGCTTGGGACAAGACGCCCCGTCATACTTGGTAAAGGATGGTGCTTTGAACTTATGAGGAATGATCACACCAGTAGACAAACCCAAGTCTCCAAAATCTAACCCAGGCACTTGTTGGATCTCCATTGCATTCAGTCTGTCCTCCAACTGCTTGTATTTGTCTTCTGCAGGAGGATACTGTTCCTCATCAAAATCAGTCTCGTTGTCGGAGACTACCGGACTAGGACCTTTTCCCTCTTGGGGGGTACCCTTGCCTATAGAAGAACCATCCTCTTCATTCTGTAGAGTGTTGCCAAACCTTCGGCCCGAGTTAAAAAGAACAATTCTCCTCTTCTTCTTCTTCTCCTTCTTCAGGAGCAGAGCCTTCAGCTCTTCTTGGCCCTGAGCCAAACCCATGATTAGTTCCTGAAATTGCGCATTCTGCGCCTGAAGAGCCTTGATGGACATCTCAGTTGATGATGAGTCAGGATTCATGATGCAGAAATAAACAGCGAAGAACAGTAAGCAACCTGAAAAGAAGAAAAACCTGCTATGCATATGATGAATGGAATGCGTATGATTTATGTTTTCAAAGACAATCGGGAATCAACTTTGTAAACAAAAAAGGAACACACTTCATTAGATTCAACCTTGAAACTTAAATTATTCAACAGGTTGCCCTTAGGCGTTACATGAAAGGAAATACTGAAAAGGGAAATAAAATTGTAAAAGAACATCCAGAGCTCCTTATTGATCCCATGGTCTCCTCTTCTCAGTACGGATGTAAGCATTCAGAGCTCGCTCATTCTCCAACTGCTTTGTCAGCTTCTGGATCTCCAATTCCTGCTCGTTGAACTTTTCCCGGTAAGAATCCCGCTCTTCTCGCAGTTGCGACCAAGACCTCTTTAATGTCTCATAATCAGTAGGTATCTGAGGAGGGAGGACAGTTGGAGGAACCCCATCTTTATCAGGACACTTAAGAATGACGGGTCTGACAGCTTCGTACGGCATACCTAACCTCTGAGCACGGATGCGAACCCATTTATAGTAAGCTTCCATAGGTAAAGAAGTCTTTGGCCCTAACTCTTGTGGGTCAGCTTTATGAACTTTGTCCCAAGCCTTGATGAACCTACGACGCAGCTCGTCACTATCCACCTGAAACTCAAAACTGATGTGAGGCACCAACATCTCATGGGGGCCTGCTCTTCTGGCTCTTCCAAACTGACGGAGCGCTAGACATGGATTGTAAGAGATTCCTCCTTGGGTACCAATCAGAGGAACATTAGGGTATTCCCCGCATCGATCAATAATAGCTATCTCATCCAAACCTCTGCAAGTCCAAATGATGTATTTATCGGTGAGAGACATTAACCTGTGAGCCCAACCTCTTCCTTCTTGGTTCTTCATCACGAACTTAGGGAGGTGCGAAATAAACCACCTCACCAACAAAGGGATACAACACCACAGGGTTCCTCGTCTTCGGGTAGTACGAGCATGAAGTTGTTGTAGGATGTCACCCAAGAGAGTGGGTACAGGGTTCTGAGACATAAAGATCCTTATGGCAGTGACATTGATGAAGTTGTCAGGATTAGGAAACAAGACCAGCCCATAGATTAAGAGAGCTAGGATATCTTCATATTCCCTAAAGTCCAGGTCATTCCAGAAACTGTTAGCTTTACCAATCAGAAACTTGGCCAAGAAACCTTTAACTCCGCTTCTAGTCACCCAGTTGTCCATTACTTCTTGATGTGTCAAGGGAAGAGCTGCAGCAACCTCCTCAAGCCTGAGGGTCTTTTCCCAACCAGTAAAGGGAGTCTGATCCAAGATAGGGATACCAAGCAAGTCAGAGAACTCTTCCAGGGTAGGGACCAGCTGGAAGTCTTGAAAGGTGAAGCATTGGTACAGAGGGTCATAGAACTGAGTCAGAACACTCATCAACTGTTGATCCCGCTTTGCAGTGACTAAACTGAGAAGAGAGCCATGCCTCTGAATGAAGGAAGTGGTATTTGGAATTCTGCTAACCAACTCTTCAAGCAACTCAGGTGAGTGAACAAAGTTGAACCGGATAGTATTCCTTCGCACAGGCATCATGGTGTCCTACAAAACAGAGCAAAGGTGAAACCCTTTTGTCTTTGAAATGGTCAGTCCTTGTGCAGGATGCATGCAATGCTCATGATGTTATGATGTTATGATAAAGCACACCACAAATAGATACAAAGGCAAACATGATAAGGCACACAAGTCACACAAGACAAGCCCTTAAAGTTTAGGCCAGCATGAGGTCTAGGTATTACCCTATTTCAGTTTGTTGGTTCATACCTGTCCTATCAAAGTAACCGGGTTCTTAGAGGATCCCAATATCATTGACTACCCTCAATCGGTCATAACTCCAGCATCACAATCTTTTCTTGCGGCCAGAACCATCACGAGAGTTTAGCCTCAATGGGCGTAGCATACTGCTACTGTTCTAATGGCCAAGTTGGGTCATTTAAGGTTCTAAGGTTGTTGGTGCTTAATGACTCCTCAGAAGACCCATATTCTCCTCATTGCAACACAAGGGATATCGGTACAGACCAAGGTGCCACACCAACGTAGCCACTATTTCACCCGTGTTGGTCTACGCCGGACAGGTCCCTCACAGCTTATGCTACCTAAACAGGATATCCCCAGATCCGGGTTAGGATCTATGTAACTCCCATGCAACCCACAAATTTAAAGCAGACAAGTCAATACAATTGAAAACACAGTTATGAACTAAACCCTAAGGTACACCTCACTTTATAAGAATTCCCCAGCAGAGTCGCCAGTTCTGTGATCGGTGGATCTGGAACTGACTGTTTAACGCTGGTTCGCGAAATGTCACGGAAGCAAGAGTCGCCACCGTCTTTTATTTTCTCCAAATGGAAAGGACAAAAGCACAGAAAAATTCCTTAAAGAGATTGCTCTCGGTTCGGGAGGTAGATTATAGAAAGGGAAGGTATTAGCACCCTTTCTATCCATGGTTATCCATGGGCTCTTAGATACTTGCTCATTATGTTTTCAAAAATGGTTTGTTTGCTTTTCAATGTGGGTTTTAAAAAAGTTTCTTTTGAAAATTCCAGTTCGACTCTTGTATCGGTCCTCAAGAGTGTTTGAAAAATTGCTTTCGAAAGCTTTTTGAAAAGGTGTCGGTGTGAAAAGTATTTTTGATTTGTTTTGAAATTTAGAGCAAGTATCTAGAGTCGTCTACCTACCCTAAGGAATTCGTCTGTGTAAATGTCCTTAAAGTAATGCCATCCCACCATTGAGAGGTAGGTAGCACCACCGTTGGAGGTGTTCGGGTCAATTCGAGGTTCGGGACATGGTGATCACCAGAGCAATAGGAAGACACCTTAGAAGCTACCCTCATGCCAGGTTCCCGGATCATGAGGACTTACTAAGACATCCTCTACTCGACGATCACCTTTCGAGGCAAGGCGACAGTGAGGCGTACCCTAGGGGTGGTGTGTGATTTGTGTGTCAGATTCATTTATTTTTGTCTTGTCATGTATGGGTGATCTACGCTTTTGTTTTTATTTTGTCATTCATTCTTGCATGCCATTGTTAACAGTTAAGAAATTGCGAGAAATATAAAGTTGCTAAACTATTACAAAGGCGCGGGTCCACATCGCCAAATTAAAATCCAGGACCCGATTTGACAGAAAATAAAGAAATAAAGTAAAGTGCGAAAGATAAATATTTACACGGCTTTGGGAGAATTACATTAATATTTAAAAGAAAAGAAATAAATGCGCGAATTGGATTAAAATTGGAAGCGAGGGCGTTGGACCCTTTTTAATGAAATTAAAATAAGATTAAAAAATTAATTAAATTAAAGAAAAAAAGAAAAGATTTTTGAGGTTTTTTTGTATTTATGAATTTTTATGATAGAATTAAATGAAATTAAAATATTAATTAACCCTAATTCTAGTTTTTTTTATTTATTAAGAAAAGCATTAAACTTTAACCTAAGATTAAACCTAATTAATTAATTGCAAGTATTTACAAAAATAATAATTAATAATTAATAATTAATATAAAAAAAGAAAAAGAATGAAAAATACTTAAAACCCTAATTCTACACTTTTTTAAGTTTATTATGAAAAATATTTGAATTAAACCTAAATTTAAAAAGCTAAATTAAATTAATGAGATATATTTACAAAAATATTAGTTAAATAAAATATGTTTTTGATTTTTATGACTTTCTGATTTTTATATTATTTTTGTATTTTATTAAAATAAATTAAATTAAATAATTAAAAAAGAAACAATTGACACAAATAAAATAAAAAAAGGAATTGAATTGCAAAACCTTAGGGGGTTTTGTCCCCAATTGGAGGTACCATTAGCATTGTTGGCCCAAGGTTTTAAGGCTTTATTTGACTTTCTCAGGAAGCATATGGCATGTTTGACCAACGTCCAGGGTGTTCTCCAAATCTGGGCCTTTAGATTGGTATCAATAAGCGCGTGGCACGCCTGGAGGAGGGACGTATGGTGGTCTTCAGAGAGCCAGCTGCATAGAATGACATTAAGAAAAATATTATGGAAAGGGAGGGGGACCTGGGGTTCGAACCCAGGTCCTAGAGATTACCAATGCACATGCCTACCACTGGAGCTCTTCACGCGTTTTGTTTATTATATGGCCAATGAATAATATGATATAAAAGGGGTCAGTGATGCAAAATTAACAAAAAGCGCGCGTTGATTTCAAATTAGCCAATCATAGCTTGCCACAGGGTCGTCTTCTTCATTGTTCCTGAAATAAAAAGATTTAACGGGGGTTTTGAACCCCCCCAAAATACACCTTTTTCCAAAATAGCGATTAGGCTATGGTGCTTCATAAATTGGGCGCGACCCCATCATTGAATTCGTCTGAGTGTCCTGATTTTGACCATGGTATCAAGGTGTTCTAATTTTACAGCATTCATAAACGCCCAATTTAAAACTTGAAGAACCCTAACCATCTTCCATGGTGATTCTTCATACAATGCATAAAAATTCAATTAAATCATCTCGTTAGCTTTAGAATGCTTATATTAGTGTAAATCAGTAAAGAAAACACATGAAAAATGCATGTAATTCAATATGCGATTATAAATATATTTCTGAAAAGTGGGACATGCTTCTACCGTTTCTTGGTGTTAGAGCTTATGATTTTGATTCAGACTCCTTCCTTGAAGCTTCAGGAACACAATAGGATGATTATTTGGCCTTGAATCGCACTGGAAGGTGGTTTTCAGTATTTGAGTTTTCCACAAAAAATGCAAAAGTGTTTCTTGAATTCTGGCGCAGCTCAGAGGTTCTGAGCACTAGGGTTTGTATGTATATATATGTGTGAGTGTTTTAGGTCAACAAAATAAGCCAAATATCCATGGAATCAATGCTTTTGATTTTGTGATTTTGCATAATCTTTTCAAATCTTTTTTCATGCAAATTTGATACAAATCATGTTCAATTACCTTGATTCTTTCCAAATCTGATCATGCACGAAATATTGAGTGTATTTCATGCATAAAAAGATTTAAAAACTTAGGTTTGGTATTTTTCATATATTTTAATTAATTAAATGAATTATTAGCAATTAAAAATTCAAATAAATAAATAAAAATGATGAAAAACTTCCCTCTGGGCCAAATGGTCGTGCACATGCTTTGGATGATGAATCTTGGAAGAAAAAGAGGCCCATTAGCAATTTTAAGGCATTTGAAGCAAAGTTGCCTTTTCAAAATACCCAAAAATTTCCCAACTTCCACAAGGCATATCTTGCTCAATTTTTAATCTTTGCTCATGTTCTTGGACATTTTGGAAAGGTCTTGAAGTCCTCTAACCAATGTCTTTGATCACATGTCATTTTGATTTACCAATCTCAAGTTATGGCCTTTGACTTAAAGTCCCTTTTTGTTGACTTTTGAAAATGACCTATAATGTTGAAATTGATAACTTTTTGTGAGAGCATTTATTGGATTTGAAGTGTGAAGATGAGTTGTAGGAAATGTGACTCTCTTTAAAATGAGTTTTGGATGGAATTTTTCTGATAATCCATGTGGACGTTATGCCTTGGTCAAGTTACAGTTGACTTTTTTCAACTGTCCAAATATGGAAACTTTTGCATCTTGAGACTTTTTGAGCCAAGCTTTGAGAATCATGATCAAGCATTGATCAAATGATGTTTATGGCTTCAAAATGAGATGTTTGATAAAAAATTTGAACTTTTGGCTGTCAAATGACCATTTTGCCCCTACAGTTGACTGTAGTGCAATTAGGGTTTTTGACTGTGCAATTTTGTGCTGTAAGTCTTGAAACTTGGCATGAGGATGCTTGACCATATTTATAGGCATGTGGGACTTGATTGGACCCTTGGGAACTTCATTTTCTTTGTCAGAACCAAAACCCTAATTTTGACTGTTAGGAGGCCCTTGAACTGTGCAACCCTTGGGGAATTTTGAAGCATGCTCTTTGCAAATCTTGAAGAATATGGGAGGGAAAATTTTGGGGTACAACACCCCCTAAGCATGTAAAAATGAGGGATGTAAATAAACAAAAATTACAAGGGGGTAATATTTGCACCTAGGGGGCAAAAGACTTAGAATTTTAACATTTCAAGGGATGTATTAAAAAAAATTTTAAAAGGAGGGGGGGTAAATGACTATTAATACTTTAAATTATATGTGACACATATTTGACACTTCTTAATGACGAGTTCAAAGAACTGACGCTTACGGCTATTGAGACATTGTTACAAAATAACAACAAAAGTTTGAATGACTACAAGCCAATGCCATATCCAAAAGATTACGTGGTCTCCTTTATAGGAAATAGGATAATTTTTTATGAGGGTCAATATGATCTGATATATCAACAACAAGTTTTTTTTTTTAATTTGTACCCTTATCTTACAGGTATTATGACTCATCTTTTAAATTTACTTTCAATGTTTAATTTTATCATCATACTCACAATTATGGGTAACTTATCTTATTTGTAGATGAGCAAAGAGACGTTTTTGAAGAAGTTATGGATGCAGTAGAAAAGCAAACAGGCATGGTATTTTTTTATATAGCTATGATGGTACTTGTAAGACTTTTATATAGAACACTTTATCAGAAACACTTAGTTCTAAGAAAAAAATTATCCCGCCTGTTGCCTCAAGTGGGACTGCAAGTTTGTTGTTACTAGATGAAAGAACAACTCATTCTAGATTTAAGATAACAGTCCCTACTTTAGAAACATCTATCTGCAACATTAATAAAAAAAATGATCTTGTTGAGCTTCTAAAAATCACTAATATAATCATATGTGATGAGGCTCCTATGGCTAACAGGTTCTTCCTTAAATCTCTTGACAAATCCTTAAAAGATATTATGTCTGAAACTACAAATGGTTCTGATAAAATTTTTGGAGGTAAGGTTGTTATTTTTGGTGGTGACTTTAGACAAATTCTCTCCATTGTACCAAAAGGTACTAGATATGATATTATCCATGCTACCATCAATTCTTCTGATATTTGGGATCACTGTAAAGTCCTCAAGCTTACAAAGAACATGCGCTTGCAAAGTGGTGCACCCACTTCTACAATAGAAGAAATTAGGGGATTTTCTGAGTGGATTTTACAAATTGGAGACGGGACCATGTGTGAGCCAAATGATGGTTATGCTGATATCGTTATTCCAGAAGAGTTTTTAATTTCAAAATTTTTAGATCTTATTAAGGAAATTGTAGATGATACATACCCTGATCTGATTCATAACTATCTTGATTCTAATTATCTGTAAAGTCGTGCAATTTTAGCTTCAACAATTGAAGTAGTTGATGATATCAACCAATATATCACAAACCTTCTTCTAGGTATTCAAATCGCAAATTTAATTACTTATATATGTTAATGCTAACTACATTATGTAATACTTTTTTCTCATTACATATATTTTACAATTATTGTAGGAGATGAGAAAGAATACTTTTGTAGTGATTCTATAGATAAATCTGATGCTACTAACTTTGATGCATATCATGTCACACCTGAGTTCTTTAATGCTCTAAAGACTTCTAGATTTCCTATTCATTCAATCAAGTTGAAAGTTGGGGAAACTATCATGTTGATGCGCAACCTAGACCAATCTGAAGGATTATGCAATGATACACGACTAACTATCACAAGACTTGCTAATCATGTCATTGAAGCAAAGATCATCTCTAGGAAAAATATTGGTAACATTATTTATATTCCTAGAATGTCTTTTTCTCCATCACAATCACCATGGCCATTTAAATTGGTGAGACGATAATTTCCTATAATTGTTTCATTTGCCATGATAATTAATAAATCTCAGGAGCAATCACTAGACCATGTTGGTTTATATTTACCAAAAGAAATTTTTAGTCATGGTCAATTTTATGTGGCTATATCTAGAGTCAAATCCAAAAAGGGTCTTAGGATTCTTATATATGACAAAGATAAAAACTCTATGAGTAATACCACAAATGTCGTATTCAAAGAATTTTTCCAAAATATTTAAAAGGTTCGTATTTAATAGCTATATATTTGCATAGATTACATAATATCGTTTGTATTTCTAATATCATAACGAATATTTATATTTTCTTTTGTTCTTCATGTCCAACCTTTTAATACTTTTTGAAGATTGATGTTACAACTCTATGTTTTTTCATAATACTTTGTAACCCATCTTGTACTTTGTTTCTTATTTTGCTACTATATTAGTGTTATGACACCACTACTCATTCTTGTGTTATGTCATTTACACATTATTTGTTGTCATTTGTGAATGACGTGGATAATACTTACAGATTCTACGGTATGTAGAGAATTTTCTTTTAATTCTTTGTTGCTACTTTGTAAGTAATAGGATATTAACATTCGTTGATGTGGTTTGACATTAACAAATATTTTATTGTTGTTTCTTTTATGCTTATCTTGATAGAATATTAAATTCTATTTATTTTTATTAGTATTGGAGGTCATTATCACAATTCAATTACCCTTGTAAGAGCACGGGTCCCGCACGAATTTCTTACTAGTTTTGACTAAAAAAATGAAAAAATTTAGTTAAATGTTAATAACTTTTTAATTATGTTATTTTTTACAAGGCTTACATAAAAGAAAGAAGGACAAATTTACAATATTAAAAATGTTATTGCAGCTTGTGAGTTTATTTATACCTATACCTATAGGTAAGGAAATAGTTAGTTTTAGTTTAATAATTATTTAAAATTCTGAGTTTTCTTATGGAATTTAAAATTTTTTCTCTGCCGACAATGGCATTAACATCCTTAACCCACCAAAAAATTGTTTGACATTTCAAGATCTCCTAAATTGTCCTTATGAGACAATTTGATTGGTAATGCTCAAGTCATTATTGCCCGAGAAAAATAAGACATGATTGCTACTAATAAAGTTTGCGTCGACTTTGAAAATGGAAACAACCTTCTTCTTAAAGTTCACTTGAAGGCAAATGTTTTCAAAGACATGTGTAGCCTCTGGATTGATATTGTCGAGGTCAAACTTTTAGGCAAAAGTATTGGCTACCACACTATGAAGGACCGCCTCCAAAGAATATGGAAACTACAATGAGGGATTGAAATCATGGATAATGATAATGTTTTTTTTTTCTTTTCTTTTTGTTAATTTCGCCCATGTTACGGAAAAATAACATGTTATTTTGGATAGTCCTTGGATGATCTTTGTTCATTACCTTGCCGCCTCCTATTGGACACCATAATTTTCTTCTCCTAACATGGACTAAATTTGCTTCTCCCAAAAGTTGGAAAGAACTATAGTTTGAGTTCGTTTTCTAGGATTAAATTTGGTTTATTATGATGAAAACTTCCGATTAAAGTTGTTAATAATATCTTTAAAGTCGAGCGTGAAGATTTGCTAGAATCTATATTGAAGTGGATTTCACCCTTTCTGTAGTTGAAAAAATTTGGATCAATGGTCACGTGTATAAAATCTAATATGAAAGCCTTCATATTATTTGCACTTCTCGTGGATGTTATGGTTACCTCATTCGCAATTGTAGTAAACAATTGGAACAAAAGTGGATTAAGATCCTTACCAGATACCCCAAAACCATGAAAATGAAATCACTAGCAATTTTGGAACATCTATGGATGCCCACATGCCTCACACGCGCTCTGAAAGTGGAAAAATCTTTTCACGCACTTGCGACAACGTTCTAAAAGTGGAAAAGCATCTTATGTGGATCTCACCTGCTCTATAATCACAGTAGAATCATTCAATGCTTCGTTGAGAACTTTTAATACTACATCATTGTCAGTCATCACCAGCCAATAAAATCAGTGACAAGTCTCTACTGCATTAATTCCTCAATCATCCATTATTAATAACAATTAATCATCCATTATTACCAGCCATAATTTCGAAAACAACAATCAATCAGCCATCAACTCCAATCGATAAGACCCTTTACGAACCTTAATATACCTTCAATCATTAAATCCAAAAGACCCATCACTTTCAATAATCGATTTGAAATTTGGCATATTTAATCGAGAGACTTGTAGCGACTGGTTTTTGAATCAGAGTCGCCACTATTAGTTTTTATCCTACGGAAGCGAATCTAACAGAAAACCCTAATTCGCAGACAGAGATTCTAGGTTTCAGACTTCTTTAGACGAAAGGAAGGTGTTAGACACCTTTCATCTACCTTGTTCACAAGGATATTAGGTTTTAGGTTTGAGTTGGGGAAGCAAGATTTTATTAGGGGAAGGGTTTAAATTTTTTTATAGGAGAAAAAGGGGTTTGAATTTTAATTAGGGAATCTCGCCACGATTTTTGATCGTATGCCTACGTATCCTCTTACGAGGAATCATAGTCACAATTCGTAGTTCGTATGGGGTTAGTGTTTTTAGGGATTGTAAATGTATTTTGAATCGCCTCGCATTTGACCGGGAGTAGTGATTGCAGAGATTTTGACTAAATGCGTGATTAGTCAAAATCCGTTTGGAACCCTTTTGCAAAAAAGAATGTTGTTTAGCTTAATTTATTGCGAAAAATAGGTTTGAGATTTGTTGATATTTTTTAATCATATAAATTGCAAAAAGAATCTTGTTAATGCATGAGTAAAAATATTATACAAATAATATATAAAATAATGTTCATGAGTTTTGAATAAGAATAATTGGATGATAATAATAATAATTAATAAAATACATAGGAATTAACATAAATAATAATTATTATTATAAAATAAAGAAAAGGATAAAATAATATATTATAACAAAAATAGAAAGTATAAGAATTATATAAAAAAGTAGAAAATATTTAGTTAATTCCATGGGTGCAATTTATAGTTAATAAGTAAAAGTTGGGGGTGTCTAAAGGAATATTGGGCAAGGCCCAAATACTGTTTTTGAAAGTGGGGTGCATTGTTGTTTAGAATTTTAGCAATTAATGGTGAAGGGGGGTGTTAAAACAGTTGGGCTTAAGCCCAAACGAGTTTGAAGGGAAGGGCGGTGTACTTTAGTGTGGCGAGGGAGTATGGTCTACGGTGCAGACTTGGCCAGATGGCCGTCTGATCTATATTGTGCCGTCAGGATTGAGGAAGCACGCTAACTATACTAGGCGCATCACACAGGATTATAACGGAGTATTACTATTGTTTTTTTTGTTTAAAATTTTTCACTATTCTCAGTTTTGTGTAATTACAGTAGCCTCTCTCCCACTCCCTCGCGATACAACCCTTCAAACCCTTTCTCTCCCTCTAACCCTAGCGCCTTCAACTACCGGTAGCGGCCCAAACAAAAACCCTCATTGCAAACGAAACTCAGCACCCCTCAATACAACAACAACACAAAAAAATGCTAAGTCAAATTACCCTCTTCGCGATCCTGTTGGATTTCTGGCTTTGCTTCGATTTGGCTAATATGGTATTTTTCTTCTTGCGTGTAGGTTTCTGACGAGGCTCTGGCAATGGTGAGGCAACAACGAGAGGTTGCAGATGATGGCACAGCGGAGGCTATGGCTAGCGAGGCCGATTAGGGTTTCGGAGATCGAAACCCCAATCGGTGCTTTGTTCTTCTTCTGTATTTTCACTGTTCGTCAAATTCGGCCTCTTGGTACTGTTGTTCTTTTTCTTGCAGTAATCCTCTCTCCCTCTCTGTTAATTCCCGTTAGTATATATAACTTTTTTATTTAGGGTTTTGAATGAATTTCTTTTATGATTTGAATAGATTTAGGGATTGAAATTGATTGAGTTTATAAATTACAAATTCAAATATTGTAATTGATTGAAATTTATAAGATTTGATGTTAATATATTAGATTTTGTTTATTGTAATCTTCCGAATTTAGTTTGATAATTGTTATTGCTTTGAATTTGTATAACTTTTTGGGATTTGAATTGATGTTGTAAGATTTGATTGAACGTTAATTTGCACAGTACTTGTTAATTAGAGAAAACATGCGTGATTCTTGGGATAATTTGCACAGTAGCTATTAATTACGTTTTGGGCCTGCGTTATTTTCCCAACAAAATTTGAACACACCAGCTATTGGGCTTCACACTATCCGGCCCAATATGCTATTGTTGTCCCATTTTCATTTGCAAACAACATTTTTTTGTTTTTACAGCAACACTTTTTCCTTTAGTACTGATTGGGCCTACAGGCCTCGTAACATACTCCCTTTCTTGACTCAACACCATTTTTTAACACAACAACTCACTTCACAAAAATCTTTTAATAAATATTATGAAATAAAATAATAAAATAGAAATATACTACAAATAAAATGAGATAATTTTTACAAACCAATGTTTAAATTTTTGAAAGGATCTTTTAATAAATTGATACAAATATTTATTGAAAATTGATATTTTTAAAATCGAAACAGTTTTTCTTAAAATAACCAAATGGGATAGCTTAATGCTTCTAATGGACCCATAATTATAATCATACCCCCTTCTTATTGAAACAATGAAAATCTAATGGGCTTCCTTATTGAACTCATACCCCCCTTTCAGCAAAAATCTCTAAATGGCTTCAATAAATTTAATCTCAACTAATAACCACTTAAAATTAAGTCGGATTTTAAGAATTAAGGACTTAATAGTTATTTAAATAAATTTTCCATTTACGAATCGCATGGGCCATTGGCCAACAAGCTTCGCGAATGGGTTTACGGATACATGGTTTTTCTGATTTAGAGAGCCCCACTTTCCCGCATTTAAAGTACACCTCCTAGTCTTGGATAAAGATGGGCCATCAGATATTACTGTACCATCTTTAATTAAATATTTCTTCTATTCTAAATCTTGAAAAATAAAATAATCGAGGTATGACAAATTTGGGGTACGACAGCTGCCCCTATTCAATTATCTTCCAATCAAATAGCGTGAGGATACACGAGTCTTGCACATTTAGATTGCGAGTTAATTGAGTACTTGGAATACCCAAAATTTGTTTGACCAATCATAAGGTTACGCTGGTATAGCATACTCTTACGAATCTTGAGGAAATAGGCGAAGCCGATGATATATCGCTTACCCGGGTTTGATGACGAGGCAAATGGTCTTGAGCTTAAGAGCGCAATCTTGTATGTCTTGGTTTTGCTTTAGCTTGTTCATCCATTTGGGGGGATGAACAAGACTTGATGGTGCATGGCTGCTTGAAGACTGAGGCCATGGGTTATGCTCGCAGATCGCTGCGTGAGGTCTGAGGCGATAGGCTGCATTTTAGTTTCGAGCATCGCTGCATGAAGTCTGAGGCGATGATCTGTGTCGCGGAATAAAGAAACACATTGTTGCATGAAGTCTTAGGCAACGAGTTAGGTTCGCAAATTGTTGCGTGAAGTCTGAGGCGATAAGCTAAGTTTGGTTTTCGAACATCGTTTCATGAAGTCTTAGGCGATGATCTGTATTGCGGAATAAAGAAATACATTGTTGCATGAAGTCTTAGGCAATGGGTTTGGTTCGCAAATCGCTGCGTGAAGTCTGAGGCGATAAGCTAAATTTTTATTTTCGAGCATCGCTGCATGAAGTCTTAGGTGATGTCCTGTGTCGTGGAATAAGGGAACACACTGCTGCATGAAGACTTAGGCAATGGGTTAGGTTCGCAAATCGCTGCGTGAAGTCTGAGGTGATAGGCTAGATTTTGATTTTTGAGCATCGTTGTATGAAGTCTGAGGCGATGGTCTGTGTTGCAGAATAAAGAAACACATTGTTGCATGAAGTCTTAGGCAATGGGTTTGGTTTGCAAATCGTTGTGTGAAGTTTGAGGAGATAAGCTAAATTTGGTTTTCGAACATCGCTGCATGAAATCTTAGGCGATGACCTATGTCGTAGAATAAGGGAACGCATTGTTGCATAAAGACTTAGGCAATGGGTTAGGTTCGCAAATCGCTGCGTGAAGTCTGAGGTGATAGGCTAGATTTTAATTTTCGAGCATCGTTGTATGAAGTCTGAGGCGATGGTCTGTGTTGCAGAATAAAGAAACACATTGTTGCATGAAGTCTTAGGCAATGGGTTCGGTTTGCAAATCGTTGTGTGAAGTTTGAGGAGATAAGCTAAATTTGGTTTTCGAACATCGCTGCATGAAATCTTAGGCAATGACCTGTGTCGTAGAATAAGGGAACGCATTGTTGCATAAAGACTTAGGCAATAGGTTAGGTTCGCAAATCGCTGCGTGAAGTCTGAGGCGATAGGCTGGATTTTGGTTTTCTAGCATCGCTGCATGAAGTCTAAGGCAATGGGTTAGGTTCACAAATCTTTACGTGAAGTCTGAGGCGATAAGCTAGGTTTTGGCTTTCGAGCATCGTTGCATGAAGTATGAGGCGATGATCTGTGTCGCAGAATAAGGGAACACAATGTTGCATGAAGACTTAGGCAATGGGTTAAACCTGTCACGACATGAAGACTTAGGTGACGAGTTGAATCGTAGGAGAAGTGTTTTGTTGGTTGACCCTTAGATAGCTAAGTCAAGGGTGAGACTGTTTATTTGCTGTATGATACATGCGTATGATGTCTGATATTAAGATGGGACCCTGAGCATATGTGTATTGAACGTCTGTGTATGTATGATGTTTGAAATTGATATGGAACGCTGAATATATGCGTATTGTATGCAAAAATGTATAGTGTATGTATGCTTTGGGTATGCAAAATGTATGTATGAAATGTGTGTAAAATACGCGTATGCCTTGAAATGTTATGAAGACTATTTCTGGCATTCTCTCCTTTAAACCATTGGCTTAGAGTTACCAATCCACTGGCGTTGTATGTTGTGTCGTTGTAGCTTTGTTGAATTTGAACGCATTGAACAATGTTAGCAAAATTTTGAACATTAATTTTCTGTATTGTAAGTGCAGGTGTAGACGTAGACGTAGGTATTGGCATATGTGTAGATTTGTATGTTGTAAGCGCATGTGTAAGTGTAGACGCATGTATTGGCATATGTGTAGACTTTTATGTTATAAGCACATGCGTAGACGTGGACATGTGTATAGAATTTGTATTGTAGACGCAGGAGTAGACATGTGCATGGACGTAGACGTGGATTTTCTTTCGATATTTTTCTAACCAAAATGTTTTTTCTATGTTTTATCAAAAGCTTTTATTTGTTAATTTTCCCGAAATGATTTTAAGACAATATTCGCAAGTAATAATCGTGGTTTTTTGTAAACAAGTCAGAGAAAAGAAAAACGCAATTTGAAAGATGCCAAGAAAGCAAATGTTTTATTGATATGCCTCTGAATAGGCGAGCGTACAGGATGCAATTCCTTGAAAGAGGTAATTACAAAAAAATTTAAAACTATAAATGGCAATGAAAAATGATAATTGTTGCTGTTGTTCCCCAATATCCTTTTAATGGCTCTTATCTCCTTTGTTTGAGTCTTATGATTTAGATCTATCTCTCCCTTCGTGGTTCATAGTTGCAGTTTTAGATCGCAGTCTTTTTGTTCTTTATTTCTTGTTGAATGATCCCTAATTTTTTTCCTGGATTTCCCTTTTGGGTTTTCAATCCACCGGGATAATTTTTTGTTATATGCCCCTAATTTTTGCCTGGATCGCCCTTTAGGGTTTTCGATCCACCGGGACCCTCCTTTTTGCTTAAGTCGCCTGTTTGAGGTTCGAGCTTAGTGAGCTTCTTATACATAGTATTTTTTGACTGCGTCTGAATTTACCGGATGTGGTAGTTCTTCCTCATCCATTGTTGTGGGGATAAGACCACCACCAGAGAATGTTATTTTGACTACGTATGGGCCTTCATATTTGGGTGTCCATTTACTGCGTGAGTCGAGGCAAGGTAGCAGAATCTTCTGGAGTACTAGACCATGTTTTGGTTCATCTTGTACAGTACACCGTCACCCATAAAGAATTTCAAGACTATTTTTCGTAGAGTTCGTTTGTCGATGCTGGAGGCATGTTCTTGTTTTTTGAGGTATTTCTTGATGTCGTAAAACCAAGGATTGTCATCCGGTCTTTCTTTGATAGCAATACAGTGTGCATGCTCTTGATTATGATGTGTGGTTCGTGGTTTGACCAAGTTACTTTTAACATAGCTGAGAGAGTTTCCAGGGCATCTGCCATTTGATTTTCTTTTCGTGAGATGTGGCTGAAAATGATCTTTTTGAATTCCATAGTCAGCTTTAAAACATGATCCCGATATGGAATCAATTTTGGATATTTAGTATCATATTCACCATTGACCTGGCATATGGCTTGTGAGAGTTCTTTGGAGAAGTCAAAATTGCCCCTATATCGTGCCCCAGTGTATTTGAAGCCCCGTCGGACGTGAATGTCTAACGTGCCCCTGGCTCGGGTTCTTCGTCAGGTCCTGGTATTTCGTAGTTGCTTATTTTTGCCTAACTGGCGAATAACCTTCTTTGAAGAGGTGATCGGTCCACCATCATGTTTGTATCTAACCTTGGCCTATTTCTGTAGGAACAAGAAAATATGTGCAATAATTTGATCAGCTTCTTTATGGCTCCGCTCTAACATTGCCCCTTAGCTTGGTTTCTTTCGGATCTTCCCCTGTTCCCAGTTTAATGGTCTTAATAGCCTCTTGACACAATTGTATATTGTCAGCCTTTCGTTTTATTTCCCTCGCCATTTCCTCAGAGAGTTCAAGATCTTTATCATCTTCCTTTTTAGCTTGGTTGATAGGAGCATCAAAATTATATCGGGTCGCAGCAGTAGCATTATCGGTGTTTTTGGGCATGGATTTGCACCTTTATCATGTTTTGGCCCAAATTTTAGTACATGAATATTTGAAAATGCATATGCAGAGAAAGTATTACCATTTTTAAATTTAAGATATAAATTCAAGAGAAAGAAAGGGATCTTAATTGAAAACAAAATATAACTTTATTAATTTCCAATATTGTCTGAAACAAAACGGGGGAACCCTTACAAGCAACCCTTATGCCCCGGGCTTGACATAGGTTCTTTCAAAAATAAGAAAAATTACTTAGGAAAGAAAAATATCTCCAGAATCTCCACGGTAGTCCATCTTTTGAGTTCTTCTTCTAGGGCGCATTCTCGGATGAATTTAGTTGCCCCTTTGGTGTTTTCTTTGTTGGCTATCTTCGCCACATGTCCGCCATGCTCTATAAAGGTATCTTGGGTCGGAGGAAAACGTGTTTCACCCTTCAGAGTAGCTTTATATTTTTCTTCAGGGTATGGTCCGAATTGGACTATCCCCTGGTCCACTAGCTTTTATAGCATTCTCTCGAAGGCTTCATTATGCTCCAATAGGAACCCACATTCCCATAGATATTCCTTCAACAATCTTATCGGGGCTTCTGCTTGTCTGGTTGCCCCGCAGTCGGCGACTACTTCAATTGCATTTATTGTTGGTCCACCATGTGGAGGCATAGGGTTTGATTTGATGTTAGGTTTCTCAAAAGTGATTTCTTGAGATTCTAACAAGTATTGGACCTTATGCTTGAATGCCCAGCATTGTTCTATGGTGTGCCCCGGCGAGTTAGCATGGTATTCGCACCTGGCATCAGGATTGTACCTTTGCAGGAGTGGCCCGACTGGAGGATCTAGAGGCTTGATTTACACCAAGGATGTCTTTACCAAGTGTTGTAATAACTGGCTAGGTGGCATTGGGAGTGGATCAAAATTTTTGGGTGGCCTTTTAAATCTATCTTGCTTTTATCCTTGTGGGATCACTAATGGTTGTGGTACCCTTGCTTGTGAGGCTACATCATTAATTTCTCCCTCTTATCTTTTTGGGGAGTCTGAAGCTGGCCTTTTTGGATTGTGGGGTCCTGCTTCTGGCTCTTTTCTTAGTCGGCGACCGCTTGATGTACCAATCGTTTGAGCTACTTCTTCGAAAGCTACCCTGGGACTCTAGTCTTGTTTGTTAATGAAGTTCTTTAGGGCTAGGAGAACTTGACTCAGGTATATTTAATCGAACTCACATCACCTTTGACTTGGTCTAGACCTTCCTTGAATGCAGCCTGGTTTTCCTCGATCTGTTCCAGGATTCTTTGTTGATAGGCCCTTGTTTGATATGGAGGCCAAAGAGGCGGTGATCTTCTTCTACCCATGGCTTAACTGGAGAGATTTTTTTAGAAAAATAGAGATGAGTTTTTATATGATATGTAGGTGTTTATGAATGCATACATGCGTATGATTATGTATGAACATGAAATGGTTGCTTGTTTTACATGTCTTATTCATTTGGGTACATGCTTGTCTTTTGCTTATTTTATTCGGTGACCAGCTTAAAAATAGATACGCAAACGAGATGTGGAAACAAAATGCCTTTATTGAAGGTAACATAATTCAGATATTGAAAAGTATTACAATCTTAAACCAAAACTTATTTGCATGAAATTGAACCAAGGGAAATAAGTCTTCTTGGTGCGCTTGTGGATGTCTGCTCTTGAAATCATCCCCCATTGCTGGTCAAAGCTTGAGAAAGTCTTCAGTATATTATTTCCCTTTTATGGCTTTGATTTCAGACATGTTTGGCGCATTGGCGCAAACAAGTTGTTCCATTCGGTATCCATTTTTAAAGACAGTCACCGAGATCTTGATTTTATTATTTTTTGTACTCTGAATAAGACAAAGAAACGGGTGACGAATATATGATGAATGTATGAATGCATAGATGTAGGGTTGAGTGACGAGATTTTTGTGATAAGTACCCACATAAGGTAGGGATGTATGGTTCAATGACGGGGTTTTTGTGATAAGTATCCTTAGAAGGTAGGCTCCTTAATTTTGACCTACGGTTAGTATACCCTCCCAAAAGGTAGTTTCCTTAAGGGTATCATGAATAACACCAGAGGGAAAAGGCACAAGGGTCTCCCTTAGGTGGAGCCTCTTTACGGACCGAAACTTTCGTCTCAAAGTCGTGAAAGATCTTGTCATGAGATTTTAGGTTAAGGTCGTTACAAAGAGTCATGGGTGACCTTCCAAAGTCCTACTCGTCAAAAGGATATCTCTCGATAAGTATTCCTTTTTCATAAGTTCACCGACTCTAGGCGAAGTCGTCACATAAACTCGCAGGGATGATGTACCCCCTAAGCTAATAGACGAACCTTCTTTCTAAGGGTTATATGAGAATATTTTTGAGATAAAATTTCCCGCCACACAATAAATATATAATGATAAAAGAGACAGTAATTAAATAAATGCAATAAATAAATAAATGTAATAGATAAATAAATAAATGTAATAGATAAATAAATGCTGTAAATAAATAAAGAAAATAAAACCCAAAGTAACCCTAAAACTTAAGATTGAACTCCCCAGCAGAGTCGCCAACTGTAGCGACTAGTTTTTTGATCAGAGTCGCCACTATTAGTTTTTATCCTAGGGAAGGGAATCTAACAGAAAACCCTAATTCGCAAACAGAGATTTTAGGTTTCGGAGTTCTTTAGACGAAAGTAAGGTGTTAGGCACCTTTCATCTACCTTGTTCACAAGGATATTAGGTTTTAGGTTTAAGTTTGTGGTGAAATAGGGTTTTAAATTTTAATAGGGGAAAGGGTTTAATTTTTTATAAGCGAAAGGTTTAATTTTTTATAAGGGAAAGGGTTTAATTTTTAATAGGGGAACACGCTATGATTTTTGATCGTATGCTTACGTATCCTCTTAAGAGGAATCAGAGTCTCAATTCATAGTTCGTATGAGGTTGGTGTTTTTTAGGGGTTGCAAACGTACTTTGAATCACCTCGGATTTTGGCCGGGAGTAGTGATTGCAGAGATTTTGACTAAATGCGCAGTAAGTCAAAATCTGTTTAAAACCCTTTTGCAAAAACAATTGATTAGCTTAATTGATTGCGAAAAATAGTTTGAGATTAGTTAGTATTTTTTATTGTGTATTAATTGCAAATAAATCTTGATTAATGCATGGTAAAAAAATATTTAATTCAAGTAATATACAAAAATAATATGCATTTTTTGAATAAAATAGTTTACATGATATAATAAATAATAATATAATTATTTATAAGCAATAAATAATATTTACATAACCAATAAAATATAATAATAGTAAACAGAAAATAAAATTAATAGATAATAATTATAATATAATTATAATAAAAAATATGATAATTAATATTACTACTAATAATAATTATAAATATAAAATAAATAATATGAGAAAAATGGAATTAAAAGTAAATAAATAAAATAGTTTAATTAAAATCGGGGGGGTGTAATTCGAGTTGTGCCAGTAAAAGTACGGGTGTTGTTAATAATTCTGGGCTAAGCCCAATGCGTTGGCTGGCAGGGTAGGGGTGTAAATTACTTTGTAGCATAGTAAGACTGGCGAGATAGGGGGTGTGAAAAGAAACGGGCTTAAGCCCAAATGAGTTTGAAGGGGTCATCCTGATTATGTGTAGGAGGGTGCATGCGTTATCGCGTGAGACTTGGCCAGATGTCCGTCTGATCAGAATCATGTGGATGAGATCTGAGGGAGTATGGTAGTTAGCATGTACGTGTGTGTATGGGATTGCTACGGATTACAAAAATTTGTTTTTACATTTTTTTTCATTATTCTTGTTTTACAGTAGAAATCCTCTCTTTCTCGGTCTCAATACACCCCCCTCAAAACCCCTTCTTCTTCTCTTCTCCGTGATATCAAACCCTAACTCTCACCCTTCACCGTGGCGTCTCAAACAACCCACCTTACCCACTATAACTCAAAAATTCCTCCCCACAAACAAAAAAGCAAAAAGTTAAGTTGGTTTACCCCTTTTCGATTTCATTCTGGTTCTAAGCTTCAACGTGCTAATCTCTCGTCTTTTCTCTTTTGCAGGTAGCGGTAGAGCTTGAGTAATAGAGGTGGAGTGTTGAAGATAATGGTGCACAATTGCCAGCGGTGGGGAGGGCGATAGGGTTTCTGATATCGAAACCCCAATCGCCGCTTGCTCTTCTTCAATAACAAACTGGGTTTTTGTTCTTCCGTTCGTCCTCCGTCTCTGTATCTTTGTCTTCAAGGTATTCACTTTCGTCTCTGTACATCTCCATCTATTCTCCGTCCCCCCTCTTTCTGTTAATTTTTCTGTATTTATAGGTTTGATTAAGGTTTTGTAAATCACTTAGGGATTCAAATTTGTTGTTACCATTTGTCTTAGATTTAGGGATTAGAATAAATTAGGGATTGTAAATCTGTGTAATTGATTCTGATTATTGGGATTGATTCTGTAATAAAGATTTGAGTTGTAAATAAAGATTCGATTCTTATGGAATTTGGCTGGATCTGTAATATTCTTTTAGATTTTGGGCTTTAAATAACATTGAGATTGCATTTTTCTGAGATTGATTTGGTATTAATTTAATTCTCATAGTATCTGTTATTTGATAAAACATGCGCATATTTTGGGATAAATTGGTACAATAAAGTTTTTCTGAATTGGTTTTTACACTATGAATTGGGCTTAAAAACATTTTCGGTCCAACAAATTCAAACACCCGTTTTTTCCTTTTACTGCCCTTTGGTTTGGGCCCCAAAAAATTGATCCAAACAGATCTTTTTTCCAAAACAGCAAACTCTTAAAAAAAATTAATGTAATGGAAACATTATTATAATTAATAAAAAAGTTTAACAATAATAATATATCACGTTTTCTCTTAATAAACAAATGTATATTATTTATTGTCTTTTTTATTAAAATAATAATAAAAAACAATTTTAATAATAATAATACTTTTTCAAAACATCAGATGGGCCAGCTAAAGAAATCCAATAGGCCTGTAAATTAATAACTATACCCCCCTTTTACTGACGACAAACACTTAAATTGGCTAAGTCATTTAATTTTTAATTAATAGCAACTTAAACTTAAGTCGCCTTAATAATTTAATAACTTAGTAATTACTCGGATAATTTTTTTATTTTCGAATTGCATGGGCCATTGGCCAACATGCCTCGCGAATGGATTTATGAGTCTTTCCGATTTAGAAAACCCCATTTTCTTGAATTAAAATACACACTTCTTTCTTGGATAAAGATGGGCCATCAGATGCTGTCGTACCATCTTTAATTAAATATTTCTTCTATAAAATCATCGAGGTATGACAAATTTGGGGTACGACAAGACTCATAGTGATTGATTGACTAGGACACATAGACGTACTTTTAGAAAACAACTCAATCAAGTTTCTACTCTATCAACCATCAATCTCTTAACCTTAATAAACATGCCAACAATATTTCTCCTTTTCCCAAAATAGAAAAAAATCTTGCCGTAAAAAACTAGACCCTTCCAATCATCATCAACAACACAAAATTCAACAAATCCTCTCATAATAAAGGTCATATCGTGCAACTAATCGTTAGTTGCTCCAATGGTGATTGACGCTGAACTTGGTAGGGAAAACCACATTTCGATCCCATGTAATTGCGATCAGGAGGGAGCTAGAATCACATGATGCCAAAACTGACCCCCGAACCGGACTATAGCAGTAGTGAAAACAAAAAAAAAGCTCATCTTGTGCAGGCCCTACCTAGAAACACTATAATTCTTTCCTCCATTAATCTTGACCTCACTTCCTTAAAAGGGAAAAGACAAAGACAAGATTTTGACTTATTTCTTCAACCTAAAAAGTGTACTAACCTTTATCTCCTTTCAACCTCAATTTTTAACCAACATAGGGATATAAATGGATATCCATGGGGGTAGTGTGATACTCGTCTCTTCTCTGTTGGATAAATATGATATCTATATATGCCCTATATTCCTGTGGGTATCCGCTAAGCGGATAATCTGCGGGTTTTAAGGTACACGTAGATATTTATAGATACCCATGGATAACACTTTTTTCTAAAATTATTTTTTGAAAAAAAAATTCAACTTCTTTTAAAGACAAAATGTTATTATCACATAGAATCCATACATCCAGCTCGCATTTTAATAACAAAATTTTCATCATATTAATTTCCTTATTGTTAACCAAAACATAATAACATCCAAACATAATATCCACACATTTCATTTTTAACAAAAAAAATGAAAGATATTATGATTGTGAGTTATGGTGAAAGAGTGAATGATGAAGGAGTGTGAAGGAAGGCATTGGTTGCATGGAGGAAGGGCGGTTCTGGTTGGTTAGGCGGTGAAATTGTTGAAGTGAGACCTAGAGTATAGAAAAGCTTAAATATAAAATAATAAAAAAATTAAAATATGAAAAGATAGAGTAAAATAAATTAAAAAGATAGAGTAAAATAAATTAATGATATTTAATAATTTTAATATATTTTTAACAAATACGAATATCTGCGGGCATGAGTATCATTAAATCTGTATTCATATCCATTAAAGACGGATATTTAAATATTCAATTATTTTATTAGTGGATATCTATTAAGCTACATGTCCCATATCCGTGATGAATTTTATTCATGAGTATAGATTTTTTTGCCAACCCTAAACCCATCACATCAAATTGAACATATTTTAACAATTGAGACTTTTGAATAACCTAAAAGTAAAATTTTCCAATAGTATGAAGAAAATTATAATAATGGTACTAAATAGATTAAAGATTTTTCTGAAACCCAAGAGGAATGTACGGTCACTTAATCTTCTTGTTTTTATGTTGGTCTCCCTCTAACCATTCTCGTAATTATTGAAACTCGTGTTCTTTTCTCCAGACTCTCAACCTTTTGGACTAACACTGGTTATGCTCTTGTGCATATTGTGGAGGCAAATGGCCACTCTGGTGGAATTTGGCTCCTTGAGAAGATAAATTCTCGTGTCAACACTACCATCATTGACTATAAAATTAATCCATCACTTTTATGATTACTAGAGGGGATACCATCATTACCTGCACCTCTATTTATGCCAGTCCAAACCACCTAATATGTTCTAGTCTTTGAAACTAGATTGGGAACCTTGTTCAGGGAATCACTAACCCTTGGATGTTTATTGGTTACTTTAATGAGACTTTTCTTCCTAGTGACCAGAAATGGGACACCTTCAACTCTGTTAGAGCTGTTATTTTTGCTAATTTCTTCAACACTTACAATTTATTGGATCTTTCCACCATATAAGGTCGCTTTACCTAGCATCATAATAATCTTGGGTACAAAATCCTCTCTAAAGAGTTAGATCGGGGACTTGCTAATTGTAATACAGTGGGAGAACTGACTTGGTTTTGCGGTTTGTCGCAAATGTTACGGATAACAAGAGTCGCCACTGACTTTTCTTTTATCCAATAAGGAAAGGGTGAAAAGAACAGGAAAGACCTTCGAGATTTTTGAGTTCGGGGGGTAGGTTATGAAAAGGTAAGGTGTTAGCACCCTTTTCATCCAGAGTAACTGTTGATAGAAATATCAGAATAAGAATATGCCTGACTTTGTTTTAGAAGATGTATTTGGAATGAGTCTACATCTGACTTTGTCCAAAAGAATATCAGAGTGAATCTACGCTTGATTTTACCTGAATGATGCACTAGAATGAGTCTACTTCCGACTTTGTCTAGAAGAGATACCAGAAGGAGTCTACATCTGACTTTTTCTAAAAAGAGTATGAGAAAGAAATATATGATTGATTTCATCCGAGCCAGAAGATTTCTACGCCATACTTCAATAGAAGATGTACTGAAAAGAGTCTTGTTGCACCCCAAAATTTACCCTCTTGATTTAGGCTTATGTTTCATCATGAACATCATAGTGCATTGCATCCATACATTGTGATAGGATCAAAGTACTTTGGTTACCAAGTTTTCCTCAAAGCTTTGAAGGTTGATTACATGGACAAGTTTCTCAAGAAGAATCTTATCATATAAACCTATGAATCTTTTGAGCTCAAATGTTTTTGCATATCTCAAGATGCTTTATTCATCTCTTTGGACCCCTAGAAGATTGGAGCTGGTGTTTGATCACAAGTGAAATCACTCTTTGGATTCACCAGTCAAATTAGGGTTTGTTTGAGAAAGGTTGTTGGCCAATGTACAAGACTTGATTTAGGGAGCTATAACATATCTTTGGTATCTAAGAGGTCCTTTTACAAGGAATTGGTCAAGATACCCAGAGGATTTGAAGTTTTGAAGATGATTCATCAGTCTCCTAATGTGTTGACCAAAATTAGGGTTTGGGATTTCATCAAGATTTCTTGAGAATTTTGAAGTGAAAATTAGTGCATGGCTTTTATATGTTTGGAAGATCATGTGTTTGAAGTTTTGATCATAAATTTTGAAGAGAAGTGGATCAATTGAGTCAGAGGGGCAAAATGGTCATTTTGGTCAAAATCAATTAAAGTCAAGATTGACCAAGTGAATTTTTGTCCAACCATCATTTCAAGGATGTACTTTTCATATTTCAAGTCCATTTTGGTCATTGGATTAAAGAGATTGAAGTTTGGATTGAAACTTGTTCTTGAAGAAACCATAAAAGTTTCTAATTTTGGAAAATGAAGACTTAATTTCAAAAATTCATATTATGTTCATCTTTGATCACAAAAATGCAAATGAAATATACTTGGAAAGCTAAGAGAATGAAATTTCACCTCCTTTTGGTCTCATGTCCAAATTGGAAAGAAATAAAGAGTTATGGCCTTTTGAAGTTACAAAGTTATAGGTCATTTTTCAAAATTAGTGAATTTCAAGCCAAATTTTGGGAACCTTAATGGATTTATTTGAAAAAACAATAAACTAAGGGTTTGTATATATTTTCAATACCTTTCCAAATTGAGTTCATTTGTGCCAAAATTCAAAAGTATGAGCAAGTTATGAGTTTTGGAAATTTGAGGCATTTCATTGAAATTTGGCGAATGTGCAAAATGACCATTTCTTGCTAACTCAAGTTTTAGCCATTCTTCTTGCTTATAATCAATCCCATTGGTAATTTGTGACATGCTGAGGCCCATCATACTCACTATTTTGTGCCCCATATGTTATTGCACATGTTGGAATCAAAAAATGCAAAACTTGCTCAAAATGGCCAATTCACCAACACTCTCTCATTTCAAGTAATCGTGGGCTAGCATTCTGAGCATGCATTTCTGACTTCATTTGGCTCACAAAAAGCATAAAAGGAATAAGAATGCACGAGCAAAAAGGATGATTCACTTTGCACCTCACTTTTGGCCAAAATTCCCAATCCTGCCCTCCAACGGATTTAAGGACAAACTTCCACTTCTAACCTTCTATACAAGCTCTATGTAAGTGAAAGCAAGCAGAGAGAGAGAGAGAGAGAGAGAGAGAGAGAGAGAGAGAGAGAGAGAGAGAGAGAGAGAGAGAGAGAGAGAGAGAGAGAGAGAGAGAGAGAGAGAGAGAGAGAGAGAGAGAGAGATAGAGAGAGAGAGAGAGAGATAGAGAGAGAGAGAGAGAGAGAGAGAGAGAGAGAGAGAGAGAGAGAGAGAGAGAGAGAGAGAGAGAGAGAGAGAGAGAGAGAGAGAACACGTCATTTGCAAGAATTCCAGATCTGAAATTTTCTTCCATCTTCTGCAACTTGATTCGATTCTCTTAATTCCTTAGTGTTTTCTTCAAAATTCTTGTGGATTCTGCTCCAGCAAAGCAAGTAGATCAAGCCAGCACCATTTGTTTGCATCTGGAGTGAAGGAGACAGTAGATAACTTTTTACCTTGAGGTAATGATTCCAAACTTTGATTCTTGGGATACACTTGTTTATTGAGATGTTTGAGCTTTAATTCATGTTCAATGATGTTAATGGAATGTGTCTGGAGCTTTATAGCATTTAATTTGATGAATTATGCATGTTTGAAGGTTCTGAAACTCGTGATTTAGAATGTTTTTGTTCATGTTCATGGCTTGATTGTGGACAATGTGATTGATGATTTGATTTGATTCTAATTGCTATGGATTCCTTGCCATGCTAGCTTTAATTTGCCTTTGATTTCACAAAAAATGATGCAAAATTGAGTGAGTTACATTGATCTGAAAGTGAGCCCTAGGCCTGAGGAGATGCGCGTGTTTTTGAACATCCAGAGGTTGAAGATGATGTGGTGGCACATCATGATTGGTCTGTTTGAATTTTTGGATTATTTGAATTTTTGTTTTATTAATTGATTTCCATGATTTATTTTCTTGCTCAAAAATGATTGGAAAATTCTGAAAAAATTACCATAAATTCAAAATAATATTTCTGACTCTGTATTTTTTTGATATTTTTTTGGAATTATCTGATTGGTTAAAAAATTTGTTAGGTTTAATTAATTAATTGATCAAAGTTAATTTTCATTTTAATAGTTCCTTTGACCTATAAAATCTACAAAAATTATTTGAGACTCCCAAAATAATATGAAAATTGATTCTGACTTTGGTTCATCATTTTTCTTATTTTTTATTTTAAATTTAATTTCAAAGGATATTTGTAATATTTGTTTGCTTTTTTTTTTTAATTTTTAATACTTCGATTAATTCAAAAATTCCAAAAAAAATCATGTAATCTTGTTTTTAATCATAGAACCTGATCATATTTTTGGTTTGCCTTTTTTTGTGATTTTTGGTTATCTTTTGCATTTTCTTGCCCTTAAATAATGATTTCATTATTAATTGTTTGTTTTTTTGTTTTTAATATTTTCCTTTTATCTAAAAATTCACAAAAAAATCAGGGATGTATGTTTTTAGCCCTAATATTGAATATAATTTTGGTTGGCCATTCTCCTGACTTTTTGATCTAAATATCATTTTGACATGTGGATATTTGTTAATTACCTAATTGTTTGAATTTAATTCCATTCTTTGATTTTTTCTAATTCAAAAAAATATAAAAAAATGTATATTCTGACATTTAGGGTTCCTTGATGATTTGTATGATCTTGACTCAATTTGTTTGAATTTTGATCTCATTTAATCAATATTTGAGATAAAAAGTCAAAAAATTAGGGTTTTGTTGCTTATGATGCAAGTTTATTTTCAAATTTCACTTTTCCTAGTTTTTTCTTGGGATGCAGGTCTTGATTATGGTTCATGAATGTGTTGGGAATTTGAAAACCATTTTTCTTGAATTATTTAACTTGGTTTGACATTTTTCCACAAATAATTTTGAAAACTTGTCTAGTTTGGTGTTTTTGCTAATTAGTCTTAAGCTTTGCACTTCACTTGGCCCCTTCCTCAATCATTCATGAACTTAGGACTTGCATTCTGACTTCTAAACACTTCCAAGAGGTTGATATATTTTTGGTTTGAATTGTGGATCCTTGTTTCTATTTTTGTTGTAATTTTGAAGTGAAGGTACCCAATTGTGTTTGCATGTTTTGTTGCAATTTGTTTGATGGCCAATGAACTTGAGTGAGGCCTATAATTGGGAACCTAATGATCATGTTGGTTCTGAATTGCCCATGATAGCTCAAGCCATTTCACTTAGGAGCCTCATGTTTGAATATTTTGAACCATCTAATGCCTTTTGTAGGTTTTCATCTCCCATTGTATTCATGAAGTTGTGTTTGAATCAATTGTGCATGATTGAAATGTGTTTGCTACTGACCTTCATGGTTCTTGTTCATATTATTCTCAAGCTCTTATGATCATTGATTTACACTCAATTGTCAATTCAACATGGTGATAGGAAAGAGCAACATTTCCTCTGATTCTTTTGACCTAATATGTACATATGCCTGTCTCCTCTTGTTTGAAATGTCTAATATTTGGTAATTGCCACCATGTTATTCTCACTTCTCCACATTTTGGAATACTAACTTGGTTGTTGAATGTGCGAGGTACTCTGAGAAAGTTGCCACTTTTGGCTTGAGGCTTTTCTGTGTTTCACTTTATTTGTGGAACACAATCTATTATACTGGCATTGTTTTTTTTTTGTGCTTGGCATGATTGATGGTTTATACAGGATATATATACATATGATTGTGAATGCCATACATTGCCCTAGGACTTGTTCATATCTGACAGATTCCTGACTCAATTTGTTTACTAATGCCAGCTTGCTTGAAGTTTCTTTGGGTTTCTTTTATTCTTGCTTGATTGCTACAGATAATTATCTGTTTGGTATTATGCTACTTCCTTTCTCCCATTTTCATTTTGCATAATTCTCTGATTGCATGATGGGATCTCTGTTGCTGATATATGTCAGGAGACCCTCTGGGTTTTTTTTTATCTAATGCATGTGTTGTGATTGTTGATCGATGAGTTACTCAATTTAGACATTGAGTCACGACTTCACTCTCATTGCATGTTCCCTATAGGATGTTTATTGCTTTTTCTCTTTAATTGTTGATCGATGAGTCACTCAATTTAGACATTGAGATCACGAGTTTGCTCTCATTGCATGTTCCCTATAGGATGTTTATTGCTTTTCCTCTTTAATTGTTGATCGATGAGTCACTCAATTTAGACATTGAGATCATGACTTCACTCTCATTACATGTTCTCTATAGGATAGTTTTTCTAAGCTTTCTCTGACATGCTAATTAAGGTAGGAATCCATGTATGCTAACATTAGGATAGGATTTTCCCTTTATCCTTAACCTTAGGGTCAACCATTGTATGATAACACTAGGGATAGCACTAGGTTAGTTTCCCTTAGCTGTTTTCCCTTTCTTTTCATTTTGCATCTTAAAACAAAAATCTGTTTTCTTGGCAAATCATAAGAACACCTCTAATAAACTCAAACTCCTCTTCATAATAAAAGATACAAACCAATATTACTATATCTTGTTATCTTGAAGCCGATGTTTCGCCATCGCGCATGTTTGTTATCCTACTTTGATTCTCAATATCATTGTTAGGTGTGATGTTTTGTAATCTGGTTTATTGATGTTTCGCCATCTTTGCCATAATATCTTGTTATCTTAAAGCCGATGTTTCGCCATCGCACATTTTTTTGAAGCCGATGTTTTGCCATCGCACATGTTTGTTATCCTACTTTGATTCTTAATATCATTGTTAGGTGTATTGTTTTGTCATCCGTTTTATTGATGTTTCGCCATCTTTGCCATGATATCTTGTTATCTTGAAGCCGATGTTTCGCCATCACGCATATTTGTTATCCTACTTTTATTCTCAATATCATTGTTAGGTGTGATGTTTTGTCATCCATTTTATTGATGTTTCGCTATCTTTGCCGTGATATCTTGTTATCTTAAAGCCGATGTTTCGCCATCGCACATTTGTTTGAAGCCGATGTTTTGCCATCGCACATGTTTGTTATCCTATTTTGATTCTTAATATCATTGTTAGGTGTGATGTTTTGTCATCCGTTTTATTGATGTCTCGCCATCTTTGCCATGAATTTTTTATCTTCTAGCCGATGTTTCGCCATCGCACATTTGTTTGAAGCCGATGTTTCGTCATCGCACATGTTTGATTATCTAACTCTGACTCTCAATGTCACTGTTAGGTGCGTTATTTTACCATTTGATGTTTCGCCATCTTTGACATGTTACGTTGTTATTTATTTAGTCGATGTTTGATCACCTCATTTGTTTTTCATTTCTTTCGATGTTTTGCCATCTTGATTGTCTTTGTTTGTCTTAATTAAAAAACACAAACCAACCAAAACACATAAGCTGAACTACGGTTGCTCTGATTCCTTAAAAGGGATACGTAGGCTTTGGGGTAGGGCCCAACCGAGCACAATTTTTTATTTTCCTTACATTGTTTTCTTTTTTCTTTCGCATGCATTCCCTTTTCAGTCTTAAGCCATAGACATAGGATTTGACCACACCCATTTAGATTAGACAACAAGAGTGGATACCGTAGAGTACTATGGGCGTGTGGGGTGCTAATACCTTCCCCTCGCGTAACAAACTCCCTTACCCGATCTCTCGGTCGAAAGACCGTGATTTCTCCCTTTTCAGGTTTTCTCGATGTTTACCTTTCCCTTTCGACGGGATAAAAGACGTTCGGTGGCGACTTCATTGATGTTTCATTAACATCCAAATGACAGGTCTCGTCCGCGTAGTTTCAGCTGGCGACTTCACTGGGGACAGATTGACCTTTTGCTGGTCCATCCCGGAGTCGATCCTAGCTCTTATTTGTTTTCTTTTGGGGTGTTTATTTTACCGCTTTGCATATTTATCTGTTTGCATCGCATCCCATGTGCGCTTTACTTCCTGCATACTGGATTTGGCTGGACTGTTTGGTTTTTAGATTTTCTTGGTGGGTGGGTTTGTTCCATGAGGTAAAAGGCCTCGTACCCAGGCTATGAGTGGATTCCATAGGAACTAGGAATAGAGTGACCATGGCATCTATGAAGAGGATGCTTTGTAGACTTGACCATGAGACCCATGACTTCAGAGGTAGTTCAGATAGGTGTTATCGTATGATAATACCGACATTCAAACTCTCGTACTCTGATTTGGCTTTTAACCTTACCTTGACCTAGACTACACCCGTAAGAGGGGCGGGAAAACTTTTCTTACAGGTACAGGTACTGTTGCTGACTTTGTGTTGCGAAGGTGACT